>JAWNLB010000145.1:0-1433289 GCA_035041595.1 Drosophila basisetae
TCAACTCGGCGATAGCAACTACATTCTCCGGGTCCAGACTCGCGGTAACGGATATGCATCTTTTATTAATTCGCTGTTTAGTTGCCGAATGTCCATATAGAGACGCCATTTGCCCGTTTTCTTTTTCAACATTACGATTGGTGCGCTGTGTGGGCTTCTTGAGGGCTCGATGCATCCTTTGGCCAGCAGTTCGTCCACTTGTTTATTTATTTCGGCTTGGATTTTTAGGGAAGTACCGCTGTTTAATTGGGAGTCACTCATGATAATACGATGCTCAGTTATAGGCGATGTTCCTTTTATATCCTTAAATGCAGCCCATTCTCGCCGCAAAAATGGATCAATCTCTGCATCCGGATGTATTGGTTTTTCGATACTCCTGGGAGTATCAGTAGGGCAATATCCATGTTCTCAGCTCTAGTCTGATGTTCACCTCGACCTGTTTTCGGACTCGGCGTTCGATTGCGCTTCATCGGCCTACGTTGATCAGTCCATGAGCAAGCTTCTCGCAAGCTACTCGTGGCCTCTGTGTCAATCGTAGCCTTATACCGAAAGTTGCCGATCTTTACGACCGCTGTCAGCTGCGCTCCCTCCTCCTGAAGGCTTCCGATTATCGTCTTGGGGTTGTTCTGTTCGGCTCCCGCTCGCCCCTCGGTGGCCGTTTCCCGACGGACAATATTCCAGCATAGGACTAAATTGCGAAGTGTCCCTCCTGGCCGCAAAATCTGCATGCCCTCGCTTGCTTATATGTGTTTGTATGATGTCCCGACTCGTCCTCGGGGCGCTCCTGATACGCTTGATTGTGTGTGTTATGGTTGTCCGTCACTGCCATAAATCGTGGTCGATTATGTCTCTGTGCGGATTCTCTGTGGCTGTATTGTGGAGCTTCCTGACGCGTTAGTGGCGGCTCCAAGCGGCGTCGTGGTGATTCCATGGGTCTCGGTTGTTCCATGCGGTACTGTCGGCTCAGCTTCAACCCTATCCGCTTCGAGCACCTCGAACGCTTCGGCCAAATGCATCAATTCTGCCAAATTGTTGAATTGATATGGCCTGGCGTAAGCTCGTAGATCCGGGAGGCTGTTGTTGTATATTTTATTTAGTTCTCTTTCCGCCGAATACTGCAGTGGCCGCATGACCGTCTGCACTTCGACCATATAAACTTTAAACGGTTCGTGCATCGCCTGTCGTCTTTTAGATGTTATTTTTTGTTGTGAGCTTATTTATGCACATTAATTTAATTTTTTCTCTTCTGTTTTATATGTATTTTAAATTTTTTTAGAATCGATTTTTTTTTTAAGGATTTTTGATTTATTTACCTGGTATTTTAGAGCTTTTAGTATAATATACTACTACTTTAATGACATTTCATATTTCATTTTTTCTAATTAATGTAATAACATTAATATTGTATTCATTTTTTTGATTTTTTATGCTTTTAATAATACACACATGATTAACAAAAAAATGTTTCCTTCTTATTATTATTATTGGGGAAGCTGCACCGCGACCTATTTGATCTATTGTGCCCCCTTCTCAGCGTGTAGCTCTTCCGTCAGCCCCAACTCCCGTACGAACGTGAGGATCTTTGTTGGGCTGAGGTCTTATACGTCTTTGCAATTCAAAGCATGCGCCCCTAGGATGCTGCGTCTTCTTCTAGTTAAGGCTACACAGTCCGATAGGATGTGCATCGAGGATTCCTCCTCTCTTTTGTAACACGTCCAGTGTTTCACGGTGGGCAACCTCGCTAGCTCAGTATTCCCAGAGGTGGGTACCTCCAACCCTGCCCGTGGACGGTACAGACTCAAAAAAAAACTCGACCTACACAACACTATATAAAGACCTACATGCACACACAAAAACAAACGAAATAGCTGACGGGCCTGGTGTTTATGGCCACGTCGTACCCGCCCTTCCTGCAATGGGCCTGCACGGATTCGATTTGCCCATCGCCCTTTAATCGGATTCGACGACTAATTTATTCCATGCTCTCGACGATTCTCCCCTTTATTTAATTTACTCACAGATCATTGTTATTTCTTACAATTTATTAACAATCATTACTTGGTATAATATATAATTACTAATTACGCTGCTGGGTGGCGTTTCAAATGTCAAATTTAAATCAGGGATTTTTGCCAAATCCGATGGAACAAAAAATAAATAAAAATTCAAATAAATATGATTGTTGTGTTAGGTGGCCCTCAATCCCTATCCTATCCTATTGGAGCTCCAATATAAGCATTCGGAGTATGGGGGGGGGGGTTTGTGCAAAAATTGTTTCCCCAACTTGGCAAAAATCCGGACGCCGGATTTTGTTGCAGAACACGGTTACTTAAAAATTTAAATAAATAATAGGTACATGAACAAATAAATACATGAACATAAACAACAAATAGCTCTACAAACTTGCTTAACATAATATTCTACATTTACATAAATATGGTGAAGGAGGGGTGTATGCGCTGAAGCACTGCGCCCTGGGCGCTGAATTTGGGTTTTTACACAGAGCAGATGCGCGCAGTCGACTCGCATGGCGTAGGCGACAGGGCGTGGATCTGATTCTTTTTTATTACAATTTGCGTTTTATTTTAAATCCTGGGTTCGATCAGGTTTAGTGCGCTCGAACTACGCGTTTTTTTTACTGAAGGCTTATCCTATCCTGTTGGCACTTATTTCGTACCGAAACGCACTCACCGGCTGAAGAGATACGCCGTTGGTGCGTTTGCGCGCTGCCTATATTAGGAGGTGGTGTATTCGCCCAGTGTTTCCCTCGCAGTAGTTTCGAGGCCGTATCCAGCAATTTTTGCGCGACGGTAAGGTTGTTGTTGCGTCAACTTCGGACTATATAATGTAAATTATACAATTGCGGCGTGACCTAAACTACAAAAATTAGAACAATACAACAATTATCCAAACAGACACACTTACGCCGAATTTGATTTCACAAAGTCTAAAGAATACGGAGGGTTAATGCACTCCTAAAGGTACTTCAAAATTTGCTCGCACGGCCCACAAATTTACGCGCTCTGGAACAGGACCTGCCTCACTGCGTTTTTTTTTTCTTTTGCACATGCGTTCCTTCTCCCTAACCCACAACAAATTTCACTATCGGTGGTGGTTACGATAGTTTTCTATCGATATGTCTGCAAATGCAACACTTTCACAAAACCTGCACAGATCGCTACTATATATACCTAAATTAGTTAGATGACTTCTTAGTCTACAGTGTCCTGTCAATAGACCGCTAAGTATCCTAAGGCTGTTCTTTCCCATGGTTATAATTTGTTTAAATCGTACAAGATTGTAACCACCTAGGAGACATTTGGCTTGTCGGAGTCCTACTGCCTCTGACCAGCTCTGTTGCCGTCTCTGTCTCTTCTCGTTTCTAAGTTCCAGTCGTATAGTGTGTCTCCCTATGGGGGACTTCCTGCCCCCATTCTTGCTTGCTTATAAGCCGCCTCGTTTCCCACTATGTTCCTGTGGCCCGGGACCCAACGTAGGGTGAGCCTGTTGTGAGTCCCGAGTAGGTCTTTGAACGAACTTCATGGACTACCTTCGATGTTATCATAGTCTTCATTATAGCGTTCAATGCTGCTTGACTATCGGATAGGATGGATATACCCGTATTCCGATAGTTACGTTTTATGTTGAAGTCCGCACATCTCCCTATCGCACACACCTCAGCCTGAAAGATGCAGGTGTGCGTTCCCAGGGATTCATGGTATGATACCCGAGGGCTCACCAGTCCAAGACCTGTGTTCTAATTTGTGAGTGATCCATCGGTGTCATCCGAACTGCGAAATTTCGCTCGAATATGTATCCGGCTACCATTTCGTCCCTAGATTGCAGGGGCAGTTCGTTTGAAAGGAGTTGGGCATCTTTATGGCTTAGGATATGGTTGCATCTCCTCCTGGCAGAGCGTCACATCTGCCAGTTCTTCGTCGTCGGAGAGGTCCTCCGACTGCTCCGCAGTCGGACTGCTCTGCTCCGTGGCAAAAGTGTCCGATGTGGTGATATTGCCCACTGAGACATTTTCCTTGCCCGTTGGAGCAGGTTGGGGCTTTGCTTCAGTCTTCTTCTTCTTCGGTCCACTTACGGGGATGGTCCCGTAACGGAAGAAGACCTGGTGCCCCTTCTCCACAACTATATTCCAGGATAGCTCATCTATCCCAATCACCAGGAGGGTGATTCCATGATTGTAGCCTCGATGTTGCGGTCCTCAGCCAATCGGCTGAGGCCTCATCGGAGCATTCAATTAGCGGGAATCCTGGCGCAGGTCCTCCCTGGGCTCTTGTACCAGCCATCGGTCTCACATGCCTTACAGCTGGAGTCCCTTGTGCCTGCGACACTCTCCTATTTGTTGCTGGAGCAGCGCGGGAGGGTCGTTCCCCGTCAGGGGCATGACCCTCTAAGTGTCTTGCGACATGCTCCACAGGGAGATCCTGCGGTACCCGGGTAAGGCTAAATTAGAGCAAGCGGTCGCCATTTGCCTGAGCTCACCGTTAAAGACTGGGCTAGTTTTTTTTTTTTGTAGTATGTTATTTTTGTGGTTTGGGACTTAGGATTTACATTAATTAATTTATAAATTAAGTTGCCGGTTTGGTCAATAATATGCATATGCGATTCGTGTATTAATTAGAATTTTCTGCCTTTAAAATTTTAGAATTTATTGCTATCGGAAATTTAAACGTATCGATAATCGAAAAACGGAGACAGTTATCGATAAATTAAAAAAAAAACTTAATCTACGCCTTTATACGAGAAAAATTTGAAGTCTCTAGCTCTTATAGTCTCTGAACTTTGCGTGTTCATACAGACGGACAGACGGACATGGCTATATCGACTTGGCTGCTGACCCTAATCAAGAATATATATACTTTTTGGGGTAGGAAATGCTTCCTTCTGCCTGTTACATACATTTGCACAAAACCATTATACCCTTTTTACCATTTTTTAATTTTTAGTAAAAAAGTCTCTTAATGCATTACAAACTTCAAGTGTAAACTATAATACACACAAGGAAAGGAATAGTTCGAAACTAGGCAGTTCGGTATTAGTAAAATTAAGGATCAAGTTTAGTCAGACCTTCGGGTCCAAGATATTGTTAAAAAAAAAATAACAAACGTATCGTGTAAAAGTCCTACTGTTTAGGTTTTTAAATAAACCTTTTACGTTGGACTCGAACATTAAATGCGCTCACCTTCATCACTTTCAGATCTTTCTTCGCAAAAACCTAGTCGTTGTGGTTTGCCTGTTTGCCTTTGCACGCAATTTGTTGCACATGATGGTTCCCTTTACCTTTTGTATGCCAACACGACTTAAGCGTGCGTGCCCAGGAAGTGCATTAATGCCGTTTAGCAGCAAGTGCAGCTGTTCTGTGATGTGCGGCATGGGAATGTAAGGCCGGTGCACTTGCACATATATATAGAGTTACGGTCATATACAACCATATTTACTGTGTTTACTAAGAATTCAAGAAATCTGACTGCACAGCATGTGGTTACCGTAGTTATACAATATTTCACAAAACTGCTTAAATCATAATTTATTTAATTTTAATTTTTGATTGCTCCAGATTTAGTATTAAGCCTTTTCATACCATTTCAGGTGATATAATAATTTATGTAGTACAGCGAAATGTGTAACGAATTGAATTACTATGCCCATAGCATTTAAGTAAAATAAAATCAGCATCGGAATATTAAGTCGGACTATGTCTAACAAAGGAACAATCGTTAGAAAGATGACTTCCTGCATTATTCTGCTGACTCTGCAGGCTAAGAAATGATCAAAAAATGTTTAAATATGTTTGAAATCTAATGGAAAAATGTAAACCTCCAATCAACTTGTATATTCTCTCGGTATAAATAATTTGCTAAACACAATTTTTAAGGGATATGTAAGCTAATTTAACCACGCTTGCTTACAGCATTTTTTGTAGACATCTTTTGAATAATTTGAGGACCAATCTTACATATAAAACGAAAAAAGTACAAATAAACGAAAAAAGTACAATTATATCATGTAAAATATATTTGTATGGTTTTTTATATAATTAATTTAATAATTTGATATAATGGCCATAAAAAAAACAACTAGAATATAAGGTAAAGGATAAAAGTAAAGGTGTTGGTATGCAATCAATTTTGTACGATTATGTTTTGAATTAAGCTTGCCTTGTAATTGCTTATAATTTTTGCGCACCCGGGCAATTCTCATTATGCTCCTCGTACTCATATTTAATTGCCTATGTATATGTCAATTGGAAGATTTTGATGCACGTTAGAAAAATTAAAGAGAACTTTAATTCGAAAGTTGTCCTTAGAAGTTAAAGTATCTACTGTGTATAAATAAGCGAAAACTATTTCATAAATACTAAAAATCATCCTGTTGCATGAATGAGATGTTGAGACATTGGCAACAGGTTCTACTGTGCGCAAACAATTGGACAAATTGTGTTCAACTTCGCCCTTAAAAATAAATCATTGTTGAATGAGTTGACTATAAGTGTAGGATTTTCACGCAAACTAACGTTTCCATAACGTTGCAATCCCTAGCTTTACTTTACTAGCTGGCAGCCTCAGTTATTGAAGTATTTTCACAATTTAGGAAACTAATTAAAGTTTTTGTAAAAGGAAAAGTTTTGGCAAGCAAAATGCAAGTTCAGCGGCTAGTCAAAAACCATTTGGCTGAATACCAAAATGAGAAACATTTTCCCCAGAATGTTTTGAGAACAACAAAAATAGTACATTTCGATAGCCTAAGCAAGTTAAGTAAACGGTGTCTGAAAAAATAGTCGAGCATGTCGACAGCAAGCTGGTCAATGCTCTTCGCTACACTTATGTACGGTCTAGGAACTAAACCGAGTCTCCCGGAGGAAATTAAAGAAACCATTCCTCAATCATGGCATGCAAAATTCGAATTTCACCGTCAGCTTCAGCATACCAATTGCATTTAATATTGAGAAATGCACGTGGAAGTAACAAGGAAACGCGGCCCCCAAAAGAATGTTCTCACACATATTGAAAAAGTTTAATACATATACACATTTATATATGTGTGTAGTATATATTCATGAGAGTAAACGAGGCCAAGTGTAACTTACCATTTTAGTATTAGTGGTTGATGCAGGAAGAACCCAGTCAAGCCTACAAGCCACAGTCGTGTAGGCGCCCGGGCGAAGGACATAACATGGAGATGGGTCGGGTGCTGGGATATGGCTGTCGCTGAGGTAAAATTTGGTATGAGCAACATAATTTTATTACCGACTCAGCTTTAGGACATGTAAACACATGTTGCCTGACTCATAAGGCAAACATTGAAATATTTCTCAAATATTTAATGCAGATACCTTTCGACTCACACATGCGCAGAATCGGGTGTTTTCTCAGAGTGTCATTCGTAATACCCCTGACTGTAGGAAATTAAATATTGCCGCTTTAATATGCCACTTTCCACATATCTCACTTTCCACTTACCACAATCTATGCCTGTCAAAAATAAATAATATCCTGTGACTTATGATGGCAGCCAATGAGGTGTGAATGCTAGTCGACCACAAAACGTATCCTGAGCAGAAATTAAAATATGCGTTCAGACACTGTGCTGCAAACAAATACTTATGAAATGTGCGTCGTCTCACATCAACCAACTTAAAGTTTTACAAGCAACGTGTGAGATTTTAATTAAGGAAGTCAAGGGGCCGTTGGGCCTCATAACTGAGGCAAATCAGGCTTAGTTAATCGTTTCTGCTTAAGAGTTTTCAATAGTTTTACACTCTTAAATTGATTCTCCAATGCACCACAATCATCACTGAGCCTACGGAATGCTAGACGAAGGTCGTGGAAGCCCCGTCTAGTTTGCCTCATCAAAATATGGATATCAGACTCCGCCTTGCGGCATTGCCCACAATACCACTCTAACCCCGACTTATAGCTGATTATGTACTTTACTCGTTGCGTATAACCAGCATATTTTACGTGTGCCTCGTTGGCACACAACCAACAACATATAAAATCATGAAGCCTGGCTCTTGCAGTTTTTGAAGTAGCAAGCAGACGTGATGAAAAAAAGAATATAACTATACAGAGATTCGGTATTGCACAGAGAAAATAACAAAAACCAAAAGCGCACAACAATATTAAATACGAAACAATAACACCAAGCTTTAGCGCTGCACGAACAAACTACGAAAATAGACGAAACTTTGAAGAGCTGAAACAACAACACGTAAAAACACAGTTACGAGAGAACACGAAAACCGACCTCTATAACAACACCAATACACCGCGATCGAGCGTGCGATGCATGCATTGTAACGGACACCTACAGAGTCGTCTCAGAATACACACTCCTATTTGGACGGCTTTGCTCTGGGAAATTTGGCGTGAGTCTTGTGCAGCCTAGACAAACGGTGTTACAATAATAATTCGTAGAATGAGATGGACTAAAGACGGAAATGAAACCAGGCAAAATGGTCGCGGACTGATATGATGTTATATAAGATGTTGTAGTTATCCTTCTATACCCACCCAACCTTGTAGGAATCACACATGATTTTGGACCCTACCCTAAGCAAGCCTGCGGTGCTGTAAACCTAAGGTGTCTTTCATAAACATTTTATAGTATACAAATTAAATCAAATTTTATAATATTAGCTTTATTCTATTTATAAGTCCCAAAATATGTGCGTCTAAATGCAACAAAAAATCAACGGTGCTTTATTGTTTACCATTGCATCTCATAATGCAACCACATCCGGGTATGACGTACTTACTACATTAATACTTTTTATTGATCCATCGACGTCAGCAGACATGTCGACGTAGATGAACTACAAGCGATGATGATCAAAAATAAAGATGCAACAATTCTAAATAAAGCGCTGCACTAGAAAATATGAAAACAAATTTATAAGTATTGAATTTAATATAAATGAAGTCGAAATTTCATTTATAATAAAGATGTCAAATAGCTCGTTGGGCTGTTAATCCATCTAATCTGAAATAACTTTATTTTCCTATGGCCGAACACAAATGAGATAATTTTTAGAGCCTACTCATAATCACTAATGTACAGAAAATACTTACAACAATATTTATGAAATGAAGAAAGGCCATCGGCGGCCAGTGCGGTGGTCGATGGCGTATTGTGTTGTGGGTGTCGATTATTTGGTGTGGTGTGATTGCAGTATTTGCAGGTTAGGTCACAGCATCGGCAAGTCGGTATGCACCCAGAACTGATTATCAGTATAATTGCGGATCAAGATTCCATCCAGTTCCGGATGTCTCCAGATTAGATTGCTGGTATACAGTGTGAATATCTTCCAATTGCTTCTGTCCTTGGCCGCAGCATGCAGAAAAATAAAATGCATACTTAGAGCACAAGCGCAATAGACTTAAAAGCTCAAGTGCTTGGGAGCGCAAGTTTGAGAAAGAAAAGCTTTGTGAACTCACGATTGAGCCAGCTGCATTAGCTGAGCTAGGCTTGCGGTGAGCGTGCAGGCTAAGCTTACCAAAGCTTTTCACTCGAGACCAAACACACAAAAACAAAATACAGCTATTAACCGCACACTGTATATATGTATGATCAAAGCTTTTTATGATTTGCTAATCAGAAAAATTACTGACAGAACCCAATTAACCAAAGCATTCACAGAAAAATGTATAAGAACTCTTTCACAGGCAATCCAAAGAGTTATTGTATTATATTAATCATGTTACGAGTCGGTTTGTCCTGGAGGGGCAGCTCCGGCCAGCCAGTACTCCATTAGGGGTGGGTCTACCCATGCCCGCCGACCGTACAATAACACAACACTAAACAAATCTACACGTCACTATAAAACAGCTGATTTAACGGACAGTGGCGGCAAATATTTGAAATCAAAAAAAAAACTACGTTACTTCGACGTCCACCGGTGGCCTCGCTATTATTGCCGTAGCGCTCCCGCCCTTCCTGTGGGGAAAAATCATACCTTTAATGCCCCACCCTTTTAATATCGAAGATCACATCTCATCCCCCGAACATTTTGATCCCCTCCCCTCCATTTACAAAACTTAAGCCGTCATTTTAACCGACTATTTAATATATATATAACTTACGACTAACATTTTTTTTTTTTTTGGTGCAGACGTATCAGTATATATAGTTATTATTCTAAATTTAATTTAACCGAACGAGACCTGACAAATCTTTATTTGACCTTCTACGCCTTCACAATCGCCGTACTTTGGCGTGGTCTTGTTCTGGGGCTTAAAGTCCTTCTATATGACCTCCTTACCAAAATTTAGGTTATTTTATATATACATACACATACATATATATATATATATACATACATATATATATTATATATATATATAATATAATATATATATATATATATATATATATATATCCCCCGCCCTTTTTTCTTTTAGACGGGGTTGAGTTTCCTGGTCATTGGGGTAAGATCCCTAAGTACCCTACGGAGCTCCACGGGATAAATATGAGGGCCCTTGCCACCAGAAATTTTATGTCAGAGGAAAGAAGAAATACTTGCACCCCAGGATCCGCTAGCATTTACCACGTAGAAAACCAACCTAGAGATGTCTCGGTGACGATTTAAGCTTAAAGCCGGGATGCATTATTTGCCCAGCGCAAATTATTGTTTATGACAATCAACAACTAAGGTAACTTATTCGATTAGGTGCTTCAATATAATACTTTTTTCTTTACCGAACTACTTATTAAATTAAACTTATTAAATAGCTAACAACAACAAACAAATATAAATACATAAACCACGATCTGCAAATATAGCCAAAAAAAAAGTTTTGCATCACTGTCGCCGGCTGTGCATCACTGTCGCCAATTGCGCATCACTGATGTAACACGGGTCAGCTGGGCGATAGGTGCGCTAGGCTTGCGCCCTGTGTACATATACAACTTCCCTTCCGCCGAGATTTTTATTGGAACGGACTCACGGTTTTGTTAGATGGTTCCGATCCCTTTTCCTGGTCTCTGTTGGCTTCGACTGGCGGTCTGCTCCTGGTAGTCTTCCGGGTTCCCCTTGAATTTGGCCTCCTCCAATATGTTCCTTGGTGTTGTTGTTGAAGGGGCTTTTTGCTGCTGTGCGATTGTAGCGGCATTTACGCCTTGAGTTTACTAGTGGGTTTTGTTTTTTTCTTTGGTATCACGAATGTTGTTTATATTTTAAGGCCGCACAAGATACGCACTTTTAGCAGTTTTTTTTTGTTGATTTATATATATTTTTTTTTTTACTGACATTGCCAAACAAATAAAAAAAAGAAGAAAAAAAACCCTCTCTCAGCACGTTAGAGTAAATGTTAAATAATCCTAAACTATTCGTAGCGTTAGCGGCTGTTTTCTTTTATTTAAATATCCGTGTCTTTCTCGGCGGTTTTTTTTCGTGGTTTTTTTGACTGTCGCTTGTGTTCGCGGCGGATTTTATTAATTATTGCATGTTTGTATTTTCGGGCTTTAATCTTGATTTGGTCTCGATATGTTTGTAGTTGGTTTTGGATTCCCTGGCGAATGAGTTGTATCTTATCCATGGCGCGCAAATGACTAACTTCCTGTTCGCCCATGGACCCTAATTTTTGAGCTAGTTTGTAGCTAGCCCCGTTGAGGAACATATGATGTCCGAAAACCGCAAAAAATGGAGTAACTCCTATTGCCGTGTGTACGGCGTTGCGTATGGATACCTCGATCTCGGGAAGGTACAAATCCCAGTCGCGGTGATCTTTCTCTGCAGCGTTACTTTGTGGTGAGTACACCGGCGTGCGCATATACGAAATCCCGAAGGATTCAATCATGTTCTGAAAGGTGCGTGACACAAATTGACGACCGTTATCAGAGTGAATGCTTTCCGGTACTCCGAACTTATAAAAAACTTCGCTGACCAGAAAGTTCACTACGCTGCGCGCGGTAGCCTCGCGCATCGCTTTTAAAAATGTGAATTTGGAAAAATGGTCCATGACCACGAAGATCCAAGAGTGTCCTTGCTTCGATCTTGGATATTTCCCCAGAAAGTCTACGTAGAGTTTTTGGAAGGGTCTTTCCGTTACTACCTCCTTGCCAATTCCCATTTTGCAGTTAGGTGCTTTACATTCCTTGCATGTCCTGCATTGTTTCACCCAGTCTTTCACCTGAACGGCCATGCCTGGCCAGTAGAAATGCCGCCGCAAGTTTTCTAATGTCTTAAAGATCCCACCATGCCCTGCTGTTTCGTCTAGGTGGGCCTTTTCAATCAGTCCGGCTGTCAGAGTGTTAGGGACCCACAGCTTCCACATCGTACCTTCTAACTCGTCCTCCGGACGAACAAACTCCGTACGTTTGAACAGCAAGCCTCCCTCTATCTTCGTATCCGGTAACTGATCCTGATTGTTCCGGACCTGCTCGAGCATTGTTTGATATTCTTCCGACTCAAACTCCGTGGTTGTAAAACCCAACAGTTGTTCCGGATCCAAACCAATCTCCTCGACACTGCGAGAAAGTGTATCCGCCACCACATTTTCCGCCCCTTTCCGGTGTTCTATACAGAAATCATACCCTTGCAGTTGTAGGGACCAACGAGCTAACCTTCCGCTTAGATCCTTCATGGACATCAACCATTTTAAACTGGCGTGGTCAGTGATGCAGGTAAATGGCATCCCTTCGATATACGGTCTGAATTTCCTAATAGACATTATCGCCGCCAAACATTCCTTCTCGGTGACGGAATAGTTCTTCTGATGTTTGTTTAACTTGGCGGAGAAGAAACCTATTGGCTGTTCCTGATTTTCGTCATTTTTCTGGAACAACACAGACCCTATTCCAAACTGAGACGCGTCGCACTGTACGAAGAATCGCTTAGAAAAATTTGCGTGAACTAATACCGGCGCGGTGGTCAATGCCGTCTTCAAATTCTCTATTGCCTGTATAGCTTCGGTCCCTAAAAGAAATTTACCTTCCCCTTTCTTCAATGCTTCTGTCAAGGGCGCAGCCATACTGGCGAAGTCCCGTATAAAACGCCTATACCAACCGGCGGTGCCCAAGAAGGAGCGAACTTCCTTTCGCGACCGTGGTATTGGGATTCTTTTAATCGCGATTACCCTCTCGGGGTCCATGCGGAGCATACCACCCCCAATAATGAATCCCAAATACTTCAGTGCTTTGAAGCAGAATTTGGATTTAGGCAATCCTATTGAAAGGTTTGCCTTCTTTAGACATTCTCCCACTTCTCTTAAATATCTCATGTGGGTTGTAAAATCTGGAGCTATTATCAACAGATCATCTAGATAGACAAATATGTTGGACCTTAACTCGGCGGGTATAACTTTGTCCATTAGCCGAACAAGTCTTTGGGCTGCATTGCATAGCCCGAATGGCATGACTCGGAACTGGTACAACGGTCTTCCCGGTACGGTGAAAGCTTTATAGGGCTTGCTGTCCTTATCTAGTTCTACCTGTCAATATGCAAACTTTAAATCCACGCTAGAGATGTAATACGTTTGATCTATTCTCGACAGTATGCTTTCTATACAGGGTAGTGGATAGGCGTCCTTTACGGTCAATTCGTTGAGTTTTCGAGCATCCAAACAGAAGCGATTTTTGCCCGGTCTTCGTACGACGGTGATACGATTACTCCACGGACTATTGCTTTCCTCTATGACCCCTAGTTCCAACATCTTATCTACCTCATCGTGTACAATTTGCTGCATGGCTGGAGATAATGGATACGGCCGGTCTTTGAACGGTTGTGCCCCTTTGACTAATTCGATTGTATGTCGCTCTACGTCAGTCCTTCCCAATCCACTCTCTTCGAACCATAGAAATTCCTTCTTTACGGCCTCCAACTCGTATCTCTCCTCTCTAGATAGCTCCCACGAATCGGTCGCTACTTCCCCTTCGTCCTCTTCTTCCCCGTAATGTGTCATGGACACCGCCAACACTTCTTCGACTTTCTTCTCGTGCGTATTACTCTTAACGGGATCTAGAATAGCTGGGGCTAACTCAAAGGCTCGCCAGAAATCGATTCCTAAATATGCTCGTTGTTGCAGGTATGGGCATATAAAGAAGGTGATGTTTTTGGTACGATCTCGGTAAGATATGGGTAGTTCCACCCGTCCGATGATCGATCTGTCTTGGCCTCCCGCGGTTCGAACGATTGACACGTATGGTTGCATCGTAATTCCTAGGTCTTCCATAAATTCCCGACTGCCTTTACCTAGCAAACTGACACTCGCCCCGGTATCCAAGAGACCTCTTAAGGTGTACTGGCCTACCAATACTTCTGCGAATATCCGTGGATCTTTTAGTTCGCCACGCCGCACTGCCTCAACTACAACCTTTCGCAATACGCGTCTTCGTCTAAAGCGTTCTCGTGCCTTCTTGACCCGACGTGTCACGATTCGCATTCCTTCTAATTGCCTATCATTAATTATCATATTTCTTACTTCTAAATATTTTCTCATCTTTTCTTCCAGAGGTAAACACTTGATTACATCAGTGTGTTTATTTTGGCCAATTTCTTCGGGCTGTTTACCTATTTCTTCTCCTTGCCGGACTGAATCCTCGAACGTGGGTCGTCCGTCCTCTTCACGTTCATCCGACCGTTTCCCGAACATTCTGGACATTTCGGAGAGATGGTCTCTGGGAATCCACATTTGTAACAGAACAGTCGACGCTCCGGCGGTGGACAATTCCGGAAATCATGGCCCTCCTCGCCACAATTCCAACACCCGGGTCGGTTCACTCCCTTCTGACCTGATCTCCTTTCCTCCACGATGACTTTTGTCTTCGCTTCCACTTCATCCACCAGGGCCCGTCTTCCGGCCATATAGCGTTGGGAGTCACCGGGCGGGGGTCGGCCGTAACGTCTTCCAAAACTCCTCTCTACCTCACCAGCTTCGTCCCGCAATTGGTCCACAGTATACACATCCATCGCGTATATGTATCTGGCAATATTATCCCTCAGCCCTTTCTTGACGATCTTGACCAGATCTCGCTCCGGTAATGGTTTCTGCAAGCGGGAGGCCAGCTGTCGCATGGAGGGAATGTAATCTTCCGCCTTTTCCCCCGACTGCTGTTCACGATTTAACAGCTCATGCATCCGGTCATGCTCCGACCATGGACCACGAAATCTGGCCAAAAGTGCTTTCCTCAAGGAGGGCCAACTGTCGACTCTTGCTTGACGAACATGTAGCCAATACCATTCTCTGGCTTTCCCGGTCAAAAACGTGTGAAATGATCTCAGTATTTCCTCCCAAGGACAACGATACTGGTATTGCAGAAATTCGATTCTAAATACAAAATCTTCAACCGCGGATTGGTGACTGTTTCCGTCAAAGGATACTCCCCACCTCTCTATCTTCCAAGAATGTCTCGCCCGATCGTGGATATTCTCGTAAGTTGGTCCGGAGCGTTCTTCTTCCGTCTCACCCGGGTCGATCCATCCTCTCCGACCCGCTTCGGGATTTCGCCAATCCCGAGCCTGTCGATGGTCTACATTTGTTACTTCGGGATATGTAACCATCCCTTCCCTTCCGTCTCTTCTTGTCGGCTTGGCTGGAAGCGTAGGAGGAATTTGATCCCTAACCGGTGAGGTTGCCACTCTACGCTTGGATATCGCCCCCTGATTCTGTGTTGCTTCGGTGGCACCTTTCCTGAAAGCATTGGATGGTCCTGAAGGCCAAGGAAATTCCGCTGACTTGACCGGCTTTTCGGCTTCCATTTCTCGACTGGCCACCACTGGTCTTAGTACCTCGTTCAACAACTGCATCATATTTTGCATTCCGGCACGAATCTCGTCTCTAATCGCATCTCCAATGCCTGGGGACAGTGATTGCCTATAAGTGGCGTGTGCTTGCGCCAACGCTGCATTAACCGCTGACTTTTCTGCGGAACCCAATCCTGGCAGTACGTCCTGCACTTCGGCCTGTACCTTATCCGTGCTTCTCACTGGGGTACGAGAAAGCATGGCGGCGGTAAACGGCAGATTCGGAGGAGCTGGATCTTGTCCTTCGTTTTCTGACCAGATACTGTCGTCTTTCCGTGGGCCTCGCGAACGTGTTTGAGGTCCCTGATCGTCTCCCGTTGACATTATTAATTTTATAAATCCTCACGATATTATTGACGATTATAATAAATAAATGAATAATAGATACTAATAAATAATGATAATAATAAATACAATGTTCTGAACCTAAACCAAACTCTCAAAAAAAAAACAAAATAATGAATAACCATAAAAATAAATACCTATAAACGAATAATCCCTCTCAAACCCAAAAATCTTCTAAACGATTTCTTTTATATACCATGAGGGGGGGAGGGAAATCCCAATAGTTCTGGAATGTGATCTGACATAACTACGCTACATCCGAAGGAAATGTCGACTCCTGGGTTGAGCTGTCGATTGTTCAGGTCATCCCGCTTGTGGATGACCGGCAATCGAGATTATTCAACCGAGTCTCTAATCCGTTCCGTTTTCTTAGCTCGAGCCCTCCACACGCGCTACTTGGACACCGAATGCATCGCATAGTGACCTTACTGGTCCTATGGGCCACTCGCGCATCCCAATAGCCCTGTTGACAGCTACGGGCCTGAAAACAGACGATTTTCGACAACAAAAATAACGAAAGAAATACAAAAATACTAATTTAAAATATTACCACTGACACCAATATTATCCTACAAAAAAAAATCTCTCCTAATTTTGTCACAGTTTCGTTCATATCACCATCTGGGGAAACGTGTGGGCAAATAAAAGCTAATAAAAAGCGATTATGACTCCACCACCTTTACTATGACATGAACGCTGCTGGACAAAACAAATATAATTTTAGGAGCAATGTACGCTCACTCTCATGAGCCGCGTAAGTCTCCAAATCTCTACACTGGTCCCTAATGAATTGTTCGACTGCCACTCCGATCACCCCCAAATCGCACAATTGTAGTGAGCCTTCGGCTCCTGACAAGCCGCGATCCTAGAATGATCTGAAGTGGCAGACAACTTCTGGCGAGATTTCGTCGTCTCATGTTTTCACTTTTATTTTTGTTTTTTTATTTTTATGCTCACAAAAAAAAAAATTGTTTTTCTCTCTGATCCAGGTACGCGTGAGCCTACATCAGAGAAAAAAAAAACAAAATAAAACACCTTTTGCTGCATAGGGCGCCATATTGTTACGAGTCGGTTTGTCCTGGAGGGGCAGCTCCGGCCAGCCAGTACTCCATTAGGGGTGGGTCTACCCATGCCCGCCGACCGTACAATAACACAACACTAAACAAATCTACACGTCACTATAAAACAGCTGATTTAACGGACAGTGGCGGCAAATATTTGAAATAAAAAAAAAAACTACGTTACTTCGACGTCCACCGGTGGCCTCGCTATTATTGCCGTAGCGCTCCCGCCCTTCCTGTGGGGAAAAATCATACCTTTAATGCCCCACCCTTTTAATATCGAAGATCACATCTCATGCCCCGAACATTTTGATCCCCTCCCCACCATTTACAAAACTTAAGCCGTCATTTTAACCGACTATTTAATATATATATAACTTACGACTAACATTATTATTTTTTTTTGGTGCAGACGTATCAGTATATATAGTTATTATTCTAAATTTAATTTAACCGAACGAGACCTGACAAATCTTTATTTGACCTTCTACGCCTTCACAATCGCCGTACTTTGGCGTGGTCTTGTTCTGGGGCTTAAAGTCCTTCTATATGACCTCCTTACCAAAATGTAGGTTATTTTATATATACATACACATACACATATATATATATATACATATATATATATATATATATATATATATATATATCCCCCGCCCTTTTTTCTTTTAGACGGGGTTGAGTTTCCTGGTCATTGGGGTAAGATCCCTAAGTACCCTACGGAGCTCCACGGGATAAATATGAGGGCCCTTGCCACCAGAAATTTTATGTCAGAGGAAAGAAGAAATACTTGCACCCCAGGATCCGCTAGCATTTACCACGTAGAAAACCAACCTAGAGATGTCTCGGTGACGATTTAAGCTTAAAGCCGGGATGCATTATTTGCCCAGCGCAAATTATTGTTTATGACAATCAACAACTAAGGTAACTTATTCGATTAGGTGCTTCAATATAATACTTTTTTCTTTACCGAACTACTTATTAAATTAAACTTATTAAATAGCTAACAACAACAAACAAATATAAATACATAAACCACGATCTGCAAATATAGCCAAAAAAAAGTTTTGCATCACTGTCGCCGGCTGCGCATCACTGATGTAACACGGGTCAGCTGGGCGATAGGTGCGCTAGGCTTGCGCCCTGTGTACATATACAACTTCCCTTCCGCCGAGATTTTTATTGGAACGGACTCACGGTTTTGTTAGATGGTTCCGATCCCTTTTCCTGGTCTCTGTTGGCTTCGACTGGCGGTCTGCTCCTGGTAGTCTTCCGGGTTCCCCTTGAATTTGGCCTCCTCCAATATGTTCCTTGGTGTTGTTGTTGAAGGGGCTTTTTGCTCCTGTGCGATTGTAGCGGCATTTACGCCTTGAGTTTACTAGTGGGTTTTGTTTTTTTCTTTGGTATCACGAATGTTGTTTATATTTTAAGGCCGCACAAGATACGCACTTTTAGCAGTTTTTTTTTGTTGATTTATATTTTTTTTTTTTTACTGACATTGCCAAACAAATAAAAAAAAGAAAAAAAAACCCTCTCTCAGCACGTTAGAGTAAATGTTAAATAATCCTAAACTATTCGTAGCGTTAGCGGCTGTTTTCTTTTATTTAAAGATCCGTGTCTTTCTCGGCGGTTTTTTTTTGTGGTTTTTTTGACTGTCGCTTGTGTTCGCGGCGGCTTTTATTAATTATTGCATGTTTGTATTTTCGGGCTTTAATCTTGATTTGGTCTCGATATGTTTGTAGATATTTTTTTGGGCCATTTAAATTTGTTTTTTTCACAAAAAAAAAGAATTTCCTGTTTACACGAATGTTCAAATTTTCACGTTCCTTTTTTTTTTTTTGTCCTTTTGGTTCTTAGTCGGCGGTTTTTGTTTGTGGTTTTTTGTTCGGGGTGGCTTTCTTTAAACTTGGCGGGTGTGCGTTATTATTTGATTCGATGTTTAAATCTTTGGCGCTCGTTGGTTTTATTTAAACATTTTACGTTGGGTTTTCGGTGTTTAATTAAATTTTTTTGTCACATTTCTTGTCACTTTAGTTCACTTTCCCATATATATTTTTTTTTTTCACCACAAAAAAACATTTTTGTCCACTCCCGAACTTTGCACTCCTTTCTTCTCGCTGACTTTCAACTGTCCTCTCAAAATCCAGATCATTGGCCTTTTTATTCTATCTTTTGCTCGCCGCTCGGATAATATTCTTCCATCTCCCTTTCTTGAGCGCGCGAATTACCTCTCTCTTTCCTACCCAAAAATTAAATCAAAGATGCCCGATAATGAGGCTTACTTGCGCAGCGGCGGTGGTGATCGTGGTCAAGCTTAAGTTTTCCTACGATAACCTCAGAAAAATTGCATGGAGCAGCCATTTGTCGTGGAAAATTTAACTTTCTACTATTGGCTATTGTTACCAAAAGAGAATACAGAAACAGACTATAATGTAATATTTAAGGTAGCGTGTGTCACAAAATACCTGAAAACAAAAACCAACCCTTGTTTTTTTTCTGTTAGTTAGACTATCTCACTTTTCTAGAGATATTTGCCAAAGGCAACAAAAAAAAATTGTATATCATTACTTAAGTTTGAAAATCCTCGAAACTGTGCATCTAACTATGCCATAAAATAGACAAATTGTACTAAGTACTTGCACTAGTCACTAGTCCCATGTCAAGGACAGGCCAACAGAAATGCGAGCACTCAAGAATTTGCCCAAGACAAATTACTCAAATTGTATGGCATGCCAAACAATGCTTTGACGCAGGACGAGCGCTGCCTGCCTTCCAGCCTCGTCTTCATATGCATTGACTCCGCGTAACAAGGCCAACTGCATTACTCTACAGACCAGAAATTTTTAGAAATCTGCATACAATGGCTTGGTATCAGAAATTGAGTTCAGCGTACGTTGAACGTTGGTTTTTTGTACTGCCCCTTGACAAATGGCTACACTCAAAAAAAAATTGGTCTGAATTTTACTTTGGCACAAAGGGTTAGTCACCATGTTATTAGCAACGCAAATTTCTGAAATTTTTGCTTGTGTTTGCATTTCTTAACTTCAGAGTACATTTTTCTGAAACTCAAAAATAAAATTATAAAAAATTAAAAAACAAATTTTCTGAAATTGTGAGTATACTATACAACAAACTAAGAATTCAGGACTTTTATTATAAAAATGTAGAGCATAATTGAATTCTTCAATTTTTAAACGATATACAATATTTATTTAAATTAGGAAATATTTTAATGAGTGTACTAATAAATTTGAAAGTTAAATTTTAGTAGTCTTTAAATTACTGCAGTTATAAGACCTATTAAAATTATGTGTACTATTTCCAATGCAACATTATTATTGGAGCAGCTTCAGTTAAATTACTTTATTACTTTGGTTGCTCTCCTGGTCGGCACCGACAAGCGTACACTAATAATAATTGTTTTTTTTTTATATTAAAAGAAAGGCATATACTTACATATGAATATACACACTGTCCGATAACCATCAAATAATAATGCTTCAGCTTTGCAGTTAATTATCGTTTTATTTATTCTACTTCAATTATTTTCATGCGCAGAAGCATACAATATGCCATCTTCCTTTCTCATCGGCAAGTGAATGACGATTTTGCCTATCTCCAAATATGAATATGTTTGGCATAAGACAATGTTGAATTTCTTTCATGCATATTTATGGACATGTTTAACTGTTCTTCTCAAAAGTTTCATTGATTTGTTCAAATTAAAATTACAATATTACTTATTTGACGAGATTGTGCAAAAAAATTCCTCCTGCAGTCGCGCTTCCAAGCATTCAAACATTTGACCAGCCAGATTCGTTGATGAATTTCGCTATCTTGGCCGGTCTCATGTGTCGGAGCTTCGTTAAATCAGTTAAGGAGTAATTTTCTAGGATTTCCAGCCTTTTCTGGCAAGTGCTGGGCAGTGGCAGAAGAAATATTCCGGAGATTCCACTTCCTCCTCGCATTTGCAGCTCTGCAAAAGTCATTGTATGGCACATGGAGTCCGACCAGCCAGTGCCCAGTTAGAGCCCGGATCCCTGCAGAACAGTTGGTCCGACTTAGACTGCACAGCTCTTTGGTGCGCTTGGAGTTGATAGTTGGCCATGTCTGGTGTGCTATGAGGGCACAGGTGGCACTTCACCATTTTCTGCATGACCTGCGCCTGTACTCCTCCTTGATGATAAGCTTACAGGTAGCTAGAGGCATACTTATACCTTCCTTGCCCGCGAGGAGTGGTAGTATAGTACATTTTCTAGCTAGCTCATCGTGAGTGATGCATTTTCCATTCCTTGTCCTTCCAGGCATGGGATGTCCAGGATAGCGTCAAGTGCATCACTGGGTGTGGTACGAAGCGCACCTGACATGCATAGTTCAGCCATACGCTGAACTTTGTTCAGTTTAGGAAGGGTGGTTTTCTTTTTAAGACAGAGCCACCATACTATGACGCCATACAGAAGTATAGGTCTGACTATAGATGTGTATAACCATTTAACAATATTTGGGGACATACCCCATTTAAGCCCAATGGATTTCCTACACGTATATAGAGCGACTCTTGCCTTTTTAACCCGTGATTGGATGTTTAGGTTCCAATCTAGTTTCCTATCCAGTGTCAGTCCTAGGAAGTTGGCACTGTTGTTGAAGGTCAGATTTACATTATTTAGTCGGGGTGCAACAAGAGAAGGGACCTTGTAATTTATTGTGAAAATAACCAATTCCGTTTTATTTGGGTTTACCCCTAATCCACTCTCTTTTGCCCAGCATGAAAGTATGTTTAGTTTACTGGTCATGAGGTCACAGAGAATTTGTGGGTATTTTCCCCTGAAAATCACCGCAACGTCATCTGCGTATGCAACCATTTGGCATTTGTTCTCATCTGCCAGAACAATATTTTCTGTCATTTTCCATGTTGAAATGTCGATATTGATGCCATCATGCACTCCAGTGCAGCACCCTTTAAGCAGTTGAGTAGGCAGTTAAACTTCTCAATGTTTGTTATTTGATTAAACGAGCAAATGAAGTTGTTATATTCCAGATGTTTACCATCGAATGTGGGCAAGGCCAAACAAGGCAGACGTGACGGTTAAGGATGGTAAGCAACGTGTGATGTTGTAATACGTCCAGTGTTTCACAGTGGGCAACCTCGACTAGGTCAGTATTCCCAGAGGTGGGTAACTCCAACCCTGCCCGTGGACGGTACAGACTCAAAAAAAAACTCGACCAACACAACACTACATTAAGACCTACATGCACACACAAAACAAACGAAACAGTTGACGGACCTGGTGTTTATGGTTCGACGCAAAAATTGTGTTCCCAATTTCGCCGGATTTTCTTGAAGAACATTGGTACTTAGATATTTAAATTAATAATAAATATGTGAATATATAAATATACAAACATGAATAACGAATAGGTATACAAATTACTTAACATAACATTCAAATACATAAATAATCGCCTACATACGACATTTACTTAAATATTCGGAATGAGGAGTGGATGCGCTGGAGCACTGCGCCCTGGGCGCTGAATTTGGGTTCGGCACAATGTATGATTTGTTCGGCTCTGATCACATGCGCGCAGTCGACTTGCGCTCGACAGGGCATGGATTTGATTTTACATGTGTTTTTCCATTTCTTTTTTACAATTTGTGTTCTAATATTAAGTACGCAATTTAACATTTGAGCATATCAATAATTTTCTTTTTCGTTTGAATTTAAATTTTGGGTTCGATTCAATTTTATGTACTCGAACTGTACGACTTCGGTTGCTGAAGGCTTATCCTAGGAGCACTTATTCCATACTGGAACGCACTCACCGGCTGAAAAGGTACGCCGTCGGTGCGCATGTGCACTCCCAATATCAAAAGATGATGGATTTGCCCAGTAATTCCCTCGCAGTAGTGACAAGGCCGTATCCAGCAATTTTGCACCCGGCAAAATCGTCGTTGCGTCACCTTCAGACGAGTTTTTGGCCGCCAAGCAAATTATATATAGCAGAAATTATTAATTTTGCGGCGTGACCTGCCGTCGGCCACCTGAACATAAACCACACAATTGGAACAGCACAACAATTATTTAAACAGACACGCTAACGCCGAATTTGACTCCACAAAGCCTAAATTATAACGGAGGGTCCTAAAGACACTCCAATCTTTGTTTGCACGGCACAAAAAATCTACGCGCCACGGAACATGACCTGCCTCACTTTTCGGTTTATTCACATGTGCTAATTCTCCCTAACCCACAACACGCTACCTTGCTGAAAATGTGGACCTTTATACTTCCCTTTTGGTGGCGGTATACGATAATTGCCTGTCGATACGTCTGCAAATGCAACAATGTATCGTCGTCAATGACTGTACTATTTAAGTCATCACCAAGCAATTTCTTAATTGCCAATTTGATGTGTACATAGTTGTCTTCCAGTTCAGCGCGCCCATTATCATTTGGATCCAGAGTTTCTATTTCCGATTGAATAGCCAACGATTGCTTAAAGTACGATTCCAAAATGCCTAAGCGACATTGAAGATCCACAGGTGACCTCTAAGAAGAATCTCCAGATTGTCCATCGACCAAGGTTTTAATGCGCGAAATGTTTCTTTTGATATTTGCACGCTGGCGTCGGTAGTCTTCCAAGGAATGCCACATATTTACAGATGTGTAATGAAATCAAAGAGAATTTGGCGCGGAGCTTAACTTCTGCATGGACGCGCCAAAAGCGCCGAAAAAGATTATTGTGTCAATGTGTGTATATGAACTACAACAGTATCGATCGCAGTTGCTCTTACACAAACGAACGAAGAACGAATTTGAGATAAACCACTAAAGGCAGCGACTGAAGCGCGAGCAGCGCACTGACCATTTTAGCAGCAGCGAAATATGCAATAAGAGCAGCGACGTTGTGAAAGAAGACGATCGAAAATTGACCGAAAACTAACGGCGATCAAAGTAGACGACGAGCGAAAACGGTCAGTATGCAATACCCGTTACTTTGAATTATGTGCATGTGTCTGATTTCTGCTGCGACGAACTTTGTGTTGGTTTCAGTTAACGATTTTTACATTTATCACAAGTTTAATGATTTAATTGTTGCACCAAGCAATGCATTGCTTCTTCTTTGTCTTCCCGGAGACAAAGTCAGAGTAAAAGTTGAAAAGTTGACAGGAAAAATTTGCAAAAAGGATCGATATTGTACTACTTTATCTCATAGAGGGCGTCGACAAAAGCTCGGCTTGGAATACGAAAAACCAAAGCATAACCTTAGGCATAATATAATTAGTAAAGGAGACAAGCGCACTACACTATAAGGTCTTCATTTGGGGCGTTTGTAGTGGAAATGCCTTGAATGGCGCTGTGCTTACGCAAACGAATTGATGTATTATTTCTTGTATATATATATGCCTCTCTTTATAGTTGAGAAATAATTTATAAGTTCTACAACCTCTTCTATCAAAATTTCTAATTTGGGACACAAAATATCTGCACTTGATCTAGTTGTCGAACCAACGAATTTGATCTAGTAATAGCGTGCTGAACTTGCCCGATTCCCCGATTATTGGTTAATATTGAATCTTTATTGCTCAGCATAATCGAAATTTGATTTGGTTAACATATTTCTATCTGCACGCCTGCAAAACATAGTGGAAACGGACATTCTATTTACTCTAGTCATAACATAATTGTAACAATAATATGTGTATATAAGCCTGTATAAAATAATAATTTCAATTATGAGGAATTAAGACATTAAATAGTCTCCTTATATATGGAAATTTTATATGGAAAAAATTGATAAAGACTTGCTTCTTTCAAAATCTTGTGTGGTAAAGAAATACAGTAAATCACAGAAGAAAAAAATTCTAAATTTCTTGACATACTTGTTCGATTTGTTAACTAAACAAACAACAGCCTTAGCCATATTACCATCTGATCTTTAAAAGGATTGCTTTAAACGCATCCAAATTAATTAATGAGCAAAGGGTATTATTGACAATTTTAATACCAAGCTTTATGTATAGAAATTTCCAACACAGATATGTGCAAGCGAGCAGGTAGGTATGCAAGAGCAATTGCCATGTGCAGATCCTAAAGGGTTATCGATAAATTGAAGGCCTTCATTCTTAACAAACCCAAAATTTAATTCATTTAAAACAAACATAGAATCAACCTGTATAAGCAGAAAATATAGGAGCTAGAGATATCTCCGATTGCTGTGCGGGTGCCTGGGAGTAAAAGCAGGAGCTGGCTTAGTTTATTTTTACTCATCAGCATTTGTGTCTGCCATAAGAAATGAGCACACTTCCAAGCCAACATTTTAATGGGAAACTTGGCAATAAAACTAGACTAAATCTTTTTACAGTTAGGCTCGCGGTATATTGGAGTCAAACTTACTTGAGTAAAGCATTCTTACTTATTTTTATTTATTTAAAGTGAAGTAAAGCCAGTCGTCAGAAAAAAAAATACAAAAAGTTACAAATTAATTTAAATGAAATTGAAAAGAAAATTCAAGTTAAAAAATAACAAATAAGATTTCTGGTAAGCTAGAGAATGAGATGGTTTTAATTTTTTGGTGCTACGTTAGAAAGAGAAGCACCAGTACTAACAGTGCAATAGGAGGCCGAATACGTTTTTTATTTGCATTCTCCTTTATCACTAGGACAAAATATATCAGGTACAACCGCTACAAGAGGCTTGGGAGCACTGCTAGAAAGAGCTGGGAGCTTTGAACTGGACAACATGGAATGGGGCAAACTAGAGCAACTGCCATTGATGTAACCTGTAACCTGTATGCTACATTCAAGTGGAAGATCAGATAGCAGCTACCGCACTGTTGTGCACGTACATGATTTGGTTTTTGAGGGTGGGTGCAATGATCAGTTGAAAGGTAATGCTCGCTTCTCTTTTGCCAATGTATAGAACTCATACGACAGCTCACACCTGAATGTTTTCCCACACAATAATCAAAGTTTTATTGATGTAAACTGTTGTTAATTACGTACTTCGCACGTATGTTTGCCACGTGCTGGTACCTCTTTCGTGTGTTTAGTTCTCTCTTTTTTTATAGTGCACTCCGTTTGACCCTCCTTATGATAATTTCACAATAATTTCAAATAATAGCCTGCGTTGATTTGTGCACCTGCGGGCTTCATACCTAATATTTTAGATTCTGATTTCTAAAACCTTCGTAGTTTTTGAACTCTGCAATCGTTAACTCGTTTGTTTTGTGCTTTTAAAGTTTTCAAAAGAAAAAAAATTAAAGTGTTCAACAACAAGAACAACTCCGTGAATGCCGTCGAGGGATTTAACTATATCGCCCGGAATAACTCGGCTCAAGGACAGAGCCACCCAAATTATTTCGATCATTTATGTGGCTAATACAAGCATGGTCATCAATCCTACCGACTCCATCATCAAAAACGACATCACCAACAATCCCACCACCATCACCACCAACACCAGCTCCATCATCAACTCCGTCGCTTCCAATGTCAACTCTAATGGACCATCAACTCAAGCCAGGGTCTGCACCGCATTCAATATGCAAGTTGCATCATCAAAGTGGAGCGCACATCTTCGCTCCAATTCCCACAAGATGCTCGTTTTTACACCTATAAATAGTCAGGAGAAACTAATTTCGAGCGGTTTCAAAAATCGGATTTCTACATTCGCATTTGAGAATAAACACAAAAATGTAGCCGATCCAACAGAGTTTCTGAGTGAAGCAGCTAAAGAAATGCTTCCACTAATTCAAAATGTTCTGATAACTCACACAGCCTGCAAAATAAATATTTAACTCTTTGCAGAGTATATAAAATTCACTGATGATGAATTGCTGATGACATTTCCTAATGACATGTCCTAACAGCATCTAGTGATCTGGGAGAGACAATTAAAGATCATTCAGCAATAATTTGTGTGAAAATGGATGAATTCCAAGAGAAGGACAGTGGTTGGACATTGTCTCAAATCTTAAGACTGGAGATAAATATTAACAAATATACTCCACTCAAAGTTTCCAGCTTTATTGAAACACCAAAAGTGTTGAGGAACAAGAAGGCGATCATTAGTGTTAAAAATGCTGATGAATTTTGTTTTAAATGGGCATTAATATCAGCCCTTAAAGCACCAGCAAACAACCAGCCTGCACGATGCTCAGCATATAAAGTTGGTGTGATTGAGAGTGAATTAATAAAAATTGATGGAGCACTCACGCTCAATTTTTCCAACTTGGATTTCCCACTGTCGTTGGACCAAATAAACATTTTTGAAGCTCAAAACTAAAACATTCGCATCAATGCTTTTGGGGTCGATGAGCAGCCATTGTATGTGACGGAGATGGAGAAGAATACCCACATAAGCCTAATGTTGCTGGAGTGTGGATAAAAAATTTGTCAAGGTAATATTTAAATAAATACTCTTTACTAAAAAACAATATTTTTTAAAACATATACATTTGTTTTTATATACTTCCAGACTTGTAAGGCGTCAACTCACATCACACAAGTCACAGTAGTATTTCTGCAAGACGTGTCTAAATTATTCACACAATGAGAGGATGCATGCAGAGCACCGGCAACAGTGTGGCAAGGTTGTGTCAACACTCCCATCGGAGGAAAAAGCAAGTCTTAATTTTAAGATTAAAAAATCGTAGTTTAGATGCACCTTTTGTAGTATATGCAGATTTTGAGTGTATACTCACCGCCCTCAATTCACAATGTTGTAGCAACTTCTCAACATATCCCCATTGCCTATTCGTACTATATAAAGTGCGCCTTTACCCAACATTAGATAAGCTTGTTTTAGAAACTGGGGTAGATGCAGGTATAAAATTAGTCAAGTCTCTTATCAGAGATGTAAACGATATTTATACTTGTTACCTAAGCACCATCAAGCCCATAAATATGAGTGCAGATGATGAGTTTAGTTTTAGAAATGCAACCTTTTGTCACATCTGCGAAACGACTTTAGGCAATGATCGATTTAGGGTTCATTCTCATTTAACTGGGTTGTATAGGGGTGTAGCACATAATGCCTGCAACCTTAATTTTCCAATTGCACCTTTTGTTCCTGTATTTTTCCACAACTTTTCAAAATATGATTCTCATTTCTTCGCTAGAGAATTGAACAAAATTGAAGGTGATATAAAAGTACTCCACCTTAATAAGGAGGTGTACATTTCACTATCTAAATATATTCATATTGCATCCCATGACAAAAACCTTGAGATTTGATTCGTAGATACATTCCGCTTCATGCGGAAGCCAGTTTCAATAACGTTAAAGCATTTTTTCCATTAGATGATGAATTTCATCGTAGGAGGCGATAACCTAACCGGAGCCTATAAATTTGGGTCTTGAGGCAAAGCAAGCTCAGTAGATCGCTTCTGCCTAAGAGGCTCTTTCAATAGTTTTATTAAATTATCTCCAAATCAGCACTGAGCCTACTGAAAGCTCGACGTCCTTATATGTAACTAAGTAAACTTGTTTATGATGGTAGTTAAATAGGGAGTTAGAGAGGAAAAATTATACAACAATACATTAACAAGTGAGAGCGTTGCAGTCGAGCGCGAGGAATACTCTAGTTTAGCATTATGCGCAACTCAAATTTTGTAATACAAACTCTAAAATTGCCGGAGATGCAGACTTTTTTGGGTTGATATGGCTTTGGCCACGAAATGGTCTTACTAATCTTATAAGGAAGTTCCTATTCATCTATATCAAGTATGGTAAAACCAGCTCTTTAATTGGCGGGATGGGAATGGTCTGGCTTTCTGGCGGTTGTTATGGGTAATATCTATTTCAGAAAGATACTTGGTTGTTGAACATGGTAAGCACATCGAAATTATGAAATGCCTTTCAGATCCTTAATTCGACTACATTACACTCAATCTCATTGATATTAGTAGTTATATCGCAAATACTATCAACCAGATTTTACATTTTACGGCTCGACTGCACCAGGCTATCTGGAAACAAAATAACCCCTCAGTTGGACATACAGACCTACAGTTTGACATGAATCTTTTACATTAAGTTCCTATAACAGTAGCAATCGTCTGATTGGTTTGAGTACCACTGTACAATGCTAATATTTAGACAACACCCGGAATAAAAACGTAAACTGTGTGTACGAACTTTAAATACGCATAATACATTTTATTTACACAATATGTTTACTTTATATATATACTATGTATGTCTAGGAGAAATTTGTTGTTTATTTCACATATTTCAATGCAATTTCGATATATTCAAGTGGGATATAAAAACTAACTAAATACTAAAAAAATCGAATAAGTTTTTGTGTCCACCAGACCTAGTTGACTAATGCAAAACTTTGGGCAACTTGCGAACTATGCAAGTTGGCAAAACTTTGAAGTCAACTTCTACTCCGCAGATAAGCAAATCGTCTGCTGGGCCGTGGCGCCAAAAAGCGGCATCGATTGATTTCAGTGCAAACGATTTGCGTCGAACAAACAACGAGCCGAATGCGAATCGAGTACCTGTACCAGGAACTGGACTTGGACCCGTACAGCTTACGATGTCTCAGGGTCGCCGTAAAGCAAATTATCCAATTTTAATTTGTTTATCTTATCGCCAGAGGGTGCCCCGTGTCCGGGCCGACCCCAGAATGTTTCGAATGTGTCGAAATGTTGATTACACAAGTCTCGCTCCATCTGCCTGGAGACGCTGACCGAGCGCCGTTTCTGCGATATTTGCACGTTCAAATCGTGCAGGTAGCGCATATCGGCGGCTGTTTGTATCCTACACCATTTAATTGCCACAGTGGGATGCCACGTTGCAAGTTGGGTGATGGGCGATGGGCAGCAGAAGCAGCAGCAGCAGCAGCATTGTTGATTGTTGTATTGTGATAAGTCATTTGATTTGATTTTAGCGATTGGTTTCGTTTTGTTTTGATTTTTTGGTTTTCGGTTTTTCACGGGGATGGATACATAGAAGATTTGTATTATGATTTGGATATTGTTTGGGGTTGTTCAGTTAGTTTTTAGTTTGGTGTGTTTGGGTTTACTCTTTTGGTTGCTATACTTTCACTTGTATTACAATTGATATTTTGTTGCTGAATGAGCCAAAAGAAGTGATAGAGAAACCATTAAAAACACAAAGATGACGCAATCGTATAAATTTCTATTCAATTGCTATGAACTTCAAAAGCTGAACTCAAATTTAAGAAATTGTCGCAGAGCAAGCAAATGAGAAACGGTAACAGAATCAGAAACAGAAACGGAAACGGAAGGGGGAAACGGATGCAGGTGCAAACACACAGATCGACACAAAGAGAGACACATTAACAGATGCAGATGCAGATGCAGATGCAGATGCAGATTTGGTTGCAACAAACACATGACAGATTGACAGATGACTAGCGTATGTGCAGGGTGAGTCGCCTGAGGCAGCAGGTGGGCGCTTGGGGCGGCGTTGCTGTGGCTGCCACACAGCCGCAGCTGCAACTGCAGCATTGCAATTTGCAGTTCAAGTTCTTGGAATGGCGCTTCATGTGACTAATGTTCTTGATGATGTTGTTGATGTTCTGCTCTTTGTTGGACTTTGACTTGTGCTTGGGTGGTGCGTACCTATCATGCGAGGGCGTCCTCTTTGTCACATCCGTGCTGGACAGGCTGATTGGGCGATGCAGGCCGCGCCTACGTGCCAACAATGGCACCAGCTCAACACCACCGCCTCCTCCATTCTCGATTACAGCATCCGGGGTGCCATCGACACCAGTGCTGTTGCTGTTGTTGGTGCTGGCCATACAATGGCCACGTAGCAGGCGAGGACAGAGCTTAACGGGCTTGCATTCTTTGGGCGGCGATCGTTTGCCACATGGGTGTTGGTGCGGGTGTGGGGGTGGAGGTGGCACTACTGCGGCAATCTTTCGGGACGTCTTTGTTGGACTGGAGCTGTTCATGGCGGGGCAAGTGCAGGTGCAACGCTCGCAACAGCGCTGCAGCTTGGATGGCTTGCTAGCTTTCGATTTGCGAAATGTGTTTTTTTCAGCGGGAGTCACGGGATTGTCCTGGTCCAGCTCCTTCAGCATTTCCTTATTTGTCCAGCCCTGCAAGTAATTTAACATTTGTTTCACATTCTCAAGTCCGTACATTCAAATGAAGCCTACCAGGGATTTCATAAAAGTGTTGCCTACTTCTTTGGGACTGCGCCAGGGCTTGCCACCGGGACCGGCCTTGCCCCAGGGTTCTTTGAAGAGCTGAAAATGTTGGGATGAAAGCAATAAGATTAGAAATGCCACGCCCCTCGTGAATTGTATCTGCCGCTCACCGGCTTTTCCAACTTGCTCTGCAGTTTCTTCTTCTGACAGGCAAATTTCTCCTGCAGCGGGTGTTCGGTCTCACTGTTGACAACAATCTTATCCAGCATGGCCTTGCCCTTGCACGGCGGAGAGGGCTTGTAGCGCAACTCAATGTCCACGTGCCCTTTATTGCGAAATGACATTGAGTTGTGTTCTTTCAGATCGATCTGCAGACTCTCACCATTCGGAGCATTCTGGGCCAGACTGACGCCACCCTTAAGCGGATGCTCTCGCTCACAGATGGTCACGGTGCTGCTCCGTGGTCCACTCTCCTGCAGATGATGTATCGAATGGGCGTGTGCCAGACGACCACCTGGGGGAGGCGGATGATGATGATGATGGTGGTGGTAGGCGGCCAGTGGATTTTTATGGCAATTTTTCTGCATTGAGAAATAGTCATTGTAGCGACAAGGCTGCAGTGAATTGATGCGATGGGCGGTAGTCTGTCGTAGAGGTAGTTAGATTCGAAGTCGAGACATTAGACACATTATCTGAAAACACACCCCACCCTACACTTACAACAGTTGGCGTTGAGTGCAGTCCGACTGCGGTAATATCCTTTCGTCGCACCTCCACATTTGGAGCGCCCCCACCTGGCCTGCCCCAGGGGCAGTGCTGCAGAAACAAATCGTAGTACTGCAACGAATACAGATTCAGAGATGATAACAGTAATGGTACCCATTTATTACTTATGCTATTTCAATGCCTATAATTTGCTATGTATATATGAACAAGCCCAACCCCATATCGAATTCTGTCAGGTTTGTTTTCTCCTGTTTCTTGTTTGTAGGTTGTTGTTATAGTTGCAATGTGGGCCGCTTTGCTTTTCATTCACCCATTTTTTCTCCTTAAATTCAGTCGGATTTGAGTCGGATTCGCAATCATAAACACGCGACCTGATCCCAGTGGAACTATGTTGCTTCTGGTTGATTGCTCGCCTTGACTACGTATTGGTGAAGTCAAACTCGTCAAATGGTTTGTTGAACCAATTTCTGGCCAAGTTAATAAATTCGCTCATAGGTCTTTGAACTCAACTTAAGTGCGGGATCTCGTGTGGGTGTAGTTGGTTACTTTAAATAAATGAATATACACTGAACAATTCGAAAAGGATAACAAGAAATGAACCCTTACCAAAGACTCTTTAGGTGAACAATTTTGCGTTACCTACATTTTTAACATGTTGTATTTATTTTCAACATTGTTTTAATATTTCCAAATTGCTTCATCAGCTCAAGATAGGTTAGGTTATGGCTGTCTCCGTATGTCTGGGACTGTCAAAACGAACCGCGATCTGGCTCACATTTTAAAGATTTAAAGATTGCATACATCTAAGTATACGACAGATGCACAACACACTTTTCAAAATCATAAGAGCCCAAACCACTACAAAGTCCTCTTATAAAATGTTACCAAACTTCGACATAAGCTTTTTCCTTAAATCTCGAGTTAACATTCACAGAGAAAGCGCAGTGAATTTTAGAGGTAGTAGACGAAACACTAAGTTGAAAAATAGGTAAAAACAATAATAATTCAAAATGATAAAATACATTTATGTAACAAAAAATAAGCACGCTTCCTTGGATACTACTCTTTCTCTGGGTACTGATGATGCATAAGTATCAGCCATATCAGTCGCGTTGCTTGGAAGCTGTTAGATCATTTGATATTAACCTATTCACGAGCACGTTTCAATTTCAAATTTCGAATTTGATTTGTGTAATTTTCATCCAAAATGCAGTGCAGTGGCACTGTATGATCATTATTCAAAGGCATGAAGAGAAAATAATAAAGAGCTGTATAATTTACAATCAATTAAGTTTTATAGAGAAATAATCTGCACACCAAATATGCATTCAGTTAAGCTGTAGGTGAAACTATGTAAAAAAAAAATATTTTTGGCATTATCAGATAACAAAAACCTCAAATATGAAAAGAGTAAGAAACAAGCTTTGAACGCAACTAAAACACCGAAATACTAAAAAATCGTTAGAACTTTGCTGGAATTGATTTCTGTGACATCCCCGTATAGCAGTCAGTCGGTAATATTATATACCAAAAATGTATTTACCTCCTGTTTATCCTTTTCCTTGCGGGCACATTCCTCAGCTTTGCGTCGCCGCCACATCCGTAAACTCTCCTCGGCATTTTTGCGCTCGACCAGCCGTTTCTTCTCATCACACCACATCAACGGATGTTGGATGTGGTCGTGGCAGAAGGCACCCATCTCATCGCTGGTTGTCATCGCTTGCAGAGTGAGCGGCTGGATAGCGGAAGTAGCGCCACGTTCAGCAAATAACGCGCTACTGAAATAGTCCCGCCGTGCAAAAACCCAAACCTTCGACTTCTATATCATACAGTCGAAGTCGAGTTGGCCGCGCTGATCCGTGCCTGGCACGGATGTTCGTCTCGGCTCAACTTTCGTCCGGCCCAGCCCAACCACTTTGGTTGTCTAGGCAGCGTCGCCAGCCAGCAAATTATTTATAGTCTAGGTTAGGGCGGTGCACAGGAGGCGCACAAGTGAGCGGGTACGCTTCTGTCCTTGAAGTTGTTTGTTAAGTCAGGCCAGGATTGCAGTTCATTTGCGTAACTTGCTCTGTCCGGGCCATTTAAATATTTCGCCAGTTAGGCACGCTGCCACTTTACTTTGCGCGTTTGTTTGCTTGCACACTCTGCAATTGAGCTGAAGTGCTTCTGGGACGCTTCGTTTCGTTTCGTTTACCAAGCCTAACAGGACTTGGACATTGAATACATTTATTTTATAGCTATGGTTAAATTGTGGCACAGTTTGACCTGATTCGTGTGGTTGCATTAAAATGGAAAGTTCCCAAAACTATCAATATTGGATTGGGGCTTGGGATTTCCGGCTGCAATATTGCGTGCTCCACTTCATAGCCAACGTTAACCTAATTTAGCAGCCCTCACTAACTTGTTGATGTTTGCCAAACTATAAGCTCTGCAAGTGTGTCAAATGTAAAAAAGAGTCAGTTGAAGCCGGCGCCGAAGCAACCTCCGTTCCTTAAAATGTAAACCCATGTGAAGTGAGCCTTGCAGTCTGGGCTAATTTTAATGCAAGTCTTTGACCATTCACACACTCCCATAAAGAATCGCATTGAAAACTAGAAAGATTTTCTGGATTTTCAAAATTATTTAAAATATATTTAAATGCAAGTTTTTTAAAATTAGAAGGATTCTATCTGACAGCAAAAATACTTTGCTAAATTGAAGCTTACTGGCCGCCTAGCTCTATGGGAAGTCACACAGCTCGTTGCTCAAAGCAAAGTTCAAATCGACCTAAAATCATGAGATTTTTCAAATAAGTTACGCTTTTTTTAAGCAATCTTAAAATAGTAATGTTATTAATAATAAATTATATAAACTAAAAGCTAATGTACAGATTCGGTGAATAAATTAAAAACACTTTTGAAATTAGACATATTCTTTTTAAATCGTAGGAGCTAAGAAAAAAAGAACCCTGCTTTTTCAAACGACAAAACTTTCTGTCTTAGATATACATGTACTCGTATACTTTCTAAGTAATATGGTGAGTTATTCTTGGCGCCAAAGGTGCACAGTTCAGTGCGGTTAATTTATAAATGTAGCAGTCCCGAATATCCTTGTGCTTTATATCTCAGTCAGGCTAATAGGCAGTGCTAGACTATTGTAGTTATCTCTTGCAGGTCACTTCAGATATTGACAATCTTGTAGCAATCTTGTGCGCAAAGTATCCTCAAACATAATGATATTACAATTTCTGACAGAGATTTTCCATTAAATCAAATTAACTATTTGAAATTATGTAATTTTCTTACATATCTTTTGAGGAAGTTCGTAGTAATCTACCTTCCAGGTTTGGTAAATACGGCTTATTCTCAAAATCAAATTAAAAATATTTGGTTTATAAAACACATCTCAAAATTAATACTCTCTTAGAAACTCATACTTTTAAAAACAATTATTCAACAAATATTCCACATTACAAAAAACTCTATTTAATTGTAGGCAACACTTCATTAATAAGAAACACAATTTTACATGGATACCTTTACAGTCTTTCATGGACATAATTATTTATATTTAAAGCAAACTCCTTTTAAGCTCCAACTTCAACTCACAACATAAAAGCTAACTTTTTAGAAGAACACTGAAACGATTTCACCCACACTAACTCGCCTTATGTACCACTGTTTTTGGAAGACCTTGAACTGAATTGCCCTGTTTTATCATTTTAGCATTGATCCATAGCAATATTAATTAATATTAATATTCATTCAAGCAACAGTAATTTTCACGAACACGTCATACCAGCGATTTATGTTTATACGGTAAGTATTATTTTATATCACCATTGAAAATGATACTCTGAAATTGTGGGATATATCGAATTTTTATGTTGTTGGTTGCGGGATGATAGAGGTCGCTTTATTTTTTCTTTTTTTAAGGGTATAATTTGGTGACTCTATAGGCCACATTAACCATCGCGGCTTTCTATGCTCACAAGCCGAATCCTTGCCAACTGCAGCGTTCTTTCTTATTTCAATCTACGATTGATATTCTTGGTTTGGTTTTCTCAAAAAATCGCATTTTATTCATCGTTATTATCATTACATAATTATCATTATCAAAAACATTGTCAAAATTTGCACATTTATTCAGTAGACCAATAACACTTGCACCCACGTGATTTGTATGCTAGAATATGAAGTTGATCTATTTATGTAGTTTTCGTTGTACCTGGCTGTAAAGGTGCCTTTGGCTTATCTAAAATTACACCGAAGCCGGAAGGGTTGCTTACAAACCAGTCTTAAATATATATACAATCATTTAACATTCGGTTCCAATGTATTCATTGAGAATTGCAATTAAAATTATTTTCCTTTTTTTTTTGTATTTATATTTTTATTGTGTATGGAGATTAAAATAATTTGTTTAAATTAAGACTGGGGCAGCTTAAGCAATATATTATCTCTTTGATTTGCATTATGGACTTAATTAGCAAATATTTTCTGATTATATGAGTATGTTGTGCATTTCATGCGCCAACGCTTTGAAACTCAAAAAAACGGTATTTAATGAAATAAAAAATAAACAAAGCGATTAATATGTAAATTTGTGCTTGAATATGCTTATATGGGTTACAAAGAGCATGCAGTGGCCATAAAACCATTCAGACGTGTCTTAGAAACACACAAATTTAGTTACGATTTCAATTACATTTTTCTAAATTATTAAACACTGCTCATTATATATAAATATCGTTTGTTGCGTTGACTAATAATCATCTGTCTTATTGATTTTTAAGGTTCAAAATCAGCTTATTACATTAGCGCAATTATTTTGTATTACACAAAAAATTTAGATTTTAGCACTGATTTTCTTTAGTATTTTGTATTTTCAATCATCCAAATATCAAACAAGAGCATTAGTAAACATAATCAATTTTTTTCCAGTGGACTCTTCCTTAAAATTAAGCTGAATTGGTTCGATTTGTACAATTTGTTCTTCACTTTCGCTTTAGCTTGGGCATCGCAAAAAAGATCTTACATTGCGATTTATATACATGCATATACATATATTTCAAAAACAGTGCATATAAAGTTTATTAAAAATTCTTTTCAAATTTTTCATGTACATATTTACATACAATGTACATCGTTATCATAAATTTGTCTCAATGCCTTGTGTACTTTTTATGCAATTATTTACAGTGTCAACAAAAATGCTTACAAACTAAATAATAAATCTTGTTTTTACCATTTACTAGTTTCCTTGTTGCACTCATTTGCTGACTTAATTAACATTAAGTGTTGCCTGCTACTAACTTACTAGTATATGTATAATTTTAATTTAGTATATTTTGTTGCGGTTTCTACTTCATTCGATTGATGACTAAATCGGCAACAACTTGCAGACCCTTTTGATACGGAGACTCAGTCAGCTCCTGTGCCAGACGTATCGCCTCATTGCAATGCTTCTTAGCCAGAAAACGCGTCTGCTCGAGTCCATGTGACTTATGCACCAGTTCAAAGGCACGCTCCACATCGCCCGACTCACTGAAGCGACGCATCACCATGGGATTCAGCTCGGGATACTGTGAAATTGAAATTAGATTAGCATCGATCTTGTTAAGTACATAAGCAGTATGTGTGCAATATACAATAATACATATGTGTGGCTGTTTTATTTATGTGATTTATATAAACACCTCCTAGGTGACTTGGGAGAGCGTTGCAGTTCAGATTGCTAGTTAATACGCATTACACGCGCACGCCTATCGCGCCCCGCATAATAAACTGATCTGAAATGGAAACGCATTTGATGGCACGCGGTGCACACACCCAAAAGCAGAATGATATCATCAACATCATGACCGATGGTGCATTGTAAATGACCACAAGTGGGAAATGCACATAGCTGTCAATGCAAACACACAGCTGGACAAATAACAAATGCTGTGACTTCTATAAACACCTTTTATATATGTATATATATATGCGTATATTAACACACTTAGAAAAAAATCGTCCTACAATGAGAAACTAGAAAGTTTTCCTTGTTTTTAGACTTTTATATTTGAGTGAACTTGAAGCTGGCCTCTTTCAGTCATCTCATCTCGATCTATTGTAAAATCGGAAGGTTTATCAAATTAAATTGTTCGATTTGTGAAGTGTCCCAAAAGTGTGTACATCTCAATACTTTAATTGTTATAAATTATATAATCAATAAAATTGCTACTGTTATTGATTTCCTTTAACATATCTGAAATACAGGCGAATTTACATACATTTTCTACAAACATTGAAAACAGAAAACTCCTGGTTTTAGAAATCTTCTTTCTGAATAGCAAACTAAGTTACCCCCGGTGTCAAACGTTGAAAAGGCTGATTTTTGTTAATGTTGTAGCAATACGGAAGTTATTACGTCGCTCACCTTTTCGCATGCAAAGAGAACCGGCGCTGTGGCCAGGCCAAGCTTTAGGTCCGCTGCCGTTGGCTTGCCCATTTGCTCTGTAGAGGAGACGAAATCCAGCATGTCGTCCACCAGCTGAAAGGCCAGGCCAATGTTGCGTCCATATTGGAAGGCCACTTCGGCGACATTATCATCAGCCTGGGCGATGACGGCGGTCTGCGAAATAGAAATAAAAAGATTTCAAAGTCAATTGCTGGCCAATCACCTGTCCGAATGGGCACAATGACAAACGCATTCGTGCAAATCCAAATGCAAGCAAATAATTGCATTTAAATGTGCAATTGCAATACAAATTGCATTTTTAATGATCGGCCAACTTACCGCCTTCAGCGCATTGGCAATCAGCGAAGCGGTCTTCCTGTATGTCTTTGTTAGATAGTGTGCGAAGCGCTCGTTCTCCGTTTCCCTCGAGCCGAGCTGCATGAATTCGCCTTGAACTAAATCGGTTAGGATCTGAAACAAGCGAAACAAGTGAAATTCAAATTTACTGTCATGTTTATGATTTAAATATTCCTTCACGAGTAAAAAGAGCAAGTGATGTAAGTTTGTTGAGGAATTAAGTTATTTTAATTAAGGATAATGAGAATAAATAAGAAAATAGTATTTTCTAATGATGATGATCACAATCAACTTAATTATGAATCAATTCAGAGTCCTCTATTTCTAATATTATGAATCATATTTTCGCAAACATTTGAGGTTGGGCATTTTAACTAATCAATACTAACTATTTATTTTAAAAATATATGTATATAAATATAGAATATATATAGCGATTAATTTTAATGGGTACAGTATTACAATAATTATTTTTGATTGCTGTAAACACAAATATTCCTTCCCGAAATCAGAGTGGTTCGCAACTTAGACTCATAGATAGGAAACGCACATCCAAAATTATAAGACTCTAACAGCAGACAGATAAACTGATTTAAAGATATATTAAATTGTTGGGTGTAATGCAATATACTTATAAGCATACATATAAATATGTTTTTAGGTACCTATGATGATTGATATGCGGGCAACTTCCGCATGGCTGGCAATTCAAATGAATTCGGCAAACATAGTTGTGCCAAATAATTTGGGTAAATAAAATTTCATTGATAGTTTGGAATCCAGCGGGATGGATAATACCACTCAGATATGCCAAAGGTAAACTTATGAGCATTAAAACATACAAGTGTAAGGGTTGTTCACTAAGTACGTCAATAGTATCACAAGCAAATTTTCTTATTTTGTGTTCTTGACAAAACTGCTACTTTTTATTACTTGGTTGGTTATTATTAATAAACAATAAGGCTGCTGTCTGGCTGTCCCATATGTGTTTATAAGCAGAAGTCCTCAAGCTTCATTGATTTGATTTCTGATTATTCCAAATCCCAATTGATTTCCAAAGCTAATAACAATAAAATTAAATCTGCCTTGTCAAATTCATTTTGAAATCTAAAACTTTATTTTTTCTTTATACGAAAGGCGAAACGCCTAAACCGACTGGAAAATCGATAACACCAATAAGTTTAAATTGATAAGAGCTAGAGTTATCAAATTTTGATAATCGCTATTTGAAACTTTTAAAATGTTATTTGTAACTAATGGCGTGGAAACATTACTTTACAAAAGACCCTCGTGGCTGGATGCTATTGTTGTTTGCATAAAAAATGTTGGCGCGCCCTTCGCTTAATTTTGATTTTGTTCATAGTTGGTGCTACTCGCATAAGTATTTCCATTCATTCATTCATTCATTCTGACAATTTCACAGGTAGTTGTCAAAATGTTGAGCAAACAAACGGCAGAGTAGTATTTTGTCGTCTAGTATAACAAATATACAGTAGTTGTAGTTGTCGCTTGTCGGTTGTCGGTTGTAGCTTAAGGAGCCCAAGGTGAGAGCCAGAGTCACAGCTCAGATACCGATACGGTCACAAAAATATTTTTGGCCAAATCCCAGCGAAGTTGGCTTGTTTAAATGACGTTATTTGAATTGGTTTTTTTTCTCTGTAGTTCGCCTTAGAAGCAAAAACAACATATTGATTTTCAATGTTAACTAATTTACACATGCGGCCAAAATAAGTGCGACTATTGCGTACGACCAGCACCACCAACAACAGCAAAAGACATCAACAACAACAATAAAATATCATCAACCCGCCGAGCAAGAAATAGAGAAGAGCAACAAATTGCAGTTGGTTGAAGCCTTTTAAGCCGCTGACGATGCCGATTTGACGATTTTTCATATATCTGCCTAAATTGGAGCACATTTTAACAATTAGCTTTTCGAAATTGTGTGCAAAATATATCAAATTAAGCAAATATGTATTTTATGCCGTCTTAAATTGTTATAACATTGAATTGTTGACCAAAAAATGTCGCAATTTCAATACAATTGTGCGGCTGTTTTTTTTTTTCAAAATCAACATGAATCGGTTCTTTGTGCTATTAATAAAATGTTTAAAGCGTGAAACGCCTTACTTTGGGGGAGACTTCAAATGCATCGATGCGAAGGGCAGGGAAGTTCTACAAATAAATGAATAACTTAATTTTTATGATCTGATACCAATTTTCGTACATCGACACTTCAAACTTGAAAAAAATGTATATTCGTTCAAATCGATAAAAATCACATCTCCCACAATTTAAAATTTTGATGAATTCCTTAAAAGATCGATGTACAAATTTGCAGAAGATTAAGAAATACATTTCTTGGTCAAACTGCGTATTTTTTCCTTGAGATTTAAAGCAAATACAGCTCAAAAACCAAAAACAAAATAAAAATTTTAAATTCCCATTTATTTGAAATATAGTTTTTTTGAATGCGAATTGAATGAAAACATTTAATATGTGTATTTATATTTGTACAGCGTATTAAAGCTTCACCTTGATTAGGTATTTGCGTAAATGCGATGTATTTAAAATATAATTTGCCATTTGTACAATAGTGCCAACCGAGCATTCAAAACTTTAACCGACTGGTTTAACCCACTATATAGAAACAACCAAAAATTCCCATTGGATTCGAACGTTCTGCTAATATTTTAATGCCGGCAGCGTGTGTAAGCTCGTTGAAACTATTTTGACACATGTTTTGCATATCAAATACAACAGTCTCTCATAGATAAGACGAAATGCAAATCAGTGGTAAAATATAAGGCCTGGACAAAAGCTGCTTATAAGCATTACAAAAAGTAAACAACAAAAATATACAAAATACAAAACTACGTTCAGTATAAGGGGGGGTTTATGGGCTTGCCTTTGGAACTGTTGTAAGAGCAGTCAATCTCATTAATTCAAGTCTGATCTTGTTTCTACCAATGCTGAATATCTTCGTCAGGTCGAGCTTAAGCTAAAAAAAATTAACTGATGGACAAGTCTTCATAGGAACCGACAAACAGAAACTTTCCACAATATGTGCCAATGTAAGCTACATTAATTTATAGTAGTCCGATGTTAAGTTGATTTGGAAAAATGTAAGTTACATTTTTAAATACAACTGATGAGTTTGGTTAAGTCCAATTAAAAATTCAAAAGTATTTTTAGTATTGTAAAAATGTACAATAGGTTTATGTATATATTATGTGAGTCGACAAAACGAATATATTTCCCATAATTTTAAAACTAGAATCAAATATACTGAAAGTTTACCTTAAGAAAGTTGGCTATTAGTTAAGTTTTATACCCTGCACCAATTAAAAAATGGCTAAAGGGTTTTTTCAATTACTGATATTTATGCAACAGTATTTATAACAATATTTCAGCCATTCTCGTATTCCACGGGCAGGTTAAAATTCATTTCATTTGATCGATAACTCCTTCCCATTTCTAAACTCGGTTATCGATTATCGATAGTTGTAAAAGCCAAGTAATACTACTTATCAACTGTATGCATTTTCTGGGATGAACATATCGAAGAGATGTACGATTTATGATAGTGTAATAGAGAAATGGGTATCTCTTAGTCGGATGTAACTATGTAAAATTGATTCTTACGTCTTCGCTAGTTTATTACACACTTTTCTGCCCATTTCATGGGTATTGAGCTTAGCAATTTCAATAGCTGCCAGAGATGGCTCGTTAAAGTGTTAGCGGATCTGTGGTTTGCTTTGGCCATTAGCTCGATTGTGTAAATAACAATAGATCGAGATGAGATGACTGAAAGAGGCCAGCTTCAAGTTCACTCAAGCAACAGAAAGTGAAATTGTCAGGTGACTAATTTAAAGTTTATTAAAATTGCCTGTAGTTGCGAAATTTGTTTTGTAGTTCACTAGTCGAAGCGATTCTTTTGGAATTTTGTAAATGAGTGAGGGGTAACTTCAACAAAGCGAAACACGCTGGTTTATGGTGTAGTGCAAAAAAATGAATGTTGCAATCGGATGCCCTTCGCCTTTGCATTGAACTATCCCAGGGTTCCAGGAAGTTCAACTGAAAAGGCCCTGTAGCTTGTGGTCGTTAACGAAACAGGTTCTTCACATGGATACAAAGCCATGCTGGACATTTCTTAATTTAAAAAAATGTTTACATTTCGAGTTGGTTTTTTATTTTTTTTTATTCTGTTGAGCCAACGCGCGTGTGAATTTCAACACTGAATATGTATTTATGTACCCGGAGACAGCACACAAGTCCGGGACTTTTTGTGGTGAATTCTTGACGGCAGATTTGCTTTTGAACAATCTCAGTAAACAACACATAGGCACTGTTTGTGTTTGATTTAAAAATCATCTAGGTTTGTCAAATATGTGCTTAAAATAACTTGAAACTATGGAAACATTAAATACTTACAATAGCTGATATTCGACTAAACTGTTAACTTAATAAAAAAAAAATATAAGCCATATTAAGCATGCGAAATTAAACATGCCCTCGTAGAATGTCTTAAATAAATTATCAACTTCAGCACGCTCTACCATTCTGAATCAAATTTAAATCATTAAAGCCGACATTATTTTTCCAATGGTAGCACCATAAAATATATTAGTAAGATTTGAATAATTATTGCGTAAATGTGAGGAGCATTATAACACATATATATACGAGTATATTAGTTTATTACGGATATATTTTTAAACTAAGCCATTTGACGGATATATTCTAAATTAATCTTCTAATTGCAAGCGTTTACTTTTGGGGTCGGAGATGTCTTCTCGAACATGCCATATCAACCTTTTAAATACTCATAGAATAGCAAAAAAATCATGAATAAATTCTGCATAGTTCAAATACGCTTTGCTTTTTTCGTTATTTAATTCAAGAAAAGGTCGGCTCTTGACAACTGTCGCGTGTAAGTAGAATTAAAGTATTGATTGGGATTCATTTAATACACTTGCTGTAATATTTACCACTTATATTATATATACGCTTATTTATGAATTTGTATGTGGTGAATCGAGTCACCCATATTGAAAGCAATTGATCAAGCTTACCTGACTCAACACGATCGTCACATCATCGCTGCGCAATCGCGATATCATTATCGAAGCAATCGATAGAATGTAATCACCAGCCATTGTGACCTGTAAGCACAATGACGAAAATCGTAATTAACTATTAAATAGCTGAAAATAAAGTTTTATGCACACACGAGCACATGGACAAGAGATCGACAAGAGTACAAATCAATTTGTTGAGCAACTAATTTTTATGGTCCAACACACCGATAACATCAAAACAAAACACGCTTTTTGCGTCGGCTTGTCAAGATGACGACCGAAATTAATTTGAAAGTGTCGCATGGAAAAATGTAAAACTGTTAATGGAAAGCCCAGTCTATTATTAAAAGACCTTCATTCAAAGGCCTCTCAAATGAAGCAACTTGTTTACAAAATCTTCACACAATTCATTTCAAATACACAATACATTGATGACCAAGTCAGAGAAGCGTGAAACAATTTTTCTTGCGTTTGATGATCTTCGGCGGTATTAATTCCACTTGAGTGTGATAAACATATATATATATATATATATATATATATATATATATATATATATCATATAGTTGACATAAATATCGTATCTGATATTCATAACGCGCTTACCTTTTTGTGGTTCCACAGAGCATTTACGCTGGGCTTGCCGCGTCGAAAGTCCGACTGATCGATGACATCGTCGTGGACTAAGCTGGCCGAGTGCACCATCTCAGAGAAGAGGGCTATCTGTCGTTGTTTGTGTACTAATTGGCTGTCAAGGCGATTGGCGATGAGTAAATATAATTTCTTAATCAGTATATCTGTGGCTATATTTTGGCATTAATTATTATTCATAGACGCAGAGCAGAATGTGCACATATCGCAAAGGTCTGTTAATTACATTACACCGCCTTACAAATATGTGCACCGTCCGTCGGTCATCCACTCCGTTACCACCCACCCACCCACACTCACTGTGATTCGTTGTTCAGATGATAGTTTAACGCCTTAGCCATCAACAGGGTCACCATGGGACGCAGCGCCTTGCCCTGCCCATCAAAGTAGTAGCACGCGATCGTGTCCAGTTCTGGCTGTGATGTTCCCGACTGCAATAGCTGTGGCGATGGAATGATGAAGGATTGCGTTTCGACCAACAATTAACAAATATTTGTGAACTATTTACTCATTCTTTTGCTAAAAACAATTAATTATCAATGTGTGACGGGTGCCGGGCCCGACTAAACATATACCCTGTTGCGATTGATATTTGAAATTAAGTTGACCAGTGTTAATTTCTACCATGAGATCGAATTCTCACAAAGCTGTTAACTTCAGCTCTCAGAATGGTAATAATTTGAGTGGAAGGTCATGGCTATATCTATATATATGTATTTCTCAAATTATCTGTATTGAACTCCTAATCAACGACATTTCTCGATTTTATCAGATTCCTTGAAATATGAGTTAATCGATTCAAAACTAATGTGCCTTTCCTTTTACATGCGTATCCGCTACTACAGGGTATCCAAAAATATCACAAATGCTAATTAAGTTAAGTATGGAAAAGACCCTGATGTCATTGTGACGTACTAAGTTTGATTGTCGACAATAATATAAATGGAAAATAACAATGTGATAACAGAAAAACATTGGTTTCTGTCTGGAATTTTGTCCAAATGATTCATAGGCTTAAAATAAACATTTCAGATCGTTGCAGTCGGACATAACTGACTGCAGATTACTCTATTATGATGTGGCACCGATTTTCGACTATTAATTAATCGATTTCTAAATCTCCAATGAACGTAGCACTTTGTACCTTTTGTATGTTTTATTGATTTGATATTTAGTAATTCTTTTTTTTTACAAGTGTCACAATCTTAAGCTCATTATTTACAGCAGTAAGGAATAATCCATTTCATAAAAGTTAAACAGATTATATTTATGGCAAGTAGATATAAAATATTGACAATTATAGTGTCAAAATTAGTTGCAAATATTTTTATACTTTGATTCCGAAGATGCATTAGTATCATGGTTTTGTGCAATGTCCTCCATGCTGTCTGTCCGTCTGTATGAACGCAACTTTTATCGAGACCCCTAGATATACAGACTTGAAACTTGGGACATATTTTGGTCTGTGCCCCCCTCAGAAAAAAATTGGAGTGCTACGTCCACTTGGAAATCGATAAAATCGATAGTTGCAAATAGATAAAGCCACATATCTAACATCATTTTAAGGCTAAAGTTACCAAATTTGGTTGGTAGGTTGTTGGCGATGTCCTTCAAAGATCGGCAATTATACACGTTAGTTCGAAAAAAATATGTCAAGCTTTCTGGACAAAGTCAACACATAAATATAATAACAATGATAGCTACATATATATATATATATTGAACTTACATCTCGCACATCGTCGTAGAAGTACTTGAGCTCGTCGTCGAGGATTATATACGGATCAATTTGGATTTCTCTCACGGGTCCGGCGGGCTGCTGTGTGTGAACGGAGCTGTGTTTGCGTATACTTGATGCTAAGCAGCCTGAGTACTGTGAGCTGTGACTGCAGCTGTGTGAGTTTTGCTACGAGTTAAGGAAAACAAAAATCATAAGAACGGTGTGATTAACGAATTTTCCATAAATGCTGTAATTAGTAATAAAGTGTGAAAATTGCAGCGCTTGGATAAACGGTCATAGCTCCTAATGTCAGCGGTAACACAACATAAAAACGTAGTAAAACGAAAAACCGAAAACGGTTTTTGAGTCACTTAACAACTTTCAATTGCTGGCAACACCACTAACGAGTTTTTATATGCTGCCCCAAAGCAAATGGAAACAAAAGCAACTTGTTTTTTTTTTTTGACACTCAAATTAGTTGACAAGATTAATAACATTAAAATTGCAGCGGCAAATTGCCAACAAATTGAAGTTTATTTGTTAGCACCTACGCATCGACATTTGACCTTGTCGCCAATTTGAACTATGCCCGCAAATCCTTTTGTTGCTGCACACAACAAAGCGAAACGAAACTGCCATGTGGCAGCCAGCTTTGGGATATAATTCCTAAATTAGGCTTACATATACATATACATGTATATATTTACATGCAAATAATGTTGGTTATGTAGTGAGTGGTCTGAGTAGTTTCACAACATGATGAACGAAATGTATACTTTTATACTTTTTGTAACCAAATAGATAATATAGATAAATACTTTGCTTTAGATGGCTTTCAAATAGTGTGCACTACAAATTTTCCTTGAATTGTTTTATTTGTTTTATGTCAATTACAAAATTAATTTGAATTATATTAAATTAAATTCAAAATGAAATATTAAATTATATAAAAAATAGAATAATTATAAGATTTTCTTTCTCATCTTTAAATCTAATTTATACATTTTCTAGAGTTTGCTAATTTTTACCTTTCTTGTGCGTTTCCTGAGTACACGCCCTTTTTGCAAAACAGCAAAACCGGCAACTCGGCTTTGGTATTTGGTATTTGTTTGATAACTAATTTGAGCAGACATGCCATATTAAGACTTAGACGATTTTTTTTTCTAAACACCTCTGTTTACAACAGGTTTTTTACTGCAACTAAATTCAATTAACATATTTGCAATGACTTCTTTTTTATCTATGGACATTGGTTGAAACCAAACATATCTAAATCAACCAATTTACATTTATTTTGTAATATATATATATATATATATATATATAATTAATATAATTAAGAAAGAGCAGACATATTTGCGAAGCTGAAACAATAATCACTTGCAGACTGAAAGCCCACCAACTTATTGTTCCTGGAACTACGTGAAATGATATTGTAATGTGATCATTATATTTTTAATTGCCAAAATAATGGCAAAATTACAATACTTGCAGATAGTCAGAATACTAAAATTTTGACTCAGCTGACGATTTTGCATAAGGAATTCAGAGTCACTGTTGTAATGATGTTACTATTGTAAAAAGTATTTTGGTTGTTTTTAGCATGAAATGAAAAATAAGCTGTTGGAATTTTATAAAATATATTTACTTATCCTTTTTTATATCAATTTTTTTTTATTCAAACTGAAATTTTACTATTCTCCATATAGCTATATTATTTAAATTGCAACTTTATACAACATTTAAAATTGGTATCTTAAGAACCTGTTTAAAATATGTGGACTGTTTTCAGTCCGCATGCAATACACAAAAAGTGTGTTTCTTTACATTTCCTCTTGTGTGTTTGTTTTGCTTGCTTCCCTTGTGTGCAATTGTGCAACTTGCTATTTGGCATTTGAACATGACTCTAAACATATATATATTCATATGTACATGCAAATGTATGTACATATTTGTGCATAATATATTTTGTATTTGCCAATTCGTACGTCAGTCAATAAAAGTGGTGCGCATGTAAGCACGATAACATGTAAATTTTATGTTACCAACTGTCAACAGAGAGAGCGCCAAACTACTGCTGCCAAACGGAGGCATCTTCTACAGCCAAAGCCAATTGAGCTGCAAATATTTGTGTTAGGTTATGTGATGTGTTGAGATGAGATGTGATGGAGCTGGGCGTGCCCATTACGCATCAATACAATCGCAGACAACAAAATCACATGCATGTTGACCCAAATGCATACACAAAAAAAAATAAATAAATAAACACCGCAAAATTGTTGAAAATCGGCATAAACTGAAACTCGTCCTGAGATCTAGAAAGTTTTTTTTCATTAGAAATGATTTCTAAATATGAGAATTAACAAGATCGACAATTCGATAAATATGATTCTCTTAGTTTTCTAATATTATGTATTAAAAATTAGAAATGCACACCTCCATTTTTAGAAAAATTCTTTCCAAAATTCAGAATCAATGAATGCACAGCTTTTATATTAGAGTTTAGCTGTCCTCCGTCTTAAAGGACGAGTAGCTCAGTGCGAACTCACTCAACTCACAAACCAAGGCTTGCATGAATCTATAAACTTTATGTGAAATCTTAAAATACCAATGTTTATTGATAATATAATTAACAAAAGAGCTAATAATGGTAAGCATAGAAATCAACACCGTGGAAATTATATATATTTTTTCAAAAATGTTGAAATATCCTCGTTGTAATTAAGCATTGCACTATATTAAGTTTTAGCAATTAAATTTCAGAATAAAAAGATGAGGAGCCCTAGGCGAATTTCAAAAATGCACGGTTATTTTTTTTTCAGTGTATATATCCTGCAGCCCAAATCGCTCCCATCAAGAGGCCATAAAGTTTAACGCCCTTGGCAACACACCGGTCGGTCTGAGAGAGTAGTCCAGCATCTCATAAGCGGTCATAATTAATGGTCTTTGGTGCACGTGTAGACGAACACGACGCCCCAACTGCTCCAACTGGTTGAATATGATGATGACTTTTCATTGATGGTGGTCGTCGTATCATAAAAATAAATACTTATGTACATATATATATATATGTATTTACGCATAAATTTTGACCATCGCTCGCTTTTGTGTTTTCATTGAAAAGATCTCGTTCACATTGAGCTTGTAATGACCCACTTTTATATTGAGTAAGAGTGGACAAACATATGTGTCATAAATACAATACATATATATATATATATATAAGTATATAAGTATTTGAAGTAGAAAGCGCCTGGCAATGGCGACCAAACTTGACTGATTGTTATAAAATCAACCCATCACAATTATAAAGCCAATTAAATTCAGCTCGTGAAAAGTTTCAGTTTCAATATGTGCGTGAAAATAATACAAGTGCAAAAGTCCGCAACAAATGTTTGGCTACTTCTTATACACAAAATCAAAAACAAAAATCAACATTAATTTCACTTTTTTCTCTTCTTTCTTTGTTGGTCTTCATTTGCTGGTTAAGAAACGTGCAAAAATGCATTTATTCGTGGCTATTTTTTCGTTCGCAAACTACGTTGAATGATTTATAAATTTTTAAATTGTTTTTATGGCCAATGTCCAATGACCAAATAACCAGGCAGCCAACCAGAATATCGCAGAATATCGCACATCAATTTCATTCAAAGGTGTTTAACAAACAATGATAAGCATTTCGATTACGTGCAGTTAAAGTCGAGATAAGTCAATTCTAAATTGCAATAACAGCTAACGAGCAATAATTGTTAATCTTGTAAGCTGAAATTGCTTTAGTTTCTGCTGGCAATGCGTGCTGCGCAAATAGGAAGAAAAGTATTCGTCGCACTTGGCTGCCACTGGCGGGCAGAGGACTTTGACTCAATTCAGTTTATTATATTATTATATAGTCGGAGCGAAAGATAAAAGTAATATCAAATGCATAACTAAACATTTCTGAAATCGTTCCAAGTACCAAACACTATCTTTGAAGTTTTATAGCATCATAATTTCAAATTATTTAAAAGCGGTTGTTTAATTTTCTCTTTTGGTATATCTCAGTCAGTAGACAATAAATAAACACATCGAATTTGAACAGACGATTCATTGGTATTTTATATATCGTATTTAGATACGCACAACGTGCGACTAGAATAAAAAAAAAGTTGGAATTAACCCAATAAAGGCCAAAACACTCAATAATAAAAAAATACCATGGGGTTTTTATGTTTAATTTAATTGAAAATAAGATAAACAACTTAAGAAAACATGATAAATTAAAAAAAAATCATTCATTTTTAGCCTTTTTACCCAACCGACATTTACATTAACATTTTAAAGTCCAAATTTTTTTCTTATGGAAATTCTTTGCAATTCAAAAGAACGAATGAAGAATTTAAAGGACATGTTTCAAATACAGAGAAATTCACACTAAGCCTTCTTTAAATACCCCTTTTTAAAGTGCACAATAATCCAATCACGGATTAAGATTAAAAACAAACAACTGTTCCCAGTTAAATAGGGTTTGGAATCTGGCCTGCTTATTCGAAAAATGTAAGACAAGATGCAGTTGGCTTTGGCTTTGGCGATGGCTAGTCTATAGATAACTGTTGCGGCACCTTTCTTAACTTTTGCGGATTCATCAATAATTAACAACCCTAAAAGCATGTTGATTACACAAATTACTGCACAATTTGCGCGTAAGTAATTTATTTAATTATTTCAACAGCAAAAAAATAAAACTATGCGCAAATTGTATGAACACATTTTTGCAGCACTAGAAATGCGATGCGTGAAATGTAAATTGATAGTCAAGCCAAAAAAAACACACACACTCACCAAACAAATTAACAGGTGTACGTACATACATAGATGTACATATACATATATAATAATCGAATTTAACATTTTTGCTTTGGGCCTCGGGGCGCTCCCACGACATAATCTTGAGGATTTTGGAGCGGCCTGTGCTCGATTGCGATTGAAGATGGAACCGAATTGCCACAAAGCAATTGAAATGTGCAAAATCTTGTAAGTGACACACGCGTAGACAACAAAACATAATCAAAAGAAAAAAGAAAACAAACAAATAACAAATACAAAAAGATGTTAACGATTTTCAAGTAGCTGACAAGTGCGCTGATTGATGTAATGTTGACTTTTGCAACATTTGGCATTAGATATTGCCTACTCTATTCGAGTTTGCTTTGAATTTGAATTGGCTTTGATTCTTTTCACAATGTCTGCATATATATGTGTATGCCAGAAGTATGTCTATTTCGGTGTCTATATTTCGCCTAAAATTAGCATTACATTTAGCTTTTTTTATGGATGCCACATGAAGCATGTTTTTCAACGTCCTTGGGCATTAAGTGCACAATAAAAAATTTGTGAGTGGGGGAAGCATATAAAACAGTTGAATTTTAAAGCTGATGAAATGTGACTTTATACCTCAAATATTCTTTCCCATAATAGATAAAACAAACGTCTAAAATACCGACACACAAAGTCACATGTACTTTGCAAATTAAAAACAAGTTCTTTGCCGGATTTTGTGTATTTCTTCTTATTTTTCTGGTTCTTAGAAATAATTTCAAAATTTATTCAAATTAAAAAAGGATTTTCTATTTTTGTTTAAAATTTTTCTTGCTATTATAAGAAAATATAAATTTCGAAAAGGTTAAATTAAAATCTCTTATTATTTTTTTTTTTTAATTCAGAAAAAGTAATCAAATTTTGTGTCTCGTCATAACAAATAATGTTAGAGTTTAGTTGGTGTATATCTGAGTGGGAAATTACAATAAATTAAGTAACAAAAAGGTATTTTTCCTAAATATTAGGAAAAACATACAGTGAACTTAAGAATAGGAAGACACAACCTTGTGTGCTTGAAATATACTGTCTGAATAATAATGTGAGTTATTTCCAAAATTCAGGACTAATATTTTTCTGAGTGTAAATTTCATATTATATAACAAATTTAGATGTATTTATAATCTTAGATTAGATCTTTTGGATTGATACTCATCATTCACCTGCTGATTTTGATTGCACTTAAAAAGAGATACATATAAGTGCAACTAAGCAGGTATAACGGGTAAAGCAGCCAACGGTCTGTAAAAGCGGAAGCTATACACAGCAACAGCAGCAAGAGCAACAACAATAATAATAACCAACGGGCAGATTTGTACAACAAGAAAGTATTGGCCAAAAGCGGCCAAGAAAGTGAATAGCATTTTGTTGAGGGCCGCTAAAGACGAAGACGAAGGCGAAAACGAAGATGAAGGTGAAGACGTAGACGAAGAGGGAGCCGAACGAGCAAGCCAGCGACACTTTGGACTTTCCCTTTTTGTCGTCATCGTTATCGTTGTGGATGTCGCTGACGTAATAAAAATGCCGCTTGAGTTGTTGTTAAGGTGTGGAGAGGAGCAAAAGCTGCGACAATTGGCTGCATAAATCGCTCTCCATGGCCATGGCAGTTAGTGGTAAATTCTCTCATTGATTTTGTTAATGTTGACAACAGCAGCAGAAACAACAGCAGCAGAAGTAACAGCAGCAGTGGCTTTTGCTGTGGGGATTCGTTAACATGCGTGTTAACATAACATATTGCTAGGAGATATCATCGAATGCATTTTGAGTACCAATGAGGAGGGTTTGTATTTGTTTGGCATTTGAATTCGTATTGTATATTCGAACACGAACGCTTCGACTTTTCTAACACTTAGATAAAATATGCCTAATTCCCTTATTTTTTACATATAATTCTTATATAAGCTTACTTGTTCTTTCTATTATTTTTATTTTTAACAAGTATTTTAAGATTTAAAAATATAAAAAAATTAAAATCTAGGATAGAAGACGAAACAGCAATTTTAATGCCTTATTTCCCAATTTAAAAAACAAAATGTTTTCCCAAAAATAAGAGTTTAATTACTGCTTTTTAGAAATGTATTTCTTAATAAAAGAAACCATTTCATAAATGAGACCAAAAAAGAAAGCATTTCTAATTTTAAGAATGTGTTTTCCCAGTTTTTGGGCGATTTTTTTCTGAGTGTATGTATTTGTTTGGTACTTAAATTCGAATTGCATATTCGAAATCTTGCATATTTGTGTATTTGAGTTTATAAATTGCGTCTGTTACACGCATTGGGAACGCTTCTTAAGCCGCCGTAACTAATAGCACATTGACGATATTTAAGTTTAGTGGCGACACAGACAAACACACACACATACACACGGATGCTCAAAAAATGTCGCAATTGCCATGCATCACGGTTTTATTACGAAAGAAATGGCCTCATTGCAAGCTAAGTATGCACCATCAAATATTGCAACTTTAGTCATGCCAATCAGAGAGAACTGCTCTCCACGAACTTCAAGAAATCGACACATTTTGACCGAACGATAATTGTATCTAAGAGAATTTTAAGCAATGAGGAACTGATTTCGTGATTTCACTTCTTGCTGGAAACTAAATTTTATACTGATTTTGAATAGTGCTGTGATAGGATTTATTTTTTTATTGTTCGATGAAGCGAGTAAATTAAAAATATCATAACTTACGGCTTATTCAATTGTTCCTATACAATACCATGAAAATTCGACAGATCTCTTCTATATGTTTTCTCTCGCTCGCTGGTTCTCTCCTTTCTTAACGCTTCACTTTCATTTTTATTGTCTGATTGTATTTTGTGTGATTTACCCGAATCCTTGCAATAAATGTTTAACCATTTTCGATTTTAATACCCATAGATTCCATGCATTTTTAAAAATTTCTTCACATTTTAATTTAATTATTTAATTGTAAATTTGAATCATTCATTTTGTAACTTCAATTTTAACTTAAATGAAATATAAAATGTTAATATTTCAACACTTTTTTAAATTTGTGTGCTTTTTGTAGTCCACATTGATTCATCAAATAAATAAGATAACATGAATAATGAAAGTTAAACTCACATTAATAAAGCGTGGCGGAAGCTAAATCTACAAAACACGAAGAAGAACTTTTGAATGCCCAAAAAATGAAAAGACTCGACCACATAGACGAAGAAGGTACATTTTTATTAAAACCAGATTTCAGAACGACTTTCGGTTTTTTTAGTTTTATTTTATTATTTTTGGAAATAGCAGCAAAACAGTATAATATTATCGTCTTATGATATTTAGGGTTCCATTAATTCATTGTATTCATGCTCAGTAGCTGTGATAATTGGTTTATTGCAAAAAAAAAAATCCCCCAACAACGATAGATTATTTTGGTGCTAATTTTTCCGAAATGTTTTAATTGTTGAGATTTTTTAAAGCTATCAACTTGTCTCATTTTCTAATCAAATGCTCAACTTATTTTTTGGCTAACGAGACAACTGCATAACGCTTACACAGCCACAACACCTTACACACACGCATACACACCAGATGTGCGTGTGTGTGCGTTGACAAAAACGCCATGGCTTCCGCGCAGCTAGAAATCGCCGAATATTCGGGTTTATTTGCGGCATTGCGGCTTAAATAAGTAATTTATAGACTGGTCGGCGAGTGCTTGTGATTATAGCAATTTATCAAATACAGACACAAACGAAGAAAAAACGAAACGAAAAAACGTTTTAAAAAACACTATTGCAGCCCAAATATGCAGACATTTTGAAAACAAGTTGCAACAAGTGCCAAAAACCAGTCAAATTCAAGTTTATCCTGCGACACCAGTGAAAATGAATGGCCAGCAAAAGCAAAAGCAAAAGCAAACGCAAAAAATAACTGACAAGCTCCAAATTCCAAATTCCAAAACAAAAACACCAAAATGCAAACTGTAATAAGCAACAAATCAGTTAACTTTATTTACCTGCTGCTCAAATTCGTTTATTATGCGGTTGCTGTTGTTGTTATTGTCTAATCAGGAAGTCAACGTATAATGTTGACATGTCGGTCGATTCATGGCAGGCATTTAACCAAATTTAAATGTAAATTAAGTGAAATTTTTTTCCGCCCAAATTGCGACAAATATCAATTGGATTATTTTGTACAAAGCAAGCAAGCAGGTCAAAGACTAAAAATGTTTAAACACAAATGGGGTGAAAAGAAATTTAATATTTTAACTTGCTGCATCAGGGTCAGGTCAGCACTCAAAGGGTTCATTTCTTTATTTAGGTATGCACATTTAGAATAAAATCTACATTCATTTAAGAAAATCGTAAAATAAAACAGTTGAATATATACCTCTCTATAACTATAATATTACTTATTATAGAAGACATACATATCATAAAAGATAAAACCAACATCTGACTAATAAACCGACAAAAATTGAGATACACTGTACAAAGGTTTTTTCTATTTTTGGAAATGTTTCGTATTATTAAGAAATGAATTTTTAAAAAGTTGAAATAAAGGTCCTTTTTTAACATTTTTTTTATAAATTTGGAAAGAAAAATTGAGATTCTATTTTAGCGTTTAGTTGGTGTCTGCCTTTTTTTTATTTTCGTTCAAACTAATGTATTTCTTTTCTGAAAACACTTGTTTTTATTCAGACTACTAACATCCCTAAAAATTAGAAAAATACTTTTTCAATTTAAGAAATCTTTTAAGTATATGTAAAAAAAAAATGATTTCTAGAAACAGAAAAATTTTAATTTTGCAGCGATTTTGTGAAATGTGCGATTTTTCAGCTGAGTGTAGGTGCTTATGCATATGCTTAAGACTGGTGCTATGCGCACTAACAAAACATCGAATATGTTGAGTGATGATTGCCTGCAAAAAGTCAACTTTGTTGACCGACATTGATGGAATGTGAGCCGACAGATGGGATCGGCCTGCTGTCCAGCCTCCCGACTTGCGGCTAGGGCTGGGTCTCTGAGTTCGTTGGAGTTCGTCTGGGGTTCGTGTCTGGTGCTTGGCGGGGTTATGCAACTCTGACTGCTGTTCAAAAGCTGCAAACTTGCTTTTTTACAGTTACACGATGGCGATGGCGATGGCAGCGCTTCTTTGGCTTTCAAATCGAAATTCGAAAATGTTGCCGAGAGAAAAACAATAACAACAGCAACAGCCACAGCAACAGCAATGCCGAAATCATTAACAGTTAACAGTTAACAGTTGGCCGCAAGAGCCGCCAATCAATGCGGGCCGAAACCAAACCAAAACCAAAAGTAAAACCAGTTTAGGACAACAACGACAGCAAACGAAACGCATGCGTCTTTGGAATTGGGTCACCAAGTACGAGCCAAAGAAATGGAAGCGAAATAGCCAAACGGCAACAAGACCAAGACCCAATGCAGGCCCAAACCACACCAAGCAAGCCATCAACAATATGAGAAAAGTTCAACAACAACAGCAACAGCAACAACAAGTGAGGCAACAACTAAAAGCAGGTGTACGGCAGGTGAATGAAAGTAGCTTCGCTTAGGCACGCCCGGAATCAAATTGACTTTGCCAATCGATCGGCGTATTTTCGATTTCAATTTGATTTGCATATATGTTTGTATATCATAGATTTGCAGAATGTTGATCTTTTAACGTTAATAAATACACTGTGCTGGCATTCCTTGGATACCTTTCAGCCAATTCACTCCGCGATTCGCACTTTAGCTCGTCTCGCAATCCCATTTGCCAGTGAAAGTGTCCGGCTCAGCAAAAACAAAAACAACACCAAAAAATAAGTAAAAAAAAAAAAAACAATAACAAGTAAATGATGACATGGTAACAAAGACAAAGATTTACGGTATGGCCACATCATACATATCATAGATATTGTTTTTTTTTTAACATTTAGCCAAAGTATTTATTTATATTTTCATCTTTTTTTTTTTGTTTGTTTCTTATACATATTTTTCACAAAATTATGAGCCGACCCCAAAGAAAGCAAAAGTAAAAACTCTCTGACTCTTTAAATTTAAACAAATCTCACTCAGTAACTGCAAAATAGTAACTTAAAATCTATTCTCAAACAGAGTTCTCATTTCAAATGGATGGCCAACAGCCAAGAAATCATACAGCAGAGCAGTCAAGCTGGAAATAATCATTATTTAGAAATGTAGCAATAATCATAGAAATACTATTTAATAAACGCTATCTATATTCTTTGACTCGACCTAATCTGTCACAGCGTGCTTATAGTTGATAACAAACGAATACAATTTCAGAGCGACCTGAATGGGATTTCACTTTCGCAGACTTTAGAGACTTGGTCTTAAGTCGACTCAGACACAAACAAGCTCTCGACTTTAATAATGTCTCTTCTAGACTTGGTCTAAGCAAATTCACATATGCAGGCCATGGCTTAAACTGATCAAACAGCTCATCAAATTCACACGCAGCCGTTAAACTCTTCGCAAATTTCACGCGTTCATAATGAAAGTGAAAATATTAATTCAAACACAAACAACAACAACAGCAGAATCGAAAGCCAGAAGACAGTCTTTGTATACTCATATAGTTTCGTATAAAAAAAGAAGCAATTCATATGCGTCGATCATGATAACAATCCCTGATCTAGCTGAAGTCTGGGCTGTTGTTTTGTTTTCGTTGCGTACTGCGACCGAATAGATAAAGATTAATAAGTATTTACATAGCCAACAGCAATAAGAGTCAGTGGCAACTGCGATGTTGATTTTGAAGCTGTTGTCTGTCTGTCGTCAAATGAAACGACGAAGAAAGTCAATTGAGTTTCTTATGCTTACAAATGGATATATATATAAGCGTATACTATATATACTTATACTTAGAAAAAATCGACTTGCATTTGCGAAATTCTCCATATTTATGACGCCAAGGGCAACTCCTTCTTATTCAAAAAGTATATTTTTTTCCTTACAACATAATAAAAAAATTATGTCAAATTTTCATAGTTTTTTGTATGTTTACAAACGCCAAATATTAGTTTCTTAAGATTTCTTTTAACAGAGTATTTCCAAATTTAAAAAAAAAGACCAAATATTTGGGATGGTCAATTTAGTGCAAGCCTTTCTATTTTGTAGGAGTTATTTCATTTATTATATTCAGAAAACGTCAAATGTTCTAGTTTTCCTGATGATTCACGCCGATTTTTTTCTTAGTGTATATATACTATAAAGCAAAGCTGTGTGGCTATTTTGTTATTAGTGTTATTTCTGTTGACTACTGTTGGCGCCTTTTTGTACCCTGTATAGACACATAATTTGGAATATAGGTTCTCGTTTACCATACGCAGCTGAAGTTCTATTCATTTATTTTCTTCATTATTTAAAATGAATTTCGATATTTCGTCGTCAAGAATATTTAACTACATAAGTATTGTTCGCTGCTTTGCTTTAAATATTTAGACACTTCTAGGATTATTAGGACTGGGACGAAAAAGGGAATTTTATAGTCGAGCACTCGCGACTAGAGCGCTCTTACTCGTTTTCGGCTGCGCTGCCTGCTGCGATGCTTGCGTCGCTGCTGCTGCGACGTGCGCTTTCTTTTTGCTTTTTGTTTATTGTTTACCTATGATGGAGCTACACACATACACACATACTCCGGTGTGTGAGCTGGGCATAAAACCATTTGGCGCTGAATTGAATGAATTTTTATTCGGTTTAACCAAATTTCAAGCCAGCAAACGAAAATGCATAACTAATTTGATGGCGTCGACTGCATACAAAGTTGCCTTTGGGATTGGTTTTGGATTTGACTCTTGCATTTTCATTTTCTTCAATAGCTCACAAAATTGGATTCAAAATGCATATATTATTTAATGCGTAGTTTTTTAAGTGTGAGTCTAAACTTAAATATAACCCTAATGTGTGTCAAACGAGTCAATTAAAATGTGTATTTTTATGGGCACTTGGCCTTTTTACCTTTTTATTTTTATTTTTTGTTTGCCACTTGACCGATCTAAGACCCCAAGCTCACACAAAACCTTGAAACAGTGGTCATTATTAAAGCACATTATTTACAAGGCATAAATGCAATGCACTGAGCGAAAAAGTGCAATGCTAAAGCAATTAAGACCAGCGCTCAAGTTCTCAACCACGGCCGCTCAAATTGCGTGCATGAAAACAATAAAGAGTGTTAATTTTCAAATTTAATGCTCGCACATTTTCATGGCAAGCCGAACAATCCGAGTGTAAAATGGAAAATGCTTAACGAATTCATTTCCCGAATACATCCAATTACAGAACTTCCCATCAATAGGAAACTGCTTTCACACGAGCTAAGCAGAAAATTAGAAAATTGCCATAATTAAGAAAATGCTTTACTTCAATCGTAATTTAAATTCACTCATTAAATTTCTTGATTATACATACATCACCTCATCTTGTATTTATATACACTCTGCGAAATTCGCTTAAAGGTACTTGATTATAAGGAAAACCTTATAAAATTAAAAATAAAATGTATGAAATTTGTTTGTTCCACAAAAGTTAGCTGCTTTAAATATACCTCAAATAAAAAAGGATTTTTTTAAAGTGAGGTTAAGGTGCGAATTTCGATTGAAGGCAGTGCTAATAAAATATAATATGTACAAATGACATAAAGATAATAAATTCATAATGAGTTCGGACTCCAGATTTGTTTATAAATAAAAAATAACGATTTGACATCGATTCAACAACTTTTTAAAACTCAGATTCGGATTTTGGACCATTCCTTAACGACAGCCTTTGTAGCTCGTGCTGTCGATTACCCACTTAAGCCCGACGGAACAGATGTCCCCTATAGTATTATTCAGGTCGTGCGATCTTGCTAGCGTTTCTAAAAGTTTAAAATCGTTTTCCCGAAACCACTCGAAACAGGCCCCCGCCACGTGTATTGTAGCATGTTGGGATTTATAAAGTTTTAAAAAACTGCGTCCAGCAGGTTTTTATAACCAGCTGAGCTCATACGGCCTGTTGTGATGACTGAATACAGCCCAGATCATGAGTGAAGTACAACCACAGCTTCGTTTAGGAAACAATCTCTCTGCCTTTTAATCGTGCCAGTAATAATTTAAAGCATTTGGACCATCGAGATAAAATTTTTTCTCATCAGAAAATACCACATTATGCCACTCCTGGGCACAGGATATGGGTTCTATTGCAACATTTAACCTGGATATGTGGTGTGCCTTCGTTAATATTGGCTTTGTTCTCATTTTATTCCAAAACAATCGATCACTACCTGATCAAATTTGATGAATACGATTTTTCGATACTTGCAACCTTAAATCAAATAGAATATTTGATGCCGAATCATTTTTATCCAGCCCAGCCCGTAATATTGCAGATTTTTGCGTATGTGATCATTTTTTGCTGTTGACTTTTTAGCATTGATGGTTGCATTTTCTTTTAATTTTACCATGTCATCAATTGCTGATGCCGATCCAATTAATTTAATTGATATTTGTAGGTTATTCATTCCAGTATCCTTGTAAGCAATGATCGTAGCTTTCTCCTGCAGCTAGAGTGTTTTTCCCTTTCCCATTCAAAATTTTTGTATGTAGCTAATCTCTTTCTACCTATAAAATATTAAATAATTATTTATACTTTATTATCCCATTCAAAGAAAGTATATTTAACGGTCTACTTACTTTTCCGAAGGCTAGTAAGTGATTGCCTCTTGTCGAATTTCGCACCCAGCCAATCTCAAAAAATACAGATATGCAACAACCTTGAAAAAAAACTTACTTCATTCCAATGCATCATAACAGTTCATGAAGCACCGTTATACAATCCGTAAGCAAAGTCCCGTTAGGCTTGGTACAGTTTTTAGTACCATAAACACTAGTGCCTTTAATCGAATTTCGCAGAGTGGATCTTTATATTTGCACATTCAATATATGTATCGGGATTTTTCTCCCCAATTCTTAAATTTTTAAAAAATAATAATTGAAAGTAATACACAAAAATAAGTAATACTAACTATTTATCCTGGCTACATTTGTATAAATTGTGTATGCAATTCGAATTTATAAATAGAAAGTTTTCAAACTGTGAACAAAGTTAAAATAAATGCATCGCTTACGTGACTTAACTCACAGTTCGACATTCATATGTATTTACTTTGTGGTTTGTCAAGCACTGGTTCGTGCTTAGAGTTCACAAACAGCAACAGTTCAAGTTTTGCAATAACAAACGACAAACAATTAAATAAATAAATTGCACAAAAAAAAAAACAGGCCACAAGAAGTATAGAAAAATTATTGGGATAAAATATATAAATAAATAAAAAAATGTTATTGTTTCATCTGCAAATATGTGATGATAAAATTTGCAAAACCGAAAAAAAAATCAACCAATATATAATAAATAACGGCTTCCGCCAACAGAAGCAAAAGCGCCCACAGCAACAAAAATGTTTTTGTTATTGTGGTTGTTGTTTTTGTTGTTGTCGTTGTCTTCTTTACGCTAGCTGCACAAAAGCAATAGCGAATAACCAACAACGAAGTCAAAGCCACAACCAATTTCACTTTCATTTTCTTTTGCTTTTGCAGCGAAATGAAAAGCGAACAAATGCAACAAACCAACAAAACAACAGAGCAGAGTAAAGCAAAAAGAGCAACAAAAAAAAAACTTAAGTCACGCAGACGCATTTGCGGCAAGCACTTGATGCACTTTGGGCATATCAAGCAACGACTTGTTGTTGTTGTCAACTAGTTGGCGGTCGATGTCATTGTTGTGATTGTCGTCGCCGTTTTTTTTTTTAATAATAAAAATTTTTGGTTTTTTTTAATTTTCTATATCTATCTGTTGGTGTCCGTGCACCAGAGTATGAGCATAAAGACAATCAAACCTGTAAAAGACGACCAAATGCTTCTTCTTCCCTTCGTGCTTGTATAGAGCAAATGATTAAAAGAACAGATCAAATCAATCATAGCAGTCATGCGTGAGCTGATTTTAGTGTTGAGTTGCTTCATTTAATGCACATTGTATTTTTCATTTATATTCGTTTTTTATGCAAAAATTATCTTTAACGGACGAATGTCAACAGAATATTTTTACCGTTTACCAAGGTCACATACAAAATTCTACACAAAAAATCGCTCATTTCTAACAGGATCGGCCGAAAAAGGAATTGCAAAATCGTCAACAGCCGTTGTCCAAACACTTTCTTGACATTCCAGAATGTATAATTTTTAAAATTTTCACAAAATGTTTTAAATTAATGAATCATGTAAATTGTTTTGTTAAATAGTTTAAGAAGTCCACTTAATATTAGAAAAGTAAGAGTCAATAATAAAATACTTTTTTAGAAAATGAATTGATAAAATATGAATTTTTCTTGACAAACTGTATTTTGTGAATGGAAAAAATTAGAGAAAATGTGTCTGATTTTGCTACAAAGCCAACTATTTTATAACAAATGATGATAAAAGAAAGATTAATAATAATAATAATAAATAAACATTTAATGAGTTATTCAGTTTGATAAAATTTTTGAAAAAGCAATCGCTATAATTTAATATTTGGAGCTCTCTCGTTTTGTATGGGAGAAATAATAAAAAAAAAACTTGAGTTTGCTCTAAAAACAAATTATTATTAAAAATTCAACTTTTTTAAAATTGTAATTTTATAATATCAAAAAAGTGAAAGAAAAAAGCAATACTAATAAAGAAAAGTTTAGATAAATTATTCACTTTTTAATACCTAAATTTTATCAAAAATATTAAAAAACAAAAAGAAAACATAATAATAATAAATAAACATTTCAAATGCGTTTTTCGTGCTTAAATGCTAAATTATAATAAAAAATTGTACAGATCATTCTGAACCATAAACATTTTATCTCTCGTTTTGTACTCACCAGCAAGCTGAGGTAATCCTGGTTAATGCCGCAGCCTAATCCTTGAAAGCTACGCACCAATTGTGGCTTATTGCTTGTGTACTTTTTCATACATTGTCCTTGGGCAGCTGCTGCTAATGTTGCTGGTGGCAGCTGGCTGCTCTGCCGTCGCAAGCTCAGCTGATGATTAAGGAACAGGCGACAGATGAATTTGTGCGTCTGTTGGCGACGCGAAACGCACGCGACGCGACCGGAAGTGCTCAAACAGGCCATTTTTTATTTATGCTGCGATCGGTTTGATTTTGATTTGCTTTTGGTTTTCCTTTTTTATTTAATTTTATTTTTTTGTTTCTGTTAAAGATTTTTCAATTCGAAAGAAATGCAACTCGTTAAATTTTGAACAGCATTATTATTGCTGGCTTTTGTTTCGCTTAAGACTGCATAGAATTGGAAAAAACGGCACAGATACAGTTAAGATATATGATGTTCAGATAATGAGACTGAGACACACGCGCCAAATAATTGAAACGACAGAGCGCTTTGCTTGCGTCCGACTACAGCAGCTGCAGCGAAGTGTTTCGCCTTTTGGCCGCTGTGTGCGCAGCAAGCTTGCCAGTAAGCCGTGGTGAGTTTATTCGCGCTCAGCGGTGGTGGGTTCGAGTGCGAATGCGAAAGCCAAGCGACTTGAAGACGTTGCCCAAAGCGTATTGAATTTGAACTTGACTTCACCGCTGCTTGTGGCAACCAGAAATTGCATATCCGTTGTGCAGTTTGACATGCACTGCACGGGCGCTTAAACTTGCCTGTACTTGTCGACTCGGTTAAGACGCCTGTTGCACATCCAGCATCATCATGTTTTCACCTCGGCATATTGCGGGGCTCCAGAATCGTATAATATGCTAATTGTTTTCGGTTATTTTAAACTTTGCCTGGCTTTTCATTTAACAAATTTTTTAAATTTCCTGGCACACAAGCAGACTTGTTTTGACGTAATAGTGTTAAAACAGCTGTGCGGGCCGCTGATTGGAAAACGGACGGAGCTGCCAACTCACGTTTGCCAGCGAATCAGCTGTGCAACACCTGATGCATATCGATAACAGCATATCGTTGGCTTTCCTTTCAATATTCAAAATGTGTTAGCGAGCATGTGAATTTAGTATGCAAACAAAGCGATTTAGCGAATATTGAAATCGTAATCGATGTATAAATACATAACAAACATGTGCATTAATAATGCAAATAATGCCACAATGAAGACGACGTTTGTGGGTATATCGATAAATGAAAATATATTTCGAGCTTAATCGATATTAATATCTATATATTGCACACAATATGAGTCGACATTGATCGATTCCTTGATACACGCCGACTACATCGCTGCATTTACATAAACTTGCTCGATTTGCACGATGTCTCGTAACTTGTTTTTATCAATTACAAACATTGTAAAATACTTGGAGCGGATGTTCCTGACCAACGCTGCACCACCTGCACCTGCGCTAGCCTACATAGTGCAACCACACAGCGATCTACACAACAACAGCAGCTTCAGTCTAAGGGAATTAATTGGCGATGGCATTTTGTGGGCTGTTCCCAAACACCGGCGCAGCGTTGAAAAGCGCTTAAATCGCAAATTTGGCTATCCCGATTATGTTTGGAAACCGCTGAAGGAGAAGAGAAATCTTCGCTCCTGCCTGCAATGCGGAAATGACCACGAAATGGGCGTGCTCTGCCGTAAGTCAGAACATTCAATAATAATATAACAACAAATAATTCAAAAATCAAATATCTAAAACTGCAGCTCACTGCTACGCCAAAGTACGCGATGAAACGCAGCTGATGCAGGACAAAATCCAAGCGCAACTTGGCCTGGAACCCATCGAGCAGGAAGTGATTGTCCTCTACGAGGGCGAAACAACAGCAACAACGGAGGAGCAGCAAGGCAAACGCATCGTGGAAATGAAGAAACCACGACCCATGTGGTTCACCAAAAATCTGCTGCAAAAATCCACACAGCAATCCTCCAATGAAATTAAACCCACCAATTTGGGTTAAAAATGTTATCATCAATCAATAAATTGCGATTTGTTTATTCTGCGTAAATTGCCGGGATTGTGCACGCTTGAGGTAACCATTGTTGAAATCCTGGGCACTCATCGGTCTCCTGCCCTCCAAGCGGAGCTGCTTCAACTCGAGCCGAGTGCCGCCTGCACATCCAATTATCAGCGATCTGCGCAGGCGATTAAAGGAAAAGCAGCCAGGAGCTAAGGCTGCAGTTGGAGCTGCTACTCTGTCCCACTCCCTTTCGGGCTGCTTCAGCTCGAGCAGTTGAATTTGTCGCTCCTCGAAGCTTGTGCTTAGATGCTTGAAGCCATAAAGTGCACGATGCCGCGCAAAGATCTCCAGCGCTGTTTGATGAACCCAAACGATCTCCGTAATTTGTGGCGTTATTTTGGGAGCTATATAAATGTTATAAATTATATAATTGCATTTACTGATTGTAACAAATTACTTGCCATAAGTGGCAAGTGTTTCGTCTTGAGGCGTCACTTTTGAGAGTCTCTCCTCCAGATGATGGACTGTGTCCACAAGCAGCTCGGCGCCCAAATGCGACAAGGTTGAGTGCAACTCAGGCAAGAAGATATCGCTTCTCAGGGGGATCTCGCGCTGATTGATGATCTGCAAGGGGCAAATCAGTTGGGTTAGCTGTTCAGTTTTAGTTTAGTGGTACAGCTAATTTAGTTTGCCACACTCACGGGACCGATGTCGAAGCGATGAGGCTGTATTTGCATTATGGAAATACCCGTCTTCGCATCTCCATTCATGATGGCATATATAATAGGAGCAGCTCCCCGCCAACGGGGCAACAAACTGGCGTGCACGTTGATGATGCCCCGCGGCAAAGCGTTAATGATGTGCAGCGGTATCAAATGGCCAAAGGACACCACGATGCCCAGCTCGAAGGGGGTGCACTGTTCCGCCGTTATGGGCCAACGATAGAGAGGCAGTTTGTGCTTATCCGCATAGCTTCGCACACAATTTGCCGGGCTTTTGAAGGAGGTGACCACGGCAACGTCAACTTTACTTTCATGTAACTTTGTTAGACTTGGCAACGAGAAGTTGTCAGTGCCGAAGAACAAAACTTTAGGCGATTGGTGTGTTATCTTACAGCGTCTGCTGCTCTGCCAGATGTTTCCGTAAAATTTTCTCTTATATTTAAAAAAGGTATTTGCTAAACTCTTGCCGCATAACATCTTCACAGCTGTTGACACAATTTAACAGCCCTGTCTTTATGTCGTGCGATATTTGGACGCATTTCTATCGATATGCACGACGAACTAGAATTTAAAGTACTAATAACAATAATAATAATTTTGTAACAAGTAAATGCTTGTAGCAGGATCCCACCATACATTTCTCATTTATTGAAACAAGTTATTTAGTAAACTCTTGCCATTTATCATCTTCACAGCTGTTGAGACGAATTAACAACCTTGTCTTTGTGTCCTGCGATATTTGCGTGCATTTCTATCGATATGTTGCAACAAAGTTAAACAAACATTTGAATTGCCGCAATTTCGCCGTCACACAATTCTCTGATATTTAAGAATGCTATGTACTAAACTCTTGTTGCCATTTGAGAAAAAACCTAACTCATTTCATTCATTCAAATAAAAGATTTGCAGACAAGGACGGTTTGCCAATATTTCTGGTAAGCTGAAAAAAGCCAAAACTAAAGCATTTGTGGACAGAGCTGTAATATCGATACGACATATCGATCAAATACATTCAAGTACAAAATGAAAAGGCCGACACCGATATGCCATATCGATAAAAGTCATTCGTCACTGTAAGTAAGAAAAATGAAAACAGCTACGCTACAGAAAAACACATCTAGTTAAATTCTAGAAAATTGAGTACGACTCCAAGAAGGCAGACGATGGAAACAAAAGCTGCCAACATCACACCCACATCCCTGGCCAGCAGCAGTTCATCGACCAGTGATAAAATGAATTACGCATTGCAAGTCGCTTTGCAGACAATGAAAGAAAGATGCATTCAGCTGCAGCGAAGAGTGTCCAATATGGAAGAGGAAAACCAACGTCTGCGGGAAAACACTGCAACTGGCACTGACACTAGGACTGTGAGTGCCACTGGGACTGGGTCAACAAACGGCGATATCGTCTCGCTTCGCTCGAGGGTGGATGAGCTGCAACGGCAAAAGGAGCAGCTCGAAGATCAGATTAACATGGTGGCTAACGAGAATCGGAGACTCTGGGCGCGTCTATCGAAAATATCGAAAGATCAGCCACAGATAACCAGAGACGACGATGCGGCGAACACTTCGTATATACGCAGCGCCGGCATAACTTCAATTGGTGCCAATCAGAATCTGATTCGATCGAAAACTTTCACACAACACTCGCCAAACCCGCACTTGCGCCAGAAACTGATCACTGAGGTGAGCCTGGAAGAGGTGGCCCTGGACGAATTCGAGACGAAACTGGGCTACCCCTACGGACTGAATGTGGACGACGTGAGCACTGTGAGCGGCGAGCTTGATGCCAATGCGGATGCCAAGCACTGCATGGACGGACTGCAGGATTTGCGACGTGAGGCGATGAAACAGCAGCAGCAGCTCAACTCGGCGCTGACACAGCTGGAGGCTCGACTGGGTCAGTCGATGATTTGCGTTATTTTATTTTTATTTACTAACTTGGCGCTTTGCAGCTTTGCATCCATGTCCCGAGTGTGCCAAGAAGGCGGCCAACAAGCCGGAAATGGCTGATAAGAGCTTGGAGACTGAAGATAACAGTGAGCACCCCTCACATTACACATTCAACGGGCATGTGACAACGATGACTACACCGCTTCCGCTCACTCCCACGCCTCGCTTCAATATCATCCAAGAGAAAATTAACGCTGATTCCATAGACAAGACATGCCCCATGTGCGGCAAACTCTATTCGTGCCAGGTGTCGTTCAAGGCATTTCAGGAGCATGTCGAAATGCATTTCATTGACGACACTCTGGATGTGGACGCGAGCGTGGAGCGACAATTTGAGTTCGTGTCGCATGCCGTTGGTGATTTTTGACCCAACAAACTGATTCATTTGTTATATATTCAATTCTGTATAATTGTGTAAGAAAATTACGATAGAGTTCTGCTTAGTTCTCAATGATGTTGTGCGCTCTGATTATGATCACGATTATACCATTATACGTTGTGATTTGAGTAGTATCAAAAACTGTATTAAAAGAACTTTACTTAATGTTATGTTTAATAAGTGCATTTTTTATATATATATATTTTTTTTCCGAAATCAACTTTCTACAGCGCTGGAATTTTGTATACTTAACTTGCATTTGAATTTATTTTACATATTTTATTTTGGCAAGCGAGATACGCTTTCTGTTGTTATTATAACGTTTATATTTGGTGTAATCGAATCGGAAAAGCAATGGAGATCTTGCTAAAACTGTGCTATGGCTAATAATAAATTAGGAGGATATTTCTAAAATAAATAAGTGGCCTTCAATTGGTGCTGATCCGGCAAAGTTGTCAAAAAACAAACAACATACTCGAACTAAGTATTATAATTAAATAGATGGTTCAGTTACAATAAATACATTTTTTAACTACAAGCTGTAACTTTGGTTACAATCAGAGCCGATATTTATATTTAAAAAGGCTCTCTTTATTTTTGTGATTTTTTTTTTATATTTGGTTTACTTTGGTCTTATGATATGGACTTATGCTTAACACTTAATTTCTCCAATTGAATCTTATTTGATTCATCTCGAAACGTGAGACGCCCTAATTAGGAGCATTTACCAATTGCCTTTTTGATTTTTATTCACAAATAAAAGGAGCAAATATATTTTTAATTTTTGTCTCTTCATCGTTATATGAAATGGTGCTTTATATTTTCAAACTGGAACGACTTTCGTTTCTCTGTTAAAATGTTTGTATATGTCGAGAATCGATGATGAAATGGCGCTTAAGGCACAAGGTAAACCAGTATTCAAAACGTTTTTCTTCAAATACAACATCTGATTCAAGAAAGACACGTAAAGGAGCCTAATATCCTTACAAAAAAAAAAAAAAATGAATAACTTAAATCAAATTTGAATGAAATTGGTAATTGATGATTTGTGCAAAGAATGAATAAACGTGACTGCAATATGGTTGTAATTATGATTTTCTTTTCATATAGTCATAAATGAATTTTTTATTTTTTTTTATTTTTTTTATATAATATATTAATTTTTCATTTATAATATATAAATTCAAATGATAAATTTTATTTGCTTTCAAATTAGGTGTCTAAATAAAACTTTTAGCACAGCGAAAACTTAAATAGTGTTTTACGGTTTATACCACAACATAACCATAAAATGATATACATATTTAATTATAAATTCTTTTCGATATATATGCCATCTGAACTAACAAAACTTTGTATATCCGTAAAAATAACATTTTATATTTTATTTTATAAATAGTTTGCCCAACTACAGTTTTCCTAAAATTGCCAAAGTGGGGTGTACAGCGCCTCCTACCAGAATTCATAAAAACCATGTACATTTAAAAAAAAAAATAAGGAATGTATTCTGACATTAAGAAATATTGGAAAATGTAGTTTTTGAGAAATTCTGTCACAATCGTCACTTAGATGGCTTAAATTAAATTTATTTATTAAAGAAATATTTTGAATTTATTTTGTTTAAGTATTTTAAGCAGATTGTTTTAAATTCATGGCTACAACGCCACCTGTCGGAAAGCAACTCAACGAAACCTTGCAAGCTGTTAAAAGTATTGGGTTAATCGGTTCATCGGATCACCGGTTTTGGATTTTTTAACACTAGTATCTGAAACGTCGATTACAATATTAAAAGATATTTATAACTGAACTGGACCATCCAGACCTTTTCACAAACCTTTTAAGTTACCGAAATTGTAATTCGGTCTGCAGCTCGTGTAATGTAAACTACAAAGTGCCGAATACAAATGTGCATGTTTATTATCAACTCGATGACCCAATTATTGTACAGTATAAGAACAATTAACGGATACGACGTAAGCAGCAAATTTTGGATCGATTGTTCCTTTATGACCAGCTTAAATTAACAAAATCGAAGAAAAAATATCAAATTCTACAGCTGCCTTGTATGCTTTGTGGTATAGCACGAATTCCAAATACCTACTTTCTATATTTTTCTCAAAAAAATTTGAATAAAAAGTTCGTAATTTAACAAAGCTTAAGTATGGTAAATTTATTAAATAGCACCACTGGCGTAAGAAGAATGGAGAAACGAAAGACGTTCTATCTATTTCATATGTTTTAACAATATTTTAAGGGAGTTATATGCTTATTTCAGTGGAGCATTTCCAATTTAGAATAAATTAGAAATCGTTGAACAACACCTAAAAAAATATCATTTTAATTGACTGACATAAATAAATAAAAATCGATTAAATTGCGTAGGAACACGTAGGAACACAACTGGGAAAAAAGAGTTATGTTCACAGCATGTAGATATACCGGATATAGCCGAGAGAAAATGAATGCAGAACATTATCAGAATAATAACATATTATTCAAAGCTTCAGATTTATACAAAAATAAAAATAAATAAAGCAAGTATTCACTGTGGTGAGACTAAACTCCACTGAAGCCATATTATCAAGTGTATTTAAATGCCTTTTGATTTGCATCAATTAATTTTTAACAATATATATGTGTATATTTATAAAGCAATCCGATCCACGGGGCTCCTTTGCTATATATACTACATGCTTAAGGAATAATGAGTATTAATCCGCCAACTAAAATCACACAAAACATGGCTAAGATCATCTAATCAATAAGGAATGATTATTTTAATTGACCTTATTATTATTTTTTAAATGTCTATTTAACGAGCATAAATCATAAATTCTAGATTTCGACCGATATAAATCGACATTAAATAAATAAATAAACGAAAATTACAAAAATCAAAATGTTATGCAAATTTAACATATTGGAGAAGTCAATTTCAAAAATCAGTCCAATATGTTTAATAACATAATATAATATATTAAGTGAGCGCAAGCAATTAGTACACAATGTGAGTTAAATTAATAATTATCTTTAAACCTGGCTGTAAAATTTCTTTCTTTTTTTTTTGTTGAGATGGCTTATTTGTCTGTTGTCTTCGATGCAAAGTAGCGTATGTATTTGAAGTGCATATTGGGATGAGACTGCGACGGTTGTGTGGCTTTTGCGACTGCGCGCAGCTCTCTTGGTGGTATAAAAGGTTTGTTGTTTTTCGGGCCCAGTCAGTTGTGTTAGAGCGGTAGTCGCAGCAGCCACTTTAATCGTAGTTCCACATAAAAAAACGTCTCGTTTCGAATGTGAAAAAATATTGACAGTTACAACAGTTATCAACATACAAATAATAAGACAAAAACATGTTCCAATCATCAAATCTCTTCCAAAGAATATTTATATTGACGGCACTCGCATATCAGCCACCCCCAAATAGTAAGTGTGGAAATGTAACTCTTTTCTTTATTGTGTGAAAAGAATCAGTCTCAATTCTCAGCCAATTCCGTTTTATATTAGTTATATTTTTCATTGTGCGTAAAGAAGAATTTTGAATTGATGATGTGAGAAAGAAGCGGCAAAATATGAAGTGAAAGAAAGTGGAAGAAAGTGAAACTGATAACTGATAACTATGGTTCAGCTCATTAATTATGTTGATTGATTCTTCTTTTAGATAATGCTGACTGGAATTATAACGAAAATGGTGCCGACTGGGAAGGAATTTGTGCGGCTGGTCTGAGACAGAGCCCTATTAAACTGTCTATTAATAATGTAAGATAATTTTATGTCATATTTCATAATACTTGCATCGGTCTTCACCTCTATATGCGTGGATACGGATAGAGTTTAACATCATTTTGGTTCATCACAAAGACATGGAAAAAGCGAAGAAATATTATTATAGAAAATATCTTAGCACGTTTATGTAAATGCGCCAAAGTCAGCAATCCGTAAATTAAAATTGATTACCACATGCCACAGAAACAAGTTAACTGACTGCTGGTTAACTGCACTGCAATCTATTACAGCACACAATACTCGCTCTTTCCGTTACAAACGATGACAGCTAATTTGATAAATGCTGCTCGAGAGCTCATTTCACCAAATTGCTTCCGAATGGCCCAATTTTCTTTAAGCTCTACGCAATTTTTCGCTTCTTTTCACTATTAGCCTTATCAGTGCAAATTGCTTGCGATTATGGGTATAGGGGGTAACAAATGTATACACTCAGAAAATTAATCGCCCTAAAATGAAAATCGGTATAAAATTAGAAAGTTTTTCTTGTTTTTAGAATTAATTTCTAAAAATAAGAAAGACTATTTATCTTCTTTTTGGAAAGACCAGCTTTAACTATACAATCTGAAAAATATGGGTTTTTTTCTATTACTTTATGTCGAGGAATATATTTTAATAATAGAAAATAGTTCTGCAAAGTCTAAATGCAGGTCCTTATTATTAGCACACAAGCAATGAATGTAATGAAATTAACCAACTGTCGCGGGATCAAATCGTAAGATTTTCACATTAAGTTATATGAATTTATAAACTATGTAAACTGTTTGTGCATGTGTGAAATCTTAAAAAACTAATGATTAGCTAACAGAAAAGAGAATATAAGAAATCCTCAAAATACACACATAGAAGACGATCACCTTGGAAATTAGATATATATTTTGTTGAATTTTAGAAAAATCCACTCCGAAGCCACAATCTTCGATATTAAAAAATTTTCCAGAATTTAAGGTGAGGAACCCTTGACGGCAAAAGTATGGCGAATTTCCGAAATTGAGGGTGCTTTTTTTTCTGAGTGTGGTTTTCGTTTAATGTCCTGCTTTCCGTAGGCTATTATTACGTCGCTACCACGAATTTTCTTTGGAAATTATGACGTAAGGCTCAGAAGACCGCTAAAATTGGTTAACAAAGGATACACGGGTATGTGAAAGATCGTATTACAATTTGTATAAATCATTTTGATAATCGCATTTTTGTTGTTGTATTTTGTGACTGTTCAGTTGATATGGAGATACCACAAACACGCAATGGCCAGAAACCATTTATTGCAGGCGGCCTGCTCAGAGGACAATATGTGGCCGAAAGCGTGCATTTGCATTGGGGATCGCCTGTCTCCGGCGGATCCGAGCATATTGTGAATAAGAGACGCTACGATGCGGAAATGCATATTGTGCATCGGAATGCACGCTACACCAATCTAGAAGAAGCCTTAAACTATTCAGATGGCGTTGCCGTGCTCGGCATTATGTTTAAGATTGTCAGAGTGAGTTAATACTAAACCTATAGCGGAATTGAAACCGGAACAGGATCCGCATTTTTACAGATTGAGCTTCAGAATTGGAATCAGAGCATAAGATCAAAATTTAGGTGTTGCCTGTGTTCAAACTGGTATACGAAAACTTATATTCCCAGCTTGATGTTTTAAGCTCTGAAGGTCTCTGAGATCCGTTTGTTCATACAGGCGGAGAGACAGACTGTAATGGCTAGATCGACTCGGATATTGATGCTGATTATAAATATATCTGTGCCTTATGGGGTGCTTCGTTCTGCCTTTGGTGACGTATCCTTGAAAACGCCACTGCATTCTAGCTTTCAAATTTTAGAAGATAAATAGTTTTATCGATTTACACCAGCAGGCTTATCGGTTTTCGAATGTGTAATGCGCCGGACCATCCAATGTTTTTTTTTTACCGATAGTTAAATACCCGTTACCCGTGATATACCTTCAAAATTTGATGACCCTAACTCGAAAACTGTGGGCGATTTTTGTGCGATAAGGATTCTTAGCCAATGTCGATCTTTGATGGATAATGTTAACAACCTACCAACCAAATTTACTGACTGTAGCCATAAAATTGTGGGAGATATATGACCTTATCGATTGTGGTTATCTATTTTATCGATTCCGTAGCTTCCTACTGCTCGTACCACCCTAATTTTTACACTTTGTCTGACCACGCTTAGACCCATACATGCTCCAAAGTTCAAGTCTTTTTCCCTAAGAATGTCGAATAAAGACAGACAGATGAACAGACAGCATGACGGACATTGCACAAAACTAATATGCTCTGAAAACCTTCGGTATCAGAGTATAAATACCGGAATATTTCTCAGAAATTGTATACTTATTCGTTTCGGTTTGCCACACTGACTGGCGTATGCATTTCTGGTCAAAAATATACAAATCTATTCCTTTTCTTTACAGATACCGGATCGCATTTATCCAGGACTAACGAAGATGTTTGCTGAGCTTCCCAATTTGGTTAAATATCACAGCGAATCCATGCTACCAGGCACCATCACACTTGGTCAATTGCTGGGCGACTTGAATACCCGCGACTTTTACACCTACAGGGGATCGTTAACCACGCCGGAGTGCAACGAGGCTGTTACGTGGACGGTGTTTGCCCAGCCCTTGCCCGTAGCCATGACAGATGTAGTCAAGTTGTGGCAACTGCAGGATTCCAATGGGAATCTGATAAGAAATAACTACCGGGGACTTCAGCGGCGCAACAATCGACCTGTTTTTTATCGCACTTCTAAATTTCCGTAGCTATTATCTAGCCTAGCAAGATAATAAATTAAGTTAAGTGTTTAAAAATAATGTACAGAATAATAATAAGCAACTTGTACATATCCGTTGCTTGTTTTATTAACTGTCTCGCGCTTTACCTGTACAGCAGGTATATTATAAGTTAAGTCATGTTATGGATTCATTTTCATTTAATAGTTAATTTTTTATTTTTTTTTAATTTATTGGTTTAATTTTAATTTCGACGTGTTTTAGTCAACTTTTAATAAATTAAATAAATAATAAATAAATAGTACATTCCTTTCTGGCGACAAACTTTAATAATATTAGTGGCAGTCACAAAAGACAGCTGACAGTTGGCTCTGAAACAACAACAATAAGTAACAACAACAATATAATAAGAATAAGAACAAAATCGTTTCTTTCTTAAGCCAGAGTCTGGTCCCAATGCTGCTGTTTACAAATTCGGTTTATTAATCACGCAACTGTCGAAAAGAGTGGAGCTCGAATACCGATGGAGCGAATACATGGGCTCCTTTTTTAATTTAATTTTATTTTCTTGTGTTCCTTAATTCTGTTTTAAATATGTGACTTTCGTTACAACATTAAGGGAAGTCATTCGAAAAAATTAATTTAATCATGGCATTACTAGTTAATGAGGCATACTCAACGAATTGGGAGCAACTAATGCCTTGTAGACCTTTTACATTTTTAGTAATGTTACTAGTTATCATTTTAGAAAAATAAACTAACTTTGGACAAATAAATATATCATATTGCTCGGTCGGGTTTTTAAATGAAATTGAGGTGTCAGCAGGTGGGCAATGGTATGTCATCTTCGCTATTATTATAGCCTAAAACCATTAAAAATGTATAATAAAAAAGTTACAATGAAGTTGTGCAAACTTATGTAACTTATAGAAGAAGGAATGTCCGACTCCATAATGTATTCATATTCTGTATAAGAAAAAAAAAAAACAGCCCAGTCGATCTATCTATGTCCATCTGTATGTACGTCTGTTTGAACAAACGGATATCATTAAGAGACTTCAAATTTAGAATACAAGTTCTCAAATACCAGCTTGAACACTGGTACACACTCTGCGATGTTTTGCTTCTGATATCTCCTTTCGGGACAATTAATATCAAATCCGGTATTTGGGTTTTGAAGGAAGTTTGATTTTAAGAACGCGGTTGACACACTGGTCACAAGTAAATTTAAACTGAAGTGAGTTAAGAAAATAATTCAGTCATTCGCTATCCTATTTGTATACCTATGGCAGCAGATATTTGGTTTTCACAAGTAATATATACTTGAAATGTTAATTAATTTAATTTAAATAACAAATCTTTTTTTCAGCTTCTTTCCGAAAGTTGTAAACGAGCATAAAAATAACTAACTAAAATAAATAAATGCAAACTGAATACCGGAAACTATCGGCAAACAATAAAAAATTGCAGAGAAAATAGATTATTTATACATAAGAAGTCCGACATAGAAATGTAAGAATCATTTTAGCACACGTAGCTGGTGAGTTTGTTCGAGATTATTTTATGATATAGTGTACAGCTTAGCCAAAAAGGTAGTTTAATATGAATAACTTATGTCAAAATTCTACGATTGGTAAAAAAAATGTTTTCATACAACACATTATTTTTGAACTGATAGAAAGTGTGGTGTTTTTCCCTGCTCATTCCTGGTTATTGGCAACGGAATATTCAAATTCCATTACTTCTATTAAATTTCTCTGTCATAGCTAAATATAAATGCAAATAGAAATAACACATATATAAAACTAGCTTTCATTTCGACCTTGAGATTTTTTTTTAGGAACTTCTAGCTTGCCTAAGATAGTCTATATCATAACTCATGTGATTTATCGGCGAGAGGGTAAGCCTATAGGCAAGAACTCAATGTTCTGCAAGTGTCTGTTAATTATACTTAACGACTTTCAAAGTACAGAATTCAATAAATTATCTACAATGTGAAAATTAATTTTAATCACGTGTAGTTTCAAATAACATTTACATGATATTTTATATCTGATTGTGTCTCTAATCATTAAAAATTTTGTTCTGATTGCATACTTATGGGTTTCCCAATCCATTAAAGTTTGCAGGCTGCGCTTAGTCGAAATTATCGAAATAAATAAATGAAAAGAAAGTTAACTAATGTTCATCTACTCTTCATTATTAATATGTGTTATAATTACCATCTAATATTAAAACTTCGAGTAACTTTATTTTTTATTTACGGAAACTTGCGAAATATTAATAATCAATTTAGATTGTATTGACCATCATCGTCATCCCTCAAAATTAAACATATTAAGTTAAAATACTATTACTATTCAATTATATTTCCTGTGATTTTTAACATCATGTGTGCTACAAATATATGTTAGTAGGTCTGTAATAATTGTAATAATAATACAGGTTCAAGGATTTCCCCCGCTTCTTTATTTTCTCTGTCATTCTATTTCTTTCCCATTCTATCTCTTGCCATGAACCATATTTTGTCTTACAGGTTTTGTTTTTCTAGATTTACTTAATCTTTGTAATAAATGTTTAACCATTTTTCTATTGAATACCCCCTAACTCAGGCATTTAAGCTACTATTTGATTATCATTTCCGCTAGTGGGTCTGCACGCCTGTACTCAAAGGAGTACAGACTACAATCAAATAAGCAAATCGAATCTTAGCGCACTCAAAACATTGCATTGAGTGAATGCGCGTGCAAAACGGAGTGAATAAATGAACGCAGAAAATAACAATCAGTGGAGAGTACAATGAATACGCAATTGAATTGAGCAATATAATTAAGCAATTGCAATATGAATTAAACAAAACCCAGTGTCAGTCTTTTATTTCATTTCGCAAAACCCAATTAAAAAAACAAAATTAAATATATATGGTCATCTTTTATAAGAGGTGGAGAGCTTAAATATTCACTGCCGATTATTTTTAGGATGAAAGTCATCATAAGATAAGATATTAAAAACTTCGATCTTAAAGATGGAAAAATGGGGAAAACCGTGAATTTTAAAAGATTTGTATACAAATATATTTCAAAATGAATACAATTTTTTAAATCTCTTTTCAAATTTGTACCTTGGCAAATGAATTTTCATGACTGAATACATTTTTCATAGCGCTACTTGATGCACTGATTATTTTATTTTATTGATTTATTTCGACTCTTTCAGGCTGGGATACATGGGCTGGAAATATAAACACAAAATTAAACGACCTTTAATAATGAATATATTATAAACAAAATATATATATAAATAAATTTATAAATAATGGCCAAATGAACAAGATGGAACAAGATTTTACAGCCCTTTCTCTCTTTCTTTTAATGGAAAGAAGTTTGGCACTAATGCAGCTGACTGAGACAGTGATGAGGACACAATTCAAATATGTCGAACACGTTGCAACCTCTATACAAATTTTCAACCGGGCTTGACAAGAGCTGAGCAAAAAACGGCTTCTTATCTTTGCTTCAGAAGCTCCCGCCAAGCAGACTCTACGCCTATAAATTGCTGCGTCCCATTGCACAATTACTGCAGTCTTCTTACAAGCGTTATTCAGTGCATATCGTCAGAAATTACCTGTAACTTCTACATACGCAACAATACAGAAAATGTGTCTATTAAATCGTCGGGGACTTGTAGTCTTGCTGCAGTTCTTGCTGTTGGCAGCCAGACAGGCGAGTGGACAATTCAACTACGACCAACAAGGCAGCGATTGGGAGGGAACATGCGCAACTGGCCAAAGTCAATCTCCAATTAGATTGGCGGACAACACTGTGAGTAGCATAAGCCTTCACAACACTGGACGTTTTCTAGCACAGCTACCTTTCACAGGCTATTCGCAGACCCATTCCGCGAATTCGTTTCACGAACTACAATCGGGCCTTGCAGTCCCCGCTGATGATGACAAACAATGGACATACAGGTGCGTAGTAATTTTGATTTATCAGTGCCTTAATTACAGTATTAAACTGTACTTCAGCGAACATTGTTTTGCCGCCCACAACTAACGGACAGCGTGCTTTAATCGAGGGCGGCCTATTGCCAGGCACCTTTGAAGCGCAGAGCGTGCACTTCCATTGGGGCTCGGCCAACAATCGTGGATCCGAGCATCTCATCAATGGTCAACGCTACGACGTCGAGATGCACATTGTTCATAAGAATGTTCGCTATGCCACGGTAGCCGAAGCCAGTTTGCGTTCGGATGGTCTTGCCGTTTTGGGAGTCATGCTTCAGGCTGTACCTTCAATTTTCTCGACGCATTTTGGCCTTGACCGAATAATGAATCGCTTGCCTCAAGTTACTCAATATGAATCTAGTGCGACGATAGCTGGGCGATTAACAATGAACGATCTGTTGGGACGAATTTCTACTGGAAGGTTTTACTCATATAATGGTATGCATTCAACGAAGATTTTTCACTCTCACTATTATGCATATATATTTATATATTCTATATTGTAAAACAGGCTCATTGACTACGCCTGACTGCGCCGAATCTGTTACTTGGACTGTGTTCTCGGATTCTGTGAGACTACCTAGACGACAGATCGCCAAATTTTGGGATTTGCTAGACGAACGCAGTCTTCCTTTGATAAACAACTACCGTAGTCCGCAGGAAATAAATGGAAGGCCAATCTTCCAGCGAACTCTGACATAAGTTTTAAAACGAATTTCATTGAATATATATACGACGACTTCTACTGACAAAAAAATAAAAATAAAAAAAAATACAGAAGAAAAAATAACATACAAAAAATACCAACCAAATAAACTTGACATATGCAGCTAAAAATGCACAGTTGAGTTTCACATATTTTTTATGGTTTCTTAGCAGATCACAATTAAAACCACATACGTATTCATTTAGATAAGTCGGTACGGATTTTGAAATGAATTGTGTACTTCGACATGAAATGAGTGGAATGGACTGTCAGGCACAGAATAATCAATATTATATATATAAAATATGTTGTGTATGTGATATAATATAATGTGGGACTGATTATGTCCTGTTTATTATTAATATAATAGTTGTAAGTATATTATAGTGAAAGATGCATATTGGATTGTAATGATTCGCTTGTCGAGCTTATAAATAATTTGTGCGTTTCACATATAGCGCCATCTAAGAGCCATTGTGGTGAGCTTCCAAAAAAATAAAAGAAACAATAAGAAAGGAAATTCCAAAATTGTTGAAATAAAGGGTGAAGCAAAATTCTGCCAAAACGTGTCTTCATAAGTTCTTTTGACCGCGGACACATTCTTTTCATTACTTAGCCTTTGAGCGAGCAAGTTGTGGGCGTTGCAAACATTGAAAAAAAAAAATTTTATAAATTTAAATGTTGGGATTTGCTGTACAGTGTAATAGAAAAATTAGTGTCTAAAGGAGAAAAGCCTACAACTAATAAATTTCGCCGCAGCAAGCTGCTGCACAAAACGCATTTTATATCAGTGCCTATTCTGAAATTTGTTAAGGGTAAATGAATTAACAACCATTCAAAAAATGACACCAATTTCAATAAATGTGTTTTTTTAGAATGGGCACTTAATAAGGGGCTTAATATGTACTGGTAGTTCGTGAAAGATGGGATTAATTGAAGCAACAAATTGTAAAGTTTATAAATATAGCGCCTTTGCCACGCCCATGTTCACGGTGGAGATGTCTGTGCTAAGTTGATTGCCCAAATTGCTGTATTTAAGGTGTTTAAGAGAGTCTCTCTTAAAACTCGCCCTTGGCGCACGCCTTAACATTCGATCATACCCACCAACTTTTGTATTTCGTTCTAAGGAGAATATGTAAAAGGGCATCGAGCGCATCTCATTAGCATTCCTAGACCGAACTTAAACGGATGAACATCGTCAACTGTTGGCGGACCTTCTGCTACATTCCAAGCCTATCAGCTTTACCCAGCTACCTCATGGAGTCAACTTTAATAATTACAAAAGTAGTAAGGAGTTAGAGCAATTTCCATCCTTTTTTATCTTTATATACAAAAGTGAAAAAATAACCTCAGTGAAAAGTTCAATATTCATATGTCTAGCAAATATAAAAAGCTCGTTCACGTGTGCACTCGGCGAAGTAAATGAGTAAAAGTTAAATTAAATGTAATTTGAAAATAAATTTTTTTGTTTAATTAATCATAAAAATTATAGTTACCTGATAATGCAAGTGAAAGAAAAAAAAAATAAAAAATGGAAATTGTGACGATTCTGTGTAATTAAGAAAAAAAAATTATATTTTATATAACTAATAAGTACCCTCTATTTAGAATTGCATACGGAATGAAAAACACACAAAAATTTGTCTCAGCGTACGGCTTATGCTTGCAGCGAGCTTTCGCACGTGGCTTGTGATAATCGCTCGCTCCCATGCTCATTATCCGCTGCGAGCTTTCGCACGAGGCTTGAAATATTTGCACTCTCTCTTCATAACTAATTACAGCGACACACACACACACCAACACCAGGAAGTAATTCTAGCGTGGGATGATGTATATAAGTTACTCTCTTTCTTTATTATGAGTCGCGCTTAGATATCCTTTCGCAAGCTACTCTTTAAACTTGAGCAACTGTACTCGTACTTTTACAACAGCAGCTACGTATTACTATTATTCAAAACACAAGAAACAAAAACAAGTGTTAGTTTTTTTTTTTGTTTTTGTTCTTACCTGCATATCGGGTAGATTTAAAAGAAAATTGTTTCATGAAATCATATATTAGAAGATGTGCACGCCCGGGTTGAATTGATGATGCATGTATCTACTGCAAGACCACTTGCAGACAGTAACCGCGCTGATCAACTGGCATTTTTTTGTTAAATAATTTAATTAAAAATCTCTCTGCAAACATGCATATAAACTATAATTATCGCTTCCTTGTATATATAACTATAATGTTCTAATGGTATTAATTCAACTTACATTTCTAAATATAAAATACCTATATCTTTCTAAGTTTAATATTTAAATGTATTGAATTCGTTGTTAAGTGGATAACATGCAGTTCCTGATGGAGGTAGGATAGCTGCCGTAGGGCATCCCAAGGGATCCTGATGTATATATCGGGCCGCAGGATCATGGCAGGGTGGGCGAGTGCGCCAAAAAGGTAGCACCACAATAAAAAAAAAACGAGGACCTGATTACTTGAGTGTCCCGATCCTCCTATTACTTTTGACCTTTTCTTCTTTCTCATGTCCATGGTCCGTCTTCGTCTGTCGTTCTTTATGTAAAAATATAGTACGCGATAAATAAATAAATATAACTAATAACTAGGAAGCCATTTTAATATGTCGGTTGACTAATAATAACCCACCCCAATTGCCGGCGAGCATCGGCCCGAGAAAGCGCGTACTCCGAACGTATTAATAGCCCATCTGCTCCACGTTGTTCATTACAGGATGCACAAGGCAATGCTCAACCTTAACCCATTGCGCTAGTCTTAATTTTATATGGACAAGGAAATGTACTAGCGAACTTCCTTCCTTCAACAAGTTGGGTGCTAAGCCGTCTTTGTCATAATTCGTCTTGTACATCCGCGGAGTCTGATCGATTTGCCACTAGTTCTTAATTTGCTCACTTTCGACCATAAGACTAAGAGAATCCGCAGTATGGGTCACTCAGAATATGGGCCGTGCCTCTATTCTAGTGAGAAATGCAATGATTCCTACAAAAACGGATTGCTGTGTTCCTTTAGCACATTCCTCGTGAGGGAGGAATCGACCCACGGAACACCTGGTCCACCAGCAACCGTGGCTTTCTACACAGATGGCACATCGGAAATTGCGTTGGAGTTTACTCCGCACCGCTTAACATATTTGGATATAAATATGATTTGGGTATAAAGATGGTTTCTGACTGAAGCAAAGCGGGAGCGATTTGGCCAGTCTTGAGAACTTTTTAGAAAATTGCATGTAGTCAATTTGTGGTTGTTGCGCCCGCATTTTGTAATTGGGCTGAACTTATATTGTCAGGGCCTTGGGATTTAATCGTCTTGAAGCTGTTTATTGCCAATTTAAAATTGTCTTTGCGTAGAAAAGGTTTTCATTTATGTTCATTCATACCTGGTCTAAGCTTGGGGGATATTTCGGATGGGGCTGAGCTGAAGCCATCAGGCCGGTGGCGGATTGCGGACAGCGCACGGCCTCCCCCCGAGGAGGTAAGCTGCGAATAATACGAGATTAATCGTAAATAAACAGTCCCGTATAAACAGCGGGTGCGATATTGTCAATCGTACCGACACTTCGTACCGGCGGTTGTGTTGCAGCCTTTTGAAGCATAGCCTTACACAACCCCCTATTTCCCTACACTACTACCTATCCCCAACCTGTCCCCGCACCTCACTCCGGGCCGGACTAAAACGTTATCTGAACCGTGCCGAGAGTCAGCTTGGCTAAAAACAAGCCCTAGCCACTAATGGTGGGCTCTAATTAGCATTACCCGAGTTACGCGGACCTCTGCCCTGACAGACACATATTTCCTCTCAGCTCGCTCGCTCGAACCTCGCTCAGCGGCTTCGAGGTGTGGGAGAGTGGTAGTTGGACCATCCCGACCACCACGCGCAGTACCGAACGCTACGAGGCAAGGCGCACAGCGCCCAAAAAAGGAGGTGGAGTTCCTTGCTCTGTTGAAGCCCTGAAAAAGTCCACAGAGCCCGGGGAAGCGGCTACAGCAACAGCGCCAGCTCCGAAGAGGCGCAGCAGCACACACAACCGGTGGCCACCCCCAAGAGGGTTTGCCCGGAAGTCAAAGGCGCTGCTCACAGCTCAGTGGCGGCAAGGGTGCCAGCCGAGAAGGTGGCAGAAAGCTTGGACCTCCGTCCTAGCACATCATTCAGAAATGTGCAGAAATTATAACTACTTTTCGAGATGCACTTCCCAGGTACGCCCCTGCAGGAAGATGCTATCGAAAAAGAGAGTAGATACAGGCCGTCAACTGACGACTGGGCATGCGCCAAGTCGACAGTCACAAGGGAGAGCCTAAATTGGCCAATTGGTACACTCTTATAAATCAAACGGAATGAACGAAATATCGCCAGCTTTCTTTCAAACAGACTAGGACGTGCTCCGCTCCCTTGTTAGGAAAGCACTAGTACCACATATCGGGCGCATGGAGGAGAGCTAGGGTAGTCTTCATCCCCAAAGCAGGGAAGAAAGATATTACCGACCCAAAGTCCTTCAGACCCATCAGCTTAACATCGTTTGTTTTTACTAAAAACGTTGGAAAAGCTGGTGGATTACTTAATTAGAAGCACTTTGCTAAGGCAAAGTCCGCTGCACACAACGAAGCATGCATAGAGACACAGCACTTTATCAGCTGCGATGTACTTTCAGCGCGGCAATTGATAATAAAGAGTCATCTCATGATGCGATTAAGGCTACCCTCGCGAGACCGACCTGGACCCTACTACCAACAGATGGATATTCGCACTGCTGCGGTCCAGACAAGCCACGGCATCACCAACCACTAAAGGCGGTTCCCAAGGGAGAGTATTGTCTCTGCTACTCTGGAGCCTGTTTGTAGACAAACTCCTTAACAGACTTGCAAACAAAGGTATTCAAGGTCATGCCGATGACATTGTTATTATAGCGCAAGGCAAATTTGAAGAATCGCTCTGTGACCTGAGAATAACGAGTGACTGGTGTAATGAGGTTGGACTCAACCTAAACCCTATGTAATCAGTCATCGTCGCCTTCACTAGACGACATAAGTTACAGAGAATGAGGCAAATATGGTTCTCAGGAGCCCTACTAAAAACAAGTAGGGAGGTTAAATACCTAAGTAGACTTAACTTTGGCACCCATCTGCAAAATACGATATTAAAGTGCTCCAGGACGCTTTATATAAGGCTCAAGCAGAAAGCCACGCTTTTAAGGATGTCGGCAGAAAGGGTTGGGGGCACTCATATCCTAAGCCATAAAGATGCCCTAGTCCTTTCAAATGAACTGCCCCTGCTAATACAACCTAGGGACGAAATGGTAGACGAATACAGAATCGAGCGAAATTTCACAGTTCGTTTAAGTAGCAAAAGGGTATGGACAACTCTGGATGAAGTCCACCATATGAAACCACACACCATAAAATGGTACACCGATGGATCACTTATCAATTAGGACACAGGTCTTGGAGTGGTGGCCCCTGTGGTATCTTACCATGAATCCCTGGGAACGCACTCCAGAATATTTAAGGCTGAGGTGTGTGCGATAGGGAGATGTGCAGACTGCAAACTAAAACGTAACTATCGGAATACGGACATATCCATCCCATCCGAAAGTAAAGCAGCATTAAACGCTTTAACGGGGAATAAGATAACATCGCAAGTAGTCCATGAGGTTCGTTCCAAGCTAGAACTACTCGGGAATCACACCATGCTTACCCTGCGATGAGTATCGGGTCACAGGGACATAGCGGGAAACGAGGTGGCTTATAAGCAAGCAAAAATGGTGGCAGAAAGGACCATAACAGGGCCAGAACCATATTGTGGCATAGGAAGACCCACTATACGACTGGAACTTAGAAACGAGGAGAGACAGAGACGGCAACAGAGCTGGTCAGAGGCAGCAGGACTCCAACAAGCCAGATGCCTCCTAGGTGGTTATAGTCTTAGACGATTTAAGCAAGTTATAACCATGGGAAAGAACAGCCTTAGGATACTTAGCGGTCTATTGACAGGACACTGTACACTAAGAAGTCACCTAACTACACTAGGTATATTTAGTAGCGATCTGTGCAGGATTTGCGAAAGAGAGAAGGATTCCTCGACGCACCTCCTAGCAGAATGTGTCGCCTTAACTAGAAGAAGATGCAGCCTCCTTGAGATGCATGTTACGAATTTTAGAGATATAGAAGACCTCAACCCAACAAAGATCCTCACATTCGTGCGGGAACTAGGGCTGATGGAAGAGCTATTGGCTCAGAAGGGTACACAATAGGTCGAGTAGGTCGCGGTGCGCGTAAATGAATGTGAATAAATGAACGCAGAAAATAACAATCAGTGTAGAGTACAATGAATACGCAATTGAATGGAGCAGCTGCGGTTTAGTTTTCTATAATTAAGCATAAGCTCACGTCAAGCAGACTCTGCGCCTATAAATTGCTGCGTCAAATTGCACAATTATTGCAGTCTTCTTACAAGCGTTATTCAGTGCATATCGTCAGAAATTACCTGTAACTTCTACATACGTATCAATACAGAAAATGTGTATCTTAAGCCGTCGGCGACTTGTAGTCTTGCTGCAGTTCTTACTGTTGGCAGCCAAACAGGCGAGTGGACAATTCAACCACGACCAACACGGCAGGGATTGGCAGGGAACATGCGCAACTGGCCAAAGTCAATCTCCAATTAGATTGGCGGACAACACTGTGAGTAGCATAAGCCTTCACAACACTGGACGTTTTCTAGCACAGCTACCTTTCACAGGCTATTCGCGTACCCATACCACGAATTCGTTTCACGAACTACAATCGGGTCTTGCAGTCACCACTGATGATGACAAACAATGGACATACAGGTGCGTAGTAATTTTGATTTATCAGTGCCTTAATTACAGTATTAAACTGTACTTCAGCGAACATTGTTTTGCCGCCCACAAATAACGGACAGCGTGCTTCCATCGAGGGCGGCCTGTTGCCAGGCCGCTTTGAAGCGGAGAGCGTGCACTTCCATTGGGGATCGGCCAACAGTCGTGGATCCGAGCATCTCATCAATGGTCAACGCTACGACGTCGAGATGCACATTGTTCATAAGAATGTTCGCTATGCCACGGTAGCCGAAGCAAGTTTGCGTTCGGATGGTCTTGCCGCTTTGACAGTCATGTTTCAGGCTATACCTTCACCTTTCTCGACGCATTTTGGCCTTAACCGAATCTTAGATGGATTGCCTCAAGTTACTCGACATGAATCTAGTACGACGATAGCTGGGCCATTAACGATGAACGATCTGTTGGGACGAATTTCTACTGGAAGGTTTTACTCATATAATGGTATGCATCTCTCACTATTATGCATATATATTTATATATTCTATATTGTAAAACAGGCTCAATGACTATGCCTGAATGCGCCGAATCTGTTACTTGGATTGTGTTCTTGGATTCTGTGAGACTACCTAGACGACAGATCGCCAAATTTTGGGATTTGCTAGACGAACGCAGGCGTCCTTTGATAAACAACTACCGTAGTCTGCAGGAAATAAATGGAAGGCCAATCTTCCAGCGAACTCTGACATAAGTTTAAAACGAATTTCATTGAATATATATACGACGACTTCTACTGACAAAAAAAAAAAAAAACAGAAGAAAAAATAACATACAAAAAATTCCAACCAAATAAAGTTGACATATGCAGCTAAAAATGCACAGTTGAGTTTCACATATTTTTTATGGTTTCTTAGCAGATCACAATTAAAACCACATACGTGTTCATTTAGATAAGTCGGTACGGATTTTGAAATGAATTGTGTACTTCGACATAAAATGATTGGAATGGACTGTCTGCCTCAAAACAATCAATAATATTATATATATAAAATATATTGTGTATAAGATATAATATAATGTGGGACTGATTATGTCCTGTTTATTATTAATATAATAGTTGTAAGTATATTATAGTGAAAGATGCATATTGGATGCACAAGGCAATGTTCAACCTTAAAAAACAACTACTTATTTCCTCGACGCACTGACAACTTTCCTACTTTAGGGACTCGGGACTTTGACGACCCTGAGCTTCACGAATTCGACACTCTTGTTCTGCTGTTCTTCCACGACTCTTCCTCTAAGACGAATATGTATGCTGCTAATAGATCCGTTAACCAGCGTTGCCACCCAACAGCACTGTAATCCTACACTCAGTCATCCTGATCATCGAAGTCTGGCCCAAACGTCATCCATTCCTCCTCCTCCACACCTCGTTGGGTGCTAAGCCGTCTTTGTAATAATTCGTCTTGCACATCTACGGAGTCTGCTCGATTTGCCACTAGTTTTTAATCTGCTCACTTTCGACCATAAGACTGAGAGAATCCGCAGTATGGGTCACTCAGAATATGGGCCTTGTCTCTATGCAATGCAATGATTCCTACAAAAACGGACTGCTGTGTTCCTTTAGCACATTCCTCTTGAGGGAGGAATCGACCCACGACCCAAATTGCGTTGAAGTTTACTCCGCACCGCTTAACATTTTTGGGTATAAAGATGGTTTTCTAACTGAAGCAAAGCTGGAGGGTTTTGGGTAGTCTTGAGAACTTTTTAGAAAAATGCATGTAGTCAATTTGTGGTTGTTGCGCCCGCATTTTGTAATTGGGTGGCGGGTGGCGGATTGCGAACGGCCTCCCCCCGAGGAGATTAGCTGCGAATAATACGAGATTCATCGTAAATAAACAGTCCCGGATAAACAGCGGGTGCGATATTGTCAATCGTACCGACACTTCGTACCGGCGGTTGTGTTGCAGCCTTTTAAAGCATAGCCTTACACAACCTCCTGTTTCCCCACACTACTACCTATCCCCATTCTGTCCCCGCACCTCACTCCGGGCCGGACTAAAACGTTATCTGAACCGTGCGAAACTAGCCCTAGCCACTAATGGTGGGCTCTAATTAGCATTACCCGGGTTACGCGGACCTCTGCCCTGACAGACACATATTTCCTCTCAGCTCGCTCGCTCGAACCTCGCTCAGCGGCTTCGAGGTGTGGGAGAGTGGTAGTTGGACCATATCGACCACCACGCGCAGTACCGAACGCTACGAGGCAAGGCGCACAGCGCCCAAAAAAGGAGGTGGAGTTCCTGCCACCGAGGGGTCAACCCGGTGGATGGACTGATCCGGCGGAACCTCTACGGTTCGAGGGTCAAGTGGTACCTACGGTACCTCCAGCAAGGACTTGCTCCTGTTGACGCCTTGAAAATGTCCACAGAGCCCAGGGAAGCGGCTACAGCAACAGCGCCAGCTCCGAAGAGGCGCAGCAGCACACACAACCGGTGGCCACCCCCAAGAGGGTTTGCCCGGAGGTCAAAGGCGCTGCTCGCAGCTCAGTGGCGGCAACGGAAGAATTATAGATACTTCTGCGAAAGCATATTAAGCACAAGTGAAGGCGCTAGGCTCCATAGAGTACTGGCGAAACGAACGCCTGATGAAAACTTAGCACTGAAGCGTAAGGATAACTCCTTTACAAGCAGTAATGTGCAGAAATTAGAACCACTTTTCGAAATGCACTTCCCAGGTACGCCTCTGCAGGACGATGCTATCGAAAGGGAGAGTAGATACAGGCCGTCAACTGACGACTGGGCATGCGCCAAGTCGACAGTCACAAGGGAGACCCTAAATTGGGCAATTGGTACATCCCAGCCCCATAAATCTCTCGGAATGGACGAAATATCGCCAGCTTTCTTTCAAACGGACTAGAACGTACTTCTCTCCCTTATTAGGAAAGCACTAGTAAGCAGCCTTGCCCTCGGACACATAGCAGGCGCATAGAGGAGAGCTAGGCTAGTCTTCATCCCCAAAGTCGGGAAGAAAGATATTACCGACCCAAAGTCCTTCAGACCCATCAGCTCAACATGGTTTCTTTTACTAAAAACGTTGGATAATCTGGTGGATTACAAAAATAGAAGCACTTTGCTAAGGCAAATTCCGCTGCACCCAACGAAGCATGCATAGAGAGTAGGCGGGTCCACGGACACAGCACTTTATCATCTGCGATGTAGTTTAAGCGCGGCAATTGATAATAAAGAATTAGCAATGTGCGCCTTCTTAGATATAGAAGGCATCTCATGATGCACATCTCATGATGCGATTAAAGCTACCCTCGCGAGACGGACCTGGACCCTACTACCAACAGATGGATATTCGCACTGCTGCGGCCCCTAACAGGCCCAGAACCCTATTGTGGCATAGGAAGACCCACTATACGACTGAAACTTAGAAACGAGGAGAAAGAGAGACGGCAACAGAGCTGGTCAGAGGCAGCAGGACTCCAACAAGCCAGATGCCTCCTAGGTGGTTATAGTCTTAGACGATTTAAGCAAGTTATAACCATGGGAAAGAACAGCCTTAAGATACTTAGCGATCTATTGACAGGACACTGTACACTAAGAAGTCACCTAACTACACTAGGTATATTTAGTAGCGATTTGTGCAGGATTTGTGAAAGAGAGAAGGATTCCTCGATGCACCTCCTAGCAGAATGTGTCGCCTTAACTAGAAGAAGATGCAGCCTCATTGGGATGCATGTTATGAATTTTAGAGATATAGAAGACCTCAACCCAACAAAGATCCTCACATTCGTGCTGGAACTAGGGCTGATGGAAGAGCTATTGGCTCAGAAGGGTACACAATAGGTCGAGTAGGTCGCGGTGCGCGTAAATGAATGTGAATAAATGAACGCAGAAAATAACAGTACAATGAATACGCAATTGAATGGAGCAGCTGCGGTTTAGTTTTCTATAATTAAGCATAAGCTCACGTCAAGCAGACTCTGCGCCTATAAATTGCTGCGTCAAATTGCACAATTATTGCAGTCTTCTTACAAGCGTTATTCAGTGCATATCGTCAGAAATAACCTGTAACTTCTACATACGTATCAATACAGAAAATGTGTATCTTAAGCCGTCGGCGACTTGTAGTCTTGCTGCAGTTCTTACTGTTGGCAGCCAAACAGGCGAGTGGACAATTCAACCACGACCAACACGGCAGGGATTGGCAGGGAACATGCGCAACTGGCCAAAGTCAATCTCCAATTAGATTGGCGGGCAACACTGTGAGTAGCATAAGCCTTCACAACACTGGACGTTTTCTAGCACAGCTACCTTTCACAGGCTATTCGCAGACCCATACCACGAATTCGTTTCACGAACTACAATCGGGTCTTGCAGTCGCCGCTGATGATGACAAACAATGGACATACTGGTACGTAGTAATTTTGATTTATCAGTGCCTTAATTACAGTATTAAAGTGTACTTCAGCGAACATTGCTTTGCCGCCCACAAATAACGGACAGCGTGCTTCCATCGAGGGCGGCCTGTTGCCAGGCCGCTTTGAAGCGGAGAGCGTGCACTTCCATTGGGGATCGGCCAACAGTCGTGGATCCGAGCATCTCATCAATGGTCAACGCTACGACGTCGAGATGCACATTGTTCATAAGAATGTTCGCTATGCCACGGTAGCCGAAGCCAGTTTGCGTTCGGATGGTCTTGCCGTTTTGGGAGTCATGTTTCAGGCTGTACCTTCACTGATCTCGACGCATTTTGGCCTTAACCGAATCTTAGATCGATTGCCTCAAGTTATTAGATACCAATCAAGTACAACGATAGCTGGGCGATTAACGATGAACGATCTGTTGGGACGAATTTCTACTGGAAGGTTTTACTCATATAATGGTATGCATCTCTCACTATTATGCATATATATTTATATATTCTATATTGTAAAACAGGCTCATTGACTACGCCTGACTGCGCCGAATCTGTTACTTGGACTGTGTTCTCGGATTCTGTGAGACTACCTAGACGACAGATCGCCAAATTTTGGGATTTGCTAGACGAACGCAGGCGTCCTTTGATAAACAACTACCGTAGTCTGCAGGCAATAAATGGAAGGCCAATCTTCCAGCGAACTCTGATATAAGACTTAAAACGAATTTCATTGACAAAAAAAAAATAAAAAATACAGAGGAAAAAATAACATACAAAAAATACCAACCAAATAAACTTGACATATGCAGCTTAAAATGCACAGTTGAGTTTCAAATATTTTTTATGGTTTCTTAGCAGATCACAATTAAAACCACATACGTGTTCATTTAGATAAGTCGGTACGGATTTTGAAATGAATTGTGTACTTCGACATAAAATGATTGGAATGGACTGTCTGCCTCAAAACAATCAATAATATTATATATATAAAATATATTGTGTATAAGATATAATATAATGTGGGACTGATTATGTCCTGTTTATTATTAATATAATAGTTGTAAGTATATTATAGTGAAAGATGCATATTGGATGCACAAGGCAATGTTCAACCTTAAAAAACAACTACTTATTTCCTCGACGCACTGACAACTTTCCTACTTTAGGTACTCGGGACTTTGACGACCCTGCGCTTCACGAATTCGACACTCTTGTTCTGCTGTTCTTCCACGACTCTTCCTCTAAGATGAATGCGTATGCTGCTAATAGATATATATATATATATATATATATATATATCTATAATAGATCCGTTAACCAGCGTTGCCACCCAACAGCACTGTAATCTTGCTGTAACTTCTCGTTACATCCGGTCATCCTGATCATCGAAGTCTGGCCCAAACGTCATCCATTCCTCGCATGCATTTTCATATCTTCAGCAGATTTTTTGACCTCATATCGACCATTTCGCTAGTCTTAATTTTATATGGACAAAGAAATGTACTAGCGAACTTCCTTCCTTCAACAAGTTGGGTGCTAAGCCGTCCTTGTCATAATTCGTCTTGTACATCCGCGGAGTTTGCTCGATTTGCCACTAGTTCTTAATTTGCTCACTTTCGACCATAAGACTAATAGAATCCGCAGTATGGGTCACTCAGAATATGGGTCTTGCCCCTATTCTAGTGAGAAATGCAATGATTCCTATAAAAACGGACTGCTGTGTTCCTTTAGCACATTCCTCTTGAGAAAGGAATCGACCCACGGAACTCCCGGTCCACCAGCAACAGTGGCTTTCTACACAGATGGCTCATCGCTTAACATCCAGTTATCCTTCAGACATCCGAAACACTGAAGTGTCTTCCGCGGAGATGTAATAGACATACAAAATTACTTGACTGCTTAAAGAGGTCCAAAATTAGTTCTTATAACTTAAATATATACAAACAAATCTATCAGCTCAATGTCATCAAACTCGACTTCGGTAACAAGCAAACGCAAGTCTCTACACAAGTTGGCAAATCCGCATGTTATTATCGTAATCTGGGTGCATGGTCACTGGAATATAAAAGGCAACTGCAAAGCTGTTGAGCTAACCAGAAAAGGGACTTCACTACCCCTCTTCTCGGATAAGGAAGGTATATATATATACCTGAAAGCTCAAAATAAGAGAAAAGAATAGACTCAGGTCAAATGACAAATGGCTAAATGCCAACTGTGGTCGAATAGCACGCCAACCTGGCCCAATTTAAATATTAAACGCAATAAGGAACTGTGTAGTTTAACTGGCACACACATTACTCTGCCGTGGTGCGTGCTATAACCGACAACTGATTAGTGGGTATTCATGCCAATAGGCTCAAAGCACCCGACAATAATTTCTGCACATACTGCAGAGATGAAGAGGAGGAGGCATTATGAACGTAACCTAACCTAAACTATCTCATTTGTTTCAGGGATGTCCACCTGCGCTGTTGCTTTCGTAAACGTGAATCACTTCTCATTCAGTGTGACGCGAAATTGTGATCCGAAGTCAAAACCCCATAAGGTGTCGCTTTTGATTTTGTTATCCGGAACTACTAGGAATCTTTGCTATACGTGGATTCCATCAACACGTACGTTGCCAACAAATGTACCTAACGGCTACGTTTTGCTATTTCCGAGGCCACGCAAACCGGAGGAACGCAAAATGGTCACATAGGATCCCGAATCAACAAGCCACCCAATTGTAACTCCGTTTAACTACGCCAATTTGACTCGCTTAATGCCTTTCACCACTTGCTCGCTTTGCATTGTTTATGGACAATTTTTGGATATATGTCCCACGCCTTCACATTTAAAACAATTTGTTTGTGCTATAAATCCTTCCACATACGATCATCGTAGCCACAATTATTATTATTATTATTGGGGGGTGAGACTGCACCGCGACCTATTTGATCTATTGTGCCCCCTTCTGAGCTATAGCTCTTCCATCAGTCCCAACTCTCTTACAAACGTGAGGATCTTTGTTGGGTTGAGGTCTACTATGTCTTCGCAATTCAAAACATGCGCCCCTAGGATGCTGCTTCTTCTTCTAGTTAGGGCGACACATTCTGCCAGGATGTGCATCGAGGACTCCTCCTCTCTTTCACAAAACCTGCAGAGATCGCTACTATGTATACCCAATTTTGTCAGGTGACTTCTTAGTCTACAGTGTCCTGTCAATAGACCGGTAAGTATCCTAAGGCTATTCTTTCCTATGGTTATGATCTGTTTGAAACGTACAGGATTATAACCACCTAGGAGACATCTGGCTTGTCTGAGTCCCACTGCCTCTGACCAGCTCTGTTGCCGTCTCTGTCTCTCCTCGTTTCTAAGTTCCAGTCGTATAGTGTGCCTCCCTATGCCACAATACGGTTCTGGTCCTGTTAGGGGCCTTCCTGCCCCCATTCTTGCTTGCTCGTCAGCCGCCTCGTTTCCCGCTATGTCCCTGTGGCCCGGGACCCATCTCAGGGTGAGCCTGTTGTGAGTCCCGAGCAGGTCTAGCTTCGAACGAACCTCATGGACTACCTTCGATGTAATTTTAGTCCCCATTATGGCGTTCAATGCTGCTTGACTATCGGATAGGATGGATATATCCGTATTCCGATAGTTGCATTCTATATTGAAATCCGCACATCTCCCTATCGCACACACCTCAGCCTGAAATATGCTGGTGTACGTTCCCAGGGATTCATGGTATGATACCCGAGGACCCACCACTCCAAGACCGGTGCCCTGATTCGTAAGTGATCCGTCGGTGTACCATTTTATTGTGTGTGGTTTCATGGGATGGACTTCATCTAGAGTTGTCCATTCCTTTTTGCTACTCATGCGAACTGTGAAGTTTCGCTCGAATATATATTCGGCTACCATTTCGTCCCTGGGTTGCATCAGCAGGGGCAGTTCGTTTGAAAGGACTAGGGCATCTTTATGGCGTAGGATATGGTTTCCCCCAACTCCTTCTGCTGATATCCTTAGAAGCGTGGCTTTCTGCTTGAGCCTTATGGTGTGGTGGAGTGGTGTGAGCTCCATTAAGGCTTCAAGGGTAGTGTTGGGCAGGTGCGCATGGCTCCTGTCATACATACGCAGGCCATTCTTTGCAACTTCTGTAGTTGTTTCTTCACGGTGGTCAGCCGAGCCCTATCACCCCATGCTACCACTCCGTAGGTTAGCATGGGTCTTACTACCATTAGGTATAACCATCTTAGTATCTTTGGAGATGTACCCCATGATTTGCCAGCAATGCTACGACATGTATAAAGCGCCCTGGAGCACTTTGATATCGTATTTTGCACATGGGTGCCAAAGTTAAGCCTTCTGTCAAATGTGACCCCCAGGTATTTGACCTCCCTACTCGTTTCCAGTAGGGTCCCAGAGAGCCATATTTGTTTCATCCTTTGTAACTTGTGTCGTCTGGTAAAGGGGACGATGACTGTTTTCGTAGGGTTTAGGTTGAGTCCAACCTCCATACACCAGTCGTACGTTATCCTTAGTCCTGACTGCACTATGTCACAAAGTGATTCTTCAAATTTGCCTCGCGCTATGATAACAATGTCATCGGTATATCCTTGACATTGAATACCACTGTTAGCGAGTCTGTTTAGCAGTTCGTCTACTAACAGACTCCAGAGTAGCGGAGATAGCACCCCTCCTTGGGGACAGCCCCTGGTGGTTAGGACTGTTACATTGCTATCATGTAGTGATGCTGTGGCTTGCCTGGACCGTAGCAGTGCAAGTATCCATCTGCTGGTAGTGTGGTCCAGGCCTCTTCTCTCAAGAGTAGCATTGATTGCATCGTGAGATGTGTTATCAAAAGCACCTTCTGTGTCTCAGAAGGCGCACAGTGCTACTTCCTTATTGTCAATTGCCGCACTTAAAGTGCGTTGCAACTGGTAAAGTGCTGTGTCCGTGGACCTGCCTACTCTATATGCATGCTGCGTTGGGTGCAGCGGCCTTTGCTTAAGCAAAGTGTTTCTGATTTTGTAGTCCTCCAACGTTTTCAGTAAGAACGATGTCAAGCTGATGGGTCTGAAGGACTTTGGGCTGGTAATGTCTTTCTTCCCTGCCTTGGGGATGAAGACTACCCTGGCTCTTCTCCATGCGCTCGGTATGTATCCGAGGGCCAGGCTACTTACTAATGCCTTCCTGATACGAGAGAGCAGGATTTCCTGTCCTGTTTGAAGGAAGGCTGGCGATATGCCGTCCGTTCCAGGGGATTTATAGGGCTGGAATGTACCAACTGCCCACTTTAGTTTCTCCTCTGTAACCGTCGACTTAGCGCATGCCCAGTCGTCGGTTGACGGCCTATATCTGTTTTCCCTTTCAATAGCTCTTTCCTGCAGGGGTGTACTTCCTGGGAAGTGCGTCTTCAAAAGTAGTTCTAATTTCTGTAGATTACTGCTCGTAAAGGAGTTATCCCCACGTTTCAATGCTAAGTTCGCATCAGGCGCTCGTTTCGCCAGTGCTCTGTGGAGCCTGGCGCCTTCGCTTGTGCAAACTATGCTTTCGCAGAAATCTCTGTAATTCTTCCGCTTAGCCTTCCTTATTTCCTTATTATAGGAGGTAAGGCTATCACGGTACTGCTCCCATACTCCGTCTCTCTTTGCTTTATTGAAGAGGCGACGTGTGGTCACACGCAGCCTTTCTAGGCTGTCGTTCCACCATGGGGCATCTTTTTCCATGTACTTTTTCCCTACCGGGCAGTTATCCTCAAATGCCTTAGTTATGCATCTGTTGAGGACACCAATAGCCCTGTCCAGCTCTAGCGGCCTTCTGGGTATACCAGATGGCTCGTTGGCTAGGGAAAGACGTAAAGTCGACTTAGTTGGTTTTCCTGGGGTTGCGGCTAGGTGTACTACTATCCGTATTTAATTTTAGATTAAATAGGATAGCCCTGTGGTCAGACATGGATTCCTCTTGGGAAACATGCCAGTCCCTAAGGTGAGACTTTAGAGACCGACTGACCAGGGTGATGTCTAATACTTCTTCCCTGATCCTAGTGACGAATGTCGGTGTAGATCCGACATTTCCTAGTTCTAGATTATACTTAAAAATAAAATCAGTCAGACACTCACCCCTTGGATTGATGTCACTGCTGCCCCATATAGAGTGGTGCGCATTGGCATCGCATCCGATGAGCACCGGCATCTTCTCTATCCTGCAATACTCCACCAGCTTCTCAATTTCTGGTGGTGGGCAGGGTGCATCCCCTGCGAAGTATGCGGATACGATGACGATGGAGATCGCGCTTCCCTTGGTGGACACCAGTATGGGAACACAGTCTCTGGTCAGGAATTCTGAAAGGATAGTAAAGTTAATACTTTTCCTTACCATGATACAAGCTCTGGGTGCTGGATCTCTCCGATCCCAGATTACCTTGCAGTCGGCTGTGAACAGGCCCTTGATGCCGTCGTTCACCCACGGCTCCTGTACTAGGGCCAGCCCAAGGTGTTTGTTGGTAAACATCCTTGCTAAGACTGCCGAGGCTGCCTTAGCTCGGTGGATGTTTACCTGAGCCAGCCGTGTGTTGATGCCTCTTGGCATCTACGTCTGGGGAGGCTCCAGCTGATACGGCGAATGGGGCCCGGAGCCGTCCCCGTCACCGCTGAGCTCCTCCTCCAGCTCCTGCGAGGACATGGGGATGTCTTCGTCCCCCATCTCCTCCTGGCAGAGCGTTATATCTGCCAGTTCTTCATCGTCCGCCAGGTCCTCCGACGGGTCGGTGGGCTGGGCAGTCGGAGTACCATGCTCCTGGGCAGGCGTGTCCGCTGTGGTGGTGTTGCCCACTGCGACATCTTCATTGCCCGTTGGAGCAGGTTTGGGCCTTTCCCCGGTCTTCTTCGTCTTCAGACCGCTCACGGGGATGGTCCCGTAACGGAAGAAGACCTGGTGCCCCTTCTCCACTATTATATTCCTGGATAGCTCGTCTATCCGGATCACCAGGAGAGCTCCTCCTCCCTCGTTCCTCCTGGAGATCACCTTCCAGGAGTCGGTCTCCATCCTGTTCTGGTTCCTCAGCAGAACCAACAGGTATTCGGTTGACCTGTCTGCACTCCTGGGGCAGTACAGCGTGATACAGTGGGGCGACGGTATGTCGTCCCCCATCTTGCACTCAAGGGGCACGCCCTTCCATGACTGTAGCCTAGGCGTTGCGGTCCTCAGCCAATCGGCTCAGGCCTCATCGGAGCATTCAATAACCAGGAATCCAACCCGGAAGTGAATGCCCGCGAATGAGACCACAACATCTCCATCGGACGCAATGATTTCGTCGACGATGGCCTCCTCCAACACAGATAAATCTCCGTGACTGAGTATGACCCGTGGGAAATCCACGGGCACCACGGCCACCTTTACCTTCTTTGTCATGTCAGCGTATGACAGACGAGGCTCGGTGGGTGTTGGCGAGCTGGGCTTCATGGCCGCTGCACGCGATGTGCTAGGGCGCAGGTCCAGACTTCCTGCCCCACTGTTCTTCAGCCCCTTTGCCGCTGCCGAGCCGCGGGCAGCGCCCACAACCTCCGGGCACATCCTCTTGGGGGTGGCCACCGGTGGTGTGAGATTGCCTTTTCGGGGCTGGCGCAGGTGCTGTGATTTCATCCCTGGGCTCTTTGGCCTTTTTCAGGGGTGAGTCCCTGCTGTAGGTACCGAAGGTACCATTTGACCCTTGAACCGCAGAGATTCCTCCGGTTCGGGTCATCCAGCCCACCGGGTTGACCCCTTGGTGGCAGGAACTTTCCCTTCCTCTTAGGACGCTGGGCGCCTTGCCTCGCGGCGTTCGGTGCTGGGAGCAGTGGTCTGGGTGTCCCAGCCATCGGTCTCCCATGCCTCACAGCCGGAGTACTATGTGCCTGTGGCACTCTCCTATTTGTTGCTGGAGCAGCACGGTGTGGAGGATGGTCTACCACACTGGAGGACCGTTCCCCGTCAGGGGCATGACCCTCCAACTGTGGCGTGTGAGGCTATACTTTGAAAGGCGGCAACACAAGCGCCTTGTCGGTACTATCAGCATTGCCGCACCCACTGTTTGTCCGTGACTGCTTATTTACGAGGAATCTCGTGTTATTCGCAGCTAACCTCCACAAGTGAAGGCCGTTCGCTATCCGCAACCCGCGACCCGCCTGGTGGCCTCAGCTCAGCCCCATCCGAACCATCCCACAAGTTCTTAGACCAGGGTAGCCACAATTAAAGCAATGACAACTTTTTGAACCAGATATATATTTCCTGCCACCACTGTATTGTTTGTTTGGCATTTAACCACACACTTCTTAAAAATACTAGTTTTATTTCCTATTTCTCTCTTAAAGCTTCGACTGAATTATCGGCACTTCTCAATGTACGCCTAAGCTCAGAAATAAAAAAAACACTTTTTAACTGTTCAAATTAATTATCTATAGCAGATTCGAAAAATAAATTTGTCATCTTTGCCATCTTTTCGCGCTCTTGCACAATTTTATTATTTTCAGCCATTCTGCCGTCTGCGCGCTGCGGAGTTCGTTTCATCGATACACTTTGAACTATCGAGTTGTACTTTTTTTTTATCGAAATGCGATGCGGTATTGCCGTCTCTGTTCCAATTTATCAGTTACACTACCGCACATTCTCTTTTACTTCATCACAACGTATGTAGATTCTGCTTTTCGTAACGGCGAATTTCTTTTAGCGTTTCAACTTATTGTGAAATTGAGTTTTCACTGCTGCTTTTCTTTTTTTCAACTTATTATTTTCGCAATAAGTCTTCACTGTTACACTGTTTGACTTGAGTGCTCCAAATGTACGACGCTCGACCGGTTGAGCCTCCAGATTTAAGACTTATTATGTCCTGTTTATTATTAATATAATAGTTATAAGTATATATAAGTGAAAGATGAGCATTAGATGTACAAACAAAGCAAAGACTTACTTCCCGACCCACCGACAACTTTACAACTTTAAGTGCTCGGGTCTTTGACAACTTCTTACTGAAGATCTTAACGCTGCGCTTCACGAACTCGACTCTCTCGTTCTGCAACTACTCGTTACATATACATATATAATGTATCATATATCCCATATTTAACATTTTTCGGTCAAATACAAGAAAGGATCTTTGCAATTTGTTATCAGCTGGTATTACACTGGAATCAGACTATTTCTTATTTCACTTAATTATTCAATTTTTATTTTGGCGTATTACGTATCGGAATCGTACCGGGAGCGCAATTGGATAACGCAAAAAAATACCATAATCCTTACCGGATTTTTGATACCTTACATAGCAGAATCGGAATTAGAATTTGTACACCCTGAGGTACTATTCCATTTTTTTTTTTAGTTGACAACAGATTGCACTAATCCACGACTAAAGAAGATATTTGCTGAGCTTCCCAATATCATAGTGAAGTCGAACAACCAGGCTCCATCGCCATTGGTCGATTGCAGGGCGATTTGAATACGCGCGACTTTTATACCTACACGAGGCGTTAACTACGCCGGAGTGCAAGGTTGTTACGTCCATAGCCTGACAGATGTGTTCAAGTTGTGGCATCTGCCAGACTCTAATGTGAATCTGATAAGAAATAACCACCGGGTACTTCAATGATGCAACAATCGTCCCGTTTTTGTCGTACCACTAAACATATTCTAACCTATTACCTAGCCCAATAAGGATCTCTCAAAAATCCTTGTTTGCATCCTCAAAAAAATATATAAATAAAGTGTGTAATACAGTATAATATGTAAATCACTTATTTATTATTCCTCCAACTGAAATTTCAAATGAATTTCATTTGTACGCTATTTAAGAAAGCTCTTCTTCTTTAATATTTTAATGTATATTTTGTAATATTTTAATGAGCTAATTGTTTGAAATAAAAATAAATAGGAATGCTCTAGCCGAGAGAGCTTTAGGAGATATCCTTCAACCATGTCTTTACCTATCATAAATTTCGGTAATTAAATGTTGAAATATTGATATATATATATATTTGAATGTTTTATTTTGAAGTCTCTATCTGTTAACATTTCTGAGAAAGTGACATACAGACAGGCATTGATATATTTATATATATATCTTTAGTATTTGTATGTATTTGTAAAACATGATACACTTAATTACTTGATGAAAAGTAAAATATTAATGTTTATGGCGTTAATGTATTGAAACACATATTTAAATATAAATGACTCTAGCTCCAAAATTGGCAGATATATAAACAAACTCAATATTTGGGGGGTGGGTGTAAAAAGCATTTCCACTCGATGAAGAGAAACGCCCTTCAAGAAATGTAGAAAGTAAATGATTTTCCAAAAGCAAATGTGTTGCCGAGCGACGGTGCTCAATGAACAGTTTTTTAAAGACCTATCATTGGTAATAAATTAAATCATGTGTTTAGAATTCGTAGCTAGTAGGTGATGAATAGTAATAAACAACTTGTAAACATCCCTTGCATGTTTTATTAACTGTTTAAATAAAATTGAAGTGTCATCAGGTGGGCTGATGTGTGCAAGTTTTCTTCGAGTTTTTATACCCAAAACCCAATAAAAAAAAAATGATTGAAAAAAAGGGTAAAAATAAGTTGTGCAAACTTATGTAACTTGAAGAGGAAAGAATGTCCGACTCTATAAGGTATATATATTCTGGATTTGAAACAAGCTACAGACTTCAATTTTGGAATACATGTTCTTAAATACCTGATTGAACACAGGTGCACACGCATACATAGACCTAAGTTACGGCGTCGGCCAATATAATGTTCCACTACGAAGTTTTGGTTCTGATGTGGTCCTTTCGGGACAATTAATTTCAGCTCCGGAATTTGGGTTTTTGGTGGAATTTTAATTTAAAACATACGTTCCCTGTTCCGCTTCATATTCTGGTTTGACACACTGATAATATTAATCTGCAGTGAGTTAAAATATAATATTAATCTGGAGTGAGTTAAAAAATTATTCCGTTATTCAATATCCTATTTGTATACCTATGTCAGCAGATTTATGGTTTTCACAAGTAACGCTAATAGACTTGAAATCTTAATAAATATAATTTAAATAACAAATTTTTATATTCACATTTTTTTCGAAAGTTAGAAACGGGCAAAAAAATAATTAACTGAAGTAAATATAGCAAACTGGATACCGGAAACTATCGGCAAACACTTAAAATCTAGAATTGCAGAGAAAATAGATTATACATAATAAGTAGTCCGACATTGAAATATAAGAAACATTTTACCACACTTTGCTGGCGTGATTGTTCGAGATTGCTTTTTAATATAGTTTATAATTTAGCTAAATCAGTAGTCTAATTTTAAAAATTTATGTCAGACTTCTAAGAGAATAAACCTTGTTAAAAAAATGTTTGTCAGAATTTTCATAATGATAAACTATATAAATAAAACATGCATTTTCACCTTGAGATTGTATTTAGGAAGTTGGAAAGAAGACCATAACGGTTTTTGACAGCCGCTTTAGCTTGCTTAAGATAGTCTATCTCACAACTCATTTGATTTAATAGCCTATAGTTAAAAACGTGATTGGAGTGTTGTGAATAGTTATATTCTCTGTCACTCTTTATCTATATTTCCCTTTCTGTCTCTCCCTCTCTTATCTTTTTATTTTATTAATATATACTCACGGCGAGATCTACCGTATTATTGAGATATACCAGACGCATTCAGAGTATTTTCCAATAATAAACAATTCTAATATGCATTAAACACAAGCCACACTGTTAAGCTTTTAAATCATTTTGCAGAAGGAAGTTAAAAACAAAAATATGTATTACTATCATAAGAGCTGGAAAGCTGATATGTTCACAGCCAATTTCTTTTAGGACGAAAGTGATCGGAGGAGAGATGATATTGAAATTCGATCTTAAAGATGGAAAAATTGGAGAAACCTTTGTCGGCAACAGCTTTTTTTTTTTTTGGGAGCTGCTTCAAATCTATTTTAAAAGATTTGTGTAAGAAATTATTTTAAAATGCATTCAATTTTTGAAATAACTGTTGACGATTGTACATGGAACGTCGAATTTTCATGGCTTAATAAATTTTTGCACAGCGGAACTTGTTCTACTGATAATATTACATTTATTTTATTAATTTACTTCGATTATTTTAGGATGCAAAGTATGTATATGTATCTATAAAAGTTTAAATTACCATTTATAATAATTATACATATATAATGACTAAACCAATTGAAAGAAAACTTTTCCAAGTGTACTCAGCTAGAACCAGATTTTATAGCTCTTTGTCTCTTTCTTTTATTGGAAATAAGTTTGATGCACCAGTGTCAGTAACTGAGGCAGTGATGAGGACAAAATTCAAACATGTCGAACACGTTGCAATCTCTATGCAAATTTGCAACCGGGTCTGAGAAGAGCTAAGCAAGAAACGACATTCTTATCTTTGAAGAAGCTCCAGCCAAGCAGTCTCTGCGCCTATAAATTGCTACCTCCCATTGCACAATTACTGCAGTCTTCCTGCAGGGGCTATTCAGTGCAAATCGTTAGAAATTAGCTGTAACTTCTACCTACACATCAATACAGAAAATGTGTATCTTAAGCCGTTGGGGACTTGTAGTCTTGCTGCAGTTCTTACTGTAGGCAGCCAAACAGGCGAGTGGACAATTCAACCACGACCAACAAGGCAGCGATTGGAAGGGAACATGCGCAACTGGCTAAAGTCAATCTCCAATTAGATTGTCGGATAACACTGTGAGTAGCATAAGCCTTCAACAACACTGGACGTTTTCTATCAACGCTACCTTTTCACAGGCTATTCGCAAACGCATTCCGCGAATTCGTTTCACGAACTACAATCGGGCCTTGCAGTCACCGCTGATGATGACAAACAATGGACATACAGGTGCGTAGTAATTTTGATTTATCAGTGCCTTAATTACAGTATTAAAGTGAACTTCAGCGAACATTGCTTTGCCGCCCACAAATAACGGACAGCGTGCTTTCATCGAGGGCGGCCTGTTGCCAGGCACCTTTGAAGCGCAGAGCGTGCACTTCCATTGGGGCTCGGCCAACAGTCGTGGATCCGAGCATCTCATCGATGGCCAACGCTCCGACGTCGAGATGCACATTGTTCATAAGAATGTTCGCTATGCCACGGTAGCCGAAGCCAGTTTGCGTTCGGATGGTCTTGCCGTTTTGGGAGTCATGCTTCAGGCTGTACCTTCACTGATCTCGACGCATTTTGGCCTTAACCGAATCTTAGATCGATTGCCTCAAGTTATTGAATACCAATCAAGTACAACAATAGCTGGGCGATTAACGATGAACGATATGTTGGGAGACATTTCTACTGGAAGGTTTTACTCATATAATGGTATGCATTCAACGAAGATTTTTCACTCTCACTATTATGCATATATATTTATATATTCTATATTGTAAAACAGGCTCATTGACTACGCCTGACTGCGCCGAATCTGTGACTTAGACTGTGTTCTCGGATTCTGTGAGACTACCTAGACGACAGATCGCCAAATTTTGGGATTTGCTAGACGAACGCAGTCTTCCATTGATAAGCAACTACCGTAGTCCGCAGGAAATAAATGGAAGGCCAATCTTCCAGAGAACTCTGAAATAAATTTAAAAACGGATTTCACTGAAAATACAAAATTATCGACTAATATTACTACTGGCAAAAAAATTATATATGTATATATATAAGAGAAAAAAACAAAATACTAACAAAATAAATTTGACATATGCAGCTAAAAATTCGAAATTAAGTTTATAGTTTAGAAATGAATTGTGTACTTCAAAATTTTCCAAGAGGTAACCATACTAACTAGGAAACAAACAAATGGGGTCAATTAAGAGAAGGATGAGAGCGAGGATAATAATTCGAAACAAGTTAAGTGACAGGTTTTTGACACAAACCCTATAGTTGAAGTTCGGTCCGATCAGTTCGGGGTTCCTTAAAGTTCCTTGCGCTACGTGCTCGCTGTGCACAATACTAATTAAAAGATATCGCGGGAAGGGTAAAGAAAATAAAAAGGATAATATAATATGGAGGCGACACTCAAGGAATGTCGCTGGTTGAGCTGGGCAGATCTAATTTCCACAGCAGATGCCCACCCCACCAAGACCACCACGCATCTAAAAATAATAGCATTTGATGATCCGTAAGACAACAACTATTTAATTCATTATTTATCCATTATGCGTTGCACGTCTCCACAAAAAAATGTAATATTTATTTCTCAAGGCTTTTTTTTTTGTTTTTGCAGGATGCGTAGGAGACAGGGCTCTGCAGAATACACACAAAAATATATTTACGCTCGCGTCGATTATCATGCCATATCTTTCTCACATGTGCTCGCATATTTATGCATACAGGAAATGCTTGCGGCTGCTGATAGAAATTAGATCAATATGATAATATTGAAATTTGGGCAGTTGATCAATAACAACATGCATGTGCGCATATTATGTATTAATTAAAAGATTCTGCCTTTAAAAATGTAGTATTTACTGCTATCGGAATTTTAAATGTATCGATATTCGAGAAACGAAGGCAGTTATCGATAAAATAAAGCAAACTTGATCTGCGCAGGGTATACGATAACCCACATTCTAAATTTGAAGTATCTAGCTCTTACAAATCTGAGATCTGCGTGTTCACACAGACAGACAGAAATGGCTACATCGATTTGATGATGATCAGGAATATATGTACTTTGTGGGGTCGGAGATGCTTCCTTCTGCGTATTACATAAATTTGCACAAAACCGTTATACTAATTTTACCCATTTTTAATGGGTTCAGAGTATACAAAATACAAAGTCCAAGTCGAAGGAACTTGCAAGCCCAGTAAAAATTGTCGATAAGTAAGATTATAAGAAACCTAACAAAATCGGCTCGACTTTGTACTACTTTATCTCATAGAGGGTGTCGGCAAAATCTCGGCTTGGTATACGAAAAACCACAGCATAACCTTAGGCATAATATTTTAGCAACTTAGCCCTTGTAGTTGGCTCAATCGATTACAGCGGACAACATTACAGGAAGTCTTTCGAAGACCTCCATTTAATCATGGCATTAGTAGTTATTAGTGGTAGCATTAGTAGAAAACCCACACATAGGATAACCACATCTTGAAGAACATTGCAACATAATATTTATAAGGGATAGGTCGCCAACAGGGTGTCAAACCGAAACGAATTAAAATACCAATTCCCGTTCCGATATCTGTTATCATTTAAAATAAAAAATACTAACTTTGAACACATAAATATGTCGTATTGCTCGGTCATGTTTTCAAATAAAAAAAAAATTTTTTTAAATTGAAGTTGTGCAATCTAAAGTGACTTGTAGAAGAAAGAATGTCCGACTCCATAAGTTTTATATATATTCTGGATCAGGATAAACAGCCGAGTCGATCTAACCATGTCCATCTGTCTGTCCGTCTGTATTGACAAGCGAATATCAGAGACATTAGGAGCTAGCGACTTCAAATTTTGAATACAGTTCTCAAATACCAGCTTGAACACAGGTACAGACGCATACATACCTAAGTTACGGCATCGTCTAGTATAATTTCGAATGTATTAAACGGGCATCAAAATAACTAACTGAAAATGATGCAAACTGAATATTGAAACTATCGAAAATTGCACTCAAAATAGAGTATATATAATAAATAGTCCGACAAAGAAATGTAAGAACATTTTAGCACACGTAGCGGGAGAGTTTGTCCGACATTGTTTTCTGATATAGTATATACTTTAGCCATATAAGTAGTAGAATTTTAATAATTTATGTAAAAATTATAGGAGTGCAACTTTGGTAAAAAAAAAATATATTTTATACAATAAATTATGTATGTACCGGTAGAAAGTGTGGTTTACTTTTTCTCCAGATGCCTTGACATGCGCAAGGGAACATTAAAATTCCACTACTTCCACCAAATATTTCTATCCTAGAAAATGATAAAATATACAAATAACACATGTACATAGAACAGCTTTGCCCATATTTTTGCCTTGAGTTTTTATTTAGGAACATTGAAAATATACCATAACGTTTTTTGACAGCCGTTATAGCTAGCCTAAGAGAGTCTATATCACAACTCATTTGATTTATCAGCGAGAAGGTAAGCCTACAGGCGAGAGCTCAAAGTTGTGCAAGTATCTGTTAATTACACTTAACGACTTTTTAAGTACAGAATTCAACAAATTATCTATAATTTGAATACGAACTACTAGTAGTAGCATATATATATATATATATATATATATATATCATTAAAAGAAAGCTGAAATGCTCGCAGCCGACTCCTTTTAGGACGAAAGTGATCAGAGGAGAGATGATATTAAAAATTTCGACCGAAAAGATGGAAAAATTGGAAAAACAGGTTGCGGAAACTGTTTTGTTTGTAAGCCGATCCAATTTGTACAAGATTTCATTTTAAAATGCATTCAATTTTTGAAATAACTGTTGAAGATTGTACATTGAATGTTGAATTTTCATGACATAATAATTTTTTGCACAACGGTACTTGTTCTACTGATAATATTAAATTTTTAATTTATTTTATATAATATATGTGTAAAAGTTTAAATGACCATTAATAATAAATATATAAATAATGGCTAAACCAATTGAAAGAAAACTTTTCCAAGTGTACTCAGCTAGAACCAGATTTTGCAGCTCTTTGTCTCTTTCTTTTATTGGAAATAAGTTTGATGCACCAGTGTCAGGGGCACTAATGCAGCTAACTGAGGCAGTGATGAGGACAAAATTCAAACATGTCGAACACGTTGCAATCTCTATGCAAATTTGCAACCGGGTTTGAGAAGAGCTAAGCAAGAAACGGCATTCTTATCTTTGAAGAAGCTCCAGCCAAGCAGTCTCTGCGCCTATAAATTGCTACCTCCCATTGCACAATTACTGCAGTCTTCCTGCAAGGGTTATTCAGTGCAAATCGTCAGAAATTAGCTGTAACTTCTACCTACGCATCAATACAGAAAATGTGTATCTTAAGCCGTTGGGGACTTATAGTCTTGCTGCAGTTCTTACTGTTGGCAGCCAAACAGGCGAGTGGACAATTCAACCACGACCAACAAGGCAGCGATTGGGAGGGAACATGCGCAACTGGCCAAAGTCAATCTCCAATTAGATTGTCGGACAGCACTGTGAGTAGCATAAGCCTTCAACAACACTGGACGTTTTCTATCAACGCTACCTTTTCACAGGCTATTCGAAAACCCATTCCGCGAATTCGTTTCACGAACTACAATCGGGCCTTGCAGTCACCGCTGATGATGACAAACAATGGACATACTGGTGCGTAGTAATTTTGATTTATCAGTGCCTTAATTACAGTATTAAAGTGTACTTCAGCGAACATTGCTTTGCCGCCCACAAATAACGGACAGCGTGCTTTCATCGAGGGCGGCCTGTTGCCAGGCACCTTTGAAGCGCAGAGCGTGCACTTCCATTGGGGCTCGGCCAACAGTCGTGGATCCGAGCATCTCATCAATGGTCAACGCTCCGACGTCGAGATGCACATTGTTCATAAGAATGTTCGCTATGCCACGGTAGCCGAAGCCAGTTTGCGTTCGGATGGTCTTGCCGTTTTGGGAGTCATGCTTCAGGCTGTACCTTCACTGATCTCGACGCATTTTGGCCTTAACCGAATCTTAGATCGATTGCCTCAAGTTATTGAATACCAATCAAGTACAACGATAGCTGGGCGATTAACGATGAACGATCTGTTGGGAGACATTTCTACTGGAAGGTTTTACTCATATAATGGTATGCATTCAACGAAGAGTTTTTAGTCTCACTATTATGCATATATATTTATATATTCTATATTGTAAAACAGGCTCATTGACTACGCCTGACTGCGCCGAATCTGTTACTTGGACTGTGTTCTCGGATTCTGTGAGACTACCTAGGCGACAGATCGCCAAATTTTGGGATTTGCTAGACGAACGCAGTCTTCCTTTGATAAACAACTACCGTAGTCCGCAGGAAATAAATGGAAGGCCAATCTTCCAGAGAACTCTGATATGAATTTAAAAACGAATTTCATTGAATATACATCAAATTCGACTACTACTACTGACAAAAAAAATATATAAAAAATCTAACAAAAAATACCAACAAAATAAATTTGACATGTGCATTTAAAAATTAAAAATTGAATTAAAAATATTTTTTATTTGTTTCTTAGCAAACCCCAATTAAAACCACATACATATTCATTTACATAAGTCGGTACAGATTTTGAAATGAGTGGTGTACTTGGAAATTTTGCAAGGTTAAGCCATTTTAACTATGATAAAAACGGAAAGGACTGGAATTTAAACGCTGGCAGACAACAATCGCCCGTTTCTCTAGCTACGGCCAAAGTAAGTGCTTCACACAATATTTAGCTTCTTTAAATTGCATAAGTAATTTAAATATTAGGCGGTCAGGTCAAGGGCGTCAGAGGTAATCTTCATTAACTACAACAAGGCCTTGTCCCGTCCCCTAATGCTAACCAACAATGGGCATACCTGAAGATGTCAATACCCTGCGCAGAAAAATGTAATCAACCAACGGTTTGCGGATGTAAACTCAGAAGTATCTACAAGGCTGTGCAGCTTCATTTTCATTGGGGTTCGCCAGAGAGGAAGGGATCTGAACATTCGATAAACTGCACGCGATTTGATGCTGAACTGCATATTCTTCATCAAGGAGGATGCTGTGCGCTCCTCGGATGGGTTTGCTATACTGGCAGTAATGGCATGTGCGCATATTATGTATTAATTAGAAGATTCTGCCTTTAAAATTGTAGCATTTATTGCTATCGGAATTTTAAATGTATCGATATTCGAGAAACGAAGGCAGTTATCGATAAAATAAAGCAAACTTGATCTGCGCAGGGTATACGATAACCTACATTCTAAATTTGAAGTATCTAGCTCTTACAGATCTGAGATCTACTTGTCACATAGACAGACAGAAATGGCTACATCGATTTGATGATGATCAAGTACATATGTACTTTGTGGGGTCGGAGATGCTTCCTTCTGCGTGTGACATACATTTGCACAAAACCGTTATACTAATTTTAACCATTTTTAATGGGTTCAGAGTATACAAAATACAAAGTCCAAGTCGAAGGAACTTGCAAACCCAGTAAAAATTGTCGATAAGTAAGATTATAAGAAACCTAACAAAAACGGCTCGACTTTGTACTACTTTATCTCATAGAGGGTGTCGGCAAAATCTCGGCTTGGTTTACGAAAAACCACAGCATAACCTTAGGCAGAATATTTTAGCAACTTAGCCATTGTAGTTGGCTCAATCGATTACAGCGGACAACATTAAAGGAAGTCTTTCGAATACCTCCATTTAATCATGGCATTAGTAGTTATTAGTGGTAGCATTAGTAGAAAACCCACACATAGAATAACCACATCTTGAAGAACATTGCAACATAATATTTATAAGGGATAGGTCGCCAACAGGGTGTCAAACCGAAACGAATTAAAATACCAATTCCCGTTCCGATATCTGTTCTCATTTAAAATAAAAAATACTAACTTTGAACACATAAATATGTCGTATTGCTCGGTCATGTTTTTAAATAAAAAAAAATTTTAAAAAAATTGAAGTTGTGCAATCTAAAGTGACTTGTAGAAGAAAGAATGTCCGACTCCATGAGTTTTATATATATTCTGGATCAGGATAAACAGCCGAGTCGATCTAACCATGTCCATCTGTCTGTCCGTCTGTATTGACAAGCGGATATCAGAGACATTAGGAGCTAGCGACTTCAAATTTTGAATACAGTTCTCAAATACCAGCTTGAACACAGGTACAGACACATACATACCTAAGTTACGGCATCGTCTAGTATAATTTCGAATGTATTAAACGGGCATCAAAATAACTAACTGAAAATGATGCAAACTGAATATTGAAACTATCGAAAATTGCACTCAAAATAGAGTATATATAATAAATAGTCCGACAAAGAAATGTAAGAAACATTTTAGCACACGTAGCGGGAGAGTTTGTCCGACATTGTTTTCTGATATAGTATATACTTTAGCCATATAAGTAGTCGAATTTTAATAATTTATGTAAAAATTATAGGAGGTAAAAAAAAATATATTTTATACAAGAAATTATTTATGTACCGATACAAAGTGTGGTTTACTTTTTCTCCAGATGCCTTGACATGCGCAAGGGAACATTAAAAATCCACTACTTCTCCCAAATATTTCTATCCTAGAAAATGATAAAATATACAAATAACACATGTACATAGAACAGCTTTGCCCATATTTTTGCCTTGAGTTTTTATTTAGGAACATTGAAAATATACCATAACGTTTTTTGACAGCCGTTATAGCTTGCCTAAGATAGTCTATATCACAACTCATTTGATTTATCAGCGAGAAGGTAAGACTATAGGCAAGAGCTCAAAGTTGTGCAAGTATCTGTTAATTACACTTAACGACTTTTTAAGTACAGAATTCAACAAATTATCTATAATTTGAATACGAACTACTAGTAGTAGCATATATATATATATGCGAGCATTTCAGCTTTCTTTATATATATATATATATATATATATATATATATATATCATTAAAAGAAAGCTGAAATGCTCGCAGCCGACTCCTTTTAGGACGAAAGTGATCAGAGGAGAGATGATATTAAAAATTTCGACCGAAAAGATGGAAAAATTGGAAAAACAGGTTGCGGAAACTGTTTTGTTTGTAAGCCGATCCAATTTGTACAAGATTTCATTTTAAAATGCATTCAATTTTTGAAATAACTGTTGAAGATTGTACATTGAAAGTTGAATTTTCATGACATAATAATTTTTTGCACAACGGTACTTGTTCTACTGATAATATTAAATTTTTAATTTATTTTATATAATATATGTGTAAAATTTTAAATGACCATTAATAATAAATATATAAATAATGGCTAAACCAATTGAAAGAAAACTTTTCCAAGTGTACTCTGCTAGAACCAGATTTTGCAGCTCTTTGTCTCTTTCTTTTATTGGAAATAAGTTTGATGCACCAGTGTCAGGGGCACAAATGCAGCTAACTGAGGCAGTGATGAGGACAAAATTCAAACATGTCGAACACGTTGCAATCTCTATGCAAATTTGCAACCGGGTTTGAGAAGAGCTAAGCAAGAAACGGCATTCTTATCTTTGAAGAAGCTCCAGCCAAGCAGTCTCTGCGCCTATAAATTGCTACCTCCCATTGCACAATTACTGCAGTCTTCCTGCAAGGGTTATTCAGTGCAAATCGTCAGAAATTAGCTGTAACTTCTACCTACGCATCAATACAGAAAATGTGTATCTTAAGCCGTTGGGGACTTATAGTCTTGCTGCAGTTCTTACTGTTGGCAGCCAAACAGGCGAGTGGACAATTCAACCACGACCAACAAGGCAGCGATTGGGAGGGAACATGCGCAACTGGCCAAAGTCAATCTCCAATTAGATTGTCGGACAGCACTGTGAGTAGCATAAGCCTTCAACAACACTGGACGTTTTCTATCAACGCTACCTTTTCACAGGCTATTCGAAAACCCATTCCGCGAATTCGTTTCACGAACTACAATCGGGCCTTGCAGTCACCGCTGATGATGACAAACAATGGACATACTGGTGCGTAGTAATTTTGATTTATCAGTGCCTTAATTACAGTATTAAAGTGTACTTCAGCGAACATTGCTTTGCCGCCCACAAATAACGGACAGCGTGCTTTCATCGAGGGCGGCCTGTTGCCAGGCACCTTTGAAGCGCAGAGCGTGCACTTCCATTGGGGCTCGGCCAACAGTCGTGGATCCGAGCATCTCATCAATGGTCAACGCTCCGACGTCGAGATGCACATTGTTCATAAGAATGTTCGCTATGCCACGGTAGCCGAAGCCAGTTTGCGTTCGGATGGTCTTGCCGTTTTGGGAGTCATGCTTCAGGCTGTACCTTCACTGATCTCGACGCATTTTGGCCTTAACCGAATCTTAGATCGATTGCCTCAAGTTATTGAATACCAATCAAGTACAACGATAGCTGGGCGATTAACGATGAACGATCTGTTGGGAGACATTTCTACTGGAAGGTTTTACTCATATAATGGTATGCATTCAACGAAGAGTTTTTACTCTCACTATTATGCATATATATTTATATATTCTATATTGTAAAACAGGCTCATTGACTACGCCTGACTGCGCCGAATCTGTTACTTGGACTGTGTTCTCGGATTCTGTGAGACTACCTAGGCGACAGATCGCCAAATTTTGGGATTTGCTAGACGAACGCAGTCTTCCTTTGATAAACAACTACCGTAGTCCGCAGGAAATAAATGGAAGGCCAATCTTCCAGAGAACTCTGATATGAATTTAAAAACGGATTTCATTGAATATACATCAAATTCGACTACTACTACTGACAAAAAAAAATTTTTTAAAAAAATCTAACAAAAAATACCAACAAAATAAATTTGACATGTGCAGTTAAAAATTCAAAATTGAATTAAAAATATTTTTTATTTGTTTCTTAGCAAAACCCAATTAAAACCACATACATATTCATTTAGATAAGTCGGTACAGATTTCGAAATGAATGGTGTACTTGGAAATTTTGCAAGGTTAAGCCATTTTAACTATGATAAAAACGGAAAGGACTGGAATTTAAACGCTGGCAGACAACAATCGCCCGTTTCTCTAGCTACGGCCAAAGTAAGTGCTTCACACAATATTTAGCTTCTTTAAATTGCATAAGTAATTTAAATATTAGGCGGTCAGGTCAACGGCTTCAGAGTTAATCTTCATTAACTACAACAAGGCCTTGTCCCGTCCCCTAAAACTGACCAACAATGGGCATACCCTGAAGATGTCAATACCCTGCGCAGAAGACTGTAGTCAACCAGCGGTTTGCGGATGTAAACTCAGAAGTATCTACAAGGCTGTCCAGCTTCATTTTCATTGGGGTTCGCCAGAGAGGAAGGGATCTGAACATTCGATAAACTGCACGCGATATGATGCTGAACTGCATATTCTTCATCAAAATATTGCATACGCTCTCAAGGAGAATGCCGTGTGCTCCCCGGATGGGTTTGTTGTACTGGCAATAATGGTCAATATTGTTGAGGTAAGGCTGTCTTCAATATATATATTTATGACTCTTAGTACTACTAGGTCACTTTAAGTTCATTGTAAATTATACTTACAGTCAAAGGATTTGGAGTTCTTTTCGGTACCACTGTCCAGTGGTATCCCAGAATAAACTCCGCTTCATACAGTGCTGTTTTTCGACCTTTTCATCATCAAAGTTTTCTATATATTTTCCGTCAGACGTGTTTTTGAATACTGTTCATTAAATTTGAATTTTTCTGTTCTTTAATATTACGATATAATCAATAATATAAAACATATGTATATAATGTTGTATTATATGTATATAATGTTAGCTGATGTCGTTGCTTGCTTTATGCAGATGTATAAGAGTAAATGGTCTTCTTCATATAATAACTCGCAACGACGAATTGAGTGTTTTCAGTAGGAATTCTTATTCTTCTATCGCAGACTTCTTCTTTCTTTTAGGATGTCTTCATTTTTATATATAAATATAACTTTTTTCACTATTTGTCGGAGGTACTCATTTCTCCATATTCTTAAATGTTACATTTTAATACACCCCTGCCAAAAATGTTCTTAACTTTTTTCCGCCTTATTGTTATATTTTTTCAAATTACTGTCCTTTTCATTTGTAATGTATTTATGGAATTTTAGTTTTGTTTTAAATGTTTAAATTTATGGAAATGTTATTTACTATTCCTTATTCAGTATTGGTGGGTTTTTTTTATTTAGTTTTCTTATTTTATTTTTATTCCGATTCTTGTGTATTATACTAAAAATACTAGTATTAAATATACGTATGTTTTTGTGATATTTAGTGTCCCACAATAAAGCCACGGGTCCTAAACGAAATCTTTAATAAATCGAGTTTTGTCAGGAATTTCAATAAAACTTCAACAATTGAAGGAACATTTTCATTAAGTGATATTTTAGCTGGAATAAAATGCACTGAATTTTTTACCTACAAAGGTTTGCGAGTCAAATCGAGTTCCCAAACAGATACTGTAATTGCACTTTACATTTTAGGATCACTGACAGCACCACCATGCGCAGAGGTCGTCAATTGGTATGTGTTCCCAAAGCCTGTAGAAGTATTAAAAACAAATGTAAGCTGCAAGTCCTTCCAAAATATGTTTAACCGTTAATAAAAACATTATTATAGCTACAAAACCTCTGGTTGTTGGCAGACTACCGTGGCATGCCTTTGAGAAACAATTATCGTGTTTTGCAAAGCCTCAACAATCGTACAGTGTATTATAGAACCGAAAATGCTTTTTAACAGTGGACAAACAATTTTCAAATGCATCTGTTGCCGCTTACAGCCAGTTCCATCGATAGTTATCGACTTATTACATTGCATCGCAACCGCATTAAACACATTGTATTATCGATAATAATAGTTCTTGCACTGGAGAAATAAGGACTCGATTATTGCAACAGTATATTTTATGAAAGCTCGAAACCTAAAATCCAATTTTTCAGGTTGACTAAAAAAAGCGAGTTGCCTCAGTGAAAAAAGAAAACCAATGAATGCAATATTTATCGACTCAAGCCCCAATCACACGTAAATCAGCGATAACCAATTAAAGCAAAAACGAATTACGCTTGGAATATGCTTTCGTATAAGCGTCTCAAAATATGTAACGTGTCATTCCACTATAATAAATACACCGATGTGTCACAAATATTAATAAACAACTCATAACAGAGAGCACAAGATTGGAGGATGAAGTGCGAGGATGTCGGGGAAAGTGATAAGCTTCCCATAGTTTACTCCAAGAATTATTCCGTGCGCTTCGCTGGCCTGGAGAAGCTTCACCCGTTCGATGCAGCCAAGGGCAAGCATATACAACAGGTTAATACAAATATTATGTGCATATATAGATAAAAAACATTCTTATTTATACTACTTTCAGCTGCTCTGCGAAGAGTTGTCGCTGAATGCCGGCCAATTCTACGACCCCGTCGAGATTACTAAGGAGCAACTGCGTCGAGTGCACACTCGAAAATATTTAAAGTCCCTCAAATGGAGTGCCAAGGTCGCCTGCATTGCTGAGGTGCCCGTCATGATCTTGATGCCCAATTTCACGGTGCAAAGCGGTTATTTGCGCCCGATGCGTTATCAGGCATCCGGCTCAATATTGGCTGGTAAACTGGCCTTGGAATATGGCTGGGCTATCAATTTAGGCGGTGGATTCCATCACTGCTGCTCTTACAAAGGTGGTGGCTTTTGTCCCTATGCTGATATAACATTACTGCTCGTCCGCCTCTTCGATCTGGAGCCGACGAGGGTGCGCAATGCAATGATCGTGGATCTGGATGCTCATCAGGGCAATGGTCATGAGCGAGATTTTATGAACACGGACTCTGTATACATCCTGGACATGTACAATGCATTCGTCTACCCAATGGATCACGAGGCCAAACTGAGCATACGCTGCGGTGTCGAGCTAAAGCATCTAACCGAGGATGCCTACTATTTGAGGCAACTGAGCCGATGCCTGCTGCAAGCGCTAACTGAATTCAAGCCAGACATTGTCATATATAATGCCGGCACCGATGTCCTCAAGGGAGATCCCCTTGGCAATTTAGCCCTAACTGCCGAGGGCGTCATTGAGCGAGATCGCTTAGTCTTTAGCACATTTCGTTCTTTGAACATACCTGTCGTCATGCTCCTCAGCGGTGGCTATATGAAGTGCTCCAAGCGTGTCATAGCTGACTCCATTGTTAATCTTCAGAGGCAGGGCTGGCTATGTGTACCTTAACTTAACTTATTAGTATTCAAATATTGGTCTTTGTTAGAACGCTTACTCCTTAAATAAGGAGCACTGTGCGCTGTGATGAATTGCTAACTAAGAATAAATAATAGAGATTGGCTTAAACGTATTTCACTTTATTTGTCTAGATAAGACCTTTTCAATACACGTATAAATTTAGATAGCAGGAAATGCGTTAATTTTCATTTTATATTAATTTCAATTAATTATTATTTTCAATGTCAATATAAATCCAAACTCCTGTACGCCAATTCCATATTAGCATTAAATACAGTCTTTAAGAGTAAAAAATTGAAATTGGCGTATACTTTTTATTTATTTATTATTATTATAAATTATATTATACACGAATAAATTTCGATCTCAGGAAATGCGTCCCTTTTGCTTTAATATTAATTTAAATTAAGAAAGTATTTAGAGCCGAACTGCTGTATGCATTAAATACAGACTCAATTCTACCGATAATTATTAACGATAATACAAATAAATCCGATTAGTTGCTAATTGCGTTTTAAAAATACAAAAATACATATAAATAATTCTTTATTTACGCGTTCTTAACGTAACTAATTGGAATATCAATGTAGTGTCTTTTCGTTAGAGGTTTTACGATATCGTGGGCATTTGGCTTGTATATGCGTATTTTAGTCTATATCATACAAGATCAAGAATATATAAAAAAAAGAAACCTTTCTTCTTGTGTGTCTTTCTAGACAGTGTAATTACAATAGTTATTTCAGAATCAAGCGCACATTCTTCCTGTCTGTTTTCGATTAATTTTACTTGCTCTCTTGCAGCTTTCACACCCAAGAAATAATTCATGTGCTTCTGTGTTTGTCTTGTCCTGCCACTAGCAAGGCGTTGGCGTTGGCAAACTAGAATTGCAAATCAAACGATGTTAATATTTTTAAATAAATTAATTATGAGCTAATCGGACTGCTCTTAGTATTTTGAAGTGAGATTTGCATGCACAGTTTTTTTTCTTCTTTTTTTTTGTTTTTTTGTTGAAGGGCCAAACAGTTGAAAAGCATCAATTAAATAATCTAAAAATAATATAAAATAAATTGAAGATTAACAAATAAGGAATGAAAAAAGGGCAGATAGCATTAATGTCCAAGGGGAAACCACTTTCTATACATGAAGATATATATGACTGATGAATATAGAGAGAGAAACTTACGCCGCGTTGCTTGCCGGCACATCCTCGAAGAGGACCTCCCAACGCGAACTGATAATATATATCAAGCAGAAGGATATTATGAAGACGACAATGCCAATGCTTAGAGTGGTTATCTCATGCACATTGGACGGACGTAAAAAGATGCGTGCGCTGAGCAGCGACCACGTTGATTCAGTCCACGTTGAGTAATCACCTGAACGCCAATCATAGTCTGCAAAACAAAGATCAAAGATCAACGATAAATTGCATCCAGTGAGTATCTCCGTATCCGTAGACTTACTGTCAATCAGAAATGCCGGACTCAGGGCATGTGTGTAATTCTGCGTTGTCAGTCGACACTCGCCGGTGCCATTAAATCCGGCAAAAAAGAACAGTGGCAATTGAGTACAATTTTCCTTGGACACAGCTGGCTGAGGATGCGAGAGCAAATAGCCAAGCATGCGATAAGTCCAACCCGACGACTCCTGCGAACCACCTTGCACACTTATGTAGCTAAATAACGAGCAGACGATTAATACATGTTTATACATTTTAAATAATTGAAATTCTCACCGCATGGGGGGCTGCTGTGGACCTGCTGGACTATTTGGAGAGGAGGCAGCTTTGAACAGCGGGCAGTCGGAGGACTGCAGGAAACAGTAGAAGAACTCATCGGCCAACAATGGATTTGCCACCAAGCTGCCCTGGTACTGCTTGCCCGACAAGATCTCATATAGTGTCATCGCCACAATTGAGGAAACATTGCGCACCCTCATTTGCAGGGCGCTGCTGTTGAAGATCTTCGCTGTGTCGCCGATATCGGCCAGAGTTGTATAATCCTTGCTGGTATTGGCATACGTAAAATCCACATTCTCCAGATCATCGTATATGGAATGATAGTACCTATTGCTAGGCACTGAGTTTAGGATTAGCACCGGTAATTTGGAATCGTAACGCAAAAAAGACTGCGCCGATGTCGGCGGAATATGATAGCCGACATTGGACTCAATGTTGACGGTGAAATTGTAGCGTGGACTCTTCGCATATCGATTGAGCTGTTGCAGTAATTGATTGGCCAGTGGTGTTGAGGTCAGCGTGTGCAGCTTTATGTTTGCTATATCGTCGAGCGCGCCAATATCGAGAATAAACTCAATGTTCTCCAACGAAATGGGAGCAGTGTGTGTGGTAGGCGAGGGAAACGCCAAATGTTCCATATCGTAAACGAATCGCTGCGATCCAATGTAATCATAAGATTCGCCATCAAATGCCACAAACAGTACATTCCTCTGGCGATCACTCAGTGCACCCGGTGAGGGCAGAAGCAGGCGCAGCATATGCGCCACCTGCGTCAGAATTGCCAGGCCGACAAGCGAACCCATCGCACCCATGCCTAGAAGAGATTCAGTGTGAGTAATTGCTAATTATTGCTTGCCTTGCCTACGCACCCAATCCATCGAACATGCTGGTCGTGTCCAGACGACAGGAGACAATGATGAACTTCTCGCTGCGTGCAACGTTGACTTCAACATTCTCGGGCGCATTACGTGGGTACAATGTGGCATATACATTGCGACCCTCCATGGGATCACAGTAGCGGCTGCCGCCAAGATTATTGATGAAGTTCGTCCGTCGTATGCATACCTCCGAATTAACGGCGGCCGACATAAACGCCTTGACTTCGACGGCGCAAAGGCTGCGCAGCGCATGCGACTCATAATTGAAATTGTTGAACTTCTCGAAGCAATCCTCCAGCTTGCGAATGTCCTTGGACTCACCGATGTAGTAGATGGGAAAGGGGAAATCCTCGTGCAGCAGGCCAGTGCCCCAACGATTCCATGTGTTGGCCACATTGCCACTGGCATCACACGTTGCCGTCTCGCTCATGCTCCGGTTCAATTTGAGGCCACTATACTGATTGGGACAATTGAGCTCATGCGAGAATTGTTTCATTTTATTGGTGCGATTTATGAGCAGCACAACGGATATGATCTTTGGACCGGCCTTCTTCAGGCGAAGCAGATTCGCGCGCGTAAACAGATGTGGGGGGATCAGAGGCGCATATGGCGGCGACGGGGGACTATTGAGCAAGAAATCCAAATCCGTATCGACGTTAACCAAATGCAGCACGCCAACTGAACCCGAGTAGGTGGCTGTGGTGCAAAGGCAAATGATTATTCTTTTGGCCGTGGACACCCTCCCCACCCACCAGATACTCACAGGAGCAGCCCGTTTGATGTGTGCCGTTCAAGCGTCGAAAGCAGCTGGCGCCTAAAATTGGCTCGTACATTTTATCGCGCGTTCGTTCGCTGAAAACTGCAAGGCACAAGTAAAATAAAAAGAAAAGAACAAGCTGAGTCAGCAAAGGGATTGCGTTTTATTGTATTGAATTTTTTGTTACTTACCAGTGGCAGTGCTTTGCAGAAACAACAGCAGCCATATCGCAGCTGCTTTCTTTTGTGGCGCCATTAAACTCGACCCTATTATTATTATTTTTGCCCGTCTGCAAACGACAACAATGAACTAACTGCACATATGGATGAGTGATACTTTTGTGCGGTATTTTCTCGTACGCGTTACGTGTCACGACTTTCTCACTGCCGGCCGCAAGACAATATTAGCGGTATTCTACGATATCCCTAACTGAGTGAAATCGAAGAAATTTTTAATTTCAATTGTTTTTGCTATATATATGGATTCGAATTAGCGTTTATCCTTTTTCTTGTAAAATATAAAATTAAGTCGGATTTTTATTTCGAGCTTTTTCCAAAAATAAAAAGTTTATTGATTATATAATACATATATTATACCCAAGTTGAGAACATTTTAATGATCTTCGCTATTAAAAATTGTATCTATGAAGTTTAGGGAGTCGACCAATATCAATAATAAAATTCTGATGACATTAATAAGTTAATCTCTTTTCAATTCTTTGCTGTGATATGTACATATATTTTATAGATAAATAGATAAAAACAGAAATTTCTAAAAGTGGAATAATCTAAGCAAATATTCATGCACGTAATGAGTCGTTCCTCGTACTGCAAAAATTATGTCACTGTCGATATTATCGATGCTTTCCTTGTGGTTTTATCGATTCTTTCACAGTCGGCGTGATTTGTTTATTATTTCGCTTATTTTTGAGTGTGATTTTATATTTGGATTTTAAAATTCTAGACAATATTTAATGTTAGTCGTTAATAATTAATAGGTCTAAAGGCTAATTAATTAATTCAACTTTGCTAAAACAGCGAATCCTCGGCTCGAATATATTCGCCAATGTCCGATTGATGAAAACAAACTGTGGTCAGAGGATCAGCAGTTTTGCACTCAGTTGTGGAGCGTGCGAGGACCCCAAATCCCAGTGCCAGATCACTCATAGAGAACACAACGACTCCCTGATATTGACCAGCGTTCTCCGTGATGCGACCCAGTCCCGATTTGGGGATGTGATTGCCGTAGAGGAACTGCTGCTCGTATGAGGGCTTAACCCAAATCTTGTACTGTGCATAGGGTGCCAAATAATAGAGGGCCGTAATGTGGAACTTCAGCTTGTTCGTCTTGGAGAACTTGCCGAAGCAGGTCCCGACACACACGAGCTGCTTATAGCCGAAGCACTCGCTTAGCTTCAAGATGCGCTCGGAGACATAGTAAATGCGGTCTCGATGCTCGCGGAAACAATATGTTCCATCGGGGCGATCAATTAATTGTTGCACATTTGGCCCAATGCTAAATGGGAGCAGAAACTCATTAATAATAATCGTTTTATTGTTGTCATCGGCACTTACTATTTGGCAAGCTTCTCGAAGAGAATTTTTGTACGTTCGTCCGTTAATCGTTTCATTGTGTTTAACTGTAAAAATGTATGAACGCGGCACAATATAAAAAATGTGTTCTTCAAAATAGTACTAAAAAATAACTTAGCAGCACACGCTGCGATTGCAGTGCTCGATACCGACGCAATTTGATGAATTTTTAACACCGATATCTGTCCTCGATATCTTCACACCGATATGCACTGTTTGCTCCTTTTGCGTTAACATTATGTTAAATTGTTTGATTCTCTACATGCATAGTTTTGTTTTGATTTATTATAAAATAAATTATAGAAATAAATAATTGTACTAATTTGTATTGGGTGTATATCTGTTCGATACATGTTTCTTTTTTTTCGCAATAACGCTTTCAAGTATTGGAGTTGTATACAAATTACATTAACAATATATTTGAGTAGATGCGAAAACGCACATTCATCTCGGATGACCGGTGCAAAAATAAACAGAATTTATATTAAAAAACAACAAATTTTCAGAATTTACAAATAATTCAAAAATCTGCTAAATTCAAATAAGTTTGATCACTATCAATATCAGAAAGGTTTAAAATAGCTGACATGTGAAAGGTACAAGTTTTTTATTATTCTATAAAATGTATTATTATGTTGCATGCGGTTGGGTTCAAAAGGATTTTATTAACTAAGGATACATTTTGTTCGATAATATAATGATATAGTTTTGACCAAAAGGTCGTGACTGGATAGATTTTTTATTTTGAATGCGATGATTGTTTTTGATTCAAATGCGGCTTTGTCTTGATTCAGAAATGATCTTGTAAATATAGTTTGCATTTAAAAGTTAAATGATATTTTTCTTTAATAAAATGGTATGATTATTATTTTTAAAACATCCATTTATCCATCTACTACATCTATACTGAATTATTAACTTAAGAAACAGCCAATTGTTCAAATGGGAGCAAAGTATTATAGTTACAGTTCTCGGAATCGATGCGTTATTGCTGCATTTTATTAAATTGTTAAAAATATATTCTATTGTACAGTACAATTGTAAAAAGTTATGCTTTTGATACATACTTTTTTATATTAAAATTTCAAATATTGCGAGAAAATAAATTTCATGGTGGAAACGATGCAGTTTATTTATAAATATTAACAAAATACGCCGCGTTGCCTATAATTATATATTTTTTTATTTCACAGTCACAACAATGTTTGTTTCATTTTTCAAGTTTTTAGAAATTACCATTTCCAAACATGTATTTAAATCTGCATATTTGTCTGGATTATCTGTTATATATCATCTCAAGGCTTATCAATTCGATCTTTAGAGAAATAACAAAATATGTCGTAATACCTCATAATATTGCTAAACTTAATGTTCGAAATTCTCACTAATTCTCACTTCGTTTATAGTTTTGTTAAAATTTAAAAAATTTATAAGTTTAAAATCATATCAAAATTTCATAAATATATTTTTAGGTGACATTTCTTAAACATGAAAATAAAATAAAAGATTGCTGACAGCTGTAGCCTTTCGTTCAGAGCTTTTATTATGTGTTGGACTTGGTTTTGAAGAAAGCTTTTAACTCAACTTACTTAAAGTGAAGCGTGATTATAAATATTCAATATTCCCAGTTAAGGGCAAGCAAAACTGTTAGTGTCTTCTTACCTCATTTAGGCATGTTTATTGTCTGAATAAAATACCCAAATCTATAATATATAAGCAAACAATCAAATAAAACACTTTCATTAAAATCATAATTAATTTCTTATTTGTATTTGGCACAGATTAATCAACTGCCCGGCTAGCTCAGTCGGTAGAGCATGAGACTCTTAATCTCAGGGTCGTGGGTTCGAGCCCCACGTTGGGCGAAAAGCTATTTTTTTATATTTTTTTGTTTGTAATTTTTAGCTTTACAAACCAAAACGAATGAACAAATTCGAATGGAATTCAAAAAGTAGTCTAAGTAATAAAACGACGTTTAAGTTTGTAGAATTTTATTTAATAAAATTTAACAGCTACGGAAAAAATATTTTTAATCGGAATGATTCTTAACTGTAACATACAAAATAAATTTGGAAGCAACAATGTAATGCTTTAAGCAAATCCGATTTTGAAATAATTTCTGTTTAGAGATTGATCTACAGGGTATAGCTTTTTAATTGTATGCACCAGAGAACTGCATCGATCATGGGCTATTTAGCGATCGGCAGACATTTGTTCGCTTACGAATGCAGTTGATTTTAGGATTCGGATTTGGGATGTGATTGTTTGCTTCATGTTTGTGTCGACGTTCGAGCAAAAGGAAACGATCAAAATGATACATGAACTGATCATCAGCGAAGTAATATAGCAGAAATTGTTTAATCGCTGCAGTTCTCTGGTGTGCATCTTGAGATAATATTTTCATAGTTAGTTAAGGTATGGTTACGTAGAATGAAAGCATATATATTTTATTTTGTATACTGGTTGTAAGATTAATGCTGAACGTACAACACAATAGATTTAAATGTAAACAATTATTTGATACAAATGTGCGAACATTTTCTATATATTAAATTGAATTAAATTGCATATTACGCAACAGCTATTTACTATATATAAATGTATATATATAAGGTACCGACTAGTGTTCGTGAATTGGATTTATATAAAACGTTTATTAGATAATAAGTATATATGTGTAACGCGACCTGTGTGAGAAGCGAATAAAATTGACGGTGGTACTTATGAAACTTATTCAATATAACGACATTTATGCTAATGACTACCGAAACGGGCATTTTCCGATTTGAATAGCCAATTGAGTAGCTTACTGAATTTTGAGAGCATTATTGGAGCATTTATTTCGAACAATGGTTTAGTTGTTTTTATTTATTGAGGCACATTCGATAGATCACTTGGAGATGACGACATAGACGCAATAATTGAATTGGGATTCGTTTGCCTTGGTTCAATAATCCTTCTAGAAATGCTTTCTCATGCTCATGTGAGCAGAGAAGAAGAACGGCGCCATCAGTGAGCAAAGTGATACCAAAATGTTCACCAGAAATCGATGATTTGCTAAAATGTCGATTAATTACATTATAATTATTTATCAATAATGATTCGGCGAATATGATTGAACTCACCACCACTGCAAATATCATGCAATATATCCTCGACATAGCCATTATCGTTGTCACACAAACACAGTTTGGTTTTACTCGTTATGAACTTGGATACGCCAATGGTTCGATTGTTGTTCTCAAATTGACACACCATTCCATCCTCACACTCATTATTGCTGTTGCACCTATGCCGCAGTCCTGCAACATTAATTAAAATATTAATTATGGTGAATCTTGTGATTTTTCCATCATCTTTGGAAATTATCAAATTGTGTGCTTTAGGTTTAAAACAATCAAATCTATTAACTATGTTCGTTTTAATATAACTTGTATATTATAAATTGGAAATAATCATACATCCTGAAAACTTTTTCTTTTACATAAGAAAAACATTGATTGAAAATATAAAAAATAATTTGTTACAAGTAAGAACGTTGCAGGTGAAAACTAGAAACTGTCTGTGAAAACTTGAAACTCTCGCTCAAAAATTGTGAGAGGAAAAGGAATGTATCAATTTTTTAGCTGTTTGAAAATGAATGATTCCAGCTCGAAAACCAGCGTATCAAATTGAGTTCTCTGATTTTTATGAGCGAGTTATATTAAAACATGGTTTATTGTTACTTGTTATCGAGTTCTCTATCCTCCTGTGGACAACTATTGCTTGCTAGATGCCATTTGCCAGCTGCCCTAACAGCCTTTTTGTTTTCGATTTTTATTGCAAAGAAATATCGGAGATCGATATATGTACTTGATCGTTAATAGGGAACCCAAAAGACACTTTTCTCCAGCTTTTTGCTCTCTTTGATAAAAAAGTTCGTGCAGCAGTTTTCCAGCATTTAAGAGTTTTTTTTTTAAGGCGATGCGAGTGTCTCTGATTTTAAATAATGCTTGTGAACATGCATATTCATACACCTACGAGTATATCCAAAATAATGCAAACATTTGCCACAGGCAAATGTCATTTTATCCAATATATTATTATATTAGAGACTCTTGTTTTGAGAAACACTTTCATCTTTTGCTGTCCTTAAGCGTTGTAAAACATCTGTAAAACATACTTTGTCAAAAATGTGTAAGGGAAACGCAATTAAGAATTGCAAACTAGATGGTTCCTGAATAAAAATCGCATCCATGAAATTGCCAAGTCGGCAATGTAAGCTGTCAAGATTGGTTCATTATGGACATAAGAATGCCATTTCTTTCAGAGTCGAGAAAATGTCTTTCAAAACCAAGGGGGCTATGTGGAAACCTAAATGAGCATTTCATCGGATTGACACTCAAATTCAGTGATTGAAAATGTTGCGCTTCTATCCAGCTTTTCGTCTTACTATTACTACTGCTACTGACTTTTGAAGAGCCAATCGCAGAGCCAGTAGATGTTCTGCTCTGCTCTGTCAGTTGCAAGAGCAATGCTCTAGTTGCAATGGAGAAGTCAATTCAAACACTTCTCAAAATGCGTCATTAATGTTGTTGACAATTATGAAATTGTTGACAATGTATTGGTAGTCCAGCAAGTGAACCTCCCATAATTAGTTCTTCTGCAAACTACTTAAACTACATATAGAATGTATTCTGATAATCTGTTTTTCATTATTATAATAAATTGAAATTAAACTGCATACATATATGAGAAAAATAATGAAAACGTCGCTGCATTTAGGTGAAACCTGCTTGGAAAGCATTCGCATAAGTGGGTACTATTCAAGTGAGCTGCAGTCTATATAATAAAGCTTTGTTTAGTTATCATTTACAGCTTGCACTTGCTGCAGCTGGCACTTGAGCTACAGGCAAACAAAGAAGGTGGCCTCTTGAATTATAAATGTGATATGCAAGTCTACCAATTAGGTTCGCGCCAACTAAAGCATTCTATTTCTGGGTGCCCCAATTCAGTTAGCTGTTGGGCTGTGCTTTTACCTTTTAGCACATCAGGGCAGAGTCCATTTGAGGGCGGCGAATCATTTCCGCATAGGCAACGCATCTTGTAGTCATTGGTATCCTTGACACAGCTGGTACGCTCTGCCGTCGAGCAGTCGTCGTTTGTGCTACACTCGCGACCCTTAACTGAAAATAAAAGACACACCAAATAATTGATTCAACAAATTCGAAAATATTTCATGCACTCAGAAAAAAAAACAATCTAATGCCAAGGGTAGCTCTCCTTGTTATTCAGAAAGTAATTATCTAAAGATCAAGGTTTATCTGCTTTTAATTTCGGGATGCAATATTCTTAAATCTGATTTCTAGGGTGTTTTTCCCAAAAGAACTCAAAACATTTGATGTTTTGTTGCTTGTGTCATTAATAAGCATTAGTATTTTTAGATTTCACAGATACAAACGTTTTAGATAGTTTGAAATAACATAAGATTTTACGCTAAACTCTATTATAAAAGTCGACCCGGTAAAATTCTTTGCTTGTTTCCGAATTTTAGAAAGGATTTCTTCAAAGCATAGGCGGCTTGCATTTCTATATTTTAGAAATTAATTTCAAAGAAAATAAATGTTTTTAAGATTATCGATTTATAGCAAGCATTTTTAAGTTATCGAAATCATTTTTTTTATTTAATTTTCCTGAGTATATAATTGTCTGACAGCGTCTTAGCAATTAGCATAAATACACCTATATAATTCTGGCTAGTCGGCAACCGCATCATTATATGTATATAGTACCGCCCACACATTTCGAGTTGAATGACAATGCTCGTGATATGCCCATAATTTGAGTTTACCCTTCTGACTTGCCATTAGCGTTGTTGTCATTGCATTTGATTTGTTTGACTTGTTTGATCAATTTTTGATTTATGCTGGAGCAAAAGACTAGACAAACGGTTTAGTTATTGGTGTAGGCAGGTAGTGAGATTGACAGTCATGGCATGTCATTAGGCGACTCGGTCATTTACATATATACATATAAGTAGATGCTTAGTGGTACTTAGTACTTAATTTGCCTTGGGATAAGAGCCGAATGAGCCCAACTAAATATTTTAACAAATATATTAAATTTTATTATTTTACTAGACCATTTATGACAGTTTCAACTTTTGATTCAGCTGAGAGTGCTAATGCAATAAAATATACCAATAAATAGGAACTCTCTGTTTTGACCAGTCACCTTGCTTTCAAATATTTGTGACTCGCTGTATATATGTTTGTCATAAGACTTAAATATATACCAGTGATAGCAGTAAACTATTTTAAATACCTTCCATTCGTGTGTTCAATCGGAGCACAATCATTCGGTACACATTTCATACGTTTCGACTACGCGTAGCTAACAACTATAATTTTAGCTTATGTTATAACTAAAGCAGCTTAAACAAAATATTCATTTGCTGAAAATAATTCTTTTTAATATGAGTATATTATATTGCACAAAATAAAAAACATTTGCGATTCTAACGGGAAATAGCCACATTATAATTATTACAGCCATGACAAAAACTTGTTTAATCTGTTCCATAAAACTTTTAAAATCCGTGGAGCGGTTTTCTTACTAATTTGCAATCAAATATTTTATTTAAAATGTTACTTCTTACTTAATTAATCTAGATAAAATTTATTTTCTTTGATGAAACATATCATTATTTCCTCTGTTTTGGAATTGGTATTAGCGGATTAAAGCTGGATTTTTTTCAAAAAATTGGTAGAACAGATAAAAAATTCATTCTATGAATCTAAATGATTTCATAGAAGTAATCGAAGATACATACAGCCCATACCTTTAGGCAAAATAACTTTCCCATTTAAATATGGTCTGTTTATATCCTCTTCTAAGTAGTTGAAGCTCTAAACACCTCTCAAATAGCTCATCCATTCAATCCCTAGTAATGCCAATTCTAATAATATCAATAATATAGTAAAAATTCTATACAAGGATATTTATAATGCAATGCGAGAATATATAATTATGAGAACAATGTAATCTCTGTGAGTTTGAATTTGAATCTGAAGAAGAGTAAAATCCTCATTCTCACTATTATATTTATGAAATATTATTAAGAAAAAAAACAGGTATAAAATTATATGTAAATTTGTAATCAATTATCAATTTGTTAATTAGTAAATTAAAATTAATTATCAGAGAAATCAATTCATAATTTGTTAGTAAGTTAAATATTATATTTTTAATCACGAAGATGTACATAGATAATATAAATGCTAGCGCTATACTACACATGAATAGTAGTATACATAGAATATGGATTTATTCGGTATATTTGTAATAACTGATATTAAAAACCCGGTATCCTTTTCATTTTCATTTGGTTAAACCAGTAAAAATTTAAGTGAGTTATGGGATTTTAGTCAGACGCTACTTAAAATAAAACAAATTGAACAATTAAAAGCTAAATTATAACTTTTCTTTTTCTAGATGATCTGGGGAAACCCAGAAGAAGCCCAATCAGACCAAAAAGGGTTAGTGTTTTCAATGCATACCTTTTTCAATAATTGACTTCGATTGCAAATGAGTGTAAGGCAACTTTTATAAATTTAATATTATGTATATCAGTTTTCAAGTTAATATTAAGAGCTTTTTTTTCTAATTTACAGACAAATTTGAAGCCATAGAAATATTTTATTTAATTCTCTGCGGAATGCAACTTACTAATAGGTCCCTGAGTGGGCGGCGGCTGATTATTGGTCTTTCCGAATGTAGTCAATGCTGTGGAGCTCACCCCAAAGAGTATGATGAAGACGCCGAAGAGCATTGTCAGGCTGCCACATTGTGTGAAGCGCTTTAAGGGCTGCATATTGGTGCACTATTATAAAGCTTGTGCGGGCGAAATAAAGGCGCCAAAAATGAACTGTTATGTAAACAGTAAATTCTCACAAACTAGGCTTGGACAGGCAGTTTAATATGAATTTTCATGCAATTAGGCAGTCACTTAATCAAATTGACGCAGATTCTAAAAATCAACTGATTTCGAACTTTACACCTTGTATTTCACAATTTAATCCTTGATACTATCTAGGCCCAAGTCAACAGCGAAAAAACGAACCAGTCGCTAGCGCGTTCGAAATTCAAGTGATGAATTTCCTGGCGCACACGTAGCTTAAGTTTTGTACACCAACAGCCCTGCTGAGGGTTACTTACGGCTCGCTCACGCCAGTCTACAAGAAGCCTACCCTGCCCTCTAGCTCTGAGCCTTATCCAATGTCAAGCAACACCCAAATTACGTAGTAGTCTTGATAACGAACTTTGCATACTCTCCTCGAACTTGAGAGAATATATGTAAAAACAAACAAAAAATCGAATGAGTGTGATTCATACTATGGCTTTCAGGGTCCTTAAAGTAATTTTCATAAAAACTTGCCAGATCTTCAAAGAGCTTGAGAGAGTAAAAAAATTATAAAATAATGAGTTCGAGTTTGATTTATAGCATAACTTATAGGATTTTAAAAGTCAATAACTACAATTACAATTACTTACAATCAAATATGTATTGAGATATTTTATTAAATCCTTTATTTTAAAATGAAAATGTATTATTTTATTCCTATTTTTTATATTTTTAATTTTATTATTTATTTTATTTTATTAATTATTTTTATTATTAATATTTTATTGAACCACCTAAAATAAAAAAAATAAAATAAAGAGATTAAGGCTGTGTAAAATGTTATATATAGTTTTTTCTTATTTTATTTCTTATTTTATTCAATATGATTTTTAATAATTTATTTTTAAGTTTTCTGTAATAACAGAAATGAAATAAATAAATAAAATCTGTGTATCATTTATTGAAAAATTACATATAACTTTTTTTGTGTGCACTTTTAACCGATTTTAAAAATACTTGTATTATTATTGATAATACAAATGGCAATTAAAAATGTTTTGAAATTTGCTTGCATTCCAAAGTTGGATTTTCAGGGTATGCATTATTGTACCTAAATATACGCACTTTTAGCGACTTCGTGTTAGTTTCGTTAACGAAGATGTTTTTTTTGTAGTTTTTTTGTTGTATTTTTTTGTAGTTTTACCTTCGTGCAATTTTTATTGTTGTTGCGTTAAAGTAGGGGCGGCCTCGTCTCGTCCTCGTCCTGGCCTAACTCTATGTGTGTATTATAATAACGGCGAAGTCATTAGAGTCATTGCATAGCCTAGTTTCGGAGCCTCCAACTAAAACGTGCACAAGCCACAAACATACATGTGTAACACTAACGTGTAGTATTAGCACGCACCAGAAGTACACTTACAACTTCAACAACAACAACAATAACAACTACTTTTGCTAAAACAGCAACAGCAAATTCTCATTTTGCCCATTATTATTTTTTTTTTTTTTTTGGTTACTTGACTTATGGACGGATTGTGCAGGGTTTCTAATTACATTTTACTTGCACTACCATTAATGTTGAGTGGGCGCTTGTTGCTTTTGTAGGCAAACTCTCAAAAAAGATTGCACGCCACGCCCACAACGTAAGAAAATTGGCAATTTTACAAATCAGCATTTCCCTATCGATCCATTGGATTTCAGGCACGAGCAAGATGGAAAGGAAATAGAAAAATAAAAACCGTTTGTAGAACACTCACATGTGCATGTACTTTAGTCCAGTCTAGAGTTATTTTGTTTGATATTTGCAATATGCACCTATTACAAACCGGAGCCTGGGTGATTTTTAAGCAATAAGCTTTGAAATATGTCAATGTGGACTTTATCAGAGCGTAAACATGAATAAGAACGATTGTTTTGACCGGTGTGACAGCAAATCCATTTGCCCTTTACTAAACGTGTACCATTTAAATCTATTTTGGTTCTCTTAGCACACGCAGAAAAAATTAATTTAACACGCACACTAAACATAATTAACGAATCTTAGTACATTAGCGTATCAATTTATACTACAAAAAATAACATATGTATATTTTTATAAGCCTTTATCATGTGTACACATGATCTTCATTAATATGGTTTAGAGATAACCTAAGGTTTGGTTACTTTAAACCGAAAATATCTTAAACTAATGTTTGATTTTAAGATAACAATTAACCACGATCGCATTAATAGCTGATTTTTTTTAAATAATATTAGTATATTTTCATATTGTATTATTATTATTATAGCCCATTATTAATAACACATATTGTAATTTGCGCACTTTTGTGCCAATGTGCAGGTACTACGTAAATCCTCGACCAGAGGAATTGCGAAATGTATAAATTCTTGCATGGCATACCTAATTAAGTACCTACGAATTATTTTTGTATAAGTATATATATATATTTATTTAACTGTACAAGCATATTTCTACAGACATAGTTATTTTTTAGTTTTTTTCTTGACATTATTGATAAATGTTCTGGCCCGAATCCGTGGAAAATTATATAGAAATATCACGAACTTTGGCAAGTGCCAAACTAAAATTCACAAAATTAAGGTGCTGCAGCTACACGTAGAGCTCTAAACCAAAATAAAAGGATACAATTTCTTTACTCACAATCTGCCTGGCATATTATTCTTAACTGATGATTAATTAGTGCGAAAGTCGCCAGCAAATGCCAACTGCCCAAATAAGCGAATATATAATTTGCTCACGAAATCTGTGAAACTGGCGATGAGCATGCTTGGAGGTCATCATGCCGCTGTAAATGCTGAAAAGCCCGAAAGCAGCCCATTAACTCCTCAGTGAAAGTCAATTTAGTTACTTAAGTTTCATATTATCGCCTGGTCTAATTGCACCTGGACACATTCTCCTCCATTGCCATTTTCAACATGCAAGTCGGTTGTGCGTTCCTGCATGCACACCAACTAAGTACAATCATACATATTTTAGATCAATTGCCAGATAAGCTATGAAAAATAATTGTCGAACGCTCTGTATACATTTATTCGCCTCGAAGTAGTTCTTGCTACCAAAAATTGTATTCAAATGTGTAGGTATGAATATGATTTTAAACTTAGACAAAGTGTCACCCCCCGAGCAATTGATAAGAACCCGATCTATATCAAAATGCTTTTTATATTTTTATTTACCTAATGTGGAATGAAAGCCGACGACCATACTACGCTACTGAGGCGGCAACAGAGAAGGTCAGCGATACCAGACCTCCGTTAAGCCAAATGTCTTTTAGCTGGCTATAATCATAAGCAATTTAAGCAGGTAATAACCATGGGAATGAATAGACTTAAGATACTCACCGGTCTGTTGACAGGAGTATTTTTACTAGTGGTCTCCTGCATGCTCTAAGCTCAGAAGACACGGGAACCATCAACCTCAGAAAGATTCTTGAATTCGTGAAGGGTTGATGAAAGAACTATATGCTGAGAAGGGGGCACATTCCCAATAATAATTTTAATAATAACGTTTAATAAACGTTTAGCAATATTAGAAATTAAGCTTTTTTAGTTACAAATTAAGAGATATAATAAAAATTTTTTATTTATTGTTGTACTAATGTCATTATAAACTAATAGCGGTCATTTGCTTTGGAAGTGATGTTAAGTAAAAACTTAAATTTTTAAGGATGATACTGTGGACTGAATAATTTTTGATTTAAAAATTAAGGGATATATTAAGTCTGGAAGCATTCAAATGTAATATTGTCCAACATTTATTGCAAGGATAAAGGTCAACCAGACAATAGCCAATCAGACCTAAAATTATTTGAAATTATGAATAAGGAAAGTAAAGCGATAAGAAGGGATACTAATAATCTCCTTCATCAACTTTGATGTTCCTTACATCCAAATGCATGGTCTTCTTAGCTTTTATTACCCTCGTATCAGAAATAAACGTTGACTGCAACTTTCTTGCTTGGTGAACGTGTGCTTTTGAGTACAAAGTATATGTTTATTTTATAAATAAGTATGCATATGTATTACTCGTGTGTACGCATTCTACCGAAGGTTTCAAGTTCATTTTTAACACCTTTCACAACGTTGCGCATACGACACGCTAGCCAGCGTCGCTTGAGGTCAAGGGAAAAGTGTTGTGACGAAAAAGAAAAACTTATTTTATGTACTTATGAACTTCCACATATGTGCCGTTATGACCACCCAGTTGTATTTAGTTCCTAGCGAAATTACCCCTCGCGACAATGAAATTTGATTTTGGCACAACGCTGTAGCATGCGTTTCCCAATAGGCATACTGTCAGTATTTGCGATTGCAATTGCATGTGCTAAATGGTATATAAGCACACTTAGAAAAAAATATTGGGTTGAATTTTAGAAATTCGCCACACTCTGGCGTCAAGCTTAATTCATATTTTTAGTTAGAAAGTACAATTCTAAACTATAATTTCAGGGTAAATTTCTTAATCTCAGGGTACATTTTTCGATGACTTTTGTAAGTAAAGTTATAAAATTTATCTTATTCGAGCATTTTAAATATTTTATAAATTCATATAATTTAATTTGAAAAAAAAAACATAATATGATTGTTAATAATAGAATATATTTCTGAACAAAAAAAAATCATTGAGATTGTCGATTTATGGCAAGTCTTTTTATACTCTTATATTTACAAAATATTTCGAAAAACAAGAAAAAATGTTTAGTTTGCAGCTCGATTTTCTAAAATTGAGAACAATTTTTTTGTCCCGCCCAGGAAATAAAAATCATTTCGATAGTTATTGGTATTTTTAAGGAACATCAATTTTTACATCAATTAATCTAAATGATTTTTTTGGCTCCCAACTTTTCTGCATCTCTGTCAGCAGAAATGACTCAGCGCATGAACAAACTCATATGAGTTGATTCTTATCAGAGCGTCAACAAAAAACGAATTGCTTGAACGATTTAAAACCAATCACATTGTGATAGTTTGATAGAGTGAGCCCGAAATCTAGTAGATTCGGGTGTGTATGAAAGGAATGTTTTTGCAATCTCATGAGCACATGCTGCACTTAACTTTTAGGATATCTGCACCAGTGAATTTGTATTAGGGATGCAATGTTTTGTGGTCGGTTTGCTTTTCGGGCACAGAAAAATGCGGGATATTATTGATGCATAGACCAGCTCTCTGTATTTTGTACGTGTGAGTGGGAGACATACGAGTATAAAAACATATAACTCATTTAATATGCGTAATATTATGCGACTTGAGTTCGGACAAAAGAATCGTCAAAATTAGACGACTAGTTCATATATCTTTCATAATTCACAAATGGTCGATTTTTGATTATTTTATTAAATTTATTAATTTTAATTTTATATTTTTCAATTTGAGTTCATCTCTTGTGTGCCTTAGAGAAACGCCGTAAAAGTATTTTGCGTAACACAATAATGTTTATTGACAATATAAGCAAGAGAAAAGATAATGTTTACACATACGAAAAAACACTGAAAATTAGACATATTGTCTAAATCTTAGAAATACACTTTCTGAATAATACGCTGCCAAGAGTATTGCGAATTTGTAACGTTCATGGAGATTTTCTTCTGAGTGTAGTGAAAGTTAGAAAACAAGAAATAAAATGTTGCTGACATCATATTAATATCAAAAATAATAAGTTTCAATTACTAACTGTAACTACGATAATTTTCAGAGATTTTGTGGCAAAAACATGATAATTTCAACCAGTGTGCATTGAGCTGATTCTGCTGATTTGTCGTTTTATTACGTATTCGCAGCATTGGCATTTGACCTTTATGTTTACCAAAATAGTCGACAATATTTAACTAAATGTTCAAAATGCTCACGGAATACATTTAATAACGCCTGCGTGGTGGAGTAATCAATAGCACATAATAGTCATAAGCGGTTAGGCGAGTGTTGGTGATATAAATCGACTCCAAGTAGTTGGTCTTAGCCATAAGTCTTTATGTCAGATCTACATGATTAAGCAGACTTTATTTGTTTTGAGCAACTAGGACACCCCAACGCGGACTACACTGAAATAATTGTCTGTACACAATTCGTAAAACTTGCAAATTGTCACTCAGTGAAATGTATTTTCCCAAACGGAAGCATATCCGGCCCAGTAATTACAAATTTCTTCCTGCTTATTTGCCTCTACTAGTCGGAAGCGTTAAACCAGAACCAAAAATTTCAAATGTTTTTGGCAGTTCCCTCGGATTTTTCATCGTACGTTCAACAACAAATTTTATATACATAAGTCCCCGACTTTTTTGATCCTTTTATACATGCATAAAAAAGTTTGTATTCTAGTCGTAAAAAACTTGCAGCCCATTAAAAAACAGAATTTCAAAATTTCGTTAAGTTATCACCTTAACTGTGTGTGTACAACAATAAAATGTTATTAGTTCGTTTCGTCGCGCCCTTTAACCAACGATTGCAGCACTCTGCGGAATAAAAACATGAAAAATGCATACTATATACATATATGGTCAGCGATATGACCGTCTCCTTTTCACTTACATATTCGCAACCTCACTAATCTTTTTACAATAACTTAAGGGCGGAAGTTATATATACCTGCATAGATAAAACGGGTTAAAAGTCATCCAATTCCGTCATCAAATAATAAATACAATTTGCAAGTCCCGCTGACATATTACTGATAACCTTTCACCCCAACAATGCAAAAGTTCAAAGCAGGCACCCTGTAAGCCGTAGATATGCAAATTTCTTTCTTAGTGCGTACAAAACAGTCCTAGAAGAGCCAAAACAAAAACCGCCCAGAAACCCTTAAATTCGAAAGAAAAAAATCAATGCCGAATACTAAGAAAGCTTTTGCAACAATTCCAAATATTGCGGTCAGTTGGGCTTCACGGATTGAGTGAGTTAGGGTGGTAGGCGAAAACGCGATTAAACCCCGTTGATTGCGGGTTACCAGTTCATTTCGAAGTCCGTTTTGGCCAAGAACGAGACTCCTATGCAGTATCATGAGCACCGCTGCACTCAGAATAAAAACCGCTCAGAAATTTTGAAAACCGCACTAAAATTAAGCCCAAAACTTGAAAGTTTCTGTTTTCATTTTAGAAATCATTTCTAAACAGAAGTAAAGAATTTTCAAAAAAATTAGGACGAATTAGGCCATAAATTGACAATTCCAAAAATATGATGTTATTATTTATATTTTTAGAAATAATTTCTAAACAGAAGTAAAGAATTTTCAAAAAATTAAAGCGAATTAGGTCATAAATGACTATTCCAAAAATATAATCTTATTATTTATATTTTTTAGAAATGTTTTCTATCACTAAAAAATGTTTAAAAAGTAAAAGTATGCTTTCTGAAATTCAGAAAATATTATTGAAAATAGCTCTTTGAAATCCAATGTTAGAATTTAACTGCTCTTCTTCAGAGCCCGCGAAGCTCAGTGTGGTTTAAAGAAAGCAGCAATCTCCAATTTTAGAAATGTGCTTTCTGAACAATAAGGTGAGAAGCCCTTGGCGCCAAAAGTGTGTCGAGTTTCTAAAATTCAAGGTGATTTTTTTTTCCGAGTGCACCCCTGTATTCTGGGGCGTTGGTCGGGCGCCTTGGTTGTTGACTCCGTAATATTGGTGACGGCTGAGGTGCACGCAATCCATGACATCAGCATTGTCCACCCCGTTCTGTTGCACGATGGACGCGTACTGTACACCAACACTTAGTTCAAATGCTGAGTTCCTAAGACGCATATAAAGCCTGGCACAATTACTTACTCATGTATAAACATGCACATATGTATTTATGTGGCTCGCTTAGCAGGTGCTAAGCCCCCTCTGTGAGGGCATCCAAGCTCATTTGTATGCCAGTAATTACTTTTTTTTTACTTTACTTTACTTTACATAGCTCGGCAATGAGTGCAACAATTTGACTACACCCTCTCACGCTCAAAGAATGGATTTTTATACTCTGATCCTGAAGCCAAAAAAATGAAAGAGAATATTCCTTTAGCGCTGCGCCAAATTTTTATTGACCCTGTTAAAAGGAGAATGGCGTAACTTTTCCAAATTGTATTACTGATGAACTTCTTCTTTTCCAGTTTTTATAGCCTTTCTATTGTGGGATTAGGGGAATTTGCAGTCGGTTACGTCCCTCTGAAACTTGTTCAAAGACCCATAATTAGTATTAATCAAAAAATGCAATTATCTCTTTTAAAATAAGTAACAATGCTCCAGAGCTTTATTAGGAGACATGTTGCACCCAGCTGTTAGATAAAATGAAGCGATTAAGCACACCGGTTCTTGTACTCGATTAGGCACCAGTTTTTTATTGCTATCGGAAATCGAAATCATTTCGAAAAGGATGTAGTTATCGATTAAATGAAGTAAACATGATTTGTGTGGGGCATATGAAAACCTATATTCCCAATTTGAAGTTTCTGGCTCTTATAGACTCTGAGATCTGCGTTTTAATACAGACGGACGGACGGCCGGAAAGTCGAACATGGATTGATTGCCTCGCATATACCAAGTCGTCCTTAAAGGGGCCATGCAGAATTGTAATTGTAATTTTAATGGCGTGGCCTCGCATTCTAAATTGGATTTTAATAATAAAGAACTCTTCCAGTTTTAAGCATCAAGTTTCTAATTTAAGTTTTAATTCGAAATCAATCAATGCCAACTTTAGTGAGCAAAGGGAAAAAGGAGATTAGTAGAATATAAAGAAATATACTCCTTATATTAGGGAGAACTTTGCCAGATATTACGAACTTTAAATACTCAGCAATTGTTGAGTTGAAGCATTTTGCTGATGAGTTTCGTTAATGTATTTTAAAAATATTAAGTCATATCTGGAGGTATCACTGCAAATTGAATATTTTTATTTTCCCTCTACCAGTTCGATTTTCGAACTTTTAACATAATTATTTTAAAATTATAATTGATACCTAGTTCAGAATACATTTCTCACTGCTTCATAATTAAAGGGATTAAAAGTAAGCAGTGGTATTTAGAAATATCTTGAAGCTTTTGTCAGAATTAGTTGATATCGCGCGCTATTCTCGGCTCAGTTAGTAGCTTTAACGTCTTTTGAGGTTATTAACCCCGACACCCTATACATGTGGTGGGTTCTGATGAGACGGGCATATCTTTTCTATTATTAGCTTTGGCCCCGTCCGAATTTCATTTAAAAATGAGAATTCATATAAACTTTTCATTTCGAAAGCTTCAAATAGTTAAATTGTCATGTACAAAGTTTGATCGAAATCGGTGTTTTGTTTTTTTTTTCACTTGATATGAGTTTTTTTATACTCAGATAAAATTGATTTTGTGCAATGTACGTCGTGCTGTCCGTCCGTCTGTCTGAACGCAGCTATTTTCGACACCCTTAGAGAAGGAAACTTGAAGGTTTGAACATATACTGGTCTGTGTGTCAAGACAACAACTAGGTGTCTAGGAAACCGATAAGATCGATAATTGCAAATCGATAAAGTCACATATCTTCCACAATTTTAAGGCAACAGTCACCAAATTTGGTTGGTAGGTTGTTGGCGATGTCCTTCAAAGATCGACTTGCCTACCGCGCCCACCCACGCTGCCCCCAGACCCCTCGAGATTGCGCTTTATTGTAATGTAATACTATAGCATCGATGTCTGCAAAAAAATGTCTACATTCATTTATTCTTCATACAATATGTGCATAGGAAAAGTGTAGGGTATATCTTATTTTCGACCATTTTGTTCTGCTCGGCTTTATTCCGGCACGTGTTCCAACTTTACACAAAATGAGTAACTTCTTAGGAATGAAATGAAATTAACTTCAGGCAGACGGGTAATGAAGGAGGTGCAAAGTTTCCTACCATGTCTAATCCAAAATTTGTGGGTCTGCTAATTATCAGAGTGAAGACTTTGCAAATACTAATTGTTGTTGGGAATGTAAGTAAAATATATTTCAATCGACTGTGGGCATGGATTGGTTACGAAAATTATTTTTGCTGAAGCATTAATTACAGTTTGATCACAAGGAATTAGAGCAAATAATAATGAAAATTAGCGAAATGTTACAAGACCGGCTTCTCTTACCATGAAAAGAAACATTAAGTCTTTCCTCTAAAATACTTGTAATTCTTCGACTTGGCGTTATGACTTTTATGCATTATTCGATTAAGTAGGCAACCAAAGAGAACTGTTAATTTAGGAGAAGTTTGATAGAGATTGGATTTTAACAATACAAATCATATAATTATAAATCATCACTAGAATTTGGATAATCACGCAGTGCGATATCTGGTGAAAAGGTATTTTATTTTTCCCTAGATGTGAAATGATATCCAGGCCATTTCTAGCATCTAACATCTGCAGCAGTTGTTAAATGAAAAATCGATTTCAAACTATAATTTGTAATAATGATATTATATAGAAATAGGAAACAGAATTATTTTCTGGACATGATTGCATTTTTAAAGAAGACAGAGATCTAATTTAGTGCAGACGAGGAATACGGTACAAGTATGTAATATAAGTATGTATGTGAATTGTTCTGAGATAATATGATTTCAGTAATACCATCATGATTGTATATATTATAAACGGCTTGGCAAGTTTTGGGAGAAATATATCCAGGGTAGTAATGATGACTAATTTAAGCAGAGCTCCCAGAAGGAGAAACCAAATATTCTAATAATTGTGTGCCAATTAGAAATGAAATAGTAAGTAAATATAAAGAGGCTTCCATTACGCTGTGCACTCTGGCCAAGAACTCATTTTCGATCGATCGTTCGTATGGATCCTATAAAACAGCGTAATCCGATCCAGCCAGTTCCGACATATCTATTGCTTGTGGCGACAAAAAAGGGTGTAAGTTAATTTAATCCAGATGGCTTTCAAAATGAGAGGCTATATAGACTCAGCTAGTGTTACTGATCAAGAATATACGTACTCTATGGGGTCTCCTTCAATGTGTTACACTCTTCACGACATAATAAAATACTCTTCACAAGGGCATAATTGTGTTTGCTTCATGCTCTCGCTGCAGCAACATTCTCTTATGTTCCGAATTGCTTCATTATTGCCTTTATTATTATCAGAAGGAAGCATGTGTGAACATACCATAAGGAGTATATATTTCTGATTTGCACCATCATCAAAGTCAACTTAACCATGTCTGTCTGTCGGCATTAACTCTCCGATCTCTGAGCCCTTAAGAGTTGGAGCTCGTAGCTTCGCCAAACTCGTATACGGACTGCCTATTTTTATGTGCAGTTCGTATTCAGAACGGAGAAAATCCAGAAATTAAACGTAGAAATGGGGGTTTGCATCTGTACTCAAGCTGCCATACTAAAAAATAGGTTGTACCACTAAGCAAATATAATTAGACTAGCCCACATTTCTAAAAAAAGCATAAGCATCTCAATCGTGGTCTTACCTAATGTAAAGTCGAGCATTCGCATATGCTTGCAGCTTACTAAGTTCTTCTTAACAATATATATTCATTTCAGTCAAACTTAATTTAGCGCCAATATTGTGTTTGCTTAAAAATCAAAGTGATAACAAAATTGGTGTTATGTATAATTGCAAGAACTTATACCAAGAATTATATATCATATGTATTTTTGTGTACAGAAATGTCTGAAGAAAATGCTTATTCGACGGACTTGTCTCTTATGGATCATCTTTTTCTGCGCTTTTTATTTGTGAATACACTAAAAGAGAAAAGTAAAAAAGGCTGTCCCATGAACGATATCGGGAATGACAGATATAGTTGCAATTTTACTGTAGTTAACATTCCCCAGCGCGATGGAAACTTTTCTTTCGAATTTATTGTAATGAAAAACATTAAACAAATATTTAAATTGTTAATAATTTCAATGCGACTAAAAAATAATTCCCATCTTTGCATAAAATGCGTTTTCTGCATGTGTACGCAAAATGATGAAAATTGTAGGGTACATTTTATTTTTCATTGTTTGGTTCTGTTCGGCTTTATTCTGGCACGTGTTTTAGCTTTATTCAAAATGAGTTACTTCCTTTCTTAGGAATGAGATGAATCGAAGCTTTGTGGGCCGGCTAATTATCAGGGTGGAGACATTACAAAGACTAATTATTGTTGGGAATGTAAGTAAAATATATTTCAACTTACTGTTGGCATGGTTTGCTTTTGAGAAAATAACAATTTGACAATGAATTACAGCGAATAATTAAGCAAATTAACGAAATATTACCAGACCAGTTAGTCTTAGAATTAAAAAAAGGATGTAACAAGTACTTTCTCTATATTAAATGTATTTTTCATTTGTAAGATATATTGACCACAAGTTGGTTAAATTGGTTGGATTAAGGCGTACAAACATTGAATTTATTGAATATATTTCTAGTTTGACAGCTGTGAGTTTGACAAGTTCGAATTGGATAAGTTCGAGCTATGCTCAGAGTCCGACGACTGTGGGAGATTTAATGGCTGCTGCGTCTGTTGCTGATGGGGATTGTGTAGCTGATGCGATTGCTTCGATTGGATGGCAGTGCCCGACTCGTAATTGATGCGTATCCATTGACCTTCGCTGTTCTCCTTCCACAGCGAGACGTTGTTGTCACCGCCGTTGACGGCGAGTACGTTGCCCGTGGTGGACCAGGAGATGCTCCACACGGCATCATCGAATGTGTGTAATACATTCGATGTCCACTGCGACAGATCAGCATTGCTGCTCCAAATGATCACATGGCGATCCTGCGAGGCAGACGCTATCTGCATGCGTGGCAATCCAATTGAGGGGGCCCATGACACATCGCGTACCCAATCCGAGTGTGCTTCGAGACGATGCTCCTCGATCCAGCGATCATTGTCCTCACGCCAAATCTTAACGAGATTGTCGCATCCGCCGCTGACTAAACGCTTTACGGCCGGATTGCGTGACGTGACACGCTGATCAAAGGCCGGGTCCGGTGCCTGAGCCGAACACCACGATATAGCATTCACTCCAATCGTGTGCGCATTGGGTATTTTCTTGGCATCCCAAACACCGTACTCTGTGTTGCAGGTCAGCACGGAAATGGAACCATCTGAGCTGGCACATGCGAAAACCAGGCCATACTCAGCCGGCGCAAAGTCCACCGAGTTCACCGAGGAATCGTGATTGATGTATTCGTATCTGAAAAGGGGAAAACATTAGGAAAATTATGCTGCGCTGCTGTTGCTGATAACAATGATGATGGCAGCTTCGGTCAAAATAATTGTAGTCTACACGCAAGTTATGAAAATGTAAAAAAAAAAATACTTAAAATACGGTTTAAAACTCATCAAACTTTTATTTGAACACTGCTATCTGTGCTGAAGATACGTAAACATCAAATAGCTATCAAAAAATATATAATTATGATTACGTATAATTATAAATAGCAGCGGAATATTAGTGAAGTATTATTGCTTTTCCCTGGGGCTAAATAATATTTCTAAAATTTCTACGTTGATTATTTGGTTGCACAACCGTCATAGGAAATAACTGTCACATAGCTGGTCCATCTCTAGAAAATCCATATCCAAGGCTACGAAAAGTCTTTGCAAAGCTGGAAATTTTATGTTGGATTAACGTTAGAAACAATCTTTATAATTTGAGATTTGGAGGCTGTGCCGACTATCCCATCCCTTTGCCCCCACTGATCTTGTGGAGATTTTATTGGAATACTTGGAGTCGGTGTCCTCTTGGAATGTGCAAATCCAAATGGAACTATCATTTCATCCGTTATTTTTGTTTAAGGATTAAGGATGATCCACCATTTTTATAAACAGATTTCGAGCTTGGCGATTCGCTTAGATGTCGTCGACACTCTCGATCACCCTTTAAACCATTTTTAGATTCGCCCGACTAAAAATATTTCCCCATTTCTTCAATGTTTTTTTTTTTGACTTTGGCATTGTATATTTGTTGGTAGTATGGGCTATGTTATTGGATTTCTAATTACTGGTTTTTCATGTCTAAAACAGCAAACATATATTTTTGACATTATTGCAGTCCTTAATGATTTTCCAGCGAAGTTTCAATAATAATATTATTTGAAATCAATCCCAGATGGAAAGCAAACCATTTCTTGTTTCAATTTTCAGCTATGCGATGTTCGCCACGCCCCATTTGTTCACCATAAAGTGAGCCATATTCTTATGGAATGCTTTTTAGAGAAGCTATTAAGATATTATTGTATTATGTTATTCAAAAAACTCTTATTAAGGTCGATCAGTTTTAAATATTATTTTGGGTGCACAAAACAGAAGATAAACAAAGGGAATATAAAATTCGAAATAAAACAAAGGATCTGGGGAGGAATCAAATATGTATATGCTGAGAGCAGCTATGAAAACATTGAGTGCTACTATTATTTTGACCTTAACTGTAAATACTTGCACACAGATACAAAGAGAACACTCACAATTTGCTCCAATCTCTGGGTGACGTCGACTTCCATATGATCACTTTGCGATCGTAGGAGCACGATGCCAGAATGTTGCCGAATTTGGGATGTGCCCATGCCACCTGCCACACGGGTCCTTGGTGTCCTTTGAGTTCCGCTAGTGCTTTATTGTTTTTGCGCGAGTGGAAAATGCGAACGCTGCCATCTGACGAACAGGTCGCAAGTAGCAGGCCGTAGAAGTCCAGGGCGGCATGGTGGACCATGTCCTCGTGCTCGGTGTCGATCTCCTGCAGTAAACTGACCATTTTAAGTGCAATTTACTTACGTCAAATCAATGAAATCAACAAAATGTAATTCTCCGGCTTGCAAGCGTTTGACGTGGAAAACTAGCCGCTTTCGATAGGCGATTTCATTTAAAGTGCCCTATCGATGCGTAGACACTATCGATATTATATCACAACATGACTAAATAAATTTTCTTGTATATCTTATCTTTTATAGCTACTTTCTGATACAATTTTCGTAACATCGATATTATATTACAATACGTATAAATAAATATTTATGTTCTTGTATTTCATTTATTTATAGTAAAAATATATTTCATTATTTTATATACTTAGTAATTAGTATATTTTTAATTATATTATTTTATATGAACTTATCGATATATTTGTCAGTATTTTTTAGTACACCTAGTATTTTTCGTTTTAGATCTTAGGTATTGTTCAGTTGCCAAGACGCTGCCACTTTGTTGTGCACTCGACAATTTTCCATATTCGCACTTAAGGAGCATTTCAAAAGGGAAATAAGGTAAAATAATGAACTAAAATTAACTTTAAAGTTGCTAAAAAAATTGAGGTACCACACAAAAAACCTAAAGTAACTAAACCGTTTTTATTGGCAACTAAAAGTGCTAGAAAAACAACATGTATTACATAACCTTTTAAGGTTACCAGAAATTGTTACGCCGAAGACAAAACAAGAATTGTGTTAATATTACTACAATTTTTACAGATGTTGACGCAATCAATTCTATCCGGCGTCCGTGTGCTGAGGACGGAGATGCGTCGCAATATTGCCATTGCTGCACCCGCTCTCAACAAGGTCTCCGATCCCATCCAGCAGCTGTTCCTGGACAAGGTTCGCGAATACAAGCAGAAGAGCGCGTGAGTAACAAAAATAAATAATTATTTGAAATTATTTATAAATAAGAAAATTTGCATTTGCAGCGGTGGCAAAATGGTCGATTCGAATCCGGAAATCGAGCGCGAGTTGAAGAACGAGCTGGAGCGTGTTGCCAAGCAATATGGCAGCGATGGCAAAACCGATATGCTTAAATTTCCCGAATTTAAGTTTCCCGATGTCAAAATCGATCCAATTTCACAAGGCGCTAACTAGACAACATTTTCCTGTACACACGATGTCGTTAAATTGTTTTAAGTTATTTCCAATCAGAAAGCTGCTTGCCTGAACTCGAATCAACCAGGCGACTTTAAAACCACAACAAATAAATCATAAAAACCGTAATTGGTGTGAAATACAAAGTGTATCGTATCCTGTTGTATCCACAGTAGGAGTGGTTCTGCTCCTAAATGTACTGCCTGCTTTGCTCAATTGTAGCTCCTGGTGTAGTCGACGATATGCTGCCCAATTGCTTAAAAGTTAAAACTCCGTCTGCTTTATCTTTGACAAAAATGTTACAAATTATTCTCACTGTTGTGCAGGGTTATCTTTATCTATTTGAAAGTACATTTTTCTGATATATTTCGAAGAAAATCGGGCGCCAAACGTTTTTTATACAAGTTAAAATACATATTCCATATGTTTGAAAAAATGATGGAAACTCTGAAACCATAATTCTCCGTTAAGCCTGAAAATATAATTTTTTAATTCATCGTGTTCCTTATAAAAGTTTAAATTGCCACTCAAATATCTCTGATCAAATATGATTCAAACTTCGAATTATTTTCCGTGTTGTACAGAATTTTCTTAATGTGTATTAATTCTACATTGCAAATTCAGAATACATTTTTCTGATATATTGAATTGGGGCTACTTCAAAAATAATGTTTATTTTTTTCGTCCAAATACTGTTTTTAGACAGCTTAATTTTCTTTTCGCGCTTATTTGCATAAAAATTCCCTTTTTGCATTTTCTATTTCGCGGAACCTCTAAAATGGGTTTTCTGCCTTAATTTTTAAATTAAAAATATTTTTCGTACGCATAAAATGTTTTGGAGACGATTTTGTAGGTTTTTGAGGATAAGCGAAAAAACGGAAAAAATAACTCAATCTGCAATAAACTACAACTTAACTACGCCCATGAAAATGCAATGATTCTGCAATATATTTTAATATGACGTGAGAAACATATTGAAGGTGGGGTCTATGATCTCATTAGTTATCAATATTCTCGATAAGCTTCAATAGCTCACTCTACCTCTTGCTGCAGGCAGCAAATACAATAAATATGCCAGATTCGGTTGCATCAGTCAGCAATATCAAATATTGTACAAACAGTTGTATTACTTTGCGCTAACTCACTAATTGCAAGCTTGTCGTGTACAATTTTATCAACATCGCAGTACTATATCTATATAAAGTTCCCTGTCGCTGCAATATCGATTTTTTGTAATTATGCCAAAATTAAGAAGTGAACAGATTCCCGCAATGGGAATAGTTCGAACAATTTCCAATTTTTTTCCCCCATTCTGAGGGTATTATAATTTCGAGTAACTTTTATAACGTAAGCACATGAAATATGTGTACGAGTATCTCTATTCCCCTTCAAATCCAATTCTTAAGCTTATAATATATCTGCATTTTTTCCTGCATGAATCGCTTCGCTGTATAACTAAATATCTTAAGCAATTTTTTCTCGGTGATGCGACTCTTGTCCAGTGTGACAAACCCAGCGATCAACGACAATTTATTGCACAATATCCATGCATATGTTACACTAATCGAGATCGGCCGCCCAAATATGTTGAAATGAAATTGTCAAGTGTAACAACCCAGCGATAAACAATATTTTATTGCACAATATTCGTTTGGTATTTTCAGCGCCCGCCTGAAGTAATTGTGCTGCACTTTGCCGGGTCAGCCGCGGCAGCCGTGCGGTTCCCCTAGGTTATGAGATTCTTAATATCCATTTTTGTAAATCAGTTCTAATCACACCAACGAAGAATCGAGATGCCTTTCTTGTAATAAAGCGTTTGTAACTCATTTTGAGTTCTGTTCGTTGAAGCAATCTTAAGCAAGTAAAGTTATAACAAAGCTGAACATAGCAAGGAATTACACGATGCACTCGAAGCAATCCTAAATAAATACAATTATAATAAAGCTAATCTCAACTAAACTCATCACTGGGTAAATATTTAATTGGTGCCCAACAATTACATACGGCTGAGCAAGGAAACAACTTGCAATAAAACAAAAACTGAAAAGTGAAAAAAAAACATATCAAGGCTTGAACAAAAAAAAAGTATCAGCAAAACCCGAGAAAAAGAGAAAAAAGTAAACAAAAAACCATCAATACTCGAACGAAAATAAAAACTAACTGCAAAAAAAAACTTGAACGGAAATAAAAAAGTGAGAAGAAAAAACCGAAAAGGACCTAAACGAGAACAAAAACAACTGGAGGCTGGAGGTGTGCTTAAGCAAGGACGAGAGAGCACCAGCAACAACGATCATCGCTATACCTATAAAAACTATAGAAGTGTACATAAAAGAAATGCCCTTCTTCTGCAAATCCCTTAAATTCCAGTTAGTGTTCGGTTCCTTAATGAGTTGCAGTTACTCTGACCACGAAGAGTGGTCTGAAAGAGGGCCTGAAAGTGTCTGTCTGTCTTCTTAACTAACAAGGTGAACAGGACATACGACCAATGCTTGGCGAAGGGCATGGGACTGACGTACTATTTGCCGCACATCTATCTGATTTGCCCTCAGCTCTAGCGTTGGCTCGTAGGAAGCAAACCACAAAAGATACAATTTCATTGCAAACTATATTAGAAGCATAGAAGAAAAGTCACGACAGCCAGAATACCAGAGCAAAAAGGAAAAATACAGCCTGCAGAACGGCGAAGCAGATCAAGGTAAAAGTCCGTTCTGCAAACATGGCAATGCTACTCTCATCAGATACAAGCCAAGTCCTTTAACGGCTAACAATCCGAACCTATGGATGTGGATCCGTCCTCATCCAAGCTTAGGTAGAAAACATACTATCAGAAATGCTCGGAATCAGGCAGATTCAACGTAGTCTCCAGCCAGAAAAACAAGAGGTTAAGCAATTCGGACCAAATGACTGGGCCGAGAAGGCAGAGGGTAGACCATGTTACTGCAAGCCCAGACCAGGCTGCGGAGACTTACAACGTGTCGGCCGCTGAAGCAGTTGCTGAACTTGAGGCCCAAACGGAGCCAGAGTGTGAGAGTGATGACGTTAAGGGACGATCTGACGTCTTCGATTGTACTGAGAGAAGAGAAATTGTAACAGCGAAAAATAATCGCGCTCAAAGAGCTGTTCATGGAAACATAAAGCAGATCTTGCCGGATCACAACTTTCCACTAAGATTTGCTCTGAAGCAAAATACGGCAGACACCAAACAAAACAGGAACTTGGTTAAACACCAGTCCCCTCATTCACAGGATAATTGCTACACATTGTCATTTTTTTCCACATATAAGAAGTTCTTTTTAACATGCATAAATAAATTCTCTATTTTTGGAGCAACATATCTGATATCGTCGCGAACCGTTGAGCATATGAAAACACCTCTTTTGGTGCCGATGAATGTTTTTCCACGCGGTAAGCGGGTGTACTGCGATAATGAGCCTGATTCATATTGCTGAACAATTTGCGTCAATGTCGTCAACTCTCCATTTTTGTAAATCAGTTCTAATCAGACCAACGAAGCGTTTGTAACTCATTTTGAGTTCTGTTCATTGAATCAATCTTAAACAAGTAAAGTCATAATTAAGCTGAACATGGTAAGGAACTAACTCGTGTGCGATGCATTAGAAGCAATCCTAAATAAATAAAATTATAATTAATCTAATCTCAACTAAACTCATCACTGTATATAAGATAACAGCGGTTTTAAAAGCGTTTAAAAAGTCTGCATATTTTAATTGGTAGTCCCAAATTAATTAATATTATGAAAATTGTAATTTTGGACACAGTTACAAACTACTTATTTGAAAGGATATAAGAAATTTGAGTTATATAACACTACACCTTCACTTTAAAAATAACACACGAAAAATGCTTAGAAGAAATAATTAAGACAAACATGTTGAAGACTACAATTAGGACACACCAAATCTACTCAGTAACATTGCCTCAAACCATCTAACAATAAATATCCAACTTATCATAAATAAATTTGATCACTTATTTTCATTATATATAAAATGCGCATATAAGAATTAGATGTCAAATTTACCACCAGCATAATTTACTGTAGTAATGAAATAGATATATATATATACAACAGACAGACAAGACAACAATTGAAACATTCCAATATTTCTCTTACCAAGTATAGAGTATTAAGCAAAACAGAAACCGAACTTACTAGACTCGCGAAGTACAACATTTAATAATCACATCTCTAAGAGAAATAAATAAATCATAAATAATATAATCTAAAATTTAGAAGTTTTAACTTGTGATGGATTACTTCATTACCCATTTTCATCATAGTTAGGTGCGCATATGCGAAAACAAATCTCAATTTTACCCCAGCATAATTTACTTTACTAAATAAATAAGTGAAATACGTATATGTATATCCACTTACAGGGTATTAACACATCATTGCATTAGTTGGTTCTGTCTGGAAATGAATAGACAAGCTTTACTTTAAATCACACCCCCCGCTCAAAAGCTCAACAAGATCAAGGCTGTAGTGCTTAAATATTTGACGAGGCTCAATCTCAGTTTCAGACTCAGTTTCTGTTTCAGTCTCAGTCTCAGCCGCGATTCGCTCACGTTGCGACGCTCAGCAGTAGTTTGATTCCAGCCGCTCCCACGAGTGCGTCAACGGGTGGGCATTCGATCTCTGATCTCTGTAAAAGCTTGTTAGTAATAACTATATAGGAAGGAAGTAATTACTTTGATCAGGCTAGGGCCAATGTGCCAATGTGCGCGGTGTGCATAAAATAGTGAAACGAAATGTGGAAAATGCTGCATTTTGTGCCAAATGTTGTACAGAAATGAACTGTTACGAAATAGTTGTGGATGTACATATCATAACAATGATTATTCTACATATGAATACGGATTTACTTAGTGTTGTATATATGCACACCTGTAATTACATACATACAATATGCATGTTGTGTACACAACTATGTACATATCAAATAGGTCTTGTACATACTTGAAATTTGTGCATATGTATACATAATCATGTCCATGCACACAAATTTAATTGGATACATACTTATGTATGTATATACCCACACATACACTCCGCGAAATTCAATTAAAGGCACCTGCTCTCTGCTAATAAAATTTAAAACGCAATTTTTTAAAATGCTGCATGTGTCGAAAAGTGCTGCACATTCACCGCTCGAAAACTATGAAAATGTGAATCTTTTTGTATTCAACGCGTATTTAATACACAAAACTAATGTGAAACTAGAAACATAAACAATCGATTGTCAAGCATAAAAGCATGTGCCGTTAATTGAATTTCGCGGAGTGTAACCATTTCATTTATGACTACGATTAATTCGTGGCTAGAATGCAAATAAAATCAATAAAGTGTTAATCTATGCATTTATGAATACTAACCCTCGTACAGACGACATACATTATACAAAGTGTATTAACAACAATATAAATTGACAAAATCAAATTAAATTTGTTTTCAATGTTACTCAATACAAATACATAATAATACTTTCACTGATTCATTTTTTAACTTTTATACACTGTTGTGATGACTGTATAGTTCTAAGTAATCTAGGCATTTACAAAAGTTGTTATACCCAGTACTTACTAAAAATGGGTATAATAAATTTGCGATATTTCATATATTTTCGAGCTGCACCATGTGGAAAGGCAATCTAAATTAATATTTGATATTATGTATTGCTTAAATAGATCGATCAATTTTTGTATACTCGTATTTACACATGCAAATACCAATAGTACTCTTAGTTAGTTTCCAACTTTATTTTTTTTTTTACTTATTCATCATCGTAAGAGCAAAGGTTGTTTATTTATAAAACATATAATATACAGGAAATGAAAATAATAACTATAAATTATTTGATCGAATTCTTTAATAAAAGCAGAAGCTATGCAAAGTTGATCAATGTACAAAGAGTATATTTAAATCAAATACAAAAAGAAAAAATCAATATTTTAAATTGTATTATTAATTTTTAGTTTAAAACTAAATGCGTAGTTAACCGATATTTACCAAAAACGCCAAAATTCGAAGCGAAACGGACATCTCAAATTACACGTAAAAATAACTTGAAAAACTATAAAGACATTAGAAACAATTAATCCACGTACACACACATGTCAATAAATGATTTTGTATGTGACTAGAGGTACAATGAGTTATTACTTAATTGCTATACTGTTCGTCGTATTGCCTGCGAACGGCGAGCTTCAAGTGGAATCAATCAGGTATTTATTTATTTCATTTATTTAAACATTTTTTAAATTATGACTTGTGATTAAATATGATTATAAATATGATTAATTAAGATGTAAAACATCCATACCATAAGAGCATAACTTGAATCCAAAATGTAATCAGCCTGACAAGTATCAAATCAAAATCAAGAAGTATTAATCAGATCGAACCTATTTTCGAAAGTTCCAAATGACGGTTCGTGCATCAAACAAAGCTGCAAATTAACGATGACGCACATTCGTGTTTACTCTTTTGACGACTACTGCAATAAAGTAAAGTACAGAGCAATTTAATAGAACAAGTGCGAACGTTGTAGTAGAGCAGAACCGAATACACAATACTCTGATACTCAAGGGTATCAAAAAGTGTCGAGCATTGCACAGGACCTTCGGTATCAGAGCTTAAGCAGTAAAGTTAATAAAAATACTAACCAAAAAGAAAAGGAAAAAGTCGAAGAAGATGTGTTAGTTATTAAATTGTTTTCTTGCAAATACCTATTTCTGCTTATACACTTCTTGCTTTTAAATCTGATTTCTGTCGTCTACTGTTCTCAAATAAAATATAACTGTCTAAATTTGATCGGTAGGCAAATTTAATGGATGGCTTTTACAAAAACCGATTTCCTTCTTAGTAAACACACTGTTTTGGATTTCATATTTTCACTCCTAGAACGACAATCGCAGAAATATGTTTATATTTATTTATTTAGTTTTTTTTTTTATATATATTCTCTTATTAAGAAATGCATTTACAACAAAGTAAAAAAATTAATTTCTAAAATTCAGAAACTGGTAATGAAATTTAAGGACTCCGCTTGTGTATTAAAGTTCGGCTGTTGTCTGTCTAAGAGAACCGCCGTAAAATTGTTAGTTTTTTTTTTTTAATTAAATTTAGTGAACTTATGAACTGTTTATAATGTTTGTTTATTTTATCTTGTAAATCTTAATATACTAATGTGTATTAATATTACACTTTTCTAAATAGCACCCTGAAATTAGGAAAAGAAAATCCACATTTTAGAAATATTCCTTCTGGCGAATTTTTGAAGACAGAGCGATTCTTTGTTCTTTGTGTAAATGCATACTCCGTTCAAGTGGTGAAGAAATGTGGTCACAAAATCAAGGTACTCGAACAGTATGAGTAAATAAACATATAACAGTAATTTTCTAGAACTAGCAATTTTTCGCTGAGAAAAACGAAGAGGTGCACAAAAAAGTGAAGAAATTTGGTTATTTTTATCATGCTGAAATACGAGTTATGAGCAATTATAAAGACTGTCTAAAAGGTGGCCTATTCAAGTGGCGAGGAGTGTATACATAAGTGTGTGTATTTTGGCCAAAAGTAAATATCATTTTTGATAATTAGATGTTATTAATAAAAGTGTCGGTTTCAATTGCATTTGTAAATAGCCCTCATATTTGAGATCGTGTTTAAATGCATAAGAAAATAATTTTGCTCTTAATTTACAGTATATGTATAAATATTTTAGACAGATGTAGACACAACATTCTGTTTTGAGAAATATACGGTGTGCACCTGGTCACATCTAAATTTCTCTATTATCATCTAGAAAGTGATGCTACGGAGGATGTCACGGATGCGGATCATTAGTAAAGACAATTTTAAAACTTGTAATAAAAAGAAAGATAAGTTGTGTAATTCAAAAGCTGGTGAAGACTGTAGGAATTTGCTTGCATGTCTTACTCGTTAGTATATCACATTTGGCGTCTTTAAATTGGTTTTGCTGTGTTAATTACTATGCTCATTCGTTGAATTATATTTTAAAAGAATATTTAAAGATGTAACAAAGTGTCCCCCGGTCTGTAAAGTATGTGATTTTGGCGATCCTCAGAGAGCTTTACTGTCTGGTTGATGGGTCATTGGAACTCACAAAACTATTGTAATACATTTTTTTTTTGTTGTGTTTGTAAAACGCATAAAACAACTAACGATTGCTTTCCAAATCCAATTCGCAGCTGTAAAAGAGTTTATCTGTTGGTTATGTGAATCGCGTTCCACATCGCTCTATGTGTGAGCAGCGAATTAACACATTGTCTGACGCATATTTGACAAAGTATGTATTCATTTATACACACGAGTATGTATCCAACTTCAACTGCGTCGAAAAAGGTTGCGTTTATAGGTGCGGATAGCCAAAAAGACTTGACGGAGAGCCAATAAACTCTTCTACATTTGGAATCAAAATATATATTAATCAAAATTCTTTGAACCAAAAATATACCGGTACAATGTATCGAGTCTTATTCGTTGTCATAGCTACCAAGAACATCCATTATTTAAAAATTATTGCAATCCTATTTTATCACTATTCAATTTTATTTTACAAGCATTTGAACTAGACTTTCATTTTTGCTCCATATGAGATAGCTCATAATGCACAGATGCAATTCTTCAGTCTATATGAAAAATGTATTATTACAGAAAGTAGAAAGAAAGCGAATATTTTTTTTTATCAATGTATATGCCTTCTGTCAGCTTGAACTTTTTGGAAGCGTTTACGGATTATTTAAAACATGGATTATTTGCTTGTTCATGTCTGTGTCAGATTAAATGTTAAAGCACCAATTTATTTCCTAAAATTTGAGGGCTGAACTCAACAAATTTGGAAGGAAGATTAGACTCCATCAAAAATCGACCTCCAAAAATTTTACATCTTCCAGAACTTTATTTCATATTTGGTAGGTCGATTACTGAGAACCGCATCTTAAGGTTGCTAAGAACTTCTTGTCATCGTCAAATCCAGCCCCAAGAAGCCCTAAATTCTTTCTTTGGATTACACTGGTATCAGAGTACTTCGCAGTTGGTTAAGCATGACAAAAAACGTTCTCACATTTTCTATAGATTTTTTCCAGAATTTCCCATTAGATTTGATATATTTAGTAAGAACATTAGGGATTTGTAGGTGCAACATTGCTATTTTTCCCAGTCAAATAATGTGTCCAGTTAAATAATGTGCGAACATTTTGAACATTTTATCTGAGTTTGTCGATCGCATTTGAAAATAAAATGATATTTTATTAGTTTTCAACTCGCACGCCGTAATGTCACAAGCAGAATTGTCTCGGCTGGTTAAAGCATGTAAATAAATAAGTTAATATTTTCTCCTTATATTTTTATTAATGTGACACATCTTTAAATAATAAGCTCGAATTATCTGTCCGTCTGTATGAACGCAGATCAAGACTGTTTAATTTTATTGCTAACTCTTCCCGATTTCACAATTTTAAAGATGTAGTCTTCCAATTCAGTTGCCCAATCCCTTATCATTATATATATTTTGGTCAACTGTTGAAATAACGTTAAGAAATCGTATTTTGCGGATTGATAATTTATGACGTGTACGATTAATTTTGAGATTTTCCTTCCTTATCATTAGATATCGCCGAGATGCGCAAAATGACACCAAACCCGAGAGCAGTTTTGACAAAGAAGACGTCGGCTGGTCTAATATCAATGCCGAAGTTGATGTGGTGACTCCTATGGTAATTGCACATCTTCAAAAGCTGGGAATAGAGCATTTAGACCTTCCGGATATTAAAGAAAGTTTATCTATTGTAAGTTTTCCTTTCAATGAGATAATGTCCAAAATATACAAATCTAAAATTCATTAGAAGCCTTTCTTCATCACCTATGAGGCTGGTCTGCACCTAAGTAATGGTATTGTCTACAATCTTGCAGGCATACACAGACACAACAATGCATTCATGACATACGAAGGCAAATCGTTCTTAAGTAAATTTTATTTAAAAATTAATAAGCTTCAGGTAAGTAAGGTTCTCAGTGAGCATATATGATATGTATTCACAACAGACAGACATACGAATTCGACTGTTGGTCCAGGCCCAAAAAAATAACATGTATTTAATGTAATCGGGAATGGATTTTTTTGCGAATGTATTTTATTATAGCATATACACATGTATATATATATATATATATATATATATATATATATATATATATATATGCAAAACAATGTTCTGTCAATTTCACGAATATTAAAATATGTATCAACATTTTTTTGAGCCAATTTTACGCGTTCGAGACTGGTTTGCTTGGCAAGTGTACCTAATGAAGAAGATACAGACATAAAGGAAAAAGCTTTGATTGCTGTCTAGAATCAAGTATGGGATAAAGGAATATATGCATACACCCAAACTTCAATTTAAATTTAGATATCATAGTATATACATATTTTCATTACATGGGAGTGCTTTCTTTTATAGTTTGAATATAACTTTTTGCTCAAGTTAATGGCCATCGAGGGTTATGGAAAAGTGCTTGGCTCATTAGATGACACGATTGTTTATGCTGAGCTCGCTGTGAATGTAATAAATTCAAAACTTCATCTTCACGACTTTCGTATAATCGAATTCAGGTACTGGGGTATCACATTTATTTATAAACTTATTATAATGAGCGTATTTTACATAACAGCAATATTCAAGTGCAATTGGATCAAGCCCGTTTAATTCGCGAGTTGACAGGACTTATTTTAAGTCCTATTACAAACCTGTTCAAGGATCTAATCACAACATCAATAGCGGATGGACTTAAGGAACAAATGCAGTCGGTTATGGATGATTTTAACAACGAGGATCCTTTGGAACTACGTAAATTTACAAAGCAACTCATCTCTGGAATAACCGGCTCCTCAACCGAATCTAAGGAATGAAAATATTAGTATTAAAAGTTATAGAAACACTGGGATCTAATTATTTTTCCAATTGATTAAAATCTAAATTTTCTAAAATCACAAAATGTATTTTATTCAAGAACTTGATTTTCAACCGATTAATTAAATTCCGTTTGTTATATATGATAAATGAGTCGATTACTGATCCTTATACTGATAAAGTTTTGTTCGAGGCTGGAAACAAGCAGTTCGCATTGGCTTGGCTAAATCTCAAATTTAGTTATTTTAGAATTCTTAATTATATGTTGCCAGCATTATTTTAATTATTCTTCTACTGGGTCAACTTCAAATATTTCAATCCCTTGTGAAGAAATGATGTGAAATCAGAGCATTTTAAAAATATTCCTGTATATATATTCATAAAATATTTGAAACTTGAACAGTGTATGAAAAGAAATGTGCACTGAACGAAAACACAAGTATAAAGAAATAAGCTTTGCCTCTTCTCAGAAGTACTAAATAACAAGATCAGACAACTGCAAGTGGCAAGATTAACTCATCTGTTGATGTTAAATTTGTTTTTACTCTTTTCAAGCTTATATTTGCAAGCTTTATTAAATATATATTTATTGGAACAGATTCTACAGGATAACATTTTCATAATATTTTACAACTGGAATTATCGAGTGATAGGACTTTGTGGGCAAACGAAACAATGGCGGATGCAGGTTGCGCAGAAGACAGATCACAAAAGATATGGCATTGGTTATCTTTCGATCCGGTCAGTGGACGCGCAATAAACGCAAATATTGACTTTTTGACTGAGCGATGCAATCCTTCGTCAGATGCGGGAACACTCCAGAAGTGATTGTTTGGATCCATACAAAAATGTGAAATGTTCTTTGTTGGATAGTGCCGTCTGAAGAACTTTGTGCGGGTATTGTCGGTTAGGGTAATGCCCTGATTAGATACCTTAAAGTGTACCTCCAACGGAACTGGACGCTTTTGCACGGTGAGCATTTCGAAAACCGCCTTCCGAACCGCATCGTCACCGGTAAGGGACTCCATATCACCTTGAAACAAGTAAAGGACATTGCAGGCCGCACCCTGTGCAAGCATCTGTTTTTGGCTGTGGATCAACTCTTCGTTATTGGAGACATACAAATGATCCCGATCTGGTAATATAAGGGTGCACGGTAGCGACATTTGATTAATTGAATGCTCAAAGACGAATGCGGATAAGGATGTAAATATTGGTTCATTGACGCATCCCATAAGACAAACACCACGCGTTGTCGGCTCCAATAGAAAATGTCGGACCAGCTGGTTTCCATATCCCGGTCCTGTGACTACGCCGGGAGGTGGCTTAGCGACACGCAGCACCAAACCAAATGCATTTTGATAGGTTGTCGAGTTACGAATAATAAATGTTCCGGGCACCGCATCACGCAATAAATCGACGGCTTCTTCGCGAGACATGTTGGGCTTATACCAGAACTCTGACAAATCCTTGGCAAATTTGACTAAATGCGGATCAACTTCTTTAGTGTTGCTGATGTTGTCAAAATGTTGGAGATTCTGTTTAGTTTGCTGTGTTGCTGCACCATTCTCGTCGATCATCAGATTGTTGAATGGTTTCGCAGCTGGATAAGGACTGACACAGCGATCAGAGTTCCCGATGTTTTGAACATATGGAAAGGTCGGCGTTTTGGATCGACTCTTTTCCTCCAACACTAAGTCCGGCTTTTTGTATTTAGTCAAAGAACGTGTTTCGACATCAGGCAGGTCTATGGACTCTATCTGTCTATCCTTAACTTCTTTGGCGGCAAGTAATGGTGCGTTTAACTTCCTATGCAGCTCATCCAAATCCCTCTGAATTGTTTCATCCTGTAATAACTCTCTGGCAGAGTCTTTGTTTGCTTCAATGGCTTGCACCTTTCGTTCCATTAGCATATCTTCGAACTCCTTCCGTGAAGGTGTCTTCCGCACCAAAGGACATGAAGCCGAAATACTCGGTCTAGCAGTTTTGCGTACTATGGTATTGCTCTGGGATCCCGAGGAAATGTTGTGCCCAAGTTTAGTATCCAATATCTCCAAATGATTGCTGGCGTCAGCGACATGATTCAATTCGCTGGTATTAAAGCCCACGGGAATATTGCCGTAAGTAAACGGAAGTGCATTCTCCCGAGCATGGTATGGAATATTTTCTGAATCGGTGTCCGAATTTCCATTGTGCTCAGCATTTTGCACAACAGATGGTGTCTCATGCTCCGAGGCCATTGAAAAATTCGTTTCAAAATATACGTGTATATTTTTACAATCCGTAATGTATAAATAGTTCCTCTATATATACCTATATGCATATGTATAACGTTGAGTCACACAGCACACACGTCTGCTAGGAACCAATACTGACAGTTGACTAACGAAAGAGTCTATGAACTAGTCGGTTGGCGTACTATACCCTCACATCTGGTATTATTGTTATGTCACGAATTGTGTAATGAGTTGATGGAACCATTTCCAAATTTTAATCGAGCATATACGTCATTATAGATTTATAAATTTCTTGTTTTTTACAGATATATTTATAAAACTATCAAATTTTTTTATTATTTTTTTCCACCAATCTTATATTACATCGTTAAAAATGAGAACTTTAAAATAAGGAAAAAATATTACGCTTCTGCTTATGCTAAGAGGAGACAGAGAACCAAATCACTATTCGCAATAGACTCCAATGATCACGATAAAAAATTTACTTGATCAGCGAAAAAAATATCATTGAAATTATTAGAGATAGTGTAGTTTTTTCTCTCCATGGCAAATTAACGAAAAATATATTTAATTTTATGAGAATTTTTTAAATGCACACGGAATGAGTTTATTTAATGATTCTGCAAGGGAATTTAGCTTTTTTAATGCGATATATTATTTGTATCTGTTTATTTACGTGCGACATATGCATATTTACATATACATAGAAAAGTGTTTGTAAATGTATCATATACCTACATATATATACATATACATATATAATATACAACTCATTGTTCATAAATTAACTCTAAAATAACATGTGGGAAAATTTTGTAGATGCAAGTCTTCATTTATGAGAAATTTGACACACAATCTCCACCAAGAAAAGTCCATTTTGGACAGCTCCATCATTTCGAAATATTGCTTATAAAAATATTTATTTAACGCAGATGCTTCGCACACTAAAAATGCGGATGCAGCCAAAATATAAACACACAAAAATACTAAAACATTAGTTGAATTTAGTTATATCGACTCTTTTGTCTCTTTGATCAACTGTTTGTATACATGCATATTATGAGGTCGGAGACGGCTACTTCAATGCATTACACATTTCCTAGCAATTGTTATTTTTCTCTGATATTTTTATCAAAGGAAATTAAAATATATCAATTTTGTGTACAGTGCAAAGAAGATCAGCCCCACTTAATTATAATTGTACCAAATAAAATAATATATGAAAAAGTTGCAGTTGGATAAACGGACTGCGTTATACTCTGATAAAGGCGTATATCCAGCTGAAAGCATGTGAAAAAATAATCTATTTAAAGGGTTGCAGAGTTTGTCAGTGGGTACAGCTCAGTCTTTAAGACGATGTACCTTACCAATTTGGGAATACTGTCTCCAAGATTGTGAGAGATTTTCGAGTGGGCATAGACGGATTCCTTTTAAGTACCTTATGAGGGGTATATTAGTCCAAGTTTGGTAACTCTAGCTTTATAATTGTGGGAGATTTTTACACAATTTTATGAGAAAAATTTAGTTCCGTTTTCTAAAGGTGTACGTCTAAAATTGTGGGATCTATCGGCTTACGACATTCTCGGAGGCGGCTTGGAGTTTTATAAACCGATCCTTGAAAAAGGTTAATTATAATCCACTTCCAGATCCTGTTTCGAGATTTGCCGATACGTTATCGAGTTTTCAACATAGTTTCTATCTTTATAATCAGAGTATTAAAACAAGTTAAGTTTTAATTTCAATTTAAGTCGGCGATACTGGCATACAAATGTTTTTACTGCTAACTGTTCGAATTTTGCTTTACTCTGCATTTTTGTGTTTATATCTGTATGAATAAGTGGAAATTAGAAATAAGTAGTAAAAGTGGAAAAGTGAAAATGAAACTTCAGTTGGAAATCAAGTCGCGCTTGATAGATCCTTGACTTCAGTAATGCATTGGAATGGAATATTGCAAATCGTATAAGAGATAAAATGCATTCTAAATACAATTAGGATGGATTAATTTTATATAATTAGATGGAGTGACTTATATTAAAGGTTCGAAGCCGGAGACTGTACCCGGGAATAACATTGTGAAAAAATATAGGACTTTGCTTTGATAAAAACATATTCTTCAGCTTAACTTCCCGAATAGTTAAGCAATAAATACAGTTTTTTGGGATTTTTTAAGGACAGCTAATTTATATATGAAAACATATTTTTGTAAACAGGAAGATACACATATAACTATCACATAAATATAATAGATCTTAAAATACTTAGTCTACAGTAAGGCAGTCAAAAATACACTTTTTAATTAAACTAGCTTGTAGTCTATGCAGACGCACTTTTACATATCTCAACAATACTATTGTTTAAGTGTAATTAATAAGTATCAGTTTGTTTTCGAACACAATGTAATAAGCAAATGAAGTAATTAAATTTACTTGGATCAATACCAGCAGTGGAAAAGAACTTTTAGGAAATAATGGAAATTGTCTGTATACGAGTGTCTCGTTTTGTTCTAGGTGGTGGAATAGGTGGATTAGATGGATTTGATGGATTAGGTGGATCAGGTGGTGTGCTCTGCAAACTTGGCACTTGACTGCCATTGTTGCCCTCTGCACTTTTCACAAGCTCATTGGTTGACATAATGGGCTTAAGGACTTTGCTCTGTGATAAATTTACTAAAGAGGCATTTTTTTGTTTTTGGCAGAATTTGTTTGAAAATGTGTCCTTCCATTCGCTGAATTTGGTTGGCTTGAAAAGCTTATACACAACACATATGCCTATGGCAGAGATCATCAGTAATAAGATAACGACGATCAAAATTATTAACCAAGTGAAGTGTTGTTCGTCATCCAATTCTACTTGGTCGCTCTTCGGAGTCGTAGGTGGTGTTGTAGTACGATGCACTGGTCGAACGGGACGATTGGGAATACGGGCATCTGTAGTTATTGCTATGTCTGAGCATGCGCGAAACTCCTCCTGTGGACCACAGCCAACTGCACCGCTGCCATCCTCACATAGTCCCCAGTTATTTCCGGCTATGTAACGCCACTGCAGCACACATTGATTGCACAGCAGATCTGAAGTAAATCAAATTGACATTTATACAGAAACTCTATTAGAAAGTGTTAAATTCAGAATTCCATATACCAGGCAAGCGTGCTGTGATTTCATAAATGCGACTCCCATTGCGGGGATAGAACCGAGTGTCCAAGTCTGTGGGATGATGGTGCGAGGGGGAGCCGCGAATTAAATGCAGGACATTTTTATCAAGGCAAAACTGTTTTGCGGCTGGCTTTTCGCATAATCTAAACTCAAAATATCTGTGAAGAGAATAAATTTGGCTTGAAATCTACTAAGGCAAACGTCTATTTTCCTCTTACCCCATATGACTAGCAGTCAACTCCACCCGAATTGTCATCTCCGAGCCGGGCAAATAACTTCGTACAACTACACCCTGGCCCCATTGACCACCATTTTCATGGGGCCGTGGCTCGGACAAGTCCCAGGCATCGCCACACTCTCCACATTTGCCACCGTTGCGTTTCCACTGTCGAGTAAAACCACCGCAATAAAGTTCGTGATCATTGTAATCTGGCGGTGTTTGGAACCCATAACGCCAGGCTGATGCCCTACTTGGTGGCTCAATAAGTCTTCCATGGGCATCGCCGAAGTAAACTAGGCATGAGATAACTAGGCAGAAAATAAGACACGTTCTTGAATTCAGCATGAGATGGTCTTCTTGTGGCATTACCTGAAAAAGGAGAGATAAGTATCAATGATTTTAATATCTAATATAATATTATATAAGGCGACAGAAGTAAATTAGGCGACTTGCTAGTAGTACAACTCAATACATGCCTTAGTACATACTTCCGCCCGAGGGAGGAATGGATTCACGGTATGCCCGGACCACAGGCAACCGTAGCATTATATAAAGACATTTTACATGGGTATCCATACGAATGGGCTCAAAGCACTCTACAACGATTTCTGCTGAAGCTGAATACACGAAGAGGAGCTTGATTCTCCGGAACACTTCCTCTGCTTCTGCGCTACACTAGGAAAACACTTTCTATAAAGGATAACACAGGTAGAGAATATGGGACCAACCAGAATTGCGAAATTTTAAATGCAACTGGCTGCTTTACCCCCTGATTCATGCTGACATGACTGCCATAAGAATGTCGTGAGATCCACACGGTACCACAACGGACCACAAATGGCCCATCTGTGTCGACCTTGGTCGGCAACTGCCAAACCTAACCTAACCTGAACTAGACGATATCCTGAATTAAAGAATTCAAAGTAGATTTTTATTATGCCACAGAATATTCCTACCGAATACCTTTTAAGTTGAGTCCTATATTGATATCGATATAAGGGTATAAGGATAACGAGCTGTATTATTAATTTAATAAATAAACTTGAGCTGCTCATGGTAAATATGCCTTATTTAATCTCTGAAACCAGACGAACAGTAAGGCAGATAGGGCTAGGTCCACTGTGATATTAATGCTGATCATGAATACGAGTATATATATATTTCTTATGTTGCCTGCTGCACACATCGACCACTTTTTTATACCCTTTCTAGTCATATTTTATGGGTATGGTATGCTTATAAAAATCAATATTAAAATTCCAATTGGCATCAGTCTGATACTCAGGTTCCACCCACGGAGAATGGCTAAAAAAAAGCATAAAACGGTTTAAGATTCAGATTACTTCATACCAAAATTCAATTCAATCCGTTGACCGGAAAAAATGCATTCACCAACTTCGACTTATTGAATCATTTGATCATCGATTATGACATTTTCGAAAGAGGACTACGAAAATACATTTCACTCTTTTACTTCCGCAAAAATGTTTTTCTGATCCCGGAAAAAATTTTATTTATATAAGCTGAACATATTTACATGTGTTTATAGCTTTTTTTTGAGATAAATCGGCCAATGGATTCACGTCATAACATTTTAATACGTATTGCGTAGATTTAGTTCAGTATGTATCAATAATAACATGAACATTAAATATGTATTGTTAAGTGATTCTCGCCATTATTAGTTATTCGAACTTCTTGAATTCGTATTTTCAACGGTTTTATATATTTTGCAAATAAGAGAACTGGTTTAAAAAAAAAACATGTTGAACACCAACTGTCACGCCGACGAATGCATTCCCTTACAATTCCACATACTAATTTAATGATTAATTTAAGATAAAAATTATTTTTCTGCAAATTTTAGGCGCATGATAATCATTTGATAATAATTTTAATGGCTGCAACAGAAAGTTGTATATAATTAAAGCTTTAAAGCATTGCTTGTAACGCTAATGAAAAATATTTATCAGTTATGTCTCCTTTAGTGCGTTATGAACTTAAAAAAAAAAGTATAATACCATCTGCAAAGGTATAAGAAAAATTTAAGTTATGCTAAACCAGAACCAGTCTAAATTTCTAAAGACGACACTTAATAAGCAAACTGGTTATTATGTACATATTTTATGCTCTGTTCGAAAAGAGAAAATGAGAGTGATGGTTTAGTGATTTTATTTTCACATTGTTTTGTGGAAAGCCCATCTGGATATCAATCCTTTTTCCTTTGTTGAGTTACATTCTTGACATTTTTCTTGTTTAGTCACTGATAATCAATATTATAATTTTATGTGTGCTTTATCTACAGTCAAAAAATGTAACGAGTTAAAAAAAGAACTATGATCACATTAAAAAGGCATTGTTGTATATTTATCAGACAGAAGGTAGCACCTCCGGCACCATAAAGTGATTTAAAATATTATCCCTAATATGATCAATTTTTTATTACCAATGTACATACGTATTACGTAGAATTAACACATTATATAGATACACAAATACACAGATATATGAACTTTCATTGTCTAACTTTCACCTTTATGCACTACCCAACGACCATGCACATAAGCGTGGATACACGCATATATCTGTGTCTGTCTGTGAATTCAGTGAATACATAGCAGTAATTATGTACATATGCAGATATATTTATTGTTGTGGAACTGTGGCTTCAAGCTTTTGAATACATATGTACAACTTGAGTAAATGGATACTCAACGAAGTACCTCACAAAAATGAGTTACTCACATAAATGTAGCAAATTAGCAAGCCTTCGAATTTTTGCAGCAATCTATGACTCGTCTTTACGTTATCACCTGAGGTGTGAGCCGCGATTCTTCAAGTAAGTTTAAGTCACAAACTTGTGGCTGCTGACAAGTAAAAGCCTTTCACAATTTAACTCATATGTTTTGTTTAGTTTTATTTAAAGAAATTGGATTTCGTGCACCATCCAACAGCTTTAAAACAATACTGAGGCGGCTCGAGTCCAAGCATGCGGATTTCAGTCACTTTTTCGGCTCTTTGAGTTGTTTAACTGGTTTGGAGAAATTTTTTTTTACGCTGAAGAGCGTCGCTTGACTGAGTATGCTCCAAAAAACTATTGTTTCATGTGTTGTTTTGTTGTCTTGTTGTCGCGATCTTAACCTATGTAAGTTGTAAGTTTTGAAGCGCACTGTATGCGGCATGTTGACTGTGGTCATGTTTCAGAGCCCAAGAAACTGTAAGTTTACCATTAATGCAGATCGCCTTCCCGGTCTTAGAAGTATTGTGCTTAGGTAACTTTACAGCTATTTTTCACACACTCGTAAGCATATAAAAATTACGAACCTACACATTATAACCTGGTACTGTGTAACTGACATAAATGCATGTATAATTTGTACAACAGTGACAGAAAATCATTGAATAACAGTAGCACATACGCATAAGTACATATTTTGGCACTTCGCCCAGTGCAGCGTTTGACACGTTTGTAAGAGACCAAAAGGTGGAATTTCGACTCGTCGTTTTTGGGCTGATCAGAAATGTGTATACATATATATGTATATTGTCAAAATATTATGGTAAATGGCACAGGGAAATTCAATACTGCGTCGCTTATAATTTTAAATTCCATTGCACCGTTTAACTTTTTGTTTGATTTTCAATTGGCATACTAATTACTTACAGTTATACCTATTTTTGGACCTGTATAGCGTGCCAATGTTTTTGTTTCCTTTCAGGTATTGGGGCTTGAATTTGTAGCAATGCGTTGCCAAAAATGAAGGTGCTGGTCCCAGTTTTGCCAGTCAGTTTTTTATTGTTGCTAATTTTAGTTGTTTGATCAGTTTAACTAAATTGGGCTGATAATTTGGCTTCAATACTTATATTTATTTAAAGTCAACGACCAGTGGGTTATAACAACAAGAATAAGAAGCTCACTTTTGGCAAACAAGAGATGTTCTTTTCCTGTGTTTCAATTACTTAAATTTCAAAACGAAATTTTATAACAAATCAAATCTATTCAAATATTATTAAAGAAAAATTTGATCAAAATTGATAAAAATAATATTTGTAATAACGAAGAATGTTCGTTTCTGAAGCGATGATTTAGCAAGATTGCCAGTTAGCTATGTGTTAATAGTAACTATTCGTAATAGAATATTATTATAATTATATATTTTATTATAAATCTTTTATTTTACATGTATTTTTTAATGTTACAATGAATGTCAAAAATTAAACATTCAATTCAAATTTAACAGCCATGTTGTACCTCTTTTCGTTTGCCATAAAAATTTTAAACTATGCCTTATGTTAAGTTATGCTCATTATGGCATGCATAACAGATGTAAAAAAAATGCATATAACATGCATGGACATGAACTCATTTTCAACGATTATAGTAAATTATCCATATTGCCTCCAAACACTTTTCATTGAATTTAACAAATTTGAACGTGATTAAGACATCGATTTCAATAATATTTATCAAATATCTTTGTCATTTTATGTCTTAATAACAAATTATTTTTTACTGATGATGTTAAAAATGCATTTGTTTTAATGTGCAACACAATTTTTTAATTATTGATTTGACAATAATCGAATTATTTGCTTTACTTCTTAAAAAAAACTTGTCAGCTAAACGTTTAGTCGACTTAAAAAGACACCGCAAAGTATGCAGCAACTTTATGTGCTTATAAATTCCCAATAAAATACCTTCATTTATTCTGGCGTCGATTTCCAATTAAATTTTCTTGATTTTCTCGTGATCATTTGACATTGCTGTTTCTGGGAGTCTGGTGATCATCTGGAGCTATTTCAAACAAGTTCAATCCATTCAACTTGTAGATGCAATCCGCATCTATATTTCTCCTAAAAAAAACAATTTTTAGGAAAACTTATAATTATAAATTAAATGCATCGCATTCAGTTAGTGACTGAAACTGTTATAGAGAAGAAATATCTTAAGTGCATAGCAAGTAAGTTACTAGGTCATCAATAGAAATGTTGCTGTTACTGCTCGTTACCAAAATCAAATACAAAAACTCCAATATCAAAGCCGTGGTACCCAAGATGCACATGTGATTGATTGTAACAATTGTGCTTTGAACAAATAAAAATAATTAAATTACAAAAATATTGTATTCGCATATCCACATATTTGTCCATAGAAGTGTGAATATATGAATATGAATATAAACGGGCTAGTTGCGTTTACCATATTCATACATTCCAAGACAAGCCACCATAAATGTTCTTGATTTATTTGCTACCCCTAATATGGCCTAGTGTGGGTGGAATTTCTAAATAAATTTAACAGTTTATATATAAAAGCTACAACAACCACTTTCTTACACCTCATAAATGCAGACCAACATAAATTTAAGTTGAAATATCCACTTTATACTGTCGTGTGTTAAAATAAATAAATCAAATAATAAATAAGAACAAAAGAAATGACTTCAAAGACTTTATAAACATGATATATTTTCACTTTTTTGTAATTCATACCCCGGTTAAAATTCAAAATTCAACTTTAGTGATAAGTGTCAGAATATTGTAACATCACTATGAAGAAGTTAATGAAAATTAAGAATGATATATTTGATGTCTAAAATAAGCTTGGAAAATCACGTCAACATCACTAACCAGCTCGCCCCATCAATCATAGTGTTTGGACCGCTAAATCGGTAAAATCCATTTCTGTGCATTTTTAAAATTTATATATTGATTTTTGCCTTGCTTCTGAGTTAGGTTCCATCAATAAAATACCAATATACAAACATACCTGAGATTCAGGTTGGTAGCAAGCACACTTTATGGCAACACCAAATGCTGAGGTGTTTCGTGTAAATCTGCCGGTTAATACTATTGTGTTGTAAAGCGGCCGATTATAGATCTTTCATATTTTGTAGTGTCGAAACGAAGCCATAGCCCAAGCGACTCTGATGGTCATAACGCTGTTTAAACGGACTCAGCGAAATCAGCTTTAAAACAGATGACAGTTGATTTTAAGCACATACATCTCTCATGGTGATAAAAAAATATAACGCATATATATAGGAGCATCAACTCATAAGGCAGACCAGAATGTAGATATTTCTGATTAGGAGCAACTGACAATAGGTATTCGATTTTTTGATGAAATCCAAATAATAATTCGTGAAGAATTTGGCGGATTGATGTCTTTTGACGCAGAGACAATAATCTCATAAAACTTCAAACTTGAAATTAACTTTGACCCTGAAAAGTTTGTAAAAGTTAACTTCAATGCGCCAGTCACAGGCTTAATTTTGTCATTAATGATCTGAATGTCGGTCCAAAAATCCAAAGCACAATACACATTTTATAAAAAATCGGTTCGTAGACAAGATGCGCAAAATTCGCACTCATTTTGTGAAACACTATGTTCTGAGAAGTATGTAACCATAAGATATTTCAAAAGAAGGAAATTCATCCATAAGAAAACTTACATTTAAATTATAGAGTGCCGCTCGTTGATGCGTATCTTATTAAATATTACGAGCATATTTGAAATATCCAAACAATATTTGGAAAACAAACTTCAAGAGCATAGAGTAATTTTTAGAAATTTGCTTAGAAGATTGTGTTGATTAAGCACAAAACTGTTTTGTTTAAGTTCGTTTTTACTAAAGAAATAAGACTGTTCAATTAGTTCTTTGAGGAGAGTTAAATCCTGGCTGCGAAAACCCGCTGACTGAATTTTATCTAAACGGTAATTAAAATCAATTATTTTGTTTTACAAAACAGGCTCATGAACGCTTTAAAATATAAGATTTAAAACTAGATAAGTTTTCCATAAATATAAACTTATAAAATTGAATTAACAAAATAAGTTTTAAATTGAACAACTGACGCGAATCTGAATTCAGCATCAAAGAAAACAAAGTAATGTGCATATATTTTGTCAATTAGTAATTTTGTGAAATATTTTATAATAATGTAAAATAACGAAAAATGTTCTTGAAGTAACAAAATGCCTGATTACGGGTTTTATACTTTAGTGCGGGTGGTACTACCACTCTCATTAATATTTGGTAAGAGGTCCAATACGATATAGGTTACAACGCAATGCAGCAACCACTAACGCTATACACACAGCTTCCCTATCGCGGCCGGTCGCAATATCGATGATATATCTAATATTGTTTTTGGTTTCACCTTGGCTGTCCAAACGAAGGGCATTCAAAATATTTCTGGCCTTTGCGTGTTCACTGAGTGCATTATTAGCCTTAGGCCATCTTGCTGTAAGCCTTATACATTTAATGTTGGTTTACGTCAAAATAAAACCATCAGTCTCGATTATCCTACGTCAAGTTGGATTTGTGAATTTTATGGGAGTACGGTAAGCAAAACTGCGAATCTAATATGGATCTTAACTAAAACTTTTTCTATAGAGTAATTTCAGTATTATATTGGATTTGTCCAGATATCATGGTAACAATTGTGACGTTGATTTTGCTAATTTTTATAACAATATCTGGTAAGAAAAACTCGCAATCAAAACACTTTGAGGAATCAAAAAAATCCGAAGAACATAATATGGAAAATCCGACAGAATTTCAAAAATATTCTGAAATGAACCGTCTTATGATAATTGCATACATTCGATATATACTAAAAACAAGTAATAATTTTGGAATAACACAAACTCTACCCTAATAATACATTTTCTTTTATGCAGCTCCACTGTTTTCCCTTATGATACTATACATTGCTTCCACTCTAAGACCATCACTACCTAGCAGCTTGTACTTCATTATGTTCATAGTGGCTGGCACATATTGGGCTCTATACCGACAGATCCATTGGTATTTATAACAACAACAAAAATCTGTCTTCGTTACGCCGAAGATTTTATAACATTTCAGATCGGGGTCCACCCGATTATAGTTAAGATTAATCAAATATTTTATATATTAATTATTTGTCGTTAAGATTTTACGAAAATATTTTGAACATAATAACAGTATATATATTTATATAAGGTTTTTATTGAACTATTCACATTTCTATTGAAGCAACAAATATGATATGGGATGGCTTTGACATTTTTTTTTTAATTTATAACTTTAATTTTCATTTTAAATTAAATTTTTTAATTTGCATTTTTCAAAATCATTTTTCCAATTTGTAAAATATTTTAGTTCGTTTAGTTTAGTTATTACATATAAGTAATTTTAATTTGTTTGAATAGAATGTAGTCTGCTTTTATGGAAGAAATCAATCGCATATTTCTCTGTGCGATTTCCTAGCGAAACAATTTCGAACTTTATCAGCCGAATGAATCTAGCCATGTCCGTTCATCTATCTGTCCGTCTAACTTAACCCGTAGGTCTCAGAGACTATAAGAGCTGTATACATCATTTGTTTCTTATTCAAAATATCAATCAAATAAATCAATCAATCAATCAAAAATATCAATCATATGTTCTGGATATACATACTTACTTTAAACTCAAAAATTTTAATTTTGTAAGCTTTTTTTGTTATTTAGTATTAGATAATTTAAATTGTTTGGGATACTGATTGGGTATAAATTGTGGTGGACAGCGAAGAAAATTAAACTGTGTTTGTACTTACTTTTGCAGCGGTATGTATTTTCCACTAATCGTTATTGCTGTAGTCTTAACGGCGCAAATCATTGGATTTGTTGCATATCAACTGCCAATAGTACAGGACTATCTGGATAGCCATTCAATATGGGTGCGGTAAGCTGAGTGTTTTTAAATATAGTTACATTCATAATAAAGCAATCTTAGCATTATGGGACTCGAACCAATTATGATACTTTTTCAGCGTAATTGGAATGGAATGATATTTAAGCTAAATGATGAATTAAGTGTAGATTCATACCTGAGTCCTGTTGCATTGATGGCATCCTATTTTATCATAACGCTTAATATTAAACAAAATGCCCGCTACATGATTTTCACAACAATACAATTGAAAGTGATTCCAAAACCCGATGAACAATCACAAATTACTCAAGAATCTTTACAACAAAGTCTGGATACTGAAGAACCATCATTACTGGAGCAATTCTTTTATATGATTTGTGATGTAACAACATTCATATATAAAAATTGCTATATACTGCTCAACATCATTATGATGGCAAGTACAAACTTAATTTAATTTCGCTTAAAAATATTTATCTTATACATATACTTTAATCATCATTCCACAAGTAGAAAGTACTCAACACGAGAGATTTCGGCGATTAAATGCCCAAGTTGTTATCTACCAAACTCAATATGAATACCAATTGTAATTTATAACTTTAAATTGTAATTTATAACTATAACAATTGAACAATACTAGTATTCATACTCTGATAACCGAAGGTATCATTGTATATTGGTTTTCCGACTGTGGATTACTCTGTCGCCAGATTTATAACAGCTAATCAAAGAACCCTCTTATGGTGGTGGGGGAGGTGCGACAGTGTATGTGGGTGTCACTCAATCTTTGAACAATCATTAATGTACTCTTTAAATTTGGTGACTCAATAATAAATTCGCATTTTTAACAGCTATGAGGGCTCATTGCCATGAGCGCCTGCTCTGTCTCCTGTTATTCAAGCCCATCTCTCAGTCTACAGCCCCTTAATCACGACCACGTTTATTAACCTGCGCAGTTCTTTATTATAAAGGGATAAATTAGCTTGAGCTTGACGTGAACCACATAGGCCTCAGAGAACAGCCTTGCCGCTCCATGCCTACTGCACAAAACAAATAAATATCTCTTTTTACCTAAAAAAAAAAAGTGCGTCCAATAGCCCATTTTCGCAGATCTTCGGCTCTTTGATCAGGACAACATCGACACCTCCGCCAAGGTGAGACGGAAAGACACCTGAAGCTGCTTTTACTTCGTGTACTTCAATCTGCAGGATAGTTAGATAATCAACTGTCCAAAAGAGAGATATCGTCGAACTCAACATAACAAAGGCATCTGGGATGTTCTCCTATTTGGACAATCCTGCGGGACCGTCCGCAATGTTGGATGCTTCCATGTCAATGAACGACTTCTCATCTTTTCTGCCACTGACATTCTACTTGTATACCCGAATGGGAACGTTCCCTAAGCCACACACACCGTCCATTGACTTGAGCATTTTCAATCTGGGTGAGGATAAACTGTCTTCTGAGTCCACCATCTCCGATATCCTCCAACTAGACGTTGAAAGTGCACCTGGAGCATTTTGAGCATAGGTTATGGCTCCTTCGACTTCTCTGCTCGGCATCTTTCTCCAATCCACTCTAGCCTTCAGCCGGCTCCTCACCAACCATGCTTGCCACCTGCAGCTCCGCCGATCGACCATGGCTTCACAAATAGGCGACAGTTCAAAGATTCATTTTGGCGATGAATCTGCTGTGAAGTTCGTTCAGCATTAGGCACTATCTGTCTCGAGGAATCTGAGCATCCTCAAAAAAGTCCTATGCTAATTAAAGTAAATCAAAAATCTTGATCAGCGAACAAAACAGGCTTATACTCACCAAGCAGATACGGCGTTTACCTAAGCAAAACCAAATATTCAGCGTAAGAGAACTACACCAAACAGCAGTTATATCAGCATGTTGCGACCAATTAAACTGCGTTCCTTGAATTCTGGGTCCACTTTTCGTCGTCAATTTGGGGCTTTTTTCTATAGAGATCCACGCATCCTTTGGTAGAGCTCTTGATAGTGAGAAAAAATATATATTTATAATTTTAACGAATCAGGAGAGGAGGTGATCTCTCAAGAGGAGGTGATCTTTAGAGTTTTATTTTGTATAAAATTGATTAAGAAGAATTATAAGTCTGAAATTCCAGTTGTAAAGAAAACAATTAGTATTTATTAATTTTAGCGTAAGCATTAGTTCCATTTTTAATGTTAGTTCATTTTCACTATGATGATGTAGCTATGTATTGGCTGTTGGATCTTTTTTAAATCTTGGGTGAATTAATAATCAGTAATTTACTTTTAAAATGTGCCAAGTAAATCTCTAAACTAACCGGGTTTAAGCGATTTTCAGTGCGAGTGGACGGGCAGTAATCCGGGTAGTAAGTACCAGTAATCTACCTTCCAAACGCCCAAACCCGAGTGCAGCCCTTCACATAGATTATTGTTATTGATATTGAAAGAATCAATCAAGCATCGCGTGAATACCGTTGGGCACCTCTGAATCACGACTTGCGTAATTAACAAAATATTATTTTTTTTTCTGGCTCATATTCGTTTGTTCTCTTTTACTAAGGCTTCTTACGCTAAACTGTGATCTTTTGCTCTTTTCCTATTTCAGATCTGGTCTATTGTTTATCATAGCTGGTTAACTTTCGTGTTGCTTATTTGGGCAAATATCTTGTGGATGATACCCAACCAGCGTCGATCAATGATGCGAACGAGTTTCTTTGTTGTGATGTACGCTGAGTTTCTCCTTATCGCACAGTATATTTATGGAATGAATTTAAGTAAGACGGAGCTGCCCACCAAGGTGATATACTCGTACATTAAATTAGAAAATCATATAGATATACGAGGTGTGTTCAAAAAGTATCGCGAATTTTGTGTTTTTTCAGATATTATTTATTTATTCATGAATATCTATTTTGTCCCCTTCAAAGTAATCCCCATGAGATATTATACACTTGTGCCAACGGTTTTTCCAATCTTCGAAGCACTTCAAAAAATCTTTTTTTTTTATCTTGTTCAGCTCCTCCTTCGATCCCGTCTTTATCTCGTCAAGCGTAGCGTAACGTCGTCCTTTCATGTGCCTCTTCAGTTTAGGGAACAAGAAAAAGTCACAGGGGGCCAGATCTTGGGAATACGGTGGCTGCGGCATCATTAGTGTGTTGTTTTTGGCCAAAAAGTCGCGCACAAGCAACGATGTGTGAGCAGGGGCGTTATCGTGGTGCAAAAGCCAATTTTTGTTCTTCCACAAATCCGGGCGTTTCTGGCGGATTGCTTCGCGCAAATTGCGCATAACTTGCAGGTAATATTCCTTATTGACCGTTCTACCCTGTGGCAAGAACTCATGATGCACCACGCCCCTGCAATCGAAGAAAACTGTCAGCAAAACTTTCACATTCGACCGAACTTGGCGCGCTTTTTTTCGGTCTTGGTTCGTGCGGCAGCTTCCATTGAGATGATTGAGCTTTGGTTTCCACGTCGTAACCATAAACCCACGATTCGTCACCAGTTATGACCCTCTGGAGCAAATTTGGGTCGTCGCGGACAGAGTCCAACATCTCATTAGCAATGTTCATGCGATGCTGTTTTTGGTCGCAATTGAGCAATTTTGGTACGAATTTCGCGGCGACCCGTCTCATGCCCAAATCATTGATAAAAATCGAATGGCATGAGCCAATCGATATGTCTAGCTCCTCAGCAACTTCTCTAACGGTGATTCGACGATTGGCCAATACCATTTTCTCCACTCCATTAATTTTTTCGTCTGTTGTTGAAGTGCTCGGGCGTCCGGTACGCTCTTCGTCGTTCACATCTTCTCGGCCTTCTGAGAACATTTTGTACCACCGATAAACGTTGCTTCGGTCCAAGGTAGCTTCTCCGTATGCCACAATCAACATTCGGAATGCATCCGCGCACTTAATTTCGTTTTTCACACAAAATTTGATACAGGTTCTTTGATCCATTTTTTTGAATAGGTAAAAATCGAAGACGATCCAAAACACGTGCAAGCAAAGCAGCTGTCAACAATTAAGTGAACATTCAAAATGGCCGAGCTTGTCGGCATAATTGAGAGACATGAGTACCAACATAACGCTACAAAAAAATCGAAATTCGATTATACGTAACCCGCGAAAATTCAAAATTCGCGATACTTTTTGAACACACCTCGTATTACAACTTAATCAATCAATGTATAACTTTCGTGACAGCTTCCTCGCTAAGTATTTATAATTATTACCATACGAAATTTTTCAAATTAATTTTTATATTTATTAAGAATTAAGATACAGCAATTAAATAATTAATATCCATAGATATACGGATTAAATCTTGCACAAATTGGATTTGTCCATCCAATGGACAGCGGCGTGCAACCCTGCATTCCATTATTTATTAAGACTGCATTTCTTTGTATATTCTGGATAACTTCGCACCAATATTTCAAAGAGAAAGCTGAGGACAAAAAAGATATACTATCTCAGATTTTTAGCCCAAAACATTCACGATCTGAACACACATTGTTTGAGAAGTCAAGGACACCTCGTGCAATTTTATTTGTTTTCGAAAGTGTCTCAAATTTTGTCACCCGTATCTGGATGTGGATGCTGATATTTTTAATATTTCTCTGTGCTATGCTTGATCAAGTTATGACTGGATTTCGAATTTGCTATATGTCATTGTTCCTTCTGTTTCTAATGGTTTTTCATATGTCATTGCACCTCTGGATAAAGTTCTTGTTCGGCTATTGGATGTTTGTCATATTCTACGCGATGACTATATTAACTATTATATACACTTACCAATTCGACTACTTTGACCATTATTGGGAGAAGTATTTCCATGTTCATCCCAACTTGTAAGTCAAACCTATGCATTTGCAAACACATTAAACAACCATATTTTCCCTTAGGCAAAATGATATTGGGCTGCGGCGCTACCAAACTAAAGATCTATGTCTACATTTGCTTGTGCCGACATTAACAGTCATTTTCACGGTCGTTCAACTTCATTATTTCCATCGACGCTTTATGCAATCAGTTCGCGAACCATTTCCAAACGAAAGACATAAAGTCTCTCAAGTGCAATTTAATAACAATCCGCACAAATCCAACATACGCAAAAAGTCGTGGAAATCAATATTGTCTATATCGTATAGGAGATTACGTTCCAAAATTAAACGATGGTTTCGACCTAGCAAAGAAGTGGCTTGGCGATTTCTGGAAATCCACATGATTAAGGCGGTCATATTGACGACCTTCACCTGTGCTATTTCAGAGATTTGCTGCTTTAACCTTCTGCTTCTTCTATCCTCGTTGTTGAGTGTTTGTGTAAATCGCCTTATACGACGTGTAATTTTTCGAATAGTGACGTTTTGGGTCTCCGTTTTAATACTGATGAAGATGATCTATCAAATAGACTATTTGGACAAAACAACCTACGATTATACATGTGTAAGCCTGCATTTATACTTATTCAACACAAAGTTAAGGAAGAGCCTACTTGTAGAGAAACAATACAATCAACTTTGCCGATTGGATGGGTCTCCGCAAAGCTGATCAGCATTTTGGTGCACTATTACGCTACATAGCACCGTACCTTGTATACATGATCGTCTCCACATTGCATGCTGTAGTAAAGCTGCGTGATCATTTAATACGAATGCCAATGGGCAGCAGACGAGACCCGAACATTCTCTTTCCGCATACAAATCGTCAGGATGCGGAACGGAATTTTCCCGAGCTCTTAAAATATCTGTTTAATTATGGGTTCTTCAAGTTTGGGTTGGAAATCACCCTCATTGCACTGGCTTCTACAATTGTCCATAGACGTGATTTACTCGCACTGACATATTTAATCTGGCTAATACTGTTACTCTGTCTGAATAGAATGCAGAGCGCACGTATATGGTATATTATCCAACTATATTTTGTACTTTCAATATTGGTACAATACGTGTATGTTATACATTTTCCACCAAATCTATGCCGTAGTAAGTATTACAAAGGATCCAAACCGTTATGAAAAGTGTTCATTGATTTGTTCTAGTTATTCCCATGAGGTCACATCAAATCCCGGAAAATAAAACTGTTGAGAAACTTATAGGTGATTCAGTTAAGTCCAAACTCATGCTAGATTTTATTGTGCTCCTACTTATATCGCGACAGCGAAGCGCATTTAAAGCAGACTTAAGTCAAACGAAAAACTACACATACCCCGGTGGTGACAACAGGAATATTGTCAACAATATTGCTAAGCTCGGCCTGGTTTACTTCAAAAATCCTACGCATGACTTTTGTTCCTTTGTGCGTAACTATTCCGATGTTTTCAAAATATTAATTTTCTGTAACGCTCTCTGGGTTACACTGGCAATTGTATTTATGGGTGGCGTATGCAGTATGGATATGTTATCATTGGGATATCTGATATTCGCTTTAGTATTTCTGCTACAAGGATCGGAAGTATATCTGCAAAATATCCATTACATCATATGTCGCTGGAATTTTCTTATAGCGCTTAATGTGTTCAACATAATTATCAAAACAAGCATTATTGTATTCGGAAATATGCTGAACATCAAGGATAAACAAGATTATCAGAGTTTGTTCGCAGTTATGGAATATGACCAAACTTTGAGTCATCATGATACAGATAAGCTATCCGAAAGGTCGGGCAACTACAACTATGGACCTAATAGCCTCATCTTCAATAACACCCTCATCTGGCATGCAATTATTTTTGCTTTCATCGTCTTTCAGCATCGTATATTTCGATCATATTATTTTTGCCACATTATAATGGATACTCAAGCTAACACAATTCTAGCGTCGCGGTAAGTGAAAAATCTCTATCCATAACACACACCAGACACACCTTTTTGGAAGATCTCACTTTTCTTATCCTCTTGCTACCCCTCGCCATTTGATGGGTTCTCGGGCTACTCGGACTCTCTCTCTATGAGAAAAATCTTATCTAACTTGCTGTTGCTGTTGAAAAAGTAATATTAATATTTCTAATATTTACAAATGAATTTCCGCAGTGGGGCCATTGTTATTGAGAACTTGCACTATAAACAAATTTATGATCGCAGAGAGTCGGAAAAGAGCGTACTTGCAAGCGTAAAGGCAAAAATGGAACGAATCAGGATTGCCAATAGGAACAACTACAAAAGTAAGTGCGCTGGTTTCTCGTCTCTTAACTAATTTTTTCATTGTAGAGGAACATGAGGTTACACCGAGTTCGCCAACCAGTTCGCCAACCAGTTCGCCAACCAGTTCGAGATCGGAGGATAGTTTACATTCAAAAAGCTCCAAATTAAAAAATATAAGTTTGACACGTGCGTCACCATCGAAAAAGCGGAACTTAAAACTTCATCCACATGCCGTACGTTCCGGAGATTATTATATGTTTGTTGAACAGGAAGAAGTTGAAGATCAGCTCTTAGACGATGAATATGATTTTCTGGAGAAAGAGGAAGAGCTCAATCGTCAAACGATTAAAGCAGTAAAATCCTTGAGTTGTTATTTAAATTAACGCTTACATTTTTATTGACAGTCCAAATTACAAAAGCAACTGGCCTCAAAGCGAATTGGAGAAAATAGCTCGGATTCTGAGATTGACTTCGATACGCATCCAATAGTGAAACTTACAAGTGAATTAATAATGCTTGTAACACTTAGGCTGAACCGGCTATCCCGTAACTATCGTTTTGTACACAAAGTACTGTCTGCAGAGAAAAAGACTTTACAGGATATAAGTACCATGAATCGACTAGGACTCGTTAATACTGCTGCAATGTTTAGTTTTTTAAATCAATCTCTCTACTAGTGAGTTTGCATATGATACACCTTTCAATGCAGTTTTTAAATTTGATTCGATTCTTTTGTTTAGCAAACAATTGGATGCCATTAGTGACAGATCAAAACTACCGTCGGTTAGTCTAGTGTCAAGAAACGAGGACTTTAGCACTCTCGATCATAGTGAGTTTGTACAAATGCTGTTTGCTTTTTGGCATGCGATTATTGCCAATACGGAAGCGGTTAGCTACTTGGCTGTGTTCGTCAATCAAGCTGCAAACTCCTCTTTAATTTCATTACCACTGCCATTTCTCGTCCTTTACTGGGGTGCTCTAACATTACCTCGACCAACAAAATCATTTTGGGTAACTCTTATTACTTACACATTGGCGATGATTTTCTTGAAATGCATAATGCATCAAAAAATTGTGCTTGACCTCAAGCTTACAAAACTAGCAAAGACAACGGACTTTGAGTTCTTCGTAAAACATGGCAAGGCTGTATACGATCTTCTGCTCCTGGTTGTACTTTTCTGGCATCGCTACATGCTAAAAAAGCAGGGAATTTGGAACTTACCACGATCCGAAAATGATGCGGTTTCATCAAACAAGTCATGTGAGCTTACTTATCGTTTTTTATATGCATTCAACAATAGTACATATTTTAAAAACAACTTCCTTAGATCGCAAATCACACAACAAGGACCGACCAAGTGAAATCGTTAGACGACTAAGGTATTTATATGATTTACTTACTCTCTGTAACGCCAATTAAGCAAATGTTATACACACATGTAATACAGACACAAACGATTCAGAAAAAAATGCGAAGATTCTAATTTTATTTTTATTTATTTAAAATTATTACTTATTTGTTACTGTATATTGGGCTCAGATAACACAACAATTTAAAAGATTTGCGTCATACGTCTCCACCCTTCCTGCAATAGACAGGACTACTGCTGCGCAGACGGCCCTGTCCAGCTTACATAACCTCATTGAGCTCGCAATTGGAACACAGCTTCCTAAAGAAAATCCTATGTTTTCTTTTCATAGCGGCAAAATGTCCTGCTTAGAATTCAATTTTTAATCATTATACATGCCAGCAATACAAAAAAAAAAAACTAACCGTTTTAATTTTATGTTTATATTTGCATATTTTGGCTAAAACTGTTCCAACTCGACAATGCAACAATCCATCGGTTATTTGTATTAATTCAATTCGTTTTATTTGCTTTCTTCATGCCTTTTGATATAACATGCATATCATGCTGTTGCCTGCAACTTGTTATTATCAATGAATGTGGAACCCAAATACTCAAAATTTCGAACAATACTGCACACTTTTTCTGCTTTCGATCCGGACGGTCGAAGATCGACTCTGTCCTAGATTAGTGGAAGTCACCAGCCACAGAATCCATAAGTTCACATATATCCCCCTGGGCACAGAGTATTGCACAGTCATATATAATATCGATGACATCCTTTATTTATATTTACTCAAGGGAAGAGTCTGGTAGTGATCGTAGGGATATGCATGGATTTAAACGAGACATGGACGATTTCCTACGACCTGGCGTGGAAAATAAATATGTGTATAATAACATTGAATCAGAGTACTATCGGCAAGCTATGCAACATTTAGAGTAAGTATAACAATAAAATTGAATAAAAACACTACAAATATACAAAATGCAATAACCCACAGGCACAAGGGCGAACCTTTATCTGAAATAAAGAAATTTTTTCTTGCTTTATTTCACAAGGCTCGCCTGTCAACTGATGTTTATACATTATTGTTCTTATGCGATTTTATAAATTTCTTTGTCTTGTTATTTGGATTTCCTAAGTTTGTGGTAAGTTTTAAAGTTGACTATTCTATGTATATATTATTATAAATATTGTTTTTGTTCTTAAAATAATTATTATTATTGCTCAGCGAAAATACCTACATCAACTCGCCACGAGTGTGCCGACTGTTAATAGCATCACATTGGTTCCCTACATCTTGGTCTACACTTGATCTTCTAAATAGTCCTTGCACTTTGCAAAGAGATCTTTCATCTTCACACGAAGGTATTAATTGACCCGTTCCCCTGGCCAGAGGGTGGATCTTTGCCGGCCTCCCTTATTATCAAGCCTTACCTGCAAATCTCTGTAAAGGTAGACCACTGTTTTCTCCACCACTCGTGGGATTCTAATGGAAAACAATAGAAATAAAAACAATACATAAGAGATTGGTGCTCCCATAAATCCGGAAGGGTGAATATCACCTTGGTAGGCTGTCAGGCTAAACTTATATCGAGACCTTTAAAGGTTATTATCTACTTTTCTACTCCAACAACTGCTGAATTGCTCACGTCATCCCGATAGTGGAAAGTCTTCCTCGTGAACTTGACGACACATTTCCTCCCTAGTTCCGTATCGTGTAGGACGCGTATCCCGGCTTCGACCTCTACTAGCATGCAGAGTCACCTCCCCTCATTGTACCCGATTCATACCTTCAAGGTAACAGAGTGATTTTCAATTTGCTGCTTCATCCGGTCCGGCTCTTTAGGTTTGCTTAAAATGTCGCTTCGGCTCACTTCAATCAGCTTGACTCTGGAATAGACCGCTGCCAATTCTCGTCGTCGTCGTCGCTGGCGATGACTTTAGTTCAATTATCAAATCATATTTAGATGTATAAAAAATTCTTTTATGTTCAAAATGTATTTATTTATTCAGTTTTTTAAATGTCCTCCCTCGTTTTCGTAAAAGTGTAAACACGAAAATCGTCTAGAATTAAATATTAAGCTTTACACAATGAATGATCTTACAATATTTCAAGGCAAGGTCACGAGGTAATTTAAAATAAATCGGAATATATTTAATGATTGAAATTAAATTAAATTGGTTACATAAATAATAGAAAACACAACAATTATTGCAAACATTTTAATTTAATTTTAGAATCGGCATAAGCACAGCGCAAGCGTTCTACAAACCTATATACAAGGAAATAAGGTGCCCTTCAGTTTTTTTTTCATGCTCGTAGTACAATTTGGCACTATTGTGGCAGAGCGTGTAATATACTTACGAAAAGCGTTAAGAGTCAAGATTGTGTTTCATTTCATTACTGTTCTCGGCATACACATATGGATGTTCTTCTTAGTGCCATACGTAACATCGATCAGTTTTGGAGCTACTGCACCAATTACATTTTACCTCATCAAATGCCTGCATATGTTATTGTCAGCATATCAGATGCGTTGCGGTTACCCAAGGCGTATTTTGGGGAATGTGTTTACGAAAAGTTTCTCTATGGTTAACTATGTGGCGTTTAAAGTGTAAGCAAATAGAGAGTGATAATAAGTGTGGAAAATCGATAATAATTTATGAAATTGAAAAACACTTAGGTATATGGAAATTCCATTTCTCTATATTCTTCGAACAATGCTCGACTGGCTGTGTATCGACACAACGCTTACAGTTATGGAATGGATTAAAATGGAAGATATTTATCAATCGGTTTTTACTGTGCGTTGCTACAGGCAAATGGATTCTGATTTCCCAGTTTTACGGGGAGAACCTAAGGAATTTTATACCAAATGCTTAATTGGTGGAACTATTATATTAATATTGGTAGCACTTATATGGAGCCCACTGTTCCTCTTTGCACTTATAGGAACAGTGGGAAAATCAAACGTTCCTCGCAGAGCTGATATATCTATTAAAATAGGCAATTATGAACCACTGTATATTTCCCAAAGTTACTCGGGTATACACCAGTTCTCGGAGGATGAATATAAACATCTAGTTAAAAGCTTCAGCTACGATACAATTGCTAGCGATCATATTACTATTTATGATCCCGAGGATGTTACAGCTGTGAAATTTGACTCGAACTCTGTGACATTGTGGAATATGTCACCACCAAATCTTATGAGCTTGTTAAATGATTTGAAGACGGGTACGTAAGAAAAATGAGGTAAATTCAAGCATAGCCTCAATATTTTATAGGTAAGCCAATGGAAATCCGTATGAGGATGTCTTTAAATTCCGGTGCCATGCTGAATCCAATAATGTACGAAACTACTTATAAGCTAACTCAGAATATTGAATTAACTCGTGAAATGCTCATAAGAACGTTGTCTGATGAGAATAGCAATGTAAATGTCATTGTGCCAGACATATTACCCAAATTTATTACGATTCAAAAAATGGAGGTGTTTGTCAAATTTATCAGAGATTTCGATGGTTCGTATGTTAGTTATTTAATTTTGAAAAATTAGTCGTTTATGATGCCGCAGCATTATATCTGCCTAGTTAACTGGTAGAATATTCTTGATTGAAAGTTATGTTTGTCTGGCAAATTATTTTTGTTATGACAGGTAATTATCGTCGGCCAATAATATTAAAAAAAAAACAAGATGAAGGAAAGGTTTGGTGGGAAATGCATGACTATTGTAATGACAAATATTACAAGAATATTATTAGCAATCTACCGTTGAGTGACTGCGATGATGGCATTGTTTTTTACATTTTTAATGATAAATCATTTCCAACAACGATGAGTTTCCTAGAAAAAACTGGGTAAGTTAATAAATATATTATTGATAAAATAGCTATTCACAGCCAAATCTGTCCATCTCTGAGACTACAAAGCGAAGTCTCTAGCCATTTTTGAAGTTCTCAGATGAAGTCTTCGATTCACCTTTATCGATTACCTTCATCTTTCTTATTTGGTAGGAATATATCTTGGCAACTTTACAAGTTTTTATGGAAATCGTATAATCATATATACTGTAAATAACGCGTATAATTATCTTTATCAGAAGAAATTGCAACATCGAGCAATATATTTCCCCGCGACGCCAACCTAAAAAAATCGAGAAACTCTATATATTCCTCGGGTTTTTAGCTAGCGGCACACAAGTAAATCACTAGAAGAACCCATGTCCACAAATTGTAATGGGGAACTAGGGTCAACCTTTTTCAAACCGTAAATTAAGTCCTCTTTGAGATGGTTGCGGCCTTCTTCACATCACTCATATCCAATGCATTCATTTTAGCCATCTATCGAGATTTTCAGTTTAGCACGAATGTCTTCTACGCCATGATCCCTTAAATTTCGTCTTTTTTTTTAATCGTAAAGTTCGTCCTCTATTATATAAATACGAGTACATATATTTAATTGTATAATCTGATCTGAATACGAATATTAAAATCTGCCTGCAGAAAACAGTTACTCATGTTTAAACCATATCTTATATAGGATAATTGGTCTATACACGACGTGTGTTTATGTAGTGTCCCGTCTTATACGGTCTATAATAGCCAACAACCACCGGCGAATAATGTTCGAGGATTTGCCGTATGTGGACCGAATATTAAAGCTATGCAACGATATCTACTTGGTTCGGGAGAACAAAGAATACCGATTGGAAGAAGATTTGTATGGTAAGCTACTATTTCTTTACAGATCACCGGAAACGCTTATTAAATGGACGCGATACAAAGAAGAATTTATAGACGAACCAGTGTCGACAACAAATGCTGAAAAAACACAGCCTGATAAAAATGCACAAGATGCTCGACCACCACCTTAATCAACGATATAAGCATATTTGAAATGTTTACGGTTTCATGCCCTCGCTACGCTTTTAATAATTTATACTTTTTTAAACTGGATACATGCATACACATTAGGTTTTACAACGTTCTTGCTTAAGCAAATAAATTTTAAAATGTAGTCAAAGGTAAAAGCTATTATGAATGTATTAAAGGCTTAAAATGAAAAAATAATAAAAGAATGTACCTAAACCATAATTTGTAATCTACCTTCAAGGATTAAAGGTGGAAAACGTCAATTGCATTCAGCACATCGTTTATAATAGGTCTCGCAATGCATACGACAAGCAGCTGTGTGGAAAAAAACGCAGCGTCAAAAGTAGAGTTTGCACAATTTCCTTGACTACTCGTAGAGCAGGGATGAATCAGAAGCGACCCCACCTCTACCGGCTAAGTCAATAACCTGTTCCGTATTAGTGTAATTTTCTTCCTCATACAGGAGGAACTGGAAAAACATATATATACCATTAATAGGACAAACCATCGGAAACCCCTGCCCCAACAATTCCTGTTGGAGGGTATGTACATCATTCTGGTCCGTGTCACAAATGGCTACCATTTCCATTGGTGAATGCTGGGTCATCAATGGGATGAGAGAGCCGCTGCGTGAGTTTATTCTATTAACAAATTTAATTGTGTGTAATCGGCATTAGAACCCCAACTTCGGCAATTGGAATCGTCGAAGTCATCGTCATTACCTCATTGGAAAGAAGATGACAAACACATACTCCAATCAAAAAATGCTAACTGGGCCAATACATATTAGAACACGGATATGTGGTCCTAGAATTGGTTATGAGAAATTGTCAGAAAAACGTTCAACTATTTCCCATCCGGAAATATACCCCTTTGAGAGAGTTGCTCCTCTCTCAGAGAAATTCACTGGCAGGATGGTTGGTATATATGGTGCTCCAACATTCCCTGATTTAGGGTTTAGCCAAGGCCTAGCTGGGCCTAGTCCACAGAGCAGTTCAAGGTCTCACAGTCTCTCATCCTGTTCCATCCAGTTGACATTCAAGTTCATTCCCGGGCATACCGCCTTGTCCAGGGACCCAGCATAGTATTACCCTATTTTCTGTTAAATAAAATATCAATGATATCTCAAACTTTAAGGGTTGCCAATTTACCTTCATAAAAATAAATAAAGAATGTACATAATCGAACAATACCTAGTTACTTTTATGTTATTTCATTATTTCATAAGCAAATGTGAAACAAAGCACTGTAAAATTTGGGATTTCCGCCAAACTGTTGATTGGTTAGTAGCAATTACATGAAACATCAAAGATAATTTTTGATAATCCTCACAGAGCAGCATTGCTTCAGCATCTTAAGGGGATGTTCCGTCCTCATTTTGTTTCATTTGCATCTATGGTTTCCAGCATTTTGCACATCCCTTTTCGTTTCAATCGTAAGTCTAACAACACCTGTTTTAAAGTCTTCTTTGGGGCTGTTATCTGACTGCACAGGTTCTAATTTTTTCCAAAATCCCATTATTTTATCTTCTCGTTGTTGTTTTTATCTTATTGTTTTTAATTCTTTCCTTAAGCAGAGAGAAAAAGATGTAAAACATTGCAAAGCATGAAAACAGCCTAACCACATCTAATTCCTTCTTAAAATTAATGTTTTTTTATATTGTGACAGTTATACCTGATATTTGATGACAATGTTGCCAGTGTGAAAAGCGTTTCACACCATCGAAAAAATCCCATACGTTCCGCAATCCCTCCAAGGACTGTAATACTTTTGTAGCGGCCTAATTTACAATTTTGAACTGTTGGGTTTGCTGCCTCACTTTGTTCACTTATAAAAAATAAAGAAATTAAAAAAAAAAGTTAATAATAAACAGACTAATTTAAACAAAGAGTAGCGGACTTTTGAATGTTCTTAATAACAAAGAATTTAGAATAAGAATGCAAATCACATACTTTGGCATGTTTGTCAGACACAATCAACAATTCAATTTAATTGCTTTTCGAATTTTTAAATCATCAAGTTCGCAGAAAATTTGTGGAACAAAATATAATAAAAAACGATATGTCACAAGGCAATATCATATCGGATCGGGACGATATTTTTGCAAGCAACAATTTTATATCGATATATTTCGTACATCACTAAGTCATTTAACAAAATTCAATTCTATTTCGCGTCTAAAGAAAAATAATTCATTTAAAATGAGTTTACCACCAATGTTATTGCAACGACTTAAGTCACGGGGGCTGGTTACTAAACAAAATTGTAAATATATTAATTCATACATTTTCATGATACCTACATAAATACTTACAGATTTCCACTTGCACATGCATATGTAAACATAAACTAGAAAACTGAGCGAGTGTCTATTTTTGTCACCTTAAGTATTTTATTTGTTAATATTAATTGCTGCAGGTGTCTGTTCATCATAGTGAGGCTAATACTGTTCATTAAATGGTTTTGTCCGCCATGCAATCTGTCAGGTCTGTTCGAAAGATATGTCTTTTATTTGTTCACGTCCAAGGCTTCCCTTCGAATTAGGGTGTTATTGGGAAACGTGATAGTTTATTGCTTAATTATATTAAGTGAAGGAGATAGATTTGGGGTCAGTCATATTAGTGTTCTTATCTGCACTGCGCATTAAAAAAAAAAAAAAAAAAATGTATATTGACGTCTACAATTTACTTCTTGTGTTTCAGCTCAAGCACCTGTTTCCGAAACAATAGAAGAAATTATTGCTGAAAATTATGATGAGGATGACAAAAATCAGCAACATTCAAGCGTTGAGACTAGCACATATACTAGTAAAAATACTGCGATTAATGAGCATTATTGGGCTGATAGGATTAAAGAACGAATGGAAGTTACAGAGTCACACCATGGATTTAAGTTTTGCCCAAATACATATAATATATGGCACAACTGCACATTATACTGTGTAAACAAATGGGCAAATGGAAGACCAAAGCCGAAAGACAACTACCTTAGACGCTATAGAAGATTAATTCGTAAATACCCACTTGGCGCTAATTGGAAGGATGTTTATGATAGTGGTTGTGGCGTCTACTATTTTTACAATTCGGCAACTCGAAAGGTGTCGTGGTTACCTCCAACACATCCAAATGCGCGGATTTCAAACAGTGCAGCCAGTTTTCGAAAACTATTGGCCAATTCAAATGACGAATACAATTTCGATACAAAAGATTTCGCGTCAACTAATTATAATGAAAGAGAGACTGGCGTGCATCCATCAACTTTCATTCCATCCAAGAAGCAGAAGAAACGAGATTTGGAACGCACATTTTTACGAAAGCAACGCCTTTAAAATTATAAATATAACAAAGAAATGTTCTCAAATTGTTCGACAAAATATACAAATATTTTTGAAGCAAAAAACGTATATTTTTGTTTATCTCGTCTATCATAATAATAATCTACAGGTCATTTTACACGGTATGAAATGGATGAAATCTTCCGCATGCTTAGATCACTCTTCTTGTTTTTCGGTTTTAGTGGACACATTGATACCCTTCTTTATACTTTAGTTTAAGTTTAATTTATATGAACTTACATTCATTTCAATGGCCTATTTTCCAAACGGATCCCGTGCACAGCCGAAACAAAGGATGAGGGTAAACAAGTGCAAATGCTTCAGACTTTTGCCAGCAATTATTTTGCAACATATTCGTTATAAGATTCAACCAACTACAAAGTATATTATTTCAAGTTTAGTTAAGATAGATTTAAGACTGATAGACTTATTGGAGGAGAAACAGATAGACGTACGGACATGGCTATATCGTATTCGACTATGGGATCGGAGATCGCTTTAAATGCATTAAGAACTTCGACAAAATTATTATATCCTCTGCGAGAATAAAATAAGGCTTATGTAAAAACAATTTGTTCAAAGCTTTCACCAGTTTACGATTATTATAGATTTAAATTTTCTATATATTAAAATATTTAATATATATTTTATTTTAAACTTATGTTTTTTGTAATATTCAAAGGATATTTAAAATGATGTATTTCAATTACTGTTAACTACAAATATTATGTATTAACAATATAATTAATTATGTAATAATAGATTCCGCACATATTTTAAATATTTAAAACAAGAGATTATTGTTTTGCTTGTAGGACTGCTCTTTATCATGCGGTTTGGAACTATTTTTCGTGGTGAACAAATAAAAAATTATTAGTGACCAAAAAAGTATTTCAGAAAAAAAGGTCAGAAATTACAAAAAAAAAAAAAATTTTAATTTAAATTAAAAATAGAGATTGCCTTTTTATTCTGATTTAATACTTTTGGGAACTTTGGAAGACAGAACGAGTATAACTTCCAAGTCTAAGTCTGTAGTTTCGAGGAATGCTGAGAAAAGTATAGAATATAATTCATGAGTTAGGAGCAATAATGAACTATCTTAAAGTCTAATCTAATCGACAAGGACTACGTAATTGGAGGCTGCCAGCGATGGGTGCATTTTGGGCACCTCAGATTGTGTGAAGCGAACTTCGGTCGCGTCGTCTTCATTGTTGTCCAGAGCCCCCTCGATAATCATTTCTAGTGCGCATTTCAGCTGCAGCAACTCCATTGTTAGTCTAATCTCAGCCTGCATTGTCCGCCTCAGTCGCTCGAGAGCCTCAAGCATTTGTGTGCTATACGCAAACACATTGTTCTCGAACACTTCCATCACTGTCCTGGCGGCATTGAGGAGCGGGCGCATGAAAAGCACCTCGCCAATGTGGGCGCACAGGAAGTCAATGAATTGGATTAGTGTTGCCTCATTTCGATTTGTTAATGCCGCCCGCAAAGCGCTGCGATGCAGTAGCTCGGTGATTACAGCCACGATTTGTTCGGGATGATCTTCAGTGTTCTTCGGCACTAATACACTGTCCAGCGCCTTCTTGTAGTTGTATTTACGCAGATGATTCTCGAATACCGTTAGCTGCGGCATTCGCCGTCGATCCGTGACAACATGATCCACGGTTGCCGTTGTGTTGGGACGCGCCATCCGATGGGTGGCCTTGATCTGTTTGAGGTGACTAGGTTTACTGTCGACGATCATGCGCTTGATAGACACCAGGCCATCAACCATGCCGGCAACGACAGCCTGATCCCGGGCAGCAATGCCCAGGCTGACCACCGGCTTGGGATAGGTTAAGGTGTACACCGTTTTATACGTGCCCACATCATAGATATTGACATGTCGATCAAGGCCGCCCGACATTAGACGCCGACCATCGGAGCCCACCCGCAGACATGTGACGGTCTTGTGATGCTGCGACATTGTTATCAGCTGGCGGCATCCACTTATCAAATCCCAGACGCGCACCTGTGTGCCGCCAGCAGTTATGAATATGGAGCCGTTGGGCAGGAATAGCATGGACTCAACGGGGCTGCCGTGATCCATGGTACGGGTTATTGACTGTTGCGCCCGTGCGTCGTACAGATTGATTTTGCCATCGTAGCCTCCGGAGATGAACATATGCCCGGCCTGCGGATGCATAGCGCCCGCACGTATATAATCGCTGTGCGCAGCCTCATAAGTCCGCACTAGCTTCTCGTTGCCAACATCCCACAGCCGCACTGATTTGTCATCCCCAAAGCTGGCCAGCTGCGATTTGTCCGCCGTGAAAAATGTGCGATGGACGGGCGCCGTGTGCCCCTTGAACAGCCGCAGTATATTCCGGCTGCTCATGTCGAACAGCTTCACATAACCCTCCTCATCGCCGGCTGCCAACAGCCGACCGTCCTGACGGAACGTTGCGCCATATGCAGTCTTTTGGAACTTGGATAGGTTCTTAACGACCAGCTTTGTCACCAGATTGTAGATCTGCACCCGAGCCAGACACGTCAGCGCAAAGTTATCCGGCTCACTTGAACTGAAGTCGATGTAGTCGACGGTCGAGTGCTCCTTAAGCAGGTCCGATTTCTCTAATCGATTCCAGTAGGTTGTGTCCGGTGTGACCAACTGGACCTTCTGTTGAAACCTTCGTACATTAAGTGGCTGAAAATTGTTCATCATCTCGATTTTGGATGGGAATCATGCGAATCAAAATAACCAATTATCAAATAATTTGATATTCCAAATTCGTCAATGAAATGTGCTAACACACTTTGAAGACGCACTGCCTGGCTTTCAGGCCGCAGACTTCAAATAAATGTGGGTTCTCGGATACCATATGCATATAAATCGATAACCCTCATCTCCCGAATATCGATAAAATTTGAATAACGATTGCAATAAGAGTACATAGCGTCAGTTCGGTAGAAATATTAATCAACAGCAAAAATGGCATCAAGATCGATTGTGAAGCGCATAAGTCAGTAATCAGAATATATACTATGTTGGCGATAAGGAGAACGTAAACACAACTTAAAGTTTCGAACGATTCCGCTATTGCTTCAGAAGTAATCGAAGTCTTCTTATTTGTATCCTCTTGCAAAGCTGAGTTTTATCTTATGACCCGTCTTGTGACCACACTTCAAAATGCTTTAAAAAAACATACTTGATGAATTCATGGAAAGAAAAATGTGATTTAAATGCGTATTTAATTTATTGAATTTTTAAATACGATTTAACTATTGAATAGTTCGACGCATATTTAATATAGCTAACAAATGTAAAAGTTCAAAAATTGAAAAAAAAATGTTGGACATTTTTTTTTTAATTCTCGTAGTGTATGAATAATTCGTATATACGAAACGGACTTCATTCAGAAAAGTCGACTATTTACACATTGCGCATTGACATTATAGCTTAAAATTATTTTCTTAAGCCAACTCTAGTTCAAAACTCAAAATTTGTGGCTAAATGTGGCGGAATACACTCATTTGATATAAAAACACTTTGAAATGTTGGTTTCACAGCTGAAGTTTTTTTCTTTATATGTATGTATATATCAATAACTACAAAAAAATTTTGATAAAGAATAAAATGTTGCTTATGCGAGTTTGTCTCTCTCCTAGCAGCCATATAGAGTGTCATTGTCATTGTTTGCTCGATAGGGCTTGCAAAGGTTGAAAAGTAAGTAAGTACGCAGAACCTAATTCCTTTTTCTAAATTAAAATGAATTACTAAATGTTTAGTAAATTAACATTTTTAATTCTATGAGTAGCGCTAATTCCCAATTTTTTCAAGTGTTAACGTCAAACACAGTACAAAAATACTGCTATTTAGTTTTGTAACGATGCATTAAATTCAATGATTTGTTCAGGGTTTGGCACATTGCAAAAATATTTCTTTACTTACAAATAATCCATACAATCCAAATAATCTTTACATTTTTGCAAATTTTATGATTTTAAAAAGTTAATTTTATTAAGTTGTATATTATTTATTACTTCGTGTAGAGGTCTTCACATTTTATATATATTACACACACTTGATTTATATAAACCCTTAGTAGACATTTTAGGGAAAACTGCATTTAATCAATTTGCTAAGCCTCTGGTTTGATGTATGGTTTCTGACAGTTTGTACTCTACGTTCCCATTTTTGGGTAACAGTTTACAGGTGGCATTATTTACATTTTAAAATATATATTAAAAATCGAACTCCATAAGAAATAAATAATAACAATATCTTGGATTCAAACGGGAATATATCATTCAGAAAACATGTTTACTACGTTATTACGATGAATATTTTATGTTGCTTAGTAATTCTAATGGTGACTGTTATTAATGGTGTCACATGCTTCGACGAAATAAGTAATAACACTCTTTACAGTGTTAATACACAGAGAAAAAGTAAATTTCTATTCGATACTATATTTCGGATTAGCTCCGGGGTATCAAATGCCTTTGGGTTTGACACTGACGACGATGGGGACAATAATGAAAACGTTAATGTTCCAACCTGTGAATGTGGTGAGTAATTTTATGGTCTCTCGTGCATAGTTTTATAATTATTCAGCATATTAAATAGCTAGCTTTGGCATATGTGCGTATTGTTTTGATAGAATATTAGAACCAAAATGTTAAGGTTTAAGCAATCGAAAATAAATTGATGCCCATATAATATATATCATCTCGATTACGCATCTATTTTAAATAAACTATTTATACAAATTTCTTTACACATATGCGTGTAAATTTAAATCAATCAACCCGAACAAGATAAATACTTTCAAGAAGTGGGCTAAATGCGATTTGGTAAGAAAAGGGGAGTAAGGGCAAAAAGAGATAAACGGAACTTAGTAAACAACTGCTTTATGCATGACCGCCACTTCTAATCGAGAGAGAGAGAGAGCAAATTTCATTACAATATTATAAATTTCGGAAAGAATTTTTTAAGAATCGGGGCTGAAATTTCAACTTCTTAGGAATGCCACCCTAAATAATAATAGAAAATATTTCTAAAACAAAAAATAGAAAAAAAAAGATTTGCTAAATGTGAGGGAGTTTTTCTTCTGAGGCGCTTGGATTAACTTGCATTAAGGATTGGAGCGATATTTACAACACGGACTTTCCATGATGAACCTTTAATCCTTACTGTGACAGCTGACGATATTCGCTAGCGTCTTGTGCCCTTTTGGGCCGCTGGTGCTGTTTTCTATGATTCGTTTTGAAGGACCTCAAATGCTAGAATTCCGCATCATTTCTCATCCTGAGAACTATCGCTGTCTGATCTGAGCTCAGACTACCTGTTGTGATTTTGCTTGGTGGCTGTGGCAATAAGTTCCGGAGTGAGTTAGCTATTTGTCATGAGAGAGTCGGATACTAACCAGCCGGTTAGCAATTTTACTTGCGCTCATCGTAATATGAACCGGTTATTACCTAGGTAGTAAAAGAAGACATTAACTTAAAACACTGTTGCCTAAAATATAGTCGAGACTTATAACCACTTTCCCTCACGGCCCGTCAAACGGTCAGTTCCGCGTCACATTGAGTCATTGACATGACCCCTCTGACGTTACCAAAATAAATCTCATTGGTATCACGTTCGGTCCGTCTATCTGCGTCTGGTGTCCAGAATTATTGTCCGAGGAATCCATAAGTTTACAATCAAGCAATCTCACTCTTCATGAGGTTAGTATCAACTGTCGTTTAGAATTCTGAACCATAGCTTTGCCAAGATCTCTTCACGTGTGTCACTGTTAAGGAGCCTATAAGGCCACGGTGAGATGACATGGATATAAGCCTAAGACAAGACATATGTTTGTAGCAAAGCGCTACTGCCGTTTATTATCTACACTGAAAATACTATAGATCAACTCTGCCCGGGATAGATAGGCATATTATAGAAATTTGGGAAAGAAGGAGAATTTCTCATAGTTGAATAAAATTATTCACATAATTAAGATTGTTCGTCCAAGCCACGCAACAAATATTTAAATATTCAATTTTATTATTAATTTAATTTTTCATTTTTCTGTGTCTACTGAGTTTAGTTGACACTAAATAAAAAATATAAATAATAAAAAAATGCTAATCAGCTGATATTATGATTATATGTCTATTTATTTATTATACTCAGATTGTGGATTTTCCAATGAAGAAAATAGAATTGTCGGAGGAAAGCCAACGGGAGTAAATCAATATCCTTGGATGGCTCGAATTATTTATGATGGAAAGTTTCACTGCGGAGGATCATTGTTGACAAAAGACTACGTTCTATCTGCAGCTCATTGCATTAAAAAATTGAGGAGATCCAAAATCAGAATAATATTTGGGGATCATGATCAAGAAATAACATCGGAGTCCAAAGCAATTCAAAGAGCTGTAACCGCTGTCATAAAACATAAAAATTTTGACCCGGATACCTACAACAACGATATTGCATTGTTAAGACTAAGGAAACCTATTGTGTTTTCGAAAATAATTAAACCAGTGTGTCTTCCACGATATAACTATGACCCAGCAGGTATGTATTCCTCAGATGCTATAATTGTAAATTAATATAATTTGGTCGTTTAAAAATATATAAATAAATTGCTAAAACACATATCAATAATAAATAATTTCTAATGCTTTTAATGCCATTTTAAAATCAGAGATTGTTTGTAGTTTATTTGCATTGAGGTGATTAATCTTTGAATATTTGAATTTAAATATCTACGATGACATTTTCGTCGGCGTAAGTCTAAAATGCATTATCTTCTGCCATTTTAAGTCGTCAACTTTTGCAACGTTTTCATAAGTATTGATGTCAGTCTAATGGGTCTAAGGGACTTAGGAGTGGTGATATTTTTTTCCTTTATTGGGGGTACAGACCAAGCAGCTGTTTATATTTTTATACTCTACTGAAGTCATAATAGAATATTGGTTTTGCGAAATGTCCGTCAGTATGAACGCGACTATATTTGGACACCCGTAGATATAGAGGCTTGAAATTTGGAAACTGGTCTGTGACCGTAGGCTATAAAACAAAAAAATCGATAACGGCAACTCCTCGAAGAGATTGATAAAAAAAATTTGATGACACACGCCTACTCCGCCTCCCCAAATCCATGCACAATTTGAAAGATTGAGTCACCATTATGTGGCACCTGTTATCAAATGGTAATACTTATGGCATCACAGTTTTGCAGCATCAGAATAGATATTAGAAAGTCCGTTACGTCCGACTGCAATTTTATTTTTTTGATTTAAAATAATTTGTTGTTCTGTTAACAAAAGTAGAAGAATATTTTGGTTTTGTTATGTGTCCGTCATGCGAATTGTTCAGATTTTAAGCTTTGAATGTGGGCTGACAAATCGGTAATAGGTCGATAACACGAACAAATGTCCAAGTCCAATATACTTCCCACATTTTGAGGCCAAATTCACAATATTTCCAAGTTTGGAAGGTTGATTTCTAATAACCGTCTGTAAAGATCGATAAAAAATAATATCATGGCCGAAAATAAATTTTCTTTTAAGGATAGTGTTTCGAAAATATTTTCTATCTTATGTTCCGATAATAATAAAATGTGCATGGTGTTAATAATATAATATTTAATAATCGTTATTTTTTACTTCTAGGTCGTATAGGAACTGTCGTTGGATGGGGTCGTACTGCAGAAGGAGGAGAACTGCCCACAATTGTTAATCAAGTTAAAGTACCTATTATGTCTCTTGCGGAATGCCGAAGCCAAAAGTATAAAAGCACACGAATAACGCCAACTATGTTGTGCGCGGGACGACCGCGTATGGACTCCTGTCAAGGTGATAGTGGTGGACCACTATTATTGTCGAATGGAGTCAAATATTTTATAGTAGGTGTAGTGTCCTGGGGTGTTGGTTGCGGACGCGAAGGATATCCTGGGGTTTATACCCGTATCAGCAAGTTTATTCCTTGGATTAAATCTAATTTAGCAAGTACTTGCTTGTGTTCATAGTCAATTTCTAAAATATTGAATAAAATAAAGAAAATCGTTAAAGCTTAGTTACTTGTTTTAGTTCATACAAATATTTTAATAAGAGATATTTACTTCTCTTGAGATCGTTGAGTAAACTCCATGCATCACATCATGTTCATCTGTTCGCGAACAGGATTTTATAATTTGGCCATTAAACAAGACATATTCGACCTTGTGAATTAAATATATTTTGGATGAGCATCAAAAGTCCTCTCGTTTGATGGATTGTCTGTTTAAAAACTTCTTCAAGGGATAACAATCTATTGATTAATCATTTTTACGCACAAAATTACTTTATTAAATATATTCAAAGACCTCAGTCATCGTTTTGGGTGGGGCCAAATACCAAACTACTTTTATAATTTTGAATAGCTACTATTTATTAACTCCATAAACTCAAATTTGATATTTTGACAAACATTTCTGGACTCATCACAGGGAATAACTAGACAAAATTCTTGGAAACTATCTTAACGATTTGATACAAGAACGATAAGTAACATACCCATAAATTAACTTTTCATAATTTTGAATAACTTTTGATCTTTTGGATTTGAATGAAATTGTCATGCATTAAAGCATTTCCTATGAGGGTCAGACTGCCGTAGCATCTAAAATAAAGATTTTCATTAAAATAATTGTGAAAGTGTGAAATGTACTAAATACAACTAATTGTGCTGCTCAAGGCCGAAATACCGTCGTTGAAGGAGAAACTGACGTAAGATGAAGCAATTGTTTCAAATTAGATACAAATGTGAAATACTCGATTTTTTGCTTATATGTTATTGTGCAAACTAATTTATTGTTAAAGATGGAATAACATTTATTACTGATATTGATTATTTTTGGTAGGGCCAAAAGAAAAACTGTTCGCTGGATCTACCAGCGCAGATGGATCTTCAGTTGGTGGCGAGGGATTTTTGAATTGTTCCGCAGATATTCTTGTAAATAATATTCCAACCCCTTCAATTAGAGCCAATAAAACTCCTCCTATAATTGCACTGCCAGCCATCGCAGGTATACCTGAAAATATAATACAAGTTTTTAAACAACAATTAGCAAATCACTTTAAATATAAATATAAAGCACACATGAACTCCTGAAAATGGTTATCGCATTGATTGATTGTTTTTTTTTTTTAATCATCTGTCAGTCTGTATATAAATTGAATGAATGCAGGCAATCTTTACTTGGATCATACAAAGCTACTTATATATGCAAGTTAGAATGTCCTAGTCGAGAGAGCTTGAACCCTGCTGTTCAATATTAAGTCTTTTAAAGACAGCTTCCAAATTTACTCTTAAATTGCTTTATATTCACAAATGAAATTAGACAATTTAGCAAGTGCTTTTATTTTTCTCAGAAAAAGCTAAGGCAGCGCATGTTATTATTTCCAACATAGAAGAAGGCTTGCTGATATTTGTATATTCAATATGAAAATACGTTTGGCTTAACGACATCTATGTTTCTTATCTGATAATAATGTAGTTAATCAATAATATGCCAAAGTATATTAAATACCAACTGGAGAACAAAATTTGTTTCAGAATCGACTCATATCTATATTCGCGATTCCCCTGCTTCATCGATAATATGAAATATTATCAATATAATATGAAATATATTTCTTTTAGTATTGAACTTAAGATAATATCTGAGTAAAATCATCTACCAATATGAGGTTTTTGCAATTTTCAGTTTTCTCACGTTGTCCTCCAAGAAATAGTGTTTCGTATAGTTTGTCCAGCATTTGCGGATTTATTTTTCTTCTGTGAAACCTTAAATTCACTCTTCAAATTGTTAACTACATTCACATACTCAATTTTTTTTATGAATTTAATATTACATAAATAATGAGGAAAAAACATTTCGAATTTTTTGTTCGCTTAGTGAGCGTTAAAATAATATTCGAAATCAATTAAAAATACGAATAATATTAAAAGAAACTTACCGTTTCTAGCTGCTAAGATACCTCCAGTTGCAGCGCCGCTAATTATAGAATTCCACGGATCTTCCTTTTTACGAAAATGTACCAATGTGCAGTCAATTGTACTAAACATTCCTCCCCAAACTGCAAAGTTACCAGCTATAACGGGTGAACGGGTTTTTATTGCTGCCATACTTCCGATCTATAAATAGTAAGTTTTATTTGTATTTCTGAGAAATGTACGGAAAACTAAGTGTCTCATTTAAAATAAATAAATTATTGAGAAATTTATCGAACTGGTTTCAAAAGAACTGATCTCATGTCTAGTCCAAAATTGAAAAATTCACATATTTTTTTATTGCGATATTGTCTGTGAAGAGATAAACCGTAGGATAGCATCAAAATATTTGTATTTTTACCAAAAAGGCAGATCTCTAATAGATTAATGGATTTTGGGAGATGTAGTAAAAAGTAACAAGTTTTTCATCTGCATGTGCCATATCAAGAATTACAAATCTCTGCCCTCAGAACTGGTAACCTTCTGGTAGATATTCATAGGTATAGTAAATGAAGCGAATCAAAAAAATCTAAGCTTGTAATGTTTGAGAATTGGGACTTGTCCTTGTGTGTACAACTTATACAACTTCATCTATTTTCAGCCATTTTCAGGGTATCCAAATGAGTGATAAAATACACATATATTTTATGGATAGCTTCCTATACTTCCCTTTTCTATGAGTAAGATGGAAGTTCTTTCGGAAGTTGTAATTTTCGATGGTAAAATGCTGTATTAGCCTACAAGTTGTAGTGAAAGATTAAAATTCACAAACAAATCACTTAAAATAGTTCGATATATTAAATCAATGATTAATTAGCCAAGATTAAATGTTATGACGCAATTTTCTGGGATTAGAATTAAATGAATATTTTAACTGGCTGAGACTTCGAATCGCTGAATAGAGTTTGCCAGCTGTTGCCTTTATATAGCAATACATATTATTTTTGTAATTGCCTTTGTTTCATAATTGTGTAGACTGCATTTAATTGATTTGCTTGCATACCATTCGTCTGCTAAATCCAGAGGGAGCGTTTCTAAATCCTTTGATTGCTTGGAAAACACCGCCTCCAATGCAACCCATGGCGAAGGCACCTCCGCAATCATCCACGATACGGTATGGACATGGTTCACGGGCATATTCCTCCATGATTATGATTGATATCTGCAAGTACACAACGTAATTTGCAAGTCAATATATAAATACCACAATTATGCACATGTTATTTAACACACCGTAAATCACCGTATGTGTATGTAACGTGGTGTGTTCTTTAATAATCATCGATATATCGATAGAGCATCGTATGCGCTATGAGCAGTCGTACTATCGTAAAATGGAAACAGCTGAGGAAGTTATCATCGCTTTCAATTACAGTCGAACCTCGATTACATTGACCTATTAACCGGGCACCTCTGTTGAGTAATTGATGTCTACCTATATGAGCACCCATACATCGCTAGAGATATAAGAGAGTGCTTGGAGAGTGCTTATGATTGTTTCTTAATTTTTTAATTATCTTAAAGAGTGTATTCTAGAAATATATCGGTATTCTTAGATTTGTGACATATATTCAAATCGGTATGAAAATACTTTTCATGTTATTGACTATTAAATACTTTAATTGTTATCTTTCTCATTGTGGCATTGTTGTCGAAATTATTAATATTTGACTCACGCAAAAATTAATAAAATGAATACATTTTAAAGGCGTGAGGAAAATTGGAAAGATTAAAAAGCTCTAATCATATTTTGTTAAAGAAAAACAAAACAAACAATTAATTATCTATAGAGCCATAATAAAATTAATTTTAAAAACGCATGGATCGATTTCTTTTCTTATAAAATAATCGATTCTTAATCGAATCACTCCCATCTCTATCACACTCGAACAACTATTTAGCCGGATAAATTCACGTGTCTGCCTCGCTGAGAACGAAATAAATATAAACATGTTAAGAAAACAGGCCAGACAGCGGAGGGAATATTTATATACCAAGTCACTAAATGAACGCATAGTGGCAAAAAAGAAAAACATGCTGCAGATAGCTGAAAACATTAAAGATAAAACATCGCTAAAGTCTTTAAACAAGCAGCAAGCCGACCGCGTGCATAATTCTCTTAAATTCAATGGAGGTACTCTTTCAGTATTATATATGTTTATTTGTAAACACATGCGATGCAAAGGAGATTGGGTGTCATCTGTGCTACCATCAATTATTTATTTGGTCAAAAACCAAAAGACATTATGCGAAAACTTTGACCAAAGAAACTTGCTTAAAGTTTGCTTATAATTAACAATGCATTTTATACTAGACAGAGTTAAATTTATTTATTTAATGTCGACTAATATCAGTCGACACAGAAAAATACAACATATATAGATTGATTTAACAAAAATGGTTATCAAATTTTAATTTTTTAAATGTATAAAATTTCTGGCATTTAACCATGTGCAAACTATATATTTATTTTTTGTATATTTGTAGACATCGATAGTGCAAACTTGACCGAGATTGACGAGTACCAATATGCTGGCTGTCAGGATCCGAAAATCATGTTAACAACTTCGCATGAACCGTCGTCACGGCTTAAGATGTTTGTCAAAGAACTGAGACTGATATTTCCCAATGCCCAACAAATGAATAGAGGCAAATATCAGATAAACGCATTAATGCAGGCCTGTCGAGCAAATAACTTCACCGACTTCATAATAGTACACGAACATCGTGGCATACCCGACAGTCTTGTGGTATGTCATTTGCCGTTTGGACCCACAGCTTTTTTCAATATATCAGACGTTACCATGCGTCATGATATTCCCGATATTGGGCCCATGAGTGAGCAGAAACCGCACTTAATTTTCAGTAACTTTAAAAGCAACATCGCCTTAAGAACTGTGAAAATCTTGAAACATTTGTTTCCTGTACCGAAAGAAAACTCGGAGAGAATAATGTCTTTTATTAACAATGAGGACAAAATTGTATTTAGACATCATCAGTACAAATACGTAAACAAAGAAATACAATTAACTGAAGCTGGACCAAGATTTACACTTAAGTTGTATCAAATAAAACTTGGCACTTTAGAAAATATCAAGGCTGTTGACACTGAATGGGTTAATCGTCCCTACTTAAATACAACAATCAAAAATCTTGTTTTTTCAGATACAGATATATTTTCGAATAAAAGCAATGTTTGAAAACGGATCGCACAATGACTATTTCATTTCTTTTGAGGTCACAATCTCGGTATATATAAAATAGTATTACCTGATAATAATAATAATCGCAGGGCAAAGCTAAATAATTGAAAAGAATTGCAGAAAGAGAAAGGAAAATTTGTAAAGAATAGTCGCTCATTGTTTGTTTTAAAACATCTGTTATTTTCTGCAAAAAAGCCTTATTGTTGTATGCATTTCCATGATCAGGGTCACGAAATTGCAACGAAAAAAAAGCAAACATTTCCCCATTTTTATTTTTCCTATATCATTAGAATATCACTACTAAATATATTTATTTAAGTTTATTTTTATTTTTAAACACGATAACATATGGAAGTCGTTTTTAACTGTAATAAGTACATTATTTTTTTGGCATATGCTTAAATATAATTTAGCTGACATATTTTTTCAAAGTTTGTTATAAGGAACTAAAACTTCCTTTCAGGATTGCGTTGACTACTAAATGCGTTGTGTTTATTACTTAATTTACTTACAAAATAAACAAGTAAAACATGTTAATTGCACGGTTCTCATAATAAATATATCTAAATATAAAAAAATCAAATACAAACCCAATCAAATTTTTGATTGTTAAATCCATTTGCCTCTTGTTGCCAAAATTGTCAAACTAATCTTAGACTGAGAGCTCCGTCAGACTTCATCTAATTAAATTGTATCCACTTAAAAGTCTGGAAGTTATAAAAACTGATGTGTTGGGCTCTACTTGTCAGGCTGGTCAGCTGTTCCATGGCACATTTTCTCAGTTTCCTTCCATTACAATTGTTAATTTATTCCTCTCAGCAGTTTTAGGCTTTGGCTATATTAGTTGCGTGTAATTTGAGCATTCATTTTAATTCAACTGAAATAAATCAATGGATAAAATAAATAGGCCTAAACTTTTTTTGTATGATTTTATTAGTTGGTAAATACGTTATCTTAAGATACATTTTCTTACATTTGTAACAATGATTTTAATTGCATTACGATTTCTGCGAATTATGAATATTCAAACTTGTAATGTGTCATCTAAATTTTCCTCCTTAACAGCAACTTGAGCAGCGACTCTTTTTAAAACTTTTGTTACTACATCACTTAAAGAGTCTTTAGCTCCAGTCTCCAAAACTTCGCAAGTTTTCTTGAATGTTGCTTCATCAGTTCTTAATCTTAATATGGATATCAGAGCTAATTCCGAGTTGGATTTCACATAGCCATTTTTCTCTTTAGTACCATTCACAAGTGTTGGCACCAAAGTCTTCAAAACATCGAGATGTATTTGCTCAGCAGTAAGACTTTTCGAAAGGTGTATGCAACTCTTTGCAACTAGCTGCTTGACGTCGTTGCTATTGTGGTTCATTGCCCTGGCAAGGGCCACAATCAGGCTGTTGGGGGGATCCTCATCACTGACGAGCTTGTATTCCAGAAGATATGTCGCAGCTCGAACGGCATTACATGCAATGGGCACCTTGTCCGATACAATATTAACTAATATGTGGCCAATTACTCGATCGACGAGACTTGCTGTCAATATCTCCCTCGGACACTCCTTCAATGCGACAAACAGAATAATTGTGTAGCCATGCTTGGTAAATGAATCTTCCGCAGCATTATCGGTAAGTATGCTATTATTTAACAAATCAGAAACTTGTGCTGCTGGCATGTATTTTAGCATTGCTCCCAGGCAGCCGCCAACTGCACTTCTCGTTATATCCTCCTGATGCCCAACTAGGCCCAATAGTGTGCCAAATATTTGCTTCTTGATTGGCTCCGACATTTTGTCGCCCGACGGACTAATAATGCTACGCAGTGCATGCAGCATCGTTTCCCTCACAGCAGAATCATCCGAACTTTTGATTCCGTTGTGAATCTCAACAAACAACGGATCAGCTCTCGAGTGAATCGCTACCAATTCGGAAAGTGCTTTTCCCGCTTTCATGCGCACATTTCTATTCTGATCATGTAGGGCTTTTAGGAAGGTCGTCTGAAGCTGGGGCAAGAACTGCTTCAATATGGCACCAACCTTGTGGAGCAGAATCGCCAGAGTTTCGAGAACAGCTGCCTTCACACCAGAATTAAAACGATCTCCTAAAATTCGGATCAGAGGTCCAGTAATATGCACGACAGATGGCTGTAAAGAGCTGGCGCTAGTAAGGAATATAACTTCGCCGAGGCCTTGGGCGGCATTTTCCTTTTCTTCGGGCAAGCCATTAAGGATAGCCTCTCGAAAGACTGGCAACAAGGGTGTGATGCCCTTTGGTAAGCAAAAACCAGGTAATTCCGCCTCGTTCAAGTCACTGGCAGCAAACCTGACTGCCTGGCGAAGATCGGTCACGTAACCAATTTGGTCTGTGGGACTTAGGCTTTTGATGACAGCATTCAATGCTTCCCAAGCATTCTGAATTATTCCCTTATCCGTATCGGCCATCAGCCGCAGTAAGCAGCGCAAAAGTTGAGGAATATATTGAGAATAGTCGCCCGGCGAGTGAATGCAAAAAGCTGAAAGTAAACTTGCCGACGATTTACGTGTGCACGAATTGTCCGACTTTGCCGAAACCATGAGAGTGTCCATTATTGTTCGTATTCCAACCTCATCCGTCACGGATAAAATCACTGTCTGACAGTACTCCAATTCTTGTAATTCATTTACCGAACCATGCGATTGCGACAAGGTCTCGAGCAATGCAGATAGAATTTTTGGAAGGTATTTCGTCAAAGCATCGCCAGCAACCGAGACTAATATCGAGAGTGCTTTCGTGTTCACTGGTTGGGCAGTTAACTGTGGCACCAGGTATGGCAAAACAACTCGTGACTTTATGTACATCACTTGACGCAGTCCGTCGAGCGTGTTCTCTGCAACCAAAGGATCGGGATCGGAGAGTCCTTTCAGCATGAAGGGCAGAATGTCATCGAGTGCCCGCGAACCCACCGTGCTGTGCAACGAATCAAAAGTTTTTGCAGCTGCCACACGAACTTCGGGCAGGGGATCGGCCAGAGCCTTGCGCACAGTCGGAACCAAACTGTGAACGAAGGTTAGGACCATTTCCTTGGATGTGGACGCCATAATCTCAGATAGACCGATGCAAACACCTTGCCTTTGGTCTGCCTGCTCCGAATTCAATCCACTCTCGAGTATTGGTATAATTTCAGGTAAAACCCGTTCGCCCAGTTTTCTCACCAGATCTCCCAAAGTGCGTGCAGCCACTTGACGTTTATCATAGCTGGTGCTTGCCAAGCATCCCAGCAACAAGCCAAACAATGTTGGCAGAATCTCACGCAATGTTCTCGGCGTATTTGTAACAACGATTTTCCAGACATGCAATGCCGATTGACGCACCATCAAGGAGACGTCACTTCGTCCCATATAAAGACCAGATAGGACTCGATTGCGGCGTTCATCGCCCAAGAATCGAATAATGGCTGTGTGCGATTGTTCCGTGCCGAAATTATCATCCTCACTGGCAGTTTCTGTGGTCATCTTGCCAGATACGCCCGATATGCGATATAATAAGTCGCCGAGTAGCTGTACGGAGCTATATCTGATGCGCCAGTTCTCGTCAAATAGACCCTTCTCCAGCTCGGGCAGCAGCAGGGCGACTGCGGTCTCTGCATATAGGTTCACAATTCGTTGTCCAGCTTTGAGGGCCGTGTCCCTCACATATTCACTCTCATCGGCCAATGCCTTGAGTATGGGATTAATTATTTGGCCAATGTATGGCGTGAATTCGTTGGGAAATGCGCCTGGCATATAGATGAACATCATAATGTACCCATCCTTGACATGTGGAGCGATGTCGGTTCGCTCTGCCGTCGAAATGATTTCCGGCATTAACTTATGCATCTTCTCTACGCCCAGTCCTCCAACGACCTCAGACAGACCCTGGGCTGCGCCGCTGCGGTCAACGCTACTCGATTCCGAGGTAAGGGTTTGCATCAGCCACGGCAGCAAGTCTTCGAATGAGGATTCGCCCATTCCCTTCACCATTGCACCTAGGGCACGTGCCGACACAGCTCGGACTTCCGGAACGGGATCCAGCAGAGAGGACTTCAGGCCGGGAATAATGCTGGGCAGATAAGGTGTCAGATCCTTTTGGTCTGTGAGCGAGTACATATTACCTATAATTTGGGCAGCCATTTTTCTTGTTTCTGTCGATCGATCCATGAATGCTCTTTGAACTACTGGCATTATCAGAGCCAACGATGGGGCGTCAATAAAATGAATGAATTTTGTTTTTAGTAGGCTTTGAAGACATGCAGACGTATTGTTAGAAGGATCTTCCAATGCTTTCAATAAAACTGGAACAATGGCCTGAATTTCAGGATTCTTTATAACGGATCCGATTACTTTGAGAGCATCAGCACCGGCTTCTTGTACTTTTGTGTGGGAATCTCCGAGAACTTCGATCAATTTTGGTACAATGCTTGGCAAACAGGAAGACAACTGTTTGGGAGCGCAAAATGCCATGGCACCAAGTAATTCCACGGATGCGGTTTTTGTCCTCCACGAATCCTCATCGAGTGCTTGCAATAGAGACGGAAGCACCAGCTTAACACCATGAGCAGACAGTTTGCCCATTACCACCTTGGCAGTATCATCGGCAGCTTGTCGCACGTATTGCGAGGAATCGCCAAAGCATTGCAACAAATGCGGCAAGACATGGACAATATATGGCTCGAACAAACGGCCAAGAGTAGTGCAGAGGACTTCAAAGGCAAATAGAGCACCCTCACGACATCTGTAGTTCTTCTTGTCCTGTATGTAGGACGTTAGCTTCGACATGATGTCCAGCTGCTTCAGCGATAAGATGCCCAGACCTTTCACGATGCCAGCGATGCCGTAGGCAGCACCTCTCCTCTCTCCATACTTATCGGATTTTGCCAATGACTGTAGTAGTTTTTTAGCCATTGCTGGAGCTTCATCTTTAACCGATGGCATCAGATGTGGCAAACAGTTTGAGACGGCTTCCTGAACTTGTTGCGATGGTGTAGACAGGGCAGTTATTAGTCGCTTGACTATGGGATCAATTCGCTTATCATCCTTTTCCAAATGCCTAGCCAGCGAACCCATCAGAATAACAACAGCCTGACGGATATTATCAAAGCTTTGTGACTTGGGTGCCTTATCGAGAAACTCTTCAAAGACGGGCAGTAAGCTGACAATTGTCTCTTTGCCATGCAAGTCAACTATTTTTAGTGCAGCCGCTAACATTTCTTTATGGACAATTTCTTCGCGGTCACCAAGGCCCTGGGATACCATAAATTGCATTAAATAATTGATGTCTTCAATGGACAAAAACTGTGCAATTTGAGATATTGCAATAGCGACACCTCTTCGTGGCTTCCACTGATCAGAAGCGGGTTCGATTTCACGATCAAATTTATCCAGTTTTGGCGGTATCAAAGTGAGCTTTTCATTATAAATTGCCAGCATTTTCATTAGTCCACATTTAATTAGGCTGTTGTCTTTTATTATCAATGGTATTAGGGACTCCGCGGAGGCTTTTTGTATGCATAGTTCGGCATGTGTAATATCTCGAATAATATCGTTAAACTCGGGATATGGATACTCGGAAGAGTCCCACACATCGACGGCGAGTCTTCTGATATCGGATGAGATATCAAATTTAGTTATCCACAATCTCGCGATAATTTGTTTTTCCAAGTCGGCATCAGTTTTTGCATAGTCAATTAATGGTTTAATCATGATTTGAATTGCACGCAATGCCACATCCCTAGTCGTATCGATATTGCTTTGCAAAGCTTCTAAAAATAATTCGATTATACGATTATCTGGAGTGGCATTCAATTTACCACCAGATGAAACTTTTGCAACTTCCAAGAGAGCATTTACAGCTTGGGGTTGAATTGCAGGTGTTGTATTTTTGATTAAATACAGCAGTATTTGAAACATGCCCAGCCTCGGCAAATACTTTGGATGATTACTGTCAGCATTTTCAACCTGTTGGGGCTTCACGTGGATTTCCATAAGCTTTATACTTGTCAATATAATTTCCTCATTTGCATTATCATTTAAGCAAGTAATTGCACGTTTCAGAAATTCAAAGGCGTATGAAAAAGATTGTGAATCCAATATGCTCGACTGGATAAGTACAAGCTTATTGATATTTGATATAATGTCGATGATGCTATCATTTATGTTGTTGGCATTCCACTCCTCTTTTAATGGGCAAGATGGATTTTGGAGTCGTAGTGTTGCAATGGAAATTGAACGACCCACATCTGAATGATTCTTGAAACACATTTTATGCAAGAAATAGTATAGATCGGTCAATGGCTCAGCGCTCAGGGGGCTGTGAGTGGCTCGTAGAATATCATCTAATAACGTATGAAAATGTAACGCAAGATATTTTTCGTTTCCAAAACAAGAAGCTTTAAGCAAGCTGATGACACACGTTAATTTCTCATACATTTCTTGAACGCGCGATTTTATGCGCATTTCCTTCTCTGTTTGGTTTTTGATTAATTCCTGTTGCTTCTGTGTTAATTTTACGGTTTTGGATTTGCCCTCTTTTTGACGTTTCTCGTCAATTTCGCGACGAAGTTGAATTTCCTCCAACTGTTCCTTGTAACTGTAGACTTTATTTTCTCGCTTAACACCAATCGTTTTATATTGGGCGTCTACATGTGGAATTACACTTTTATCGTACAACTCGCCATCAGGGGTCATAAATATCAAAAATTCTTCATTACTAATGCCAAAATTGCTATCATCATTCAGATATGTTTTTATTCGCATTATAATGGGAGGCACTATTATTTGCGGATTTATTCGCACTAGTGAAGCAATAATATTTTCGTAAGCTCGGCAAATTTTGAAATTATCTATATAGGTCTCAATAATTTCGGCTTTGTTTAATGCAATGAAATGTTCGGGATTTAGGTGAAAATTTTTCTCAATGGTATTTTCCCAAAAATATGGATTACTGGATGATACAGCCGGACAATTGGCAATATCTAAGAGTAGTGTTGTCAACTCAAGGGAGTCCTCATGCGAAACATTTTCTAGGCCGCATATAACTTCTAGTGCTTCGACAAAGGCTTGATTTGAAGTACCATTCTGATCTATGCAATTGTCGATTTCATTCTGATTTTTTGCAGTATTTATAAAATGACTATACTCTTTGAGGGAAAGCTTAACAAAATCGACCCCATCTGCACTTTTTGTGATTTCGCGAACTTGTCCTTTTGTGTAATTTCTCACTTTCAGTGAACTGCTGCATAAATTGTTGAGCAAGGCGCGATGTAACTGATCGACAGGACCCTTGATTTGATCTAAATACGATTTTAATAATATTTTCGCCAGAAACGAGATATGGCATAAGGTTTCCGGTGCTGCAGTCGCTATGAATTTTTCATTAAAGAAATGCTGCTTACTCATGTCAAATATGGAGCTCCAGAAGTATGAGTACGCTTCGGATGGTTCATCTAAAATTAACAAAATACAGGCAATACACGCTGCCTCTGACACATAAGAGGGTTGCGGAAAATGCTGTAGTGCTTTTGAATACAACGCATATAAGGTTGGTACTATATTGCTGGTATCCTTGACTTTGGCATTTTGTATAGATGACAGCAACCATTCCAGGTAACTTTGACGAATAATTTGAGTTGTGTTCTTTTGTTCAATGCCAATTTTGAAAATGTTTATAATCACAGTGGGTAGCTCATTCCTAAATTTTCCGCACCACAAACCAAACATCTCCAGTGTACAGCATATCACTTTTTCCTGTGATTCAGTATCAAGCGCTTTCCAGAATAAATCAACAGCTCTGTTTAAAATGTCGTCTGAATTATCCGCAGTTACATTATTAAAGCTTAAGTAACCAGCACCCTGCAATCAGATAGAAAAAATATTAAATGCAAGGAAATAAAATTAAACAACTCATCGTATCGTAATAAATAAGGCAAGACAGCAGAATTGAAATATTTCAGCATTCTTTTTTACCACTGAACTATGTTGTAATAAAAGTGTACAAATGTGCATATCAATTATTTTTCTAGCAGCAGAATTTACAGCGGATTTTAATTTTACCTAGATAAGATATATACACAGATAACTTTATATTTTTTTGATAGTTATACTTTTTCCAATCTTTAATATTGTATAAAATGTCAAAAGATTTCGTACATAAGAAATAAAAAAAAAAAAAACGAAAAATATTGCTTAACACCTTCCTTAATATGAATAAGACATAATAATGATTTTCCATTATGAAAATCAAGACAGTTTTCTCGGAATAGGAAGTCACAAATTTCTAGATTATTTAACGGTAATCCAGACGGACTAACCGGTGAAAGTAGTAATATCAGATATATAAGATTCTTGAATTTCTCTTAATCCTAGAATTATTTTCACCGCAACTGTATTGTAGGATTCAAAAGAGTACGCTCTTCATTCGATTTTTAAGTTTAATCAAGAGCAACGTTAGCCTGTTGGTATTGAATTGTAGTTAATTTGAACGCGCAGTTTTTTTTTGTTATACATTTTGACGATGATTTTTAAACACGCGAGTTTATTAGCTATATACAATGATAAACCAACGCAACTATCAGAAATTATTATCAAGGAGTGCGCGACCAGGAAATATTATTTTGCTGTATATGGCTTGTTACACACACAGAAAAAAAAATCAGATCTTTTCAAATTTGTTACTAGCAAGTTTAGATTACAAAGTAGCAAAGGCAATTTAAAATATAATCCGGTCATAAAACAATTGAAGGACTTGAAACATTACCTGTAGCAAATTGATTCTATATTCCACAACATTTATTTTTCCATCAGATCCATTCAAAATAGAGAAAATAAGTTCCAACAATTTTTTTATAATGTTGCCATCGGAGCACTTCTGCGATAGATTCTTTAAGGACTCCAAGGATTCGCGTCGAGCAAGTTCTCCATCGCTGTACAACTTTTTGATTAAAACAGTTCCGATTTGGGAAGCGTAAGGACTGCAATCAATATTGACAAGATCAAAAATTAATCCAACGCTTTCTAGTGTATTTTCAGGACTCCTTAATATTGACTTTTGTAAATCATTGTAGATGTACGAGTTAAATTCAGAATCATTGAGTGTTGATAATAATGGTTGACAAGCAGTTATGAAAGGCTTTTCCGGCTTCGATTTGCACAGTATCATACTTTTCACAAAGTATTCGACAGCTTTAATTTTATACGTTTTCAGTATATTCAACTGCTTGTGTTCTGTCTCGAATCGTATCATCATCATTATCATTATTGTAACGTTTGAAGTTGCATCCATTTCGAATAGCGAAATCATCGTTTCATCGAAAATATTTTTATTCTCCCATAAATCGTATATGAGTTTTGTAGCCGCTTCCGTAACACGAGCATTTTGGGCTAGTAAAGTTGTTTGGTATAGCATCGACTGATATTCAAGCATTCGCAATTTTTCAGTTTTATAAATATTTGAGCCTCGGTCGGTATTCTTCAATAACAGACAAATCCATCCTAAGGCAACCACAGCCGATCTGCATGACTTATGAGCAGCTGTCAATGGTAATTCCTTCAGCAGAAGTGTTTTAAGGACAGACAACATATGTTCAATAGTTAAATCATGATGAAATGTTAAAAGATCATAAATTAGCTTCCGAACTAGTAGCTGAGATGGTGGATCCTTGTACTTTGTCAGCGTCGTTCCTATTACTTTACATATACCTCGGATGATGGCTGAATTTACACCTGAAATTAGAAAGTAGAATTCAGTGAGTATTAATACTGTTGCCGAAATCCTCTACTAAGTTTGAGCTATAAAGAAATCTGTACCGTAAAGGCTCGCGTTTTTTCTTGGCCCGACGCGGGCATTGACGAATATACATATACTCGGAGTCAAGTCATCAGCTGTAAGAGTGCGTTCATATACCATGAAGAACATTGCAAAAATCTAATATACACTAAAACCGAAGGTGCAACCGACGATATGCTTCCATGATATACGCGTAGTTGTCTGAGCCTGCCGACTTAGTACTGCATGTAGCATAAATACGAATTTATTAAGAGTTTCTAAAATATAACTTCGAGTCTGAGGGACTCGTTCTCACAATTCAGACAGAAAGATGGTCATGGCTATAACGACTTGGCTATTGATGCTGATCAAGAACATACATACTTTTGTTTAAAATACTATTTATGAGTAAAAAGGGTATACTGAAGTTGCACAAAAATTATGTAACAAGCAGAACGAAGCATCTCCGACATCCTTTTAATAATATATATTCTTGATCAAAATCAGCATCAGAGTCGATTTACACATTTCTGTGTTTGTGAAAATGCCGATCCCAGATACTATAAGAGCTATACTCCAAATTGGTATATAAGTTACCGTATCGCGGAACAAGTTTATTCAATTTTATCGATAAATTTCATCAGCCAGTAAGAAAAAGGCAATCGCATATAAGGGACAGGCAAAGTTATACGTTATATGCATATATCAGCACCTGAGAGTGATATCACAGATGGAAGGTAATTTATAAACTTAAATAACACGTCCTTGTGCTAATAGACTTAGATATAAAGCCTTTCAAATAAACTCAGCAAGTGCAGTCAAAAAACTCTTGTTTAAATAAACCTCTGCGGAACTTGAATAATTAAATGTTTTAGAGTGCAAATCAAGTGATCTGATTTTGTTTATAAACGCAGTTAATTTCACAGACGTCCTTAGACTACGAAAAATGTGCAGAGAAGTACTAAGACAAAGCAAAATTTTGATTACCATTATGCGTTACCTCTAATAAGACCAGATGTCTACAGCAGCTAGCCTTATGTTCTAAAACCTTCGAAGGGAAGGATTCTGATGGCTTGGCTAATATCGGATATTGTCGAATACCATTCCTGAACATTTTCGATAATGTGAAAATCCGGTGATTATGCACGCCCTAAGTAGCCCTGAGTAGCTCCACATTTGGGCCATAGTGGTTATAAAAAAACTTTCAGGGACCATAATTTTCTCCATATTTTAGACTCATAACTAAAAAATTCGAATATAATTCAGCTCCTTTCGATTTTGGCAATGGTCCTTGAAATCTTTGATTTGTTTTTATGTTCCTTCAAAGTTTAAGCCTTTTTTTTTTGGAAATAGGAAAATTAAAAGAAAAGCTCGATCAAAGAATAATACGAGTCGACATGCAATAGATAACCATCAAACTAATATTGCATATTCAATGCCAGTGTTGCAAAATTGTTGTTATTATTTCAACGAACTCGAAGGGCAAAGATGTGAAAAGTTCCGTTATTTTAACATTTAAGTTTAATTCAGGTCCAACATTTTTCGATAGTAGCATGAGTAACAGAGGCTTAAACTCTTTAATACAATTTTCCAGACTAATATAAAAATTCACAAGAGTAATCGTATTTTTAAGTTGAAGCTAAAATATTTGCTATATATTTATGCTCAGCTCCCATGGAAATAATCAGTTGAAAGATGAGTTATTTTGTGAACAAATTATTTGTTTTCCAACGTATCTGAACCAAACTCACTACATGTGAGTCTTATTATTTCTAAAATTTTGGTCAAAATCATTATTCATGATACTTAGATGTGAACTAAAATGAGTTGGACTCCGACCAATTAGGTTGTTATCTTCAACGATCTTTGAAGCTGTTGGTTGACTTATTTTTTAGTCAGAATTTTAAGCACCGCATGTAGATATGTATGTTAGTACATACATATGTACTTCAGCTGCACACTACTTACCGGGATTGTCCAGCACCGCACAGACATTCTGAAAGAGTGACAGGCGCTCCTCCACGGACACGTTAAGAACTCTGTTGGGCAAATCCCGGAGAGCATTCGATAGCTGTAACGAATATTATCAGAACTTTGTTACATTTTCCTTATTTTCCTATTATTACCTTAGGAATATCCATTTTTTCTTAAACGCAAACGTGTGGACTAAATGGGTGATGGTACATAATCACTACAATTATCGAAATACATCGTTGATATACTAAAATTCATCGTATAAGATTAGCACACAAATTTTATTTGCAGAACGGAACGAAACATCCCAGTAATGCTACAATATCAATCAATATCAATAATGTGAAAAATTACATGAAAAGCAAAGCTTGGAATATTTAAAGAACAATTCAAATTGAGGCTCAGTTGCTTCACTAAAAGTAATACTTATAAAACTAGGACGAAAACAACAAACAAACTTTTCGCTTAGACAATTTTATTTACATATATGTATATATATATTTTTTTTTTTACTTATTGATATCTTTTATTATTTATAGATTAATTTTTGTTTTTTTTTTTTTAACTTGAGAAAATACACATCAAATTAAACAAGTTTTCAAACGCGATTTTCACAATATAATTATTTTTATTGTTGGACTTAAATTAAAAAGAATAATATCAAAAATATATATTATATTTTTAGCTGGAGCGGTTGGAGTTGAAAAGGGAACACCAACCGAAAAATAAAGTTTTTAAGACATTTTTAAATTGGGATGCGTTAGTGGAAAAATTTTAATGAATTGTTCCTTACTCTGGGTGCAGCAACCAAAAATGAAAAATGAATCTGTTATTAAAATTTTCTTCGAATGCACTGCTTCAATTTCGGTTTTTTTTTTTTCAAATCGACAAAGAGCCCCTGCAGAACAGTGAAAAGCTTGAAAACAGCAACATCGAATTGCTCTTCTAAGTCCATTTTCAAATTAATTTTTTCGATGCAATTTTATAATCAGCTAAAACTGATGCTTGATCCTGATTTTGCCAGTGTGGACAGATTGTCACATCATTAAGTCAATTGCACTCCGCTTGATGCCGTTCTGTCTGAAGAGGCTATCCAGCAATTAGCTAATGAAACAAACATTAAAAGCATCTGAAGAATCAAAAATTTTACTTTAACAATAACACATAAAAAAGTTAAATTTGTAACAAATATTTTGCTTTGAAAGCAAATTTTAAGGAAATTTAACAAAAATATTACCTTCCTGAGTTTATAAATATAAATATACCTAAATTAATTGCTTATTAATTGTTAGGAAAAGTATTTTTTTCTTTAAAAAAATAATAAATCGGAAAATTTACTGAAATTCTTTAAGTGACAATTTCAGTTAATGTAAAATCTATATTACATTGTTCTTTGTAAATTGCATAAGAAAAAAAGTGATCGAATTTTATATGCACATATAATTTAATAAAAGGCTAAATTGGTAGCACTGATTTGAACTACAGCGAACAGAAGGAATGAAACGATTAATCGAATTGTGAACTAAGGTTGGTTCGATTTAACGTGACAGTCGACAAGCTTTTCCGATACAAATTTCGGCAAATTGTTATAACAAGTAACAATTTAATTGTAAATATTATAAGGCGAAATTAATGAGATGACTTTTTCCGAAGATCAAGTGGGAGTGAAGTTGGACCGATGTGTGTCTGATACAATTATTAAAGGAAGTGAGTCTTTTTGGTTATATAATCAATGCCAGAAATGTGTGTATGGAAGCACATATACACATAAGTACATATAGAATGTTTAGTTTAGCGGCTTTTGCCAAGCAGAATCTAGAAGAAAACGTTTTCTTGGGCACCTGAAGGCTGAGATAACCTTATAGAGCAGAGTCACCATCCCACATTCCTTTGACAGACAAATGATATACATCTCCGATTCGGTCTATTCTGGCATGTGATTTGTTTGCAGCATTTAGAAAATGTTCGCACTTGCAGCCATTTACAGAGTTAAAATTGACAGAAAAAGATAATGCTGATCAAGAATATACACTGTGTCGGAGATGTGTCGTTCAATGCTATTATTTACATTTACATTTACTTTACCAAATTGTATTTTGTGGACAGGTTCTCTTTCTTAATATTGATCCCCGTGGTTATTATGGTTACGACAACATTACTACATAAATTCAGATTATTAGCTTTCCTCCCGAGTTTCTGTCTATCAGACCTTGAGTTCGCTAACTTTATTATTTCCACTTAAGTTTCTGATCATTTGTATCTTATTCGTAGAACCTCTGCATACTTTTATTATTTTGCTGTGGGCAGTACAAATGTCAGAGCCACAATGGAATGCAGCTGTCGTCGGAACAGTTGGTAAATGAGTTTTAAGTTGTTGGGGTTGACATACATGTCAGCCTTCATAATACACAAATGATAAATGTGAAACAGAAAACATTTTAATGCAATTCTCTTAAAACATACAAAAGCCTAATAATATTTCTAGCTGCGGAGCAAACGTAAAATGACGGAAGATTGACGTAATCTTAGGCGTCCCTAAAAGTAAACACTTCCTTGTCTTAAATGAAGTTTTTTACCAGAAGTATACTTGAAGATATACTAAGAATAAAGCTATATTACAAGAAATTAGTATCAATCAAATAGCAAATTTCATTTCCAATTATTTTCTTGAATGGTTTTTAATGGTTTAGGAAAGCTTATCAATGTTATTTCGTTTCTAAATACTAAAAATACAACTTTTTTATTATAGGTGGCGGACTTCTGATTGGATCAGTGATGTCGTTATTATTTTTTAAAAGACGTGTGTGGCCTGTGTGGCTAGGCTCTGGGTTTGGCGTTGGTGTGGCCTACAGTACTTGTGAAAAGAACTTAAACTCGTCTAAATAAATGTTATTGCATATGTAGTATATATGGAAATAAAAGCAGAATTTTAATTACAAACGTTGACTTGTGTATGGAATTTGCAAAGGAGCAGGCTACAAATACTATGCTCTATTCAGTAATGATTGTTTATATCAATTTTTTCTTTTCTTTGAATTTAGTATATAATTTATTATTTGAATTTATTTTATAAATCCAAAAATAATCATGGCTTTTTTCATTTGACCGAGTATACTTCTTATATATAATAGTTTAATGAAATTTTTATTTGTATTTGCATATAATCAAATCATATAGATCTATTAACTTTTTCTCTGTAAATAAATTGAAATTATATTAGGCATTAGAGCATTTTTTATACTATTTTGGTAGTAGTCTCAAGGACGGGCCTGGTACGCTTTACTTAGAGATGAATACACAGCAAAATGTGCTGTACAACGGAGTTTCCGCATAGAACTGGTTTACACACATCTTACAGTCCGAGTGACTCCAATCAAAACAATCACTTTATCAAGGCTAGAAGTCTGTGAACTGTTCGAATCACTCCCTCCACAACTTCATTACGACAACATTAAATCACTTACTTTTGGACATACTCCTCAATGGGCTTAGCTTGGCTTAACAAGCCTTCGTAGAGTTACTAAAATAATGCCACCAATACGGGAACTTGGTAGGAACTTGGTAGATCTGGCTAGCAGAGAAGTTACGTCACAAGAGCTGCTTGATAGTCAGCTAGGTGGCAAGGGCCAGAATGATTGCAACATTCCCAAGACCAATGTGCCATCTCCAATATTGAGGATGATATTGCGCAGCGTCCTATAACCAAAGTTTTTCAATCCTTTGAACTTAAACGATTTTCCGATACCAGTCGAGGGAGTCGTAGTTTATTTATGCTAATCTTCATCAATAGCTGTTTTCAGATTATTATTATTATCATCCAGCTCTGCTTCGAAGATTGCATCTTGTCCGCAGATTCCCAGCAACTTGAGGGTCAGAAGTGCTCGAGGAATTAAGTCTGTCCGCCGCCGAGTCTGTCTTGGAGCACACACCTTGAAGAGGTGACGGTTCTGAAGGATAAACGATGAGAACCGTTTCCTGGTAGGTTTGGTAAATAAAATACTGTGACTCGGATTGGAACAGACGGTGCCTGCTCAGCTTATATACGATATCGGATTTCTCAAAGCTTCCGTCTGGAAGTAATCCTGCCAGCTGAGTCCAACCTCCGGGTCACCGCACCAACCAATTTGATCAACAATCGGATAAGGGCAAATTTCGGAACTATTTCTCTAGCGGACGATATCTCCCTTAAATCAAGCTTCGTGTCACTAGTCCTGGTAGCCGATGTGTATCAGGAATCCATCCTACTTGAGCTGATGCATATTCAAGACGGTCTCCCCGTCGCATAACATTTTGCAATATTGCAAAGAGGGCGTTATGTTCATGACTAAAAGCAGGCCTTGTAGCCAGTTCCTGGCTATTTCGTGCCGCAATTTGTACATAACGCATTGCCATCTGGCTAGAGTCGGGACAATCTCACATCAAAATTACACAATGCTGTTCACTTCGCAGAAGAAGTTATACAATTACGAACAAAATATAAATTAACTCCTGGCTAGGAATTGCGCTCCCCGCCTTCCGAATTACTCTCCAAAGTGATGCACTCTAGGTTGGCTTAAAAGTTGAAAAAGCCTTTCTAACAGCAACTCACAGAGGCACTTTCAGTTCAAGTGAAAAAAAAAAAAATGCTGAAAGGTTTCCAAGTGCAGTGATACCCATAACTTTTAGGGGTAATACTAAACAATATCTTAAAAATGAGAAATTGTAAAATAGTTAACCAATTCGTAAGCAAAATATTCGTATTGATAGTTTTATATCGCTCTATAACGCCCTCTAATGCGGAGTTCAAATAACATATGTAAATGCGACAATTTAATAAATGTCAAAGCAGCAGTGCTTCGAAGGATAAGTAGTAGGACGAGCGGCAGTCATGACGGATAGTCCCACGCCGCTAATCGGAAGCCTACGGGATGAAGGAGCGCAATTGACGGCTATCATATAGATCAGCAGCAGTCAAGAATAGACTACGATTGACATAGTAGCAAGGACCAGCTTCATTAGCGAAGACCACGTAGACTGCTGAGAGAGAAAGAGAGAGAGAGAGAGAGAGAGAGAGAGAGAGAGAGAGAGAGATACGCGTTCGAATGACAGATGGCCGAAGCTAGGGGTTCAAGAACAAGACGAAGTAAATATTTGATGTCGACAGCAGATCATGGTTATTACCCGACTGATACTTCCTGGGGTTATCGACGACAGAGTTCTCGGATGGCGTTTCCTGCCGGGCATGGCACAGTGTTAGAATGTGCAGTCTTGTGGTGATCATCGCAACGGAAAAAGGGAACATCGGGATGCGAGATTGTGTGTAGAAGTGATATAAACTCGAGTCGGGGACCGCTAATTCATCCAGTCGCAGATATTGATGAATTTTTGAGAGGAGAATTATCGGCCTTTGAGTGCATATGGGGAGCATCGCCTACAACGGAGCATCGCATTGTCATGAGTGACGATCAGCCCATTAAACATCGATACTTCCGAAGATTCACACGATGCAGGCCGAGATCATCAAACAGGTGGATGAATTGTCGGACAAAGGCTGCATTGAGCGTTTGAAAAGCCCTCACAGCGCACCGATTGTCTTTGTGAAAAAAGACTGGAAAATGGCGAATATGCGTTAACTTAACTGCTCGGCCCATATCGTCGACATTTCGCCACAAATGTCTGAACGTGCGGCTGTGATCCTGAAAAGTAGCTGCGATTGCAGAATTGAAGCCCTCTGGAAACATGAAGAACTGCGAACTAGATTCCGCCCCTCCTTTACCGAAGAGCATTAGGAAGCTTTCGTAAACTTCAAAGCAAAGCTGACACAATCACATGTCCGTCTAGCAGACGGATGCAACCAACTATGGCTTGGGAGCGATATTAGCCCAAACCTCAGAGGAGGGTAACCGAGTCATTTTGTAAGTAAAACAGATCTTTAAATGGTGCGTAGCGAAATTACTCTGCGACCGAAAAAGAGTGCCTTGTGATAATCTAGGGAATTCGGAAGCTGAGAACCTACTTGGAGGCATATCACTTCACCGTCATTACGGATTACATGGCGCTTAACTCCGCCGAAAGCCCATCAGGCAGCATCGTGAGATGGGCCCTAGAACTACAACAATTAGACTTTGAGTTTGAGTACCGAAAAGAAAACCTAAATGTTGTTGCGGACGCCCTATAGAGGCAGCCCCTTAAGGACACATGCCTGAAAGACTCTTGTCTCGATGAGACAATGGGTTAGGCAAATTACATTTGTACCTGAGTTCAGAAAATGCGATAGGAAATGGTAAAAAATATATAAGATAGTTTCCAGACTCTTTCATGTAGTACACCACATTTATGCCACGTTCCTCATAGGGCTGTGCCATAATACAGCCGTTGCAGGTCATACAAGTAATCTTGGGTGTAAAGGGTACAAAATATAAAAATTAAAAAAAAAACGTCCGAGTCCCGTAGTCCCGTAGGTTCGGTGGTGTGCGATTGCGAGGCGTGTGAAGAACAGCGAGCGGCGGAGGAGGCGATGCAGTGGCGGAGGCGATATCTGAGCGACCTCGATGAGGTAAATTCTGAGTGGATGCGTTGGCAATACTCAGAGCTGCCACAGACTTGGCTACTCGGTCACTCGGCAACCTGTGCCACGACCAAAAGAGCGTCCTCGTGAGGAGATGCCACCACTAACACCGCCTGCATGGAGCCGACTTCGCTTGATGAAGCAATAATCTTACCCATTTGCGGATGATACAGTAATTCTAGCATCTGTCAATAAGCTAAATATGGTAATAACAGGGAACGAGGAATACTTGGAGAGCCTCAGAAGCTGGTCCCGGCAGCGGTGCATCAAAATAAATGAGAAGAGGCCGGCTCATGTCAAATAGACCATGCACTGAATGGGGCAGCCGCAAGGGCATCAAAATATTCCATCCGTACGTGGGTGTCCTTTTGGACAAGTAAAGCGGTTGTTCAACCAGTTGAGAAAAGACTATCACAGCTTGGAATGGTTGATTGGAAATAAAAGCCAAATAACAATGAATTGCAAGATTCTAGTCTACAAACAGTTGATCGCCCCTACGTGGAGCCATGCATTCGCAATTTTGGGTGCATTAGAGTCACAAGATCAACCCAGTAATACTCCTCACACACTGAACAAACAGCGGGTGCGATATTGTCAATCGTACCGACAAGGCGCTTGTGTTGCCGCCTTTAAAGTATACAACCCTTATCTCCCCACACTATTACCTACCCCTATCCTATCCCCAAATTTCACTGCGGGCCGGACTAAGGCATTATCTGAATCGTGCCGAGAGTCAGCTTGGCTGGGGGCTCGGGCGAAAAACTAGCCCAGTCTCGAAAGGTGGGCTCAGGCAAATGGCGACCTCCTTTTCTAATGTAGCCTTACCCGGGTAACGTGGATCTCTGCCCGGTCGGACACATATTTCTCCGCAGCTCGTGGGAACACAACGAAAAATTCAACAAGGACAAAAGTACTGCAGGACCTCCCTGCGGAGTATGTCACAAGAAATTTAGAGGGTCGAACCCTAGACGGAGAAAGAGCCTCTCGAGTGGCAGACCACCCTCCACATCGTGCTGCTCCAGCACCAAATAGGAGAGTGCCGCAGGCCCAGCAAACTCCGGCTTCGAGGCGTGGGAGAGTGACCATCCCGACGACCATGCCCAGCATTGAACGCCCTAAGAAGAAGGAAAAGTTCCTGTCACCGAGGGGTCAACCCGGTGGGCTAGATGACCCGAACCGGCGGAATCTCTGCGGTTCGAGGGTCAAATGGTACCTACGGTACCTCCAGCAGGGACCTACTGCTGACGTAGCCCTGGCCACAAAGCCTAGGCAAGCAGCTGCAGCACTGGCGCCAGCTCCCAATAAGCGCAGCAGCACACTTACACCACCGGTGGCCACCCCCAAGAGGGTGTGCCCGGAGGTCAAGCGTGCTGCTTGCGGCTCAGTGGCGGCGAAGGTGCCAGCCAAAAAGGGAGCAGAAAGCTTGGACCTCCGTCCGAGCACACCGCGTGCAGAGGCCATGAAGCCCAGCTCGCCAACACCCACCGAGCCTCGACTGTATGCGAAGGTGGGCCGTGTTGCCTGTGGATTTCCCACAGGCTATGCTCAGTCACGGAGACTTGTCTGTGTTGGAGATGGCCTCCTCCATAGACGAAGTCATTGCGTCAGGTGGGGACATTCATTTCCGGGTTGGTTTCCTGGTCATTGAGTGCTCGGATGATCGCAGCGTCGAGGCTAAAATCGTGGACGGGCGTGCCCCTTGAATGCAAATTGGGAGATGACATACCGTCGTCGCAATGCATCACGCTTTTCTGTCCCAGAAGTGTGGATCGGTCTCTGTTGGTTCTGCTGAGGAACCATAACAGGATCGAGACCGACAAATGGAAGGTGATTTCCAGGAATAACGAGGGCGGAGGAGCACGCCAGGTCATTGGGGCAGGGAGATCGTCAAAGTGGACACTATCACCACAGTAGACACTTTTGCCGCAGATCAGAGCAGTCGCGCTGCCCAGCACACTGACTTATCGGAGGACCTCGCAGAGGATGAGGAGTTAGCCGAAGTGACGCTCGGCTAAGAAGAGATGCTGGGGGACGAGGACATCCCCATGTCCTAACAGGAGCTGACGGAGGAGCTGCAAGATGCAGCAGCAGCTCATGTCGACATGACGAGCAGCGGTGACGGGGGCAACTCCAGGCCCCAATCACCATATCAGCTGGAGCCGCACCTGTAGTAGATGTCCACGGTCATGTCTCAGGTAAAGATCCACCGAGCTAAGGCAGCCTCGGCGGTCTTAGCGAGGATGTTTACCAATCAACACCTTGGCCCAGCCCTGGTACAGGAGCCATTGGTGAACAATGGCATTAAAGGCCTGTACACGGCGGACTCGAAGGTAATCTGGGATTGGAGAGATCTAGCACTCAAAGCATGCATCATGGTAAGGGAGAGCATTAACTTTACTATCCTTTCAGAATTCCTGACTTGAGAGTGCTTTCCCATATTGGTGCAGACCAAGGGTAGCGCGGTCTCTACGGCTATGGTGTCTGCGTACTTCGCAGGTGATGAAGCCTGCCCACCACCAAAAATAGAAAAAACTGGTGGATTACCTCAGTGCTCATCGGATGCGATGCCAATGCGCAGCGATATCAATCTAAAGGGTGAGTGCCTAACAGATTTTATATTTAAATATAATCTAGAATTATGCAATGTCGGATCTACACCGACATTTATAACTAGAATCAGGGAGGAGGTGCTAGACATCATCCTAAAACCTCACCTTAGGGACTGGCACGTTTCCCAAGGGGAATCAATGTTTGACCACAGAACTATCCAGTTTAAGTTGCAATTAAATACGGATAGTAGTATCCCAGGCCGCAACCCCAGGAAAACAAGCTGGGAAGCCTACAAGTCGACCTTAGAACTCTACCTAGCCAACGGACTATCTGGTACACCCAGAAATCCGCTAGAACTGGACAGGGCTATAGGTGACCTCAACAAGTGAATAACTAATGCATTTGAGGATAATTGCCCGGTAGGGGAAAAGCACAGGGGAAAAGATGCCCCCGTCGCCAATGAGCAGCAAAGAGAGACGGAATATGGGAGCAGTTCCGTGAAAGCATGACCTCCTTTAGTAAGGAGATAAAGAAGGCCAAACCGAAGAATTACAGAAAATTTTGCGAAAGCGAAGGCGCCAGGCTCCATTGAGCACTGAAGCGTAGGGACAACTCCTTTACGAGCAGTAATATGCAGAAATCAGACCTACTTTTCGAGACGCACTTCTGAGGCAGCACACCTATGCAGGAAGAGGCTATCGTAAGAGTGAGCAGGTATAGATCGTCAACTAACGACTGGGCATGCGCCAAGTTGCAGTCACAAGGGAGAGACTAAATTGGGCAATTGGTACATTCCAGCTCTATAAGTCCCCCGGAATTGACAGCATATCACCAGCCTTCCTTCAAACGGGAGAGGAAATACTGTTCTCCCTTATTAGGAAAGCATTAGTAAGTAGCCTAGCCCTCGGACATATACCGGGCGCATGGAGGAGAGCTTGGGTAGCCTTCATCCCCAAAGTAGGGAAGAAGGACATGACCAACCCAAAGTCCTTAAGACCCATCAGCTTAACATCGTTTTTACTGAAAACGTTCGAAAAGCTGGTGGACTACAAGATTAGCAGCACTTTGCTAAAGCAAATACTCGCACTGCTGCGATCCAGGCAAGCCACGGCATAATTACATGATAGCACTGTAACAATCCTAACCACCAAAGGCTGTCCCCAAGGGGAAGTATTCTTTCCGCTACTCTGGAGTCTGTTAGTAGACGAACTACTAAACAGACTTATTAACAGTGGTATTCAATGTCAAGGTTATGCCGATGACATTGTTACCATAGCGCGAGGCAAATTTGAAGAATCGCTCTGTGACATAGTCCAGTCAGGGTTAAGAATAACGAATGACTGGTGTATGAAGGTTGGACTCAGTGGACTCCACTATGTTATTTTTTAAACGGCGGGGTGCGTGGCTGTCTGTGTGTTGATCAACGACGCTGTGTTTGTGCAAGTGTTAGTGACAAACGAACGGTGACCTTTTAGTGGGCATGTGTACGCTCCAATGGCAACTTCGTGCAACTGCATGTGTGCTCTAGTATAGGTCAAGGTTGTCAGTGCTCCTTGATTCTTTCCGCGTGTCGTCTCTCTTGCACTCATCGCGTCCTGAACCGCTCTCGTTTTCATTCGGTTGACCGCTTCTCCCTTTATTTATTTATATTCATTTATTTACATTTTGAAGATTATTATTTATTTTTTTATTATTTAGATTTTATACAACAGGTTTGGCTAATATCGCTCCCAAGCCATAGTTGGTTGCACCCGTCTTCAAGACGGACGTGTGATTGTGTCAGCTTTGCTTTGAACTTTACGAAAGCTTCCTAATGCTCTTCGGTAAAGGAGGGGCGGAATCTAGTTCGTAGTTCTTCCAGGGGGCTTCAATTCTGCAATCGCAGCTACTTTTCAGGATCACAGCCGCACGTTCAGGCATTTGAGCTCCTTAAAGAGTCGCTTTTATCCACGTTTATAATGAGATTCTGTGCGCTAAGTCGGCGGAAGACTTCTGATATGTTCTGCATGTGCTCCTTGAGTGTTTTCCCGATCACTGTGACGTCATCCAGAAGTGGGAAAGCATACGGCAGATCACGCGGTCAAGAACCCTCTGGAACGTAACTGACGCAGAATGGAGTCCAAGTGTCACTACTTTCCATTGGAACAGTCCTTTTCCCAGGACAGTGGAGGCTATCTTAAGTTAAAGTAATTGAAACTGAAATAATATCGACGACGCGAACATCCATTGCCTAGTAGCAAATGAGTTGCAAAATTTTCAATTGACAGTTATATCCACATAAGTCGACTTGACGAGCAACACAGTCTTCCGGAGTTCAATCGATCGTCTTTTGGGCACACAAGATGTCGTCCATTTATCCTTATTCCCGACAAGAATTGCTGATATGCCATTATGCTTGTCTGGAGGAATCGCCCAACACGATGGAAGAAAACCTGAATGGCGACTTAACACAGTACTCGCCTGTAGATGGACGAGTAGAGGATTTAACGAAATGCTGCTCGCACAACGAGCAAACTGTGAGTTGTGAGTGAAGCGGCATTCCCCGATATTTGGGACTGAAAGCAAATTTCCACCGTTTGACCTTCAGTGCAGTGCAGTGGTTTCACCAAGAGAGATGAGAGCCCGAATCTAGTAAAACTCTGCATGGGAGGAATGCTCCAGAACGACTTTTAACGAGAATGATTGCCGTGGCCAGTAGCACAACTTCTGATGAGCCATTGTGTGTAGGAAGAGACGCAGGTCACCGATCGACTGCGTCACGTCCATGATACGTCTGGCTGTGTGTTTTGGCTATCCTTCATTGCATAGCTTGGCCAATGTGTGGGCTTTATATGGTTATATTGCGATTCAATGCGCCTTTGTGGTGACTCCATCTAGTTAGGCGTCTAGTTAGTGTATGGTCTGGGAGGCTTTATTGTATATCTTATGTAATTTTCTCTACGCCTAATAATGCAGAAGCCGCACGAGTGTTTGCATCTCCATCATGTACAATTTAAATGGCTCCCAAATAGGCTGGAGGTTTTAAATTCTCGAAATAGTTCCCGTTCAGGAAATATCCCCTGTGCTGGTTGTTCCATTTAAGTGTCATTCCTTTTGTCAGATCGGGCATAGTTCTGGGAATCTAGTTGTGGTCAAGTCCATATGCATCGGTTGACCTTTTGACTTGGAATTCCAATGGATTTGTAGTACCGCCAAAGCGAAAACTCAATCCTTACTTCGATACCCTTGGGTATTCCTGGGCCGTGCGTTCGTTATTTAATTACCGCAACCACCAAAATTGGAAGACAGTTGTAATTAACAGTTCCGCTTTCGATATTTTAGCTAAGCTGAACTCGGTCAAGCCGAGCATTTATATTCGGTTACAGTGCGACATTAAAGAAAACAGGTCATTGTATATAATCTAGAATGGTCAATTTAACAAAACGGCATTTAGTTGATAATACAATTAACTGTTCACTTGGATTCCTCGGTAATGCCCTGCGGTGTTCTTGGATGGACCCCCGATCCTGTGCGCCAGAACCTGCACTACGCCCCCCCAACACCAGCTACGTCCAGGGTCTCAGCCTGCCCGACAGAGATTTGGCGCAAACACACCTGTTCTTCAACTGCACTAGCGGTCACATTGATTCCTCAAAGATTGCCCCTAGTACTCCTATGAGCAGGGATTCAATTGCACCACTCTCTGCCTTACCACAGGCCAAGCCTTGCAACGGACCCATCACCCTTTTTGGCGGGACTGCAGCCGAGTGGCGCCGTCAATGTTAGTATTGACATAAAGAGTGGACTTTAGAAAGAGAGAGGGCGAACGAGAGCTAATTTGCATTGGGCCGGATTTCGATCTGCTACACAGCTATATATATATTTATATTATATATACATATCTACACTTAAGTATTTTTGTTGTGTGCCTCATATGTTTATCAATTCATTTACTTATTGACGTTTTTATATGGCTCCTCACAACCTACCACCCAAATTTGATGACTGTTACTTTTTAAATTGTTTGAGATATGCGACTAGCCTCTTAATGGACGTAACCCTAATTTTAACATTTAGTCTGACATTATTCATATAAATATACATATATGTACATATACATATACATATATATATGCATATACATATACATATACATATACATATACATATACATATACATATACATATACATATACATATACATATACATATACATATACATATACACATACATATACATATACATATACATATACATATACATATACATATACATATACATATACATATACATATACATATACATATACATATACATATACATATACATATACATATACATATACATATACATATACATATACATATACATATACATATACATATACATATACATATACATATACATATATATATGCATATACATATACATATACATATACATATACATATACATATACATATACACATACATATACATATACATATACATATTCATATATGTACATATACATATACATATACATATACATATACATATACATATACATATACATATACATATACATATACATATACATATACATATACATATACATATACATATACATATACATATACATATTCATATACATAAGTATTTTTTATTTTTTTTTTTATTTATATATTTAATTTTACCTTTTTACATATACTTATGTAAAGCATTCCTACTCATATTATGTTTGGTATTAATTTTTTGGTTGTCCGTTACTAATCAGCGATTAATTTAATCGTGGATTCAACCTGAATTGAGTGCACGTGGCTTGGGCCACGTGCGTAAAGTTGAGGGTAAGTACATGTATTTAGCGAGGACGTTGCTAACGATTTTGATTTTGATTTTTCTGCTGCCATTGTTGCATGCCCAATCATTTTACTTAACGACACTAGCAGACGTTGAGCAAAAGTTGTCCATCCCTTAAGGTAATGTGTGAAAAATATTTGTTTAATAATTTGATTCACCGTTCAGATCAAGAACAAAGGGGAACCAGGAAACACACGTGCACGTAAGGCAACATTTCACCAAAGGTGAGACGACTTAAATTCTAATCGTTGTTTGTTGTCCCAAATAAACACATACACACATAAAGGGGATAACACCGAAATCTCTTCCAACCGAATTCAGCACAATTCCAATTCTCAGCTGACTTAGGCATCTATTCGAGGAGTTTTTATTTTGGCTAGAAATTGGCAAATCAAAACAAACAAAATAATGTTAAAAATTGTGTGTTTTTTTTTAAATTTCAGATGCTCTGCAAATTTATGTAGATAGTAAGATATACGAGTATCTCCTACCACGTTAAATATAAATTCTTGATCCCCATGACCATTAAGACTATAAGGGGTGCATGGTTGAAATTTGAAAATTCGATTTTTGTTTACTAAGAGTCGCTATTTAGTCGACAGCTCTGACAGAAATAAAAATATATTCCAAATCTCTGTTTTTGGAGATTATTTTGAAAATCAATAAGTTTTTGTACAATTTTGGCACTAATAAACAGGGTATTATAATTTTATCGTTATTTGTGTAACAGCTCGCCTAATTTATAAAAATCAGTTATAATATTTTCTTCGAACAATTATTGTTGAATTGAATTATAAAATCAAAGTTAAATTTGCAGGCGGACGATACCAGTGTAACACTAGCTAAAAGAAATGTAGAAAGGTCCTTGTAGCGGGGATAGGTGGGATTCAACATATTGGGAATGTTGTAAGTAATATTTCAAGTGCGGTAGCTTTTTACTAACTTCGGTTGCGGGATTAATCGTGGATTCGTTCTGTGGAGGTAATCTACGTTCCAAATTTGGTAGGTGTAGCTCGAAGATGTCGGATTCCGCAATTCTAGTGAAAAGAGTGGATGATGGCTGCAGAAATCATTAAAATTTTGTGACTCAGGCTTTCAAATTTTGGGAAACATATAGTCCATCTCGATATCTACTTGAAAGTGAACAGACGTGTCATTCCAATATGTTAGAGCGAAGTTCCCCACGTCAGGGAATGCCTGAATAATAATATAAATCGAAGTACCACCAGCGTTGTGTACTCAACCAAAGTTTATTTAAGACTGTGATAAGCTGTTAGTTAACAGTACTGATATTCATTAATAAGGGACTTAACATATATATGGATGCACGGTTGCATTGAATGTAAATTAACATAATTTTCAACACAATATTAAAAGTTTCTCAAATGCAAACATCGTCGGGTATATAAATTGGCCTTAAAATTTAGAAAATCGTCCTGGTCAATCTTTTTAAATTATAGGGCAATCCAATGTGCCGCCATCTGTCAAATGCTAAATGGGTGTCAAAGTAAGCATTACCGTCGGAATCCTTCGAGTGGAATCCTTCCAGGATGAAGATCGCAGCTTAGTGTAGTCGCTTTGGTGTGCCATGCCCAAGACTAATATCGAATTTTAACTTTCAGATTACGCAGTAATCGATAAGATTTCATAAGATGATTTTACTGAATGAGGTCCCTGCCCATTTATATAAATATATGCAATAAGACACTCCGAGGAAGCAATTTGAAAGAGCAGTTATAATGGCTCTTCTGGATATTTTTTTGTTTTTGAAGACATCATTGACCACATGGGCTCCATTATGGAATTCCGTCTCGAATGACTTTAAGCAGTTCTCCAGATTGGACGCGAAAGGTTGAGTTCTGTCCTGAGAACATCTGGTTTCGGACTGGAAAATTAAAGCTTTCGCTCGCAGTGAATTCTTCCAAAATTTTTCTTTTCTTAAGAAAGCTTTAACCTTCTTTTGTCTGTTGAATATTAGTATTCGATTGATTGACGTGTCAATGGTCTTATATAGTCCCAAGTGCCGGAGAATGGATTATAATTCCGGCGTGTTGCGTTGCATTGTTGATATTCCACAGAAGTGCCCCAAAAGCATCGTGTACGACTTCAGGCGTCCAGATCCCAATATTCAGAAGGTGTGGAGTACGTAATGGGAGAATATAATAATGCACCAGATCTTGACTGATCAACACAGTCACGACTTCTCTGTATTGATTTCACGGAAAAGGGACGAACAGGGATGCAAATTGGTGCACAAAGGTTTTTGAAAACAAGATTATGTAGATTTTATGCCTTTTCATAATAAGAATTGGCTCTTTTGCCTTGTGCATAGTGCCACAAGCGTTCTAGTATAGATTAAAAAGTATGAAAAAAAAAACCACATGCCGAAAAGTTTCTACACAGTTTTTAGATAATTTTAAAGATCGATAAAAAAAAGGTGACTCAATCTCCAAAATTTCAAGAGATATGTATAGACTTTTTGCGCTTTTTAAGGGTGTATTCAAATTACTGTGGATTATGGGGAAGGGAGTTGCGGCCTTTAAAGAATGTTCTATAACTTGTTCAAAAAAGTTTGAGAATATATGCAATGATTTGTCTAACGCTGGCACAGACGAATATACATACATATATGTATGCTAGTAGTCCGATATTCAAATTTTATTTGTCAAAATGTTATGCGCATAATATATCCCAATCCCAACTGTTAGTGCCTGTGTCAGCTAGATGATAAAGTTAGTTAAATGTAATTATTTGTATATACGAGTATAACGCATAATACGTATTTATACATAATATTTATCGATGTCTTTGAGATCGACTCGGTCATACGTCCAGACAGGCAACGAACATTGCTAGATCGACTGACGGTCGATGCGAATATTCGAATATGGAGCTACAGCGGCCTCCTTTTTTATTTTTAAAGATTTTGAATGGGTATTGGATATAGAAATTATTCCCATCCAGTCGAACGGATGAATTGGAATTCAAGCACTCAGCACGACATGATTTTTCAGTCGAATGATTTTTTAAGCTGCGATCTTCGAACAAATTAAAATAAGCAGAAAGAGCAATCGAAAGCATAAAAGCCACCCCTAAAAATAATAAAAGACTCAAACAGTATAAATATATGTAATAATATATATAATAGCAATTTAAGTATCTTTAACAATTCCTTTTAGGTATATGCCATAATTGAGAGTGCGCTGGCCGACAGTTGAACGAACAAGGCATACCCTGTACCCAGTAGCTCAAACTTATATTCTTAGTTGCTACCATCTGAAACTCATAAAATAAAATGAATGAAATGTGTTTGATTTGGTGAGTGAGTGTGTGTGTAGTAGTAGTAGCGACGGTGGTGGATATTTGTGAGTGGATATTTGAACAATTCATATTTTGAATGGGTCTTTAATAAATTATCGGGAGAGGATAGTCCTCTTAAAAAATATTCTTTAAAAACAAGGCATACTCTAAGGATCAAACTAATTTAACATGAAACTATGGGAAACTAATTTTATTTAAATATAACACCTTGGGGATCGAATAATTAGTATCGTGTCCGACTCTTCTGTTCTGCGATGCGCTGAGGGAGATGATGATGGACGTCGTTGTAATTTTATTGGCAATCGGTTGGGAATTTTTTAATACGAGTTAATACATACAGTTTGATGTTCTCTTGTAAATAATGTGGTTGATTTTTATTGCAATGATTTCCTGCTGCTTCAAATTAGTTTTTTGTCGCTTGACAAATGCTTATTTCCCTTTCATTTTTTTTTCTTTAAACAAATAATGCAGCTCATTTTTTTTGTGCAGGCTTGTGGATTTTTTTAGTTACTTGAAGCTGAATTTGTATCATGCTTTTGAATAGTTCGATCGGCTATCTATAGTAACTAGTGTCATTCATCTGTTTGAGTTCTATTATAAAAAAAATAACAGATTTAAAAACAAGATTAGTCTTCTGAACAGAATGTCGTGTCATTGGAATGCATCTGTATAGTGGATATCCTTACAGCATAAAAAGTATGCAACAGTTTCAAGAGCAAAGTCCAATTACCTCCTTTTTAAATAAATTTCTATTCCACTCGTTCTTAAAGTATTCACTTTTCGGCTAATTTCAGTTAGATCGAAAAATTGATAAAAGCACTCAACGTGGTCTGTCAGATGCCGATGGCTTTCAAGGGTATGTAGCCTCTACTCTGGAGTATTTTCTAATTGTTCCAATAAAAATTATTTTTTCAATTATATTGAAAGGAACCCCTAATGATGACTCCTCAAATCTTAAAGTACACAAGCTCAGCTTTCCATCGATTGCTCCAATGGATTACAGTTAATTATGATGATTAATATACCAGTAGCTCTTATTAAAAAATAAATCTTTTTTAAATTAATAAAATGGGTATCATAAAATGTCCACATACATTTGTATATCTACAAAGTATCATCGGTATGTACTGCTTATTATTAAATTTTATGTATCAAGAGCATTGCCTCCCAGGTATTTGCTAGAAATTATAGGCTTTTTTAACGTAGTGGAGAGAGAGAGGAGAAACTTCCGAGCGATGGTTATAATTCTTAGTTAAAATATAATAACTGGTATAAAACCATTTTGAAACAGAAAGATAGACAGCTTATATATTGAATATAATATATACTTGATTGAGTCGGCGATACATACCTCAATCTATTTCATGCATTATTTATACAGATTTATTTACCTTATATATCAAACGTGACTCGAAATCGCTAATTTCAAAATTCAGGTTCATTATCTCATTCAATTGCGTCATATTTTCAATTGAATTAGTTACATATAAATTAAATGTTTTGTATTAAGTTGCAATAATAACTAAATCTTGTTGTTTATATATATTAATTTAATATGGGATAAAATCATGCCACATTTATTGAAAGGATTTAATAAATACAAATTTAAAATTAAATTTTAATTAAATTTTTTTTAAATAAATTAAAGAATATATTAAATAAATATAAATGTAGCGAAATCTATAACCCAATCAAACAAACATTTTTAAGCGTGAGTAACTTATTGAAAATGAAATTAAAAAACGTCTATAAGAACGCAGAAAGAGATCGGTATATAGTATACAATAAAGAAAAATCATTAAATTGGGAATAACATTTTCGCTATCATTTGTGGCTTGGCATCATCTATTTCATCTACATAATGAACAAATGTTGGACAAATTTAAATGCATAAATATTCAATTTTCTTTTTAATTATATTTAATTCAATTTATTTATTTATATATTAATATTTTTATGATGTATACCTTAATATATACATATATATATATATATATATATATATATATTTTTTTTTTTATTAGTCGACATTAAATAAATAAATATATTATTATGGTGAGCACTGCTGCAAATACTTGTTGTCTACGCTTCGCGTCGCTGTTTGGGAGGCTTGATGTTGTCAATGGATCGCTGATGTTGCAGCTGATGCTTAACTGTATGTTGCTGCAGGCTCTGAAAGTATGGTTGCATCTCGTCGGGGATCAAAATTATATGGTTGTCCTGCGCAAATTGTACCCCTGTGGTTGTGAAAAGTGTTGACTCAGCGCACGTGTCGATGAGCAATGCGGGCTTTTTGATTGAATTGGTTCGGCCTGGTTATGGTTGGCACACAATTCAGCAAAAGTTTAATCAGAATTTTGATTGCCGATTGGTTACTGTCTTTCAGTGCAAACCACAGGCCAATAGATCTAAAATACCATCGTTATCTTCACGGATGACAGGATTGTGGACTATTCAATCCCAGAGCGCAAGAAATGCGGAAACAAATTTATATTTACCTTTTTATTTTTTTTAAAATTTTTTTATTAGATACTTTTAGACATTTTTATCGAAAATTCACCTAGCCTATGTGGAACATATGGGTATACAGAACGAGCATATTCATTTTGTTTATATTTCTAAATATCTACCAGCGTTTTCCTAATACAAATAAATTTCGTTTAAGTATACCAATAAAAAACAATATTTTCAAATTATATTGCGGTATTGTCCAGAACCCGGCATGCAAACAAATATCCTAGGTGCAAAAATACATCGTATAAAATGGTTCCGATTCTACAGCTCAAGAACCTTACATGGAAGGATCATATCAATATGCGAACAGTAAAGGTGCACTTGATAAAATAGATCTTATCTCTAATCAGGAAAAAACATCAATTTACAAATGCTGTCCAGTATTTATTTGCGGTTTTCAGACATACCGAATTAATTACTTTGCTAGAAGGAATTTGTAGAATAGATTCGTTTAGAAGTTGACAATCACAATAACAAAATTTCAAAAATCATTCTATTTTAGTAATTTCTAAGTGTAACATCAGTTCAATGATGATGAGTTGTAGTAAGATTTTAAGCACAATGTTTGAGTATACAGTGAAAGCTTGGCCAACAATTTCTAATATCCCTTATGTTGTTCGAATGCAAAATAATTTTTGCTTGAATTCAACTTTGCATGGATGGAATGAATTTTACATAAAAAAGCGAAATTCGCCAAATGTACAAAATATTGCAAGTAAAATAAAGCTGAATTGTTGACTGTTTGTCTTTATTGAACCAAAAGTATACAACAAAGGGTATACGAGTTTGGCAATTAAAAATAAACAGCCTCAGGACTGTTAATGACTACTTTAATCTCAACTTTAATGCGGTTAAATACTCCATTTTTTTTTTACAGAGTGCAGAACTAGTGCTAAAATAATACCATTATATATTTCTATATATGGACAGTTTTTCAACGAAATTGTGAGAACGAGGCTACCAGTCATATACATTCAAGTTTAGTAACTCTAGTTTTGAAATTGTGGACTGGACATATTTTAAAGACCCTTAAGGAGCGTTAGCTGTAAAACTGTTGCAGAAATCGGCTTCCGCGAATCGTTAGTGCGGCGTGGCTGGCCAAGGGCAAAAATTTGTTTTCAAAATTGTATTTTATTTTTTTGGTTGCCAGTGAGCAGAACGTTTATTTCTTTGGTAATGAACGAATGATTTCCTTTTGAGATTAATGTAGTCTGGTGTTGAAAATATTGAAACAAAATGACAGATATTTCGGAGCATCACTAAATACATTTTGCAACATTTGTAAGAAACAAACAAGAAACAACATTTGTAATAATAATTTAAATTATAATAGATTGTTAGTAGTAAAATCTCTAATACTAATAATTAAGTATCTTTTATAATTGAATGTTTAGGATTTAATTAAACTTAAAATAATTTAAAGTCATATTGTAATTGTCTTTATTAATTATAAGTGTATACTTGTAGCGTCCTGAAGAAAAAGTATAAAATAAATAATATATATTCAAAGCTTCATTAATTTCAAGAACATATATACCTTATGGAGTCTAAGTGGTTTTTATAATATTTACTATATGAATCAGTAATACAAGAGATATCCGAGCGGAGCTACTTACTTTTCAGATACATTTCAATGTACAACATCATCAAGGAAGACCACATAGTTGGTTCGTACGATGAACACAATAAAATTATTCTTTTTTTTTTTGGTTACTATTAAAAACAAAATATTTCTTCAAAATTGTGCTTTAAATCAAGTAAATATGTGCTAATCGCGATTGCCCGACGGGGAGGTAACCTGTTCAAAATATTAAATTGCTTAAAAATATGTTCTAGCTCTCTTGCCAAATTGTAGAAAGAGTAAGTGCACTTCCAGCGTTGCAATTTTTTGTTGTTTTGCGACGTGCGCACGCAGCCAAAAATGTCATTCACAAAACTAAGTCGTCAATCATTAAAAACCAGTAAGAATCCAATACGCAAGAGTTGTTGCCTTATTGTATTTATGTAGGAGCTTACGTAAATATGTATGTATTAAACTATGAAATTGACAAATTAAATAAAATTGCGTGTGGCACACGAGAACTCTTATTCCAAAATTTCCATTCTCAGACAGGCAAACGGACTTGATACGGTTAAATCGGTTCTGCGACTGATGCTGATTAAAAATGCATATTGACTTTTTCGTGACTTCAACAACCTTTTAACCATTTACAATGGGTTCAGGGTAAACAAATCCCTGGCTCGTGCCAACAATAACATTTTTTTTTTACCTACCTACGCACATTTATAGATTGTGAGCAATAGTGGATTGTCCAGAACTACATCTATTTCTGTGTTCTTCGCACACATTCATTGGTGCATTATCATGCTGCTCGCTTCGCGTACATACATTGGACGTTGTGCACAAAAAATGCTTGCTGTGTTCGATATGAAAAGTTGATTCCAAAAAAAGTGTATATTCTTTATATAAAAATTAATCTAATCGATACGACAGAAAAGAGTTGTTATGTTGGAAGTAAGTCTAAAGCTGACCGTATGAAAAACATTTTCCCACCTTGATGATAAGTTTTCCACAAAATAAAGTCGCGTTAACTCTTCCAAGAGCAGATCTTAAGCCCAAATAATACTGTCAAAACATCTGATTTCTAGCTCTGCTGACTTGAGCGGTGCACTGCTTCTTATAATAATAGTCTATATTTGTTTCATTGTAATGTAATACATGATGTTATTTTTTAATTCTGGTTTAGTATCAGAATACAATGAAAATGTGCTTGCCGTCGCATAAATAGATGGATTGATTCAGGATTGGCACATCATTTGCTGTCAAAACATGCCATACTCTTCTCCCTTCTGTTGGAAATGAACTTAATGTAAATAATAAAATATTTTTTTTTGTCATTGATGTATGTTTTGTTGTATTAAAGAAAACGATCGCTTTAAAGACAAATTTACAATATTAATTTTCATCCGCACAGCAACCCACAGTGTTCATAGCCCTCAAGTCACTTTTCTGATAGTAAACTTTCACTTCTTGCATGAAAACGGTGTACATTTAATTAATTGAATTTAAGTAATTGAATTACCTTTCCAAAAGTATAGACATGAATATGTGTGTCGCGTAGGCATAAAGAAATAATTCAGAAAAATGCTACATTTATGAATTAGTAGCAGCTTCGTTTGTTTTAATTAAATGTAAGTTGGTATAGAGTTTAAGCACCAAAAGCACAATTAAGTTACCTGATAAAGAGAAATTATACTGTGGCTCTTGGAGTTTAGACTGTGAGTTGATCATCAATCTGACTGACTGTAAAAAGTAGTACACAATTAAATGCAGTTAAGTAGTCACTTAAATGCACCTTCGACCGAATCATTTTTTTTTCACGAGCTTTTTGCATTGAAAGCAATTAAGGGAGCTTGAATCGAGAGTGGCAGACCCGGCACGCAGCCCTCACATACACACATAGATATTAATAATAAGATACTTATACAGACAGTGGTTGTTTATAGATGAAAAACATTATCTAACTCTTGGTTGCTTAAACTTTATGTTGATATTTAGTCCTTTTTGTGGCAAAAATCAGGCTCAAGAAGAGATTTTCTTGACTCTGACTTGATCGAGTAGAGGTTTCAAAGAAGTAAAATTGAGAGTGTTAAAAAGTACGATTTAATATCTTAAGTCCTTTGTTGTAGTCTCGAAGATCGATAATAAGAACGGATGGGTAGACTTTGACCCGACTGTAATTCTTATCGGGAATATATAAAACCAGCTAAAATGTTATTTATAAAAGCTAATTTGTATTGTTGTTTCTATAATACTGTTTAAAAAGGAATATATAAGCATAAAGACCGACTGCCGGGTACATACATATATATTTACGGTCCTAATTAATTACAAAAACGATATATAATTATTGAACTTATGGTAATGGGTAAATTTAATTTAGTTCAATTAGAAAAGAGTCATGTTTTGTTCTTGAACTTTTTTTTTCTTTCAATTTTACCATTGCTGTCAACGCTATGTATTATCTGTTTTCATTAATTAAAGTTAGCCCAGCGTAGCGGATTTACCAAGCCGCTCTATGTAAATATAATGCTGAATATACAGCAATATGTGTGTGCTCCAAAATGTTTTACTTAACAATCGGAGCAGCCTCGCACAATGGGCGGTATTCTGCCGTACAGAGGGGTGGAGCATAAGTGAAGCAACCGTGTGAGACCTGTGATTGGTCAATGCCCAGCTACGCCCCCTCACGACTTGCAACGTTGCAGCCAAATATGAGGGTATGAAATAGAAACACCGAGCATGAGCACACAATATGTAGTAGTGTGCGAGTCCTACCTAATTTAATGTATACCAACAGGAGGAAAATATCATGTGTATATATATATATGTATGTATATGTATATATATATATATATATATATATAAATATATGTACATGTGTATTTAAACCTAAAACAGATTCCAAACTAATTTTGTTATTATTTAAATTCACTGAGGAGAAGACCAATGCATAATTCTAGCCCTTATTATTTCTAGACTATTTATTATGCAATTTTTGGCTGGTGTTTAACATGTTAATTCAAATCGTTAAAATTAATGTGAATTTGTATTGTAAAGCAATCTTTTGAAATCCAATTACTTGTATTTCAAATCATACATTTTCATTTGAAATCAGTTTTTCGTAGCGTGATTTGTTAATATCTTTTTATAACCATGCAGAAAAGTTCGTATCTGCTAATTATATAGCCAGTCTCGTCTCTCAACTCTCAATTTTAACACCATCTTAATGAGCATGTGGATTTGCCACATATATTTATATGTGAAAAATAGTTTTTTTTTTTTACTGCATTGTAATGAGTAATTAAAATACATCTTAGCCCATTAGGAAATATATTCTTTATGAGCCGAGTTGATATTTATAGCTATATCTGTATGCAACATTGTATGGATAAATTTATATATTTATATCCAATTTTAATCGATTTAATTTAATTAGTTGCAGCAGATTTAATGAAGAATGATCTCGACTATCAGATGTACTGAAGTTACAAAATAATGAACATAGTTTTTTACTGGGTTTTCTATTAAGCATTTCTCTGCATTTTTTAAGCAATCTTGATGATCGTTTTGCAGTTGGTCAATATTAAGTTACATTATATGTGATTGGTATTGTGCTGTAACCTTTTTACTTTAAGCATTTGGGTTTGAATATTTGTGTGTCCGATTTTTGTTAGTTGAATTGTTTGGTACATTCGTACCTACTGAGAAGTGTTAAATTTATCTGTCAATTAGCAAGTCAGTAAGTCATAGATACATATATATCACACCTTTGAAATTTACGTATATCGCCTATGCAATTTGGTGGACTTCGTTCTGCAAGGGTATTTAGTTCTCGGCGTGCCTAAGAAAGCTTTTATTTCTTGCATATACAGAAAATACGCACGTATCTTGGATACTGTGAGAGGTACAGAGAAATTATAAACGCTGTCTTGCGTACGCTTTCGCAGCACAAGATTAATTTTTATTGCCGTTTGCTCAATATCGATTTCCCACCCCGATTTGCGCGCATATCTTGAAAGAATATGAGGGCTAGAAGCATACAAATGCATGGCCTGAAGCTCTCAATGCAGCTGTGAGTTTTAATGACTAAAATTTCAACGTTTTTATTTATTATAAATTTTGTATAATGGGTAGCATTCGTCAAATGGTCTGCCAAATTCAAAATGCATACGTTGCTCTCGAAAATTGGGCAATTTCATCAGAGGTGGATGAAGTCCCTTTGCCGTGTATTGCAAATTTTACATAATTATGTATGCCTATGTGAGAAAAAATGTATACTTAGCAGCTCAGTACTGGCTCTGCAAATAATGGACATTCGAGTGGGCCGAACACGTTGAAATAGTTACATATATTTATTTAAATAGTGGTTGCCCCACACTTCCGTTAAATAGGGCTTCGTAGTTTCCGTCGGTTTGATTCTTTTTTGTTTGTAAATATGTTTAATGTCAAAATTATTTCTAAATTTCTGGTAGCTTTTGTTGTTGTTCATTTATTAGGTGCAATGTGTGCTTCAATATGTCACACAGATATCGCAGCAATAAAGAAATTCTGTGTATTAGAATGTAGTAGTAGAATGTATATGTTTGGATATTTGTCAAAATTGTACAGAGAAGAGTAGTCTCGATAGTCGAGTGGGAAAAAATGGGAAAAACTTGAACTGAGTTCTTACTTGACACAAGACAGTTGTTTAAATTAAATTATCTTGAAAACATTAATTTAAAATATTTAAAATCTATTTTTAATAACACTTATGGTTGTTTATATGCATAGACCATAATTTTATTTTAAATTCATTCAATTTAAATTATATATTTTTTTCTGTATCGATATTAACTAAATAAATAAATATCAAATTATAACTATAGTTTCTTCTTTTTACTCTGTATCAGAATAAATTTATGAACATTTTAAACTTATTATTGGAAATATGGTATTCACCTTAAGACTCAAATTAATAAATAAATTAAAAATTAAAATTAATTTGACATTCTTTGTGGTTTCTTATAAATTCCTCGAACTTTAATTACAACAATTATTAATCAAATTTTCTATCAAATTGGTGTATTAAAAATCAACAATTTTTTATTAATTAAAAAAATTATTAAACTTAAGAATCAATTTCAAATGAAATGAATTACAGACTTGGCTAATCTGACTTGTCTTATATTTTTATTTAAAAAAGTTACTGATTATTAATATTCCAATTTAATATAACATTTTATTTTTGATTGTTGTAAACCTTGTTTAATTGAAAAGTTTTAGTTTTCTTTAGATTATTCGTAGGCATTTCTATTTTGTTTTCAAAAATGGAATTCTGTGTAAGCGTTATTTATTTAAAAACCGCGTTTATATTATTACTTTTGGAAGATAGACGTGTCTCCAGACTCCGATGGCACATTGAAAGATAGTTTTGAGTGGAGAAGATAACCACCAGTTGGCCATTCCACTGGATGTGCGAATTCCCAATACATTGTAGTTCGTAGGCGGCGGCCTTCACTTTTTTGCAATATAAATGTTTAAAAATCATAACTGCACCATAATAAAGGGAGGGTCTTAGTCTAAACAGCTCTGTTTAACGTTTCGCTGAATGGTTTCGCTGCGTCTGCTTTAGTACCAGTATCGATGAATAACCTTTGTCGCCTGTTGATAAATCTGCCAGCTTATGTGTGTTCGGCATTTGGGTCTCCTTCTTATCTGTTTGGTATTACACTCAGAAAAAATATTTAATTTAATTTTAGAAGAAATGACAGGAAAATCGCACTGAAAACTAGAAAGTTTTACTTACAATTTATAATTATACTTATAATTTATTAAAATTCGAAAGGCTCACCTTAAATCGGTAATCCCAAAAATGTGAAGCTTTTTTGTATTCTATGATTTACAAATATTTAAATTTACTGGCTCGGCAACGTCGCCATTCGCCTAAAATCTATGTGAAATCTTGAAAAGCTAATCTTTATTAATAATATAAGCAACAGAAAAGCGAATGCTGGAGTTGCTTGTACCTTGTAATTTTTCTAAATTTCAGAAAAATGTATCCCGAAATGCTTTAGATATAATAATAAGTTGAGCTTCCCTTCGCACTAAAAGTATGGCGAATTTCTAAAAATCAGAACGACTTTTCGCTAAGTGTAATGGTTTTAGCTTGATGTTTTGGTCAAACTGAAAGTAAAGAATATTTATTAGAAAGAAAAATACTTGATACTTCATTTTGTCTTGCACGTGTCAAAGTGTCAATTACAGATTGTTGTTTCAAGAACAAAAACAATTCAGCTGAGCGAAAAGCATTTCAGCTACCGGGTCCGCATCAGCATAGTCTGTGGAAATGGTAAATGTTATTTTTATTATTTTCATACGAAAGCATTAAGAGATTATTTTTATTTCATATTTTTTACATATGCATGTGCTTTTGCAGATACCTAAACTAAAAAGAAAACTGTTAAAGACGACATTGTCTTTTAGATAGGTTATTTAGCTAACAAAAATAAATTTAATAAATAGAACAATGAAAAATCTAGCTCAAGCGGAAGGTTAGATATGCAGTAGATTTATCGATGTTCAAAACTATGTGCCTAGTTTGTGTAGTCTCCATGATCCACGTGCCTATAAATATATGTACTGTTAATGCTGATAAAGAATATATACACAACATGCAGCCAGACTTGAGAGATACGTGAAATTTAGTATCGTGGTGATTTGGGAAATTTCCCTGTCTTAATTTAAAGGGCGGCTAACTGGATTAAACCTTCATATCAAATCCTTATTTTCCTCCTTTATCGGCTATGATTCCCAAATAAATTGTCATTACGGACTTCAGTTGGCAATTTGAGCCTTGTCGTCTAGCTGCCAAAAACTGCAGTTAAGCTCTGTAGGCTAGACAGAGATGGCTGCATTGCATTTTTCATAGTCGTCATACAACCCTGGGTATTTATAATACCGTTAGACTATCAGCGAATTTGAATAACATTTTGCCTGTCCATATGAATGAAATTTGTTTGTCTATTTCCACGTCAGACAAAGGGAGAGCATTGGCGAACTAGTCCAATTGTTTTGTCTTTAAATCGATAAATTCATATTTATTTAAAAGCTGGGTGTCAGAACGAAACGAAATTATTATTATTATGATTCTGATTCTGGTACGTAAGGTATTAAAACTCCGGTTATTTTTTCAAGCTATTTGACTGTAATCGGTTATGCATTGGTACCTGAATTTTAATGTTACGCTATACGAATGGTACCTGTAAGGGTACAATACAAAAGTTTGAATTTTCTGCCATTTCAGCAATATAATGAGCAACTTTGGGAAAATGTATATTTAATATATATCGTTATAATCGGTATTTTAAAGGAAATTAAGTTATCAGCAGGTTGACTGAGGTCTGTGGTCTTCTATCTGCGGCATAAAATATCCCTTTTCTGATTTTGTTGGATTTTACGGGACTATAAGGATAAAAATATACGCTAGAAGGTATATACAATTTTTTATCAGATATTATCATAGCTTGAGACTTCATATTTGGAGTATAAGTTCTCAATACTCGGACAAAGACACATTATGAAGTTCCGCTAAGATGTTTTGGTTTCAATACGTTTTTTTCTGAACAAATTAAATCAGATCCGTTATTTGGGTTTTTAAAAATTTTTAATTTTGTTCTGATTCAGATATCGATCTGAATTTTAATCAATAATCATGTGGTTCGTTATTCGATTCCAATTCTAGTTTGAATAATATTGACTTTAAGTTTGACAGATAGTCACCAAATTGTACTATTATTTTTCTCATATATTTCGAGGAAAAAATGTAAAACTAATTTTAAAAATTAATGACATATTTTCACATTTTCTATTTATGACTACTCACAAAAGTTTCTCGGGAATCTATTCAGCTTCAACATTATTATAAAAAATTTAATTGCTTTATTGTGTATCCGCATTGTGTATTAACGCATAACTTTTAAGTATTAAATAGAATATTCATATATAACCAGTCGTATATCGGGAGCATATAGTACTTTCAACCAAGCTGGCTCTATCATCGACAGTTGTGAAGTGGAAAATCTACTCTACCATACTGCAGTGACCCAATTACAACTCTATGTGTAACTTACTTGAATCTGTCTGCAGACTACACCAAATCATGAACACTCGACAGACCAATAATTCTAATCGGATAGGAAGGAAGGATCTTAAATAAAGTCTTTAAGTAAAAAAAAGTAAGAAACTCGCTGGAAAATACATATGATCGCTGAGGTTGGTCTATAAAAAGAGAGTTTAAATAAGAAAGTTCAACCTACTGAAGGAATTTAAATTTGATTGAAATCAGACATCTATTCGCATACTCGGCATCGCCCTTCTAATTAGCATGTGTCTCATCTAACCGAATACAAGAGATGATGCTGTACGGCAAGATCGCGATAACACTTAACTGTAATTGCCCAGGTCTGAGGGCTCAGACATTCTGAATCGATCTAATTCGAAGTCAATTCAATGCATAACTTTTTGAGACAGAATGTGACTATGCTATGATCGAGGTTACCAGCAATATCCCATAATAATTCCTGGCTGAGCCACCCAAGTCGTCTCTTTGGATTCCACTTGCTAATCCCCAGAAAGGCCAGAAGAGGCCCTCAACTCCTTACAGTGCTTGAAAAAATGATGACTGCGATCGCCCAAAACTAAGCTTACAGACACAAGGCATGGAGTCGGAGCCAAGTCCAATTCAAGAATTACAGACCCAGCTTTAAAAGTTTTAAATGTGTATAACTTATCGATTAGATTTATCGATATTTCAGTCCTCTGATCGGCGTGGCACACATCTTGGATTTATCGAGCAGTTCTCGATATTTCAGTATTCTGGTAGGCGTGGCACACACCTTTCCTTACACTTTCGCTACGCCGCTAATAAAAATCGGAGTCAACTATGCTCCCACAGAGGAAACCCATATTTTCCAACACATTTTAAAGCTAGAATTATCAGACTTGAAAGATAGATTGCTTGTAAGCGTCTTCCAATCTCTAAAGACCCGTATTATAAGAAGGTAGACTAGCACTACCGACCTATATTACTGACAGTCATTTTCTGTAGCCGAAGGAGGCGAAGAACTGACCTAACAGTGGCTAAGTCAGTGGGAGTCGGATCAGTCTCTGCACATGGACAAGAGAGATCCGAAGAGGTCCACAAGAAAAAAGGAACGTCGCTCGGTGTTGAATGAACCCGGCCCATTAGAGCAATCCGGAATGGACGCCGGCGAAGTGAAGTTCCCATTAGACGAGGGATACTCAAGTCCATAGGAGTATTGGGCGACCAGAAAAAACATCTAATTCAGAGACTTTGAGTGCGAAGTAGGACTTGAATCTGTTGATACCGGCATACTCTACAACTACTTCAGTGGCAGCTCTCTTGTCGCATACACAGGAAAATGTAGCTGCGGATCATGTAGGGGTCGCAGAAGGTCCAACACCATTCCAGTGGTAGAAAAAGAGGTCACCAGAACAAAAGCAACAGCGTGACACAAGTAAATCAACACTTTGAGGTTAATTTCTGGGTTTAGCCTGGCGCTGGGGCAGCACCAATGTTACCATTATCACCAGTTAAATTATTTACTAGTCCATCTCAGAACGGGTTTCGACCAGGGCTCGTAATGATTTCTCAGGAAACCTCCGTCAAATGCATCACTTCCCTTTCTAATCATCCGTTGGTAGCGCTGGACAACCGTGCGATTTCACCAATCCTGGCGACCTTCGGAGTTGCAAAGATACTAATAGCGGAACTCAGAAGCGAGACTAGGATATAATGTGAGGACTCCAGTTGCACTAGTCCACAATGATCCATCTTGTGAAGGTCACGCAGCTTAAAAAAATAAGCTGGGACAAGGTTTGTCCTTACGTTGGAAACTGTCGTTTATTTAGATAACTATACCATAAGGACAGTCCCAAAATGCTGAAAGGGGATGTCGAAACAGGACCGAGGCATAGCGGAAGAATTTCGTTCTCAAGGACGAAATCAGAACGTAGAATCAGAAAGACAGCGTATCCTAATCAAAAACATGATGTCCTATCTTGATCGCAATGGACAGTTAACTGTCCAAAGACGTTGCCTCAGCGAGTCGTCTACTTTTGAAACCATTTACACTAGCAACTCTTTATTAATTATAATTATTATTGGGGGTGCTTCATGCTCTGTAACCTCTCAGTTATATTCAGCCCCTTCTGAACCTATAGCTCTTCCATCAATGCTAATACATGTTTCCCCAGACGTGCTTTGAGGATTCTTTCTCATTTTAACAACATTTATTGACATAACCTAGTTTAGTTAGGTGACTTCTTCGTCTACAATGTCCTGGCAAGATACCAATAAATATTATAAGTGTGTTCTTTTCCATAGCGATTACTTGCTTAAGTTGGTTTTGATTATAACCACCTAAGAGACATTTGACTTGTCTGTTTTTTTTGCTCTAAGTATTGGCTGTCTTATTATACTACGAAACGGTTCTGTTATGGGCATCTCTGTGTCTTATTCCTGAAGCGGTATCTTAAGTCCTCCGCATAAAAAAATAGCTTGTATGAAGATCAGATCACAGGACGCGTATGGACGATATAAATTATCGTATCGAGACTATCGTGTGTCCCATTCAATTATCACTTATATCTTTAACATACCAAACTCATAAATTATTATGTCAAAAGATAAGGGTTTTCTATATCAATAAAATAAGTTTTTTCAGCACATCTATATTAATCTGCGTCGAATAGACTTGATTACTCGACCTTTGCTTCGGCTTCATGGAACCACGGCAATTCTGAGCTGGAACTGGTTTTGATTACAATCAGAAAAAAATCGTCCTGTGTTTTAGAAATTCGCATTCCTTTCGAGTCAAGTGTTCATTACATTTTTATTCACAACGTGAATTTCTAAAACTTTGATGTTGTGGGTTTCTTAAAATCTATGTTGGTATTTCTTAATTTCCGGGTGGATTTTTCTTCAATTTAGAATTGTGTTCCCTCATAAACGAATTCCTATAGTAGCTTTTGTATTACTTATATTTATAATTAAACATTAGTATTTTCAGCTTACAAATATACAAAAATTGTATATTTGTACGAGGAGGCTAGGAAATCAATAAATTCAATAATCGCAAATCGATATTCCACAAATCTCCCACAATTTTAAAGATACATTCATCAAATTTGGTTGGTTTGTTGTTGGCGGTATCCTTCAAAGATCAGCATATGCCACGCCCACCTCTGCTACTCCCAGTCCCCGGCTCATACAAAATCGGAAATGGAAATATCTTCCGCAGCTTTTTAGTTAGAGCTATCACATTTAGAAGGTATATTACAAACCCTCCTTAAATATTGATAAAAACACATACCCCCATATTCGGCAAAATCAATATTTGTGAGAGTGTAAGTAAATAATCCGCATATGCTCCACGATTTTAGCGATAGAGCCATATAGCTTGCTGGTAACCTCCTTCAAAGATCGACATACATTTTTCCAGACTATGCTTAGCAAGGGTTTTGCTGTTAACACAAGATGTCATGATTTCAACAGATATTATTCTATCTTACAAGCGATTTGCATTCAAGCAAGATACAGATAATTACATATAGCCGATAATTTGCATATATCTTAAAGGATACAAATGAGGGATCAAATCGACATATAAATTTACTGGGCAAGTTAATGTTTACACATATTTTATAAACAATGTTTTTGAGCCGAAACAGTTGGACTCCCTTTTCACCTAGAATAACTTTGAATAACTAGATGAAAAATATGCTTATTTTGTAAAAAAAAAAGTAAAATTTGACATGTATTTAAATTGTGAACTCAAAAATTGTGTGCCTTTAAAGAGATGTATCAAATTTTTATTAATCCAAAAGAAAATGAAAAAGGCACCGATTTATATTAGATAATTGTGACTTTTCTGATTTCCACGTTTACCTCAGAAACGATGAAAGTTTTTGATAAAATTATATAAGCTTTATCTGCGGTAGGACCACTCAGAAAAACTCGCCTGGATTTTATAAATCAGCCATACTTTTCAAAAAGTAAATTTATTAAACGGAAAATTGTGTCTTTCTTAAAAGCAGCGCGTACCTTTTCTTAATTCCATGGTAACTTCTGAAATTTGGTAACAAATATGTCTCATTTTCAGGGAGCTCTTTTGTATCTGTGTACACAGAATTGAAATTATTAATTTTTATTATAATTATGACTATTGCAAATTAAAAGAATATATCTATAGTAGCCTCAAAAATCTCGAATATTAAAATAATTAATTTTATAGAAATTATTTATATTAACTGAGAGAATTAATATTATTTAAATTATGCAAATATTTATTATATGTGTACATCTATTTCATCGTAGATCATTTTATCCAGTTTTTTGACATTGTTTTTTTTATTATGGAATATTTTCAACAGGATATATTGTCAACAGGATAGAATCACACAAGATACTTATATATATACTTTTCAGACCGGAGTTTAAGTACTCAAATCTCCGGTTGGTTATTAATTTAAACATCAATGCATTTATATAGTTATCTGTTGCCGATAATATTTTTGCAAAAATGTTAGGAGCATAAAAACATCTGTTGCTGGTAAATTTAGTCCGAAAATCTTGGTAAACAAAAAGGCTTTTCATACGTATCACAAAATATTTTGAAAACTTCAAAACAAGTTTACATCTTTAGAAATAAAACAGAAATAGTAGTCCTGTGCTTAAGGATTTCTGTCAAAATATTACAAAAATTACCAACCATGTGGGATCCGGTCAGCATCATTTTATTTCTTGTTTTATTTATTTAGTAGAGGCAATTTTTCATCAAAGTATGTCGACTAGCAGAAGAAATTCAAAATTTTCCGTTGGAATTGAGCTTTGTGAGTGTATTTAATAATTGTTTGCAAAGAGCTTTAAAAATGTGATTAGAGCCAATTGGACGAGCATTCATTATTCACATATTCAAGATTGACCCCATATTGTGCACTCTGTGGGGTGGATTTAACGACCAAAAAGGAAACACGTTTCCAATGAAATTTCACATAGATCTCTTAAATAAACCTAATTCCTACCCTACAAAGTCTCCTCAACGTCGTATGAGCAAAAATAATACGCAATCAGCAATCTCTAGAAATTGTAGGCATTTGGAATCGATACATAATGAAATTTTGCCTAGGTTGATAACAGTGATATCAATATATATATTCTTGCAATAAATATTAAACCATTTGCATTTTAATAATATTCCCAGATTTATCTATCATATGCTTTAATATATTTTTTTAAAATGTATATTTTTAATTTAATCTCTTTCTTTAGTTTTATATAATTAAATATGCATTTTATATCACTTAATTCTATATTTTAGTTTAAGTTTCATTTTACATTTTTACAACCTTTTGTGTTTCCTTTTACTACATCGATAATTCATTTCTAAGGATGGATTGCGGTTTTAAATATTTGTTTTTAATCCCTGTAATTAAGCCAATAGTTGGATAAAAGGGAATGTTGCCGAAAATGTCAATTCCATTATTTAAATTTTTTAAATATAAATGTATTAAAATTTGTAATTACCGATTTACCCCAATGAGATCAAAATGTGTAAGATATATTTTCTGAGAAAAATGTAAATCATTTTGTAGTTTGAACGATAATAATGATATAAATGATTGTATTATACATCTCTGCCTCCCATAACTGAACGAGCTTCACGTTTAACTGTTATTAACCTTATTACCTTATTTTATATATAATTTTAAATTGTTTTCTTTACTTATAGTATGTATGTTAAAGAAAGTGTCTGAAAAGACGTTAAACACTCTTTTCTGCCATTAACTTGTGGTTTGAGCATTAAAATATCCAAACACTCAGAAACTGCAAAATTAACGATTTCTGATTTTAGTGTAAAGGTTTTTTAAGCAAAGCATTTGTATTTTACAAATAGCTTAGCCACACTCACGCACTCAGTAGCTAAAAAATATATACGTATTGAATTTGTAGTATAGTTCTATAAATTGAAGATTGAATCCCAAATGCAATCAAATTTCATCGATTTGTGTTTCAAGCTGCAAGTTACTTTTTGGCAAGATGGGGCTTAGGACCTGTCAGATAACAAAACATATCGCTTAATATGTATAATAATGGCCATAGGTGAAATTAATTTAATAATTCTGATATGCTGTATGAAACAGCATATTCGAAATATACAAATGGTGAAGCTAAATTTATATATTTATTATATATATTTATGTATATGACAGAGTGTTAAGTGTATATTTTATTTAAGATACTTCACTTCTTTTTTTTATCAATGACATTACAAAAATACTGTCAACCCAGACCCATCAAAAATTTCTACACGATTTCGAGTTGGTACTTTTGAAGAGTGAAGAGTGCGTGGACGCATTGTTGCGTTGTGTGAAAATACAAGCTTAGCAAGCAATTCTATTGTTCGACCGTGAGGGGAAATTTACCAATTTAAGAATGCATTTAACATTCCTAAACTAATTCCAGATATGCGACCTCAAGCAGAATGGGGGTTGAAACACACACTCACTTTCCATTGGCCAACACACGCCGCAGAGTGACGCAGCAAAGAATATTGTAATAGCTATGTCTTTCCCTTTCGTGCGCATTGGTCCGCCCCTTGCGTTCTAAAGTGTGACTGAGACAAGTATGCACAAAAAGTGGGTTGGCATTATTTTGAACGGTCCAAAAGCCAGTTAGCTGTGAATGGAATTCCAGCCCACCGTTGTTTTCGCCGATCTCTTATTGGTTGGTATCGTTGAAATGAATAGGCAATATTTTGATGTTTGTTTTGTTCAACGAAGTGTGTAGCCAGTACCAACAGTACACAGTTATCGTTAATAGGAAAAACTTATTCGAGGGCTATCCAGAAGCCATCTGAGGAGTACTCGTCAGTACTGTTCAGACCTCTTATTTCATTTGACGGAATCGTGTCGAGTGGATATTCATAATAAATTCACTGACGTGGGCTTATATGTCTTTAAATTTACATACTATACATATATTGTGCAGCAGAAAACAAAAATTGTGTGTTACATATTCTAGTGCTTTATCAAAATAAAATAATGGCCCTAAAATATTGCTTACAGCTTAGCCACTGCTGGTGCTAAGATAACTTAATGCCAAAAAGCTTCACATTAGTTTAATCATTGCAAATTATAATCAAGTGACAAACAAACGATTCTGAAAAGAACCCAATTATTTCAAAAGTGCACCAAAAATGAGTCAAGTAAGAATTATTACGAAAACATTACCAAATATCATTTGACAATGGATAACGCAAAGTTTTATTAGTTTGTATTATTTACGATTGCAATGTTCATTCAATCTAAAGTCCAAGCAGTGATCAATTACAATTACACACATTTGGCTAAAATCCATTACGTACGTGTCATTAAATAGTATGAAATATGATGCAAGCAACGCATTACGCTCGACTCGGAGATACCGTGTACTATGCTGTATTCTACCTGTTAAATGCATTCGGACAACTTTAGGAGTCAAAAACTGCTGGGTATAAATTTATTCATTATTGTTTTGTGTATTATATTTACAAAATTCATTATAATTTATGGTGTCATCGAATCGATAACCAAATTGGAGTATCAACAGAATATTTATGAGAAATAGACTACCCCACAAATCTGAACTTAAACGTAATGCAAATGTATCCGATTTCGAATAGTTTCCGGTAGAATTTTCATGCTCAACAACCCCAATAAAGTTGCAAAAACCTAAAAACTTAAAAAACAAAATGAAAGCGATGCAAGTTAATCGAATATACGAAATGTGGTATCTATTCTGATATCTAATTTCTTAACTAGAGCTGACAGTTATGCACTATTGTACTGAAAAAAAATAATACCCAATTTGACAGAAAACTGTGCGATTTAATTCAATTTGTTTTTGATAACGACTTAAATTCATATTTTATTTTGGAGAAGCTCTTCAACAAACTATAAAATGGTCAAAATAAACTGTCAAAGAAATAATTGATTGACATAAGTACACTTTAAAAAACCTTACCATCATTGTTGCCAATTTAATTCGGGACGAGCCATGATTGTAAGGTTTGAGTATCCCTAGTAGCATAATTAATAACCCTCTTCATCTACTTATTATTATTATTGTTTTTTTTTTGGTTTTCGGGAGTTATTTCTTTCTTGTGCAATGCCGTTTCTTTTGGGTACTACGTGTATAATTATGCAGATTCGACTTGTGGCTTTTACTTCGAATAGTTCATGTTCGAGAGAGGCAACTACAGAACCCAATGTTCTTTGCGAATTACAACTTCAGTTTTCACTTAGGCTGCCAATTTTTTGTTTTTGGTGCAACTTTGGCCCCTTTTGGCAATCTAATGGAGTCGCTTGTACTCTTAATTGTACATTATCAAATATAATATTAATTGTGCATAAATGTCTTAAAGTTAATATACACAAATAGAATATTTTCGAGATTTAACTGTGCAAATTGATGTCGAAATAATCACATTTTTGGTGCTAATCCACACTTAAGCGTATGCGAAGAAAAATCTCGTTTGTGTATCAACTTTTAGCCAATCGAAAAAAAAAATTGTGATTTATCCACATTTGTCCAATAAATTTGAGTTGAATATGAAAATATTTTCGCCAACATTGAATTAAACTTTGGCGACACATTCTATAACGGTTACGCAGCAAAATGCGGACTTGTGCAATGCGTAACCGTTTGATCGCTAAACCCAGATGACAAATGTTGCAGTCACTGCAGCAGTCGGGGCTCGGCAGAAGCAAGCTGTTCTTGCCTCGCTTCTGTTCCTACGCAGAGTGCAAAAGTGTCGCTGTCTCTTTTCGCTGGGTGTCATTTCCCATGCGTCGATACGGGCAAAACGAAGGCAATGAACAAAATAAAATGTGCGCTGTTGTTTTGCAAATGCTTCTGTCCCTTTTCGTTGTCTGCCTTTTCCTATGCTGCACTGCACCGAAGTTGAAACATGCACTCCTCTGCTGCTGTTGCTGTTGTTGTTGCGTTGGGTGTTGTGTCTTTGATTTGCTTTTTTATGGCCCAGCCGATCGAGCGACGTTGAACTAAATAACTGTAATAACAGTTCGTAGCCACAATTGCAGTCTGGTTCTCATTGAGGTATGCGTTGGGAGTGTGTTTGTTTTGGCTTCTTTGTCTGCCTTTGGCTAGCTTCATTTTTAATCATGGGACTATGTGCAAGGCTTTGTAGCTGATCCTCCCGAAAAATAGTTCGACTTAATGGTTTAGCCTTCGAATGCCGGGCAAATGAATCAAAGATTGGTCGGTACTCGTAGCACTGGAATCTACCTAACATTATTCATTAGTCCCGGCGGAACAGTCAATAGCCAATAGCCGAAAAATGTACAGGTGAATAAATGATCAAAAAGTACTCTAAAAATTATAAGGCTGTTGGCAGTGGAGATACTCGACTAGGAGATACTCTGAACCAAGGGCAAGAATTACCAAGATTTAACTATTATTATTGAATAAAATATTGTTATTATTATTTGTATGTCTTTATTGAATATATTGAATGGGAATAGTGTTCTACGAATTAATTATATTTACTTTGATTCCTTTTGAGCATAGGGCTCCCAGATCAGCCGAATTTCTTGTATAATTTTAAGAAAGAAAATGTTTTCCATATTTGCTCAAATACATATAAATAAACCGCATCAGTTTTATGTGTTTTACTTTCATTTTTTTTTTTTTGATTAGTTCATATTTTTGTGATTAGATTAGATGTAGATTATAAAACCATAGGTCAAGTTATAGTTACAATAGATTTTTTCACGGAATTAATCAACAATATACATTTATTTAAATAAGGAATTCCAGAAATTGTTATGCAATTATAGGAAAAAACCAGCAAATTTTGTCTGTCCTACTTTTTTTTTATTGATTTTAGTAGCAATTTGCTTAGCAATAAGCAATAAAATAAAATAAAATATAAAAGGAAGCGAATTGCCATATAATATTAATACACGATTCATTTTAAAGTGAAATTGAAAATTAAGCTTTTCATTGATAAATGCCACTTGTAAATATTTGCATTGGGTTTTCTCAACATTTAGCACTCGGCATATTTTTCCATCACGTTTGTAATTATTAGTTCAGCTTGCATTATAAATTGATGAACAGCTTTCTCAGGCACACCCAAGATTCAATATTCTTGCAGGTCTGAGTCAACCTGCCAACATAAACATTAGATTTCAAAAACCGACGGACTGTTTCTATGAAATTTGTATACCGGCACAACGTACACGATAAAATACATTTGAACAGTTGAAAATCAAAATAATAATAATAATAACATCAATTTTTTTTCAAATTTGTTCCTATTTAATTCTGGTTGATGGAAGAAATTCATAATAATTAAGAATATGCAAATATAGTCAAGACAAAACGTATTTAAAAGGTCCACGAGTAAAAATATCTCATTTCTCAAAATAACAACTGAGATTTGTTGCTAAAATTTCCACATTTTAAAAATCTATTTAACAAAAACGAATTTGTTTTTAAAATTTATACAATTTTAGTATAAGTTAGCGAAATCCGATTGCTTCTATTTAAAATATTGGTCCCGGTTGACCTTTCTTTGGAAATGCTATCCAAATCAGACAGCAGCAGGCAAGCATTTTGAGGGTGCACACACACGCAACACATGCACGACATGCTCACACACACACACACACACACACACACACACACGCACACGCACACGCACACGCACATATACATAATGCGTGCTCAATTTGAATATTGTGAATTGTATTGCTTTTGTGTTGTATTCATGTGCTGTTTGCTCAACTTGAAGTTTTTCCAGAGAGCGTAACTCAAGTGGGCTACAAGCCAGCCCGCAGGTCTGGGGCTTAAATCATGGTTGGCACGATTTGAAAATGATTGGCCGCAATTCTTAGCATTTGGGTCGTTTTGGATATCATTTGATTTTCCTTTTTTAAAGATTACGTTTTTATACCTGACTTACACTTAATATATATATATATTTAATATATATATATATATATATATATACTCGTATATATGAATTTTAAAATTAACTTTTGCATTATTTTTTTATGCTCATTTATTAATTTAGCTAAAACAGAAAATTGAAATTTAATTTTGAATTCTAAAAATTATAACAAAATTTAAAAATAAAAATAATTAAAATTTTGATACGTCACATTTTGAAAAAAGACTGTGCAATGCGTTCTGAGGCACAGTTTCACGCCAAATATATAAGAAAACAATTCAATTTAACAAAATGGGCAAACATGCTAGAAATCTGAACGCAATGGTGAAAAAAATGTAAAGAAAATGGGAAAAACTCACATTAAAAGTCGTAGATTCTTTGGTACAACATTTTGAGGAATATAAATGCAACATTTTTTTCTGTATTGTGCTATTTATCTGTCCATAGATTTAAAACTGAGTTATTTTTTAATTGAGCATTCTTTGTTATGTTCTTTACTCCATTATTTTATGGTTGCTACGTTTTTTTTTTTATTAATTTTGGTTTGTTATGAATTGTACAATGTCCGTCGGTAGCTTAAACTACTTGGCTACCCCGCAGATGAATCTATTCCACCTGATTTCAGCTGTTCTTTAACTGGTATTAGAGTATTATATAGTTAATTTCTCCGACTGCATCATTTTAGATTATGTTGATGTGCAACAATTTCAAGTTGCTTTTTTTTCTCTAATATTTCTAAATAGACTAGGAGATATTAGGTTGAGACTTTTACAAAGATGTTTGAAAGTTGAAGTTTCGCTTTAACCTATAGTTAATCGGCGTTCATTTGATGGATCTAAATTAAGTGAAAAGTCAGCACTATGCATTTATATGAAAGAAAAATGATTTGTTGTATGGACACACAAGATTCTCTATCAAACTTACCATTGGAAAATTTTAATTAAATCGAATAACACATTTTGTAGATTTCATAGCAGAAATCGGCCAAAAACTGGTGTTTATATAAACAAAATGTTTTTAGAGCTCTTAGACTTTATCATTATAATAACAACATTTATGAATCGGATCAGATTCCCATAGACATTATTATGAACCCAAAACAATTATTTTGCTCAAATACTTATGAATACGTATTTTACTCGAAGTATAATGTGAAAAATGAACAGGAGCAGTCCTAGTTTATATATTTTAATAAATATACATATATAAATTAATATATATATATATATATATATATATATATATATATATATATATATATATATATATATATATATGTATACATTTATATATGTATATATGTACATATATTATATTAATCACTAACTTAGTTTTCGGATGTTTTGAACATTTTGAGTCACTAAATAAATGTTATAAAATATTAAAGTAGAACAAATTTTTAGTGAAAATGCCGATAACATAAATTGTAACTTTTCAGCTTGTTGAGAGCCACAAATTACTTTTTGAAGCCCATCCAATGTGGGAGTCAAATTGCCGTCAGACATGATTTTGAGGTATTCTTTTACAACAAGAGTTTTGTGCAACTAGCCTTTGAGGATAGTGCAAGGCTCCCTTTGATGATGCCGTTATGAAACACGTGCGAAATAAATAAATAAATAAAAAGCTGCATCAATTTTTTGAATAGTGAAAAGCTTTCAGAAAAGTAACGCCGGAGATAATGGCTGCCGGAAAATAGCAAAAAATAAATAATTATTGTGTAATTGTAACTTTTCAATAAATTATATTTTCATTAAAATTTGCTAAGAAAGTGAAACCGAAACCGATCCAGAGTCCGTGGTAAAAGAAAGCGATTAAAAAAGTAATTTTGTTTGTAACACAAAAAATTGTTTTCTTATGAAATATAATTGGATTACACCACGATTATGGGTTGGCCTGGATAACGCGAAGTTTTTCAATAGCCAAAATGCAAAATGAAATTATATTTAATTCGTCATTATTCGTTGCTTTCAGCCGTCATAAATATTTGCGATGAGTATTTTAATATCATTGGTGAAGGCGTAAAAGTAAAAGGCAATATTTTAATTTACTTGGGTGTCTGACCGATGATCACTTAGAGCACTTTATGCGGATAAGACGTTGGTTCTCCGTCCGCTGTCCCTCAAATGAAGTATTCAGCTTGAAAAACCCATATTTTCAAATTTTGTTTGCATACAAAGCGATTTTGTGTGTATATTTTTGCCTAAGCCTAGCTTAAAAACATAGTTGATATATTGATTTGTAATTAGTTCAGAAGTTGTCAAACATATTTTTGAAGCTTATTCGGATTTATTCAGTGAAATTAGTTTACAAGGATAGCAGAGAACGTAAATTTGGTTTAGGTGCTTCAAAATTAAATGAATGTTCTAGTAATGTGTAGCATATCAATAGCATATCATACCCTCTAATCTAATTAAAAATGAGTAAAAAGGATATAATGAAGCTGTACTAATGTATGTCGATATAGCCCTGTCCATCCGTCTTTATGGACACTCGGATCAGAGCATTTTCTTTAGACAATTTCTGTGCAATTTGAAAATTGTGAACTGAATTGCATTTGAAGGCTTCTACTTTAGATTTAGATTTATATTAGGTAAAGTCTTGGGTTCAAGGTATCTCACAGTCGACCTCTATCTTGGATGTCGTAACCATATTTAAAAGATTTAACTTAAAAGTGCAGTTGTAGAGAAAAAGTTGGGAAGAAGCAGTCGATACGAAGTTTTCCTTTTCTGCATAATTGCTAATATGTGACTAAATATGAATTAAAATAAGTGAACAGCTTTCTTTGGCAACGGGGTCCACCTGCGGATATCTAAACTGCGTTATAAATTTATATGCATTTCCATAATTGTTAAATGCATAATATCAGTTGTGACTTTGGCTTGGAGATCTTGGGAAACACCAAAGTTTTTCATCTTTCGCGCAGTTGTTTCTAAGAAAGCTATATAATATGGTAGGTTTTGAAGATCCTATTGTACACAAATTTTGCAGATATTACAAAAATAATTTAGAATTAGTTATCAATTTGATATACATTGTCATAATTTCAAAATTGTTTTTTTTTTTCGTGAAATGACTTTTGTAAAACTTGATAACTTTAAAAATACATACAATTTTTTTTTCTAGGCTTTACATTAATACGTGCTTCTTATACACTGAAGCGATTGGCTGCTTAATTCAGAATTCAATTTTTTTTGGGTTTACTGAATAATTTAAAATTTGTTACTGTCATTTCTAAAAATAACACAATGACTTGGTACGAGTATTTTTTACGCGACTGTATCGCTCTCTGCAAATTGAAAAGATTGAAATTCACTTTTTCTCATAAATATAAAATGTAGTATCTAATTTCCAGTGCAGAATTTCAAGCTATTTCAAAATTTAATTTAATTTTGTTAATATATAATTACATTATTTACCTGTAGTAATGGCTAATGAAATAAATCTGATTTCAATAAGCTATTTATAGGTTTTGAAAATAAATCTTTCGAAATAAGCAAGTTCAACAACAACCTAAGCCCAAAATTGATAAAAAGGGTACAATAAAGTTGTGCGAAGTATGAAGCAGGCAGAACAAATGACCTCCGACCTCAGAAGTATTTGGAGACTTCAAATTTATCGATAACTTCAGGATTTTCCAAATATCTATAGAAATCGATTACTGATAACAATAATACAGTTTTAAAGATGCTTAAAAATATATACTTTGACACGTTCTTGCTCTGCAATATCGGTTGAAATCGTATATTCATATTTACCAAATTATGCAGCAGCAAACGCTAAAATTGTCAGAATATATACTGGTCCAGATCTCTCGACTAAACATTCCAACTTACCTCTGACATTTTTTTGGGTGCATCAATTGAACATCGATCAATGCTGAGTTCTGCAAACTCCACATATTTATTTAATATATTATATTTATTAAAGTAGACGATCAACTTATCTCGATTCTTAATAATATAAAAAATCGCATATAAACGAAATGCATCTCCAAAATTCTAGTTAAGAACTTATCATAAAACATGTTCAATTATTTCAATAAATGTTATAATTCACCGAAAATACTTTGAAGTATTTGATTCTCGATCGTAAAGTTGGATATATCCGTTGTACACAGATGCTGCTTATTAAATTCTTCTTATTCTTAAATTTTCGAAGTGTAACAGTAAAATTGTAAGAAACCTGTATTTACATTATTTGTCATTTTTCTAGTGAATTTATCTTGATCTGACCTAGTTGTGAGATGAACTTAAAAAAATGCAAAATTTAGTATTTGGTATTTTAGGCTTAAATTATTACCTTTATTATTAAAATTAAAAGTCTTCCATGATAATAGGAATAAGCCGAGTTAATTTCCGATCGAAAGGAATTGACTTAACTAGTATATAACACAAATGTTGGTGATTCAATTGGTGTTAGTGTGTGGAGAAGAAATTGAAGTATTGGAGATGATCGGATATTGGAGCCATTTTGCAAAAAAAATTCTCGATTATACTGAGTTTTTATAGTAAACAGTTTTATACTAAATTAGTTTTAATTGACCTGTGCTGGTTTCTTCTTCATTAACTTAAATTTTGACTTTATTTGGACAATGTGAGATGTGATGATGACTTGTTTTGTAAACATTTATCGAATTCGATTGCTTTTTTTGCGATGTAGGCTAAGTCGCAAACCAATTTGTTATTCAATTCATAATTATATTAAAAGATAACACTGTCAAATGGATATAGAAATCCATAAAAATCGGATCTTTTGATCTGCGATCTTGATATACATACGAGTAATTATATTGCAAATTTAAGGTATTTAGCGTTTATTGACTCTGAGATTGCTGTAGATGATGAAGAATATATGTATGTATGTATAAGTTGATGTGTACCTTCTTGATCATCAACTGAGACTGTTTCGTACACTTTATTATTCCCGTTTCACCATTAAATTTTTTTTACAGATTCTTGATTCTTGATTTTTAGTAGCATTTCTCGTCGAAATATAAGTAATATTTATATCGCTCTTTTGATAACGTCACCAGAAATTTAGCAAATTTAGACCAAGAATTCTTACGACTTGATTTCTCAGCCGGATGGATGTAGACGTAAATATATTCCAAGTTTCAAGCTGCAAGAGTTTCGAATAAAGCTAGGTTCATACAGAAGGAAGGACTGCAGAAATGCAATACACTTTGTTAGCGCCAGTATTAAAATATAAAAGAGTTTGTGTTCTCTTACCAGGAGTTTTTATTGCTCACTTTGAGTAGAATTTTATTTTATTTCTGATAGATAGTATTATTTAGTATGTTGAAGATTATATGTCTGACCTTATAAAGTATATACACAGAGACCAAAGCCGTCTCTTCGACTAGGTGTCTGGCTGTCTATCAACATTTTATTTTTTCGGCAATGTTTATTAATTTTTGCTATTTACGTCATTTTGCTGGGGGCCACTTTATAATTAAACTGACTTACAAGCAATCAGTCGAGCTTTGCTTGCTTGCTTTTGCTTTTGCATAAAAAACCTTTTTTTTAAGATGTTATGGCAAAGCTCGCTAGAAACCACTGTTCTACTACCAAATTCTACTATAGGAAATATCCGTCGGTGATAAAGATAAAACTGATAATGATATTTTGTATATAAAGTGTGTATAGTCTTCGGCGTACCGAAGAAAGTTAGTTTGTCTCGTTTCTAAGAGCAAAACGATTTAACAGAAATGTTTTTCTTTATAATTATAGATTCATTAAATTTGAGTTAACGCTTAGATTAAAGATTTTCGTATGTCAGCGTCAAATTTAATTGATCCATCACTTAATGAACGGCGATGCTTTCGAGCACTACCAGACGAACAGGAGACTAATTTGGGTAATGAAGCGGACTTGGTTATGAGTTTATCTCAAAAGGACTTACTTATACCAACAGCGGGTTCTCAGCAGCACCAATTGGATCCACTCTCCAAACATAATATAAACGATATATCGACACAGAACACGGTTACCGCTGCAGCCGCTGTCGCGGTTGCACATCACCACCATAGTCTGTCTAGTATTCAGCATCTGCAAAACCTGCACAGCCAACATCAAAACACTTTATTCAACAACAATCACTCAACACCGTTCAGTGTGACCGATATTCTAAGTCCAATCGAGGAGTCATACCGCAAACTGGAAATAAACGGCAACCCGCCGTCTCCGTTTCGGTAAGTTAAAGATTTTAAGTCAATTATCTTAACAAATATTTGTATACTTAATATTCTATATATTCCAATCACTGATCAAGTTTTTCTATGATAGAGCTTAAAATATTTCTTAAGCAATTATAATCAATTATCATGTCAGAATATCAGAATGTCTAAATACCAATTCAAATTTCTTCACACAGAGGTTGTTTATTTTTTTTATTTAAAAAAAATCTTTTTAAAAAATATGAAAAAAAAAGTTAATTTAATTTTAAATAAAAATTGAGATGCCAAATAAAATTATTCAAAATTAAATATGCAGTCAAATTAATAAAATAATGGATTTAATAATTTAATAAAATATAAAGGCGATATTAAAATGAGAGTAAAAATACTTTAGACAAGGAAACTCGAGTTGTGAAACATAATAGTTCGATTTAACAACAGGCTCTATTTTTATTGCCAAGCTTTCTTCGTAAAAGGCTTGGCTCACTGCAATTTAAACAGGTTTTCGTGCAAATGGTGTTACTATACTTATTATGGCTGACGCTGATACAGAAGAGTTAAAAAGAACATGATATGCAGTTCATGCTTTTATTGAGAAACCAAACACAAAACAAAACTTAAAAAAAATGTTAAAATGCCAAAAACTCGAAAAGACAACATTTTCGAGCGCCCACTTAAAACTAGGTGGCAGACTCATGTTAAACCATTTATTCTTAATAATAAGAGCAGTATTATTCAGTAATAGTAACATAATTACGCAACTATTTTTTAATAAAGACTGAAAATATGTATATGCATATCAACACATATACTTATAAATACCTACATTTTAGCACCCATCGCTTAAGGAATTATCATACTGCTTGCTTCATATCAAAGATATCAGAAACTGCAAAGAAACTACTTTGCACTATTAGAGATATTACTTTAAAGTCTTTGCTGATATGTATGTTGGGAAACAATATATTGAAAATTGTTAGTTTTTGATATCGATATTCGAGAAAGAAATATGAGACTAGATGAGATAAACTTGTTATGATTATGGACCGTGAAATTCCATTCCAGATGAGATTGAAGTGTCCATTCAGAATTGACTGGGCTTATAATGCCGATTAGGTCAAATATGCCTCCTGCTCTCTTTTAAAAACTTACAAAGCCTTTTCACCCATTTTGTGTTGCATAAGGAAAAACGTATTTAAAATGAAAAGAAGTAATACCTGTTTTGCTTCCAGGAAAACTTCTAGCTGGCGAATTAGCTATTAGTATGTAATGGGATCAAATGGACTTCGCATGTTATATATCTGCAGGCTCTCAAGAACCTGACTATACTGATAATGGTTTCATTGATTTCCCCGAATAGTTGGAAACAATGTTGGACCCTTTTACATGTTAATATCCCCAAATTTAACTATTATTATTCTGTGCGATTTTAATTTTACATTTCAATTTAATCATTCACTTTTAATTTAAACTATTCAATTCATTAAGTGAATTATATATTCTATATATTATAGATTATATATTCGTATTCTCATTCACATTCTTATTTATCAACAACATTTGGGCAATGAAATTGATTCAGGAAAATGCTTAAGAAAATAGAAAGTTATATTTTAATAGAAGAAGGTTCGAGTATTTATATTTACTGAGGTGAAAGCTATAAAACACCAGCCCTGAGTAAACAACATCTACTATCCAAGCTTTCTCGACAGGAGTATTCTTGTTGATATTGACTCTTGTGCTCAGGACGAGAAATTATATTTGAAAGCTTAGTGTTTGCTTAGGATGTACATTTTGGTCGCGCTGTTGTATCAAATTGTAATTTTCTTGGAAGTATCAAATTAATTTATTGATTTTACTCATTTCAGATCCAATTCAAGTGGTAGTAGTATTAATTCTCCTGGAACAATAACCACATCAACCATGGCGAACCCCTATGCCATGGGATCTCTGTACCATAGTCCAGGAGTGCAGAGCTACTGCGGACCTACAGATAATCTCTCATTGGCGGGACACTACACAGATATGAGAGGATCAGCTTCGTGGTATGGATCAACTGCAAATGATCCCAGATTTGCAAGTACGTAATTAACATTGAACAATCTAGACAAAGTATTTCAAATATGCATTTGTACAGCTTAATATTTAATTCGATGCACTTTTCATTGACATTAATAAGTGCGGGTTTTTTATGCAAATTTAAATTGGTCAGTTTCTTGAAGATATACTGATAAAATGTTTAGTACCAGAATCAGTTTTCGACAAATAATCAAGATGATGGAAGCGAATATGTTCTCTCCGAGGCATTACACATTCTGTGACAAAATAAATATTCATTTATATTGGATGCATTTAATTTAGTATTTGCCTAATTAAATTTATAGCAGAGGGACTGAAAAGTTAATCAGTGTGATTAAGCAAAGCCAACTTCATATGATGACAACCAAGTATGGCATCAAATTTGAAATTTAAATTATCTACTTAGATGTATAATATTTTGTTTGCTTAATTGCTAGTTGCTTTATTTATAGTTGATCACAGTACGCGTATTTTCTAATAGTGTTTGTCATTCTTTTAGGGCTACAGTTTTTAAGCTAATCTTTAAAATATACACTACTAGGATAGTCAGGAGGTAGACAGCGAGATAGAGCCACAGCCGATCTGATTTGTTTGCTTTAACTGCAGACTAAATCATATTAAAAATGATAAGGTAATAACTTGGCTATACACAACTAGACTGCTGGAGAAGATCTTTGTTTAGATTCAATGTCCTATTTAATTCGTCCTTTATTATTGAAGGGAAACTTATAAGCGAGCACAAAAATCATTAATATTGTCAGGTTGGTTAAGGATGATAGCAATAAAATAAACAATTAGGTTAGTTAAAGGGACACATTTTTGAACGCACCAGCAAAATAAATTTAGTCGAGTATATAATTTTCAAATTTATATATAATGCACCAATTGTTAGAAGACTATATTTTATTTTGTTGTGTATGACATACCGACGCAACTAACCCATTAACAAAGTCATATTGTGCTTCTTGGGGGTTGGCAAATATTATCAACCTCGAACTTATATTTTTCAGCAATTGAGTTCTTTATTTTATTTCAAGAAGTTTTCAAATTACTTCATTGAACTTAATCGTCAATCAACTGAAATTTTACGTTGACCACCAAAATACAAAAATAGTTACGTTTCTTACGTAGGCCAAGAATGATCAGTTATATATATATATATATATATATATATATATATATATATATATATATATATATATAATATATAAGTATATAAGTATATATGTACATATGTATTTGAAGGCCTCTAGCTCTTCGTAAGGTCAAGCATTATTTACTTTTCGTGTGACTTACATTTGCATAAATTTTGAATTAATTTGTGATTTCTTTTTGGAGTACTGGAGCGGAGCATCTGTGAATGTTACATCTTTTATTGCGCTTCACAATTTCGTATATTACAGAGTCCAGGTGTGTATGTACATATTATGTGCATACGTTTGTATATAGTTTAGAAACGTCATAAGTGCTCAAAAATAAATATCATCTTTTCATTTCTAAAATAAACAATGACAACGAAATAATTTAAAATCAATTATTCTCACGCATACCTTTTCCATATTTAGAAAAAATATAGCATGAAAGAGAGCCTACATTGATTGCGTGACTCAGCGCAAAAATCATTTACGAATATCTTTACTTAAAAGTAAAGCAAACAGTTTCAAGTGCTTAGCGTGAACTTTAGTTTTCTGTTTATACTTCAATGTGTCCACAAAAATTTCCTTAATACAAATTTATTTACATACCTTCGTATATATTCATATGCATGTATATATGTATGTTTATATGTATGTAGAAATGTTACCGTCGTTACCGATGTTGTACACTAAATGAAATTTAACATAAACGAACAATTATCTTCAAGCTGACGAAGCTCAAATGCCCTTGCAGCGAAGTTGCAAGTTGCAATAGAATAATATTTTTTTATATAGCAACTTAATATCAGGATATTTTGATAAAAATAATTGGTTTTGTTTTTTTCTTTTTAACACTTGTATAATTTTATGGCGAAGCCAACACCGCAAAGTACATATTTTTTCTAGATCAGCATCACTTTCCGATTTGATATAGCCGCGTCTGTCTGTCCAGCTGGAATATATCCGTCTTCTTTCTACAGGCAGTAAATGTGTCTATACATGCCATATGTACAATCGATGGAAAGATTTACTCTAAGTTATGGAATCGATGCAAAATAACAAAACAAATAGAATATCAAATAGAGTAATTATTGAAAGGAAAAAAACAAATATATTAACTTTAACTGCGGACTACATTTTAAATGTATAATAAGACAGACTTAGACATCGGCCTGCAAGGGTATTTAATCTTCGGCGTGCCTCAGAGGCGTGCTCTAACTGGTTTTCTGGTAAAGTGTAAAGTGTTGATGTGGGGGAGACTATCAGACGTGGCCGTAACAAAGGAACAACCAGCGTCTAGTACAATTAGAGAAATGCTGATGGCATGGCAGTCTGAGGCATCACCCATTAAACAGCATCACCCCAAGCAGACAGTGGCTAAACGCGCAACAGATTTATTCAATGATAAAACTGTGTCGCATTTTCAACAAGTTTTGAAGCGTTTTTTAAAAAAGAAGTAGATATGCTCGTCGGTATCATTATTTCCATTGCAGATTGTGTTAGTTCATCCATTATTCAGTTTTTTCTTACATAAAATATTGAAAAAATTAATATAGTCAATTTTATGAGCAAACTTTTTACCCCAACTTAAAGGAAATCATATAGAACCATTATGGCTATGAATGGAATGGTTAACCGAAGGTCCACTCAATAAAATGGAATTTAATATTGCTCAATTTGTTCTCTTATTCTATTCTCTATATTGGAAAACAGCTACAGTGTTCGATGATAGTTAATACGTTAGTTATAATACGATTGCACTTAAGGTTTTCTTAGAAAGGAAGGTGTCTCACTTTGCACAGGCCGACGGGCAGACAGACTTACCGATCGTGGAAGACGTACGACAAAATCTTCGAACCAGTAAACAAATTATAGCTTTAATCGGGACGAAAGCTATGTCAATCTAGCCAAGTGTGAATATTCTTGATCTCGTATATAAATTTCAAATACCAAACCCAGCTCCATGAATAAAATTGATAAGCAATTATTTCAAGGCACACGGGCTTAGTCGCTCGCATCTTAGGCATAATAATAAAAACGCGGGTCTTTTATACAAAAAACATACCCAAGTCGTAAAATATAAAATTAAATAGTTTACAGTGAGGTGAAAATGCACTTCTTTTTTTATTATTGGGATAATAAATTAATCGCTTGTGTGAGGTGTTCTTCTGAGTTGAAATTAGTAAACAAAAAAGTTTTTCGCACAAGATCTCATCTCTCGAGCGATTGTTACATTATATTATAATATTTCCATAATAATATTATAATATAAATGGGAACTATCAATTATTTAGAGTTGCCAATATTCATTATGAAAAGAATTTCAGAGATACTTTGTGTGCTACACAAAACTAAAATGTAATTCAAAAAAATAAACAGATAAAAGTCGTTGTAGTTCAATTGATTCCAATATTTTCTTCTTTTTTTCTCTGTAAATCTGTAAATCATATGTTTTTCAAATTGATCTCTTCAGATACACAGTTAAAAAAGTGCAGTACACACTTGCACACAAAATATTTTAGAAAAATCATAGATAGCGTACAGGCGTAGTTATACACATAAGTACAAGAATATCAGTACAAGTCCAGCAATTTAATTATTTCAGAGAGGATGACATGTAGGCCTATCTTCATAGCACTCGTAGGCATCTATATGACATAGTGGTCCGATTCGGGCAACTTCGATATATCTATTGTCATTAGCAAAAAGAGGGATTCAAAGTATCATCAAGATTACCTTTAAGCTGGCAGAGTATAGCGCATATAAAACATAAACATATAAAACATTTGCGGTCTGAGACTACTTTAATGCATTGAAAAATTGAAGACAAAATTAAACTACCCTCTGCAGAGATATACAATTATATATCAAATATAGAGGTATACAGGATTTCTTCTCTATATAATATCCTAACTTGGATCGTATATTAATGGTAGCATCTATCAAATGTCGAATAGAAATTTAAAGGATCATTGCCGACGGACCAAAAGAGTTAACATTATAAGATATATATTCATGGGTGCGGTGTGCACCCATGAATATATATCTTATAATGTTAACTTACATCAAGATCAGATGGTTGTAAACCGACAAATGTTGACTAAAAAAATGATGTTGCTTATTTGGACAACGCTGCTTGGGAGTGTGTAGATATGAAATGGCTCACTTTATGTCAACTTTACTTTATTTCCTTGCATTGGTTCTCTAGCATAGTCAAGATTCAATAAAGCATCCACAAACTTATCAAGAGTGTATATTTTCAATAAGGGAGAGCTCTAGGTGAAGATATCCTATGCATAAGTCTTCACATAAGATAATTCGTACACGTACCAAATATTCAAACACAAATGTTAAAAAAAAATTAAAAGCTATATAAGTATTGTATTTTGATTAAATTGTATTAAACATATATACATATATATATATATATATAATTTTTAAACTTTCAGTATCGCGCCTTATGAGCTCATCAGCTGGTGGATCGATGGGTCACATGGGCAATATGACTGGCTTGGCTGCATGTAGTGTAAGTGATGCGAAACCATTGCAGTTTCCTCTGGCACAAAGACGAAAGCGACGGGTTCTTTTTACGCAAGCTCAGGTTGGTGATATTTAAAATTTAAATCTAAGTTTGACTTCACATATAAAGTTTAGCTTGACTTAAACCAACTTTAGCCATTGTATGCATCGTGTTTATTGCATATTTGCTCCCATCAGCATAAGGCAATGTCTTGTAAAGTTTTTGAGAGTTCTCAAGCAGGTCCATTTTGACCCAAACTTGTTTGGTGACGAAGTCTTTTTCTATTCTGTGAACCGGATCCCAAGCCGAACCAGATAAAGAAAATCGTCGAACGAAAGTCAAGTATTTTTTTTTATGATCAATAATTATCAATATTATTCTCAAGTATTTTTCCATGCATATGTTTGCCATTTTAATCTGGAATACTCGTATATATTTTTTGTGTAAGCCCAAATCGTATAGGCATGAAAAACAGTATTTTCGCTGCTTATAAAATGTAATATTAGGAAACTTCTATTTAACCAGTTACGTATAGAAAGTGCTAAATGGATATCTATAGAACATTCACTTTAAGGCCCAAAGCTATATGTATATATGTAAAAGAGCATCTCAGATACCACAAGAGCGCGAGACTTAAAATTTAAGATGAATGCCATCAAATGCCGGAGAAAGGTCAAGTTAATTTAGTTATCATATAAATCGAACTTCCACGTTGACCGAAAAAAAGCTCTGTCACAGAGCAGCTTCGAACTAACCTAAGCGAAAATAAAGGTGTCATTTGGTGTCGACGTCAACCCCAGAGTGATGCAAGCTTCGGGCGTGGACATCACACCTATTGCAATATGCAGATGCAAAGCTTCATAGGTGGATTATGTGAGCCCGTATAGGATCCATTAATAAACCGAAGGATGTCCGTTATAAACATTAGAGTCCGAATGGCCTTCTGCCAGGGATTCACCGATGCGGATCATCTGACAGATCTAGCCGGCTATTTCAAAATCATTTATCAAAAGTTAAAGCAGTATCACAAGTAAACATAAATAAATATCTTTTAAATTAAATAGAATTCTAGAAATATGATTCCATATGATTCTTCAGGAACGTCTACACGCCATTCACTCGATGAAAAATTTGTATTAGTAACAAAAAATCTAGTTTTAGTAACGAAATATCTAGTTTTATAGGCATATTTTTTCTATACTTTAAAAAAGATTCGCAAAAAATTAAGATATGTTTATAAAGAAACTTACTTCCTGAATCACAGGGTAAGGAAACCTCACACACAAACGCTGCCTTTCAAAGCGGCTGCGGTGTGATCCCCCCCCACATACTATTTTGTCTTTACTGTCTCCTTCATTGTTACATAAGTTAATTTTATGAGATGTTTTTCGTATTTTTGGGATGTATTTTATGTGGTACTTGCTGTTGCCTATTAAGCAAATATGTAAGCGCAGAGACACAGATCGGATATGTCCAATTAGGAGTGGATGTTATGGTTTAAGTTGACTTATATACATATGTAAACAGATGTATTTGTGCAGCTGCAGCTGTTGCACGCACCTGCGTATTAAAATGGCTGCTGTATTTGTGTCTATGACGTCAGCAGCAGCAATCATGGCTGCAAACCTGAATTGAATCGAAACAGCTTTTTTCTTACTCTTAACCGTACTCCGTAAGCCAACCAAAAAAAAATCTAAAAAAACGTAGAAAATATAAATAATTCCAATATTTTCTTTTTGCGAATACTTTTCAATCTTGTAGACTCTAGCTGTAAAACTGTGTGAGATATGAGATTTTGTCGAGTTAGGGCGTGGCAGGCAATTCTTTTAGCCAATCTTCGTAGGAGGCTTCCTTTCAAATTTTATAACTTTGGCTCTAAAATTGTAGGAGATAAAGAGTACAACCACCAACTAATATTTTATGATATTATTTTATGATAATTATAACATGTATTTTGAAGTCAACAAAATAAAAAAAAAAAAAAAAAGACTAGCTATGCTTTGTAAAATTTTAGTAACTGTAGCTTTAAAACCGTTGCAAGCCTAGGTTTTATCGATTCATAATTCGTGGAATGTGTTATCGATTGGCAATTTTTGAAGGAGATTACTGGCAATGTACAATGTTAATATATCTGTATAAGTCGGCCAGAGAAACTGATATTTATTGAGTATACACAAATAAGAAAAGTAGTTACTAGAAATCTGCCCTTACATTTCTGTGAATATAACTTTCAAACTGAAGAAAATATGTACGTTTTATCGACTTCAACTTCGAACTATATGAAAATTATATCGATTTGCTAGGTTTCAGTGTATACTAACAATACATACTCACATATCATATCATATCACCTGGCTTTTTGACTGAACATTGGGTGTAATATAACACTAAATGCTTTACATGAATATACCTCTAAAGCCTTGCACAACTTCGCAAAAGGGGCAGTGCATAATTGTATAATTAGTGGCATACCCTTTAAATTTGGTGGTTCTACGACTGAAATTGCGGAGATAATTAAGTGATTTTATCGAATTCCTCCACTCAAAACATACGAGTATATCGCATTTACTATTCAGAAAGTAAATTTCTAAAATTAAAGAACAAAAGTTCGCTATTTTGTTTAATTTCAAGGACGATTTTTATCAAATTTTTGAAATATATACTCCTTTTTTATGCGTGTGTAAAAAACTTACGCTTTCGCGGGCATTAAATCTCGAGAAGTCATAAGGATAGATATCAGCTAAACTCTAGCTTAGCAGTCGAGCGAGATAATTTCATTACTATTTTTTTGAATTTCAGAAAGAATTTTTTCTAAAAATTGTAGTTTGCATTTCTACTTTTTAAAATTGCATTTCTTAATAATAGAAAAAATACCATATTTTTGGGATTGCCGATTTAGGTCAAGTTAATCTAATTTTAAGAAAAATGTTTGCTTATATTTATTAATTAGTTGTACAAACAAAACCAAACTTTCTAATTTGTAGGTCGATTTCGTACATTTCTTGTTGGTCCTAGTATACGTAACATCCCAAATGTTAACACTCTGTCTGAATACTTTCCGTATCAGAGAATAAAAGGATCACTCACTCACTCAATGATACCTCTGCATTTTACCCATCAAGTTTGCTTTGCAGTTATGCACAGCAAATGTGCTCAGAACTGGTTTCTCCTGCGATGTGGGCTGCAAGCATGCAAATTTAATATTTATGTACGATACGTCGGGGCTGTCGAAACCCTCGTGAAGGCCCCATAAAATTAATGTTAGACATTAACCTTGGCATTATTGCACAATCATATTTCAACTTGCCCTACTAACTACGTTTTCTAATTGATTGTCAAAATAAGCAATCACAAACTTTGTAAATGCCCAACAGTCCTTACAAATATATTTTCAGCGATATTTTTTTTGTGGCTTGGAAACTTTTAGTGGGCTTAGCCAAACTCGAAGTATTTTCAGTGGCAGAGCAAGCTTATCTCGGCTGAATTTAGGACACCAGAAAACTATATCAACGATTTGATAAAATACAAGGATTGAGTGTTGCTGATATCTTCATACACATTCAATGGAATCTTTGGAATCCGCTAGCATCGATTCTGCTCATGCTCATAACCCTTTAGGAGTAGGACAAGTTGGTACCTGCTCGCACCCACACACCCAAGAGTCAGTTTTTAGTTGATTTGTCGCCGCCGAAAAGTGTCAAAACCAGAGAACTTTATTCTTGGAACTCGCATTTGCATTAATTAATTAAATTTGATTAATATATAATGGCAATTGACGTCCGGGCTAAGTGAAAATTTGTATACCCTGAATATATTAAAAATAGGCAGAAGGAAGCATCACCGCCGCCATAAAGTAAATATATTCATGATCAGGATCAACAGCCGAGTCGATATAGCCAAGTCCGTTTGTCCGTCCGTCTGTCTATGAACAAGCAGATCTCAAAAACCATAACAGGTACAGACGTCAAATTTTGATAATAAGCTTTGTGCCCATTTCAAGAATACAAATCTATTTATCGATTTCCGATAGCAGTAAATGCCACAATTTTAAGGGCACATCCTTACTGATTAACCATACAAAGATCGAATAAGAAACACCTAACTTATAGTAGAAATGTATAATTATATTGATGTCATCCGCTGCCGCAAACATTTTCTGTATATACAAATGTGTCAGCGAATGTGTGAGAAAGGGAAGGCGTTATAATCGAAGCGAGAGTAAATATGTTTGTGTGTATTCTGGAGAACCCCGTTATTGCGTGCATAAATGCACACATACATTGTTCTGTTCGGGCTTGTGCCTTTTTTTTCTTCTCTCTTCAAGTTTTAGGAAATCAGAGCACTTCCAAGCATGCTTTTATTTGAGAGTGCAAAACTTTTAAAACGAAAACTAGACAATAAAGGTAGAAAATATATAGCAGGTGGGTTCAGGGTATATCGTAGTCGACTACACTATTCTTACCGGATTCGCTAGCATTAGCGCTAGTGTAGCACTTGAAGCAAAATATTCTTAGTCCGATTACGCTAAAGTTTTAAGGATAAAAAATAGGCAAAAAAAATTATAATTTACTTCGCCTCGCTCAAAGCATTTATTCCCGTCATCTTATCGCATTCTTCGTAGTTCGAATTAGAGGATGCAAAATAATCAATTGATTTTCTTTGCAAATTACGATTTGAATATATTAATTATAATAAAGACGTAACAGAGCCATCAACTGCTATAATATGATACAGATAGTGCGTAAGCTGGTAAGCTCAAGGAAAGAGTTGCATAGCCTTACTTAGCTTCTTTACAAATGATCCTAAGTCAGAAACCCCCATTGAAAGGCGCTTTGGATTCAAGAATACTTATTCAGCAGCCGATAATCGTATGGTGTTTGTTGGCAGCAGCAGCAAACAACTTTGAATTGGTTATGAATTGTTTACATGCTAGCATTTGGCATAATATAGCTTATTGTTAGTCGTATTTACATATCCACATTATGTTCTCATTGTACAGCGCTCTATCTCTCATTAAGAGCGTTTGATGATCCACCGGCTGCTGCAGGTAACTCAATATCCATTGGAAATAAACTTTAAAACGTTTCGGAATTAGCATTGTGATATTAATTTAAATAAAGCTATCAAAAAGCTGATGGCGCAAAAAGTGTTATTGGTGAAAAGTGATCCCATTGAGTCATCAACTGAGTGCAAAGCTTGCTAGTAGGGTATATAGGAAAGTTCCTTTGATTAAAAAAGCAAATTTTAAGATGGCGTGGATCTGAGGGAAGCCAAATTTACTTGATCATCCATCCAGAAGAGACTGTTGTTCCGTAAATTCAAGATATCTCAATTTCACTTTTCTTAAGCTCAATTTAGACTTTTAACGAAGAAAAAAATTAATAGAGTTTATTTTGCAGATAATATTTACATTTTATTTTGAGAATTCACATGTTATCGTCTTCACACATATTTTACTTATTGTTCTTAAAAATGTCCTCTTAAAGTGGCGCAAAACAATAGCTCCGCATAATTAACTTTACATTTTTTGTTTATATTTAAGCCCTGCGGTCAAATTTAAGCAGATGTACTTAAAACATAAACACTAATTAAGCCTCTGGTAACTTCCAATAGCAGCGAACAATTGAAAATAGATTAAAGGGGTGTCCTATTCAAGTGGCGCTGAGTGTATGTATAATGTGTGTATGTACGTACAATGTACATTGTACATTCATTCGACCAATCGCCAAGTGTTCTTCTTCTTCTTCTGCAAGGGCATCAAATGCCAGCAATTCTCTTGCAGACGGAGATGTTTCCTTCCGCTTGTTACACTTACTTTTGCTCAACTTTATTATACGCTTTGTTAAACAGCGGGTAAAAAATGCATTTGTTCTTATCTCTGCACAAAGGCATAAATAAATGCATTCATATACACAGATGTGTATGCATATGCGCACAGTTACAAATTAGCTACAAATGTGTGCGTGTAAGTGAATATGCATTGTCGGCTCCTTTTTGTCGCGTGTCGCAGCGAGTTCAGTTCACTGTGCCTACACACACACACACACATAAAAACACATTTACTTCTTACAGCCGAACGCAATACATATGCACGTATGTATGTGTGTAAGTATGTAGACATCCAGCCTCTTCAAATACAGTTACAATAAGCACGAACGATGCAAACGACGATTGTAGCGTTATATTCGTTCCCTGAGGAGCGCGCACTTCGGATCCATTCGGCTGTCTACTGCTGATGTACATGCATACATACGTATAGATGTGTAGCATATTCAACGGTAGTATTTGTCGAACGGCATATGCAAACACACACACACACATTTGTGCAATGTAAATATACTCCCAAAAAGTTATTTATACATGCGTACATACATACATATGCACATATTTGTTGAGTTAGGAATTGAAGTGCATTGTCAATATGAAATTCGTCTTTCATTAAAGCGTTTATAAAATAAGTATGTATGTATGTATGTACAAATATGAGCATTCATATATATATATATATATATATATATATATGTATATGCACATGAATTTATCGCACACATTTACAACTAAAGAGGCACAAGTCAAAATTTGCGATTTTCAAGGGATAAGAAGGTGTGAAATAATTTTGAATTCGTACTTTTTTTCTATGCCAAGACAGACCAAAGTTATTTATATTTAATTATTAACTTATTATTATTATTTTATTATTATTTTATTTTTTTTTTAATACTTAAATACACAGAGGTAGCAAAAGTGTTAGTTAATTTGATCGGAAATATATTTTAAAAAGTGATCAAATAATTAATTACTATATTATTTAATTTCTAGATGAGAGAGAGCACGGGTAAAAGTTGTATTTATTGCAAAGAACAAAGTAACAAATGTCTTAATAATAATGAGAATAAGAAACCTGTAAGAACGGTATATGGAGCATTTAATGAGTTTGCAAATCTCGATTTGCAGTTCATCTGCTCAAGTATGGACACTCAATATTTTAGAGGGTGGTCTACTTATTTTAAAAGAAAACATTCTGTTATCACTTGATCAAAATGCCACAGAACATATTTGGAGAATACTAACAATTAGTGTAAATAAAAAAAATATTCAAATTTCGAAGCAATTAAGTATCTCAAAATAACTATCTTGTTTGAATGTCGAATCCGAATTGTGGGTGAATCGTCCAAATTCCATTGTTAAACTTTTTGATTCATATATGATTCTTGTATTATATACCTCAGGAAAAGGTATTGCATTTGTAAAAAAAAAATAATTGAAAATTCACTTCATTCAATGAATTCAATTATGAACTTAATTTGAAGCAAGTACGAGTATATATATATATCATTATATATATTCTTTGCTGCTGACTGCAAGCTGTAAAAAATAATAAAAGCCTCTAACAGCGAAGGCATGTTGAACTATAAAAATATCCTGTTTTAAAAGTTAATAATATGAAATATTTCAAGTTATAAAATTAGGTTAGCATTATATATGTTGCAAACAAATGTTGTAGCTCTTTAATTTCAAATATAACTTTTTGCATTGTCCCTCAAAAGGGCGAACTGAACAACTCTTAAAAATAATTTTCCAACGATAATAATCTGTATCTTTTGCGGTTTAAAAACTGTACAGATGCCCGCTATAATGAACTGTACATGAAGAGTACAACTTGCGATAGGTAAATATTTGGGTCCAGAGTATCTCCTAGCATGCTCTCAACTTGAGCATTCTTTGCTGTTTTAGATATGACAATACTTTATATCGGAATATAAATCTGATCGGGATATTGACGCAGATTGTTTTTGTGTATATAATGGCAGCACTGATGAATATAAATAAATAAAATATTATTAAGCTTAAATGCAGATGACTCGCTAAAAATCAGATAATAAGATACACTCGCTTTTTGAACGAAAATGTAAATAAAATTGTATTTAACGATGACACATATACAAAATTTTAAGTTATGTTTGTTTAAGTAACAATTTATTTATACAACAAATCACTACCTTTATATTAAGTTCAATAAAAAATGTACATAACAAATTTCGGACGTGACTGTGCGTGTGAACAGACCAAACAGGTCAGATTCGCAAACGAATCTTATTTCGTGTCGTGATTGAAACATCACGCACGCGTTCATCTCTATCGAGGATGTCACATCACATATTTCACCACAAAATTGATTTACCCTCATTTCCCGTCATTGGGGTGGGTTTTGTAAATCACGTACTTAAACGTTTTTTTAGGCACAGCTTTGAAATGAGTTTGAGGCCAATCGAAAGAAAATTGAACTTTGACCATACCACTTTGACCACCTATTTTCCACCCAATGAATTTTCACAAAACTGTATACTTTGAATGCATTTGACGTTTGCAGAAATTAATGCAATTAGATTAAGAAGTACTGGCTGAATTCGGGCATGTTTACTTGATAATGATTACAAATACGTATTTTATTTTTTTAAGGTTTATGAGCTCGAGAGAAGATTTAAGCAGCAACGATATTTGTCGGCCCCCGAGCGAGAACATTTAGCAAGTCTCATCCATTTGACGCCAACACAAGTAAGCAAACCAAATAGATTCGCTTTCATTATTTTTATACCCCGTTGAAAATTGTATTTTAAAGTTGCGTAAATATATTACAAACATAATGCAATTTTTAATTAATTAATACCTAAAATTTAGAATTAACTTAACTGTTCTTTATTCACAGATTAATTCATAATTCGCTAAGAAAGAAAACAAAATTTATTCATCAATTTATAGAAACAGCACATTTGTTCAAGTACATTTCTAGTATTCTTAGGATTAGTTTTGGCTGTCTCCAATTGTAGCTAATTATGAATCAACCCACCAATTTTTGTTTGGGGCTTACAAAATGATTATTGTTTATTTCGCCCTAACGGCACTCTTGAGATCATTGTTTTTTTTTTAAATACTATTAAATTGAGATCAGGTGACTATGCTGGCAGTTCCTTAAAGTTGGAATAACTCAAAATAAGTTAAGTTTGGATTGTTGAAATCACTGTTTAAATAGAGCAAACTATTGCTTATGCCAAATACTTATCATGCTTTTTTTGAGAATCTCAGGGGTATTTTATTTTTTCATTGCGATTCGCGAAAAACATATTTGCAAGGACTCCAGCATCTGGGAGATTTTAATATTTGCTGATATGTCAAAACATCTGACTAAGAAAAAACCCTAAACTAGCAAGCAAGTCAAACCTCAATCGAAATCATCAATAATGTAGTTCTTCCAAATGATTTAAATTTTTGTTATTATCGTTTAAAGAGGCATCCCAGACTGTAAATTGTTTATACTTAATTTTGATGTGTACGCGCGGCCTTCTAATCGAAAGATGTCAGATACAAGAAAACCCACACAATTCAAATTCGGAATATTGGTTGTAATTTATCATCGATTTATCAAGGCATTAAGTCAGATTCGTGGACAAGGTCATCTACTGCAAGTAATTTTGCATGTTTGCATATTATTTAGAGACCCCTTATTATAATTTTATTATGTTTTTTGCTGGCTCCAGATCAAGTGTTTTTCTATTTTTAATTCCGTTGTGATTCGTCTCCAGGGGATTCACAGCGTCCACTCAGTAAGCTGTGAAGTTTGCAGCTTAATTGGTTAATTTATTATTTTATTTTTATGTTTTAAATATATTTTTAACGTGCAATATTTTTAATCAATGCACTTTATTTCTAATCTAAATAGTTAACAATAAATACAACAATAACAAAAATTAACTAGAGTACATAAATAGTAATAATAATAGGTTATATATATGATAATACAGGTTCAATGTCGAGTTATAATTATCCACAGATATAAAATTACAGTCAGATAATTTGAAACGAAGATTACTATTACAAACTTCAAAGACTGCGACAAAATAAAATCCATTCGCCCACCCTGCCAGGCATATCACCCGTAGTTTTCAAATCAGAAACCGTATCCGTGGCTAACCTACCCTCTCAGACCGAAGTCTATCTGATGACATCTAAAGCTATTTATTTAATTATATATTATAATATAATATTATAAAATATATAAAATTCTAAATTTATTAAGAAACATTAATTACATAAAGAAGATGTCTCAAATTGCCTCTACCTTGCCACAACTTCGAAGTCACGCCACAAATTGGTCCAGGGCTTAATAATGCAAAGTATATTATAAAATATTATATATTTTATAATGCTGGTAAATGAATTATACTTTTATTATATCGCATAGCCTACATATAATACTAATAATGTAAATGAATCGAATATCAGATGCAATGTTTACACTGCTTAATGCAGGTCGTGGCGATAGCAGTTCCTTATACTTTAAATATAGTATAATTGTCATTAGGTTAAGCAATTACTTTACTGACAACAGCTACGGGGTGCGACGTGTTATAACAATAAAAATATTTGAATTGTGCATTGTCACCCTCGAGTTTTATTATCTGGAAATTTCACACAATGCCTACCCACCTAAACAGGAGTGGTGATTACCTTAGAATAAAGCAGCTCTAGAGCACATTGAATTGAGTATGTGGACAACAGTGGCATGTTTTTGAAAGATAAAAACGCATTAATGAACAATGGGGAAAAAATAATATATTTAAACTCACCCTAAAATTTGTATTGAAATATACTCATTGTTTGAGCATGCTCTCTGCTATAAAAAGGGTCTTGGCATTGTATTCAACGCAAAAGTGTTTGGTGTAGTAAAATAATCTAAAATAACTTATGAAGCGGAATACACATTCCCTTTATAAGTACTTTCTACCTACTACATATGCTTGTGCATTTAAGCATACTGCTCAAGAGCGCATTGACTATAGAAAACCACAAAAAATAACTTTGTTCCTTGTGTGCAGTAATTATAGCTCATTTTAAAAGAATTTAACACAATTGATCATCAGTTCGTTAGAATGAATGCCCTATATCTAAAAGGAATCAATCAATTGGCATTTATGTTTTCAAATCAAAAACATCAATACATTGGGGATTCACATTATGATAAAAAATAATTTCAATTTTTAATTAACTCATATTAAATTTTATATTTCTTTCCGTCGACTGTTATTACCCGGCATTAAATAAGTATATAAATAAAGTTATTTTTAAAATTTTAGTAAATGGCGTTATATACTTATATGTGTATATGTGTATTTCAGTTACTATTTATCATTCTTTTTCTTCTCGTCTTTTCCAATTGAGAATGCGAATTGCAATACGACCTTTAAGATTGCAAGTCCTCTGAGCTATGCTCAAAAATCAGGTGTGGGAAAGGCAATGGGAAACAAAAAGAAGATTATATACTCTACCAGACAATCTGCTGACATTTGCATTTCATTATAAATTTTAGAAATCGACACATTTTATAATGTTGATGAATTTTCGCCCAAATTTTAGAAGCATACACACAGGACTAGTGAGTTTGGTTAAGATATATGGAGAAACAAAAAGTTTTCATACATTAAAAAAAAAAACAACAAACTGAATTTAGAAAATCGTAAGATTTAGAAAAAAAAACAAAATTTCAATATAGAAATCCAAACAACAAATTGAATTATTATTTATTTAATTTAAGAAATAAATATTTAAAAAATAGGGCTTGCATTTTACTTTTTAAAAATAATTTCTTTTATTAAGAAATATATATCAGAAAAATAAAAAAAAAAGTTTTCCTAGTTTTAGGAAATTTTTTTTTGAATATTCAAAAAATATTTCAAATTATCAGTGTGATTTTCAGTTGGGGCATTTTTTTCCTGAGTGTACAAGAACCCATCTTTCGACCGATGGAAATCTATATGATATGGTAATCACATCCACTCTGCTTTGAAAAATACAAATTGTTATTCCAAGTTTTATTACGATTCCTAATATTATTATATTAATTAATAATTAATTAATATATATGGTTATCATCAAAGTAAAATGCCTACAATACGATATACAATAGATGGCGCTGGTCGGAAAATTTGTAGCAATCTTCGAAATAAATAGAAATCAACATTCCAAATTTGGTGACTTTAGCGCTAAAGATGCACGATTTTAAGAATCCGTAAATGGATGGCTTGTCAGTATTTTTTTTTGATTCGGGACACTTTTAGTACTCAGTATATAAAATATGAATTTTGTCTATTTAAGATATTCAAAATTGTTTACTAATGTCTCCAGAATGACAACTGCGAAAGCAATTGCGTCTTCCCTAAAAAACAATGCCACCCACATATTTGTACATATTTGTATGATCCGGTTCTACTGGATTAACGGAATTTCTGAATAAATAGCCACAGCAAAAAAAAAAACAAAATAATCTCGAATCGAGTCGACGTCATCTGGAATATTGAATTTAGAGAGGACGTGTTTATTCACAATTTTCCTTGTCAGATTGTGTAAAACCTGAACTTGGCCACTTATTTCTCTTGCACTGTCTGCATAATTTCAATATGTGCAAAAATTAAGGAATAATGTTTTTCAATAATGTTGAAATAGTATATTGGGTGGTATATTAGTTAGAAGAGTATACTGGTTTCGTGGAATATCCTTCCGGCAGTCTGTCCGTCCGAAAACTTGAAACTCAGAATACCTGCGACAAAGTTGCAAAACATAAATTCTGATTTAACCTCGATATTCCAGTAAGTCGATATAAAATGTGTCTTCGATATTAGCCAATAAAGTTCCTGGACATGCACAGCAGGTGTGTTCGTCTTAATTTCTTAAGTCCGTGTTAATTTCAATATTTTGCTTAACAATATCTAATTTGTTTACAATATATTTTTTTTATTTTTTGCTTTTTTTGTACCAAAATTTTATCAGCTGTATATTTGAAGAACACTTTGTTGAATTCTATCTAACAGCTTATCTGATTAGATCCCCTTTTTAAAACATACTTCCTCAAGAGCATCCCCGCAATGGATGGAGAAGGACTATCGACTACTTCAAAGAAACGCTGTATTAACTATTCCAACAAATGAAAAGGTTGCAGTCGGGCGTAACAGACTGCGAAATACTCTGTCACCATCTTTAAAATATGTGCTATAGAACAGTGTTGGTATAGCCAAGATGTGCCGATATTTGAAGAAGATTTTTAGTAATCAAAAGTCCAAGTTTGCTTTTAAAATTGAAGTAGATATAGGCTTTTGTGAATTTCGAGCATTATTTGATATCTGAGCATACTACTTTGTTCCATCATATATATGTGTTTATATCTGCATAGCCTAAGTTGTAGTAAAAGCATTTAGTCATTAGTCTGAAATAACAAAAATTGGTTACAGCTAAATAATGTAATACAAATATCAAGATGGACTTTCAATCTTATTTCCAGGTTAAGATATGGTTTCAAAATCATAGGTATAAGTGCAAGCGACAAGCAAAGGAAAAGGCAATGGCTGAGCAAAATCAACATAATCAGGTAATTACACTAAATATTCGCTTTTATAAATTGCATAACAAATATGTATTTTGCACTTACACAATAATTATCATTGTTATTTTAAAATCATAATTCTCGGATGGCATCATTGCTTTTGCGAGATACGTTTTAAAACTATGGATAAGTTCGCGGTCTTGTCGCAACTTTTGCTTAGATTCTTTGATATCCATATATATCAGATCACCGATTTATTTTCGACTAAATCAGTTCACGTATATTTTATCAAGAAGTTGGTAAGAAGAGCTTCTTTCAAGATCGTTGGAACCATCCTTCCCATCACATCATAACTATCTTGAGTTAACTGAAGCCGAATTACTCAGTTTTAGACAACTTATCAAGGCAATCCACAAAAGCAGTACACAACACGTCTTAAGATCCGAAACCTTATTCTTGAAAGTTATTTTTATGCCTATCTGGATTTATGTGATGGTCGTTTGGGGCTAATGCCCCTGCTATAATTGCAGACACACACATTATATTTCATTCAAAATCATTCTCCGATATAGCTGAAGACTACCTACAAAGTTTTAGGAAGACTCCATTGCAGAAATAAATTTTCGTACGATTAGTTTATATGTCTGACCTTTGAGAATTTCTAGATCTTCTAAGATGCGCGCTTCACAATTTAGACGAGGGATAAATGTGTTATATAAGAAAGAAGACCTGTGGTTGCTGTAACTATGTATCACATTTAGTGTCCATAACTCCCTTTATAAAAAATCACTACAATTTTATACATTTAAGACAACAAATTATCTTTCGCCAGAAGCATCTTCTGGTAGGCTACAAATATTTGCTATAATTTTATTTAAAACTTTTGTTCCGCTGGCCGCTTGTGAGTCTCAACTTGTCAAGTACATATTTTAATCTTCGTTTGAGTTCGCGAACCTTCTTCAAATGATCACGGAGCTTTAGAGCGATGCAACTTTGGACACTAAATAAATTACCGGCCATTTAGCATAACAATCCAAATTTCATGTGTTCCCATATCCACCTTCTCCCATTAACAAATAATTCTACAATATATATTTATATTGAACTTTTCATTTAAATTTTCAGTCTGCAAGTTCCCCAAGACGCGTCGCTGTTCCAGTTTTAGTAAAGGACGGAAAACCTTGCTCTGGAGCAAGCAACGCAGCTCAACCACAGTCGCATACAAACAGCTCCTCAACTTCTGGCAACAACAGCAATAATAGCAATGGTAATGCAAATGGCGTTACTGGAACGTCATCAGTTACTGCCAATGTACCGAACGTCCTAAATCTCATCCCAGGAGATGCACCCAGCTCACACTCACCTGATACATCGTCGTCTCTGATAGCAAGCTATGGTGGGACAGTTGGGGGATCTAATGCGTCTATGTTACAACAACCCTGCAATAATGCTCTCATGTCGAATAGTTTAGCGATGGCATATCGAAACCAAAATAATTTTATTTCGAATGGGCATCAGCAGCAGTGTGGAGGTTATCTACCACTGCAAGGTAGAGCATGGTAAAATCATCATCATCATCTTTATATTCTTTTGGTTCTGTTGAAGTGTACTCAATTCAGTTATGTGTATATCAGCTGACAAAAGAAATTTTGAAATACATACAGCTATATTTGAGATCAATTTCATAAAATGAAATTTTTGCTTTATATACTAGCAATAGTAAATAAGTTCTTAAATAAATATACATACGTCTCCAACAACCTCGAAGAAAAAAACAAATTATTAGTAATAAATGTATATATTTATAGGTCAATGTATTATACAATAAACTGAAAACTTAAATGTGTTCAAATGTTTTATTAATGTTCTTCATGCCATAAGGATATTTCTCTGAACATATTTGCAACTTGTGGTGAGTTCTATAAAGTATTTGGAGTAATATTCTGTAAAAGAGAAATACGACATTGTAATATTAACATCCGACAACTGTCACTTCGTGCAACTGTTATAACTGGAACCGCTATAAGCACTATGCAAACAATGTTGTATTGTCTGATTAGTGCTATAAGTTTTGAATATATAAAATAGAGCTAGAAAGAACTATTTATTCAGCCCGTTTCCCTTCAAGATGTTATAATGAAGTTGTGAAAGTGTATGTAATTGGGAGAACAAAGTATTTCAGACCCCCTAAGGTAAATATATTCTTGATATGCATCAAAAGCCAAGTCCATCTGTCCGTTCTAGTCCACCTTCGTGAAAGCGCCGATCTAAGAAACTGTAAATGGTTGAAAATTAAATTTTACAATTTACGATATTTTAGTTCTATATCAGGATTACAATCTGAATAAATTTCATTAAGATCGGGCTACATTTACATTTTAGGAAAATTAAATAAAATTTATATTATAACTTTTGTTTTTTAACCAGAGGAAATACTGAATTTAAAAAAACTTGATCAAATTTGTAAGCCCTCTGCGCATGTGAAAAGTTTTATAATATTCAGTTGCTCGGGTCTGAACCGATTAATTGATCAGAATATAGAAAACATGATAGTCAATCTGAACCGTTAACAGCATTTGATTGATGGACTGATTTAGCATAAGATTTTAAAGTGAAGGTAATTAAAGCAGAACTTATCTGATTTGCTGGAATTTGTCTAACGAGATCTCACTTTAGGTCTTGAAGTGCAAATATAAGGAATTGAGTGTGAACCAATTGCCAATAGTAAGAAGCATCCAAATCACGTTGAAGCTGTAGTGGACCAAGGAATTGATAGATTTAGTTTAATATTGTCAACGTACAATTAAAGTCCGATATACGAATAAAGATTATTACAAAACAAATTGAAAAGTAAAGGCTATTTAAATCGATTTAAAAAATGCTTGGAAATAAGCTGCTTTTCATATGTGTTTTTAATTCTTTTGTCACATAAGTACTATCTAGCACTTAATCTTACAACTAGCAACGTTTGATCTTATTGAGAGATTGCAGTGAAAAACTGAAAGGTTCTTGGACCATTTCAATTGAAACATTGTTAGACTCCTTGCACATTTTATTGTCAAAGCTTTAGTAAGCAAAGTAACTCAAGACTCCGACTATCTAAGCAATAAGTAATAATATATAGCTCTAGTAATATTAAATATTTTATTAGAAATCAATAGATAAATAAATACGACACAATTACCGATATTGGCGGCGCATAGTGATACAATGTTGACTAAGTAAGTATGGGTTCCAACAACAGAAACAGGCAAAAGAAAGAGTTTGCAACTTATTTAATGTAGACTTTTTACAGTAAACAATTTTTATAAAAAGTTCAAAAAATATACATTTATAAAATAGATATGAATAATTAAATGAAAAATGCAAATTAAAAGATTTAGAGCTAAAAAAAACTTTTAATTAGAATTAAATAAAAATTGTACATTTGGAAGAACGAATCTGATAAGTGGTTATTCCATTTTGAATTTGAATATCAAATGGAACACTGGAAGAAATCTTGTCAAATATATTGAACGACAACATGAAACAATTAATACAAAATTTACCTGAAATATTAGTGCGGGAAGTGGGTTTACATACGTATATATATTTTTTTTCAGTTCTATTAGCAGGTGATTTTAAGACTACGCTACTGTTTTTTTATTAGTAATTCTCCAATCAGTTGATTTCTGTGATGCCCATATAGGTATGGTGGACATTTGCGACAACTCCCTGGATTAGAGTCAAACTGCATTTTTCAAACACGTTCCTAAATGCTGCAGTATCCTTGAGAGGATGGGTTTCAAGTAGTCATAAGACAAATACAATTATGCCAGTCTGTAAGTCACCTTTATGACCCGATCAACTAGTTATACTCAATGTTACTTTGGCTTTTCATCTACATATATTATATTCAGCAATTAAACTTCAAAATTTCTTTCTTATTTCTTCTTTTCTTATAAAAATAAAATACCAACTCACATATGCTCGCCAAAATTAATCATTACTTACTTAGATTGTAGGAAACGAATTAGTGTAAAAATGATTTTTGTTTATTTATTAAACCTGCGATTAATGGCACAAAAGAAATTATTTATATGATTGCATTTTGTTAAAAATTGACAATTGATACAAAACTAACTGCATAAAATGCAAAAAGCTGTATTTTCATGACGGGCTCTAACGACGACTGCTTTGGATTAGAGGAATACCGAAATTATAGCTTTCAATTCGAGTCTAATTACTGAAATTAAAATACACACTTGGATTATGATATATAAATATTAACAAGCCATCAAAATTGGAATGTAAATTATTTTTGGCTTATATGACAGACATAATGATTTATTTACTTCGCAGTAAGCATTGAAATCAAAACTTAATGAACATGCAAATAAATAAAACTAAAGCTCATTCCGGTTTACGTCTTTCATTGATATCTGTTTTCGAAAAAAGCAAAAAAGATATACAAATTTTATTAATTGATGCTTACATTTTACTTATCGGTATCTCTTCATTTATTGCAAAAATTTACGAGCCTAAAATTATACATTTTTTTGAGCCTTGAAACAATAAAAATCACTCTCATATTCCAAAATGAATGGACAGCAATGCATTTAGATGTATATATTTATATCGCGGCTAACGGTAAAAATGATTCAGATTGTTTTCAAACATTGTGGCGACGCCATCTTCGATACTGATAAAGTCGTTAGTTGCCGAAACTAGTGCCTCCGAATTTGCAATAGCTTTGGAACTTCTGCCTAAGCAGTCGCTAACATACAAGCTCTCATCTGTGATTTTGGTATCCTTTTTGCATCGGCTTCCATTGAAGAAGCTTGAATTATTTTTCGCACTTATTTCGACTGTGTCAGTGATTTCTATTTTGTGTTCGGGATCACTGACTAGGTTATTACAAGACTGATAGCAGTTATCACAAGATTCTTTGTTAGGTGGAATAGCGCATTCCGAGTTATTTGAAATGGGTGATGAAGAAGGTTCATATTTGCGAGGACGACCACGGGATAAATGACGTCTTTTTATGAACTCATTATCATCAACCATCCAAAAAGAGCCAAAGTCATCTTCGTAACGTACAAAACATTTATGTAAAGATAAATTCGTTCGAAGAGCATTCTACAGTTAAATTAATTTTTTTCATCAAATTTATTACATGTATAACAAGTTTTTTTTATTAAATCATTAGTAGCCAGGAAAGCGATTGTTTGAAATGTTATAAGGAATAAAATAATATACGTGTTATAATTGTTGGAATAAAATACTTATAATAATATATGTATACAAGAAAAACAATATTTGTTTGATTGTTGCTTTCACTTGTATGTAAAAAAAAGTTTTTTTAGACGCGTTTCTTAACCGATGGATTACAATATTCTCTGTTGATCAATGTTTTTTCGAAAATACGAACGGACAGACAGACGGAATTGGCAAAAAAAATACTCGAATCCATAAATTTTATGGGGTCAGAATGCTTCCTTCTGGTTGTCTCATACATTTGCACAAGATACACAAGAATGGGTTCAATAATCTGCAAATATGGGATCATTACAAAAGGATGCACATTAACAACAAACAAAATAATCAGAAAAGCAAAAGTCTGCTTCAGCAAAGCTACAAGTACAACGGATCGTCACCTGGAAGAAAGCTCGAAATTAATCTGTTTTACTATCGCAAAAGAATGTTGAGGTGTAGCACATCCGTGTCTGAGAGTGATATTGACATCAAACAACAGGATATGAAATAGTCTAGCGCCGTCCCTGCCAGGATTTGGCAGCAACTACAAGAAGGACATTAGGTTATTGATGCTTGTCATCACACTCAGTTTAAGAAACTCGCCATACTTTCTATTTTTACATATTTTATAAAATTCATGTATTTAAATCTGAAAAACGTAGTATTTTACGGATATTCGAACCCGAAACATGTGGCTGAGCTTACTAAAAATTATTATTTCTGGGTGAGGAGTATCCTAAAGCATACTTGTCGGTGGTCGCATCGAATATACTCTTAGACCTAAGGCAAGAGAAGCTTTCGCTCGCGCTATCAAAACTAGCGGAAAGCATTAAAGCTGTGAGGCTGGCCCCTAAATCACGACATTAAAAAGGAGAGCTGGTGGTTTTTGATGATGATAAGGCAACCGGTAACCCTACAGGTTGTTCATCAAATAGACAATGCCTGTACAATCTAGCTGACCAACAGTATTGGACATCGGAACGTAGATAAACCTAGTTGGACGCATACGAGTATATGCAGAAGAAGAGCTCCTGACGGAGGACACAGAAAACTAAACTTAGAAAAATATAAATAAAATATATGAATCATCATTGACTGACACAGGCTGTAGTTAATATGGTCCTTGTCCAAGGCTCAGGGTCAATGGTTAAAGGACTCGCAAGTCCAGCCAGTTCACCCCACCGCTAATCAAAAACAATCACACTGCTCTTTTACGAGCCCAGTTTAGCGATGGTGAGACCAGCATAGCCAACCTTAAACTGGGAGAAATCTAATAATGTCAACACCATCCTTATATTGGAAGTCGACATAGAAGCAGCACCGACATCGGAGAGAGTGGGTGGCTTATCACTTTAGCATTTGAACCTCAATTGAAATTAAGTTCGTATTCACACCAAAGGCAAAATTCAAAGATTTTATACCACTAAGTCCATCCCATTTTCCAATAGATTCTAAAAGCTTTTTTCAATATTGGTGGACCTTTAGCCATGTTTAGCCATATGGCATTTGATATGTTTGCCTGTGGCGTCTTCCGTCTGCAGTTGCTTTAACATCAGTGAGGTGACCTCTAATCTCTGAAAAGTGAACTTTTTCTTTACGAAGAACATTAATATTACGTAATTACCTGTAGCGATAGGCAAAATGTCGTGGTGTAAATGCTAAGAAAAATGACATAATGGCGAAAACCATTCTGTATGTTCACAGAAAGGATATTGGCTTAAGATTGGATAATTGGACATAGGTAATATATATCACAGAAGCCATAACCGGTCCATGAAACAATAAAACAAATAGGGAAAGCTTATGTAAGACAGTCAAACGCCTCTCAAATAACATGAGCAAATAACAGTTTCCACCCATGATCTCTCAACAAAAACCCAAAAAAAAAATCAGTAGCGACCTCGCATGGATAGCTCTTCGTCCAAGGCTGGGATGAACAAATCAGACGACCATCCAAATATAACCTTCCCGACTTCACGCCAACGATTTGCTCACGAAGCCAATGAGTCTCATCTCCTACCCATTTTCAACTCTCATTGCAATGAGAGGAGGGGAGTCTCTGAACTGCCACAATGAAATGCACACAGTGTCTTTGGATGAATTTGTCGAGCACCAAATTGGTCCTATTTATTCGATAAATCAGGAAATTAAACAGATTTGATAAAGATCGCAAATTCTGATTGACACCTTAACACTCAAGATTGTCGGACAACAATCGCTCAAGAAATTAAGCAAAGTTGTTTCAATTGTTTTTTATATGAAAACTAACTGTTGTTCGCTAGCCGTTCGAGTGTAGTCTAATTTAAAATATGGACAGAAATGTTGCAGCGTACTTAATTTGTTGCACTTCATAGACGAGTCGATATAAACAAAGCTACCAAACCTGGATGGTAGATTACTAGTAACCTCTTCTAAAATTGTTTTGGAAACTTGGAAAGTCGTTGACTAGGACACCCTTTCTTGGTATTACTTACGGCTATGCTCGATTGCAATGTTCTCACCTATTCGCATTGAAGTAAGCAGAAAATTATACTGAAAACTCAACACTTAAGGGAAATCACAGTCATCTCTTATACATATCTCATATAAGCATTCAATTCGTTCATTTAGTTCATTAATTTAAATCAGCTGCTTCATTCTTGGAGCCAGATTCTTGTCCGTTTTTTTCATTGAGTACGATTCGTTTTGATCGTTTTCCGTTATCGATATATTTTAATGCATTTGTTGATTGCGGCGCCAATTCATTCACAATTTCAAAAAGAAAGAGTTCGCTGAACCATTGACTCCTGTTCTTACTTTTACTCCTTTTTTCTTAGACTTGGTGGAACGACAAGATTAAAAAGGTGATCCAACCGAAAAGATTTATAGCTAAACGATCTGTAATCGGACTTAAGCGAACTATAATGGGACTTAAGCGAACGAATAAACTTAATGACTGATTCGTTCGTTCCCCGATGATCGACTCCCAAATCAGCCATAGAACGGACGCTCACAGACGAACTGTGATACTCGGTTCTGACATTCTAAGAGGGGTAGCTAGAAATGGTTGATTTTTGAGATGTTGGATTTCCCACCAGCGTAGGAGAAATTATTTACCGGTGAATTCCAATATATTTACAAAGAAGGGTGACCACATTAGAGCATTCTCCTCCTTCTCAGGGCTGGACCGTGTCAGAGGCGACAGTGACAGAGATTAATCGATATATCTTTTTCTTCATCTTTTTTTTCGATAGGCAAGGATAGATAGTACACGAGATTAATCTGTTAGTGAGTGCTTACCAATTCGAGTTTACTTGTTGCCCGAAAAATACTCTCACCGAAAGTCTGCACCCCCTCTGTTCAGCAGGTTAAGTGAGATAGTACCTCGCCTGGCCAATTCAACCGTGAACTCCTTCCGCTGGAGAGAATTCTTGATAACAGATCTTATCTTATGGAGCTCTGTCTCGGTAAATTTACTTTTCCGATAAGGAGGCCATATGCAGGATCTGCTTTGAAAGGTACTGTTTACATTAAGCAAACTGTTAGAAATAAGGACTTAGAAACCCTGATTGGAATCCACCAAGAACTAATTTACCAAAATAATAATAATGGACGAATATAGGAAAAACACTGGCATCTGGCAATGTAAAGGGCAAAACTTCTTTGGTATAATTACTTTCAGCACACATTTTTAAATACTCGATTTTTAATGTTTCGATTTTACAAATCACAAGAAAACTTATTAAGCTCCTAGATAAAACTGGCTAAAATTAAATATAACAATTATTTTGTATTAATTATTATAATTTATAAATAAAAAATCCTGGTGGTAAATACTTCTTTTTGTCGCTGACTATATCGGATTACTACAGTACTAAACTTATAGCGCTCATTTGTCCATACTTACTCAATTTAGTATACTTACTTGTGTAACTATTAAGCCGCACTTCTTTCTTGAATTAAGTTTTTTAAGCATGTTGCAACATTTTTCTCTGAATGAATTAATTAATTTAATTCACATATAATTCCTTGGATCTGGAATTGGGGAAATGCGACTGTTAACAGTGCTTTCAGTTTTAGGCGAAGAAATTATCGTTTGCTTTAGCTCGTCAAGCGTCAGATAAAAGTTGTGCCAAGTCTGTTTAAATATTTATATAAAAAAAATGTTTACTGTTGTTTTCGAGCCGTTCTATTAAAGTCCGATTAAAAATATGGACAGAAATTTGTCTGTGCAATTCAAGTTATAAATACTTGGAAAGCTGGAAGAGTTGTGGTTTTTGTAGGCAAGTCTACACAACCATGTCTGTCTGTCTTTCTGATTGATATTTTTGGACTTATGGTATAGACAGTACATAAGTCAGTCAGATCGGTCCACTATATCGTATAGTCTCAGAAGCTAGAATTGGTGAAAAATAAAGTTGTATAAGCTGCCAAAATATCTCGTTTTTTCTTGTTTTTATCAATGTATTTACTTAAATTTACTTCCCAGTAAGCATCATATTCAGAACTTAATACATATACTATTAAATAAATATTATAGTTCGATTCTTCGTTTACCATGCATTAATACCTGCAAATTTTATTAATTAAGTCTTACATTTCACTATTTTTATCTCTGCATTTCTTAGTACGCTGAATCAAAAATGTGCCGAATCCTAACTATCCATTAGTTTGAGCCTTAAACTCAAATAATTAATCAATTAACATATTTTCCGCAATGAATAAACAGCAATGCATATAATTGGGTGGATATATTTATATCGCGGCTAACGGTAAAAATTATTCAGATTGTTTTCAAACATTGTGGCGACGCCATCTTCGATACTGATAAAGTCGTTAGTTGCCGAAACTAGTGCCTCCGAATTTGCAATAGCTTTGGAACTTCTGCCTAAGCAGTCGCTAACATACAAGCTCTCATCTGTGATTTTGGTATCCTTTTTGCATCGGCTTCCATTGAAGAAGCTTGAATTATTTTTCGCACTTATTTCGACTGTGTCAGTGATTTCTATTTTGTGTTCGGGATCACTGACTAGGTTATTACAAGACTGATAGCAGTTATCACAAGATTCTTTGTTAGGTGGAATAGCGCATTCCGAGTTATTTGAAATGGGTGATGAAGAAGGTTCATATTTGCGAGGACGACCACGGGATAAATGACGTCTTTTTATGAACTCATTATCATCAACCATCCAAAAAGAGCCAAAGTCATCTTCGTAACGTACAAAACATTTATGTAAAGATAAATTCGTTCGAATAGCATTCTACGGTATTATCAATTAATTCATGTAATACATAATAGTTAGTGTTCCAAAAAAAATATTTAGATGCCAGGAAAGCAATTATTTGAAAAGTTGTAAAATAGAATATAAAATACATTTCATAAATTATGGAATAAAAATTATTTCTTGTTATATAATGTTTTGAGTATTAGCTTCGAAAATAAACTACCCTAAGGGTCTTGAAATTTTTAAATGTATTACATTCGGAAGAGATAAAAACTTCTGATACGGAGAAGGTGGAGGCTTCTGTTGTTTTTTCTTTAAAGGGCCAATGTTGGAGAGTGGAGTTTTCTGGTCACTTGTGATTGCGGGAAAGGGACAATATATAGATAAACTGTGTTTGGTCATTTATTGATTTGTTTTGCACTAGTTGCTTTAATTGGGGATGTAAAGAAACACCTATGGATAAGACCTACGATCTAAATACATGATCTTCTTGCAGTGTACAACATTACCTTATCCCATCCTGAGAATCATACTTACATCAAGGGTTTGCTTTTGATTTTTATCTAACAAACTGTCAACTGACTCACTGACTCAATTATTTACGGAAATATTTACTTGATTTTTTAAATTTTATTTTATAAAAGGCAGCTATTGGGCTAGCTTTTTCCTTTCCGCATAAATCATTGCTGAAAATCGTTGTCACTCAAATATGCCAGCGAAGGTTTATTTATTTCTTGTAAATGTGAAGAATTCTAATTATGTTTGGGATCAATCGGTTAATAAAATAAATACTTGGTCATCTTCAAGGAACTTTCAGGTGAATTGTTTATTAAATTTATTAACCTAAATAAGGATACATCACAAATTACAACGGTTTTTAAAAGGAAGTTCCGATAACTTATCGGACCGATAACTTAAAGCTAGCCCTGCCTAGCTCTAAATAAAAAAGTGCTGAAGTATAAGAATTTGAATGCATTGTCTGATTGGTTTCGGGAAAATCTCTATATTTCAGGATATAGTATAATATAAAAAAGAATAGACGGACACAAATCTAAATAAGTCGACTACAAGGGGTAGGAGATATCTCCTCTTATGCGTCACATACTTTCCTACAAAATGTTAATATTATATATATTATACCTATGAACACATAAGAAAGTAGATTTGTATTTGCAGAGACTATTTCAACTAGAATCAGGCGGACTGACTGAGTATTTAATCAGTCAGAGTATCTAATCTAGATTTCAAACAGAGAAACAGATAGACATTTTGTATAAATTTAAACACACGGACTTAAAAAATATAGTGGGGCAATCGAGTCGATTTAGTCATATGTTCTGCGGCTTTCAAGCTTTCATATATAAACAGACAGGAGAGCGACGGACACTTATGATATTGAAGATATATCTTCCTATGCGTCAGATACTTTCCGGTAAAATTTAAATACTTTACGCAAAGGTAGAAAAAAGAATTGTATTTAAAGAGGCTAGTTCGACCAGAAACAGACACACAGACTGAAGAATAAACGGACAAATGGAAACGGAAAATGTACATAGCCAGAGAGAATCAAGGATTTTTAATTTATATTATTTTACATTATTTAATTATATGCAAAAAAAAACTTTAAGATGCTCGCTAAAAATATGTCTGAAAAGCTTAAAAACTAAATTCCTTAAATAATTAGAAGCAGACAGACGGACTTGGCTATATGGATTCAAGAATTTATGTAGAATATATACTTAAGGATAATATTGTAGTTTTATTGTAGTGTGGGGAAAATTAACTCTGACGTCAAATTAATTTTTCGAAATATATTTTACTTATGCATTTTTGTATACAATTTAATTAATTTTTGCAAGGAGTCGGAAGCATTTGCTTCTGCAGAGAATGGCCTGATGTTTCTAAAGAAAAAAAGATACGGATTAGACCGACAATATGGATGGTTGTCCTAACCACATGCAGCGAATAATTCTCTAATTATCATAGCCTTTTTGAAAAGAAATAATCACTAAGGATCCAAAAACAGAGTTTGAAATCGTCGCCACAAAGAATAAAAGTATTTAATGGATCATTTATAATTTTATTTTTCGAACTTAATGAAAAAATATTTCTCAAAATGCAAAATGACGATCTTTGAACGACATCCATACAAAATTGGCGTTAAAGATTAAGTTTATCCCAAGTTGCCAATCCACTCAGATCCAGTTTGCATTAAGTCAAGAGTATATTCTTTATGTTTTTTAATGAAGAAATAATTAAACAAAAACTCGATCCTATATAAAATTGCATTTTTTTCTCTTTGATGAGCTCTGATCTGAGCGATTTATACTTACATAAGTACTACAACAGACGGATAGGATCGGATAGGAACAGACAGACGGACTAATAAGCGTATCAATGATTTCCTTCTCCCAAATTATAACACTCTCCACAAAAATATAAATAAAGACACACTATTATGTCGAGAGACTAGTTCGACCAGAAAAAGACTCACGGACAGAAGGGCTGACGAACAGACACACAAAAATTAGTTCAAATATGTTGTATTTCTCCTGTTCACCAAGCGGGATGCATTTTAAAAGTACTCGATAAGCTGATAAGCTCAGATTGATCTTCATATTAATATCAGAGAAATTAAACAAAACTATTGTTTTAAACTTTAAGTATTCCGCTCATTTATTTTTTGACTATATTTCACGCTTACACGTTACTATAATTGTTAATGTATTCACAATTTAATATTTTATTTATTTAGTTACTTTATTTAAGAAATCTAAATTAAGCTTAATGCTATGGCTGGTGCGGTCAGATAGGAGTTACAAATATGCCAAACTATTGGGCGTCGTTAGATGTTGATCTCCAGCCACTTTTATACGATAATTCTCTTGCTGCGTTGGAATTATATTGTGTTCTCAAATTTACAACAATGTTTGTACATGTTTTTTTCCTTTTTCCTTTCATCCTTTGACTTTTTCCTTTCATCTAAAAATATTGATGAAGTTGTTAAGCAGCAAAAGTTCCCATCATAAAACTGAACACAGTCAACCATATATGAAAATACAAATGTTTCTGTTGTATTTAAATCGTTTTGTTCTGTGCTGCAGGGATGATGAAGGAGATGATGGTCAGCGAATTTGTTCGGCGGCTATATCACAAACTTCTAGTTTGTAATTAAGTTTGATGATTGCGTTATGCAACTTCTTTCCATTTTGGGCGACAACTCCAGTGCTTTTGCTTGGTTGTAGCCTTCTCTTGGAGTCTTCCAGCGGTGTGTTTAAGTCCAGCTAGCTCTCAGTAAAGCGAAACTAGGCGGTCAGTTGACGACTGCATATGTAAAAATAGCGCTTCCAAATTAAACGCTTACAGCTATTTGTTGCAAACCTGTTCAGATGTTGATGTCCAATGCCATCTCTAACTAGATGGCAATTGTGGCCCATACAAATTAATAAGTTTTTTCTAGTCGAAAAGACGCTCCTGATTGTGCTTCTGGGTAAGAGTTGAGAGGCTATAAATGAATTCGGTACATTCTGTGCCTTTCATTGGCTAATCCGTTCTTGTAACTCCTTTATGACTGGACACATTTGCATTGCGGTTTCCTCCGCAGATGTGCCTTACTTGTGTGCTCTTTGTTGACTGAGGAAGACTTGGTGGAAGCGAACTCTTCGCTTCAGGACTTCGAAATCCTTGGCTGATAATGGTGGGGTACTTTTGCTCTGTGTTAGGCGTACTTTGAGGCTGGCACGCAATGCTCTAGTGCACTACTACGAACCTTACCGTGAACTTAGCTTTTAATTATATTCTATTAATGTTTAATTTGCCAATTTTAAAGTCCATACGTTTGTAGTCTCTGAGATCGGACAGACAAAGGGACGGTCAGGCAGACAGATAAATGGATAGACAAACGAGCATGGCTATTTTGACTCTGTTGTTGATCCTGGTCAAGACTTGGGTTCGAAGATGCTTCATTTAATGGTAGAAGAACGACCGATTGTTGAGTGTTTCTTGATATAGTAGTCCGATGCTGATGTCTTTTGTCCAATTAAAAGTGGTATAATAATATATTTAGTGAGCTTATTTCGGATATCTTAGAAGGTGGAAAACATTCTTCTTTCGTCCGAACGTTTTTTATATGATAAAATGATCCGAGCTGCTCCGATTTTAGAAATTTCATCAATATAATTTTAAAACTACAGTCCTTCAGTTTTAAAATTATATTGATCGCATAGAAACAGACAAACGGACGGACAGAATGGCGGACGGACCAGATGGAAGGACGGACAGACAGATGGACGGACCGATAGACAGACGGACATGACTATATTCACTACGATAGTTATGCTGATCAAGAGTATATATAAGGCGTCTTTTTCAATGCTTTACAAAGATGACAACAACAATGATCAATAAAATATTATCTTTTTATGTCACTTCTTAATTAATTGTACAAGTTTTGTTTCGGCACAACAATAACTTTCCATTCAATCAACAAATATAACCTGCTAAAAATCTTTCGAATTCATAGCAGACACTTGTTTTCGCGGATTTTAGGTGCAGGAGTGGACCGGACGCGACTACCTTAAAGACGTGTGAAAGGAGATTTCTATGAAGGTTTTTGTAGAGTCCGAGATCAGAGGGTTCATTCAGACGGACAGACGAATAGATGGACGGACGAACAGACAAACAGACTGACATGGCTATATCAATTCTGATAGTACTGATCAAGAAGATATACACTTTGTGGTATAGTCTTTCAGCAATTCTATTACACATTTTTAATGGACACAGGCTGTAATAACATATTTTAAAATATTTTTATTAAATACTATTGTATAAAATGAAATTATTTGTCCCGTTAACTATATTATCTAATCAAAATCACTCAAGTAACACTTATTTGCTAGAGAATGATCATTACAAAAATATAAATAAATATGGCAAGCAAATCTGATGGCAAAAATGCAAGACACCTTCTTCGAAAACTGAATGAACAAGAGAAAAGAGGTAAAACTACAGTTTCCAAATAGTTTGTAGTAATTGGAAAGAATGAAAGCAAAAACATTGATGGGTAGTTTCCCACATACCCAAAGTTTAAAGCTATATAAAAATTGTTATCCATCGAAGTTTTCACACTTGCTAAATTATTAGCAGCAGCAGCTGTGCGTTGCGGTCGCCTTTTGTAGAACTCTATTTCATCTACTGTCCAGACCGCTCCTTTCACATTCTCAACGCGCATGAAGCACTTATGCAGGGACAGATTGTGGCGAACTGCATTCTAGAGGTATGCATTTTGTCAGTTTTCAATTGCTAATTCATGTTTTAATGTACTATTCGCTCTAATTTGTAAAATTAACGTAGCCTATTTCAGCCAATATCAAAGTTCTTATCATTTAAGCAAGTTGATGCAAGATGCATTATAATTAGTGACTGAGTTTTCTTACTGAAAATAATGTCAGTACAGAATGATGCTGAGTGGATTCAGATCAATTTACATTGATATCGACATATACTTCAAATTTGTCTAAACTTTTCCATTTAGTAATACGTGTATAATAAAGCTGTGCAAATGAATGTGGCCAATAAAAAGATATATCTCTCACCCGTTGTACTACACTAGTCCACAGCCATTTCGATGTAAAGAACTTAATTGCCCCCATTTTGAGTCTAGAGAATATCTAATACCAAATGTATATACTCCATAGGAAGAAGAGTTATTTTGTGGAAAGAGCGTTATACTTTACGTATTTCCATCCGTATGATCTTTATTATACGCCATTGAAGTTATAGGCTTGAACGCTGAAATATATTCTTCATGTTTGCACCATAAAATGTTTTGAGGTGAGTCGAAATACCTTGATATAAAAATATTAGTTTTAAAACCTCTCTAAATATTGGGAATAGTTTGTAGAACCACAAAATTATAAATGTATTTTAAAGGTAATCGCCTTCAAAGAACAAAAAATGGTATGATCATGTCCATAAAATCGATAGGTTTGAGAATGCAAGTTCATAAGACCTATGTATCTGTTTTACACAATTTGAAAGCAGGAGTTATCAAATTTGGAATGTAGATTAGTCGTATATCTGCCTTTCATTGCGAAACTAATTTCCATTCTAGCTCAGAACGTCATAGATTTCGCTAAGATGGGAAAATACTGGACATCAAACTCACTCAGTATCCGGTTCCGAATTAGTGCACCCATCCTCAGCGAGAGTAACAATTATGAACTAGCCTTTCTGCTACTTCGGCCATTTATATTAGGTCTTACGCGCTCGGAAACTAATTAAACAGGAACGTCGCTGATTAGCAGTTCCAATTTCGCATAACTTCAAAAGCGGTAATCTACGCTATCGAAGAGCAGCGCCAAGCAAGTTTACATAGCAAGATTACAACACAGTTACTACCAGCAAGGTTAAATAACAGCTATCAAGCTGTTAGAGAGAGCTTACGAAAAAAGGGACTATATATCTTATCTATAACTCACGATGAAACCATCTCTGCGGCGAACTTCGAAACACCTGGCTATTGTTCTGATGGGATTGTGGACGGCCTGGGTGGTGGAGTATCAGCATCGTTAAAGTGGCATGGATCACAATCGAAGGTTGATCCTTGGTCCTCATCAGAATGCATACAGAAGCGAACCGTTGTGTCTTAAGCGAACAGATAGCACAAAAACCAGACCACCGATAAAATAGCACAAATCCTCGTGCCGATGATTATCCTGCTAACTATCTTCACTGATTATGTAAGCGGCTTGCACTTCCTCTGTGGGATGAGAACCTTACTCCAGAGCGTACAAATTCAACTTAAATTAGGACCGACCAGACAGCTAAACCTAATTCCTGGAATGGATTTCAAAGCTGTAATTGACTACGCACATCACAAACGACTGAGACACGAGCAGAAGAACACGATCCTATACAATAAAAACTATTGAGCCAAACGAAGACTAGTGTTGTGTACCACTTGTACAGTTCCAAGTCAGCACAGAACATACGGCACATGGGACTGCAGCCGAATCACCCATCCAGAGAACTTCGTCGAATAACAGACAATCAATAACAAAAGGGGAACCACTGGAATCAGCAGAGGAAATACTAGCATCAAGAGCTGAATCACGGCTACTCGCAGAGCAACGACCGATTGCAGGAACAGCAGATGAGGGTCTCCTTGGTTTAATTACTGGCTGTATCAGAAGTAAGTAAGCCAAAATACAGCGTTACTAGCCCAAGAACTTGGCCGTTTAGATTGGGTGGACGATCTGCTAAAGATGATCAGATTCACCCATCCTAAGATATAGGTGGTCGGACAGAAAGGAGATCGATTCCAGACTCCTTGACAATTTACCTCATGGGAAAAATATGGGAAATTCAAGTACATATGTTTTATTCTTTTTAATTAGTTCCATCTATATGTCCTCTAAAAATCGAGAATGCCTGTATCTTCCTTATTTTTTTAGCTAGAGCCTACACGTTATGAAAACAAGTCCGTTTTATGATCATCAGACTGTAAATCGATATCTCAATTTAAAATCTTGAATCACTACCGCCCACAAAACTCGTTAGCTTCCGTAGTTTAGAGCTCTACCTAGTATAGTTTGTAGGACATTGGTGCTCAGACAAAAGCAAGGAAAGATGGACGGAGGAGCGCATGGACAGATGGATGCATCAGAGCATGCACGGAAGCACGAAAAGGACAACGGATGGACAGCCGGCCGACCGGACGGACATGCGGCTTGCCGGACGGACAGAGAAGCTGATCTAGAGTATATATGCTTCATGGGGACGTTCTTTTTCTTCCATCTGCCGGTTATACACACTTGCACAACTTTGTTATACGCTACTTACCCATTTTTAATCGGTTAAGGAATAAAATTATAAAAGTATACAAAAAATAATAATAACAGATATTTTGGGCACGCCGAAGTTACATTGTACAGCAGTCAAATGCTTACAATACTTTCTCACGTAACTAATGAGCTTGACTAAATCGGAAAACCAAAAGCATTCGTACAATACCCCATTTTTCGACTAATAGTTTCTATGGGAACTTTATGATATAGTTATACAATCCAACAGATTCTATATATATACATGTACTTAATAGGATCGCAGACGCCAATTTCAGCAGGTCACACACCAACAGAACACGACAAGAAAAACATTCCTTTCATATATCCTACTTGGAACATCTAAATTTAATTATTCAGAAGAGCTCCAATTTGGGAAAGCGTAAAATATATATATTTTTTTTTGGAAAAATACGGTATTGATCTACCGGTTTCAAAACTATTTGCAATTTTCATTTGACACAACAGCAGACGTGAATTTGAAATTATTTTTAATCTATTTTGTATTTTTTTTACAATTATTTTGCTGTACTTATTAATGCAAACTAGTTTAATAGGTTTCATAATTAATTATGTAAATGATTTATCGCTTTAAATATCGAGGAAATACGGCAAAACATTACTGTGTTGTTTCTATGTCATCATATCGACATATGTCAGTCTTATGGAAGCTCCATTTATTAAGTAATTTAATAATCAATTTATAAGTAAGTAAATAAATAATATTTCAATGGAAAAATCGTATTGCTTTCAATATAATCCGCAAAATGGTATTCAGTTTTCATTCTTTCTTTTTTAATTACGCCCCAGCATTCTTGTATAAAACTATCTCTTTCTAAATACTGAATGCGTACGGCTCCAATGGGATGATTGGCCAGTTTTTAAAAGTAATTAATTAAAATTTTAAATGAGTAACTGACATCTTGTGAAATCTTGTGCCACCTTTTTCGTGGTATTTTTTCTTTTGTTATGCGGATATTTAATTCATGATAAAGTTGATAAACTGTGGTTGTTTAATGCAACTCTTACTGTTCAGAGGCTAATTCTTATTATATTTACTTATCAACACATTCTCATATACACATTTGTTTAATAAATACCTTCCAAGTTGCTGCATTTCTCCGGAAGTAACAAAATGTACTCTGAAACCAGTTATATATTTCGTTCAGAGTCAACTGCTTATCTGGTGAGTCAATGATAGCCTTGAATGAAGTTAAAAGAATTGGGTATAAGCATAAAATGGATAAAATGAATCTAATATATGTAGTTCGGAAGATAATCATAAATATAACTTATTTATATCGAATTTTTTGTACTATTACGTCTGTGTTGTTTTCTTCTCTTTGAAATGGGATCCCATCATATTTAGGACCAGCTTAATATGTTTGTACAATTCGAATGCAATAAATATCATCGTCTGCCTAATAAATTAGCGAAATTTTTTATACTTACTTGTCTTATTAGAGAAGCATATGTAAATGGCGGACGAACGTCTGCGTTTTTGTAGAACTCTCTATTGCGTTGTATTTCTGTAAAATTAAAGAGAGATTTAGCATATTAAATAAAATAAATGCTACTACTGAAGGAGTGGTCTTCTATCTTACAAAGAAATGTGTCTCTCATCGAAATATTTTCAGTATTCGTCAATATAAATTTGGTTGCCCAAAATTTCCTCAACTGAACTGAACGAGGGTACCGACAGGTAATATCATCACAGTGGTCCGAAAGATATTGATGCTAGCTAAAATCTGTACCGGTCTCATAGTCATGTTCTTGGTAAAGGGTCAAATCCGGCATCGCTATAATAGACGGACCAGATACTAACAATGCGTCCAGCCCTTCCCACGCAAGACTAGAGAGAAGAGACCGGAGGGTCGATGAATCACGTGTTGGTGATTCTAAATAAAGAATCAGTGGTGCCGATTGAATCTGCGGAGAGTGAGTTCAACTTCGGCTTCAAGTCAGTCACCCTAAAGGTATATAAGTTGGATGCAGCGGCCGGTGGGGAGCCATGGTTAGCGGACTAGGAAGCAAAAATTACAAGCTCTTAAAAGCTACATTTGAAGGTAAAATAAAAAACTGCATTACATACTTTATATACTTGCAGGAAGTCCATTGGACTCAAATGGGGTATGTCCCGAAACATTGTCCGATGGCTCTACTTATCAATCATCAGACCCTTCCTCTTATATGCCATATTATGGTGGACTTGTCTAGAAGGGCAAACCACTTTCAGGGGCTCTTTACACCACACCAAATGAGTCATTAGACGCCATCCTAGACATTCCATGTCCGGCAACACTTACGACTATAAGACTGAGATAATCCTTAGTCTGGAATACTCCGAATAAAGGCCATGCATCTATTCTAGTGACTACTGTGTGCCAGTAATACAACTAAAAACACTCTTTCGTACATACTTCCCCCAAAGGAAGGAACGGACTCACGATATGCCCGGACCACCGGCAACTGTAATCATCTACACAGATGGCTTAATGCTTGAAAATCGCGTTGGCGAAGGCGTCTACTCTGCTTCAGTCTCCTGGAACACAGCTGTGTTGTTCAGACGAAAGTACTAGCTATCACTCCTAAAGAGATCTAAAGTTAGTCCAGGCAATATAAATACATAGATTTATAACCAAGCAGCGGTCAAAGCAATTACCACGACATCGACAAATTCTATATCCGTAACAAGCTGAAGCAAATCATTGCTAGATGGTATTCATGCCAACAGAAGCTGCAGAGACGAAGAGAATCTGGAATCTCCAGAACACTTCATCTGATTCTGTCCTGCACTTGCCAGGAAAAGATTCGCTACCCTGCGAAGCCACTATCTAACAAGTCTATCACACAGAGAATATATAGAGAATATAGAACCGACCAGAATTGCGAAATTTATAAAGGCAACAAGGCTGAAGCACCTCTTGATCTTAGCTCACACGAGTGCTACAGAAATGGAATGAAATCGCACACGGTATCACAATGGACCTGTGGTGGAATATGTGGGTCGACCTTATGGACGGCAACCGTCTAACCTAACCTAAATATAAATTTAAACATTGAATAACTCTAACTTAGACTTAGATTATTTTGGGGAAAATATCTAAGTTTCACGACTTTACATTGATATGGCACACAAACGTTTGACAAAAAAAAATGGTTAAACGAAAAATGAATTTCATTGTTTTAATTAAAAAAGAATAATGTTTACACAAAATAGCACATTTGGTAAACAAATGTGCTCGAAATAAGTAAAACTGGCTATGGCTAATTATTTTTATTAAAGTTAATAGCACATCAAATGGGTTAAGATACATTAATTCAATACATTACCATGCTGTACGTCAAGTCCTGCTCTTTCTAGCATGTACGGAAGACCTAGAAAATAATAAGTAATTTGTAATAATAGATAATAATAATTTATAATATAATAGATTCTTATTTTTGCTGCAGGAAAATATGTGAGATATTCTTATATTATGTGTGAAACAAAAATTGTCCGTTATCTAACTATATCTATCTCATTTCCAAGGAATGTTGCCATATTCCGTTCAAGAAAGGCTTATTGACGATTGCAGAAGCTATGAGCACTCTAGAACACCAGTCACCGGACCTAAGCCCATATGATTTCATCAAAAGAATTCAAAATAGTTCATTTAATGGGAATTAATTACAAGAATGTCCCGACGTTTGGACGACGTTATACAGGCAGAGAAATCACTGAGAGTTTATTACTTGAGGATCTTGAAGCCAATAAAAGTAACTTCGCCGGGGCTGGATGGCGTTCCTGGTTTTGTGGGAAGGTACTGTGATATTTAAACTATACGTGGAGTTATTTTCTTTAGCATTCATGAATTATCGATCTACTACAAGTAATTTATATGAACTAATTTCTTTTGTAATTCATGTATTTCAAAACATAAACCCAACTGATGTTATTTACACAGACTTCAGAAAGGTCTTTGACTCCGTATCTCACTCTCTTTTTATACATAAACTTCATCTTCTGGGATTTGCAAATAACTCAATTCTTTTGATCTCAAACTAATTCCCTCTTAGAACACAGAAAGTTTATTTTAGAGGTTTTGTCTCAAAGTCTGTTCAAGTTACTTCCGGAGTATAACCCATTTCAGATCTTATGGACCAGTTATCGATGATCTACCACGACTATTTATTCTATTTAATTTTAGTCTTATATAATTTTTTTATTTGTTTAGATATATGACGTCCTCCTCAGAAATCACCAAGATAAGTGGTCGCCACTTTTCATCTTAACGAAGGAACGGCAGAGAATCCAAAGCGAACAACTCGCGGCACAGCTCCGCGGAGACTCAGGTACCACCGACAGAGAATTACAAATTGGATATCAGAAAGAATGAGGATCTGGATACGGACTCGAAGGGTATCGAAGACAGCCCACAGGTTTGTCGGAAGAGAAAGAAGGCTTCCTGTAGGGAGATGAGGAAAGCGTCCTCGGTAGCTGTCTAAGTCAAGTCGGAGTCTACGATGACTGTCTCTGATTTAAAAGCTGGGGCCAACTTAAAAGCGATAGATGTGGAGACACAAGATGTCCTTGACCATTTTGCAGATAAACATCTACCACCAAATCAGCTACTTCTTCAATATGGTGATCTGAGGACTGCGAGGCCAGCAGCACTTTCCTCTTAATAAAATCCGATGAAAAAAACTATAAGATTGTGGAAGAAATTGGGGACGGAAATGTATGAGAAAGGAAATTTGTACATTCCCTTAATCTCGCTCATAAATTGTGTGATTTGTGCATTTCGTTTTTGGATCGGTCGCTCAATAAGCTTTTATTAATCCACCTTTTAAATTAGGTGACTTCAAATCTTAAAACATGGGTTGTCGCGGTTTGTGGAGGTGGGTTGCGTGTTGGCGAAAAATTTGATAATAATCACGGAAAGCGATTGCTAGTAATTTTTGGTAAAATTAGCTCTAACATTGTGTGGCTACTGGGTGGGTCGTCTTTTTCAGTTTTTGTCCTGCCATTTCCACCCACTGCTGATCCATCATTGTCATTGTATCAGCTGAATTAAAATGGTATTACGCATCCGGCATTCTATCTCCTACTTGTTTTTCTTTATTTTTTTTGCGTTAGATATATTTGGTTTGATGACTTGGCATTTCGAGCATAATTATATGTTGAAGTTTAAAATTTCAAAATTAATTTTATGCCTTTAACATACGAGTACTTTAGGCTATAACTTACCACCAGTTACTGAAAATGTATTTTTTTCATGGTTCCTTTTTTTCATCGACGACAAACTACCAGAGTTAACAATTGGAAGATTTACAGAGCTTGGAGAATGTGACCGATATAGAGTTCGAGATACATTATTTATTAGGATTGGAGTTGTTGCACTGCAGAAATTCATATCATTTCCAGGAGCATCCTACAAATAAAATATGTAATTAATGTAAGAAAATTGTATGTGAAAATATAATAAATGCACAAATATAAAATGTGTAAATTGTAAACATATAATCTTAAAATTTGGAAATCTCTGATCCCATACAATTTTTCTTTATGTTCTTGAGTCTACCAGACTAGACGAGCAATATCAATACGAGAAATTCCAACTTTCTAGTTTGAATCGACCGCTAGATATCTATTGAATATAAAATATATAAGATAGTATTACAAGAATTAATTTGACAAGAAATTAATTTGAGCATATTTAGATTTGGTTGAATTCGGACGGACATTTTGATATCAGAACTACCGAAAAGCAACAGTAGCTCAATTACGTCGACACAAACACGAAGCGAACAATCATAAAAATCTCGCATCTGACCGTGGACGAACTTGAGCGAATAAATAGCTCTCTAAATTGAGTGATCTATTTGCTGCGGCCGTCAGTGCCAGAACGCCCAAACTATACACCTCTAAAGTAAAAATAGAAGAAGTGCCTTTTTGAACACGAATATAAGGAAAGGAATCGATACAAGCAGACTATCGACAAGGAGTAGATGCGGCTTGGCTATCCTTGCTAGCTGAGCCTCAGTAGCTGGAATAAACGTGTAAGTCGATGGACCATCTCGAACAAGCGTATAAAATGATATCCACCTACTCGTCAGGAGCACGCAGAAACAACTGAAGAGGCAGATAAGAGTGCAGGGCAGGATAATCGAAGAAGATGGCTTCCACCTCAAGATTTGCGTCGTCGTTAGTGTTCATGTCGGAGGTCTACTTCCCAAGCAAGATTATTCTATTGCCTAATAGGATGTTAATTAAGCCAACCTTCAGTTTCATCCTCTGAAGCTTGCTGTTGCTTTTGACATAACTGCATTTTTTTGTCTGCGCACATAAAAGTTACAATGAATCTTTACTCATGCGGTTCATAATTAATTAAATAATTAATTACAGCTTATATTAAGGATTGTTAAGACGTAAAAAAATACCTTCCGATCCGCTTTCGATGGTGATAATAGCTGCTTTGATAAGTACAAGTGATGCATCATAGCTTGCAAGCGATCTCGTTCTTTCTGCAGGTGTGATTCCAATTGAGAAACAACTTGCATTTGTACTCGAGCTTGGGCTGTCGATCGGTCATCTAATGCATGCTCCGAATTAAGATGCCTACCAAAGAGATAAAAATATATAAATTGAATTATTCACATATACTGATTCGCATTCATAATTCGAAAAGTGAGTGTTCGATTTAGATATGCGCATGTGAGTTACAATAATTTACAATTCTGATACCGCCTAGACCCATATTTAATGTACATGAAATAAATAATCAGATTGGTGTAAAATTCAGTCGTGAAACATTTTCAAAATATTAAAAACAACATAAGACACCGAGAAATTGTAATAAAAAAAGTGTGCTTTTGTTTTTCTCTTCTCATTGTTGGAGCTATTTGATATTTTTTGAAATGCTGTATGAATATTATTATATTTATCTTAATAATCTTCTTTCATTATTTCGATAAAAATTGATTTCGAATAATAGCAAAACAAATATATATATTTAGCTCTACTTTTCAATCACTTACTTCACAAACGAGGCAATGTCTTCTAAATCCATTTCACATCCAGGCCAGCGACATATGCCATGAGCAAATAGAGGATGATAATATTTGCGAATGGCAAATACATCATGTATGTGATTATATTCATTGCTGTACATATCATTCTCTTTCGATCTGAGCAACTTTTCAGCATCTGACAAAATTGTTTTTTCGGGATCAGAAATCAAATCGTGAAAACTGTAAAAGTTAATATCACCGCTGGGGGTCATTGTATAATTGTGTTGACCTTGAGTTACTTGTATTTGATTTCTAAACTCTGGATTAAAAGCCGATTCTTCTACGCTTGAAGCTGGCGAACTAGACTTTACAATATGGGACGCATATGATGTATTATTGGGAATTGCATCTTTCTGAAAGCACATATTCTTAACGGTTTCTGGACAATATTCCGGAGATATTGGAATATGGTAATGCGATTTTCCAGACGTGTCTTTTTGATGATTCATTTCTAATTGGGAAGATGCCTTATTGTCCTCGGAGAAATCATCCTCAGGAATTCGAATCATAATAACAAACCTGAAACGGGAAGAAATGTATTCATAGCTTTAGCTAAACTATATTCTGAGAGATTCTTTTTTAGTTTATTGTAGTCGTAAAGATAAAGTTCCCTTCACTTAAGTTTAAAATATTATTTTAATTTATATGAAATTTTTTTAAACAATTTAGTAGTTTCAGTCACGCTCTGAATATAAATCAGACATACTAAATTTTTTTCTGGTATTAACACCTTTTTAACACCTTTAACACCTTTCAATAAAAGCATAATATTAATTATTTTCTTCAAAGGTGCTTTCCGCGGGACAGTCAGAGCACCCTAGTAAGCCCGTATTATCCAGTGATGGAAAAAACAGCTTTTCATAATAAAAAAATTTTGAATAAGCTTTTTTAACAACAACTACGCCTCGGGCCGAGTTGTACCCAATTAATTGAAGACAATCGCAACAAACAAGTATGGAACTCTCAATAGAGGTACTGAGCAGACGAGGAACGAATCCAAGGGTGTTGCTCTAAGCAAAGAAGCAGACACCGTACCGAAGCGAGAAACTGATATGGGCGATAAAGCCCCAACTGCAGCAATCAACACATCTAAAGGCACTGGAAATGTCTCGAGATCCACCACTAGCACCGCAACAAGTACCGCTTCACCATGCCCAGTCCTTGGCCCTCAGCTAACACAATTGGCTCGTGAAGTATGCGAAGGATAATAGAAAGATATAGCTTTATTCAGCTCGGATCCACGATCCGTGAGCTTGGGAATGATTTTAATTTTTTGTTGATTTATCCACCACCCAATGCTCTTATTCATAGCATAGCAGATATCTACAGTGACGCCATGCTGGAAAGGTGTCCTGAAGAGCTACATTTGAATATGGGAATAAGTGGAGAGGCGAGTGAGGCACGAGGTGACCACCGAAAGGAATGGATGGCTAGAGGGCAATAGATGAGCGTTACAAGTTGTCCTAAACAGACAAGGACAACGAATTCGATCGTCAAAGAAAGGGAGAAGAGGCGAATAAGATGGAAGTGTGGAACTGTCCGACATAAAAATGGTAGAGCTAAACCATCAATGCCTCGGACCAAAATAATCAGATCATGCATGAAGCAGTGCAGTCGCTTCAGGGCGAAAGGACTGAGGTCTGATCACTGACGGAGTAGTCAAGATAAGCAACGGCAACGAGGTAATTACGGAGAAGGAGACGCTTCTGTCACTGCTGACGCATTTCGGGGAGATATGGATAAACCGGTCTACAATCAGTGCTTAAAAGGGCACTCAGACCTCTATTATCAAGCTTACAGCTGATGGTGCAGTATACCTGATAGGAGTGTCAAACTAAGCAGAAGATAGCACTAATTCGGCGAGAAAATACCAAAGGGTAAAGAATGCCAAAGAGCTGTAAAGTATCTGCTTTGCCAGTAAGTGAACGATATCTCGGGTAAGGCGGTCATATCAAGTTAGAGTCGACAGCTCCGCCCCTTACTAACAATAAGTCGCGGCAAAGCTTGGCCCGTGCTAAATTAAACGCCACCTTGTTGTGCAGCAGCCTCAAGCAACCGTTCGTTAGTGGAGACGTCAAGATAATATAATGCGTACAGCATTTGCCATCATGCTCTGGCCCGCGAGCCTTCCCTTTACCAAGCTTCAGAACTTTGCAAAGATGGTTATGCAAAATTGATGGACCTTGGACGTCGCTATCGATCTTATGATGCAAGATTTCTAGTTAGCAGATGATAAAGTAGCAATGGCACGAGGTCTGAAGAAATCATGGGAGCTGCCAGTGTTTTTTGATTTTAAGCGCAGATTGGATGTACTAACTGTGCATCTTACTACACGATGCGTAATATCCCGTTTTTGCCATCGATTCCGATTCGGGCTCACAAAATTAAAAATAGCAAAGTGCTTTTGAAACAACGAACATTAAGTTAAGATAAATTTTAATAATTCAAATAATTTATTAATATGTATATGCATTTTTTTAAGAAAAGAGCTGCTTCAAAATTGAAAACATTAAGTTTTTGCGTTTGAGAATTCGCCGCATCCAGAAAAACTAGTCAGAAATCAATTTTTAGATTCCAAAATATTTACTGTGCAGACCATTAATCAGGTCATGTACCATACAACCTCGTCAAACCTGTCTTTTGTGTTTAAACTGAAATAGGACCACGTGAGTATGCGTTGGCGGCCAAAAGATGAAGATCGCAGCACAATTGCATTGCTTTTTAAAGCAACTTCAAGCGCCTTCATACGATGTCAGTCTTAGGGATATAAGGTTAATAATGCCACGAGAGTTCTTTGTTCACAACAATAACAAACTACCAACCTCAACCGGCATACCAAAATTGCTGTATAAAAGTTACTGTATGGATTCTGGCATTTTTCCAGACATTTTTACGGTACTTGATTGGTCTGCAAAATCCTCAACTGAACTATCCACGAGGGCGCCAATGGTCCGCAAGGTACTGATGCTAGCAAAGACTAATACCCTGCACTTCGGGCAAGGTCTGTCTCATAGTCCTGTTCTTGGTAAGCAGTCACATCATAGTTCGAAGTAACGGGCCGAACTATGTTGCAATACGATCCGTGACGATAGTCAGCATGACTGGATTTCCGAAAATAGTCCAGTCTGTCACGGAGCATTTCGAATATCTGGCGACCTCCGTTATTATTAAGCAGTACCTGTATAGCAGGGATCTCTAAGCAGGTGGACGGCTTTTCACCACTACGCGTGGGAATCACCTGACAACACTGCGGACTCTGCAACTTTAAAGCATGACCAAAGTTCCAAACCAGGAAAAGCAGTCAGCGGACCCGGTTATGAAGACGTTGGTGGTAATTGCAATCCTTGAGGGGTATTTTGCAGTTGAAATTCCGATTGGAGTGGGTGCCGAAGATTCTCAGGAGTCAAAACGCAAACGCGTCTGCCAGGCCATCGGTGAATGGGCCAAGAGCGTTCTGCCGATTTTTTCTGACAGCCTAAGAAAAAGCAGCATGGTCTAACAACTTGTGGGATGGGGCTGAGCTAAGACGACCAGGCGGGGTGCGGGTTGTGGATAGCGAACGGCCTCCCCATGGAGATTAGCTGCGAATAGCATGATATTCCTCGTAAATAAGCAATCCCGGAAAAACAGCGGATACGATTTCGAGGTTCGTATCGAAATGGTGCTTGTTTTGCCGCCTTTAAAAGCATAGCCTCACACATCGCCTAACCTCTCCACAACCACAACCTACCTCCATCCTACCACCACATCTCAGTCCTGGCCTAAGGTTTCACTCGAACCGTGACGAGAGTCAGCTTGGCTGAGGGCCCGGATCAACAAATAGCTCAGTCTCGAACGGTGGGCTCAAACAAATGGTGACAGCCTTACCCGGGTAATGCGGATCTCTGCCCGGGTGGACAATTACTTCTCTGCATCTCGTCTGAAACAATATGAGGATTGGCTGAGCACCGTAGGGTCGCAGCAACAAACGTGGAAGAGCGTGTCTCTCGTCTGTAAGGTGGGAGATGACATACCGTCGCCCCACTGTATCACGCTATTCTGTCCCAGAAGCGTGGACCAATCAACCTAATCCTAGTTGGTTCAGCTGAGGAACCAGAAAAAATCAATACCAACTCGTAGAAGGTGATAACTAGGAGGAATGAGGGTGCAGGAGCCCTTCTAGTTATCCGGATAGCCAAAATATCCAGAAACGTGATAGTTGAAAGAGGTCGCCAGGTCTTCTTTCGTTACGGGACAATCTCCGTAAGTGGCCTGAAGAAGAAGGCTGGGGGAAAACGCATCACGCCCCAGCAGAGGAGGAGGCCACTGCACCAGCAAATCCACCCCTAGCCGACGGATCGGGCAGTCACCATCATGTCGGACGACCTAGAAGAAGACGAGGAGTTGCCGTAGGTGACGCTCTGCACCGAAGAGCTAGGGGACACGGAGGACAAGGACATACCCATGACCTCACAGGAGCTAGACGAAGAGCTGCGAGAGGAGACGTCAGCAGCGGACGTCAAATTGACGAGCAGCTGCGATTCCAATGCACACCACAGTATATGGGGCAGCAGTTACATCAACATGGGAGGTGAGTGCCTTACAGATTTTATATGTAAATATAATCTAGAACTTGGCAATGGCTCTTCACCGACATTTGTAACTAGAGTCAGGGAAGAGACATTACCCTGATCAGCTGGACCCTACAGCCTCACCTTTGGGACTGGCTTTTCTCTACAGAAGGATCTATGTCTGGCCATAAAATCATCCTATTTAAATTACAATTAAATACGGATGGCAGCGTACCAAGTCGCAACCACAGAAATACAAACTGGGAAAGATTTGAGTTGGCTTTAGAGCTTAACTCTGCCAGTAGAATAATAGGTATACCCAAAATTTTGCCTGAGCTAGAGTGGGCTGTCGGTAAGCCTAAAAAAAGCATAATCGAGGCTTTTAGGGAAAACTGCCCGGTAAGGAAAATGTATATGGAAAAAGATGCCCATCGGTGGAACGACAGTTTTCAATAAAGCAAAGAGAGACGGAGTATGGGAACAGTACGGTGAGTGTCTGACCTCCTACAATAAAAAAAACTTAGGAAGGCCAAGCGGAATAACTATAGTTACTTCTGTGAAAACATAGCAAGTACACGTGAAGGCGAAAGACTCCATAGAGTGTATCTAAATGGATTGGTATTGTGACGTGAAGACAACTCGTTTACGAGTAACAACAGGCAAAAACTAAAACAAATTATTGAAACGCACTTTCCACGCAGTATAGCCCTCCACGAAAATGCTATCGAAATTGGGAGTAGGTGTAGACTGTCGGCTGACGACTTGGCATGTGCCAAGCCGGCACACACACCGCAGTGGCTAGAATGTGTAATTCGTACTTTCTAGTCCTTCAAATCTCCCGGACTGGGCGGAATATCGCCAACATAAGTTGCTGAGAATGGCCTGCGTATTTATGACAAAGGATGTCTTCAGAAGGAGTTGAGGGAATCACATCACATGAGCCAGAGAGATGCCCCTACTGGTACGGAGCTAGATAGAGACACCAGGACTCCGACAAGCCAGATGTTTTTAGAATACTTACCTTAGACTAAGAAGTCGCCAAACTAAACTATTTGTTGCAACGAACTATGCAGGTTTTGTGCAACCGAGGAAGAATCCTCAACACACATCCTAGCTGAGTGTGTTCCCTTAACAAGGAAAAGATGCAGCATCCTGGGGATGCAGGTTATGAACTTCAAGGCCATAGTAGCTCTCATCCCAACAAAGATAATAACATTTGTGCTGGACCTGAGATTGATGGACGAGTGCCTGGACCTAAAGACCAAAGTGCAAATGTCCAACCAGTCTTTGGCCAAAACTGCCAGGAAAGAATCTTTATTGGAGTTCTTGACCAGGGCAGTAAGGATGTAAGCATCTCTAGGAACCAGTGGAAGTGGGTAAAGCGCTAGCTGTCCACTTCTCCTAACTGCTGAATACACACAGCATGTAGGGATGTTGGGTGCTACCAAGGCAATACTAAAGTGATTGCTTGCGATGACGAGCGCTCCGTTGAACTTTATAAAGCAGCAGAAGCTGATGTTGGTGAGGGCTGAGGAGCTAAGCTTGTCGAAATCCCGAGTAGACCTCGCGCTCGTATTTGGATTGCCGCATCCCTGAAGGGACCCGATTACTGGAGAGGACTCAGTCGACAAGCCAGCAAGTAGCATCCCTCTCCGAAGATCGATGCGATACCTGGAGTTGGACACATATCCGATACGGCGACACTGACACAGGGACTAGAGGTTATACAGCGTGAGCTTGACAAGGAGGATTTCTCTCTATCAGAAGAGGAGGATAGCAACATAACGGTGCTTGGGGTAAAATCTCCACAAGTATCTAAGATTCTGCAGATAAATATTCACCACTATGGGACAGCATCCGCTGCTCAAATTGCTCGCTAGGTTGATGGCGGAGTTGACACAGTAATTTTCCAAGAACCTTCGTAGGTCGGAGACAAGGTTTGCGAAATAGGAAGGAAAAACTATAAGTTTATAGCAGCTCATAAGGAAAGTAAAACCAGAACTTGCATTTTAGCTCTATCCAGAATTAACAAGAGATCTCGTCTTGGAGTGGAAGAATCACGAAATTGGCCTCATATTACGCTGTGATGTGAATGCTCACCACTCCCTGTGCGATAGCACGGATACGACTGCGAGGATTGACTCACTCTATACTATCTGCAATAAGGTAAATAATCCCACCTTTATTTATAAGAATCGAAAAAATGTCTTAGACCTGATTCTTGCCTCACACTTCCTTGTTGATCAGCTGAAAAGTCTGCGACGACCGGTCCTGACCAATCTCTGATCACATACACTTAAAATTTGAGCTTTTACTAAACTCCCCTAAATTAAAAGAGAAAGAAATTGAAAGCCTCCAATGATGAACTAAGTCTAAGAAGTAGGGCTACGAAGAAATCGTGGATTGTATTTTGCGTTGCTTACTGATGCTTCGATGTTGAGGAGAATCCTACCCATAACCCCCCTCCACCACCCTACACTTGGTTTTCTGAAAAAATATGATACATCATGAACTGGCTCTGGTGAGGAATAAGTAGATAACCTCGTTCGTCGTGTCTGTTCGTCGATCGTGCCTCTCGTATATTTCGCGTCTGTCGTGTCTGTTGTGTCTGTGGTTTCTGTCTGTATGTGGTGACTGTCCGCGTGATGTGTCTGTCGTATCAATCTGCATGTCTGTTTGCAAGGCCTGTAGTTCAATGCCAAATTGGAAAAGATCCGTGATCTCTCTAACTAGGCTACTCACACCTATCGGTTCCACTTCGATTTTTAAAATAGGGTCTAGCGCCTGTCCCGCAAAAGCGGCCCCACTTCCGATAGATTAATTTTTATGCTGTAGTCATAATCTATCCTCTGAAAATGTAAGCAACAGATAGGAGCAAGAAACTATGTATACGAAGATACATTTTTCACTTATCGATAACTTGGTCCATTCCATCAATATCGATAGCAATGAAATCCACAATTCTCAATATAAAGAAATTTGATAGGAATATACCATAAGGAAACAATTGCACTACACATCAAGTTTGGCATGCCTCCGAGCATATTGGTTATAGACTTCATTCGCCAAACCAATCCTAATTTACAGTATTCTAGTATGATAACCAATTTAGAAAATCAGTCATCAGTCATAAAAAAAAGAGAGTAAACCCCTGTAAATGCTCCTAGCTACCTGCACCTTGCTTTTAGTTAGTTGGATTTCACGCGAGTAGATTCCAACAACGATTTCTGCAAAAGAACTCCTCTTCTGTCCATGACTTGACAGAAAAGTCTCTTTCTAAATGACTTATCTCAAATCATGAACGGGCCCTTAATAAAATTGCAAAACGTTTTCAGAAAATCGAGATAAATTCGCATAGGGTAACCCAATGACTAAAATTTTGGTAGCATAACAATCATCAAATCAAGAATCCAATATTTACATTTTTTTTTGTCGCATACAAAAGACAAAGTTGCTGAAAGCAAAGCACATCTCCAATAATATGAGATAGTAAGAGTTTGTTATAGAGTTGCATTCGATTTAGCAAGACAATATCGCCCTTTGACGGACGGTTTGTTTTGAATATTTTTATGTCGGACGTTTTAAATTGCTTACATATTTATCCCCTTCCTCTAGTACGGATACTAATAATATTTGCCGACTTAATATCTGCATTAAAGGTGTTCATAAGAATCTGACATGTTTTGAAGAAGTGTTTGACTTGATTTCATGTTCCTGGTAAATTTGTATTCGATACATTACAGTGCAGTCTTATCATATTTTGTCAAAAATAAGCTTAGCTCAATATGTACAGATGGAGCGGTTATTGTGACAGACAAGCAAAAGGGCTCTTTGGGACCTCTTAACAAGACTGAAATTAATTGTACATTGTTCCATTGCGTAATGCATCGTAATACTGTGACCCTTAGGAAGTTCAAGGAATTCCTTGGAGGTTTGGAAGTCGAATCTATTATTGTACCTAGAAATACACTGGTTTAATAAAGGGAAATGTTTGAACGTCTTTTTAAATTACGAAAATAATTTTGAGAAGATCCATTATCCAATACCAAATTTTAATGGATTTAGCACTTTTTTTGTGATATCGCATAAATACTCGTATTTTGTCAAATTTGAAAAAACGTTGATAATATTATCCGAATTAAATATCAATAATTTTTCTCAATTTCAAGAATGTAAGCTTGCTGGACTTAAAAATTTTACAAAGTTCAATTAAAATTCAGGCCATCCACCAAATCTAACAATCTGGATGAAAAAGAAATTTATAAGATATACTCAAATGTTGAGACGACATACAACTGCGAGTTGCCATTTACTGGTCTGAAAATAATTTTGAGGAAGCTCCGAAGTTAAATATCTGACCAACTGTTAGCCGACCTAATACGAATTAAAGAATACAAAGGAGATATGGATTGGTTTGACATTATAAGAACGTGTTCTATTTTATATGTATTCATTTGAGGTATTTCATTTCCTATTATTTATTTTCGCCGTTTTTTTTTTTCAAAACAGAAACAACTATCTTCCTGATTATGAAAAAAATGTACTTCAAAGCCAAGCAAACTTTTGCTAAAATATAAATATCAATCCTTTGATGAATGAATGTAAAAAAATTAAACTGTTAGAAACTTTGCCAATTGTACTCCACAAATCCAGAAAAACGGTCGAAAAATATCAGCTTAGTCAGTAAGATACAACTGAATGTATGTAAAACAGAAAAAAAACAATTATTACAATAAGAAACTACCCATGAAACTACTCAAATTGGTGTAAATAAAATACGGAAAATTACGATTTTCAATTTTGTTACCTAACTTTTTTTTACCTGTCTAGATCTATACGTATTGAATTGATTATCTAAGGAGTACGACTTATTATATATATAAACTTGGGTTCAGGGTATCTGCTAGTCGAGATCTTTCGACAAAAACACTTTTGCTTATCAATTTCTTATCTCGCTGTGCTCAGATTATTTGTGTTAGTTTTGTGCAGTCGCCAAATGGTTTATGACTCCAGCAGCTATGTTTGTGAATGAGTTGCTTGGTAAATCCGGCAGGCGACGCTTGACTTAATTTAATTAAATATACGAGTATGTATTAAATGTTTGATCAAGCAGACTCCGATCTGCAAGTGTACCTAGTCTGAGTGTGCACATGTTTTTCCTTTTTTCTCAAAATGTGTTCTGAGGCTCTTATACATAAATTGCTACAAATAAAATTATTCGCTCGTCTTCTTGCATACATACATATGTATGTACAAGCGTATACAAATGTATATATGCATAAATTGAACTTGTGAGTTTCCTAATCGCGAATGCAACCATCAAATACACATTTGGGATTATGTACATCTTACATTTTAGAATACGAAGTCCTTACGCGTATTCGCATGATGTAAGTTATGTATGTACCCTTACTTGTGTGTACATACATACTTCGTAATTTCTAATTAGTTCGTAAGCATTTTAATCCCTCGCGTAAACATGCATCTAGATATTTAAGATAAGGCATATGAATGCAATCAGTAAATTGAACACTTAAATCTCTTCGATTCGTAAAATATTTTATTTTTATGTACATGCTTATGTATGTATGAAAGTGCACTCCAGTTTTTTCACACATACATAAGTATATACATAATTACGTGTTTTAAATATAGCACATGCATAGATAGTTTTGAATTCGTTTCACGTTGAATAATAAATAATGAATTAAATACAGATACAAAATATCAACGTGCCCAACAAACACAAAATAAGTTATATATTTCGGTTTGTGAAAAAAAAAATTGAGCAGTGACAACTTAGGATAGAGCGATCAAGGGAATCGATACCAAACATCGATGTATCCCGTAGCAGACCAACATCAAGCGGAACGAATGCAGTTTTTTTCAAGGACCAAAAATGCGATTCTCATCATCATACATAGTGGCATCCATCGGAACGTGTGGGATTTTTTCAATGAAGTGAAACGCTTTTCACACTGGGAACTTCTTTCAAGAGATTTATTTAAGAAATATAATGACTTAATGCTTAAGTTTTTACAATATGTACAAGATATTGTGTTCTATCACTCAGCAATTTAAGCAGTTTACTTCTATCGCTAAGTAGACAATATTGTATTGACTGTTTAGTGATGATGTGCTTCCTTATACGTCCTGTTTCCTCTTCTTCTGTCTAAATGTCGTTGCAAGCGCCTTTCAACTCTATTTGAATCTGTAAATTTGGACCAAAAATAAAAATATATATATTGTGTAGTTATTTAGGCATATCCCCTTAATAATATTGCTTTGATTCACAATCAAGTCAAGCAAATGATTGTTTTTTTTTTATAATTTTTTTATATATTTAATTATTGCACAGTTGATTTACCAAAGCAGATGGGAATCTGTGTAAATGAATTTCGCTTGGTCTGAGGTGTATTACCTCTATAAGCCGAAATACTCCTAATTATTGACCTTTCCAATTATTAGGGCAATTAATCGTCGTGTTTTGCTAGATTTTATGTTTATAGTTAAATTTCTAAATGCTGAAATCGATTCCGCGTTACTGCTTTGCTGAGTCTAGTATTAATTGTATACATGGATTTAAGTCTATTTGTAATGCTTACGAGAAAGATCATTTTTTTAGGTATTGTATTTGTAAAAATAAAGATATCAAATTATTTAAAATGTTTACCTAAATATGAGTTTTAAGCTATAAACATATTTAGTACTATTTACCTATTTTATTAAATTATTATATATATCTCATTTTCTATGTTTTCCAGAGTTAAATTCTTTGGCCTCGCACTGAAGCTGACTCGTTACGAGAGCTGCTAAAGATCGCTTTCCCTGCAGCACATTAATAAAACCGCCGTTCTGATTGAGCAAGAATAAGCTTCTTTTGCTCCTCATATTTTTTGTGCACCAGTTGTAACATTACCTTGAACCTGAGTCTGCAGAGAGTCACTTAAATTCTGCACCGGATACCGAAGATGGTGTTGTTGCTTGTTTTATGGTTTTATTTCGGCTTTCGGAGCAACGGTTCTATCGACTGATTGATTATTGATTCATTTTCATTTATTTAAATATACTGCGTTTCACATCTTTGAAAAATTCCCACATCGTTCCAAAAAATTCGATTTGTGTGAATTGCTTACTACGAAGCATCTTACAAAAGGATTCTAAATGCTGTTGCTTTGTGTGAATTGTGCATTTAATTTTCATTTTAATCAGTTTGATGCTATATTCGCGAGATGGGGGAAGCTATCGAGTAAATTAAATTAACTGGATTTGTAGTTGTACAACATGTTATATGATTAGTGGAAAATATATTCCAATATTTAATTTTGAAGCTCTTATGGTCTTTCGCGATTGCCTGTTGGTGGTGATCAGGAATATGTATAGCTATATACATACACAATATATGTTTTCCTCTGTTACAGATATTTGTTTTCATTTTGCATTTTTAGCGAATATAAATGATAATTGGGTATTTTTACAACCTAAATAAACGGTCACACTGAATGAGGTACAACAATTTAATAATATTCAATTTGTCCGATATGAGAGTAAAAAAAGTTGATTTTCAAAAGAAATACACAAAACTGAAAAGTCGAGTGAAGAATTTCGTGTTTGTAAGTCAAGCAACGATATAGATGCATTTACACAGATATACATATATATACACACATGCAGAAGTAGATGTATTAATGCAACTTAAAAGTTGGCTGGCGTTTTTGTTAATTGTTTATTTCTAAATTAAAAGAAAATTACATTTTTTCAGGAAAACGCATCGATTGTTGATGAAGTTTGCGCCTTACAAGTGGAACTGGCGGCAGCTCGCTCCGAGAGACTGGCCCTAATTGAGAGACTCATGTTCCACGAGGGACTCGATAAAAGTTCCATCACACAAGATCATCTATTGAATGAGAGTCGTAATAATACAAAGAAATACGTCGCCTCAACTCCGAATCATGCATTTGAGAAAAAGAATGAAAGTAAATCGAATAATGTATCGGCACTGCAACAGAAGAGCTTTCCCTTGAAACTAACCAACGTTCTCATACACTCCATTGGCGAGATTATACACACAAATCCCAATTTTCACACAGCACATTGGATATATCCCGTGGGGTTTGTGGCAACAAGGATATATGCGCATCCCAGAGACCCAATAAAGAAGTGTGTATTCACCTGCAAGATCCTTAACAATGCTGGACTTCCTCAATTTCAATTGATTCCCGACAATGATTTGGATGGTGTCTTTTTTGGAGAAACGGCCAACATATGCCACCAGGAGCTGCTCAACTGTATTCAGAGCTCCTCGAAGCAGAAATCTGTTCAAGTCAAGTTTAAAGCGAAAGGCGAAGTATTTTTCGGACTGGCAAACCAAAAGGTGCAATCGCTTCTTCTTGCAGATACGAGAATTAAACAATGTACGAAATTTAAAGGATATTTATTCGAAAATAATAAGGAAATTCTTGAGAATGATGATCCAACATTATCTTATTCGAGTCTTCAAACTTACCTTAACCAATGACGTTCTTGTTCGAAATAATCTATATGTTTTGCCCTTATAGACTCAATATACTGAGGGTTATATTGCGGAAAGCATCGGATTATTTCAATTAAGTGAAACGTTCTTGACACAGGTAACGTTCGCATCAGGCATCTATCACAGCTCTTAATTGACAAAAAAATACAAATAATTAAAAATGGATTTTGAGAAGTTAAATGTTATTGCTATTTTTCTTGTCTTGCACAGTTTTATTAATTTTTATTTTCACATGATAGAACTGTAGCCGCGGATTTTAATTTTGCATTTTTAGTAACGGACAATTACAATTTGGACAAAGCCACGCAAGTTGAAAAAAAAGTATGCAACCCTTGGTTTATTTCTCAATAATAAATACTTTTTAAAATAGCCATGGGTTTTATATAAAAATAAAATGACAGTTGTTTTAAAATGACAGTCTTAAAAACTTTCCCTAGTCATGTGGATTTCCTAGAAAATGCAAATAATTGGTTGCCTTCCCTAAATACATTTACACGAGCGCGTATCATAGGAAAATTTATGGAACCCCAACCAATACCGATCACACAGCTGGAACCAGTCAGTGCAACCCTTTTAGGTTACAATATTATTGGCTCGTTTTGACAATGTTACATGCTACAATCCAAGGGAAGCGAAGCAAGTTCGAGAATGGAATTTTCGCTTCGACGAGACTACAAAACCTTTGGAATTTCTAGAACAAGTTGCGTGGTCAGCCGATACAAGTTCACTGGACCTCAACATGATTCCGAGGGCTATGCCCAAACTATTGAAACGCATGGCACTTAAATGTTACGTAGCCAGATTTTTGCCCACAATCGAACCGAAGCCGGCACGAGAGCAGTCCAGCCCCGAGGACGAGACGAGACAACATACAATCACATATAAGCAACCCAACGAGGGTATGCAGATTTTTCGACCAGGAGGGACACTTTGCAATTGAGTTCGTATGTTGTCTACCGAAAAACGGTCACCGACCTCCCTTACCGAGGACGAAAGGAAGCCGAACAGGGTAGCCCAAAGACGCTTTTCGGAAGCACTTAAGGACAAAGGAGCGCAACTTACAGCGGTCGTATAGATCGGCAACTGTCAGTACAAGGCTACAATAGACACAGTGGCCACGAGTAGCTTCGTTAACGAAGAGCTGGCACAGATCAGCGTAGGCCGACGAAGCGCAACCGAACGTCAAGTTCGTATGGCAGACGTCCATACAGCGGAGTTCGAGAACAGGTCGAGGTGATTATAAGACTCGGGCGGAGTAGCATCTATATTGCCCTTTCCAGGAGTTAATGACGACTTAGTTCTGGGATGGGATTTCCTGTCTGGCATGGGCACAGTTTTGAAGTGTGCAGATTTGATAGTAAGCATCCCAAAGAACGGGAGGGGAGCATCAAGAGAGAAAGGAGAGTCAAGCGATGACGGCATTCACAGTCCCAGGGAAAATACTGATCCGGAGAAAGAACCTTAAATAAGATATAAAATGTGAATGTACCGGAGAGCACCAAGAAGCTTTCGAAATGGTCAAAGCTAAGCTGACACAATCCCCTGTGTTAGCATGCCCAGACTTCTCAAGGCCAGACGGATGCTAGCCATTAGGGCTTGGGAGCGATACTGACCCAAAACTGAAAGGGCGAGCGGGACATATCGTATGCAAGCAGATCTTTAAATGTTGCAGAGCGTTATTACTCTGCGACCCAAAAAGAGTCCCTTGCGATAATCTGGGGCATAAGGAAGCTAAGACAGTACTTGGAAGGATACTTCACTGTCATTACGGATCACATGGCACTGAATTGGTTGAACCGCATCGAAAACCCATCAGGCAGGATTGCAAAAAGGCTACTGGAACTGCAGCAGTTTAATTTGTATGTCAAATACAGGAAGGAAAATCTTAATGTGGTTGCAGAGGCCCTATCCTGACAACCTCTGAAGGATACGTGCCTAAGAGGCTTATACAGAAACACAAACGCGTTTCAAACAATGCGAAATATGCCAAAAAAAATTAACCCAGTCAATTGGCCGTGGCAGGACAAATGCTGACTCAAATCACTGAGGAACCCTGGTGCATAGTATATGCTGACGAGGAACCAATGCCGAGAACCGCTTCTCGAAATAGACGGAAATGGTTCCACTCAGAATCGCTACTATAGCAACGCTACAAAAAGCCTTCAGGAAAAAGATTTTGGCACGGTTTGGAGTACCGACAAACGGAACATAATTTACAAGAAGGGCATTTAAAAAATTCCTAGAGGATATTGGAGTCAATCGCCAATTCACAGCGCCCACTGATCGCGCGAATTGCACAGTAGATACTATAATCGCACAATTTACGAAGGATAACCAAAGAAGTTGGGATGAGTCATTACCCGAACAGGCACTGGCAATCAACACCAGCGTATCAAGCTCTACAGGGTACAGCGCTGCCTTCATCACACAAGGCCGAGAGCAGACGCTATCTCAGACGTTGTTTGACGTAATGACAGTCGGAACACGCCAAGTAGCTCAAGCACCGTCCGACAATGAAAATAAATTGAAGGAAATATTCGTTCGGCGTAGTCTTGAAATGGCGGAACAAAACCAAGCAAGTCACGACAACCTTCCTCGCAGACTATGGAAACCCAATATTCCTCGCAGACTATGGAAACCCAATATTCCTCGCAGACTATGGAAACCCAATATTGGAGACAGCGTGTGGATGAAATTACACCTCCTGTCAAATGCAGCGAAAGGATTCGCAACGAAGCTAGCACCATATCAAATTGTGGACGTTGCATCGCCCGTATGTATACTTATGGATGGGCATGCGAAATGCTCACATGTTTGCAATAAATGTTATATGCGCCCCTCAGAATAACTAACAGTCCGAGATCCGTCCTTGATGCAGTTGCGTCGAATTCGCTCTCTTTCGTCTTGAGTGAGTTAGGGTGCATTATTGCTGTCCACACTCACGCTGGCGGCAGACAATAGTGGGCGCCAGCAAAAGGGCAGTGGAAAATTACCAAAAGAAGATCACGCCACCGAAAAGATCACGCCACCTTGGTACAGTCCCGTCAAAATATGGCCAACCAAAGTCTATGAACAGAGCGGCGCAGCACAAGGCGAGAGCTGTCTAGGCGAATCTGTGCGAATTTAAAAAGCGAGTCGGTCGTAATGAGCGAAGTTACCTGGATCAAAATCAACGCGATACAAGTGCAAGGACATGGAACGTCGAAGGATTCGACGCTATCAAAATACAAGAATCAGCACAAGGATCACTTAGGATATTGAGCCCCTGAAATTAGGTGAGAGGCGTATATCCTTGCCACGCTTGAATTGTGGCAACAGACGGTATTCGATAAGAGCCAAGCGAAGCAAACGAGGCTTGGCCTGTGATTAACCAGAGAGTGGGACACGCGAATCCTGACTCTCAGGAGTACTAGGGGCAATCCTGGAGGGAACAAGGAAACCACTAGTTCTGGTGAGCATCAGGAGTGCTGTACGAAATCTCTGGCAGGCAGGCCGAGATCTTGGACTTGCATAGCTGGCGGGCGGAGTGACTGCTGCAGATTCTTGAGCACAGGAGCCGTAATCGAACCGAACCAATGACATCGATGAGCTGTGAGACACCACAGAGCACAGTAAATGCACAACTAAAACTAACAGTGAATAAGTGTCATTATCTAGATCATAAAGTGCGATCAAATAAAACCATTTTTAACATATATAAAACACTTTGTTATTTAACTATCGCAAACGCAATCAAATACAAATTTGTTGCACAAACCCCCCGCCGAGATACACCTGTTCACACTGCTGAATTTCGGCAAAGAAGGCCTCCTACTTATTGGTGATGGAATCACAAACGATTTTGGACTACGAGAACCACTAAATGCAGTCAGACTGCTTGACAGCTTTATGGTCAAATGCAGTGGCGGTGGTTAGAGTTAGAGTATTCCCAAATGAAATTGACTCTTACAGGGCAATACAGAGGTTGTTTACGTATAAGCAAATCCTGTTTCAATCGTATGAATTAAAAGAGGACTGCATTCATCCCTGCAGAAAGCGAATCGCCTCAGAGATAAACTGGCCAGACTTGGGCACACAGTGCGCGGTCCAAACCATTGTAAGTCGTGTCAATACGGAGCTGAATCTTTGTTACTTAGAGTTGGAGCCAGCTGCCAACAATAAAGAGATTTGCAATCTGCGCTCCATCTCTCAGGTGCGCATATCAGATGAATGTCCTGACCTCCATATGGACAAGAATTTGGCCATACAATGAAGTATTGCCAACAGCAGCATCAGTGCGTAAAGTGTGGCTCAGCTCACACAAGTCAAATTTATGAAGATCCGTTGGATGCAGATCTATAATGTGCAAACTGCGGCGACAGAAGCCACATCAGCTAACTCAACAGCCTTATCTGTATCATGAGCACTCCCAAAACCAGTTTGAGTGTCCAGTGTCAAATTTCGACAAGTTGAGCGAGACACTTCTGGCCATGATGAGCTTATTACACGCTGCACTATTCAACAGATGAGCACAATTGGGCTGCACATTGGTGTGTGGAACGCCAATTGCCTTGCAAATAACGCCAGCAGCAGTGATCATCAAATCTTCATTGCAGCATTTTATGATGAATTCATTAAGTTGGCTCTGCGCACAATGTGCTGTCGTTAAAGTCTCTAATGATCAAGGCGAAGAAGATTTTAGAAGAAGACTTTAAATATCTCTTCCGAAGTTCCTTATTGCTGGAGACACACTATCTGGAGTGTAACGTGGATTGCACTTGCGAATTGCCTGAGAGACTTCAACCATCAAGTACTGGCTACGCAGGCGCGAACGGATTGATACTAACTCCGAGTACAGAAAAGCTGCAACTCGAAATGATCCCAAGACATGTCTTCTGCCACACATGGTAAACATCAGACAATTCCGACAGAGGAACAAGGCTTCCCCAGCCAAGTGGCTGGTGTATTTGTGATTAACAGTAGAACAACTTGTTCTGCAGAAAGCAAAACTGAATCAGACTTTTTGATGGCGCACCAACAGCACCAACAACAGCATATAAGGATTTTTGGCAAAATACGCGAATTGGGAAAGAAAATGGATACATTACTGAATTTGTTACATTTGGTTCTCTCTAATCAGCATTCCATGCTAAACCTGAGCTTGGAACCCAAAAATTTAACTAGTATTGATCATTGAAATGTATAGTTTGTCCAAAAGTCCTGTCAGTACACAAATCAATACGACTGTTAACATAACTGGGGCAATGAGCACTAGCTTTCTAGCGACAAAGACCACTCCTGCTACTTGGTTCACTGCCAACTTTAATGTCTTGAAAAAGAGTAACTTAAGTATTACTAATATCAGCGGCAACCAACCCGTCAACTCTTTTAAAAGTGCGTATTGGACTGCTGCTGGAGTTGACGTTATGATGATTATTGATTATTGATAGATAGGCGATAAGAATATACTCGTACATAGATACATACATCAATGTGTGATTATATAATTGTAGAACTATATAAGTACACCCGTACGTAAATAGAAATACAAATATAAATATAAGTACAAATGCCAATTCACTGCACAATTATTCCCTCGAGGCAACAACGAGGGGGACTCGCCGCTGTGGCAAGTAGGCTCAAGTCCGCTGATGTCCACTTTATTATTTTATTTATTATAAATCCACAAGTGCAATCCCACTGCGAGTGCCCAACGTTACACCCCAGATATTGTGTCTAAAGTTGATCGGCAATGTTAATATCGTAGCCTGGTAACCTGTAGTGTGATCTGGAGCAGTAGTGAGTCTCGCAGACCAATATTACGTCAATTTGATGGCGATGAATAAATAACTCCAACTCATTGGCGTTATTTGCCAGGCCATTGGCGTTCCACACGCCAATGCGCATCCTAATTTGGCTCATGTATTGGCAAATACAGCGTGCAATGGGCTCATCATGGCTTTAAGTTTTTCACACAACTTGTCGAACTTTGACATTAGACTGTCAAACTGGTGCTGGGAGTGCTCATGGTGCAGAGTATAGTAGCTGCTGTACGGGCTGCTGATGTTGCTGGTGCTGTAGCTGCTTGGGCTGTTGTTGATGACGTAGTTGCTGTATGTGCTCTTGCTGCTGGTGTTGCTGCTGCTGGCGTTGCTGCGAGTGTTTCTGTTTTGGCTGTGCGTGCTTTGGATGCCTAAGAATCTGGCGCTTTTATCTTGTCCGCTGTTGCTCAGGAACCTGCGGTGCAATTTGCTCAAGCGGCAAAAGTCGTTGTTGTTGCTACTGCGCCTGCTGGCGATACTGATGTTATGGCTGTTGTTGATGAAGCTGCTGCTGGTGATTACGCTGCTGGTGTTGCTGTTGTCCAAGTTGTTGCAGGCTCTTAGGAGCCGTTTGAAGTTTGGGCTCAACAGCATATGAAAAATGTTCACTGCGTATGGGTGCCGGGTTCATTGGGCGCGACTTCCGTAAGTCTTGAGCAGACCTTCTTGACTGGGCCACAAGCATCCGTTCCTTGGCAACGCATTGATAAGCTGGGCATCCCTTCCAGCTTGCTGGTTGTTGTTGCTGATTGCCGAGTGCGAGCGCAGATTATAGCGGCGTTCAGCAGTACCAAAAAACTGCAGCGCATCGCCAGCAGTGCCGGTCACACCAATCGCACGCACTCTAGCAAAGTGGCGGCGATGCACGCACCCACCTGCAATACAGCTCGGCGAGCGTTGAATAATTTGAGAGAGAGAGAGAGAGAAACGCGCACAGTCTCCCGCACAAGGTGTCATCGTGATCTTCCGATGGTACGGACAATTGTTGTGTTGGATAAGCGAACAGTAAGAGTTAGACGATGGGTTCCTGGTCACCTGGACATTGAAGGCAACTGTAAAGCCGATGAGTTAGCTAGGCAAGGTACTATACTACCACTCCTCGCGGACAAAGAAGGTATAAGTATGCCTCTAGCTACCTGTAAGCTCAACATCAAGGAGGAGTACAGGCGCAGCTTATGTAGGAAATGGCAAAATGCCACCTGTGCCCGCATAGCACATCAGACATGGCCAATCACCAACTTCAAGCGCAGCAAAGAGCTGTGCAGTCTAAGTCGGACCAACTGTTCTGCAGTGATCCGGGCTCTGACGGGGCACTGGCTGGTCGGCATTCATGCCAACAGACTCCAGGTGACGACAGACTCCACAATGACTTTTGCAGAAGCTGCAAAGACGAGGAAGAGGTGGAATCTCCGGAACACTTCTTCTGCCTCTGCCCAGCACTTGCCAGGAAAAGGCTGGCAATCCTGGGAAGCTACTCCCTAACTGGTTTATCGGAGCTCCGACATATGAGACCGGCCAAGATAGCGAAATTCATTAACGCATCTGGCTGGTCAAATGTTTGACTGTTAGAATTCTTTGGAGGCACGACTGCAGGAGAAAATCCCTGGATCCCATTCGGTATCATAACGGGCCAAATATGGCCAAAGTGTGTCAGCCCATCGTACTGACAGCCGATATAACCTAACCTAACCTAAGAGTCAGGCGTGAGCTCAAAGATTAATATTTGCACGAATTTAATACAACTTATTATGTTTATCAATTAACACATTAATCATGTTGTAATTTTTATTACATTAATAATACTATTAATGTTGCCACTAATTAAAGTGGTTTTGTCCATTAAAAGGCTTATTGAACACAAATTGTCGAAGTCACCAAAAAGAAACACGTGAAATGAGACTTTTCTAACAAATACGAGGTGTGTTAAAAAAGTATCGCGAATTTTGAATTTTCGCGGGTTACGTATAATCGAATTTCGATTTTTTTGTAGCGTTATGTTGGGACTCATGTCTCTCACTTATGCCGACAAGCTCGGCCATTTTGAATGTTCACTTAATTGTTGACAGCTGCTTTGCTTGAACGTGTTTTGGATCGTCTTCGATTTTTACCTATTCAAAGAAATGGATCAAAGAACCGGTATCAAATTTTGTGTGAAAAACGAAATTAAGTGCGCGGATGCATTCCGAATGTTGATTGTGGCATACGGAGAAGCTACCTTGGACCGAAGCAACGTTTATCGGTGGTACAAAATGTTCTCAGAAGGCCGAGAAGATGTGAATGACGAAGAGCGTGCCGGACGCCCGAGCACTTCAACAACAGACGAAAAAATTAATGGAGTGGAGAAAATGGTATTGGCCAATCGTCGAATCACCGTTAGAGAAGTTGCTGAGGAGCTAGACATATCGATTGGCTCATGCCATTCGATTTTTATCAATGATTTGGGCATGAGACGGGTCGCCGCGAAATTCGTACCAAAATTGCTCAATTGCGACCAAAAACAGCATCGCATGAACATTGCTAATGAGATGTTGGACTCTGTCCGCGATGACCCAAATTTGCTCCAGAGGGTCATAACTGGTGACGAATCGTGGGTTTATGGTTACGACGTGGAAACCAAAGCTCAATCATCTCAATGGAAGCTGCCGCACGAACCAAGACCGAAAAAAGCGCGCTAAGTTCGGTCGAATGTGAAAGTTTTGCTGACAGATTTCTTCGATTGCAGGGGCGTGGTGCATCATGAGTTCTAGCCACAGGGTAGAACGGTCAATAAGGAATATTACCTGCAAGTTATGCGCAATTTGCGCGAAGCAATCCGCCAGAAACGCCCGGATTTGTGGAAGAACAAAAATTGGCTTTTGCACCACGATAACGCCCCTGCTCACACATCGTTGCTTGTGCGCGACTTTTTGGCCAAAAACAACACACTAATGATGCCGCAGCCACCGTATTCCCCAGATCTGGCCCCCTGTGACTTTTTCTTGTTCCCTAAACTGAAGAGGTCCATGAAAGGACGACGTTACGCTACGCTTGACGAGATAAAGACGGGATCGAAGGAGGAGCTGAACAAGATAAAAAAAAAGATTTTTTGAAGTGCTTCGAAGATTGGAAAAACCGTTGGCACAAGTGTATAATATCTCATGGGGATTACTTTGAAGGGGACAAAATAGATATTCATGAATAAATAAATAATATCTGAAAAAACACAAAATTCGCGATACTTTTTGAACACACCTCGTATATTAGAAGTTGTAACATTTTATACTTATTCTACCCCAAGCAGAAGTTTGGAACCTGCTCGTGACTTCAACTCTCCGGATTGCAGTATAAGTCACCTGAAGTCTCATTCATTTCGGCTTCCTGCGATATCGAAATCTCGCGAATGAGGCTCTGGCACTTCTTAAGGGAAACAGAAGGCGTCGTAGGAATGGTACTTCTGAGGATAACAGAAACCGGACTGCTAGGCGCCAAGGGATTATTTGACAGTAACAAGCATTTCGAGAATATCTCAGCGAGAATAGAGGATATTAAACGCCAATCAGGTTCTAAGTTTTGAATACACACATTCTTTGATGTCGCTTCGCTTATTCTGTCGTTTAACTTTCGCACTCATATTTTATGCTTTGATACCGAAGGTGTCATAGTATATTGGCGTTGTGCAATGTCCGTCTGGTCACCCTTAGATATAGCGACTTGATTCTTGAATGGAACATATACTAGTCTGGAGTGCTACATCCACTGGGTGGCTAGGAAATCGATAAAATCGATATTCGCAAATCGATAAAGCTACAGATCTCCCACAATTTTAAGACTACAGATACTAAATTTGGTTGGTAGGTTGTTGGCGATGTCCTTCAAATATCGGCATATGCCACGCCTACCTTCGCCGCACCAACCCCTAAAAATTTCAAATGGCTATATCTTCCGCAGTTTTTGAGTTAGAGCCGTCAAATTAGCCACGCCCACACCTGCGTCCATAATCGCCAAAGCCGATATTTCGGAAAGTGTAAATCGATAAGTCCGCATATTTCCCTCAATTGAAGATAGAGTGACCAGACTTGGAAGGTAACTTGCTGGTAACGTCCTCCAAGGATCGACACATATATTTTCAGACCACGCCCACACTCGCCGCCCCCATGACCTTCGGCCCTAGAAATCTGGCCTGTGTAGTCAGCATGATGTTCGTAATTAGTTACTAAGTTAAAGACAAAACTAAATTAATGGAATAAAATGTATGTCATAAAAGTTTTTCGAACAATGTTGTGCTAACATAATTAATTTTCGATTTTATTCAAGAAAATAAATAAAAATATAATTTATTTTAAAGTTCTCTTTCCTTTGACAACAGTTGGTCGATTTCTAATTAATCCCTTGCGCCTTTTCAAGTTCTGAAAAGAGTCAATAGTAGAATATGATTAGTCTTTAATATTCAATATTTAATAGTATGATATTACCTTTCTGGATATAAAGTTCGTTGGTGGAATAAGCCTATCTTTTATCTTTAAAGACGGACGATTGAACTCATAAGGCTTTTTAACTCTGTAGATTCGAACCAGCCAGTGCTCTGTGGTATACGCTTCTTCCAAATAAGTCAAATCAAAATCTTTATTGCCTATTACAGCATTACGGGTCCGATCGTATCCAGAAGGACCCCTATAAACATATGAAAATTTAAAAGGTTTTAGATCTATTTTGCAGGAAGTCCTAAAATATTATTATTATAATTTTTTACACACACATTGAGAAAAATGCTTATTTGCTAAATTATATTAATTGGACAGCAAATTTAACAGCGGGACAAGATTATTCGACTTGGAGACATTCAGATTTATTACGAATTTCGACACAATAATAATAAAAAATACAAATTGAAATCGCTCGGATTGTAAGTCATTGTATGCACATTTATATATAGTAGACGTGAGCTATTTCAAATTAAATAAAACTCGACAAAGCAGTTGAGCAGGTACAGAACTGAACGTGCCGCAAATAATAATGAATAAATAAATTACTAATACTTATTCATTTAGAACATTCCCATAAGCTTTCAATTCAAATGAATTAAATTACTGCTCTCTACCAGAAAGTCCTTCCAAATTCGGTATTTACATTAAATTTACACTGCGATTTATATTTATCCTTCTCCATCTTTGAAAAGGGTTAACAGCAATCTACCCTAAACATTTTGTGACTAATTAAAAAAAATTGGGATGATTATGGGAGCGGCGTTCACTGGAGATATTCAATAAACTTTATTAAAACTCTTCACTTGTGTATTGGCTTTAGCCATCTGTGAAAGTCAAAGAAAATATATGAAAGTTATAGCGCAAATAGGTTAACCTTTTTTAATTTATAGTGTTTTTCCTTTTTTCAGGCGTTGCCAGTAAAATACATTTTGAGTATTTAAACTATGAAAGTGACTAGGAAATATATTAAAATCTTCCAAGAAGCTAGCTTTTAATCTACATTTCAAATATGGAGAATTATATTCCAAGTAGTGGGTCATATTCTTTTTCGCTAGGCATATTGACATTTTACCGATGGGGAGCGCTGACCTGAACATATATCAAAAATCTGAGTTTATATTTAAAATATTAAAATTTTGGATAGTTAGAATGGCAGCTTCCAAATATGTATATTTGATACGATCAGACATTTCATGTGTGACACTTGTTATAAGAAACGTTTAATACCCTATCTAATCGGAACTGTAAACAACCTTAGCTAATTAATTCGGAAAAATTAATTTCGCCACTTATTGGTTTATGTAAGAAGATTATACCAAGCATGGTTCCACTATCAGAAAGAGAAGGAAGAATATGATTAAAAGTCTTTTACGGTAAGTAGGTAAGTTGATATTAGAATTCCAGTTAAGACCCCTATGGGAAAATTGCAGAAATGGTTTTTGTACGCATTCTATCTTATCCTGATGACCTGACTGAATGAAACCCAGGACACCAAAATCTGAAAAGTTAGCTTGTCGAACTTAAGTTTGGGATCTAAACATTTACACAACTTAAAAATACCCATTTTACAGTTGCAAATATATTCTTACCTGTAGTCCAGTTTCAAGTCTCCAAAACGATAGTAGCTCAACTTGTACATAAGACAGTTAAGTAGGGCAGGAGCCCCCTCGGCGTCTACCCTAAATTCACCACGGTCCGTAAAGAAATCAGATTCTTTAATATCTTTTGGATGTTCTCCTTCCGCAATGCGCACCATCCAGAGGAACTTATTGATATCATCACCCGAATAACCAATGACTCCTCCAAATATAACTAATACATAGTCCACATCCAAAGACGTCATGATTGAGTACGATTTCTCTTCAGTTGAAGACATTGCTTTGCCGACTAAAGCTATATGGCTATTATTCCATGTATTATTATCAACTAGCGTTGTTCGATTGGCCATCCCGGCTATTTGGTATCCGTAATCCCACCACGACATTATGCGAGCATCATCGGCAGTGTTTTGGGACAGCCAGTAATACGCCTCCCTGAAATCATCCAATATGTTTCGCGATCTGAAAAACAAAATATAAATTTTTTAAAAGTTGAAATAAGACAAATAAACAAATTCAAAATATTATTTTCGTATTGGGATCTTTGTATTAAAATTAAATTAGTACTTACCCATCCTGGCTATTGTGGAAAGCAAGAACGATTGAGGGACTTGAATACGCGTTGCTCGTGACCCATGTGCAATGCACCGCAAACATCATTAAAATCATCAAAACCGCCAAAATGACAATGCTCTTCAAATTGGAGCTCATGCCACCCTCATGTGTGGGATCGTGTTTGGTGCGATGCCTCAATTTGCCGGCCTGTAAATATCAGATGTTTATATTATTATATACTCGTGGGAAGGTAGCATAAACATATTTCACTATAGTAAAGAGATAAACAAATAAGCATATCATATGAACATCAGAAAGCTGCATCAATCATGATGGATCACCGCTCTAAAAACTCAGCGTAAGCCAGCAGCAGCATGATAAGCAAACAAAAAGGCGAAGCAAAACGATCGAATTCAATCTTATCTTTTACCTAATGGCCTTCAACCTCCAAAGAGCTTGGATGGGCGATATAAACCAATTCAGCGTTCGGCAGCTATTTAGTGGCTAAAATTCGCTCACAAATAGAATATAATTAATGTAATGCATTAATTAATGAGATGCATTTCATTGCTTTTATTTTTCAACTTTATTATGAGACCATCAAGCTAAACACGATCAAACGAATGTTGAATAAGAAAAGAGTTTGACTTGCATTATCTGTTTCTTCAAAGGTTTCAAAAATATAATTATCAACTGTAAGAAACTGTTGGTGAGTATCATGAGCGTTGCGGAAAGCCATTTTATAGTCAGGAATGGCATCCATTAAATATGAATTAAAAAATAATAAACTACCCGATACTTTCCACATAGCAAATTGAGATTCATGGATTTTTGACACACACAAATTTAGAAATTGAGTGTGCTCCACAGGCTTTCACATTGCTTTGATGCCTCTCAAAATTGACGAAATGTTATTTGAATGAAAAACTTAATAAAAGTACATTAACAATTGACAATTTTCAAATTACGTATATCGTACAATAAATTGGGCTTAGAATTTTTCAATTTACATTAATGCAAGAGAATACTTTAAATGAATTAATTAAGCTGTTTTCTAATAGTTTGGATGGAAAATTAATGTTAAGTTATACATCGGAGTTTTATCAATTGTTTTATTAACAAGTTGCTAAATTATATATTTAGCATTTGCACTTAACAAACAGAATCATCGTTTCGAGTATGAGTAAAAAGCAAAAGATCGTTTTCAACCCGTGTTTTAAAATGACGAGTATGATTTTGCGAGTGATTATTGCAGCTCTCTGATATATCTATATTGATATATTAACTATGCACAGGTAGAAAAAGATTGTATTTACCTTATCGTATAGGCTCTTCTTCTCCAGTGATTCGTCGAGGTCATCTGTTTCCGAGACGGAGTTCATAGCATTTCCGGTTCGCTTCGATGCATCCTCCTGCAGAAAGACGTCCAATAGTCCGGAGAAGGCGACACCAGCAAGCATGCACACAACTGGCGTTAGGGTCAACATCAGGCGGACCATGACGCCGGCAAAGTAGACAGCACTTATGGCGTAGAGCACAACAAAGACGCGCTCATCGTTGATTTGCTTGATGCTATACCAGAGACCCACTGGGAAGGCGCAGACCAAGATGTGCAGGTCGAAGAAGAACGAGAACCAGGTGGTGGGCTGATGCTCTGAGACTGAAGCAATAATGGGTATGTGAATCTTTGCATAGCCCGTATCCCAAAGCGAGTAAAATCGTCCACTCCATGGCGCGACGACGCCCATCATGGTCAATCCAACGACGGCAACAAAGACAACGGCCGCCGCCAGCAGGCCGCCAACAATGAAGAGTTTCTTGAACTCATTCCGGGATAGCACGGATTGCAAATGTCGCAGCACGGCGACAGCCATGAGAAGCACAAAGACACCCATCGCAGCCATGTGCTCACTTGTGCGTATCGGCTGGAATCCCACGAAGGGTATTTGCATCGAGAACAGCAAACCCAGGATGTAGAAGGTGCTGTAGCTGGTCAGCAATCGGGGCGAGTAACGGCCCATTATGAGCAGGACAAAGACATGCAATGGTATCAGATTAATGATAAACACATATCCGCCCCACGCAGACACCATGTAAAAATAGGAAATCGCTGCGCCTGCTGACCAGAAAACCGAACCCGTCTTCACGGAACGCACCCAGAGGAAGTAGGTGAATTGCAGGGCAAAGATGGCGATGCCTTCATTATCATAGGAGCCAGCCACAGAGCGACTAATATATCCAGGCACAATGGCAATAAAGCTAGCTGCAAAAAGTCCAGCGCCCGGTGACCAAAGCTCCTTCGTGAGCAGATACGTCGAGATTGATGTGAGCCCACTGAAAACTGGGGCCAAAAATACGCAGATATCTCGAATGTGCACCGGAATATTGAGAACATGCAAGATGTAATGGATGCTGCCGGAGGTGATCATCAGGCCGGGGTAAACAGTGCCGCCGACAATGCGGCCGAGGGGATACCAGGCGCGCTCATCAAACCAATTGAGAAACTTGTACCAGCCATGCTGCACCATGTAAGCAGTCGCTCGATAATTGAACCATGGATCGAATTCGTGGATGATCGACTCGAATCGGATGACGGCAAAGAGGCGTGACGAGAAGCCGGCGATCCATGCAATGAGTAGGACTGCAAATGTTATAAGGCTGCTGTAGCCAGCAACCTTACTATTTAATATCCTTGAGCTACGATTCATTTTAAATGCCTCCACACCTAAATTTGTAACACTATTGGAGACAACTGAGACACGTAGCCTAAAAAATAATACCGGCGATTACAGTGTGGCCATCACACGTCATTTTGTTATCGTGCATGAGGGGTCTTACACGTTACAACTGCAGTCACACGCATCTTCATAAAAGTAACATTAGGGATATTCCTGCATGAAAAAGTTTGTTTTATTTTATTTAATTCTTGATGGTTATGGACATATGAAAAGAGAATTCCACTAATTTTAATTGAAATATTGAATTATATACAAAATTAATTAGCTAAATTATTACTTCCCTTATAACATATAATATATATAAAACTTATATAATAACATATATATATATATTAAATAACTAAATATTTTGAATATACACAATAGTAATAATAATAAAGGGAAATTAAAAGTATATGCTAGTATAAATAGTAAAATTCAAGATTGTGCGACGTAGTCCGAAAAATTCAAGAACGAAGCATATATTCGTAAATAGGTTAAAATTTACCTTCAAAAATGTAGATTTTGGAATTGATATTAAGCTGTTATGCCTCAATAAGCAAAATGAATTCAAATATGAATTTTAGTTTAGAATAAGCAAATGTAACATGAAATGAATAAAACGTTATAAAATGTTCCACTTTGCGCATTAATCGTTTCTGTTTTTCGGTTACCGACAAACGTTTCATTTTCAATTTGTTTTAAATAGAATGCACGTCACTGCAACAGCTGTTTTAATTGTTATGCTAAATTTGTACAGCCAAAATAACCAAAGAACTATGCGAGCGTCTGTACCCAATCCATTAATGAATCCATAACTATTAACTTTCTTAAAAACAGAGGATTCCCAGGAATTTTTTTTGTGGCAGACATATCTGTCGCCAGTGGCATGGTTGGCTCTTAAAAAGCAGTTTGTTTTACTTCAAAAGCCAGCACATGGAGTTGAGAAATTGAGTTTGTTCCACAGGCTTTGACATTGGCTTGGCGCCAAAATATTATTGGAATAGTAAATATTAATGTCTGAGTCCTAATATCTCTGTCCAGCTCCGTCGTAGCCTCTGCCTTTCTTCCTATGACACAGAACGGTTCTGGCCCTGTTAGGGGCGCCCATTCTCGCCGCTGTATCCCTGTGGCCCGGGACCCAATTATGAGTCCCGAGTTGGTCAAGCTTAGATCTTATAATAGTACATTAATAATTGAAATTTTTTTAATTGCCCACATAATTACTCAATTCACATTTATTGCAAGAGAACAAGAAAGTAATTAAAAAAATTTTTTTTTTAATAGTTTGGTTGGCTGCAAAAATGAATATTAAGTTCTTCCTCGGTGTTTTATAACTTCTTTATTTAAGAAATGTTTTTTAATCAAAAATGTTGCATTTCATTTTAGTATTTGAGTATAGACTAGAAAAATAAATTATAAGCTATTTGTGAACACTTTTAATTCTCCAATCTAATAAATCGTCAACACTGCATTCTTCTTCGGAGCTGGAAGCAACATCGACGAACTCAAGTGGTCTTTTTTCAGAACGTTGCTTTTTGAATATGCAGTTTTTTCTGTCGTTGATTTTGATGAATCTCTTCCAGTTTTCAATTTGTTCGTCTATTTCCTTCAAATGTCTCTTATTATTTAAGCTATCCTGCTCCTCTGAGACTATATTATTCGATATTGTAGCAGCTTCTCTGATTTCACGTTGAAATTTAATCCATTCCGTTTCCAGATCACGATCGCTCCCAGCCACAGTCACCGATTTCTCCTGATCAAAGAACTTTTCGGGTAATACCTGAGGCGTATTTAATTGTACTACTTGAGGTGCGGTTTCAGAACTTCCACCAGTTTGCAGCTTAACATCACTGTTTTGTGCAATGCTCTCTGAGACTACAGGTTTGGCTTTTGGTGGTATCTGCTCAGAGTTTGCTGTACTCAAGGTATCTGAATTTTTCGTATCGGAGTCGTTTCGCTGTCGTTTGGCGAGTTCCAAATTTTGCTTGTGTTGCTTTGAGTTCAAGTGCACTTTCCACACACTCTGTTTGATGGGGATCCTGCAAATAACGCATGACAATTGACCTGAAGAATCATACGTGTAATATCTGTTAAGAAAACCAAGAGAAATAGTCACATTTTTGCTTAATCTAAGTGAATTTCATAGCCTGAGCAATATAAGAGTATGCGAAACGATGCCGAATAATAATCACAAGCAATACAAACAAAAACAGCTCTGATTATAATGTGATTACATTATAACGTTATTTAAAAAGGATATTTAGCAATGGGTGAGTCCACTTTTATGAATTTGCATTTTACTTCCGTCTTTCGTCGACTTTTGCCATTAAGTTTGAATAATTCTTTACTCATTATTTATTTTATATTATTATTGAGAAGTTAGAGATGAGCGAATTTGTTATTTTTTGGTCAGTGTGACAACAATTGCAAATATCGATATTTTTCCTTCAGATTTGACTATTTTTAATCGTCAACAGCTGGAAACTGTTTTGACACCCGCTTGTTTATACGGTTCAGCTGTTGATGTTGATAAAGAAGAATTTACTTGTATTTTTTATCCATTTTTAATGGTATAAAATGCGCTATTAATTTCAAGTGAGCAAAAGCAGAGGAATTTCTTGAAAACATTGCACATACTAAGAATTCCATAGAAAAGTCAACCGGGACTACAATTTGAAATGCTTATAAGCAAACTGATTTTTCATATGTGTAAAAAAATGTCAAAATTTTAAAAAAAAGTCTTGCAGATTATTTCAGTTAATAATTCAGGGAAATTGTTTTGAAAGTCGGAAAAGCTTTTTTTTCTTACTTAATATTTTTTGCGTATCTTTGTTATGGTTCCGATCTATTAAAAAAAAAAGTGTTATATTTGTTTGTATTGCCTGCTTCATGCGAAATATATTATTATTTATATTGTCATATATTATCAAAATATTATATAATAACATATATAATATAGGTGTCAATTAGACTAAAGAGTGGATGCATAAAAAATAAAATTAAAAAATCACTTGTTCCTGATTTGCTGAATCCAAATTCAATTCTGACATTAATTTTATTCCATGAGAATCTAAATCCATATATAGTAAATGCTTTACGTATATGCATTATTTTTTCGTATATAGTTAATTAAAAAATTTCTTGACATAATTTTTGATAAAAAATAAAGTTCTATTGGGTAGCATACATATGTATGTATGTACATAAGTTTGAGTGCGTGTACATTCGTACATACATATGTTCGTATGTGCGAGTGCATCACTATCTCTCGTGATTACTCTTGACTTAGTTAAAGGTGATATTACAAGTCATTTTAAAATCAGTTTATAGCAAAAGGTTTACTTTGCGACATGGCGTTGAAATTTGCTGCGAATTTAAACTTCCTTTTCACTGAAACTGCTGCAGCTATTTCTGAAAGAATTCGATTAGCGCATCGGCATGGTTTCCAGGCAGTGGAAATACCATATCCTAGTGGCGAACTTCAGGAAGTCAAGGAGGCCATCAGTGAGACTGGAATATTAATCAGTCTGATGAACATTGCATTGGGTGAGTCTCAATTGCTATACGTACATCTGTACATATGTATGTACATGCCAGTGTTGGTAACGGTCGAAAACAAATCAGTCAAAGATCAAAATACGAGAAAAACTACAATAAAATATCTTAATCAAAAGCCCAAATAATTTTTAAAAAAATTGTTTTTAAACTTGTTTTTATTTGACATAACGACAAAATCGATGCATATTTTTATGACCTTGTATGAATAATTCTTTGGTTCATACAGAGAACTGGTGACGTCAAACAAACTGCTTGTATATTTGTCCCACTAGCAGGATAAACAATCCAATAAATCCATCATAGGAAATGGACAAAGCCTACGTTTAGATGCTCCAAATGGAAACCGCAAAATTGCTCCACTTTGAAAATGGAGGCGATTGAGCTACCGATTTTTAAAGTTAGTTTAGTTGTTTTATATGAAAAAGCATCGGTTTTTAATCGCTTTTGCAGAGTCTTAGAAGTATTTTTCCATTTTTATTAATTCAAAATAGTTAATGAATTTATTTTAAATAAATATTTTGTGATCGTGTGTAAAATTTGTTATTTTGAACGTAAAATAACAAAAGATAAGACATTATTATTATTAGTATTAGTATTAGTATTATTATTGATATTAGTATTAGTATTGATATTAGTATTATTATTATTATTATTATTATTATTATTATTATTATTATTATTTTTATTATTATTATTAGTATTATTGTTATTATTATTACTATTATTATTATTACCATTATTATCATTGTTATTGAACATTTAGCAAGAAAATGAATATAATAAAGTACATTAAAATTGTATTTCAGATGGCACAAGGGAAGAGCTAAAGTTCGGATCTACAAGCATTCCAGGGGAGGAAAATAATTTTAAGACGCAGTTGGATAAATCAATCTCATATGCGAAAACTATTAATTGCAAAAAGTGAGTGTGATCCAAAATCTCCAAGAATGATATGTGAGTGATTATTATCCGTGAATGAGCATTGTGATCACACAATTCTTCTTTTCCATGAAAAGTTGGGTTTGATGGAATCTTTAAGCTTGTTGATGTTTACCCCACTTCAATTCAATTTCTCTTAAAATGAAAAGCTCAGCAGTGCGTTACAGGTGAAGAGTCACGATATTTGCCTTCAAGATAAGTTCTTACATTTAGACGATGTGCAACAAGCCGCTTCTTGGTATTCTCGACCGAATATGTTCATGCCTGGCGAAAGCGTTTGCAGTTCACCTCGCATATCGTTTATCATTGTTGATAACCTGAAGAATTTTGCATGACTGGCTTGGGACACCTGCGACCTTTTTGCTTTTGAGCACTCTTACTAATTTGTTAAGATTCTGTAACACTAATGTCTATAATATATTAACGTTATTTTTATTTCTTTCCAGAATTCACTTGATGGCAGGCACAGTTGACAGCAAACTGGAATGTGACCATTTTAAAACATATGTATCAAACTTAAAGAAAGCATCTGAGGACTTGCAATTGAACAACATGATTGGAGTAATAGAACCTATAAATAAATATGCCATTCCATCATACTTTATGAACTCTTACGAAAAAGGTATAACAATATATTAAATATTTGATTTGATACGTTTTTGAAATAGAGTTCTCTCTTCTTGTAACAAGAATGAACAGATGATGTAATACTTTCTGTAGAGGGTAAGGGAATTAAAACAGGTCGATCAGGAACCACTTAAAAATATGCATAAAGCTTTTTCATAGCTGGCTTTCCCCACTTTGCGCCGAGTACTCAAAATATTTGGCTGACTCCTGATTTTATTCCTTACTCTTTTCACTTTTTTAATATAATCTGAAATCAATCGTGCGTCTTCTCTAATCAACCACATTACCTGATATTGCGTAGCATAAACTAATATTTATAGTTTGCAATTAATTTCTTTGACATCAAAATGAATAACTTCTAATATAAATTTTCTTTGACAGCATCAAATGTTTTAAGGGAAATCAACAGCGATAATATTAAACTAATGGTGGACATATACCACCTTCAACACATTTGTGGAAACTTCACTAAGACCTTGGAAGAAAATAAAAATGTAATTGGGCATTTTCAAATTGCGCAAGTACCAAATCGAAATGAGCCAGATACGCCAGGTGAAATAAATTACGACTATGTTTTTGAAACACTGAAAATGTTTGGCTATAATGATTGGATTGGATGTGAATACAAGCCAAAAACGACGACCGTCGAAGGTTTAAATTGGATTTCGAAATACAATGTTAAATCTTAAGTATATTATAATATACATTTAGAAAATTATTTGTGGTTATTTTTGAACAAACCCATATGGTAATATTTTTTTAAAAAATACATTTTGCATTCAAGCGCCTAAAAGAAAATATTCTTAAAATTTTTATGAACTAAATGAAAACTGAATTTTAAGGAATAAAGATTGCAGTTGAACAAGTTCTAATTCTAAAGTAATTTGATTTTGTACAGATAAAAGTGTTTTTATTATTATTATTGGGGGTGCCATTTTAGTCTTTCCAAGTGTTAGATCAGATCTCTGTTACGATTTTCCCTGTGAGCATCTGCACGACAATTGGGACACCAGTCCTTAGTGAGAAGTTCTGAAAGGATAGTCAAGTTAATATATTTCCTTACCATTATACATATTTTCGGTGCTAGATGTATGTGATCCCCAAGTTGGAGTGCTTGGAGTCTAGCCCCACATGTTGTTTGGTTAACATTCTGACAGGGGCGTCAAGGGCGGGCCTATTGAAGGCTATGAAATCTACAAAAGCGACTCCGGTTGGCATGGTGACTGGAGTGTCATCTTTCACGTCTTCCTCCTCTCTCTAACGATAAGAGTAATCAGCAGTCGGCCATGGCCGACAATTCGGTTCTTCTTAGTAACTAACCTATATAATTTTGATTTGTTTTGCACAATTTTATTTAATTTTTAATCTATTTCGTATCTTACACATATATTATTTATTTTATTTTATTAATTTCACATTTTGCTCCTCTTTAATTTGTAATATGTAATATTGTTTTTATATTCCATTTATTTTTTGGAATTTTATATATTTTTAAATTTTAAGCTGGTGGACAGTAAATAAAATGTATATAATCAAATAATAAATAAATACATAGCATACAGCTTCTTATTTATTAGCGAATGTGAATTTTTTTCTTTTTCATATATCGCAACAGCTTTCTGCTGGATTCCTGGCGGGCTAGTTTGTAATACATCCCGACCAATTTAAATCTAGTTGCCAAACAATGATTTTTGAAAAAGCGAATATTTTGACAATTTTAACTAACAAACCTGCACAGAAGACGTACATATCCAAGTGTGCAAGCAGTCTCTTTAATATTTATTTTTTAATTATAAAATTTAATATAAACTTTATCGGCAAAAAGTTTAATAAAAAGAATTTAAGTTGCAAAATTATAGTTATCGTAGTGTTCTATTCTATTGTTTCAAAAGTCTGCAAACTATAATGTGTATGAGTTATTCGATAACTGTCGCAAAAGATATCGATTGTTAATAGATGTTTATTGAACAAACGGGAACGGGAGCGTCACAGCTTGCATATGTATCTTAAATGTACGGCCATTAATCTGTGTAAATGTTGTGAGAGTGATAAAGAAAATTGCATTAAAATGATGATATTATCAAAGGCATTCACATTAAATTAGTAAATATTTGATGCAGTTGCTGAAGTAGTTGAACTCCTAATTATATTAAGTTTCAATTGGCGTGCGATAGTCGTTTTTTATTATATTTTTAGTTCAGCAGAAGTGCGAAGTGTGTCTTAGCAAAATAAAAATAAAAATCAGAAGAACATAACATTCCCTTGTGTGTGGCAAGAAGCGACGAGTCGATTATGTTTAGTATAAGTGAATTGTGCTGCATGTTTTGCTGCCCACCCTGCCCCGGACCGATAGCTGCCAAACTCGCTTTCCAGCCACCTGAGCCGACCTACAAGCTGACGCCAGCTGATGACACAAATATCAAATACAATTTACAGCTCTACGATCGTGCCGAATGGCAATACTCGGAACGTGAAAAATCCAAAATCGAAGCGTTCTTCACGCGAACATCGCGTGGCAATTTGATAACGTGCACTTATGTCCGTTGCAGCAAAAATGCAAAATATACTCTTCTATTTTCACATGGAAACGCTGTCGATTTGGGTCAGATGAGCAGCTTTTATTTGACCCTCGGCTCACAGATCAATTGCAATATATTTGGCTATGATTATTCGGGTTATGGGATGAGTGGTGGGAAACCCTCAGAGAAAAACCTCTACGCAGATATCGAAGCTGCTTGGCAAGCAATGCGGACAAGGTGATTAATTGTATTCAATACGAATAAAATAAACATTACTTATTCGATTGAGTCTTGTCTTTAAAGGTTAAACATTAGTCCAGAAACCATTATTTTATATGGCCAAAGTATTGGAACTGTTCCAACTGTTGATCTCGCCTCTCGTCACGAAGTTGGCGCAGTTATTCTTCATTCGCCGTTGATGTCGGGCCTGAGAGTTGTATTTAGGAATACGAAAAGAACCTGGTTTTTTGACGCTTTCCCAAGGTAAATTGCAACAAACAAAATAAAAGATTATCATCTAAAAATACATTATTTACGAAACACACAGTATTGATAAGGTCGCTAAAGTAAAGTCACCAGTTTTGGTAATTCACGGAACGGATGACGAGGTTATTGACTTTTCCCACGGAATGGGTATTTACGAGCGGTGTCCGAAGACTGTGGAACCCTTTTGGGTAGAGGTAATTTTGTGCTGAATGTTTATTTAAAATCTCTATTTTAGAAGGTGGAAATTGTTCCGTTTTTTTCTTATTTCTTAAGCAGTTTATTTCTTTACTCATTTCAAATGATCGCTCGTTTGAACTTAACTCGTTGGAATTGTTTTAGAATGCGTTGATGTTTTGCTTTTGTTAAATTTTTTTTGTTATCGATCGTTAGTTGCATCGAGCGATTACATTTACACCCAACTGCGAGATGCAACCGTGTTTGCTTCTTGCATTGTGTCATTTGCTCATTGCTATATGTTTACTTTGGCCACACCAAAAAAAAATTTGTTTTAATTACTTCATGGTTCAATTCGAGAGATGGTTCAATTGCAGAGGATATGAAATATATAGAATGATGATATGTTAGTCTGCTTGGATATATTGGGGAAAAAGAATAATAATAATAATATAATATATATATAGACACATATGCTACTGCTACTAAATTACCATTATTTAATTGTAATTAAATTTAGATGCGAGCAGGTGATCTTTTCTTGTTCTGTTTTTCTTTTCTTAATTTTTTTGAAAGGTAAGTTCAGACTATTTTTTTTTTTCAAATAACACCTTATTTTATATGTAAATTATTAAACTCTTTCAAATATCGGCTAATAAAACTTTTCCCGCGAAAGCTTCAGTTTTACAACTGAAGTCACCAAATTCTATCTTTAAAATAAATATAAAAAAATATATATATATCCTCCCACACAAATTGCGAAAACTTATACTTATTCTTAAGCTGGATAGATTACTGATTGATTAAGTTGATTACTGACAACCGTTTTTCCTGGAGTTGGCACCAGCAATTAAAATGTTACTTTGACTTCTTGTATCTTCTATGCTCTTTTGAGATAGCAGCCTTACGGCCAGGTATTGCCTATATTAGCCGGTTGACCTGCTTTATACGATTAGGTTACTGTTCTTTCTTTAATCAGATTATGCCAGCATACATCTTTTTAATATAAGCAAATTCGTCAGTAGAAGAGGATAGGGTTTATTTTGTCCTCCGCATCTGCCGCAACCAATTTATAGCTGTCTGGTTTCTCGGATTTTGACTCTGCCTCTTGTCCATTCTGTTAGCATCTAAGGAGGCTAGATTGGGGGCAGAGATAACCCTAGTAGAACCACAGAGGACCCTATGGAAAAACACACAACAGAGAATCGAAGAAAGAATCATCTCAGGTCTCAGTGCTCAAGCCATATATTTCTTAGGTATATTTCATTAAAAAAGATGAATAACCATGGAGCAGAATAAATATTTATAATACTCTCCGGTCTCCAGAACAATTAGCAGAACCTGTCGATTTTGTGAGAATGAGGATAATGCTGCAGATATATCATAGCAACAAGTCGCACTTTAGCAAGCAATATATATATCTAGTATCCTTGGCATATCTGTTATCAACCAGAGGGACTTATGCGTCCTCAACGTGGTAAAAATGCTTGGTTAATAATAATAAATCCCTGCAGGTAGCAGTTGGTTTGCCTTGCTTTGATTTGGTTCTCGTATCTCTGATAAATATTTCGTATTGCTCGCTTTTAAAGCTTAACCTGGCCTAGCCTAGTGAAAAATTGAATACATCCGTTTTGTTTTCGAATTGCACTCTGCTAGACTTCAGTTTCAGATATGAAATTTAATAAAATTCTTTCTATCTTTTCAGGGAGCTGGTCATAATGATGTTGAACTGCATCCCCAATACTATGAACGGTTGAGAAAATTTCTGTCCGTGGAACTGATCAAATGACAATTAAAGATCAATGTCGAGGGATGTGCTTTTAATAATACTTCAGAAGGAGCAACTAGTTCCAATCCTTTGGCAGCCAGCTTGAAACTCACTCAAAAACCTCAGACGACATCAACAGCGACAGAACATGAATCTAATAACAAAAATAAAAAGCCTGATGATAACGATGGTTAGTAGCACATACAGAAAAACAAATAAAACTAAAAACAACAAATACTTACGTTAGTATTTTTTTTAATATCATTGATGATTGCCACGCCCAGATAGCTAAATAAAGCATAAACGAGAATTGAAAATAAAAAAAAAAACATGTTATTTGACACAGCTTTGAAGTGTTGCCAAATTTAAAAATTAAATGGCTGATCAGTGTAATAAATTTGGAAAAAATATTGCTGACGATCTCTTGGAGATGCTGAGCAAAGGATTTTCGAATCGTCTTTCCCCTGTTACCATCTGTTATTGCACTAGTGTCAAAGTTAGACTGGATCTTAAGAAAAGTGCATTTCACACACTTCAAACAAATTGTAAAAATATTTTTACCTCCGACTAGTTTTAATCGCGAATCGAGCTATGACGAACAGCTTTCTTGAAGCCATGTCTAATGGTCAGAACAAGTTAAATGTAAAACTCGAAATTTGTTTTAAAACCTTTCTTAGTTCGAAATTCAGCTATCCAGCAAATTATGTAAAGTTTTAGAAGTGATTTTTGGCAAACATAAAAGTTATCGATAAATATAAATCTAATATTGATCAAATCTTTACAGGTCTTTCAGCATCCAGTTCGACATCAATTAAAGATCTGGCCGAAAAGTTTCTCTAGCAAAAAAAATTGGGCCTAACCTCTTCGGCCCAAAAAAAGTGTTCTTTGCAACTATCAAATATCAGTTATTCAAAGCGACATGATAACATAGAAACCAGCCGAAACCAACCTGAAAATAGCTCTCCTCAATACAATATTATAAAATCCGATGAGATGATTGTGGCCACATTTAAACAAATAAATAACCCTGCTCCAACACTCCCCATACACTCTCCTCATTCACCTGTGCATCCGAATTCAAATTCCAGTATACAGCAAAATAAACTTTCTGGTCGGTATATAAATAATAAAATAGTTCAACAAAAGTCTGCTAACAAATTACTTAGTGCTAAACAATTGACTGAACACAAAACACCACATTTCAGTGTAAATGAAAATACAAATGCGAATGCGAATGCGAATGAAAGATTATCATCAACCACTACTCACTCAAGTATAACATGTAGTTGTATCAAATCACCCAAGTACGATAAGACATTTATCCAAAAGGAGCCCAAATGTGTTGATTTCACAAACGTTTCGGCAACAAATTTTACAGTTAAGGATCAGAAGTCGCCGAAACAGAAAAGAAATACGCATCAGCAGCAGCAGCAGCTACTCAATATAACACCATCTACAAAAAAAACATCAACGAATGATTTCAATTTGAAAATCATTGCACCAATTGCTGCATCAGATGTTAACCAACAACAATTGAGGCCTTCCTTCGGAGTTCAAGACAATCATAATGCCAGTCATCAGTTCACAATCAAAACAAGTAAATCGGAACAGACTTCGCCAAATATGATGGGCGGCATTAATCAAAAAAAGACGACTGCTTCGCATGGCAACAATAAAAGAAGTACCGATTCCTTGCACTATGTTTCATCAATGGATCCGTGGATAAAGAAAAATGATGATTTGCAAATGAATAGTTTCAGTGAGGCTGGCTGGGAAATTGCCGCGGATCCTTGGATTAAACGTCCAATCGATTCGCTTGTAACAGATAAAACTGCACATTCTAAGGAAAGAACACAGGAAAATGCTTGTACTAAGGATGACTTTATGATGGAGGCAACAAGCAAACGATCTTATTTGAAACCAAATATGCACAAACAGAAACTATACAGAAATGAAGAATCCATACTCTCTGCGCCTCCATCTCCCCATTTAATTACCACTTCAAATAATAGTTGTACTATCAATCATTTGCCACAACAAAAGAATTTGCCAACGAAGTCTGCCAGTTTTTCACCGGCTCGGGGTAAACAATTTCTAAATCCATTCGAGGAGACATTCACCTATGGCAATATCCAAACCCTTTCCGTTCCATCCGATTATGATGACGATCAGTCCAAACTCAATAAAAATTTAACTGTGAACAGTTGCAATAAATTACAGAATAGGCATAGCTTCTCCTCCATATCGAAGCAGTCGCGCGAGGAGCTCCAGTTAAACATTCGTCGTCTGTCCGAGCAGATGGCTCAATCAAATCTTGTACAATTCTCATTGGACGATTGCAATGTAAATAATATGGTAGATGACGCAGAAAGTTTCTACCAGGAAATACCCGCGTCAACGACAGAATTGCATACAGTGGAAAAGACAGGTTATAAGACGATATTGAAATTCAAGGAAAGTTTTCAAACATTTAAGCACAACAATCCCAAAGTTTCCACAGTTCTGGGGAAGACAAAAGTCTACATTAGACATCAAAAGCCGAAACCAATGCCAGAAACCACCTGTTAAAAAACTATTGTTCAACATTCAACAAACAACAAAAAAAAATAATACAAATGAAAGAAAATGAAAAGAAAGAAAATTGAGAACTTGGATATTCGTGTCCTTATATTCGAATCAAAATAAGCTACATAAGTATACATACAAAAGAATGAATGAGAAGCAAGCAAGTTTATCAAACACTTTTTATTTGAGCCTGCAAGTAAATATGCATTTATATTAAACAATAGGAATGCTCTTCTACATTCCCAAAAAAAAAAAATAAAATACAAACGTGTTGTTTTTAAGTTGTAGGCTGAAATATATTTGCAAACAAAATGTTCTAATGTATTATTTTATTGTATTAATATAATTTCATGTAAATCCCTTAAATTGATTGTAATAAAATCATATATACATATATATAATTATAAAATTCACTTTTCGTAGATTTCAATTAGCATCATTTTGTTTCTTCGGAATGCGAATGTGTTAATTGTCCATCGGGATTAATTGCTTGGCTTTTTTCTTTTTTTTAACTTAGTTCCGAAACTTTATATAGCTGTTCAAAGTATAAGTCGAAGTATAATGCCCGATATCTGTCTTCAAAATGTGAAACTTATTTATAAATTTGCTGTCACAGATGTGGCAGCTTTAACAGAGCAGTTGAAGTTATCATATTTGCTCACAGTTTGACATTCGTTTTACTATCACTGATGCTTAAGCATTGAAGCGGCATGGCAAACAAATAGAGGGGAGAGACGGAATGTTACCTTCGCTAGTATTTTTCACACTATTCACAACTTGTTACTTGTAATGATAGTATATTTTTTACAATTAAAATTGCAGTTATTCATTTTATTTAACAGAGGCAGTATTAGCAGAGCATTCTACATTCATTTATGTTAATATTTTAACGGCATGTACGCAATCAAATAGACAATTTGTGCGAAATCGAATGTCATGTTCGCTATAAAGCTTGATACTTTTATTAAATACAGCAATCTTATTTTCTGATTTGCTTGTGTACTGGTATATTGGCAATTGCAACAAGTGTTACTATTAAACCGTGCATATATTATTTTTTAACAGACAACATGAAGTAACATACATATTTACAGTTTGATATTCGACTTACATTCATTTATGGTAATGTTTTTTTCTGTTAAGCAGATGTATGCCCTGTTATTCATCATACACATTAGCGGTAGTTTTAAAATAGCATTCACAGTTAACATACATATCTACAGTTTGACATTCGTCTCACATTAATTTAAGTTAATGCTTAAGCGACATTTGAGCAAAAACAAAATTCAAATTCACAATATTAGAAAATTAATATCAGCTTAACTATTCTGAATTTTATTGAGCATTCGGCGTCGTTGAATCAGATTCAATATCAAGTATAGAGAGAGAGAGAGAGGAAATCGTCGCTCAATCCGTTTTTCAACTCATATTATATGATATTTAGGCGTTAGCCATGTTTTTAAATCGAAATATGAATTAACTTACAAAATTTAAATATATATTTTTTGTGTAACTTAAAACCAAAAAGATCTGTTGACAGGCAAAAAATAATCAAATACTTTTTCTTGTTGCGAAATTTTGGCGGTATTGTTTGGGGGCCGCAAAGCTAAAATTCACAATGTAACTCCACTGGTAACCAGTGTGGACTCTGTGAACAGCTGTTCGACGGTGTCAAAATAATTGACTGACATATTTTGACTTAGTTATCGGCTATAGAAGCGGCAAGTTCATCGAAATGGAAATAGTAAATTATGAATGATTAATGTTTTTAATCTTCGAGAAAAAAGTGTGCTTATAAACGCCGTAAGGCGATATAATTAATTCTTGACATATTTGCCCCTAATCAGACCTTTTTGTTTTTAGTCTCACAAACGAAATACATTGCGATTTCGTTCGCGACATTTTTCGTTGATTTATAAAATGGGCTTTAACTTAAGCATTTCGATTGTTTTACACCATTTTTATCTGGAATTTTTCATTATCGATAACCAACAGATCAGCGATCTTTGACTTTTGAAACTTTGGTAATGGAATCTTTTATCACAACCACTTTGCCTACTTTGCTGCAAACCACCAAAACCATTTAATTTGTAAATTTATGAAGCAAAAACATTTATTTGTTCGCTTGGGTGTTCGAGAAATTGCTTGAGGTATTTAAAATATACTATATTAATTTATAGAAGATAATAAACATATTTAATATTAATAAACTCTCAAATTTGACGGTAAACATCTGAAAGGTTGAGAGTATTGGGATCTATTTAAATTTTCATTGGCGAAGAAGTTTTTCACGCAAGGTTGTCTTATCTGCTGCGTGCGACACAGCCTCCGATAATTTATTTAATTTCGTTAGAAAAAATCACATCAACGCCTTAAAAAATTGACCATTATTCACATCACATTTACTCTGAATGCAAAAACACATTTACAAAGAATAGCAAATTGCAATGTATAATTCTGCCTACAAATTTATTTTTATTATATTTTTTGCTCAAAAATTTGTCAATCAACTAACAGGTGCAGCTGATACTGATGCTGATTTTGTCTACGCGAACAGCGTTTCAACTCTGAAAACTTCCAATGCGATTAGCAAGACGTGGCTCTGTGTGATTGGCATATTCCCATCAGCTGCAAATGTGCTAATGTTTCCAGTATGAACAGTGTCTCACTTCAATGAAAAAATTCCATTCGTTCCGCCTGTTGCTGTGTGTATATGAGACTATACTGCAAAGTAAAATGTGCACTTTGGTTGGTTTCGATAATGACAGATCTGTCCGTTAGTAAATATTGACAAATGTTACGTAAGCTGAGGAAGCAAAATATTTTTATTTTAAAGATAAATAATCCTTACCGCAAATTAGAAATACCAGGTACAGTATAAAATAAATAATGAATATTGTTCAAACAAATTCTATAACAGGGAACTGCAAAGCAAAAAATTTTCCGGCTCTAGGCCTAATAAAGTTTAAATAGCCAAATTGGCATCACTTGCATCTGCGTAACATTCGATAATTTATCGAAATCGTGTCTAGTTACTATCGGTGAGTGTGATTAGTATGTGTTCCATCCATATGTGTGTACGAAAATATACAGATTTGGAAAAAACGAGGAATTGCTAAACAATTTGTAAATACTCCGATTTAAAATGGGAGTACCCGCATTCTTCCGATGGCTTAGCAAAAAGTATCCGTGCGTCATTATCGAATGTAATGAGAACAAGGTATAGTTATTTGTTAACGAGCATAAATACGATTTATCTAACCGGGAAAAATTCAGCAAGTAGATCCGGACACGGGAAAGAATATCTACGAGGATGCAACGTTGCCCAATCCCAATGGGGTCGAGTTCGATAACCTCTATCTCGATATGAACGGCATTATACATCCATGTACACATCCCGAGGATAAACCGGCACCCAAAAATGAGGAGGAAATGATGATCGCTATTTTCGAGTGCATTGATCGACTTTTCGGCATTGTTCGCCCAAGAAAACTCCTCTATATGGCCATTGACGGCGTTGCGCCCAGAGCGAAAATGAATCAACAAAGATCCCGAAGATTTCGCGCTGCAAAAGAAGCAACCGAAAAGCGTTTGGAAATTGAGCGCATTCGAGACGAACTTTTAACACGAGGTAAGCATTTAATGTGTATGTGTGTGTGTGTTTGTGTATGTGTGTTTTTGTGTTTGTGTATGTGAATGTTATGTATGTGTTTGTTACACAGCCCAGCAGCGAAAAGAATGCATTACGAATTCGATTCGTGAGCTGTACTAAAGTAATCACTTTACATGCTGAATGCAGTCGTAAATGGTTATTTTTCAAATGAATATACAAAGATATACTCTTGTAAACCAAAATGTATTTATAAATATATGTTCAAAATATTGGAAGTTTACCACACAAATTGCATAGCCCATAAAAAAAAACACTACGACTACAATTAAAGGAGACACTAACAGAGATAAGGAAAGACAGGTTTGTGCTTGACTTGAAAGCTACCGCATACAAATCGTCATTATTAGGTAATGAATTACAACGTGTGCACATAGAATACATCTGTAATGAGAAGTGCCATTCATCGCTGATAGGTGTTTATGTCTATGCAGTTTTCATAACACACATAAATTATCGACGAGAAAGAACGGTCTAATATCCTTTCATCGCCGTATCTTTCTATGGAAGCATAAGATAAAGTAATCAGATATTGATGTTTTATTGCAGGAAGCATGATAAAACAAATAACTTGTGAGATATCTTGATAATTACAAAAATGTATTATGCAAACCATTATTTAGTAATTCGGTCCGGCCGACTTTAAGTCTGTTTGACTAGTTCGCTTAGGAACATAAAATTATGGATATATCGTGATGCTGATAAGGAGTACATGTAATTCATTAATGTAATTAGTAATGACAAAAGTATAACTACCGAAACCAAGCTTTGACAACTTCGTATGTACTCACAAAAAATGTCAAGGAAACCTTCCTTTGATAAAACGGAAAAAATATTTATTTTCTTAATTTTTTTTTTTAATATACTTTATACTTGATATTTATATTTTTCTTATTTTTCTACCATTAAATTAAGTTCTTAAAACTAGTTAATACAAAAATTTGGAATATTCATTAACTTAAATTATTTTGAAATACAAGTAGAATAGCCAATTTCAAATGAGAATTCCAAAAACCATCAAAAACTTGAAATTATTTATTTAAAATTATAGATTTAAATTTCAAATTAAAATATTCACAAAAAAAAAAACAAAATGATTTTATTATATGTTTGAAACCGAAAACATTTTCTTTAACTAAAATCAAATATACTTATTCTTTGGAGCGCTACGTCCACAAGGAGGCTAGGAAATCGATAAAATCGATAAAGCCACATTCGACAATTTTAAGGCTACAGTCACAAAATTTGGTGTAAAAGTTGTTGGCGATGTTCTTCAAAGATCGACATATGCCATCTCCGTCGCCTCAAGACCCTCCACATCTAAAAATTGTAAATGGCTATATCTTCTCCCACACGTTTTAAACATAGATCCATTATCAGACCCCCAAAATTCCCAAAAATCCCATATCTACCGTAATTTAAGGGCTAGCGTTATCAATATAGGAAAGAAGATTAATGGGTAACTATTTACGCCCCTAAAATTCAGAGAAGCTTATATCTACCGCTCCTTTAAGGGCAAAACTGGACGGTAGATTACTAAAATTCTTCTCAACGATCGGTAAATCTTGGCTACACCCACCCTGTTCTGTATTACCTATGATATCAATATTTAAGCACAACTTCAACGTTCTCTCTTGTTTTTTTTATTAATGTAGTTGCCACTGCTCATCATAATTATTTCTTCGAAGTGACTCTTTTAAAACGCTTGTGTTCTTTTTTCAGGCTGCAAACTGCCGCCGGAAAAGGAGAAGGGCGAACATTTCGACTCGAACTGTATAACGCCGGGAACACCTTTTATGGACAGATTAAGTAAATGCCTGCATTACTATATACATGATCGCCTGAACAATAACCCGGCATGGAAAGGAGTAAAAATTATATTATCCGATGCCAACGTTCCCGGAGAAGGAGAACACAAAATAATGGACTACATACGGAAGCAGCGTGCACAGGCGGATCATGATCCCAACACGCACCATGTGCTTTGTGGGGCTGATGCAGATCTGATAATGCTTGGGCTGGCGACTCACGAGCCAAACTTTACCATAATTCGTGAGGAGTTTCTGCCCAATAAGCCACGACCATGTGACGTTTGTAATCAATTTGGTCACGAAATGGACAAGTGTGTTGGGCTGAGTGCCGTTGGCTCCAATAATATAAATAGTCCACCCGATGTTCCAATTGGAGCCGAAGTGAAATTCATATTTGTCCGATTGAGTGTGTTGCGAGAATATCTAAGGAAAACTCTTGAAATGCCGAATTTACCGTTTGGCTATGACTTTGAGAGAGCTTTAGACGATTGGGTATTCATGTGTTTCTTTGTGGGCAACGATTTCTTACCTCATCTACCCAGTTTGGAGATCCGAGAAGGTGCCGTCGATCGATTGGTTGAGTTGTACAAGAAATGCGTGTATAAAACCAAAGGATACTTAACCGACTCAGGTGACGTCAATTTGGACAGGGTTCAATTAATCATGACCGACTTGGGCAATGTGGAGGATCAAATATTCAAGGATAGACAACGAAGGGAACAGCAATACAAGGCCAGACAGAAACGGGAAAATCACAAGGCTTTGGAGCAGAGCGCTTTTGGACCGATGGCAGTTGGACGAAATAACGCCGCTGTAGATAAGATAATCACGAATTATAAACAGGAAGCATCTGCTGTACGAATGGGATCAAATGATTCGCAGGCCACCAAACGATCGAGTACAAGTGCAAATTTGGATGATGCTGATGAGGAGGAGAATAATGATGAAGTGCGACTTTGGGAGGATGGATTCAAAAACAGATATTACGAATCGAAATTTGATGTGGCGTCGGTCAATCTTCAATTTCGTTATGCTGTCGCACTTCAATATGTCCGGGGACTCTGTTGGGTTCTCAAGTACTACTATCAAGGCTGTGCTTCCTGGAATTGGTATTTTCCCTACCATTATGCGCCTTTTGCGTCCGATTTTGTAAATATACAGGGCCTGTCGACGACATTCGAAAAAGGCACAAAACCGGTAAGCTTAAAGAAAACAATAATTTTCTTGTTTACTTCATAGAATAATGTGTTCCTTGTGCTTGGATAAGTTTGTGTTTTGTATCAAATTAATGTTTTAATTCATGTATTCTAGTTCAATCCTTTGGAACAGCTAATGGGTGTTTTCCCAGCAGCTAGCAGCTCACATGTTCCGGAACCGTGGGCACAGCTAATGTCCAAACCCGTAAGTAATAAACATCAATGACTTTTAATGAACTGACAAAATCTGATGTTTTAATCTGTTATATGATGTGATATCACATAAAACACATACATTTCTTATCCTAATGAGGTTATCTTCTTTTTTCAGGAATCAACCATAATTGATTTCTATCCAGAAGATTTCAAAATTGATCTTAACGGAAAAAAGTTTGCGTGGCAAGGAGTTGCCCTGCTACCATTTGTTGATGAAAATAGGCTTTTTAAGGCGCTCGGACCTCTCCACATTCAGTTAACCGACGAGGAAGGTAAGTTACATTTTTTGAACCGATTCACAAGAAATATATATAATATTTTCAACTGATCACACTCGATATAGACTCTTTCTAAAGCATATTAGTCGGTTCCTGTGTATAACTTAATAATTTCGAATAATCAATTTTTTAAAGTCTCTACTTATACTATTATTCCAAATCTTTCGGTCACGAAATTGCAAGAGTTTTTGTTTTTGATTTCGAAGAAATCCAATAATAATCAATCTTCAAAATAAATATATTTTGTTCTTTTAATACACGAGGTCAACAGCATCGATTTCAGTTTTTCTGTCTCAAATCCGAAAAAATGGCAAATTTCATGAGAGGTTTTGCAATTTCTTTTTGTGTGAAGTTTTTCGTTATCGTTAACTTTTTTTTTCAATCGGAAACCAGGCTTTAAGATAACACCGATGTACAAGTATCTCGATCTGATCGGAGTATTGCAACACATTCTCATTCCATACATGTATTTGCTGAGCATTTTCTTTCGTAATGCCAGAGGATTGAGTCTCGTCGATGTAAAGCACCCATAAGTCCACTCGGTTGTTCCGGGCTACGAGGTATATCAATAAACTCACTGTGATGATTTAGAGATTTTGCTCTGATAGCTTTGATAGTCGTCCAACTTGGCGATCGCTTTAGAAGTTTATTAATATTAGTTTCTCATCGTCCGCATGGGCATTTTTGGATAAGAGGGTCCCGCATTGAGTCACTAACTATTGTGGTATGCAGCAACAGAAGTCGACTAATTGAAATGATGTTAATTTATTATTTAATTATTAATAATGATTTTAATTTTTATGCATATATTTGTGTTTTCCTTTTTTAGTACAACGCAACAAAAGAGGGGATAATAATTTGTACATAAGTAAATCTAGTACTCATTTCAAGACTATAAATAAACTCTACGAAACTGGCGGCAATTCCCAATTGAAAAACAGTCCTTCATCATTCGACGGAATGAGTGGGACAGTTTCCAAATCAGAGATCAACACAGCGTTAAACGGGTACGTACGTAAAACAATGTAGGATAATTATCAAATCATATATTATGCAGAGCGTTCCAAATGAGTTCTCTTAACCCTCTTAATATACGATGTAAACATATATTTAAATAAATTAATAAGTAAATAAAAAGTATTTTTTTGTTGTTGTAGAATGCATAAAAGATTTCTTCACAAAAGTAATTTGACATTGTGCAGCGTATTTCGTATTTGTTTTTTTTAGTCATATAATTTATTCTCAATATCAGTAGAGGAACTGTGAACGATCTCATTGAACTCATAGGAAAAGAAGTCGTTATAATTTTACAAGTCCGAAATATTATATTGTAGAACCACAAATTAAAAGAAAGTGAAATAATTTAAGCCACTTTAATACAATACGTTTCACAATTAGTGTTGTGCTATGAAAAATGTGAAGAGAAATTCAACAAATAAAAATATTGATTACTTTGACAACATGTTGCATGATATATGTAAGTGCGGAACAGAATTTAAAAAATTTGTTTCTGCTGGGAAATACTATTTGAATATGGTAAATTGTATATTGACCGTGAATGGAAATAACAATTGAAGAAATAATCATTCACTTTGTTTTAAAAATTCTGTAATAAATGGATTTACTAAATATCATTTGAAAAATAGCAATTCCAATGCATTAAAAAATTGCCAAATTATTTAAAAATAACAATTGTCAACAGCATATTTAACATCTAGCACGAGTGGATTGGATTATTGGTTATCGTAAACTTTTACACACTCTATATACTCGTATTGTCATAAAAGTAGCTTATTTTATTTTTGCACACACAACGATGCAACTGGCATGCTTAAATAAATTATTTACTCAACAAAATGAATTTAATTTTTTTATTTTAAATTTTAGCCAGTTGAAGTCGCCAATTCCTGGTTTGCCTGATATTATGAATAATGAAGTTGTAACAACTGTTTTCATGGACCCGCAGTACGATGAGAACCACGTCTTTCTAGCTAAAAGGCTGCCCGACGCCGTGGATCCTCCTCAAGTTATACAAGCGAACGATCATAAAAATGGACCTGTCATCGGTAAAAGAAAACTATAATTTAACAATATACATTTCCATATAAATATGTAAACATATACAACAACATAACAAACATACTACGGACGGCCTGAAAAATTATCTGCGATATTTTATTATGCCAAGCTACTTGGCATAAGTCGTCAGCATTTGAATTTTGCTAGTACGATAAGTACGAAGAACTACTGAACCCCAAGTCTAGTATATTGACACATTTAGCAACTATTATTTGCTTGTCCTGTGCAATTAGATATAGCGTATGCTAAAAATGTATCTTATATAACTAACTACAGTGTAACGAAACTTTTTCAAATAATATTTTCAATTTTATAAGGGAAAAACATGTGAATTTATTCTGTTATCTTCTCTTCTCATCTCAAAAACTATATGGATATTACTTAAAAAATACAAAAAGCAGTAGACAATCCCATTAAACACATACACTCAAATCAAATCAATGGATTCAAAATCACAAATTCCTTTATGACTGCATATTTTATTCGATGCTAATCAACTTTTTCACATTCACATGTCAAACAATGCTGAGTGCAATGAAAACTTCATCCAATAACATTATTTCATGGAGTCTTGTTTTAACGCACTCGACACATAAGGTATCATTTCTGAAAGTCTTTCTAACTTAAAAATCCATCATCCAAGTTACGAAAAGGTGGTAAGCAAAGCACTGCCAAAATATATATTTATATTTAAATATGCATTGCAGTACTAGAATAACATTCGATTTTCTAAATTCATTTTTTTTTCCTCCTTATTCCCCTTATTATTAAGACAAAGCTCATCATTCAGTGAGGACTATCTCTTTATGAATACGGATTTGGTGCTATACCTTATATTTTTTTTTATTCAAAAGTTGAAAAAAGATTCATTTAAAAAAAAAATAAATATATATATGCAGATCTCAAATAATAAAGTCAATCGGACTGACCTTTATAACTTTTTCAGTAAACTTTATTTTCAAAATATTAAATAATACATTTTCCTTCTGACCTAGGCTTCGGAAACAATTCGCAAAGGGCTTACATTCCTCCGGGCGGTCAAAGGCTATTATCGTCCAGCATGAGAACGCAAAGATTCGACAATGGATATCAAAATAATGGAAGAAATGGTGGAAATTACAATTATCCCCCACCCCAAGGTAAATCACAAACACTGCACACTAAATATGGAATGCTAGGGAATATCTTTTAGTCAATCACGGAACCAGACCTATACAAATGTCAAGTAAAAATTATAAGAATCGCACAATTATTTCGATAATCATTAAAGGAATAATGCAAATTTTTTGATAAACTAATTCGGATATTTTTATATATTTCAGGCAACTATTCAAATCAAAGCTACAATAGGCCGTACAATCAAAGATACCAGGATAATAATTACCAACAACGTAATAATTATAATGGGCCAAGACATGCTCCATACCGACACCCAAATAGAGGAAATACTTCGCAGCATTCAAATTATCGTCGATTTTAAACATTCTTATAATTGTAATAGAAATATATATTGCCATCATGTATAAAAATCTATTCAATTATTTTGTATCCAAACACAAACAAAATTTACTACAGACATTTTATATAAAGCTGATAAATAAACACATTAAAATCGGTACAAAAAGTATTTATAACTTTATTTATGTATGCTTCGAAACAGTTTTATTTCCTTGCACAGGCTATTTTAATTGGGTCACGACCTCATCAAATATAATCGAGCTCTTATTAGAACTAAACTTTCGATCGATCGGAGAGGTTCGTTGTAATGTTTCCCAAATTGATGACTCGATCACACTTTTCTCACGGCAGATTTTGATTCGGGTTGGAGAAGTTTTATTTTACTGCAGATAATATATTCAAAAGATACTCAAGTAGCAGGACGGCTTGGTTCTCATTCTATTCAGTATTCAACTATTATTTATTTTTGTGGTCGACTTTATTTATTTAATCACGACTAGTATCAGACAAAACAGAAGAAACTCAAAAAGAAGATAAAAAAAATAAATAAAATTTATATATAAATTTGAAATTTGAACAAACATAAATGCTTATAAGATTTGTGCGAGTTTTTAAATGCAGAATTGTCCAGTATTTCTGCATTTGTTGGTATAAAATTCTTTTTTATTATGGTATTACGGATGTAATTTACCTACATACAAAATAGTGTCTATATAAAATACAATTCAGAATTTTGGTGTACAATGGGAAAGTGGATTTCGGTATAATATGAGTGTCCTTGGAAATTTTTTCACTGTTTGGGTTTATATTTGAACAAAATATTTGGTAGTTGAGCTTATCTTGTACATATCGTTTCCCATCAAATTACCATGGGTTTGTTGCGAGTAAATATCGGGTCTGAGCAGATTATGGCCAGTAAGGTCAATTTCAACTTGATGGATGACAACATCTTTCTGTGGGAGAATCGCTCTCATCGAAGCGGTTTCTTAAACGCTGTTCTGTAGACTCGACTATTTTTCTGCTCGTTATATTCGTCGACGAATGCAGTCTTCCTGAATTGAAAAATCATCTCGATTCTTTTCATATAAGGTAGGGATTTGTCCGATATACTTTTTTTCAAAAATGCTTTTCACCTGCAATCTATATATGCTGGATGAGTGCCTCAACCATTATCTCCTTACCCATAAACCGCAATAGATATACAACTAGTAGCCAAATTATATTAATATATGTAAGTGCTCAAAATATGATGAGAAATTTTTCAATAAATTTGAAATTTAAGCCGCTAAGTTAAATTAAAAAAAATTAACCTTTATTCTTCTGAATTTGAAGTTTCCCAATGTGAAACCGATTATAATCGGATACAGGTCACCCTATTTATGGTGATTTAAAGCTTCTGACGAAAAAAAACACTAGCCACAAAAAATTTAACATATTCTTTTAAAAATATTTATTTAACAAAAATATATATTTAGGGCACTAAAAAATCTAGGACGTGCCCATTTTTATATATATTATAATTAATGTGTACTAAGATCATTTCAACATTAAAAATAAAGCAGCTTAAAAAAAGTTGTGTTATGTTTGGTGGCCGGTTTTTTCCGGCCGGTTTTGTATTTTTACTTGCTTCGAATTCCTGCAGACGAATCCCGACGGGATTCTAAATATTTTGGATTTGACCTGTCGACTGCAAAAAACATAATAAAAAAACTGAACATTAAATTTAAATTTAGAATAAAAAATAAAATATTGGAATATTTTATTTTTTCATTGTAAACTTATAGGCTAAATGACAGATTGACTTTCACAAATTTTGACTTGAAAACTCCGTTGAAATAAAAAAAATGTGAATGAAGTTTTTGATGAATTATCGTACAGATCTCTAAAAATAAGCATTTGTGGTTGGGCATAACTTAATTAACTTAACTAATTCAAACTGTTTTTTTTAAATTAAATTAAATTAAAATTGTACTTTATTTTGCCATGTCGATTGATATTATTTATGAAATTTAATAGTTTGCGCCCATTTGCATTGGAGATGCAATATTTTATGTTTTATTTTGTATAAGGATTCATGAATAAATGTGTGTATTTAGTCTAAAGATTTTTCTTTCAATGTTGCTTGTCAGTCAGATTTTTACATATATAGGAATGGAAAATAATCAAAAATTGATAAGTGTTATTTCGAATTTTCGTCTTAGTTAAACACGAAGTATCCAAAAATTAGCTACATTTTTAAAGCAATTTCACAGCAAAAAGAAATCACGTTGTCAGATTGTTGGCAGCTAACCAGCCAGTCTCGTAGCGATGTGCATAACAAGCGCCGCGAATTTTGCGCTAACTGAAATAGGCGTTAACACAGCGCTGTGAATTAACAAAATTCATTTGACGCTAACGGAAAGCAGTCGTCTGCCCATGTGGAAGAAATTAATTCGACATCTAAGCTATCAAAGTAAGGTAGCTCAAAATCGTGAGGGCGCCCGATTGATTGTGCGCCGTCTTCAAAAAACTGTTTTGCAAACATTACGAGATCCCCACTTAAAGATGTCCGAAACCACATTTAAGCCAAAGCCAAAGCCATCCGAGCCAGAGCCGCCGCTAAATGATAGGCAATTCACAGCGCACAGAAGCAGCAAACAGGATAGCAATTGTCGCACCTGCAACGACTTCAAGTCCTGGTCCAAGCAACAGCGTCTCATCTCCAGCACGCAGGCAGCAAAGGTAAATGCGACCACGCTCTCTCTCGCTCTCTCTCGCTCTCTCTCTCTCTCTCTCCCTCTCTCTGCTCTCTTTGCACTCACATACTGAAGGGACAAAGAGTATATTGGTCTGTCGCAACTTTTTGCGACACCCTTAAAGCCTTGAAATTTGGAACATATACTTGTCTGTGCCCGCGTCAGACAAAGTGTTAAAATTATGGAGCTACGATTACTAGGAGACTAGGAAATCGATAAAAATCGATCATCGCAAATGTCCAACAATTTTAGAGAGTTACTAAGCTTGAAAGGCAGCTTGCTGGTAACCTCCTTCAAATATAGGCATGTACATTTTCAGATCACGCCCACATCCACATCCGCCGCCACCAGGAACTACGGCCTTGCGTATTCCATAATTTGTGAGATAGGGTCACCATATTATGAAAGTACCGGTATCTGTCTTAAAATATTGATAAACAAAATAGGGTAAAAACCTATTTCTTCCGCGATGTAAGAGTTATAGGTACCAAACTTGAAGGTTACTGAGAATGTCTTAAACTCCCAAAAGACCTATCTATATCTACCGCAATTTTCAAGCCAAACTTGGATGGTAGATTACTAGGAAGCTTCTTCAAAGATCGCTATTTGTTGGCCACATTCACCATTGGTCTGCCCCCTCTGTTATCAGCTGCCATGACTTATTGGTATCGCTGTATTTCGCAGTCGGTTACGCCCGACTGCAACGTTGTCACTTGTTTTTCATGCTTGCATTTTATGGCTAGGAAAAACATATGGCTGCCAACGAGAAGCTGAATGTGCAGGTAGCAGCGCCGAGGGATGACTGCCCCCTGGACAAGGTGCGTCTGGGCATATCCACTTGGAGTCTACTGCACACAATGGCTGCATTCTATGCGGACAATCCCACCGACACTGAGAAGCGGGATATGCGAAAATTCTTTGAGGTGCTCTCGCGCTTGTATCCATGCGAGTATTGTGCCAAGGACTTTCGTTCAGAGTATGTGTGCCTATTCAATATTAAATATTAAATATCTAACTATGATTTTAATTATTATTGTTTATTTATAGAATTGAGGTGAATCCGGTCAATGTGAATTCACAAAAGGATCTGGCGATGTGGCTCTGCAAGTTCCATAATCGAGTGAATGACAAGCTCGGTAAACCACTGTTCAATTGCAGCAAAGTAAATGAGAGGTGGCGTGACGGCTGGCTCGATGGATCCTGTGATTAGGTACTTGCAGTTAGCTGTAACTCAAGTCCAGCCCATACTTCCACTAAGCTCTCCACACAGATTTATAACGGCGGAAGCGGTGTTTTCAAAATTTAAATGATATATTGTACCTATTTGGAAAACTTATTCACTTATAATACTTTAACGATGCAGATTCTATTCTGCTCCTGATCCCGTCATTGAACGTTTTGTAATTTTCACATGTTTTAAACGATTATCTTGCTATTTATGTTGTTTAACAAAATTCATAATTTTCTGTATATATTATAATACTACTAATTGATTTAGAATGGTACAAGTTGTGTTCTGTTTTGGTACGGAAGAAGCCTAAAATATTCCTACTGTAGAAAACATTCATCATTCAAAATGAGTTAATTTAATGCCATTAAAATAAACTTGCTTCAATTAAGCTTTGACATAACCCCTTGGTTTCCATCCAGTGGAAAGAGTATTTTCTAGAAATTTTCTTTTAAATAAAAAAATAAAATTATTTCATGGACATTTTCTAATCCGCTGATGTATTTTCCAAAATTTAAAAATATGTTCAATATGTTTGCTTAATTCTTCTAAATGTGGTGTTTTTCGAATTTAAAAATACGCAATTCATGAATTTAAAGCTAATCGGCTAAAGAACATTTATTTTTTAATTTTTCTTTGAGTGTAGCTTTAAACATGCGTTTGAAGCTAATCGATTTCCATTTTCCTAAACACAACATCGCGTAATTAATATTGCGAGTAGGTAAAGCTATGCAAATAAGTTTGGCTCGAAAACTGAACATTCTCCCATAAATATTTGGTCCCACATTAAAAAAAATGTATGAATGAGAATGTATTATTTGGCTTTTCCAAATCGAAGAAAAAAAAACAAATGAAAAACCAATTTCGTAAATTCAATGTTGCAAACATTCACACCATGTTTACACAATGACAACTGACGTTTCTCGCATTGTCAATCAGTTGTCACACTAGGATTGACTAATAATCTGATTCCACTACCAACATTTTTGAAAGTCTACGTTGACTGTACTTTTCCCATAAGGGATTACATTATGTACATTTGTAAATTATGTTGCGAATGTTAGAAATTCGCTATAAGTTTTTGTTGTTTTTTTTCAATGATTATTTGATTTGGTAAGTATCAGACAATTATCAAAAAAGGGCAAAATCAGATTTCATGTTAAAAAAAAAGTTAAGCGCTTAAATGTTGAATAAAGTTAAAATTTAATTTATATATTTTAATTTAACATTGAAGTCGAAATGAAATATTTTTATTTATTGCCTGTCGTATATTTAAATTAATTCTTATTTTTTCATTTCGGAAAGACAAATAAAATTGGCCGATCAGCCAATTTAGTTTAATTTTAGCGACAATGTTTTTATCCGATCAATTTTTATTTGGCTTTAGAATGACATTCGACTTATTGCGTGAAGTATTCGTTAAATGTAGTGCTTAGTGAAATAGTTACATTTTGAAGGATGAATAATAATAATGGATAGTGTTAAATTACTATGACAAGAAGAGCTAGCTCAAGTGGAAGTTGGTGAAGGTTGGGGTTTTATTGCAAAATACATTAAGTCGAAAAGGAAATTAAACTAATCTATATTGTATTAAATATGTTGGACTCTACCTACATTTATTTATTTAATGTCGAGACAAAAAATACAAACACACATAACAAGAAAGAAGGGTTAATGAGGAGAAATCTATCTGAGTATGTTAAATGTTTGTTAAATGTTATGTACCCAAGTTAACAATGGATTACAACTGTTTAAATACTCGCTGAAATTATGAAAAATATTTTATGACTTTTTTATGCAATTTAGCAATTAAAAATATATAATCTGAACAATGTAAAATATGTGTTTTTTTTTATCATTATATTGTTAAAATGTTCAGCTTTTTACCCGGCTTAATTTATCTACCGGTGTTTTTTCGATTTTGTTCTAATGCATAGCTTTGAAAATTTGTTTTATGGGCTTGAAAATCTCTTTGGGAATTTTACGGAAAGCTATATTTATTTTTACAATGTCAAATAAGAACAAAAAGAATATTTTTTCAGCTAATTATTAAAATTAAATGTTATAAGTCAAGGATATTTATTCTGCGGGGGAACTATTTAGATTGCTTTAGATTCATATTTAATCTTTTTATACCCCAGCAGAAGGAATCTGTATCAAAATCATTAGCAAATAGTTATATAAATATTTAGTCAAATTTGTATAACATTTCTAATTTCTGCCGAATATTGTTTTGTTAATTCATCTAATATTAAATGTAGTCCGCGCATTTAGGAAAAGATTTTATTAATGCAAAGATAAATTAAAAATTAACGAATAATTTTAAATGAAAAACAAAATAATAAATAAAGTATAAAATATATTCGAGTGCGTTAAAATGCAAAATTATCAAAAAAATACAACATGAACTTAATAGTATAGTTGGGGCTCCATATTTTGATAAGCAACAAATCTTCCGAATGATAGTTCCTTTCTTTAAAGTTATCTTAAACAAAGACACTAGTTACAAGTTATATTATAATCCAAATCTTTTTTTTTAATCTAATTTTTATATTCTTGTAATTCCCCTATAATATCTGAAGATAAGTCCACTCCAATTTATATATTTATTTAAATAACTATGTACATATACAGGTGTAAATATCCTTACGTCAACTTTTTTGTGGCAGATGGTGATTCGAATTAGGAGAGTTCGACTCACTACCTAACCTAAATCGCCTCTTCTAACACATTTTTTGCGGTTCAGTGCCGAATTACAGGCGTGGCGCTGTGCTGTCGGCAAGTAAAAAGTGAGAAAATGTGCGCCCCTACAGCTCAAAGCCAATATGTATCTCTAATTACATATCTTTACACCTCTGACATCAAACATAACAGTTTGCTCTTGAAATTTATGGTTCGGAAATTATGAGCAAAGGTAATCCTCTCGCCCTTATGCGACAGGTGGTGCAACAGCAGGCCACCGACACAGTTTAAATGTGTAAACATATAAAAAAGGTAAGAAGTGTAAATACTCGATCATTCAAAAATAAGAATAGAATAACACCAAAGTATGCTATACAATAAAAAGGTATAATTGGTGAACGCATTCCAGTAAACACAAATGTGGCATGATTGGAAGCGATACGATTATCATGTGATGCTGTCAAATTGACACTCTCTCTCTCCACATCATTAGGAATACAAGTTGTTATGTATATATATATATATATATATATATATATATATTCTTAGTTATCGTTAATAACCAAATCGATACAGACCTTTGCACTTATACTTGTACTCAACTTCAAAACTAAATATTCTTAAAAAGTAAAACTAAAAAAAAACATATGAGATTAATTGTCCTTCTATGACCTGCTTACATTTGAGTGTAGAAAGTCAAATAAATGGAAGCCTGGTACAAAAAACTTCAATATGTATTTTAATCCACCTAATATATTTTTCAGTTCGGGTTATCTCAAAGTAGAGATCTCAATGCAAAATTATTATTATTTGTTGTTATTAGTAGCTGTTTTTCGCTAAAGTATTAATTATAATATGCATAATTAAAAAATAAAAATTTGTATTTTTCTGTGTCGACTCATATTAGTCCACATTAAATAAATAAATTTAATCTAAAATGGCCACACAAAGAAATATCACCCGCAATAGTTAATAACAAATTAACATATATAATAGTATGTAAGTTTGGAATGCATAGTGTTGAAACTCAAGCTAATGTTTACAAATGCTTCTGAACACTTTGTGTATAATAAACAATTTATAAAACAATGCGTTTTGTATAAAACAGTACTGTAATTTTTGCGTTATCTTAACACAACTTAACCATACAAAGAGACATAAATCCAGCCCAGCTATTACACTCAATGGAGTACTTGTGGTTTATGAACACACACAGATTGTCTTCTTATGCGAATCACAATTAGCAAAGGAAAATTACAGTGGCCTATCGCGATTCTCCAGACATTTGCATAGTGCAGCAAAACTCAATTCCATAATTAGACCTATGGTCGCAAACCGTGCATTAGTCAGATACACAATTATACATAGAGACCCGAACATTAAATCTCTCATGGACATAATTAATTCAATTTTAAGCAAACAAGTTTGTCTGCATCATCATTCCAACTCACTTGTTGAAGAAGACAAGCGATTTCACCCAGACCGGACTGCCTTCACGCTGCCCTGTTCTTAGACGATCACTCGCTGCCCCACTCCCATAAAAAGAACCCAGGCTACCATAAAAACTTCATTTAAGAACCAACGAACAAGTTCTTGCTATTTATATATTTATTTAATGTCGAGTAACATCAGCTGACACACAAAAATGCAAATAGTAGAAAATAAATTAAATTCAATTAAAAATAAAATTAAATATTTAATTTTAAGTCTAAAAAAAAGGGAAATATTTATGGCATTTCTGGGGTATTTAAATGCATACAAATCCAAAATGTTTGCACGAATTGCGAAAATAAAAAAAAAACCCAAATCAGAAAAAAATATTTAAAATTAATTTTTAGATGCTCAACCACAAAGACTTGATGAAAGGTAATTAATTTGCTTAATAAATTTGGAAACAACTAATTTTGATGAGGTGCAATATCTAAGCGAATTAAGGAATTAAATAAGGAATTGGATCAGTTTTGGAAAATTCGAACAAGAAAGCAGTTTTGGTTCAGTGCATTGTTGTGGGTCAGTGAAACGACACGTTTCCGAGTCAGTTGCAATACGGCTCAGTTTCAGTGTCAGTTTCATTTTCCATTGTATGCTTGTTGCATACTCCGAGCATGAAGTTCTCAACATGACTTGCAGTATTCAATGCAGCTCAAGCCAACTAAGAAGCAGATTAATGTTTTGCGTACAAATAAGCAGGTATTCAAGTGCAAATGCACGTCAAATGTTATGAAAGGTTTTATGACTGGCGCCTATTTTAACAGGTTCGCGTTTTATGTAATGTTTTCTCTGAACACAACACAAATACAACAAAGCAAACCATGCTTACCCGTGTGTGTGTGTGTGTGTATGCATTCATAGATCCTGAACTCAATTAGAGCGTTCTGTGAAAACATACACTAAAAAAACGTCTTGAGTTTAGAAAGGTTGAGTCTTTCTAAAAATAATATTTTTCGCTTTTTAATTAATTAGAGTATCATGTAGAATATAATAGAGGTTTTTCTAATTTTAGCACATTGTTTTCGTATATTTAAAAATTGTTTCTAGTTTTCTGGGCAGTAATCATAATAATCAGCATTTCGCATCGCTTGTTTTCTAAGTTTTCTTGAATAATTTCTGTGTTTCCTATTCAATCTTGATGAATTATCATCTCAATTATACCAAGTTGATTTTTATTGATATCGGTAATCAAATTTGGGTCGATATTAGTGATTTATCGTCTCCTGGGTACCGATCAATTGAAATGAAGAAACCCACGTCATATTTAAGGAATGTAATTTGATAACTTGACTTCATTTTTATGTCTCCTTGCTAAAAGAAATAAAGTATTGCTCTTATAATTCTTTAGAATAAAAAATAAATAACATGACAACAGTAGGATACTACAGCAATATAATTCCTGTAAATCCAAATTGCTCTGCAAATTTTTGAATTAATTTTATAATGCTATCGTCTGAAATCTGTCGACAGTAGCATTTTGTTCAACTCAGTAGCTTGAGAGGTGCAGGGTATCTGCTTCAAGGCGTTCATCTAAATTCTAACAAGCAAAAGTTTATATTTCTGACCCCAAACAGTAAATGGATTTATGTTCACGGCGACGAAGTGAGTCGTTATTGCTATGGAAACCTCTCCGACCCCATAAAGTATATGCATTTGTATGTATGTATGTATGTTTTTGTTGTCATCATCAACCACCGAGAAATAAAGTCATGCTCGATATTAACTATGTTTACTTGTCTCTCACCCTTCATACTCTGATATCAAAGATATTCACACGCATTCATACATATATGGGTATGGGCAGGGGGAAGCTGCCCATTTATTGCCACGCCCAACTGTCACTCTCATCTAAAATGCTGTTGAGCTGAAGTCATCAAATTTATTGGTACTCTCCTGTCAAAATGTTTAAAAAAATAGACTAAATATGCCACAATTTCAGAACTGATGTCCCCCAAATTTATAAGGTTGATTATCCCAAGATTAGTGATGTATTTCCCCCAATAATAATGATAACCTATATCTTCCCACAATTTTAGGGCTAGAGTTGCTCTGCTTTCCAGAGCTCCACACTGTGTCTCTAAATTTACTTCTGATCTGACAGTCTGGTCAAACTTATTTGAATATAACAGTTGAATAAAATATTGATTAATTATTTAATCTTGCTTCTTTTCTTTTATGTAAAACATTAAATAAGTTAAATTTTTCTGTTCCCTTTTAATCTCTCAGTCATTTCTTAATACTTTATCTAAACCGCTGTACTTCTTTCTGGGTTTTCAAAAATCCATGCAACACATTTTAAACCAATTCTGCACTTATACCCATAGATATGTTATGTTTTTTCATATTTGTTAATTTAATTTTACTTTTTTTTCAATTTAATAACTTTTTTAGTTTTGTGTCGACTACTATTTGTTGACATTAAATAAATAAAATAAGCATGTTTATCAAGTCACTTTCGACTTCACACAACATTTAAGGCGAGTCCACAATCCTCGTCGTCTCATCAAGTAAAATTGTTAATGAAATTGCTTAAATACTGTCCATATCTGCAGACCTCTAAATAATTTTTTTTTCCAAATTCACCTATCAAATTGAAAGATAAGTATTAGAAACTTTATGTTTTCATTTAAATTCCGTTTACAATATGAGAAATTGGGTTTTTGATTGATTTTTTTTTTTTTTTTTTATCCAATACAATAATTGTTATGCTGGAGAACTGCATAAATTATTCTTAGCAAGATTTATTTACTGATTAATTGAAATGCTTATAATATACATGGAAGCTATTTTGGAAAAGCTCCCAATTAAAACTGTCAAGCGTGATGTCTTTTGATACGGATATTTGTCATTATCCACAGACATAAATTAAAACAAAATTTAAGAAACGGCAAACATTCAGCTAGTATATAGACTCATTTGTACATAAATATTTGTTTATGCAGCCGTTTAAATAAAGGGCGCTGCACCGTTGCTAACAAAAACATGCAAATATTTGTATGCAAATGTGTCCGAATGCATTTAATAGATGCAACAAAATGCAACTAAATTTCGATGAGCTTATTAATCATAATCAGGGATGCTCCTCGTTTTCGCTTTAATTTTCATAGTCTGGATGGTCCAGTTTGAGAAACCGATAAAGAAACAAAACATTGACTGATTTTTGATTTTTGAATTTTCTCGTATGAATTTTGAAGTATTTTGCCTGACTCAGTCAACATAAGCAAATAAGTTATTTGGGGGTAAGCCTCTCAAAATGTTGTGCTTCCTGAGCATTTTCTCATTCTTCTGTACGTTTGAATATGTATTATATATATATATATATATATATATATATATATATATATATATATATATAATATTTATATTGTTGCAAATGTAACTCAAATGATTGCAATGTAACAATCTGGCAACCCTCGTTTAGCTTATCCTAAGTTTTGCATTGTCCGTTCGTTCGCATGTACTGAAACATTAATCTCTCAATAGTTCTGTACCCACTCCGTTTTTGACTGCCGAATGCGTCGCGTCATTAGACTAATAAAAGTGTGATTCCTGCATATCGTTATCTTGTTTGTATACGATGTAAAACTGTGCGCTTGGATCTAATAACAATTTTCCAACATATATATATATACAAAAAACTAAAATCCATAATTATTCAATCAATTGTTCAAAAGTACAGTCTGGTATTTTGTATTGATATCGCTTTTAAAACACTTGCAGTTTTGCCTTTCTTTGATCACTACTGTCCCGACCTAACCAGACTTTGTGGTTTTTGGCTTTTTAGCCACGATTCACAGTATTTGTTTATTAACGTGATTTGGCATCTTGTTATTTTGTGAGTTACCGCTAAATATACAACAATGAATAATTCACATAATCGATTGTACGAGTTGCAACTTTTATTTCTGTTTCTATTGCCAGTCATGTATACAAAAATGGATGACAACAAGACAGATTTCGGGACGGGGCTGCTTATATTTATTTGATTCTCAATAAGCACTGATAAATCAACAGTGGCGGTTGTAGGCACAACTATTAATATGATTAAGTACTTAAATTGGTTTGTTTTGATTGTCAGAATCGCAAATGCCAAAAATGGAGACACAATGGATGAAGAATGAAGGCATCAGTAATTTATTAGCTGTAAAAATATTTGATTGATTATATATAATAATAATTCAATTTTAAATATTTAGATAATATACGCTTAACAAAATATGTATAGCCAAAAACAGCTAAGATTACTTGTCCTAATTTTAATTGTGTAAACTTTACAATACTATTTAACTTTTCACCTGAAATTATAAATGTAATTGCTTTTAATTGTTTAATTAATTTAACAGTTTAAGACTAAATTGATATAATTTAAGCTAAAATTATTAAATGTAGTTTTAGTATTCAATATAGTTTGATTTGTATTTATGGGTTTGTCGTGTGTTGACTTTATTCATTTTATGGTAAGGATGCAAGTATTTGTGGCCTGGAAAATTTGGATTTTTCTTTCAGCTTAAGGTTCATTTACGTTAAGGAAACTTAATTCAAGTGCTAAGGAAACTTAATTCAAGTGCTAAGGAAACTTAATTCAAGTGCTAAGGAAACTTAATTCAAGTGCTTAGATTCTTGTAGTACTTTGTAGTAAACAAAATGCCACATCTTGGTTTAGTTTACTCCTTCACATATCTACTCATGCAATTTTTGTACCTTACATTTTTAAATGTTTTATTTTGGACTTTTCAACCTGTAAAGTAACCTTATTTCGAGGCGGTTAAAATAATTGTAGTGCTAGCGAAAAGACTCGAAATAGTTCAGTTGCTGTTCATCGAGTAAATTGATACAATGTAAGCTTATATGCTTAAGTCAGTCCAAATAAAAAGTCATAAATTTATGGTATCACAGAGGGACGTGGCGAACATTGATCTGCCGAAAAGCGAGTCCTCATTAAAAAAAATTGGAAATACTTTGTTGCATATAAGAAATATTTGGATGCTCTCCGAAAATGATTCCGAATGAATATCGTGGTAGACCATAATGTTGTCAGAAATATCTGCTGATCTTATTTTGAACCATTCTTACATTCCAATGTTATACAAGACTTTCCATAGTAACTATATTAATTTCATTCCACTACAAATAGTTTTATTATTGCAAATTTAGGGACTTTAATTTTTTCTGTTAACATTCAGCAAAATGTGCGTTTGCCTACAAAATATACTTATCATTTTTATATTTTATTTAAGTTATTTTAAATTAATTTTCGCAAAACATATGTCTGCTCTACTGTTATGGTGACCGCAACTGTAGATGATATTTTAAATTGGGACAGTAATTGCAGTTGCAGGCATCCAAGTTAGTCGCCGAAGGGGCTGAATTTACCAATTACCAATTATTTGTATTTCTTTTGGCCAAATCATCAGCTCAATCGAACCACAATTCAAATGCTGTCACCAAATGACCAATGATTCTTTCTATCCAATAACCATTAAAAACCAAATAATTGTCTTTACCCTAAACTTAAATCCCATCAGGATACAATAATAAATTATGTTAATACATATAATAACTCCCACTTAATAAATAACAACGAAAACAATTCAATAAATTTAAATTATAGTACAAATTCAATTCTTAATGAACATCAATGTGATTAAACCATTAATCTACTTAAGGATCCGAATTATTAATATTGTTTTAAAAATACACAAAACATAAGTTATTATCGAAAGGTGTGAATAGCTTGTTGGTGAAGAAGATTTGTATTGAAGAATCCCAAGAATTCCTAGAAAGTTCGCCAATGGTAGAGTGTATTACTGAATTCAACTCTGTCCAAGTCCGAGGAGCGCATTATGATGTAGAAACTGTTAATCTCCAAATCATAGCACCACAATCTTGGATTTTCTCCGCTTCCACGACTTTATCAGTTATCAAAGAAGCGATTTAGCCTGCTCGGTCTTAAGGAGTCTGGCAAATAGATCGACGGAGTGGAAAGTTTCGATGACTGTTTGGAGGTCAATCCATTAACGACCTCATTACACGTCGGAAAGCCGAGGTCTCCTCTGATTATGGAATTTCACACCAACGGGGGGCTCCCAACGAGTTAACGCATGATAGTGTTAGACTTCAATCAAGCCATGTAAGTCAATAACACGAGAGGATGAGTACTTGCTTGAAATACATATAATTTACATACATATTTTGTAGAACCAACAAGCAATGTAATTTTTAGTTTTTCAGCAACCAAAAAAGAATTTAATATATATTTAGGTTGAGTAGAGTCCTGTGACATTATTTATTATTATAATTTTACTATTACAAATGTATTGCGCATAAGGGAAACGTCAGATGAAAATTGAAATAAATTGTAGCCTGAAAGAGAAGAGGACAAAGGGATTCCATCAAAGTTGCATCAAGCCTTACACAGAGACGGACGGACAGAATGAAATATATTTATGTATTATGCAGAAGCATGTATATGGTTGTAATGGAAAATGAGTTTTAAATTAAAAATTTAACGGTATTTGTATTTTACTTCCGATCGGGGTTTAAGTTGTGTTTACTTCGGGCTGCGCCACCGACTTGCCCAAACAATGGATAATTGTAACAACTGTAAACTGTGTACCGCACCGAATGGCATTAAAGCGTTTATTTCCATGTCTGTGTATGTTCACACAGAATCGGAAATCCCGATTATTACAAGCAAATGTCAAAACGACTGGGTGGGTCGCCACTGTATGTACAGTAAGTGTAACAATAATGCGGTAAATACGAAAGAGATTTATGACTCCAGCTAGCTCAACCCTGAGCGACCAAATTTCTCGTGTTGTGTTGTGTTGTGTTAAAACTGTTTACCGTGAAATTTGTTGTGATTGCGGTTGTGATTACGTTATGTTGCCGTAGAAGATATAATACAATTAATGAAGCATAACTCATCGGCAATAACAATTTCACCAAAATGCATTTCCCACAAAAAGGAATTCCGTGTTTGGCAATTCTAAGGCGCTCCACACAAATTAAACACAACAACATATTGCAGAAATGAAACAATTTTTAATTTGTCAAATTAATATTGTGTGTGAGGTGCATTCGTGTTTTTATGATTGAATAATAAATGCCGCTGGCTAGTTTATCTACATCGATTTTTGTTGCTCATGTTTATTAGCGTAGACTACAAAACAAAACACACAAAACTGAATTAACTGAGTTATGTCCACGATTACATTCCCGGATATATTTGAAAAGATAATGATGCACACAAGAGTGCAACTGTCGACCGATAGTTCATATGGCAACTATATAACATAGTGGTCCGATCCGTCTTTCCAATGTTCATCAAAATAATTTTAAGAGTGGGAGCCAAGGTTGCATTCAAAAAGGTAGCCGCATAAATGGTTTTTGCTATACCGACTCGGCTAGTGCTGCCGATCAAGAATATATATAGTCTTCGAGTTCGGGATTACACATTACCTTCTGCAAGGGTATAAATATCTACTGATTAATCAGATTAGAGATGTGAGATATAGAAGTCTGCTTGCGAAGACATCAAAAAATGTGTTAAGCGCGACTGGAGTCAAAATCAGCTAAATATAATTATAAAAAGTCGAGTCTTGGTTTCAAACCATTTGTTTCTCGTGTATAATCCACATTTATTTTGCAATTTATATATTAATTCCTCCGTTTCCATATCATCTTCGGTAATATCGGATACTGATACTTAAATAACCCAAAAAGATATAGCTGTCATGTTAAATAGAAAACTTGGCATACCTCGAAAGTTGTTAATGAAATCGCCTAAAAGTATTTATATTATGTAAGGATAACGCCTAGGCGAGTTCTTCTTTTTACCACGTACTTAATTATTTCCCTCTGGTGTGGAAAGCATGATCTAAGTCCCATTTACTCAATGTTCGATGAAGTATACAAAACATCTGTGAATTTGAACATCATCTCGATAATCTGACAATAAACCAATCTTGTAAATAAGTAAGCAGATATTTTGGCAAGCTCCTTATAGACACCAATAAATCGACGTGGGGTGAAGTGAACAGCGTCGGAGGATTTGTGGATTAAAAAAAGACTAATCAATCAAATCGTAATTATATGTTTCTTACCATAGGTCATGTTTTGACATGTGACATCAGCACTTTGATTTTGATAGTCGGACAGACTCATCGGCTGAAGGGTATCGGTTATCAGTTAGCTACAACCAACTAAGTAGCTGCAACTAAATTTAGTAACCGGAATATCAACAAGTCGACTGCTGTTAACTGGGCACATTAGGAAAACAGCTTTGAAGGCTCTTGTTGGTTTATGTTGTTGGTTAATAAGGAGATGTGAGAAGTCATCACATGAATACTTACAAAGCTTTGTATAAATAAGCACATTAAGTGTGGAGTATTTTAATTTATTTTAAGCGAACTGTCTTAAAATCATGGCAAATTATAGTTATAATTGTTGGAGGTATCTTTATTTTAGATATTTGTATTTTTTGTAGAAGCAATCGGCTTGAAGATGGGTTCTACGATGTGGGACGAGATAGGCGGAGACAAAACTGTTGTATCTCCTGATGTAATATAATTTCAAATAATGCACTCCTTAAAAAAAGCACATAATAAAAATAATGTTATTTTCAATTTCGGACTAAAATTTTAAATTATAAGCAAAAGTTAGATGCAGTTTCTTCTCGCTCTTCTGAATTTTACGTATTTTTTTTTTATATTCATGAGTTTTTATCAAAGTATTATTCGTTGATTCCTCATTCATGGTGTTTGACGTTAAAAGTTGTTCTCGGAACTGAAAATAATCAGTGATACCCACAATATATAAATAAAATTACATAAATATCCTTATTTTTATTTAAAAGTTCCAAGGATCTCGGCATAAATTACCAGCATATCCGTAATATGGCGAATTGTGTGGGCAATATGCAAAATATGCGAAAAATATCTAACAAAAATGAGCCGTGAAAAATCACTCCGCAAACCCCAAAAAAAATGTTCATCGGTTTGTAAAGGGATAAAATGGGTTAGAGAACAGCAGGGAAGCCGCAACTAATTCTTCGAATATTTTAAATCTACTTTAGAAGATGGATCAAAGAAGCAGTGATGGTAAATTGGTGAACTTTTTTTATTTTAATATCTGTGATTATTCCTGAAGTAATCAATAAAAAAAAGTCATAAAAATGTGTCGTGTAAGTTTAAATTATATATCTTTTTGTTGAAAAGATTTACTCATTAAAATTCGTTATTGTTTTACTTATTTAAATTTTCAATATTGTTTTGTACAATCTCTGGCCATTCCTGTAAATTCGTCTCAATATCAGATGCCAACTTTAAAGGTGGAGAATTGAGAATCATTTCCAAATATTATTACAATGAAATCAGAGTATTTTATACCGACACAAATGCCCAAAAATACAATTATATCACAGACTAAGATAGCACTAATTTGTATATCCTTTAAAAATTGATCTTATGTCTAGATTCTTCCATTGGGAACAACAGAAATTATCAAATGCTAATTAAATCAGGTTTTAATTGATAACGGATTTGTAACTTTTTGGAATTTATAACTTTTGCGAAGCACAATTTTAAAGTTATAAAATTGTATTAAAAAAAAAGATAATAAATGTATAGAAATGGGTATGAAAGGTGTTAACCAAAATCATTCTGATTGAGAGACTGCCATACATAATTTAGAAATAGTTTTATTTAAATTTACTCGTATATATAAATTAAAAACATTGTATGTCAATTTTCCTGATTTCCATACACATATCTTAAGCAAATAAACAAGTCCCTGGCGTTAATCACTGCTTATAAAAATTTGCCAAACTTTGCCACAAAAATAGTAAAGTTAGATAGTAAAGTTAGTTAGAAATTTGAAGCCCAGAAATGAAATGCAGATGTGAGCAGGGTATATAATGTTCGACGTGCCGCACAGATCTGATCATTCTTGTTATTGCCCAATTATTGTCATTTTATATATATGTAATTAATTTGATAATGTGCTTGACTAAAATTCATTTTCTCATTGTTAAAATACAATGCCAAAGATCCGCCCAACAACAAATAAATGAGTGCACGCCAAACGACGGCCAATCAAATCGAGCATTTATTTTGGGCAAATGAGAGGCGAGCAAAGCTCGATTGATATTTCAGCGGCGAGCAGCATGTTGCTGTCCTTGTTTAATTTTACAGCTTGTGCATAGTGCTGGTCCTGCCGTCGAGTTGCTTCTGTGTATCTCTTTTCCACCCAGTTGCTTTCTCTCTCTCTCTCCCTCTCCGACACTCTCTGTCTCTGTCTGGCAGTCACTGAGCACATTCCCAGACAGTGAGAGTGAGAGAGGAGAGAGAGAGAGAGGCTCTCTCTCATTTTAACACCACATTCGTTGTGTACTTTTCTTGGTCTATAGAAAACTGCATTGCTTTTGCTCACTTTTGCATGATGAGTACCTTGTTATCTCGACGAACACTTGAATTACTTAGCAATTGAATTTATTTGTATTTACAATAAGGAAAAGAGACAAAAGCAGAAATGCACATAATTGTACATATAAAGCTTGCCTCTGTATTATTATATTTATCTCAACTCTAAAATTGGGGATACTTTATGAGAATATATTTTTAATTACAAGCTAAATTGTTAGTACACAATTAGTAATATTATTATGTAAATGACTCACTAGATTAGAAGAGGCAAGCATATACACACATACATATGCACATACGTAAGCATTCTGAGAGAATTTGCTTTTGGGCTGTATTTGTGAGCTGCTCAGCTGAGGTCGGCTCAGCTCTCAGCCATCCAAATTAACTAACAAGATTATGAAAACGTAAAATCAGTAAATCGCTAAAGTGGATGTAATTTTCTTTTTCAACACCTCGCGTTCATATTGGGTCGTCAGCTGCCGGGCGGCTGGCTCTTTTGTCGATTGCGGAGTGTAGTCAGTCCAGTCAGTCCACTCAGTCCGTCCGTCCGTCCGTCCGTCAGTCAGTCAGTCAGTCAGTCGTTTGTTGTAGTCGCTGCTGCTAAGCCATGTGTCTGTAGACACTCCCAACTACTATACTATCGTCTTGTTTGCCAAAGTGTGTGTGTTGTGTGTGTGTGTATGTGAGTGTGTGTGGAGTGTGGTCTGCTATGGTATCGTATCGTATGATATGGTATGGTATGGTATGGTATAGTTTGGTTTGGTTTGGTATGGTAAGGTATGGTAAGGTCTGGCCAAACTGGTTTGGCTCGTTTAGTAAATCTCTGACTCTTTTTCTCGGCTCTCGCTCTTTGAAGTTTTGCCGTTTTAGAGGGATGATACATTGGCATGGCGGTGATTGGGAGAGAGCACGGGGGCAATGATGTGAGTGATTATATTTTGATTGCATTGCTCACTGTGGTTGGTTGCTTGTTGTACTGCATTGCTCACTTAGTACAATAACCGACAGACAGAGCGACACAACGACACAACGGCAGACAGACGGACAGACAAAGAGACAGACAGACAGACCGAACGAACGAGCGAGCGAGCGAGCGAGCGAGCGAACAAATGAACGAACGAACGAACGAACGACAGACACGCCGTCTGTTAGTCTCCCGGTGCAAGAGTGATTTTGTTTTATGTGAGTCTGGTTCTTCCTTCGTTTGTTTTGCTTCGGGTCTGTCGTTATCTTCGCTTCACCCTCGCTGCAGCCACAGTTGCCACTGCTGCTCACTGCTCCGCACTGCTGCTCAGTCAGCACTGCTGCTCAGCACTGCTCACGTATTCGTATTCAGCTTTTTGATGGTAATTCGCCAGACCGGTCAAACCCCGCTTGGAGAGCGCTTTTCGCTTTTCACATTCACACTCGCTGTTGTTTCTCTGTTTCTTTGCTCTGCTCTGCTCTGCTCTGCTTAAGCTTATCAGAAGCGTAGTATTTGTGCGGCGATTACTGACGTGAGCTCGCGCGCTTATTTTTACCGTCGCCTGTGTCACATTTGCTATGTCCAATCACCGACTATTTACATAACATTAATAACAAACAAAAAGCAAAAAAAAAAAAAAGAAAAAAAAAGAAAAAAATAGATGATGTCGCTACTTTATACTCGGTTTTTTTGTGTTTACCAACTTGAGTACAAGAAAAAGTTGTAGTTACTAAAATGGTGTTTCTCATCACAAGACATTCAATAATAATAATAATAATAACAACGATAATAATAATAATATTAACATAGAGAGCACAGTTAATAATACAATATAATACCACACCGATATCAAAATCATCACAATACGAAAATAATGCCTAGGCCCTCACGTGAATCGTACGGTGATCAAAAACCTCCCTATTCATACATTTCGCTGACGGCAATGGCCATTTGGAGTTCACCGGAGAAAATGCTACCTCTAAGCGATATATATAAATTTATAACCGACAGGTTTCCATACTATCGAAAAAACACACAGCGCTGGCAAAACTCACTGAGACACAATCTCAGTTTCAACGATTGCTTCATCAAAGTGCCCCGACGACCGGACAGACCCGGAAAGGGGGCCTATTGGGCACTGCACCCGCAGGCGTTCGATATGTTCGAGAACGGGAGCTTGTTGCGACGAAGAAAACGCTTCAAACTGCATAAAAATGATAAGAACCTACTCAATGAGGAGCTTACCGCCTTGGCGAACATCAATCGATTTTTCTTCACGGCCCGTTCGGGGAGCACAATAACGCCAATGCCGACGTTGGACGTCAGCAGTGCCACTATGAATGTGGTAGAGTCTACGGCGATTTTGTCACACCACGCCGCAAATCGTCTTTCGCCCGCCGCCATGGTGCAACATTGCCCCTTGCCACATATGGCACATAGGCCTAGGCAGAACGCCGAGAGCAATTTGACCGAAATGACATTGCTCAATCTGCGCTCGTCCACAAATAATAATGGAGCTCTCGAGCTGGAGCACGGCACAAATAGTTATCGGCCAAAGCGATCGTTTACAATCGAAAGTCTTATCACGCCCGACAGGCAGCCGGACCAGGTCTCCGAGGAGGACGAGGAAGACGACGATCGCACCGACATCGATGTGGTGGAGTGCGGCGGTGGCAATAACAACACATTTACGAATATATCCGATTACCCGCGAACATCATCCGCCGAGATGAGTCCATCGATACCGCTGCCCGCCGCACATCCCGAGGATCAACGACAGCGCCCACTACCTCCACTGCATACGATAACAGCTTCGGCGCACTTACCGTTCCTGCACTATGCGGCTGGGGTCAACGTATCCGGCAATATTCAGGCGTCCTCGGGCCTTTCGTCCATGACATACGACTTGGCGATGGCACATCCGCTCCTGATGATGTCGGCAGCACCAATCGGGAATATACACAGTAGCTATTGCAACACATTTTCGATAATACCACCGCCGCAAACGTACCGAGGACCCGAAACCCAGAATAGAATAAGCTCTGGCATGCGAACGATATAATCATATGCTTCTATCGGACGCAGCTATTCCAGTGTGTATATGTGAGAATTCAATGCTGTGGATGTGTATGTACATAAACGTAGTTCCTTTCTTTATAAGAGTTATAGCTTGATCAGTAAATGCTAGCATATATATATACATATATAGAGACTATGTTCATAGACCCACATAAACTTACAGTTAGCCAAAGTGAACTTCAACTAACTAATACGAGAGAATTTCAAATATATTTTCAAATCTTTATCGCGTAAATATTTATTTAAAATGCAAATTTAATGAATTATCACATCTTTACTGCGTATATATTTATTTCAAATAAATTACAATTTCACTCGTTATTTTTCGATATTTTCGTTCTATCCACATATTCTGTACTAGTAAAATCCTAATTTAATTTGTAAAAATATCTGTAAATAGGTAGATGAATTATTGCGCGAAAATACTTTTTTACAATGTCAAAAGTACTCGCACTCTAAGTACATATGTATTAAAAGGAAGATACGTAAACTAGATTGTGTCAACTTTGCAATGAATAATTTAGAAACAAAAACAAAGCAATTAATAAAAAACTCTAAAAGTATTAATAAAAAACAAGCACATTATTGCTTTTACAAGTATACTTACTAAAATGTCCAAATCAAATGAATTACTTATTTCTACGGACAAGGTAAAGTCCTCAAACCTGTACTCAGGATGTAGGCGGGAGTCTTATTTATATTCACAAATATTTGATCCAAAAGAACCCATTAAAAATGAGTTAAATAGTACCATGGAGTTGTAACAGCCATTAGGAGTTACCTCCGACCCCTCCTGTGCAGCATCAAGAGACGAGCTGATCTAGCCGTGTCCGCCTGTCTGTCAGTCAGTCTTTCTCTATCCCTCCCTCTCGCTCTCTCTCTCTCTGCCACTTCGTTTAAATAAGAGACAGAGGCAGTATTTCATCGATAGCTTCCTCAATTTCCTAAATATCGCTTAAAATTGATTACCTATACCCATGAAAGCCACAATTGGAATATACCTTGAAGTGGTTAAACAAATCGTAAATTAACCTGCCCCACACAGGAAAAAGCAAGCTTTTTCTGTGTACACGTGTATTATATTTTAATCACTGTCTTCAATCACTGAATTTAGATTTATGCAAAAAGTGAAAATTAATTACAGTGTGCCTCTCAAGAGCAACGTTGGTTCTTTTCGAGCATCCTTACACTTGAAGTAGATTATATTGTCATTGTTAATAATGTCCACCTGGCTGTCTGTCTAGACTCTAACAAATTGGAATGTAAGATCTTGCATATCTGCCACGATCTCTTGTATAATGAAGTGTTAATTGATATAGAAAAATAAATACATTTCCTGGCCACCCAAAGACCACATTCCAATATATTTCACACAGTTTCAGAGATAGAGTTACTAAATTTAAAAATGTTTCGTTTTCCTATTCGATTACGAATCGCAGCAGTGTATGCAATACTTTTTTATACGATTAAAAATACATAAATCAATCAACTATCGATTACTAAAATAGGACAAATAGACACTAAAAAGCCAAAAAAAAATATAATTAAAAGAATGGAGAAAAGCTAAAATTATAATCAAGTTTATTGGTGATTGCGATGACGATTATTTTAAATTGTTTATTAATAATTTAATTATCAAATTGATGTATTTTGTTATCTTCTATGTGGTTCATGTTTACATAATTTTTAATCGGCTCTTAGAAATTGCAGAAATAACCATGATGACGTTATCAAACTTTATATTTTTTTTTAATACACACCTAAATTGTGGACAAAATATCATTAAGCGTCAAGAAGGACTTTGCAGTATTTTTGGGCTTTTTAATATTGGCAGTATGCCTTTCAAGGATTGCTTCCTTTTCGGCTTAGCCAGCCGTTGAAATCGGTTTGTTTCCTTAAGGCATCTTGTTACTCTGTAATTCCCCGGTGAATATACAGCAAATTTATAACAACATAATCAATTGTTCGAATTAAAACTTTGACTTCTTTCCATTGCTGAAAAGGGACTGAACGTCAGTCCTGGCAATGTTGATATTAAAATTATGATTATGGCAAATTATATTCCAAAGGAGGATGTGACCGATAAAATGACGTAACTTGATCCATCTCGGTTAAAAATAATTTTTATTTCAAGTTAAAATTGCCTCAAAGTTAATGTTTTGCGATTATTTCACTTTGGTAAAATTGGCTTTTAGTGAGAAGCGAAAAGGTTTTGATTGAAATTTGATTTTGCCAGAATTATCAATTAATGACCCATGGATTTTTATGTATTAGTGAAAAATTTCAGATTTACAAAGTTGCTTCAGTGGGCGTAAAAGATTTGAATTTTGGGAAAATAATTAGAATGTTAGAAATATTTATGAAAACATTTTTTTAAATGGTATTACTAATGATTCCTTGACAGGCATAACAGTAATCATATAAAATAAGAGAAAAGTAAATTCATATAGAATAAATAACAAAATCTTGGGGTTTTTTAACGAGAGATTTACGGTTTGCCTTCAGTTAGATATGCAAAAGAGATCAATATTTCGACGGGGCTCCAGTCATTCTTAAAAATACTTTCAAAATATGGAATTTATTGCGTTTGGTCTTCAATCCAACAAATTATGAAAATAAATCCAAAGTTTACGATAGACTTTCGCAGAACTAATTTATAGTACTATAACTATTTATCTGTCAATTTTGAAAATCAGTTATAATATACGCAAGTTTTGTTGATTTAAAGCAATTTTTCATTTAGTCCCAGATGATAAAAATATATTATCGCTTGGGCCTTCTAAGCTTATCGACGTGCTGCCGAAGTAAATTCTAGTAATGCTTGGTCTGCACCGAAACAGGTATTCTGCGATTCTTACCAACAAATATTTCTCTTATCAATTCAACCAGTGAACACAGTGAACTATGCATTATAAAAGCTGAATTGTGCATTTTGCCTCTTAATTTTCGCATTAAATGTACAAATGTATCAATCTAAATGTATTGCGAAAGTTTATAAATGAATACAGGTGATATTTATCACTGATTTAAAAGAAGCTCCATATCGATGGTGATGGTTCAGTAAAAAAAGTTTCATCAAATTATGGTCTTACTAGCTTAATGAAGCAAATTACCTTTTTCCTAGAAATCAATTGAATAATATTTTAGCCCTGGATTGTATAAACAATCTCAATATTTTGAACAATAATGCTTAACAAATATTTATTACAACTGCAAAATAAACTTTGAATGAATAAACATTCGATAATCTTCTTACCATTTCATCAATACACTTGTTTTGGATTTAAATTAAGTGAAATAAATTCCAATATAAACATCTCCAGGTATCTTAAGAACACCGAAGATTAACTAACATATCTTGTGAACATTTTTATTACAAACGTGAAACAGCAAAAGTACTAAAATAGAATATTATTTAAAACTCTCAGGAAAAAATATGTACATCAGCAGATTAGCTCCTGTCGACCAAGATATGTAATCTTCATTATAATGAATCAACTATAACAATTTAATGGCAACTGAAACCAATCAAAGTGATATGTGTCGATTGACAACTTATTCGTTCCAGTTAAGATATGATGTTCCGAGTATAGTAAATATTTATATCTGTCGGTATAAATCAATTTGCGGAGGCAAAAGACAAATAGACAATTGAAAATATACGAAGAGCGTCTATCTTAGGCAAATTTCAATCTAAACTTTGAAAACCAACTTATTATTTCTAACAAAACTGTACGATATAATGGTCCGATGTGGATGATTTTTGTCCTCAATTAACTGATGAGTTTTGTTCTTATAGCTGGGTAACCAAATGCCTTATTCATCCAAGAACTCATCTTTCGACCTGTTGTCAGGACCTGTCGAAGGAAATGTTCCAAGGTTCCTTAAAAAGCTTTAAAACTGAGAAACTAGTTCGCTTAGAAACAGGCAGACGGACAGAAGGCCTCTGCTATATCGATTCTCATATTGATACTGATCAATAATATTTATACTTTATGAGATCATCTCCTTCAAGACGTTTCATACTGCATGACGCAAATTTAACAAAAAAAAATTTTAATTAAAAAAAAAAAAGAAATCATGATACTTAGTGGGTTTCTTCCTTAAACAGGCAAATCCACCACGGGTTTTTATTCTCGACTTGGTAGTGCATTAAGATTTCGGGTGCATATTCAATTTTGAGTTACAATTAAAAGTGAACAGAAGCTAATTAAAATGAAAGTGAATAAAGTAGTAAATGAGTCGCTTCCAGTATAAAAATGGAAAATTCGAAATAAATGTTGACCCAGTAAATATTGTAAATCTGCCGTTTAAGGCATTAATCATTATATGTGATGCTAGAACCGTCAAGCTGTACAACTTTAAGCTGTATGTGTTTTTTCTCGATTAATACAAAAGACAAATTTTTGTATTTGCTATTTATTTGGTAGCTCTATGTAATTGTAAAGCTTTTTAAATTCTCTAAAAAAAATTGTAATAAAAAGTAATAGATTTCAAAAATAGTTGGCAATGTAAATTTGAAATTAATAACAGGAATATTTTGTGGGTTCGGCCAAGAAATCATGGTAATATAGAAAATAATAGAATTATATAAAATAAAAAAAAAGATTTACCAATTTGTTTTATGATTCCTATTTAGAAAAAGACGGATATAGAGAAAATTGTATAAAGATATCTTAGAAAGTGGGGGAGTTTTGCGTATGTAAGGCTACAAAAGTCGGACATACCCAGATGGCTATATCGATTCCGCTGGTGATGTTTATCAAGAATATATATAATTGTATCAGAGACGTCTTCTTCAATGCATTGTAAACATGAAAACAATATTATAATACCTTCTATAAGGGTAAGGTATTAAAAATAAATTAAAACATCATCATTAAATAAATGTTAGGTATACGAATCGCACATTTGTAAAGTAATGTCTAAAACATTATGTCTTACAAGTTCAAATGCTATAAAAAATAATATTATTAAAATTTTAACGAACATTTTAACACGCTAGATAATTTGACCGTGCAATTCTCTTGATTCTACGGAATCTTTTTGGTAAATTAGAAATATGTTGTGTTGTTAATGGTGGTCACAAATATAGAATATACCCAATGGGTTGGGATATGCCTACTTCAAAGCGTTACAGATGTCGTGACAAAACTATAATACCGTCTGCAAGAGTATAAAAAGTAATCTATGTATGTATGTAGAGGAAACGTAAACGTTCCATGCTTAATATCTGCACCATAATTGACTTTTATAGCTGCACCCAACACCTTAGCGAAACAATGAGCAAGTTAGGTTAAACTCAAGAAGCCGTCAGCGATAACCAGCCTTATTCACCAAATTGCTTTAACCGAAAGACTTTCCGTCGCCACTCAGCAGAAATACACAGAGCCTCTTTCGATATTAATCTCATATGAACACATCCATACATACATACAAATACTCTTCTCGGAGTGCCGTAATCGTGTTTGGTTTCTTCTTACGGTTGGTGCAATGATGTTATCGAGTAGGTCTGATTCCATAATTTATGCATATCTAATATAAATAAATGTTTATGTAAAGTCATCATCTAAGAGTTTGTCTACTCTTACGACTCAAATTATTCAAAGTCTTATCTAATTACCCAATAAGATGTATAAACAATATTTCTGAGCGTCAATTTCTCATCTCCGAAGCATAAGCCCGTTGTTGCGAAATCACTCGCTAATCGGTCAGTCAACGAATTCACTATATACCAATTTGTATACGGATTTATGAGAGCGATTATATATCGATGTAAGTATTTATTAAACTTTATATTAAGACTCATCCACTGACAAGTAAGAGTATGTGACTTTCGGTGCAACGAAAAGGGTTTTTTTTATTTCTTTCGCTCTTCTACTTTGTTTTCAGCTTTCCTTAAACACCTCCCAATTTGGTGATGTTGGAAAAAAAAGCCAGACTTCGCATGAGCGTTGTTTGCCTCTTCTTCAAAACAGCCGAAATATGTTATTACTGCCTCGGTCCAATTATATGTGTTCATCTGCATCACACACACCGCAAAGAACATTCTTAACGCTTAAAACCGACCGTACCATAAACAAACTATCATACAAGTAATATTCGGCATTATACAGGTTTTCAAGCTCTTTAAATCAATATCTTGTAATAGTAAACAAGGGAGCTCTTCTCGAAAAAGTTCGACTGGGAGATACTCTGTGCTAAACTTTTAATTATCATAAAGCATCAGATAATTGATCTTTATCGTTTTATTTCATTTATTAAACTTCAGAGATATTCAAACTTATAAACTACTATACTACAAATGTATAATAATATGTTGTTATGAGTTGACTACGAATATACGTTTCTTTGTTTAATTTATTATTGTTTGTGTTTATTATCCGATTGTTATGAAAACTCTACTGTTGATCAATGCCAGGGTAAATTATGCTGCCATTTTTGTGGCAGACTCCAGGGATCAATTATTTTATAAATATATTGATAAAATGCAATACCCATTTAAGGTACTGATTTTAATTCTTCAGCAAATCACACAGAAAAAATAACATTGGTAAATTCAACCAATTCAGTTGTTAAGACTGTTGCTAACATATATCGTGGGTCACTAACACATTGCTTGTTGATAATAATATTAAATATAAAATATAAATGTAGCAACAATCGGTTAAAAAAGAAAACCATAATAACAATCTGTCTTTATACATGCATGAAAAAGACTATATAATGTATTTATATTTCTAAATATTAAATAGCGAAAAGTAAGTATTTAATTTGCATATGAGAAAAATGTATATATGCATATATCTATTAAAGTTTACTTTACTAAGTACCAACGAATGAATAACAATTATGTAATAGCCTTATTCCCCTCTGACATAACATAGATAACATATCCAAAAATATCAACATATATTTCTATATAATTTACATTTTTTTGTAGTGCTTTGACTGACATTTCGACTATATCTCATTTTTAGTCGATCGCTTTGGGGTGAGAAAATCAGATAAGGACATGAACATGATTCAAGGATGAAAGTATATCATAAGCTGCACTCTAACTTCAAAACTTGATACTTCTATTTGTTTATATATGTAATTTGTGTTTGCTCAAATTAGCTGTAAGCCAGTGCAATATATTTTATCGATTATTACGCTCACGTATAACGAATTTCGGGATCTAGCTCAAATGGCGCTTTCGATATTTGGGGCGGTTCGAAATAAAGAGCTCTTTTCGACTTGCAGCTTAAAAATATATCGACGCTTTATCGATTCGACGCGTGAGCGAGTAAATATTTAAAGTTTCACGTCTGTATCTTGTAAAAAGATTGTAAACCGAAAATCTGGTAGTTGGTAATGAATTAATTTGGTAATCTTGTATTATGTAACAAAATATATATATTTTTTAACGATATTATGTAAAATGCAACCGGATAACCACCCAAACATTGACCACTCAAGCTAACTGCAATTTTAATATTGCATATATTATATTGATATTAATTGAACATATTTTGATGTAGATGACCCCAAAACGAAAACTTGTTTCATGGCAAGCCTACCAAGAAGATACGCTTTGGACAGATGGCCCATCAAAGCACTTGCAGTCATACAGAAGACAAACCTAAAGAAGACGGCATTCAAGAATTAGAGTAGATGAATGTATCCATTGACTCAATTGTCCACTTTCTGTTGGGTTATGACTTGCCCATTCAATTATCAGTGTCCAAGTATCTGCTGCACTTCGCTGTATAAATCCAGACGGATCTGGCCCACCAATCACTAAACGTTCTAAGTGTTGTATTGCAGTATTTTCAAATTACGCTTAAAATATTTGTTTTTCTATTTCTATCGATTTGTTTTTTACAATTTAAATTTAATGTAAAACATGATTATTCTTGATGTTCTCTGCTTATGTAAATACTCAATATCAAAATAATACGGTGCATGAATGAGCTTAGCTTATTGTTGCGTTATATGTTTTATATTGATACAAACTTAACAGGAGCGCAGAAGTTTCTTTCCCCAACAACACATTCCTTGCGCTAGGAAATTCGAGTAAGTTGCAAATATTAAGCAAATGAAGTAAAATCCATAAATTAAAACATATTGCATTATATTATTATATTATATACAAACAATATTGTAAGCTGAATTTAATTTTGACGCGCACTACACCACTACACAGCACCGTTATTGGCATCCAGCTGATAATTCGTTACATTTTACAACACTTATATCAATATAAAACATAGGAAAAATCATATAAAAAGTTAAATCCGGTGAAAATCGTTTTAAAAAAAATTCTTTTACTTTCGGATAGTGTATAAGTAAAGCATATATTTCTATTGATTTAAATTATTGAATTCAATTTATGCAGACCCCTAACTGGGTCTTAAAATATTCCATATTTGTGGAAATATATTATTTCAGAGAGGGTGATGTGTATTTTGACACCTATCTCGAATGCATATACATGTTAAAGAGACTGCCGTGGGTATATAAATTCAGCTACTGATGATGATCAAGAATATATAAACTTCGTTGGAAATTTGAAAAGAAAACAATTAAAATATCTTTAACAAGAGTATAAAAATAAAATCGTCTTACTTTTTTCCAAATGAAAACAAAATTTAAAAATATGACAAAAATTAAAAAGTACCGTCGGCCGCAGTATTTTTCATGAGCTACTTCTGTTCCTTTATTTGTAAGTAGAACGTAAGAAGACTGATCAAATCGAAATATTCAATAAAAATAAATACAATTCGATAAGTGCCATATATTTTCAATAATTTCAAAGTAGAGTTCTGAAATTAAATATGATGTTTACTGCCAGATAATCCAATACCTCCCCACTGCCACCCCCGAAAAAGTATATTTTCAAACCTGTATTATGCTCGAATAAGAAAACCAGTTTGCTTATAATCCAATCGATTTGTCAATCAATAATTCTGTGCTACTGCATTCGAATGATACTTTTTGAGCTCAGTCAGTTGTTGTTGTAGTCTTGAGTTACTAGAATTATTTTGAACTTATCTGTAAGACAAAGAATAAGTCAGTTGCTTGAGTTGCCTTCTATTGAAAACTTAACATGACAATTTGAGAACATCTTCTGACAGAGATGCTCTTTTGCGACCAAATTGTTTCACACATACGTAATTTAATATAAATATGCTTCCTTGTTTTATAGTTTTTCTTCCTTTTCGCTACAGGTGTACACTTATAATGTATTACATAGGTCACAATTTTGCTTAAGACTAGTTTAATATGATTAATAAACTTTTAATTGGAAAAAATATTTTTAATAATTAAATGTCGAGCTTAGTAATACTAATAATCTATAATTAGTTTCTGTTGAATTTGATTTAGTTTATTAAGTCTATTAAAATACAATTTTTCAAAAAGAATTTGCAGCATTGACTCGATATGAGTCGCACTAAAAATAATGTTTTTCATAACAACATAGCTATCAAAGTAGGTATCAAAGTTTTTGTCCTTGCCGAGATTGAAAATTAAGTTTGTCAAACAAACACGTGTGCAGCTACGACGTATAACGGCGTAAGTTAGCGCATTTGCAATTTGTAGTTTTTTTTAACTTGCCCATGCCACTCCCACAAGAAGGATCGCTGCCACCTGCAGTCAGCTGCTATAACACAGGAATTAGAGTATTCAGCAGTCAGTTACGACCGACTGCAACATTCAATTTTGTTCAAACTGCATTTTAGCAGGTTTTGCTTGACACGCATATTTTCATACCCAGCACTCATCTAAAATTGAATTAAATGAGTATTATGAGTATTATATATAAAAATATACATAAAAGACAGAAGGAAGCATCTCCAACCTTATAAAATGTCGACCTAGCCATTTCCATATAAGCAAGGCTCTTCTTTTGTTGGATAAATTCCATTGTTTCCTATATGTAGATAACAATTGGTAAATGCCAAGAATATGGCTTAATTTTGATCTGTGTTTATTCATTTAAATTTACTACAGCACACATCATCAATATTAGGCTGGTAGCAAAAGCCTCTGCCTGGAAATACTAAGAGAATGGTCCCAAAATGTACCTTCTTGAATAACAAAAAAATTGATGATTCGGTGCCAAATCGATGTTTTTTTTTTTGGGTAAAAACAAATCTGTTGTCTTAAAAAACAACTAAGTGCATTTCCAAGCCGGTTTTTTAAAATGTGATATTTTTGCATGCATTGCCTTTAATTTAATTTCGCAGAGTGTATGTGCTTACAGTGAATACGCGCATTTTCAACAAGTTATTTTTTTTTGATAGGTCACGACTTGTGCTCAGGGTATCTTTTAGTTGAGCTTTCTTGATAGTATTTGATAGAGTATTTTTACTTGCCTTGCAAGCAAACTAAGAACGAGCTGTTTTAATTTGTACAAGCGATTGCCGACTTAATTGCAAGTTGCTCAACAATTCAATTTTGAATTTGAGTCTGTATTTGTGAATGCACAGTTTTCCTATCTACAAAATAACTTGCATTTTCTAAGTGAAATTGCTTTCTAAATACATATTTGTTATTTATTTAGTTGGTATTAACACTTTAAATTCGTTTTAAACCCTGCATGCGTATTTTAATTTTATCGCAAAGTGCAACGTCCTTTAGAGGAGACCTCTCCGACCGAATAGGACATAAAAAACATTTATTACATATTCTACATCACCGTCAATAGTCGTGTCGATAAGGTCATGTCATCTGTCTGGTTCTCTGCTAATTAGTCACTTAGTGGTTTAACTTCATGAAACTTAAATTATATTTTTCATCATATTAGTCAGCACAACATCAGCCGGATATTCAAGTCAAACATATTAGTTCCGAGGTTTACATCACAATTTTGGGGAAATTATAATTATTATACAAATACAATAATTTAAATCCATTGGAAAAATCGATCGATTCTTAAGAAAAATCTACCGATGTTTTCTAGTATGGAAAGCTTTTTGCTTACCAAGATATTTCCATCCATATTTAGTGTTTATACTCTGTTGCCGAATGGTAAACAGTTTAGAGTTCATCTCATTTCCTTTGATGCTCCTAAATGTGGAATATATATTTTTGTGCATGTCCGAAAACTACCATTTTCTTTCGAGTTATTATACTCTCATAACGAATGGACAAGGAGTATATTAATTAAAGCTTAAACCTTCAAACTTCGAATTTATATTCTTGAGCAGCTCTGCACCCTGCTACTCATACAAGATTGATAGATTCTATATTCATAATGTCTCACCGGACATTGGTCGAAAAACTTTCAGTCTGCGCCCTCTTTAGCACCACAAAATGTACAATCTCCTTAAGACGTTAAAAGCTATAGCAGCCAAGATAATTGCATACACCCGAGTTGAAAATTAATTTTAAGCCTATCGGACGAATCGGCTCTAAAAGTTGACACCTCATTAAAATATGATGTCCAAGTCCATGTCGAAATTTTGCAAAAAAATTCCTGGATTTATAGATTATTTAAAAACGATTTTTTGACTTGATAAAAGAAAATGAAATGCAGTGGTTTTCCCAGCAATCTTAGGGGCGAATTTCGGAATAAAGATCTAATATATGTATATATATTTTTAAAGTTCAATCGGACGCACTTAATATTACGAATATAATTTTTATGGGGTGATTTATGATTTTAAACAATAGTAACAGTTTTAGTCAGATTCAACAAAAAAAAAAAAAAACAGTTTTCTTCTGCTATTTCTGAATTTCATAATTTTTCACATAATCAATTCTGTTTTATATGGAGCTTTGAAAATGAGCTTGAAGTCGGTTGCACAAAAAGTAAATGTTTACCCATTTCTCACAGTTTTCCCTCATTTGCGACTTTGGGATTAGATTTAAAATGTGAACTTTGAAAATTAGATAAAATTAAATCTATTTCACTCATAAAAACTAAGCCACAAAATGAGTGAATTATGCAGTCATGACTAGATCTTCGAAATATAGTTGAATGAAAATACAGATAACACATGGTCAACGAATTTGATTGGACGTATTTTCCAAAATTGCATCTAAACTAAATTAAATTTCTTAACTTGGTGGGCTCGCTGATTACCAACGCCCAATTCTCGGCCAGACTTGACTCTTTTGTATAATTAATTAGTTATCAAATTCCGAACAAGAATAGAACAAGTAAGAAACAAGTTGCAATATCGGGTTAATCTCGTCAGCCTAGAAGAGTATTGAACATCCCACTGAGGTCAATTATTCCGTTTTAGCCTTTTCCTAAACAAATCTGACTCCTTTTTATTCGAGTTAAAAATAAAATAATGTCTATTTTCTTCATATTTTGCGTTAACACAGAGTAACGAGATCCCAAAACATGTTTATAAACAAGTTTTGTGAATCGTAGCCAAAATAACCCCGATTTCAAAGGCAGGTTAAGCCGGATAGTATCTAGTGTACAGTGACACACTGTAAGTATTATATTAATTATATTTTAAGTATTTTATTATTATATTGCAAACCCAATCACAAATAAACTTAATTATAAAATATAGCCTGTTTTCATGTTAACAGTATATTTATGTTGTCCCCTTTTAGGACTTTTGCCCGGTCTATTTGTCCTGTGTTAGCAATCGATAGTTGCCAGCAGCATGAGCCACACATGCAAAGTTAAGACTATTATCGCAGTTTAAGCATATACGAATTCTGTTATCGCGTGAGCTCGACTATGATATACCCTGCACCTAGCTGTTAAATATATCCTAGTTTTATTGCCAAATTTCCCTACGCGCATTTTTATGCATACAGTCGATACAGTCAATATGAGAATACGATTTTGACTATAAATTGGGTGTTTCTTAAAATTTCATGCGTTCTTCATTACATTTTGACAGTTGATCAATAATATGTATATGCCATTTATATACTACTTAGAATTTAGAACTTAGACCTGACTCTGCCTTTAAGATTGGCAGCATTTATTGCTACCGGAAATGGAAATGTGTCGATATTCGAAAAACGGAGGCAGTTATCGATAAAATGAAGCAAACTTGATCTATATATTTTATATTTCAACTCTCTAACTCTCTAGCTCTTATGGTGTCTGAGATCAGCGTGTTCATAAAGACGTCCTGATTAAGAGTACATATATATAATTGATGGGGTCAGAGAAACTTCCTTCTGCATATTACATAGATTTGCACAAAACCATTTATACCCTTTTTACCCATTTTCATTGGGTAGTGGGTCAGTGTTCAAATATGTGGTTTGCAGTAGAGACGGTGTGTTTTTAGCTATTCAAGTACACTAGAATGTACAAATTGTTTGTTTAAATAATTAAAGTTAATTGCACATTGAAGTAATTACTTTACTGTTACTGTTTCCCAGCGCAAATACTCTTAATTCCTGTTTGGTTGGCATTCAAGCGATGTTCGCTTCATGCTTCGTGATGAAATATTAATTTGTTGAAGTTGCACATGTTTAAGCTTTAATATAATCAATTGAGTTGCTTTAATCTAATTATTCCCCTTTAATTTCTAACCAAATAATTGGGAATATATGAAAAAAAATCATCTAGCAATGTGATATAAGCCAAATTCCAGATAAACATATGGCATCAACATTTCAATTGACAAACAAAAACAAAAATTTTTATTTTCAATAAAGCCAATGAGAGCTGTTGAGATTGTTGGCATAAAATCATATTAAGTACTAGACATTTCGCCCTCTATTCACGGAACAATGAAAAATAAAGTTCTTGTCGGAAATTGACAAATGTTGCCAACAATGTTTGACATCTGATTATCTTTAAATATAAGAAAATGTTTCTTATAATTCAATTATATGTGATATCCGAATATTATAATCTCTGACAGTACAAAAACATCTTTGTACAAATGTTTGAATTTAAGCCAAAAAAAAAAGATAAACCGATACTCTGATCACCTATCCTGGTAATATTAAGCTGACTGATTATAGGGTTTTCTTTGTAATGTACATATATAATATATACACTTTTTCTGTACTTGTCACTGAAGTTCTCCTAAGAGACTGAACCGATTTTGATTTTGATTCATCATTATGGACGACCACAATCAGAGACAATGAAAGCTAGAGACTCAAATTTTGGAATATAAGTTATTGAATGCCACACAAAAAAACAAGTTTGGTTAATTTTATTCATTACATCCTGAGTTTCCGAGATATATGAAAATCGATTATGGTTTCATCAACAATTGGATCACTATACCATATCGATTGGTTGGTCTTTTTAATTTATGGTGAAATTGGGAGTTAGATGCAAGGATATTTAATCTTCGGCGTTTCTTTTTTTCTGCGTTTGATTTGCTTTGTATCTAATGGTTTTTGTTTCAAGCAAAAACTCAAACTTAATGTAAAATATCACTCGGACTTTTATAAAAGTTGTGTTTCTTCCAAATCCAAAAGGTTGATGTGGATGTGACACGAATATTGCGAACACGATCCTTAAAGGATATAATCAACAATATGTCTTCAAAGCGTAGGTGTTAAGTTGTTGGATATAAAAATATTGTTTTATCAATACAAAGTAGACTAAAGCAATTCGTTTCAATAAAAGTATATACGAGCAGATAAATAATATGCCCAGCCATATCTACTTAAAAGGAAACGACTTTGCCGACACAAATGCCAAAACAGCAATCAACCATCCTCTAACGACCACAAAACAACACTAACATAATAAAACCAGCAAGCTTTTATAATGCAGTACGACTACACAAACTGGTTTAAAAGGGTAAATCATAATAACACAAACCATAAACTTTTTAAACAGGATGAAATAACCAGATTAAGCCAAACAGAAATAATTACAAAAAAGACTAGAGCACACAAGGATCGCAAATAGACTCAATATGGGCAAACACATCTTTCAATTCTCGATACTAAACATCGAACAAATCTTAACTCAATGCCATTTCTTACAACAACAACCCGAAGTCAATACAAAATAATAAACTTAATTAACAGCTCAACAATTGACACCCTAAAAGGGTCTACTTTCACTGAAAAAAGCGCTTAAGTATTTAAGTACATAGCTGAAAGCCGAAGCAGCCATCCCATTATATGTTTTAGACCATGAGCTAGTCTCTTATAAAAAAGAAAATACGACATTTAAAAAAATGGTTTTCGTTTTTAAAAACCCATAGAAAACGTGTTAAGTTATATGCTTTTTTTAATTTTAAAGTTAATATCTGGTTAAGTATTATTGTAATGGCACATTGAGAAAAATATACATGTATATATACATATATGTATATATATATATATATATATGTATATATACTTGGAATCAAACAAGTTGTTTACCTGGCATACTCACTTACAACTCGCTCTCTTCATGTGGGTTTACTGGTTGGTCAAAACATTCTCTTTTGTTTGGTTTGTGACTTGGGGTCTCATGTTTATATTTCATATATACATGTATTTACTATTCATACAAACACATATAAATGAATGTCCAAATTCTGTTTAAATCGTTTTGTCGGCGTTCAAATCTAATTTGATAAATTATGATGAAAGAAGCCGCACACAAATTAATTCCGTTTTTAACGCTTCATTATTTAATTGTATTTGTTTTGGCATACACACTATTAATTCATCCATAACCATTATAACCAGTTGGATATTAGCGGTAAGATGAAAGATTGGAGAGCAGCAGCTAAGTTACCCCCCGTCAGGAATGGAAGTGATGTTTCTCTTTTGTTTGTTATAATTGCTGGAACTCATACCTTTATAATTCCCCGTCGTTTCGAAAGGGAATGTATTTGTTTGTTTGCTCATAAAATCTTACAGGTATAGGTATAGGAACTTGTATACCACACGCCCACAAAACATATTTAAACGAAATTGTAATAAGGATGGATCTTCAATCGCATAAAATATATATGTGTATATTATGTATGTTTTCTAAAAACTTTAACCTGCCTTGAAAATTGAAACAAAAATATGTTCACAAAGAGCATTATGTGTATTTGTTAGAATAGTGCTGACATCTATCAATTGTTAAAACAGCACAGATTGACCTGAGAAACTCCAAACCCGGCCAAATAATATTGAAAGGATAAAAAGCAGGCCAAATTTATGTGTTAAGTTTATTTCTTATCGGAAGGATAAATACTTCAAGCATAATCACAAAGTAACTATAAAATTAACATATTTTATCACCCTCGGTGTCACTTAAGTTTTTTTATTTTATTATGTGTAATTATTTTCCAGACAGCTTGTGGGAATTGCAGCAATGTCCATGAAGACGTTATCTAAATCTATTTAAAAAAAATTGTTTAACTTAATATATACACAAATTAAAAGAATATTCCTTTCGCTACTGTCCCAGCTTAGCCAGCCCTTGAAATCGGAATGGTTTCGCCACTATTCACAAAACGTTGATTTATTTGCATCCTGTTTATCTGCAAGTTGCCGTGCAATATAAGAAAGTGTCAAATTCACATCATTTATTCAAAGAGGGCAGTGACTGTTTGCTAACATATCCAACAAGCTAATTAAAAATGGCTAAGCTGTCTGAAAAATGCTAAAACGGCAGCACTGCTGCTTAATTGGATTTCAATTAATTTTTGGTGCACTTTTTTCCGTGCTGAGTTTGTTTTCCAATTTGATTGTTATGCATGTTAATATTATGAGTAGAATAGAATACTTCCTGTATCCATTCAAATATGTACACACGCAAGCGAGCACGTAGTAATCCGACCCCAATTACTACGTAACCAGAGTTCACCACTTGAGTACCACAAAGTCTAATATGTAGAAACTTGGAGCTCAGATACTCTGATGAGGCAATGTACTTCATTTCTGAAAGTACATTTTTCTGCTTCTTACATTTTTTATAAAATGTTATTTTTCTGATTTGTAGAAATGATTTTAAACACGTATTCATCAACAAATTGTAGCTTTTAGCTTAACATTTTTCAAAGATCGTTACAGAGCAATTATTCACTCTCTTTTTAATTGAGTTAATTACTTTACTTTTAAAATCGAAATTTGTATTTACTGAAACTGAACGAATTTCTTTGCTAAGTTACGGGTTCAGGTAACTGATTAACTTGGTTGGGATATCTTGAAAGACCAAAAAAGGTCTCAACGCAAGACACGTGCAAGGGAGTTCTCTCGGTTTCCTTAACTATAAATTAACCATCGATGGCGAAAGCGCAAAGTGGAGTTATTTATTACACAGTCCGGATTTGTCACATAATAATTATTAATTTTTTTATTTCGATATTTCGAAAAAAACAAGAAAGAGAGAAAAGCTAAAAGTCGGATTGACTGACAAACGGACAGTCGGCTACAGCGGCTCCTTTTTTCAACCAATCAATGAATTTTATTTGGCCGTTTATTTGCCCAAATAAAAATGCCGCTCGCTTGAAAAGCAAGCAAGGCATCAACAGCCATTTATTTCTTTATACAATATGAAATCAGATGAAACGCAAGACGAACAAATTTCTAAATTGTAATGGTACAATAAATCAACACAAGCATTCCGATTTGTGCCTTCTAAAAGGGTCGTTATGACGGGGTAGCTTTTGTGTGTCATTAATGAAATGATTGCTCTATATAAACACAATAGGGGTGGATGCTGAGCAGTGTCCAAGTCACTAGGTCTACCATTGTTATTTATGCATAAGAACACACTTTTAAAAATGCGATACACTTCTGTGTGGATACATTCTTCTCTATTTGCCATCAAATTTCCATCAAGAGTTAATGAGCCGCAATAGGTCTAACCAATTTGTTATTGGTGTTGGCATTATTAAGGCATTCCGTTGAATAATTCATAACCGCAAGTGTCACGTGTTCTCTTTATTGTTGTTGATTATTAAGGCATTACTTGCACATATGTTGTAAAGTGGTAATTATCAGATGACTGTTTACTGTTTACCCTAAAATAATATAATTGGCATGAGTAAAGCGAAATGTGTGCATACAAACAAGAAGCAAGTCGAGAACAAGATTAGAAGCAGAAGGCAGAAGGTGGCCTCTGCTCTTCGCCGAATTAACTTATCATAATTTATATACATAAACGTATTTAAATATCATGTAAATACATTTTATACACGACATAATTGCATCTATCTGCTTGGAAAAGTGGTCACATGCTGTTTATTTATATTTTGTAAGGCTAAGCAGCACTGTGTGACATGAAGCCTCGCTGCTATTTCAAGATTTATTCATGACATGAAATTCGGCTAAATTAGTGCCAAACACGACAAATTTGAATACGCAGCAAACAGAGAGAACATAGAAACGACGGCAACAGCAGACGGACAGCTGTTTCTTTGTTTTCTTCTTTCTCGTTTTTTCTTTGTTTTTTTTTTCTTTTGTTTTTCTTTGCTATGGGCGACTCCATTTTATACAATTTGAAGAGTGAGGCTTTTGTGTAAAGTATTTTTCGTTTGCGCAAATAAATACGAATATTTAATATTAAAACATAAAAATTCCATATTTAAAAAGTAAAATTCTTCGTCAAATGCGATCCGATCTCTGAATTATATCCAATTTGTTGCAGCCTTTTTCTTATCTATATTGATTCTCCATTAAAGCCTTAAAATATTTGATTTTTATAAATTCCGAGAAAATGCCGATTCTTATAAGCCTTTAACCTTTAAAATTATCTGATCCACGAGCTAAATAACGAAATTAGAGGGAAACTAATGGAGAACATTAAACATTGTATTTATATTTTATATTATATATTATACATTATACAATATTATATTCTTAAAGCAATTATATTCTAGTACGCAAATACAACAACGAACTCTTCATTTCAGAGCAAATATCTTCTAATTCATGATCTACCCAATAGGAATGTTTGAAATGATCGATTGGGCTTGAAAATGATCCGAGCTCGATTATCCAAACTCAAAGAGCTTTTCGCACCAAACACGGTTGTCATTTTACGCCTAATGAGCGTTCTGTACGCCGTTTTGTGGATAAGTTGGAATTTTAATTTGCTCTCGACAACCAGAAGCCAGCAACTCGTGCACGAACTGCGCGCATTAATGAGAATATTGCAGCTGTTGAGGCCAACCAACCAACCAACCAACCAAATGTATCTGTTTCTCGCCATGACAACCTGACGTATTTTGTGGCATGATTTGGGTCGACATCCATGCAAGATAATATCGGCACAAGATTGGTCAGCAGCGAAGCCAAAATCCGTGGAGTCATTCCAGTTCCATATCAGCCGAAATGTGTTACCGGGTCAAATTGGATGGACTGAATTACCAATATCAGAGGATAAATAAACAGCGACCGAAATTTATTTATTTATGTATTTATCTTCTACTAGTTCTACTAGTTTAAAGCTTATAAATGATTGGCACAAGGGAGATAAATATAGCTTAGACACAAATAGAAGTGGAAATATAAAAATAATGTTATGCTAAATAGTCAGTTTAACTGATTTTTCATTTGTCTCGTCTTTGCAATAGAATCAACAGCCACCATTAGCAAAATTTCCTTTTCAAAGTATATGATTTGCATATCTTTTGCGAAGAATTCATTCAGCGAAAATCAAATCTTCGCAACTCACAACTACTACTGGGGAACCCAACAAAATACAAAACAGGTATCTTTTGAATTTAGAATAAAATGTTAAATTAGCACTCTTGATTAAAACCTAACCGATTTTATTTTTAAAGAGGTGTGGTTTATTTCGGTTTAGGGTCCGTACAGCAATTAGCTTCGCGGGTTCCGTAGTTGGTGCTGTTCAGATGTTCGGTGGCTTACCTTCGAACCGGTTAGCAGTCTTAAATATTTTATTGCATACTTACCCAAAACCTATTTCGAAAAATCTGAAAATTCTTACATTAAACATTTAATTGTTAATTTAGTTTCAATTAGACATATACTTTAACCTTAACACTAATTTTTTTCTATATGCAAGCTTCTTCCGAATCTTCTGTTATCATTCTCTGCAGAACATATGCATCTGATAATTAGTTATAATAAACCATATGATAAAAAATCACACCTTAAATACAATAGAAAAACCAATACGAGAATTTGAACGGCGTTCACCGTTTAGTCCTAAAATATACAAAAACGGAGAGAATCAATTATGGGCACTGATTAAATGAGCAAACAAATACACTTACACTCAGAAAAAAAACTAACCTGAAAAACGCACTTAACTCTTGTTTTTAGAAATAATTTATAAATATAAGACACCAACTTTCTAAAAATCGGCAATCCCAAAAGTATGGTGTTTATTTTTATTTTTTAGAAATATAAGAAATACATTTCTGAAAAGTAAAAATGCTCACAAAAACCCCGTGAGTTACCCTTCAAGGCTACTTTTTCTGAGTGTAGCAAAAACGCAAGCCAGCCTTACAGAAATGACTAGAATTATCAGTAATCTTGGCATACAAAAAGAAATACAAAAGCCACTAATGATAATAGCTGTACAACTATAGCCGATATAGGTTTTGCATAAAACACCTTTCTGTTACCAGAATTCGTCCAGTAAAATTGTACAAAATGTATTCTATACTTTAATTCTGTAACTTCAGGTCAGAAAAAGTAACAAAACCTTCTAAATGTGGTCAATCTAGCTCTGCAGTCTTGTGCCATATTTGCTTGAGTTAAATGTTGGTGCGGAGTCGACGTGATCAAGAAATGTTCGAACTAATCTCAGATGGAGGTTTCTAGTAATCTACCTTCCTAAATTGGCAAATTTATCTCCTAAGCTGTGGGAGATATCGGATTTCGCAATTTTTGTGCTCTTATCGACTCACTTTGTTAGGTATATGAGGTTTGAATGAATTTGGGGCATGGCACCAACCCATAAAATGTTTGATAAAGTTTTGTATCCGAGAAATATTGTTTGCAATTTATTGGTTTGTAAGGTAACTTTGTGATTATAAAGTAACAGGGACACAGCATTATAATTTTATAATTTTGAATAGTTTATTTTGATAAATTGAATATCCTTCGTCAAATAAATTGGTATCCGAAATGTGGTGGCCCTAATATTCTTTCTATTATCTCATTTAGGTTTTACTGCTTAAATACAGCTCATTTGATATTTATTTATCCAGATATGTTTAACATCAAAAATATACATTTGTCAGGTATTGTCTTGCCATTCTCAATTTTGAATTGATAGTCAAACTGTTCAAAATGAAATTATTTAATTATCACTGGCTACCACGATTTATTACATTGACATTAAATTATCCATACCTAGCTTGGGACACGAGCCCGGATACAGTTGCCTAAATGACTGGGTGCCTTAGACAAGTCGTCTACCAAAGACTGCCATAATAAAAGTTATTTGCCAAGTAAACTCCTAAATTATAAATTATAAGCACATTTCCTTTTATCAAAATAAAAAGAAGAGAAGAACAAAATCCAGCTTTGCTTTTCCTACTATCCCTTTGGGGTAGGCCTTTGCCTTAACCACTGCGTCAAGCCATGTTGATCGTTATAGTGTCGACGAGGTGAGAACGATCACCGTCAACGCGTCCCTGCACCGAACATCATTTACAAATCTTTTTGAAGAATATTTTAACAACGGGCCAGGACTTGACGCACAGCTTAGCTTGCTCACTAACGTATCTGCATCTGCATAAATGCCGAATAAATGATTTGGCATCCGGATAGTCCAAGGATATTATTTTTTCTTGCTTCACTTCACATTGAATCGAAATCAAATTAAAGCTGGTGGTGTATCTTTGTATATGACGAAGGCGGAACACATTGTGTATTTTGCGATTTGAACATCCACAAGTTGCGGCATCCCGTCTTTTATGATACGTAAATGTGTGTGTGTTTTATATGAGTGGATATACTTATATATAATAAGAGGAGTGTTCGGGCCACAGACTAACAAACAGCCGACGCACAAACAGCATACAGTAAAATCGCTTCGATGGAAGCCATAATGACTTTACCTTCTTTCTACGAACTGAGAAATGACTACCAATTTGGAAATACCGCTTTTGACTTGCGAGACAGTGTGGCGATTGCTGTGGCTCGCAACGTGTGTTAACACAACCAAACACACATGTGTACTCTGCGCACTGTGTGCACTGGCGGGTATTATCCGGCTTTGCCCGGGCCAAATGGTTATTCGTGTGCAATTTATGCATTGTTTTCATCGCCAAATGCTGACACAACATGAAAACAAATTGTTTTGAATAATTTCTTACCCTCTTCATGGTTTAACTATTTATTTTTCGAATGATGCTCTTTTTGCGTAAGCTTCTACTCCATGTACACCCTACGAAATTCAATTAAAGGTGCATGCCACGCACATTATTAAATCGAAAATACAGTTTTTAAGTATTCGTCAAAGTTATGAAAAATCAGCCACAAATGCAATTTTCACTGACCTCTCTTGGATGGTTACAGGAGAAGAATTTTCAATTTTTAGAGTGTTCAGCTCGATCACCGGCCTTCAATCCAGTAAACAAAAAGTAGGGCACATTTCTTATTAAGATTAGGCTTGTGTCAATAGTTTCTAGCAGTTGGAGAGATACGGAATAGAATGGTTTCTTATGTAAAAAACAAACACGTGCCTTTCATTCATTCAATTTCGAAGGATGTACATCACATAGTTGCCATGGAAACTATTAGTCAAAAAACTCGCTCTTATATAATTTATGAGAGCAATTTGGCAAATAGAAGACGAGTCTATCAGGTTGCTGCAATGCCCGACATGCTGTATGTCATTTCGATGTCCTTCAAGCGCTGCGTGCCGAGCATATCAGTAAAACATTTGTATTTAACAAAATCTATAAGCTAAAGTGACAAAATTATCTATCAAACTGCAAAGATCGCCGCGAACAGCCGCCCAAAATTACGACATTACCGAAATCGATATCTGTATGCATCAAATGGTTATGATTCCCACAATTTTAAGCTGTGTAAATTATTGTCAACCTCATTCAAATATCAACAAACAAATTTCTTGGCCACTTCCCTTTGTGTCAAGCAACCATTTTCAAACAGCTATAGAGGTTTAAAGGTAGAGTCCGAAAATTTTAAAGATGGCAACAAAACTTTCGCAGACACGCCCACTCCAGCAGTTCACGATCGCGAAAACCTCTTTTGTCCTACATTCCTGGAGCTGGAGTTACCAAATTTGGCAACTTTATTATTAGTAGTAGAAATAACCAACTTCCAAGATTTGGAGAAAATTTCTCGGTCATGGTAACTTTGGTAGGTGGCATACTAATTGCTTATTATTAAGATTTTAAAAAAATTTCCCTGATACGCCCACTGACACCTCCACAATTTGTTAAAGTATAAATAGTTTTAGACCCCAAATTTAAAAGCTTGATTTCTGGACACCTTTTTTCAAAGGTCAAGCCACAATTATTACAGACGATTATTCACATCATCTTATTTCCACATATCTCCATTAACTATTTTGAATTATTATTTTTTAAATAATAATTCATTTCACATATGACCAGGTTGACTTCGTAATGCAAGGGTATGTAAAAATCGACTTGCCGAATATGTCTTTCTTGCTTCTTAAGATGTATGTTAATTTCAATTTAACATTAATTTTGCCTTTACACTGCTCACTAAATCTTTGATATGTGGAAAAAAGTATATATTCTGTGTCCTAACACTTCTTGAATCTGTTGTCAGTGGACATAATAATATTGTTCTTGGAAAAGGCAATTCGGCAACACTTCATTACATCCCGAATTCTAAATCGATAATACATATTATAATATTAATTATAATTAACTATAGTTACGTTAATCAAATCGGAAAGGCTCAGATCGGACCATTATTACCTATATTAGGAAAAATAAGTGGGTTTTGTTTTAAATATTAATATTTCGATTTGACCAGGCAAATTGCGTTCTCTAATTGAATATAAGCTACAGATAGCTATTAATTGGCGGCGAATCTTATTTTTTCCTTTATCGAAGATTGATTTCTCTACTCTATATTTATGGTTATTATGCCTGTTTGTATTTGGACTGTAATGCTCTCTGTCTTTGAACGCATCTTTTCGGATAATACGGATAATTTTTTACGGAGGAGATCAGCCAGATAAGGTTACAGCTCAAAAGATCATCATGCAAAGCTGCGAGTGTTTAAAAATCGTAAGCGCATCGTTTTGCAAGATAAAAGGCTTATTAGTTTTATAAATACGGCTATGCAGATGCTTGCCACATAAAGCACATTTTTTACTCTTTTTCAGCAGCTAAACATTCTGAAAAATCATAGGATGAGACGAGATATCAACATGTAGTTAGACGGTTTATCCACGTTGTGCGCTAGTGGTCAAGAAAAAGGCGGCAAGCTGTGTGTTATTTGTGGCATCACAAAGGGCAAGGGCAGACGTAGTCTATCTGGACGTTGCAATTGTAATAATTGAATTACGAAAGATTATCTTGAAGATCAATGCTGAAAAGTGTGACTCTGTCAATAAGAACTGAAGTGTCTTGCGCCTTGAGTTATGTATCAGACAAGATTAGCAAAAGGTAACTGCAGCGTCCGAGCCAAGACCAGCCAACATTTGTGAGCCACAGGAGTTCAACCCATAATGCATCACTCAAAAAGGAAATTAAGTCTGAAAATACGACAAGTATCGTAAAGGATAGTGAAGAAAAAGCTCACTCTGGCATGCGCTCTGACTTTTTTATATATCCCATATATATATATATATATATATATTTAATTATCAGCTTCGCAAATATAAACAAAATTAGCTGCGAATTCCAAGTGCTCGCGGATTTGAGGCTCCTCCGTTAGATCCAACTCATTAGTTGGAAAACAAGCTGACGTGGTTTTGGAGCCGAGCACAATCGCCGAAAGGACGAAGTCATTTGTACAGTTTCCGGTTGCTCACGTATGGAGACAGAGTTGATGTGTTCCGAAGGACAGGGCTACTCATGACTTGGCTTAGACTGATGTTATCCTGAACTTGTCAGTCGTGCCAAGTCGAGGTAGATAACCAGGTAGCGCATAAAGCAGAAGCCTAAATTGACCAGACAGCATCTATATAGAGGCGGAGAGGATATGTCTAGTGGACGTATTTTAGAACATATTTGGAGGACTATCAATAAGGAACCAACTTTGTTGGGTCATTGCATTAGTCAAGAAACATAACACTAAAATCTTTGCGATATTCAACAGATTTTACAAAATGATCAGTGGAAGCAACAGAACTCGTTGATTCTTAACAGTGATCTTGCATCTAGGTCATCTGCTTCAGAGGAAAGCAAAACATCGTTGCGGATGCAGTGTCGCTGCCGTCATCAACCGAGTCGGTAAAACTAATTACAAGAATGACGTTAACAAGATAAGGATCAGCCAAAGAAACTATAGAATCATTTTATTGAAATGGACCAGCTGTACCGAGTCACCGTCCTTTGGAAGGGGGATAACTACTCGCATTCAATGGCTCAAATTCGACCACTCGCACAGTGCGCCTACACTCAGAAAAAAAGGGTTCCTCACTTTATTAATTAAAAAAAAAAAAAACTAAAATTAAAGGTTGTGGCTTTCCAAAACCTAAGGATTTTTTAATGTCAACGTGGATTTTACTAATATTTAGAAGAAAAAAGTCTAATTTTTAGGATGTTGCTTTCTATGTGTGTACAGAGAAAAAATCGTATATTAGCTTTATTGTTACTTATATTATTATCAAACATATGTATTTTCTATATGTGAAATAAACATTTTACATGGTTATATAATTTAATTTGAAAAAACTTACTGCTAGGGTAGCTGTAAGTTCCGATAGAATTTACTCGGCTTCTCAGACAATAAACAGCTAAACTCTAATATGCCAATCGAGAGAAAATATTAGGGGGTTTGCATTTCAACTTTGTAGAAGTACATCATACATAGAAAATATTTCTAAAAAAAACACCATATATTTTGGATTGTATATTAAGGGCAAGCGTTGCCAAGAAAAAAAAATATTTGTTTCTTATATTTAAAACTTATTTCTTATCTTAAACTTAAACTTAAACTTATTTCTGTCGATTTTAGTTTTAGGTCGGTTTTCGAATAATCTCTATTTTTCTGAGTGTAGTTCGTGGAAGCGTAATCATGTTATCAAGTAACTCGCTGTAATAACTCATCGCTTTCGATTTTACATATGGACATTGTTTGCACGCTTTCAAAGCGGTCTTTGCTCCGAAACCTAAGGAGGATATTCTACATCCTAGCTTACGATTATCAGCTGGAATTACCTCGCAAGCTTATTATGCGTACTTTTAATTTATTTTTATTGTAATTGATATTTTTCCTTCCCAACTCTACAACATTATTGTTTAAGGCACTTGTAACTAATAAATAAACCAATTTATAAATGTTAAATTGATGATATTATTAATATATGGATACAAAAAATAGACAATTAAAATTTTAAGATTAATTTCAAAAATATTAGACAGATAAGTTTGATATTTGATTTATTTTAATTTTCTTATTTTTATCATTTTTGTATTTCCCTTAAGATGTGCTCTTAAACGTATAAGCTGCCATGATAAATAATCTTCTACTTTAATATTAACACTCGTATCTTGTCTTAAGGCAGATATCTTTGATATTGAATTGTTAATACAGAACCTTGATGAATTCATGTCAGGTAAGTGCTAAAGTGCGGCCGATCAGAGAAAGCGCTAATTAATTGTATATTACCAACAAAAAATAATTACTTAAAATAATACAAACTTTAAGTGATTTTTTCATTGCTGTTGGTTTTTTTCATGGGGGTGTCCATTTAACTCAGTGAACGTATGTCAGAAAGAAACTGAAGAAGCAGAAGATGAAATTTGAAGACCAATTAATTAATGAATTAATTTAGTTGACATGAAATTGTCTTAAAATCTATTCTAAACTCAAACAGGAATAATCCATGATGTCTTGATCCAAACACGAAATTTGTTCCAAATTTGTCTAAGATTTATCCAGGTCCATCCGTCTTTATCGAGATCGTAAGGACCTGCGTAAATTATCACAGCTGATAGCGACTATAATTACTGTATGATATCGGAGATACTTCCCTGATTGTTAATATTCAAGGTGTTTACTTCTCTTAAAGTTCATTATTTATAGTCCACAAAGCGCCGGATAGTCTTAAGGAATTGCCATATCTAGCAGAGCAGATTAAGACGAAGCTATACTATAATATAGATATAGATAGAGATAATAGATACTATAGTATTTAAGTTTTGTCCGATGAAATTAATATTTTATTTAATGATAAAAAACAAAATAGAAGACTTAACAGTTAATTTATCAGAGGAGGCAGCACTTATTTTGCAGTTGACCAAGATAACAGCTTAGTCAGAAATCTGCAGTAAAATTAAAGTGAAAGTATCTCAGTTGATTTCTCGAATAGGGAATAGTCTATACCAATTATGAATCGTCAAGTATATTTTGCGTTTTTCTCCAAATATGTGGGGAAGTATAGAAACTTTTATCTTCGAAATGAACAACTTAAACATCTGTTTACTGATTCCTTATCAAGATCTATGTGCTATACACTACGATAAAAAAAAAAAACTAAATTAAATCGCCATAAAAAATACTACAAATTCTTGTTTTTTAGCAATAATTTCTTCTTTTCTATTTCTCAGAAATGTATCGTTTAATAACTGAAAATATTTCTAAAAAGTAGAAATGCCAAGCATTATTTTTAGAAAAATTCTTGCAGAAATTCAGAAAGAGTAATTAAATTATTTCAGTATGAATTAGTTATGCTCAGTCAAAATGAGAACGAAGGGTTGATGGTTGATAGTGGTAAACGAACTTATAAACTATGTAATTGTTTATATATGTGTAATCTTAAAATACTAATAAATAATATATGTAACGAAAAAGCTATTGTAATGTGTAATATCCATCCTGGAAACTAGAAATATTATTATTAAATTTACGAAAATGTACTCTGGAATCAAGAAAAGAAATACCCTTGTTTTTAGAAATATATTTTCTTGATAATAAGTTTAGTTTCTCTTGGCGCTAAAAATGTTACTAACATTTGTCTCAGAGTGTATTTGTCGGATTTCGATTACCTGTGTCGAAATGTTGAGTGTTCAAAGTAGTGAGGTTGGTCAGCATATCGTATATTGGTAAGCAACAAAGTTGTTCATGTCTTTTTTATAATGAAATAATATATACATATATGCATATAAACCCAGGCAGATGGTATTAAAATTCTGCTGTGACTGTAATAATAACAGCATCTTTGTTGCTTAACGTTATATAATTAACTTATTTAAATAGAGATTTACATGGAGTCAGAATTAAGTTGTTATTTTAACTAGGAATATAATTACTCTTGGAGGTCGTAGGTATTTTTACTGTCAGTAAAATATATTTACACAAGAATAAAAAGTGCAATCTTTATATCTTAATAATGACTTTTGCATATTTTATAAAATGAGCATAATTATGTGATTAACATGATGTTGTTAAGAGGTAAATGATGTTGTACAGATAATATCAGTGTCTCATTAAAGATCTCAAGTCTCCAACATCCACTTCTATTTTGTCTAAGTCTTGTATGCAAAACAAAATGATTGATAATTGTGTTTATATTTCTAAACATTGCAATATAACTATGTCTAGTAAATTAACATTAACATATAACATAAAAACGTATACTAATATTAAAAGTGACTTATTACCATCGATTTATTTACCATCGTCGTAGTTTAATAAGAAATCTACAAATTTAATTAAATTACTAAATTACTGACAATCACATCTTATACAAAAATAATTTTTGATTTGTTTGACTTGAACATATGTATATGTATAATATAATATTCATATATTTCATTTGGGATTGGTGACCTTTCCTTCATACAATGAATTCAACAAATCCCACCCCAAATTCTTATTGGTGCAAAATGCAGAGCGAGACGGCAAACATGTCGTCGCACTTGAAAACCTGCTCACAAAAGAGCCAAGCTATAGTTCGTTGGGGGCTCATCTTGCTTTCTCGCTTGGCAAAGAAAATAATGGATATGTGGTGACCATTTATTAAAACGTGTATTTGGAAGACCTTCTTGCCAGTTTCAACGCTGATGCCAACGAGAGAACACCGCTTACCCACCACCAAAGTGAAAACATTGTGAAAACAAACAAATAAAAATAAAAAAAAGAGCGGCGCAATGCCACGTCCATTAAAAACAACTTATGGTGATCAGAAACCGCCGTATTCATATATATCTCTGACTGCAATGGCTATACTGCAGTCGCCCCAGAAAATGTTATCGCTCAGTGATATATATCGCTTTATTATGGAACAATTTCCATATTATCGGAACAACATGCAAAAATGGCAAAACTCATTGCGACATAATTTAAGTTTCAACGACTGCTTCATAAAAGTGCCCCGTAACATTAGCAAAGCCGGCAAGGGTTCTTACTGGACCCTTCATCCAAAGGCATTCGATATGTTTGAAAACGGCAGTTTGTTGAGGCGACGCAAGCGATTCCGAGTCAAACATCTCGATGAGGATTTCTTAAATTCGAAACTGACAACAACTTCTGCATATATCAAATTCATCAACGATCCAAGTAAAGTTCATCAACAAAAATCAACAACAACTGGTAGCAGTTTCCATCAAAACTGGATGCTTGAAAGTGCAGCACAAAATACTCTAAATCAACAATGCAAATTCCCTACAGGAAATGAAAGTGAATTCGTCGAAAGTATGCCAACACGTCCCAAGCGAGCATTTACCATTGAGAGTCTAATTGCTCCGGACATAGAAGCCACTAACGATGAAAGATCTTGTCAATCTTTTCACAGAAAGCATGGAGCAACAAACAGCCGATATCCACAAGTTAATTCTGATTCAAATCAAAGCGCGCACCAGTTTCTATTGTCGAACTTTAATCAATTAATTGCACAGCAGCAGATTTATTTACCCACAATCGCGTATCAGTTATATAATCCGCAGCAAACATTAAATGCTATGTATATGTATCAGAATAAGCACTTGTATGATCGACACAGCTCATTCCGATTAAATGGGCCGCTATCCGTATTTTAATAAAAACCATATCATATAAAAGCTATACACATTTAGATAAACATATTCTTAAACATCAGGCATATTGACTAAGCTTGTTTTGTGATAATTCATTACCTAATAAAACATCCACATTTTGTTAAAAGCTCAATGAAAAAGTAAATAAATACATAAGCAACATTCAATTTTATCTCTGATGTAAAATCGGTTTAATAAAATAAAATATATTTCTTTTTTTTGTTCAACTTACTTAAGGTAAGAAAACTTAATTTTCGTCTTCTAAAGAGGACGCACATATTTCAGAGAATACATGAAATTATTGTACTGTGTTGCTATTTTGGCTTTTTATGGGACAATTTATCAATTTCTCTTTAATTTTGCGTTAGTCTCGTAGGGTTAAAAACAGCTAAGATTGCGCTCCAGGTATTGCCAACTGATGAATTTGCTGAGCACGAAGTCTTGAGTGCTGGCTGTGGCGACGGTAAATTCAGTTAATTGCTGCTGCTACCTGTAAATTGTTTAACCCTCATAGGCACAAGAATAGCATGTGACTTAAGTGGCGCAGATAATAATAAGTAACCAATTAATTAAGATGATTGCCATTCCAATCATCCAGAACTTCAGTTTAAAATTTACCCTGTTTCCTATGCTCTACATATTTGTATCCCCTCTTTGCCATTGGCAGCGCAGCTCGTATACCCCACACATCTCAAGATTATTTCATTTGATCGATAACGTTTCCAGCTTTGAAAACATGGATTGTCATAATATTTAACATATGTAGCTGCTAATAACCCAAATAGAAGCAAGCACAGTAATTATCTTCATCTCCCGAGCCCTAAGACGACATATTCTTGTTTTGCACACGCCGATATTTTTGAAATGAATTCAATTCAAGCAATGGGTTTGGAAATTCCTTTAGTTTTTCAGTTGATGTGTAAAATCGTCAAGGCATGGATTTGGATAGCTGCTAATAATTACGTCACAGATGTCTTCTGATGCACTTTGCGCTTGGACAAACGATATGCAACAAAAAAATGCAGCCGTTTGAGTTTTTGTGCAAAGAAAATTTTGAGTTAAACAAAAACTGTTGTTGCAGAACATATGTACAGAAGATGTTCAAAATGATTTGCGACAGCAGGCAATAATTTTGTTGTAGATTATTTACCCGATACCGATCATCTGTAAATTCTTTTTAGAAAATTAAAAATTAATTCTGACAAAGAAAACATTGGTCATTGACATATAATGTGATTATAGCAATTTCTATAGAGTCGATGGTTAAGAAATTATACCCTTACCCAGAATAATCTTTTATTTAAATATCAAGTGTTTTAGTCGAATAACTATTGGCTGTAATTTGGAAAACGTGCCTGTAACAAATCCTATGCCAACTGAGCAGATTTTGCTGCAGTAGCTGAACATTTATTGCATAACTTCAGCTTAACTCTTCCTTGACTATATATATATATATATATACATGAATATATATATATATATATATATATATATATGAATATATATCTATGAATTGATTCATCCATTGCCCTTGGCACTGGCAGAGTTTGCGAAGGAACTCGACTGATTTATTAGCGCTACAAGTTAAGAACTTCTACATCTTTGCAATAGCCACGAGGAACTTAAATAAAATTAAGATACAGCTAGAAGGGAAAATATTGAAAAATATTATGTAATTATCACAGCAAATATGCGTATGCTTAAATGACTTATTATATTTAAATTACTTATTTATATGTTTACCGTAAAATAAAATCTAAAATTTGAACTTATTTTTTGCTTTTTGAATAAGCAGCGGAAAACGTTAATGATAAACATTGGCAGGTATTATAATTTTCTTTCCAGTTTTTCGTAAAAATAAGTAGCTATTAGCACCGTCTTAAGCGAGAGGCCGTCGGAGTAACAGTTTTGCAGACTTTACGCCTGCCAGGCAAGTCTGCTCTGCATGTATACATTTTCTTGGCAATGCGACTCGCCAATTTGCTTGGCGACCGACGAAAAGCCATAAAAAAAGGCTTGAGAGGAAAAATGAGAAAATCAATTCCCGAATTAACCGATTTGGCTGCGAAACAATTAAATAGAACTATAATATACTTTAATACAGATTATAGCGCTTAACTAAAAGTGACACATAAGAAAAGGATTGAATTTCTTTATAAGCCAAAGTCTCAAAAAAGCTCATGAAATTCTCTTAGTCCAAAATGTTTCTTGTTGTAAATAGTTTAAGCACGGAATCTGAAATTTCAATGTCTGGTCTCTCAAAAGAATATACCAAATATATATCACGAATGTGTAAAAACAAGACTGACCGGAAAAAATACCAGTTTGTCAGAAAATGTTCTGCAAATTTGTATAAAATTATAAGATTGTTAGACAAGTTGTCAATAAAATAAAACTCCACCAAAAGAAAGTCTCTACTCGCTGATTAATCAAGTATAAAAATACCCGATTTAGAAGTAGAAAATGGTTCCCTTTCGCTATAAACATAACATAAAAGTAATATTCCGACAATAAACGAAAAAACAAAAAAGTCACAAAATAAAAACATTGATGTTGCGTGAAGTGATAGATTTGAAAATTGTACAGATCGTTTTAATTTTAGATGTGTGCTGCAGGTGCACAATTTTCACATTTTTCAATCTACAAACAAATTCTTAATTTTTCGGAAAAAAAATTAACTGTTTGAGATCGATATTCACATTGAATAATAATTATTGTAATAATTTTCAACTTTTTTCCATGGATCCTTTTTCCAACTATAGTAAAAAATATCTAACAAAGTTGATAATATCTCAGTCATTCAACTGTTTGTTATATATGGTCAATGCTAGGTATTGAAGAGAAATATAAAAACTATTTAAATATATTAATGGGTTTTAATCAACAAAAAACTAATTTATTTCCATTTTGAGCACCCTACCAAGCGATACTTTGGTAGTCACCCCAAAAACATTATTTTAGAATTTATTTAAAAACGAATATTGATTTTTCAATGAACACAACTTTTTGAATGAAAAAAATAAAATTACCTAAAACAAGTGGCACAGCTAAAACAAAACAAAAATTAAAAAAAAAAGATGTGAAGGTGCAGCTGCTTGCTTGCGGGCGTATTTTTCTGTGTATATAACACAGAGTCAACCTTGCTTGGCTCGCCGATAGTCTCACGACTATCGAACAGCACGAACAGGCACGACCAGCTGACTGAATTAGCGGAGAAGCGAGAGCGAAAAACGCTGTTAGTGCTGATATACACTGTGCAAAGATAGGAACGAATTCGTTCGTTTGGCTAAGCGTATCATGTTTCTGCTTAAAATTTCAATTAACTATTCGTGCGATTGCTGTGAAATGTGAAACCCAAATACAACCTATTTGGCGCAGTGATCGTCTACCCCATTCGTACTCTTATTTTATTATATGTATATCGTAAGATAATCTTTAGTGACCGACTTTGATGCAATGCGTTTGGCAGCTAGACAAATGCACTACGCACAGGAAGTGCTAGTTAAGGAAAAGGGAGTGGAAAAAAAACCAATAGAAATTAGGATCCGATAGTAAATAGTATATGTATCAAGATTTGAAAGTATTCTGCCCAAACTCAATGGCATCATTTGAAAAGCACAATCATTATAATTGTTGTGTAATATTAAAGCTTTTATAAATTAGATAGAATTTATTCACGAAGGCAATAACAAAAATTAATTGATATCTCTCAATGATTAAATTATTTAAAAATTTGACGTATTATAAATTATTTTGAAGGTCACGATAATGTCATAAGTAGCTGTGATTAAGATAAAATTTGCCTAAAATAAACGTTCCATAATTAATTAATTATTTTTTCAATCGGCTAATAATCTTAATCTTCATCGAGCATAAAATCGACAAAAAAAAGGGTCATTATACGATCGCCTCGCGAAAGCCAAACTTACACCGAGGGTCCAGATATTTGAACAACCAACTTACAAACTAATGTTATATGCACCAACAAATGCATTTGATTCTATTATATGTTCAAATCACGCCTATTTGCAACGGTCATCGCATCGGTTACAGTCAAAAGGAGAGAGCTTCCTCAGACTTCTGAAACTTGGAGTTTCAGCGGGCTAAACAAAATGGAGATGAAGATTGCGATGAGTAAGGTGGGGGACGAACCCAAGGTGTGAACACTACCGAAGAACCCAGCTTTCCATGGATACTGACTAAATTTCCAGCTGACCCGCATATACTGTGAGACCAGGACAAGAGATGTGCACAAATAGTAAAGGATCTGTGGAAGCGCTCAGTTTTTAGGACGAACTGACGATGTTACAGAGAGCGCTATTCTTATAGTCAACACATCTTCAACATAGCCTTGTGTCAACCGAAGAGTTTATCTCGACGATTGTCTTATTTGAACCATCATTGGGACCGGATGGAGGCAGTGTACCCAGACCTTGTTGGTCGAAAATGTTCCAAGGATATCTTCTCGCAGTTTCAGAGTCCGTCTGATACATCTCATCTTTTGGGGTAAATTCATAATAATTCAGAGAAATAAAATCTGTGAATATTTCCAATAAAATTATAATCTATATGTTGATGGTGAATTGATTCTCTGATCAAGTCTGTGGATCTATTCTAAGACACTAATGTATTTTTACCAACAAGATACAAATATACTTAAATTATAACCACTTTAAAACCGCGACTTTAGTAAACTTTGTGGAATAAAACAAGTGACAACGTTGCAGGCGGGAGTAACCGACTGCGAAATACTCTGATACCATCACTAATACCTGGAACAGGTGCCACAGAACAGGCCGTGTACAGCCAAGAAATACCGATCTTTAAAGGAGGTTATTGGTTATCTATTGTCCAAGTTTGCCTTTTTTGGGAGGTGAGAGTAGGCGTAGCCAAAAAAAAAATGTTGAAAGAGTTGCCTAGCAACATTAACTGCAAGTTTGGTAACTGTAGCTCTTAAATTAGGAGAGATTAGTTTTCGTGAATTTTTGGGGGCGGAACTGGGCGTGGCTGAAATAAATTATAGAGAAGGTTCCTTCCAAGTTTGCTAATTATAGCTCTTAAATTGCAATAGATAGCGTTTAGCGTTTATTTATTTTATTTTTTTTCGATTTACACCAACAGGTTTATCGATCTCTGAGGGGAGTTACAGTCTATCATACAATGATGGAAGATATGCGCATTTAAGATTTCTAGAGCCGAAGTTCCTGGGGTGACGGGTGTGGGGTGGTCTGAAAATGTACATGTCGATCTTTGAAGCAGGCTACCAGCAAGTTACCTTCCAGGTGTATGATCAAAACTGTGGCAGATATGCGGTTTTATCGATCTACCTATTATCGATTTTACGAAATATCGGCTTGGACGATATTGGCGCAGGTGTGGGCGTAGCCATAAAAAGTTGTTATTGGTTCTTAAGGGCGGCTATCAGTAATATATCCACCAAATTAGACGGCTCTAACTCAAAAACTGCGGAGGCCTGGAGGCGGCGGAGATGGGCATGGCATATATTTCAGAATATTACATGGTAAACGCATGATTAACTCTCTCTCTCTCTCTCTCTCTCTCTCTCTCTCTCTCTCTCTCTCTCTCTCTCTCTGTCTCTCGATAAATGGCGTTCGCTGATCCGCCGACTGCCGCAGCTAATCAGTTGTTTCGAATAGTTTTAGCTGGTTAATCGTTTTAGTTATTCTCGTTGTGAGAAGGTTTAGCGGTGGCTTCAAACCTCACCGATCGTTAGTTACTCTTGTTGTTGAAAAGGTTAGCAATTGGCTTAAAGCCTTTATTAAACAAACCAGAGTGTTTCGAAAAAGAATACGCTTTAGCTTCTGGTCTAACTGCATACATATTTACTATTAAATAAGCATTATGTCGTAGTGGAAATAACATTGTTATTAATTTGGAAAATAAAGCTATCAAAGTCTGATAGCGCAAATTAAATTAAAACAACAATTATATCCTAAGAAGTCTTCTTAGTTTGACTCCTCTCCTTCTTCAGCTCCTCAGTAAAATTCCGACCAGGAAGAATTTCTATGAGAAAGTCAGCTAGCACCGGGATGTGAAGGTCACAATCGTTGTGGTTTGAGGGAATAATGCTCTCTGTTCCCGTTATTTGGCCTAAAAATAAATAAATACATCTGGACGGCGAAATAATGTTATTAATTGTATGAGTCTTGTCGCGGAGGGCAATCTTATTGCCATAATAAGGCACCCTGACTCTGGGCCTAAGGACAAGACTACTTTCTGTGGCTTTGACCAAAACGTCATAGGTATTCCTATAATATGTCTGCAGTGGCATTAGCGAATACCGCTCCTTGTCTTAAACAGGAACTTCATTAACTGTAAGTGTAAGTGCAAGTATAAACAAGGACCAAAAGCACTAAACTTGGGCACTTCGATGTGGATGCGCTTTAACTGAGTGATTCCGTCCTAGGCTACTCGAAAGGTCATGTGGGTTAAGAAACTGGTAAAATTGAGGGTTAACCATGCTTTAATTTCTTGCAGAGAAGTCCATCATCCCCCACACGATGAAATGCCTGCCGGATATCCAAGTAATCTGCAACGTCTTAACCACACGGTTGACTCTCGGGCGTTCCGTTTTGAAGCCTAAAACCAAACTGGAACCTTGGTGTTGCCCCATTTAATACAGGAAAAGCTAGGATTATTCGAATCCCACAGGTTTTCCTGTGTGCAGGCTCAGGTTTACCAGAAGACATCACGCGGCTTCCCATTCTTGTGTAGCATGACTGATGATTGATTCGTGGTTTATCGGAAAAACGCATTTTAAAAGGTCGACTCCTTTGGCTATAACATTTTGCAAATGAATTTGCAATTGGTGATTTTTTAAAATATGCGAGAAATTGGAAGCTCTAGTACAAAATGCTCTGCTCCAAAGACTTACGGAAAATGACAAAAGAGGAGGGAACAGAATCTTCCGAACACTTCCTCACTTTCTGCCCAGAATAAGACTAGGCACCCTGGGAAACCCCTTTTAACTTGTCTATCCCAGTTTGCAAAAATTAAGACCTAGAAAATATCTAAATTCAAAACGCATCCGGTTGGACCCGGATCTTTGATTTCGGGATCCGTCGGCAAAAGATAGCATCCGAGTATACAGCGGACCGTCCAACCTACCCACCTATCACGAGGTTCCTAGTAGTCTTAAAATTGTCGCAGCTATAGGATTTCGCGAGTGTATTGAAGCATCTTCAGGTGTTCTTATCGAGCTGCATCAATCTGGCATCTCCATAGACATTGTTCGCAGCAACGAAAACGGCCATTATGTTATTGAACCAAATCCCGCAACATCCGAAAATCTGGATTTGTTCAAATATTGCAGCCAATTTTAATTTGCTTAGTGGTGGACTGAAAATATCGTAAAAATACGCAGTGCAACAGAATGAAATAGGAACAACCCTGGTGATGCGGAATTGATGGGCAATTTGCAGTATTGCAAAACCTTATGATTATGACCATAATCAAACGTGTTTCTAGATGTCGCTCTAAAATGTAATTGCAGTAATTCAGTTTATTTATGAGTTAATATCGTCAAACAAAACAAATCAAATTTCTGCTTAAATAAAAAAAAAATTGATCAAAAAATCATTAATTCCAAGAATCATTCATCCATAATATAATTACGAAATAACGAATTATTTTTTTCTTGCGTATTTTCATATTTAATTTTTTATTTCACGGTTTTCCTGGTATTAACATCGTACGCAAAACTAAACTGAGTATTTTTTAATTATCGATATCAGCGTGCTGGTATTTTTATTCTTATCTTCACTATATCTTTACATATATTTTATTTATTTCACTTTCATGAAATAGGTAAATAATTTAATGATATAAATTTACTCACAACCAAAAGACAACTGATTTCAAACACATTGTATCAAAAAGGCATTAAAAGTTCCGGTTCCGGAGCAAACTTATAAAAGTCGCCGCTCACTTGACACAAAATACCACACACCGTAGACCGATCAACGTTAAAATCAAAATTAACAAGTAGTTTTTCAAATTATTTAATTTTCGCTAATGGAAAAATCAAATAATATGTGACGAATAATAATTGATGAAAGCACTATTTTGTTTTCTTGACTCTCCCACGCTGACTGAGACTTGGACAAAATTAATGTTTATATATGTAGAGTTGGCAACCCTAAGACAAACACTGAATGAGAAACCAATTTTGTTGTGATCTCTTAGTCTACAAAAAATCTTATGTATATTAGCATTGAAAACGGACTGAAATCTTTTCAACACAAGCGTGACGACGACAAATTTTTTTAACGCGAAATTGTTGTGTGAAGTGTGTGGAAAATGTCAGATGAGTTCAGGACAGCTGTTTCGTGTGATATTGCTTTAATTAGTAAAAAATGTACACAAAAAGTGTTTAAACCAGCAATCTGTCTGACAAAAAAATATTTTCTAAGGTCAACGGAATTTTAGGTAGCCCCTCAAATATTGTTGCCATTAATGTTACTGGGAATACACAAACATTCAAGCATGCACACATGTATATATACATTGTAACATATATATGTATTAGTGTTCTCGCTACGAGAGCCGAAGTGTTGTTAGAGCGAAAAGCGAACGTCAAAAGAAACGAGAGACTCGCCTCTTAATATAGCAATTGTGCTTGATTTTAGTATGCGAGGCGATCAATACTTGGCTTTTGTTCAGTTATATTCTGTGTAAGCCAAAGTGAAGTCACCTCGTGCTAACAGCCGTGATGTACAACAATTAATTGCAACAATTAAATACATATACATATGTCTATATAAATGAACATTAAATTCGCATGAACATAGCACAAGCTATATAAATCGCCAGAGGAAATGCTAGCCTGAGCAATTGCCTAAAATTATTGTACCAACAAAATAATTGACCAAAGATTGTGAAAGTTCTGTTAAAAGCATATTGTAGTGAATTTAACGAAAGAAAAAAATAATCTTATAAAATAGGCCGAATATTATTGTTAAGCCAAATGTACTATCTTGTGGCGTACAGCTAGCAATTATTGCAGCCGAAAGGCTGTAAAAAACATTTTTGACGACGCCAACTGACAAATACAAAACTACGAATTACAACATACATATACACATCCATATAGCATATAGCATATCAAGCTAAAACGACGACGACGACGACGACGACAATACCAGCAGGACATAAACCACCCACAAATTGCAGCCCACATTTAGAAAATCGATATTTATATACTAGTCACAACGAATTATGAACTGAACGGTGGCATTTGTGTGATGTCAGTAAACTTTTGACCATTTGAGCGAACTGTTCACTGTGCACCTTATTGTGAATACGCATTTGTTGAACATTACAACAATTATATAATCGGCCGTAGCAGTGGACCACCTTTGAATTACACTAAATTTGTTGGTTCTGCAATGGTAAAAGATAACACTGGCACACTCACAATGCGTCTCGTTCGAAGTAAATTACGCAAACGCGACGAGCCTCGGAACGCGTCATCCAATGTTATTACTGAAGATAAGGAGCACCAAGACGACAATGGAGATGATGCTGATGGTGATGCTGACACGGAGACGAATACTACTATGAACAACTGTAGCAGCCACCACGTATCTTTCGTACGAATGAGCGGCGGAGGCGCTGCCGAGGGTCGAAGTGGACATCCAGATGTGATTGATATTCCGGAGTGGACATTTCCTCCAAAAGCGCCTGCACCACATATCTATCATATTAACCCGGTAGGTGAAATGACGCCCTTTCCAAGGGGATTTTATCCATGTACATGAACATTTAGAACATGTAGAAGCTACATACGTTGTTTTCCTTTCCAATTTTAATGCAAAGTAGTTTTATTAAACTGTAATCTTCAGTAGGTAAGCAGTGAAAAAACGATTGTAGATGATACGAGTATATATTATGTATTTATATATATATACATATATTTATTTAATCTAGTCTCCAATTCAATGCTTTGATTGATATCTTGTCCAAATCGACAATCAGATCTTGCAAAACATGATAACAATTTTTCATTCATTGTCTTTTGCAAATCTTTGAAAAATTCCATTCATTTAACTAGATGCCGCTCTGTGTGAATTGCCTTAAAGGTTTTGCCGTGCTATAAATTCAGCTATAAATTCAAATAATTCTGAAGCACTGTAATTTTACGATATTTTCAGACCACCACTGTAAGTTTGATTGACATACATTGCATAAATGTAAACAGGGTTCGATGGCGGTTGCTGTGACATTGATATAGGGTAAACAAAAAATGTGGCGAATCGGGAAGACCTCTTGGATGAGCACCAACGAAACAATTTGTAGCATTAAAGCTAGTCAAGAACTTAAATAAAACACATGAACATTTTAATAAATAAATTGTTCCTTATTTTAATCGCAAAACATCCAAATGGTCGAATGGGTTTCCACAACTGATCTGGCGATGCAGGAAGAATGACGCTTTAAAGGCACTGCAAACGCTTACGCTGCATTATCAAAATACGAGTATATGATATTGCTCTGTGTGAATCCATTCCACTTCCATTTCGAAGAAATCAAAACATTCAGATTTCGACAAAGCCTTTGTTTCTGCAAATTTTTCTTGCAACAAGACATTGGTAAAAAAACGAACCAGTTGCTCACCAGATGACGCATATTTACTCTCAAGTGTGAACATTACTTTATCATTATCTTTGCGTCTAATTTGTTTTTGTGTGAATTTCCGGGTTTATAATTAAATAATTACAATATATTAAATGAGAAATATATAAAACAGCCCATCGTACACATCAATTAGATAATACAAACTCTTGTTCAGTTTGATATTTCCATTAACATTTTCAGTTTCATGTAAATCTTTTCACTTAGTTAAGCCGTAAGGAAAATTTGTTTTTAAATTTAAACTTATAATGAATTATATTTTATCGTTATAATGTACTCGGTTAATTCATTTTCAAACTGTTGAAAAAATGAAAAAATTCGAGTTAAACTTTTTGCGGTAGCAAGAAGGAAAAGAAAAATAAAATATCAAAAATTAAAAGTCAATATTAATAATGCAAATAATGATTTTTCATGTTTCAGGAGATGTTGATAGCCAATGACAAAAACAGTTTTAAAGGATTTCGCAAACAATTCAGTGGGCGGTTCAAGCGATTAGTTGCCCGAAAACTGGAACCTGCACCTGTGATACCTCCAGAACTAAAGCCGCAACTAAAAACAATATATGTTTATTAATATTAAGATTTTGTATGTAAATATGTGTAAAATGACCACAGCTGGTGACAGCCAAGCAATCAACTTTTTAAATTAATTATAAAAAGTATTTCACGCATATTAATTTCTTAACGGTAATTTTTACTTTGTCAATGGAATAATAAGACACATAGTATTTGAATAAAAGTAATTCCTGACTAAACATTTGACTTTACTTGAGAAATATGCTGGCACCACGTCGATAAGTATTTTATTATCAATTGTGTTACTTTTTCTTCGTAACTTTATAAGTATATAGTAATTTCAAGTGTATTTTAAAATATTAACATAGAGAACAAATATTTGCTAGCATTATTACTGTATTGTATATTCCAAATAATTATATACCCTTGTAGAGGGTATCATCATGTTTCATCATGTTTATCATGTTTTCAAATATGTAATGCATCGAAGAAGACGTCTTCGGGCGCATTTATTTGTATTTATATTTATTATCGATCAACATCCCATACTAAGTCAATATTGTTTAGTGTCTGCGCTGAACTACCAATCACGAGGAATCTTGATTTCTATCCGTCTTTTGGCTAAGCGCAGTACATATGTCGTATCAGACCACTATATCATATGGTTGCGATATGAATCGGCCGAAATGTAAGCCTACGCCTATCTCGATCAAGAAAAACGGTTATCTTATCTTGCGGGTTGAAGTTAATCTTCAGGCATCTAAATTTTTTTATGTCGCTTTTTGTGACTTGTCAAACTAGAATCAAAAACCACAATTTTTTATGATTCTTTTTTTTTAATTTTTGTGGAAAAGGGAACTGTTTTTCAATTTTTGTTACAAACAAAAATTTAGAATATTGCATTCGCAGCAGGTCGTGAAACCTATAATTAAAATTTCTCTAGAACGTACAGAAATATACAAAAAAAATAAAGTTTGCCTAGTCTACAAGGGTTTGCGATTATCGGTGTGCCCAAGATAACTGTTCTTTCTTGTTAGATATGTGATTATCAACAGATAAGGCTATGGTGTGTTGTGTGTATATGTTATGGGTGATAAACTTAATAATATACTTCGGTTTGCTTTTCGACCAGATCCGAGAAACCTTCGCAGAATACACCTTCCTTCTAAGGCCTAATTATTTTCTGAATGGAAGTGTTATGCACACGACGATGTAAATATTAAGGAGGCATCGGATCAGGAAGAACAAATCTTAACAAAAATAAAACGACAAGTATTTGACAACTTTCAAAAGGACTGAAAAAATAGACTAAAATGTGACCAAATGGGACAGTGCCGCATCAGCTATTAATTAAATCAGGAAAATACCGCTCCAAGAAATATCCAATGCAATGACAAAAGTGCAGTAAAACCATCAGATATTTTTAGATGTATTATTTTATAATCGGTGTTGAAAGGTGCGTGGTACTATTTAAAGAAGGGTGAAACATATGGCAGATAAAATCATCGTAAATGAAATCATATATTAAACCATCTCAAAGACTTATAGAAACATGCATCTTATTTCGGCACACCTCTTTTAGAGGGGGGACAGGAGTGTATGATTCATCCTTGGCTGATATAACGGAATATTTTTCTCTTTGACCTTAAATCAGCTGGAATTTGAAGGCCTTACTATTAGTCTTATCAGCTGGTGTTACACACTTTTTACATGGTATCAGAGTATTCTGCAGATGGGTATGCCCGACTGCAACACTCTCTTGTTCACACTTGTTATGATTGAATAATTAATAAATGTCTGAGTTCGAATACCTGAGAGATTTAGCCACAGAATGATAAACAGTTATTATATATTAAGAGCAGATACTATGTATGTATATGGATATGAAAAGGGAGAAGATATGATTTTCGTATACTCCCCACTTTTTTTCATTCAAGTTATCAGCCTTCTCAGTTTCGTTTCACAGCTTTATATTTTTTTTTTAAACAATATCTTTGATCCTGAGGATTACTCTTAAGGTATTCTGAATGGTATATGGATCGTACTGCCTCAGATGGCGAAGTTTGAGGCTGTTGTCTAGCAGGCAAATGGAGATTGGATTATCTTCTTGATTGAGTAGCTGGAGTACCTTCCACTCTTCTTTCCTTACACGCTGTACCAAAATCCACTTCAGAAACACAAGCAGGATCTCGAAATGAGAGTTGTGGGAGAATTTCAATTGCCTTCAGCATAGTTTTGGACAAGAGTACTTGATTTCCAAGTATCAGGTGTGCATTCTGTCCAAGAAGCCAAGTCATTATCCTTGCTATTTATTTCTCCCTGATATTTAGTTATGTGCGCAAATGGCTTGGTCATCTTTTGGTTGCTAAGTTGGAGATTTCAACTTCCACTCCGTCCAGCTTGCCTGAGGAAATCTGCTAAGAGTTGTTTAGAAGGCCGTAGAGCAGTATTTTTAAATCCTTTGTAGCTTTGATAAGCGCTGATCTATCTAGACAATTGACGCTCTACTTTCAAATCCTTCGTTGATGTCATTCCAGAAATTCTGACTTCTTTAGTTTTCCACCTACTATCAATCAGTTATTAACAGAGCAAAGTCTATTAGGATACGAACAGGAAGGAGTTTAGGGAATCCATTGCAAATGGAAAAGATTGTATTATGTAGGTGTGCAAATGTGTGTAACAGTAGACAAGAGTAGTAACAGGCAATCCGGTCCTATAAGGTATTTTGTTCAGGTACAGGAATTTAACAACCGCCGAGACATTTTCAAAAAAAAAGCTATCGATTATACCTAATTTAGCTCCAAGCTTCAAGTTCTTCCCCGTGGATGTTACTTGCTTAAATCATTTCTGATTATTGCTGCCTAAATGACAATTGGCTTGTCTTAGACCAGGTACCTCTCCCCAGCTCGATTAACGCAGATGTATTTCTTCGTTTCTCAGTTGGAGAATGAAGGAATTGGGATATATCTGATATTGATAACTGATATTGAATGATCAGTTTTACTTCCGCCAACTTATCACTACTTTACATAACTTTGTTAAATCTTACTCACTTATGTAAACACAACATTGTAATTTTAGTAAATATCGATAGTTTCACTATCGGCGAGTCCGAGTTAGAAATTCGAGCGAGCCAGATACGCGTTTTTGCTTCGGTCAAAAATAAAGTTCCTATTTGAGATAGTTTAAACATCGCCCAGATCTCAAGTTTCATGTTTACATAGAAAACCCTTTATGCATCGAACATATTGGCGCCCAACGTCGCGCAGTGCTAAAACAAATTATTAACAAACAATTAGACAATTTCGCATTTCGTTATGTTAACAAATTTCGCTTGCGCGTATATACTAAGGGTTGGATACCAATTGCTTGCAATGCTTGGTTGCAGCAATTAAAACATCAAACTTGCAAAAAAAAATTTAAATCGTTAACTAAAACCATCAGAAAGTTCGTCCCAGCAGCAATCACACACGTGCACACAACTTAAAGTAACGGATTTTGCGCTGTCTCCATTTTCGTTTCGCCGACGACACCGTTCGTCTTCTTTCACAACGTTTCTGTTCTTATCCCATTTTTCGCTCCTACTAAAACGGCCAGTGCGCTGCTCGCAATCGTCGCTTCAGTCGCTGCCTTTAGAGTTGTCTCAAATTCGTTCTTCGTTCGCTTTTGTAAAGCTGCAACCGATCGATGCCATTGTCATATTCATATACACATACACAAACACGCCTCTCTTCGTCGTTTTTGGCACGTCAAGAGGAGGTTAAGCTCCGCGTCAACTTCTCTTCATTCAATTTCGTTACACATTTTTAAATAAGTCACATTCTTTGGAAAACTGTCCATGCCAGCGTGCAAATATGAAAAGGAACATTTCGCGCATTAAACCCTTGATCGATGGCCAACCTGTAGAACCTTCTAAAAGCTCAAGCGGTTCTTCCAAGTCGCTTCGGAATTTTGGAATCCCACCTTAAGCAATTGTTGGCTATTCAATCGGAAATAGAAACTCTGGATCCAAATGATAACGCGCGCGCAGAACTAGAAGAAAACTATGTACAAATCAAGTTGGCAATTGAGAAATCGCTCGGTGGAGACTCAAATAGTACAGTCATTGATACCGCCACATTTGGCCTTGGCTACATTCGATCAATCATTTGGAATACAAAAACATCATTTGCTCATTTAATCAAATTATAAACGGAGCGTAAGTAATAAATATGGAGAAGTTTAACTAACTGCTTAAAGGGTGCTGTGCTGGAGTGCGTGAAGGCATTTCCAGTCACCAATGAAAACTACGCTAAGGCCTTAGTAAAGTTAAAGTCTCGGTATGACAAGCCAATATTGATTTTTACAGAGACCGTATAGTTTAGCCAAAACAGATTCGTAATCCTGGCAAAGGACAAAACTCGTCTTTCGCACTTGCTGGCGCTGCTTGTGTGTTGTGCCCATGCTCAACTCATAAATTGATGGCTTGCGAACAATTTAAAGCACTGGATGCGCTGCAATGTTTTGATGTCGCAAAACGCCACCTATGTCTTAATTGTCCGATTTCCCATTGTAAGAGATCGCACCACACCTTGTTACATGACAACAAATTACATTCGACAACGCAACCAAGCTCTTCACAAGCCACCGAAACAGTAGTACGTTATCGTATGCAAATCACACATCTTAAGTAACTTCAGGTTCTTTTAGCAACGGCTATGGTCCTGGTCAGAGATTCAACTGGCACCTATAGACTAGGCCGTGCTCTACTGGGCTCGTGTTCGCAGGTGCATTTCGTCACCGATGTGCAAAGCAGCAGTATTTGCCATGCACAGATAGACATCACCTCTCTTACAATTAGTTCAATAAAATTTCCCTTGTCATCCTTTCAACCTTTCATACAGCTTATATTGTTCTGGAAGATAAAAAAATTCTACCAATCTCGACACATCGACATGCTTTTAGGAAAAGAAGCATTCTTCGACATTCTATCAGTGGGCCAAATTAAACATCTGGGTACAGATGGGCCCATGCTCCAGGCAAGTTCCATCCGCAACGTTCTGCAGAGCTTCTTGCTGTCTTTAAAGATGGCGCCACTTCAACTGATGATCACCTTGAACGCTTATGGGAAATTGAATCAACTGAAACATCAAGTGTGCTGTTGAAACCAGAACATCGAACTTGTTAGAAACACTACATAAAAACGACTATTGTGAACAATCCCGGTCAACTTGATCATTCGTTTGACATACGAGGTGTGTTCACAAAGTATCGCGAATTTTGTGTTTTTTTCAGATATTATTTATTTATTCATGAATATCTAGTTTGTCCCCTTCAAAGTAATCCCCATGAGATATTATACACTTGTGCCAATGGTTTTTCCAATCTTCGAAGCACTTCAAAAAATCATTTTTTTTATCTTGTTCAGCTCCTCCTTCGATCCCGTCTTTATCTCGTCAAGCGTAGCGTAACGTCGTCCTTTCATGGGCCTCTTCAGTTTAGGGAACAAGAAAAAGTCACAGGGGGCCAGATCTGGGGAATACGGTGGCTGCGGCATCATTAGTGTGTTGTTTTTGGCCAAAAAGTCGCGCACAAGCAACGATGTGTGAGCAGGGGCGTTATCGTGGTGCAAAACCCAATTTTTGTTCTTCCACAAATCCGGGCGTTTCTAGCGGATTGCTTCGCGCAAATTGCGCATAACTTGCAGGTAATATTCCTTATTGACCGTTCTACCCTGTGGCAAGAACTCATGATGCACCACGCCCCTGCAATCGAAGAAAACTGTCAGCAAAACTTTCACATTCGACCGAACTTGGCGCGCTTTTTTCGGTCTTCGTTCGTGCGGCAGCTTCCATTGAGATGATTGAGCTTTGGTTTCCACGTCGTAACCATTAACCCACGATTCGTCACCAGTTATGACCCTCTGGAGCAAATTTGGGTCGTCGCGGACAGAGTCCAACATCTCATTAGCAATGCTCATGCGATGCTGTTTTTGGTCGCAATTGAGCAATTTTGGTACGAATTTCGCGGCGACCCGTCTCATGCCCAAATCATTGATAAAAATCGAATGGCAAGAGCCAATCGATATGTCTAGCTCCTCAGCAACTTCTCTAACGGTGATTCGACGATTGGCCAATACCATTTTCTCCACTCCATTAATTTTTTCGTCTGTTGTTGAAGTGCTCGGGCGTCCGGCACGCTCTTCGTCGTTCACATCTTCTCGGCCTTCTGAGAACATTTTGTACCACCGATAAACGTTGCTTCGGTCCAAGGTAGCTTCTCCGTATGCCACAATCAACATTCGCAATGCATCCGCGCACTTAATTTCGTTTTTCACACAAAATTTGATACAGGTTCTTTGATCCATTTTTTTGAATAGGTAAAAATCGAAGACGATCCAAAACACGTGCAAGCAAAGCAGCTGTCAACAATTAAGTGAACATTCAAAATGGCCGAGCTTGTCGGCATAAGTGAGAGACATGAGTACCAACATAACGCTACAAAAAAAATCGAAATTCGATTATACGTAACCCGCGAAAATTCAAAATTCGCGATACTTTTTAAGCACACCTCGTAGCATGCCGCAGATTTCTCAGTTTGGAACGCAGTTTGGCACAATCTTCAGAACTTCGCTTACAGTATTGTTAATTCATGAAGAAGTATGCACGTTTGGAACACAAGTAGCTGGTAATAGACGCAAACTTATCGGAACCTCACTACTACATACATTGCATTTTAAAGCCCAGCAGCGAAACCACGAAGCTTCGAGTGGTCCTCGACGCCTCGTGGCGTACATCCAATCAGACTTACTGGCTCTCCAAGATGATTCAGACTAAATCGTTATGTCTCTTCCAGATGAACCACTTCGCACTTATCAACTCAACACGGTCACATATGGAACAGCCTCGGCGCCATACTTAGCCATACGCAGTCTGAATTATTTGGTAGATCTGTATCGAACTGATTATCTAATCGGTCATCGAATCGTCGTTCGACTTAAATGATCAATATGAATAGGTGGCTCTGTATGTCTGTTTACCTGAAATATTTATATATTTTGGTTTGGAAATTTTGTTGCTAGAAAAAAAGATCCGAAAAATCGATAAGTTCTTTAATGCTGTCTCCGTTTTTTGTGGGGCTTTTGGATAAAGCGCTGAACGGATGGCTCCCCAGATAGAGTGACCTAGAGGCGAAAGATTGAAAGGTTATTATGATGTAGCTCGATGCTCCATAAAATTTCAACAGCTGTAATATCTTCCTATTACATATTACTTTATTATGAATTGATAAAAAAAAATATTTGACATGTTATATTAGTAGGAAAATTAAATGTAATACAAATTTATGTATTTCCAAATACTTGCTGATGCTATTGAAATGAGCAGTAGGGAGTGGTCGGAAATGTTTATCCGATATTGAGAGGAATTTATCAAGAAAGTGCCTTATAATTTTGGAGTATCCAGTTCTAAGACTGGAGATATATGTGTTTACCTTTAGGTTACCTTTAATTTATTTTCCAGGCTTTAGTAACGTTAACCTTAAAATTCTGATAGATATAGACTTACTCAATATTTTGGGCGGAACTTGCTAGGTTGACGGACATTGCACAAGCCCATTCTACCTTCAGTATCAGAGTATAATGATGCAAAAATAGTGAGCTTAGCTGGCGTATACTCGTATATATGACGAGCCATATATACAGTGGTGTTTCCAAAATGAATTAAGTTAACCAGGCTTTCCACAGAAGGCAACATTGTTCGACGAAACTGAAACAGTTGTATTGGTGCATGAATCACAACGGATAACATATCCCACACAACTAATAAAACATAAAAAAAAAGAGCGACGACAAAAGTAACCCACAAAAATAAATATAACTGCCCCATATAACAGCATGCAAATTGTTTGCTAACATTCATAAAACCGGTTTATTACCATTATTATAGTACCTTTGTTGAGCGTGTTGTAATTTTGTCTTGAGGTTTGTAACGCATCCGATCGCCTTAGAATAGATATGCTCTAGTTTAGTATTATGGCACCAAACGGGTCGATAATAAAACGCATAAATGCAATTATTTTACGACGTATAAACACATAATAATACATCGAATTTATGACTAAATTTTATATGTTAACAGATTAACTCTGGTCTACAAGAGTATGTAATTGTCGACACGCCAAAAAAGGCGTTTCTTGTGTTTTTTTTTTTTTTTTTTTTGTACACCCTATTTATTTTCTGAACCAATTTGTGTTTGCACTCGATTGGGTTTTTGCAAAGCATAATGTACAAACTCTGTACAGATAGAATACATCATAAATTAATATACATACATATAAATATATATATTTGTTTTTTTGTGTAAGTTATATTATGAAATATTTTAGACAGTAAATAATATCATTAATAATCAAATAATCAAGGGTATTAAATCGTCATGACCACAAACTTAAAATGTTTGATGTTTTGCTAGTTAATACCCTTTACTATCGAGTAATAAAATTAACATATTTACTTATTAAGGTAGAAATTTTCTCTTGAAATATTTCTTATTTGTTGAAGAAATTGTATTACAATATTAAAAAAAAATAATTGTAAATAATTTATGCAACTGCTCGCTGTTTTTTGGTTTGCATACATGTGCATAAGCATTATTTTTACTCGTATACCCGTACATTTCTTTGTAATCTAGAGTATTTTATAGCTTATACACAGACATCATACTTTCTCTACTTTCTTTCTGTATTTAAAGTAAGGGTAAACAAATACGTAAATATACATAGGCATAGGTGTGTAAGCAAACCTAACTTGCCAGTCAATCTCTATGTCTGGATAAAACACTTTTATTTCAAAATGTTAGCTTCGTTATTAGTCATTGTGCTTTGGTCCGTTGCTTCTATTGGTGGAACACCGACAAATAAATGCAAAGGTATAAATTGCACAGACGCTCTGCAAATAGCTTCACTTATTGAAGAGCAGTCCATCGCTAGAATTGTTCACAAGCCTCACCACAGAAACAGTGCGGAAACCCATAATCCGGAGGAACTCAGTAACTCACATCAAGCCATAGAGGTCAAAGATATTGCTGGTGTTAACTTTGAAAATAAGTATTATGGTCCTATGCTGACAATTTCATCAGCTGAACCCGACATTTATTATCAATTAAAACCAACTAACTCACCCGTTCTATCACATTCTATGCTGCATCATTATCCAACTGACAGTAGTCAAACGACTTTTGGTAACATAATTACAGCCCAAAAGATTCATTTTGTAGGGAATTCGGAATCAACTTTTCCCATAGCAGGCAATTTGCATATTCATCACCATCACCACCATTTAATTTTTAAAGACAAAAAACCAACCTCAATAACGCAATACATGCTGCCAGCGGAGTCTGAGTTACCAGAAAACGCATACTATCAACATTTAGCTGCAACAGTTAGGCCAATCGTATTAGCTCCTAAAATTGTAACCGTATCTTCTAAAGTCAATGATTTGAATTCTGATGCAAAACGCCATATCATTAATGGATCTAACAGCACAACACCATTAATAGACGAAGAATTATCTGAAAGTAATGATTTTATTGTGAACGTGCGCCTGGAAAGCAAAATTAATCCTGTTTCTGTGGTAACGATACCAGAACTCCCATCAGACACGATTAATAATCAAACAAGTGTAAAAACAACATCATTAGATTATCATAAGATAAGAGAGATTAACGATCTGCAGCAGAACACCGATAAAGCTTCAAATAACGCAAGCGACAGTAAAGAAAGCTCTTCAGGCTATTCAACCTACACCTCAAGTACTTCAAATAATAAACATTCTGCATATGATGTACCACTAAATTAAGAAGCTGATCATAAGCTTGAAGCACAACATTTTATGAATGAATATTTTAACATATTTAAAAAGATATCTTTAACAATATACATTATAAGTTAACTTTAAAAAATATTGATTATGTCTTGTTTTTTTTTTCAAATTACTTATGTTTCGGAATCACTTGTCTTGAAAGACTATATAAAAAAAAAGTCTTTCATGTGGACTATCGATCGAGAATGGAATTAGATTTTACTTATACTTATTTTTGATAGAACGGTGATATCTTTTTGCTGTTATATTTCAAATCGATCGAGTTAGTGATCCATGCCTATGTATGCTTATGCATACGAATACTCAACTTACGTTACCATTGATCTGAAAAAATAATTAAAAATTGTTGTAATCAAGGAACAAATATGTTAAGTTTTTTGACATTATATACAATAAATGTAAAAGTAAAAATTAAATAGGAATATTTAAAAAAATTGCATGTAGCCAGTTTACAGTGGTTGGACCCACATCCTGATCTTCGGATACCGAGGAATCCAGCCGACACATGGTCTAGCCCCGCGTCAGTGTCGACATATCGGACGTATGTCGCGTCTCCAGCTCATCGGGTGCCTTATTTTCACCCCCTCCAACAATATGTTTAGAAAGATGAGTTACATCTTTACAGCATCATGATGACCTTTGTAATGCCCTCTTTTGTAATTTGGGCGAAAGACTGCCCAGATTGGAACTGTGCCCTTTTGGCCGCTGGTCCTTATTGGGCGGTGGCCGACGTTGTTTACGTTCCTCCTCTTAGGATACCAAAAATTTCGGGCCTGGGCGTTAGTTGATTTCATATCACTTTTCACACTCGCTCGTATACACGATGGCTCGGCATCCCTCTTAAGGAGACGGGTGTGACAGGCCCAAGTGGCCAAGCGCCGCTGGCTCGGCAAACGGATTTGCTGACCGCTTTCTTGGTGGTGTGGAGCTTTGACCAGTCTCCTTCGATATGATTGTTCGTTTTTTTAAAATTAAGCGAATCCAACAAGAACAGAAAGGAAGGCCAAATGCATAAAGAGTTGCGTTAAACACGTAAGACCACATTATACCGGAGACCTTAGGGTACAAGTTTTAGAGAGCATCAGTAACTAGCGGCGCACTGTGATGCTATTTCCAGTTGGCACCCTTGTGGAGAGCCCAATCTGGGCTTTATAATTCACACGTCGATGGGTACTACAAAAAAGTATATAGACAGATAAGATAAGAAACAATTAATTAATTAAAATATATAGTTTTTGGAAATTCGATAATTCTCGATCCCAGTGACTGCCGAGTGAAGGGCATTATCCGTTTGGAGTTTGAAGAAACTTTCAGTTGTAGGCTTATAAGACGTTCAAGTGCAGGCTAATACGTCCGTAATCTATTGGGCTGATATTAGATGGGGATTAATTTGAGACGCATTAGTAGAATTTGTTCCTTCCTTAGGACTTTCTGAATGATTTCGTTGGAGTTTGAATGGATTATTAGATTTGCTAGTTAGACGATAGTTTTTCAAAAGAGTCAAAGAGAGAATGAGAGAGAGAGAACCAGAGAGAGTTTAAGTTAGGTCAGTTTCGACGTATGCCGACCATAAGGTCGACACATTGGACAGTTATGATACCTTATGGATCTCACTTCGTTTCTATGATATTCATGTGAGTATAGATCAGGGGTAATCTAATTAGTTTAATTTATAAATTTTTAAATTATGGTTGGTCGTTATCGATAACGTTGTTAAAAGCATCTTCGATACTTAGGAAAGCTATTAAGGTGTACTCCTTGGAGTATAAAGATGCATCTTTTATATTAACTACTGATTGGAGAGCAGTACCTGTAGATCTGCCTTTCGTGTAGACATGTTGAGACCCCTAGATAGTGTTGGGGTCTATCGTTCTATTTAGGTGTAGACTTACGAGTCTTTCTAGAACTTTTAACATGAAGGAAGATAGACTTCCGGGTCTAAAGTCCATTGCGATGGTATGTGATTGCCTCCCAGCTTAGGGCATTAAGCTAATTTTTTTCTGAATCCAAGCGGGTGGAATTTAGCCAGTCTTGAGAACTTTCTCGAAAACTTTATACACCCAATTGACTGTAAATAATGGCTGTTGCGGTTTTTTGTAGTTGGGACGAACTTATGTTGTCAGGTCCTAGGGACTTCAACGTCTTGAAGCTATTTATTGCCCATTTAAAATTTTCTTTGCATAGAAAATGTTTCACTTATGTAATCTCTGCAGATCTAATACAATTTTGGGTCGTAGAGCATCCGGGGAAATGAGTATTAAAGACTATATCCAGTGAGTCTGCACTGGAGTCAGATGTCTTCTTTTTTCAGGTAATCATCAGTCTCGCGACTTCATTGGTAGATTGTATCTCCGTGCAAAAGTCTCTCAACGACGGATTTGATATAGTCTTGTAAGTATCTTGTGTAAATATCCCAGTTCGCCTTCATTCGATTTAAGAATTTAACCGGTTTTGATGGGCTAACAGAAAGCTCAAATTCAATACCTGTGATCAGAGAAGGAGTGCCGTCCGAGACTCTCCACCCTTTTAACTGATCGCTAATGATATGTGAAACAACGGTCAGGTCAATCACCTCTCTACGATTTTTGATAATGAAAATGGGATCATTTTGATCAGATTTGTATCCGTGCTCAGATTTGTATCCATGCTGCTCCAATGAGAGTGGTGAACATTGACATCACAACCAACAACAAGGCAGGTTTTGCAATTTTCGCATTCCGCGACGAGAGATTTTATGATCTCGTCTGGTGGTAATCCAAGGAAGTCATGGGTCATGTAGAACGAGAGCTGGCTGTTCCTCAAGGTTTACTGTATTGATGTCGCCGTTGCTAAAATTATTGAGCAGAAAAATACTAAGATATTTTTTCGCGATAATACAGGCTGTTATTTTACCTTCAGATTTAGCTCTTATGAGCATATAATCCTTGCTGCCTAGTCCGCAAGCCTTGCCTCCGACTATCCAAGATTCTTGGACGAGTGCAATATCGACTCCGCCTCTAGCCAGGTGGAGCCTGAGGCCAGCAGATGCTGCTTTACAGTGGAGCTTGATCTGCAGAAGTCGTAGCGACATCTGGAGACAACACATCCATCACCGTTTTGTTGCTGCCCTCATCGTCGGACAGCAAGAAATCATCCTCGTCGATCTGCCGACATATAGCATCCGTCTCCAGCTCGTCGTCGATTGCTTCCATCTCCGGAAAAGGATCGTGCTCGACGGGCTTGTCGACAGAATCCGAACCGGCCGCTGCATCTGACATGTACACCTTTACGATGACTGAGCTGCAGCCGAAGTTCAGCTCATCTTTTGCGGCCTCGATAGGCGCCAGTGATTCAATGATTTTTCAGGATGAGGCCTCAATCTTCACCCCCCTCCAATCTTTGGCAACCTTAGCGTTACCCTGATGCCAGCCAATATCTTTACATGTGGTGGTGGTCCGGGTTCATTCATCATAATTTCAAAGCAGTGGACAGCGAGCGCTCCTTCCACCCACTTCCACTGATTTTTTGGGGTCCTTCCGTTCTAATTGCCTTTGTCGAGGATCCCTATCAGAATACTCTCCTGGCAATTTCGGAGAAGAATCTCCCCGGTAAAACCTGACTTTCCTGGCCACTGATCCGGGTGGCTCTTGCTTACGCTGCCTCTTCGCCAGGCGTTGCTCCTTTTTGAGCGATCGGCAAAGAGTCGAATTGAGCAGTACGCTCTTGGCCCATTCCACTTTATTCAGCCATTCGGGTAGTGGATTTACCGTTGAGTTTGCGTTCTGCCTCTTTAGAATGCTGGCTGTGTTCCGCCGTTCAGCATACGAAAATGTATGTGCCAGGGCATTGGTAGTTGGCAGTTCACGCTTCACATCTCCTTCTGCCGGAAGATCAGTTGCATAAGCGCTCGACTTCACTTCCACGGAGGCAGGGTTCCCAGCGTCGCTGGCTTGGCCACCAGGTTCTTTGACCACTTTGGCCTTTGCATAGCTTTGGCCAGGCTTTGAAACCACTGCCTCCGCTAAGGGTTTGGGTTTCCCCCTTCCGGCTTTGACGAGTGCCGGACTGTTTTGGTTTTGTTTTTATTTTTAAACCCATATGAATCCCACGAGTTGCGGAGAAAAGATGTCCGCCTGCACAGAAATCCGCACTATACAGGTAAGACTTATTAATATCGGAGGTCGGAGGGATTTACGGGACCCCAGACAGGCTGACTATCGGCAGTGGTCGCGTTACTCCTTATCCATGATTTGCTCCTTTACCAAGAACATGTCTATATGGAGACCATGTCCGAAGTTCAGGGAACAGATCTTTGCTAGCATCAGGACCTTGCGGACCACTATGATGCTATTACCAGTCGTTACCCCCGTAGAGCAAATTTTAGCTAACCCTTATCCCATTAAGTATATACTTATATTTTTGATTCAATGTGTAAGTTTGAATACCTATAATTTATGGATGGTAAAGTAAAGGGTATCTCATAAGATAAATAACTACCACTAAAAAGTTAAGTATAACGTTTTTCTAATATTGTTTTAGTTGAACAGCAGATGATAATTAGGTCATCCTTTCCTGGAAATTTCATTATATATCAATACCTTTAAGCGAAAGAGTGCGTTGAAAAATATGTCATATTTTTTAATCTTCTTATACCGCTGAAAATGGTATTAAAATTATGTTGTGAAGTGTCGACCACACTTGCATAATATATAGTTGTGTGTTAGTAGAGGTGACTCGATTGGAGCTTTCTAATTTTAATTCGCGTTAAGAGTTGCTTCATTCAATTCATTTCCATTCATTCGATCATCATTCATATTTCATATTGTTTTTACAGGTAAAGTCACCAAATTTGCTTGGCTGTTTTTTATTGGCGATAGAGATAGATAGAGTCCTTCCTAGAAGAATCGACATATAAATTTTCAGGTCAAGCCCACAGCAACCGCAGTCGGGAAATTCGGCCCCAAAAATCTGAAATGCGCATATCTTCCACAATTTCTAAGCTGGAGTCACCAATTTTTACCGGTAGCTCTCTTTAAGGATCAATAAAAAAACTGGATGGCCACGCCCACTCCGCTTATAGTTATCTCCCATTATTTTAGAGCCAAAGTTACCAACTTGCTCCACTCCGATCGTCCCCAAAATTCACATAAGGTCATATTTACAGCAACTTTAAAGCTAAACTTGGAGAGCAATTTACTAGGAACCCTCTTCAACATTTTTCTTGGCCCTCTTTCTTGGCTATAATCACTTTTTTCTGCGGCATCTGTTTTCAAGTCACTAACTAGCTTCTTGATGTAAATGATCATCAATAGGTATTATATTTTTTAGTGCGGAATATGTAAATGACAAGTTGAAGCTCAGATATAGATCAGATTATATTGTTAGTTGATTTATATAAATCCATATATATTTCATATATGTATCCAATCGTACCTTTCCCCATCTAATGTAACGTTAATTTAACGCCAGTATTAAAGCACAATTTTTGATAGAACGATAATTTATTTTAATTTAGTTAATTTAAATATATTTATATAGAAGACATACAGATCCAATAATACGTTTGATGATTTTAATAACACTTTTGAGTGAGCAAAAAATGTTACAAATATCATCGCGTCCGCATTATAAATTAAGACGTGATTTATACATTAAATTGATTAAAAAATAAGCTACATAAATATTAAATAGGATAAATTTGAATTATGTTTACTACAGAAATTAACAATCCTCCATTCATTCCCTTACAGCCTTATTGCATCGTTAGTTAAACACATTCACATAATGGATGTAAGTTTCTATGTTAGCTTTTTTTGCGTTTAACGTACGAACTTGACTTTTTGTATTTGTTACTCACAATATTAATAAATTTGACTAAAAAAACGATTATTGTATTTATTAAAATATTAATATTCAATCTATATTCTAGATTTGAGCACTTCATATATATGTATGTATGTGCATGTACTATGTATGTACATATATATGAAATTCTAGCCTGCTTGAGATCAGTAACAGCTCCCAAAAATTTTAAGAACTTTGCAGATTCGAAAAGATATAAACGTTAGCGTTCGGAGATAATAGCATTCGAAACGGTTGTAATGGACAAGTTCAGTATTTTGACAGTAATAACCGAAAAACTACTTAACAAATGCGACGATGCTAATATTCGTATGGTATGGATGCACTATTATCACAAATATATATAGGCATTTCAACTGAATCCTTTGCCATTTTCGCGTGTAAGTTGAATTCTCTGCCTCTTTAATTTTTTTTTATATTGTTCGTAACACATACTGAGCTGTGTAATCGTTAAAATGTTCAATGAAGATTTATGCTTGACACTCAGGACTGTTCTAAAGCAAGAGGAAGAAAATAAGTGAAAAATCATACACTTTACAATGTAAAGTTTACATACAGAATTTAGCTACGTTGCTCAAACAGACAGGTTAAAGTTTAACTTTCAATTGTGGATAGGGAACAGCAGATTGCTAAATTTTGATTTGCCTGACTAAACAATTGTTTGTGTGCTGTGTATGTGTATGTGCATGTGTATGTAAGTTCATTATGATTATAAGTGCGTGCATGTATGTATGAATGTATGTACATTTTGTGGTTGAATGATCAAAGTGTGAGCATTTGAGTGGGCAAATGTACATACATACAGACATACAATTCGTATGCTTGATGATACTTAAAGCTTGCCAAACACGGCCGGATCTCGGTATTATAAAAACCCATTTATGTATGTACATAATTAAATAGTTCATATTTACAACTGTTGGAGCACTAAACAATTACACGAAACTATTACATTTATGAAAAACCCGAAATACGCTTCAATTGCAAATTGTTGTATGTACATGTTATCGTCCTTAGATCGCTTTATTTCAAAAGCTGGTGGGCTCTTTGATTTGCTACTGCTATTCTTGCTTCATTTGACTCGCCCTGGAATGAAGAGAAATTTCACATTAATCACAATTTTATTAAGAATATGATAATTGAAGATATATATATAATATAATTTGAAGGAACATAAACAAAATCCAAGCGCTGCTATTGTAATTATTCTTCCCTTCCGTTTATCTATTGTGTCGTACCTTTTACGATTTCAAAATGTCATTAAAATGTAAGAATATATTAAATCTCTACATAAAGAGAAAAAGAAAAAAAGAAAGATGTGGCGAAATCTAACAGTTCAATCTATCTCTAAATTTATCATAAATCGGTCCAAATGTATTCAGGCACTCTGTTACCGCATTGGCAAGAGCGACACCGTTTAGATGACTGCCTTCGAAGCATGAAGCCTTCATTTAGATGATTATTTAAAACTGCACCTTTGCCTCTTATATAAAATGTCGGTGGCCAAATCCTTAAATTAATGTGGAATGGCTTCTTGATCTCTCTGGGACAGCAACAAAAGAGAGAGAGAGAGAGATATCTAATGTGCGCTATCAGGAAAGTAGTTTTGGTCCATACCCGACAGAGAAGTGTAGGCATCATATTAATATTACAAAATAAAGAATGATTATATCCTTAAAGCGGTAAATACCTTGCGATTAATTCGGTCTATTTGACGATTTTGATTTTCCAGCTCTGATCCCATATCCAATGCCATGTTTCGAAGATTACCTATCATGGTATTAACTTGACCCATATTTTCTTCCATTTCATCCTCTCTTGCATCATTTGTAATTCTGAAAATAGTACAATATAATAAAGAATTATTTGCGATGAATAGTTTAAAAATACATTTTTAGTAACTTTTAGAAACTTGTAGTATAAATGTTAGTTAATTAAATCACACTTATACACGTGGGCAATGTTTTTTAAATTAAATTTCACACTGATCTTAAAAATTTGTCTGAGATCGATCGCACTGAGTGATTGCCTTGAAAAGCCGACTACAGAACTAATAAAATAAATCACATCCGGAATGTCCAGAGTTCATGTCCCTCTTCCTAATAACACTTTTTTTTTAGACTATTTGCGACTCATAGCATTTAACAACTCCAATGGTACTTGATTGTCATCCGATAGACAAAGTTTTCCTTACCGCAGCGGGTAAATAGACTATTTCTAAATTAGTCCCCTTATTGAAATGCTTATCAGGGATTCTTCAGCGTCCTATTTATAATGTAAGGACCTGCTCCTTCAGCTAAGATTTCTAAGATTAAATTTTTGCGATGTGAGCGGCTCATCGCAAATAACTTAATCTTAGAAATATTTTAATGTAAAAGTTCGCTAATGTTGTTTTATGCTTTTACATATTTCTGCTTATATGGATGAGTAGATATAAATGCATTCATTAGTTCTTGCATTCAAATTGATATGGATTTTACAATTTATAGCAACTCCAACTATTTGACCCTATATATCCTATACAACTGTCTCCGTAAAGTCTCCCTTAAACTCTTACCTCTAAAGCAGACGAATTCAAAAGTATTACCTGCCAATATATCCAGCTTGGGCCATCATTCCATTTCTATCATCCATAACCCTCTGTGGTTGATTGTTCACAACTTTCCCATCATCATTGCCTTTCCATGTGCCATCGTCCTCTTTAAATGATTGGCTCCTGAAAAGTTAGATGCAAAGGTTTTTTTAAATGTTTTTTTGTTAAAGTAAATTAATTTATATGTTTAAGATGTTTTATACACAATTTCATGTTGATATCGGCAATGAATAATTTCTCTATATTGATGTAGTAAAAAGTTTATTAATCCAAAACTCGAAATACGTAGGTTTTAATTTCTTTATTTTACTAACAACCCAAGCGTACATAAAATACGTAAATGTTTTCTTTTTGCTGGATACCTTCTCCTCAAACCTTGGTGCTAACCGGTAAACCATTTCAAGGACTAAATTAAATAATGAAAACAAAATTTAACCAGCACCATATTGGTGAATTATAGTGGAATTAAATTACTGTGATCTCTTTAATTCGCGGCGACATCTAACTAATTTTTAAAAATTAAGGCATCGAAATAGTAATTCATCTTAAATATGAAAACAGTTCAAAAATAAAATATAAATATAGTGTTAAAAAATAAAATTTATAAATTATAAATAAATAAATGTATGGATGAAAGCTCTTTGCGCGTTCGCAAAATATTTGTCCAGCTAACAGATGATGATGGTCTTAAGTATCGTTGATGATCTGAGATAAAGAGGTACCCATTAGCGAGGTAAACACCGGTGACTTTATTCCCTCCGGAATTTGACTACCCACCAACTGTATCACAGAAACATGCCAATCATTCTAATTTATATTATTACATCGCAATTTTTATCATAATACTGTCTTTAAAAATGTAAATCATTTGTGGTTATATAATTGTTAGTGTAATTTTAAGCTAAAAATGTTGTTTATATTTACTTATTGCAGGGTAGTACACAAATTCCGCAACATTTTTCCATTCCACTCAAGTTTTTTTCAGCTTCTCTCATATCTGCGTTAATTTGATCCATTCCTTCTTCAATTCGGTCAAGTTGCTCTAAAATCATAGATGACAAATTTAAAATGTAATATTTATATATCCTGATCAACTGGTTAACATTAATATTGTTTGTTGTCTATTTATTAATATACCAGTTAAGAGGCAGTTGCATTATTTTATCGACGGCATAATATATGATCAGCTAAAAGCGTGTGGCAAAGGCCATTCTGCAAAGTGGAAGACATCGGATTTCACCATTCTTGGAGTTGACAATATGTTCATCTCTGCTTGAAGGAGGCTACCAGCAATCTTTACAGGAAACAGTTTGCTATCTTCGTAACATTACATTAACGAATTTATGTCATATAAAAAATATATATATATCATAACGATGGCAATGTTTACCTTGTTAACCTTTCAAGAATTTTAGAGAATTTTACCATTATCAAAAAATATGTTTCACATCTTGCGGCGTTACCTTATTTATTATAAAGCATTTGATCAAAAGTGGGTGATCAAACCGGGAGACAGATGGTCAAACTGTTTGTGGTAGGAGGTGTCTTTCTTACAAGTGCTCAACTACATAATAACAATTTTATATAGTTTCAGGGCCTATACAGTTTAAATACAAGGAATATACTTTTATATCTTGAAATATAACGAGTATATATTCGCTTATTTTGACGTCAAGATCAATCGGTCTTGATAAAATGTACGGATAATTACTATCATATCAAGAAATATATGTATATTTACATTCTCGATTATACATATATATATAAATATATATATATATATATCTTTAAAATTGATTTTATTGCAATCGAAAATGGAATTATTTCAATTTTAGAGAAACGGACTGAGTTCTCGATATGCACTTCATCTGCATGAGGTACGTAAGAACTTGGATTCCAAGTATCTAGGTCTTATAGTCTTTGAGATCGACTAACTCATACAGACGGACGGACGGACGGACGGATGGACATGGACATGCTTAGATCGAATTGTCTGTTGTTGCTTCGATCTTATCGATATGTGATCTTATCGATCTTATCGATGTGTGAAATATCGATGTTATCGAATTCGTGGTCTCCCAGTGAGCGTAGTTTTAAGTTTTAAGTTTCTAGCTTTAACGGTTTCGATGCAGATGCGCTTATACAGACATCGTTGTGATATTATCCAATACAATAATATACATATATAAAACTTACTATTAAAATACTTGTGTATTTAAAATCTAACATTTGGTATAAACAGACAGTCGAACAGGATTTAGCTCTTCGTTCTAATCAATAATATATATAGTTTAAGGAGGCAAATATGTGCATTTTCCATAAATTTGGGTTTCCAGGATATCCAATAGTTGAATCCAAATTGTGAATTTCTATGTTCGAATGGTCTTAATTTATAGACAATGTCTTAGAGATTTCTGTGCCAACCTTCTCAGTTTTTATTCATTGTGTCAATTCGTCAATTTGATGCTTCGAACTTAATTCGACTTTAGCCAATTAAAATTCTTTGTAAAAGTGAAATTTCCTGTTAAATTAACAACACTTTACTGTGTAAACTGCAAACCAAGTTTATAATAATATAAAATTATCATTATGTTACAAATTTATCTTACCTCTCGGCAGAAAATTACTGTTCTATCATGTTGGTACATTTCCCGGTAGAGAGAGTTGAATACTTAAAGTTTGATATATATATATTGAAAAATTAAGTTTCTTTCAATCAACTAGACTAAAATAATAATAATATAAATAAAAAGAATACTACGGAACATAGTATTCTGACATAAATCCCTTACGGGAGGTCATCCTCTAAAAGATCTTTCCCTTTCACAGACCACATGACTCTCTGAAAATATTTCTATTGCCACTCTTGAAGATATTTTTGCAGCACAACGTAATGTTTAAAATATATAGATAGAATGATACTGTTGCATGTGAGTTCACGCCCTCGGAACAGGCTTTCACGTTCCCCGCAGAAAAATTAGATTGTTTTAAAATGTCCATGCCCAGAACATTATTAATAAAGTTAGCATCCAAGTGAGTTCCAATCTCAGAGGGATCATCACCGCCGCAGCTAAGTCCCAGTAATCAATAGGAAATCTGGGATGGGATAAGTGTACAGAGTACTTGTGAGTATTTCTAGCACATGCAGAAGTCGTATGAGCTGAAACGCCTGATTAATAATGGTATTTGAGCCAAAGCCCCATAACTTATCAAAGAAGCAACGGCAGCTTCACGGGGCCTGCGACCATTAGTATTAATGAAGTGGGAGCAGTCTAGGTTAACTACTAAATATTTGATCAAAGTGTGATTTTCACGGTCAACTCACGGATGCTAAGTTCCTTGAGCTCCTCATCTTGGTAACCAGCATATCTCAGTTGAGTGCCCTTTGCAGCAGAATGAATGAACTCCAATTAATTGCTCAGTTGACTTATGGGAATAATTTTCAGGAACAAGATTACTGAAGGCAAACTCCATCCAGAAGCCAGTCAAATACTTTGTAAGTTTCTTAAGCCGCGCTCAAGGACTGGTTTGCAGTCAAGGATTTACCGACTGAATCAAAACGTGGCTAATTATCGATTATCGATTAGCTATCGATTGGCCGATGCCTTTCGTCTTACCCGTAGCTTTGACACGTCAGACATAATCTCCTTTACGATACAATTTATAGATGAAATGAACAATACGAAGGCAGATGGAAGAAGCGACTCTAGACGATTGTGATAGGCACATAGAGGTCCGGACCATCTCACTCTGGATGAAGTGGTACCTAAACAGGGCTTCCATTCCAGGCAAAGCGTTTCCAAGAGTTCAAGACATTCAAACCATAAGTGACGTGCAGGGCAACCATTTTACGGATGAATGGAGTAACGGTAACTGCCAAGTATTCCAGTGCTCTGCCGGTGAAAGCAGCTGATTGGGCAACTGCTGTATACCACTAGGTCTATCTAGGGTGTTAGGGTGTCGAATATGGCAAGCGACTATTCCCGTAGATTTCTCACAAAGGAAGAGCTCATCGATATGGAGACCGCCTTTATCATAGAAATTAAGAAGGAGCAACAATTTGATGCCACGCCAATCTAAGGAGTGGTTGGCGATACTCCTTCCGAAAATGTCGGCCATCGAAGGGCTGCAGCTCAAAACCTGTGGGAGATGAGATTTCTGAGACGAAGATTGTGACGTACGTATGACTGGAGAGCAGGAGAAGTGAGCAAAATAAGGACCTTCGACCACAGACGTGAACGGCTCTGAAATGCAATGAAAAACAAAGTCATCGAGCAGCATACATTGCACTTTCTACAGCAGAGTAATCTCACTGTTAATCATCCGCCAGCGATGGAGGCAAACTCGACAGACCCTGCAGTGGCTGAAATAAGGATCAAGGAGCGCTCACAGATGAAGAGCAGGATAAGTCTGAAAATTACATAACGCCTTCCAATTAGTTGTCAAATAAGATTCTAATACCTTTAGAGGAAAGCCGGATCTGTAAAAACACAAATGGCGAAGATAGCAACGATAACAACAGATGACGACCTCAAAGTCTTTAATGCGGGCTGAGAATCCATTTTTGTGATAAAAAAAAAAAACAGCCGGAGTCCTCGAAATAACTTTACTAAACGCTCAAACTCAGCCATAACTGCTTGCCATGCAGGCTGTCTTAGGAAGGAGACCTGTGAATATTACAAACAAGGCATATTTCAAAATGAAGTAAGGAGATTCTTCCAGGTAACTAAGAGGAGCCAAGGCTTCAGGGAGCGTTATTTTGCAAAGCATAAATACGAATAAGAAAAGATCTCACTTTTGAAATTTCTGTAGCAACATAGCCAACGCCAGCAGCTAGAATGATTAGAGCGACACACAAAGGCAATTGCATTCCAGAATCCAGAATGCTCCTTCCCATGTGCAGAGCCATAAGCAGAGAACGCATTGGGATCATATAGGCATCGGGGCTTTCCTCTGAGATTATAAGAGAGCCTTATTTTATATAGATAATGGGCCTATTATATTATAAGCCAGCAATCATTCCGGTATATCTGCGGACCGGAGCGGACCGGATATGTAATCGCATAATTAATAATAATAATGAATTGCTAGGATAACAATTAGAAATCACAATAGGGGAGGTGACACTCAGCACCTGAATAGTAAGAGGTCAAACAACCAGGGGCTGTCCTCAGAGAGGCAGCTCGCTAACAATGGGTGGACCATTTATTAAGTGAGTTCAAAAACCTAGGGGGACACTTAATTGGAGTGTTAAAGGGGAACAACAGGTTGAACTTTCACCTGAAACATCAACTCTAGCTCTGATAATCTGTAGGGCCCTTAATGTCACAAATTAGGGGTTATTTCCAAAAGATACTAAAGTTAATGTATGTTGCAATGGTCTAACCCATTGTGAGCTATGGAACGCTTATCTGGGCGGAAAGTTTCGAACTGGAATAGGCATGGAAGTCACTATGAAAACTTCACAGACATTTCAAGCGCGATGAGTCTTCTTCTTTTTTGCGCTGATTTTGAAGCAATATTTTGAGTGTCTTATGGATGGGTCTTGAAAACGTATATGGAAGCAGTTGGTGGAGGTACACTAAACAGGCAGATTGATATATTTGACATTACAATGGTTACTGATTTCTGATTAATTCCCAAAATTAGCGATCTAGAACCATATTAAGACAAGAGCGAACGTTGCAGTCGGGTGTATCCGATTGCGAAATACAGGTAACAAAGAACAGGGTGTGTGTATCTACGAAGTACTGTCCAAGTTTGCCATTCAAAATGCGGTAGATATAAGCTAGTAATGTTCCTCTGAAGTTTAGTAACTCTATGGGATTTTTTAAATTTTGGAGCCTGGAGAGGGCGTGGCCGAAAAAATTATTAGATAAGGTTCACAGTCATCATCATAGCTTCGTCGAGCGCGAATGTGTATTTTGGTGACTGCGATAATTTGTGCTCAAAAAGCATTATATATTGGACAATCACTAAAATTAGTGGCAACATTAACGATAATATTAATGTCGTAAAAATATTAACAGTATTCCTGTGTTTCAAATAAGAAATATGTGCTAAATTCGCGCAAATATAAAAACTACGCGCAATCAAAACAATAACAAATAACAAAAGCAAAGTGCATACGCTCCTGCGCAGTGCGTTGCCCTCTCTAATTTTGCTCTGCCTGTTTCTCTGCCGCGGAGAGCTCTCGTCGTGACTAAGCTTGATTATCTCGTCGTATCCTATGCACTTTTCCGTAACGACGCGCGCAGCTGGTCTGCTAGGCACTTGTACGTGTGAGCGTGCGCGCTATTTCTCTCCCGCTCTCTCAAATAATCGACGCTCGCGAACAAAATTGCAGGTGAATCACGATTTTTGTGAGAGTCGTTAAACTAGTGCAATTTGTGCGTGCGCCGCGACCACTCTTCTAGAGTGAGTGCGCTTGGTGCGCGCCAATTGCACAATTATGAGCAACACCCCCCTACCTCTACTGCCGGCGATGCGCCTGACAGCGCAGCTTCAGTTTCTTGGTGCTCGCCTTCACTTGCCAGGCTGACCAGTGAACACCGCTACAATCTGCGCACTCGCCAGTTAAGCAGCAACAGTAGCAACAACAACAATGCAGTAAAATTGGCAAATGCCAGCAGCGCTAACAGCCACAACAACAACATCAACAACAACATCAACAAGAACACTGTCAACAACAAAAGCAATGCTCACAAAAGCATTGTAAACAACAACAATGCCAACAACAACAACAACAACGCCAACACAAATAATAATTTAAACTATATCAATCCCAATAAAAAGAGGAAAATTGCAACAATCGTAGATGAAATTGATTTGGATGCAGTACCGTCAACTTCTGCTGGAGCTCGTGCAGCACAACAAGCCCTTGAGCATTTGCTGTCAGATTCGGACGCAGATGTTGATTTGGTCGACATGGAAGAGATGATAGTGCCTGATTCACCTATATACCCGCCGAGTGCCTCTACTCGCAATGAAGTTGCGTCCGATGAGGACCTTCATTTAAGTGCTGCTTCCGAGATACGCGATTGCTCGCAATTAAACGCACCAAATCCTGACACTGTTGAAGTTCGGCCAACAAGACCTTCCAAACCGCCCCCACTGATTGCTGAGGGTATTACCAACGTTGCAGGTCTCCTGCAAGCATTAAATGATGTCACGCATACAGAGGTTGTTCGCAGATAAACGAATCCCGTTCCATTCATACCAACTGAAAGAGGACAGAGGTTTCCGCGTGGTGGTCAGGGGACTGCATCCATCCCTGCAGAAAATGGATCGCATCAGAGATGAGCTGGGCAGACTTGGGCACGCAGTGCGTGGTGTCCAAACCATCTTTAGTCGTGCTACCAAAATGGAGCTAAATCAAGCTGGAAGGGATGCCCTGCTTATCAGCGTGTTGCCATGAACAACCTCAAAAGCAGCCCCGCCAGCAACCGCAGCAGCAGCAACAACAACTCCCATCGGCTCAGCAAGTTGCACCGCAGCTTCCGAAGCAACAGCACAAAAAGAAAACTCGACGTCACAAAGTTCGACAGATGCTTAGGCATCCAGAGCATACCCGACAACAACAGAAACACTCGCAGCAACACCAGCAGCAGCAACGACCGCAGCAGCAACACCAACAGCAACAGCACATACAGCAAGAACGGAAGCAACAACCACGACATCAACAACAACACCAGCAGCCACAGCGCCAGCATCATCAGCAGCCCCCCCAGCAACAATTTCAGCTAGTGCAGCAGCCTCATCCGTACCATGAGCACTCCCATCTCCTGTTTTACAGTCTGATGTCGAAATTCGACAAGTTGACTGAGACACTTACGGCCATGATGAGCCTGTTGCACGTTGCACTTGCAAACAGACGAGCCAAATAGGGTTGCGCATTGGCGTGTGGAACGCCAATGGCCTTGCAAATAACGCCAATGAGTTGGAGTTATTTATTCAACGCCATCAAATAGATGTAATGTTGGTCTGCGAGACTCACTACTGCTCCAGATCGCACTACAGACTTCCAGGCTACGATATACACCTTGCCAATCATCCTTCGGATCGCATGCGTGGCGGAGCAGCAGTGATCATAAAATCTTCACTGCGACATCATGCGCTGAACTCATTAAGTTGGCTATGCGCGCAATGTGCTGTCGTTAAAGTCTCTAGTGATCAAGGCGAAGTAGTCCTAGCGGCTGTCTATTGTCCACCACGTTTTGTGTGGGAAATAGAAGACTATAAATGTCTCTTCGAAGAGCTTGGCCCAAAGTTCGTGATTGCTGGAGACTGGAATGCTCAACACCATCTCTGGGGTGCAGCGTTGGACACTCGCCGTGGGATCGCGCTTGCGGATTGCGTGAGAGACTCCAACCTCCAAGTACTTGCCACAGGAGATGCAACGCACTATTCGTACGGCAACCATAGGCCAACAGCAATTGACTTTGCTGTGTACGCTGGGATCCGGTCTGACTGTCTTGGTATATCCGAGCGAATTGAGCTAAACTCCGATCACATCCCCTTGATCGTGGAGTACAGAGTGGCTGCAGCTCTGGATGCTCCCAAGACACGCCTTCTGCCACGCAAGGCAAATATCACCCGATTCCGGCAGAGGTTGGAGCAGCTTGTCAATTTGAACATGGAGCTGAGTTCACCGGCTGATATTGCCGACGCACGGCAGCGAGCCTCTTTTAAAACCAGAGATTTTGGATCTGGTAAGACACAAGAGAGCACTGCGTCGTCAATATATGCGTTCACGCAATCCGTTGGATCTAAGGGAGCTGCGAAAGCTGCTGTTTGTCACTAAGAGCAAATATTTCCAAGATATGCTCCGCAATGCTGATCCCAATAAGAATCATGGATTCCATTTGTGGAAGGCAACGCGTTGTGTCAAGCGGCAGCCACTCAAGCGGAACCCCATTATGCGACCTGACAACACTTGGTGTCGATCGGATGCAGATATTGCATCGGCGTTTGCGGACGAGCTGCAAAGTCGCTTCACGCCCTTTGCACTAGCATCGCCCAGCCAGGTACAGGACACTGAAGCATTTTTAAATGCAGATGTCGATCCTGTACAACCGATCACACCTATCGCCCCTACTGAGGTCCGCTTACAGATTCGCAGGCTGAAGTCCAGTAACGGCAGAGTTGCTAAGGGCCTCCCAGAGAAGGCAGTGATGTTCTTGGTGCTACTTTTTAACTCCATGGTTCGCATCCACTACTTCCCCACTCCGTGGAAGTGTGTTGTGATTGCGATGATTCCGAAACCTGACAAGCCTGATAATCTTGTCTCGTCATATCGACCGATAAGCTTGCTGTCCACTTTCTCCAAAATATTTGAAAAATATTTCTTGGAAGATTGTCGGCAGTAAGAGGCTTCCAGAGGGCCATTCCTGATCATCAGTTTGGCTTCAGGCATCACCATGGTACACCAGAGCAAGTTCATCGAGTAGTACAGCACGTCCTCGAGGCCTTGGAAAATAAGCAGTACAGCTCTGCCGTCTTCCTGGATATCCAGCAAGCATTTGATCGCGTATGGCATGATGGCCTGCTTTTTAAGCTTAAGTCCCTGCTACCATCGGCGCAGTATTTACTGCTCAGGTCTTACCTGCTTGGCCGTTCTTTTATGGTAGAAGTTAGGGGCGAGCGATCAAACATCCGCCGCATTGGAGCTGGTGTACCGCAGGGTAGTGTCCTTGGACCTGCCTTGTACACATTGTACACCGCGGACTTGCCGATACCAGTAGCCAAAAACACGCTGCTTGCCACATACGCGGATGACACTGTGTTCCTTGCTAACTCCACCACTGCATGGAGAGCAGCTGCGGTTACGCAGAGGTTCTTGGATGGTTTTAGTACTTGGACCAACCGGTGGAACATCTGCGTCAATGGCAGCAAGTCTCAGTACTGCACGTTCGCGCTCAGGAATGGTAATTGTCCAACTGTCCGACTCAACAACACGGTCATACCTCAGGAGAACCATGTTCGCTACCTGGGTATGTTTTTGGACAGGAAACTTACCTGGCGCAAATACATCCAGATCACTGCAGCTGCGTGTAGATCCAAAACAAATGAAACTCAACTGGTTGCTGAAGCCATCAAGCAAACTCAGCTTGAGCAACAAGCTGCTGGTGTACAGGAGCATCGTCGTGCCTACATGGACATATGGAATTCCATTCTGGGGCACAGCCGCAAAATCCTGGATTAATCAAATTCAAGTTTTGCAGAACAAGGTGCTCAGAGACATCTCTGGTGCTCCACCATATGTGAGCAACAGAACTCTGCACAACGACTTCGGATTACCGACAGTCAGTCAACAAATCAACAGACATACAAGTCGGTATAATGACCGTTTACACAACCATATCAACCCTTTGGCCTGCTCACTTGGGTCGAACACAACACGCAGGAGGTTGAAGCGCCTCCACACCAGCGACCTCTGGACTGTAGGGCGTTACATAAAGATAAGGTTCCTAGTAATATTCCTTCCAAGTTTGGTAACTGTAGCTATTAAATTGCGGAATACATAGACTTCTGGGAATATTGGAGGCGGGAGTGGAGCGTGGCCGAAATGTTGGAGTACGATCTTAGTAATCTACCTTCCAAGATTAGTAACTGGAGCTCTTAAATTGCGTGATATTTAGGCTTTTATCATTTTTGTGGGCGGAGGTGGGCGTGGTCCAACTTTTTTTTCGATTTAGGGAGGCGGAGCGGGCGTTGCCATCCAATTGTCTATCGATCTCCTAGGCTTTGGCGATTTTGTGCGCAGGTGTGTGCATGGCAATAAAAAATTGTTATCGGTTGTTAAAGGCTGCGCCCAGTAACAAACCTACAAAAATTGCGGAAGATAAAGCCATTTGAAATGGTAGGTGAGAGCGGCATATACCGATCTTTGAAGGACATAGCCAACAACCTACCAACCATTTGGGAACTGTAGCCTTCAAATTGTGGGAGATATGTAGCTTTATCGATTTGCGAATATCGATTTTATCGATTTACTAGCCCCTGGTGGACGTAGCATTCCAGTTTTACACTTTGTCTGACGCGGGCACAGACCAGTATGTGTTCGAAGTTTCAAGTCTCTATCTCCAAGGGTGTCGAGCTGCGTTCATACAGACGGACAGACAGACAGCATGACGGATTTTGCACAAAACCAATACACAATGATACCTTCAGTCCCAAAGCATAAAAATGCTTTGAAAGTTACAGGGTACAAATAAGTGCTAAAGAGTATAAAAAATCGCGGTCAATCAATGTTCTTGATGTAAGTGGTAAACTTTTCAGCAAAGGGCCGCTCTTTCTGATATCCGCTCATGAATTGCAATTCGTTTCCGATCCCTTGGATGCAAATAAGTCAATTCCATTCGTCAGGCAAAATTGCCGGCAATCGAGATGTTCTTTAAGTTAAGTAAAATAAAGTCAATGGAAAAAGTAGATCTAGTAACACGGTGGTGTTTGGACTGTTGCTTTAAATTGTGTATATTATTATCTACATTGAATCACTTGTGTCAAATTCGCTAGTTCCTTTACTATGTATGCCTTACCTCCTTGCTCGTCCAACATAACAATGCTTCGCATCCCAACTTCCGCGCTCTAAATAGAAATACACGTTTATTTAAAAATTAGTACTATAGTGGGAGAATCTCTCAATAATGTTCATATTTCTAGTTCGTATTTTAGTTTGGGTAAATGTTCGATTTAAAATTGTTATACTCTGATACCGGAAGTAGAGAAGTATATTGGTGTTGTTCAATGTTTGTATAACCGTATCTTTATTCGAGACGCTATTGTACCTCGGAGCGTAAGCCAATTCAACCTATACGTTTCTCAAAGTTTGACAGCAACAATATCCAAACTTGGAAGTTGGGCTTCCTTCTGAAAAGATCGGTAAAACAACGTCCAAAGCACGTCTACTCCAGTCACAAAAATGGGGAACCCCTTATCAACCTCAGTCTTGGAGTTAGATTTCAAATTTGCTAAAATAAATAATTGGTATATTCCTTCGAAGATCAATAAAATCCTCAAATCTACTATCGTTTTAGAGATAGTCATCAGATTTAAAAGGTATAGAGGTTACTGATAACCTTCTTTAGGTCCACTCATTACACTCTCCGACTGGATATTGGGTAATATTAGAACATCCGCAAAGCATAGATAGAAAAATAAAAGGTTAGGATCAAACATCGATTCTTCTATGTAAAGTATTATTATTATTAGGAAAATATACTGCAACTCTTTCAACAACGTGAATGCGGGACGCGGAAACGTAGAAGTTATAAAACTATTGCCACTTTAATGAATATCCCCAACTTCCAAAGGGAACCGACCACAATTCCCTTCAGAATATCTAACAACTTCCTAGCATGTTTCTATCCTCTCGAAAGAGAGGAGTGAAGTCTACTCTGACCATTTATTTATTAATTATTACTGCATCGGCTCGCAGTTAATTTCACTGTTTTCCAAGCGTTAAACTGGGCGATCAAGAATGGAGTGTTATTAATTAAAATCAGCAAATCTCTTGATGAGGTGACAGAATCCGTTGATATACAACTCAACTGGGTCACAAGGACATTGTTGGAAACTATGATGCATTCGAATAAAGAGAGAGCGTGTGGAAATGGGCACGTGCAAGGTCTTAACATTAGCGAATTCCAAGCACAAAATCACATATTATCTGTTCCCTTTTCTGCGGACAACCGCACTAAACTGCTAAAGTTTGCTAACTTGCACGCTCGATCTTCATTCATTGATCGCTCCTATCTCATATTCTCGCAGGTCGCAACATTTTTCAGTTTCTTTTTCTTTTTGAGACAGCAAAATTAACATCCACACTGATAACTTGTCGGGATTGTGAATAGCCCCCCGAGGGTGTCAATAGACGTAAATTTATATATTTATCGGCAAACCACTCTAAAAGAACATGTATGCCGCTAGTGAATCAAATTGGAAATGGAAAGTGTACCTATAGAGGACCTTAGAGGAGAGAAAATTATTTAAATATTTTATTGGATCTCAGGAGATTTTTTTGTGATTATGTTCTACAATGAATGAATTTTTTTTTTCTTTTTGAAAAAGCAGAGAGCTGTGCAAGACGAGCAATATTTCCTGGAGAGGATCAAAATAACCAATCATGGTCTTCACTTTTCTATTCGTCATATTCTTTTTAAAAAAATAAAATTGCTCAAACTGGATAGATAGTTTTGACGTCATATTAAACTTTTTCAGTCTGTTCTCCAAAAAAGGTACTGATCTTCCTGCGATCGATCGCTATTTTCATAGTTTTACCAAAAAGTACGTAAATTTTTAATTAAACTTTTGATTTTGTGCTGTTTACCTAAAATTAAAACTTATATATTCTCTTTCTCCAACTTTTAAAGATAAACAAAATGTTAGTCATAAATATTTGAGCCATCTAAATGTACCTAAATTTACCCTATTCTGGTGACAGGCGCAGCACTAGTCGTAATTTGCATCATCTTCATTTATTACACAAGACACGGATCTGTCAATAACTGCTTGTAATTTTGTTGAGATTCATTGTCTAGTTGTGACTTTAAATTCAACTGTAGGAAGGACAATTATCGGCCCAATTCCGGTGACTTGGGAACTGCTGCGAACATTGTAGATCCAAATTAATTTGTTTAAAAATCGTACTTTCAGGTTAAATGCAATTTTGGTAGATGGCAAAGATCTCTTGACTACCAATGATTGCTAATTGCAAATTGGGCGAGAGAGCCCAAGAAGCGAAAATTCAGAGAATACCAAAATGAATGAAAGTTTAAAAATGATGGATCACATTGAGTACTCATTTTAAAGCTTAGAAAATTTTCTATCTCATTTTCAATTTCTTTATTACTTCATAGTAAATGATTTGGTTATATTGCAATAAAAAAGTCATAGATTCACACTTTAATATTCTTAAAAAAATAGACTCAGTAACACAATTATTTTTCCTCTAGACCCTAATTTACTCACGGCGTCCTATTGTCCTTATATCAATGTGTCCAAGCTAGACAAGGCTAGACGATAGTTGTAAGGGTTAAGCTTGATAGGAGGTCGTCTTCTCCGATCAACTGGCTATTAAACTAACAGACAGAGCACAGTTCTGTGTTCCTGGTAAAATCAATAAATTGTTATTCTACAGAAAGTTCTTAATTGTCGAAAGAGATTATATTTAAAATCAAATCCGGAAATTGATTGACTAATATTTATACCTAGGTGAGTCAAACTCAGAAAATATTACCAACAGAAAGTGAGCTTAGGTCTGCAAGAGAATATATGAAACCTGAGTTTTGGTTGAATTTTTGTTTTAAATTGAATGAAAATTAAGTAATTCCGTCTAACCTTAGCGATTGACAATCCATTCGAGCTCCACATATAAAAATATCTAGGTCGGAAAATTGTGAGAACCGTTATAAGATACTTTTTTATTTGCATCCGATCATGTTCACACACACTTTTTGGAAAATTCACCCCTTCCTAAATGGAAAATGTGTTATCAAGTTTTTATGGGCGAAGTGTCAATATTCGTGCGAATGTTTTCCAACTTGTGATGTGAAAAGTGTTCTTCATTTGTTGGAACGCTAATAAGCTCCTGCATCTGTACCAAAAAAAAAAAAGAAAGAAAAAAAACGGTGTACCTTCAAAAAAGGTTAACGGATTCGGTTGACTTTTTGATTTTTTTTTCGGGTGACTTTTTTCCTTGCTCTTCTGTTGTTTTTTGTTCCCGGCAATAAGTTGGACTTGGTTTGACCAACCGAACATTGAGCAATCAACCCTTAGCACTAGGAACTCTCGAATACGGATCCAATTTCGATATTATCGTCCGATTGGTTTTTGGTTTTTAAAAACTGATGTTGATGCATATTTCACATATGCATGTGTATTATAATATTGTTGTGCGTTATATTATGTAGTGCTGTAAATCTGGATATACATATTATGTTGGCAAAATATGAGTTTTATTATCTGTAATATATACCCTATAAATATGTGATATATTGTTGTGTTAGTAGTGGACTCACCTCCTTGATCATCAAGGGCTACAAGTGTACGTATTCCTGCCTCCTTGCTCTGGTGTGCAGCAATGTATGCAATGTAAATAGTTTGTAAAAGTGTATAGATAAGTGTTAATATTGTTAAAGTATATATATAATTAATAATTTGTATGTTGGAATTAGTATATATATATCTCAGTTTAAATTACATATATGAAATTAAGTAAGTATGATAAAAATAAAAAATAATTGTACATTAAATCATCAAAATGTATATTTGAATAGAAATTTTTCAAGAACCAATAAACAAATTATATTTATGCTGGTCAGCCAATTTGTTTTCGTTTCCTCTTGGAGAGGGTATTATAATTTTGTTTACGAAAGTCTTAAGTGTAAATGTGTATGTAATCATTTTTTGTCGGCGAAGATTTATAAATGTATGATTTTGTTAGTTTAAGAAAAGTTCAAGGAAATCTAAAAATCCATTGAAGTCACAGCCACTGAAAATATCTGTTTTACGGGCACCTGCTTTTAATCAATTAAATTTAAATAAAAATGTATTCATTTTTAACTATCCCACTATTAATATATTAGTGTTCAAGTTTTGAACTTATTTATTTTAGGATATAAGGAAATTAACTTTAAACTTTAAATATTTATTCCCAAAGTGTACAAAAATTCTGAAGGTTTAAATACTCTGTAACACCAAATTTTCTTTTTGAAAATTTGGTTATCCAATGCCTCATTTAAATGTCTCTTAAATGTATTTGTTCATAAAATGATTAAACATCTACTTTTTGTGATTTGATAATTTTTTTAAGTTTGTACTTTATCCCGATCTCATCAGGGGCGGCTCTGATTTCGAGACCTTTTGATCTTGACTTATAGCTGACAGGAATAAATAATAACAAAGAAGAGATTATCTCATAAAACGCAGTAAATTTTCAAAATTTGGACTAAAAATTAATTTAACGACCCAAATAGAACCACGTAAAAAATGGTTTAAAAAAAAGCAAAAAAGAAACACTTGAATTTTATTAACCTAGCCTAACATACGAGTAGAGCAAAGACAAGTAATAATGCACTGGTCGAGAGAGTTCGACTACGAGAGTTGTGTCTGCTTTTGTGTGCACATGTATACAGAATTGCTTGGTAAACAATAATATACGAATTCCAGTTGCGTTTCTGAAGATGTGTTTGAATTAATACAGTTCATCAAGTCATGACAATGTATTTTGGCGTTTTCTTATCGTCAATCGTTTTTCATCTATATTTCTAAAACGGAGATAGGTATCGATCAAATAAAATAAACTTGATCCTTGATCCAATAATTCTAAATCTTCAGTTGTTATGGTCTCTGAGATTGGCGTGTGTATACAGTCCGACATGGCTATACCGACTAATTAATCGTATCGCCTTTTTTCTTTAAAAAAAAATCTAGCATAAATCATGTAAATACTTATCATACTTGCTTCTTCTTGCCTAAAAATTAAAGACAAAGCAATAGTTATATCCACTACGTGACGAATTATTCAATAAAATAGAAAAAAATCTTCTATAATTTTAAAGATAGAGTCGAATTTTCTTAATAATATTATCAACATTCTAGTTGCAAAAAAGCTTATATACTCTTTTACCTTCGTTATCACAGTTAAAAAAAAGTTTTAAAGAAATCTCAAGAGATGTGAAGAGTGATAAATATCGAATATTCGCTAATGTTGCCAGCGTGTGTAATCCCACCTAAACCAGCTGATCCATTTCTTTCGGAACTCAGCTTTTTCTTTACTCCACATTTTAAGATATGCACTTCGACCTTCTTCTAGCTTCAGCTGGATTTCTAACTATTTATCAATTATTCTATTTTTTTATTATTATTTTTTTTTTTATTGTATTTTAGATTGTATGCTTTACGTTTTGCTTCTATATATCAATTTAGTTCTTATTTATTAATCAACATAAGATAAAACATTTGGATATTTGGCTCGCTTAATCAGATTATTCACGCAATATATTATTGCGACCTATGTCTACTAAGTCGCTTGCCTTGACCTACACTTTTTGTTTTAAGCACAGTTTACTGATCAAAAACAAAAATATCGGCAATGAAAAACTCCATATACATAAATAAAACGGGGTCAAACAGGTGATTTTTGACGGCAAAACTAAAATCCACAATGTTAACTAACTGTTGATCTGTGTGGATTTTGTGAACAGCTGTTCGAAGGTGTTAAACAAATTAATCGGTTATCGGCAACCCAACATAAAAGCGGCAAGTGCATCGAAACGGAAATTAGAAATTATGAGTAAAAAATTATTTGGATCTCCAAGTGAAAGTACTCATAAGCACCTCAACTCACGTCAAACTGTTTACAGGTCTTAGAGCTATGAAGATTATATTTGTTGGCGCTATCAGCTGTTTCATAACTTTATTTAAACTAAAAACAACAACATTAGCAACAGTTATGCAAAACTACTGAGTAGCTGCAGCTACCGGCGGATCAGCGAACACCTCTAATCGAGAGAGAGAGAGAGACAGAGAGAGAGCGCTGTACAAAGCAAGCGCTGCTAACGCTGGCTGCTGCAGCTCAAACTGCACTTAACATAGTGTGCATATGTAATGACAACTAACAGTAACAGTGTTCGTATTATGCATCGCAGAGCGCCAAATTCAAATATGTAATCAATTCACTAAGATTAAAAGTTCTTTGCTGCTATATTTATTATAGTAAAATCGTTAATATTCGCTACCCTCTCTCTCTCTTTCTATCTTGTTTTCTTCGTTTATTAGTTCCAGTTAATAACAAAATAAACTACTAACTTTTAAAATTTCTTTGATCCGATTAGGTGTTGCTAAAAACCTAAATGTTATAAAGCTTGTCCGTCCGTCCACGTGCATTTCAGAAAATATAAGCGAAACAGATTTACAGATCAAGTTATCTTAATTTATTCGATAACACACCGCACGGAAGTGCTATTAAATCGATAACACATCGATATGCCTCTAAATGTATACATTTTGAAGTTAGAGGCACCTAATATTTTATGGAGCTTACTGGTTGATTATTCTTCAATGAACGAGATCTCAAACACGAAAATCGTGAAAACCTTTATCTTCCACAATTTAAGAGCTATGGTGACTTGGAACGTAGACCTCTAGTCTCATGGACCAATTTCCAAGATTAGAAAAAAAAAATACTTTCGAAGATGGAGCCATAGCCTAACCACGCCCGCAACCCTACCATTTCCCCAAACAACATTTTCACAAATAAAATGTATTTGTATCTTTTATGTGTTTTTATTACCCTAGTATCAGAGTATTACGCAGTTGGTTATGTCCGACTGCAAGGTTCATTTGCGATAATTAATATTATTGTTTAAATTTATTATTACACTATTTCTAAGAATTTTGAATGCATGCATTAATGAATTTCATAATTTAACCATCGGACAAGAATACGTGTTTATCTGGGATTAAGATAATACTTACTTAAATCTTAGTATACTAGGTAAAATATTTTTAAACTATTTTAAATAAATCCAATCTTACCTCTTCACAGAGAGCAAGCATGCGCCGAGTGCTTTCCAACGACTGAAATTAAAGATATAAATTACAGTTAGTAAATTGAAATTAATATGCTAGATCCCAGACTTTACTTTACTGTTATTTACTGTACTTTTATCATCATATTCGAGTTCCGCTTTACCGATCTTCCACATATCTTATTGCAAAATATTAATCTTTTTTAACTTCGCACTCAAAAAGTTAGCTACAGTTAAACTGTGCGAAGTTTTAGGTAATTATATTTCATCCTAGTGTAATCTATCTTAACTTCAAGGCACTGTCAAAATGGCCATTCAATTTGCTTTTTATTAATTGTGTGCGTCACGCAAGGAATCAAACGGGAATCCGAATCCGAAGAGAGACGTTGATAACAATAGTCCGAGAATATTTACCTCATCTGCTGTCCCCTGTGCTTTTATCTGCAACTCCTCCAGTTCCGTCTTCGGAACCTGGGGACCAGGTGCTTCTTCAGTAGGTTCCTCTGGCATTCTGAAAATATTAAAATATATAAATATTAAATTGTTAAATAATTGCTTATAATCATAGTTCAATTAAATTGTTATTGTTTGCCAATATCCTTTATCACATCTAAAAGTACCTAAATCATTACCTAACCATCAAAGAGAGAAAAGCATAAACATTTGGGAACAAAAAGTGCAAGGACTAAATACAAAAACATACCCTAGTTAATCAACTTTAAATACTAATACTGCAATTGAATAAAACTTTAATTATATACTACATTTGCACATTATTATTTATGATTTATTCAATTCACAAAATTTTAAATCGATATTAGTAAACAGTTTGTGCAGACTGACTGGATTATAGATGAACTACGCGGAGTCTAAATTTTGGGGCCTCAGAAGATAAACTAAGACAGGCTTTTGGAAATTTTTACCCCCAATTGAAAAAGTATTGGAGACTGCAGACTGCTACCAATTATTGTTTAATTGATCATACAAGAATTTTCTCTTTTTTCACAGATACTTCGTGTTGTTCTGATCTTCTCTTTACAAGAAAATAAATTTCTTTCTTACATATTCAGAAAGCATGAGATTACTGAAATATATCTCGGTGGAGTAAACAATGTTACTGCAAATAGGCTATCAGTGTCAGGTTCTCTTCATTCGACCCAATCTACTCAATGGAGGTCCAGTATATTGACCTACATACAAAAAAAATCAAAAGTCCATATGGCTTTATATATCATGGAGCTTCACGCTGCACCCCCACGCAAGCCTAAATCATTTTAGTTCACTTTCTTGCTCAAGAATAACTATTACTCTAGAAAAACCCAATTGACAAATTCCAACTTAAGCTGATTAAGTGTTCCACGCACGACATTTAATCAATTCAGTGGCAGACTGTGTTAACAACATTCTATGTTTTCTCAGTTTTGCAAACTGTGCAAGTTTTTAGGGTCGATTGTATATGGCAACAAGACCAATCCTATCAAAGTGAAGTGTACTGGAAACTCACTCAGAAAAAACAAAAACCTAACATAGCCTATTAAAAGCATGCTATAAAATCAATGGAATTCGAAGAGCAAGATAATTATAAATATGCCGTCAGACTATGCAAGTAAGGTGCTCGCAGATAAGGTCAAGTCAGACTAATAGTTTGCTTTCACATTATACCAGCCAAGTAAAGAGGCAGCGATAAACTCTCAGTGCTTAAGGAGAGAGATTCCAAGAAATCAGTAGAAGTGGGTTGAAGAAGACTGGGCTGTCCGCTACTCCTAATTGCTGAACAAGAAACCAGGAACATCCAAGGTGTGTGTGTGAATACGTCGAGTGTTACACACATTTTGACTTTTATTGATTTTTTTCTTTGCCAGATTATTATTTAATTTACTTGCCACTAATGAATAATCAGTTTAAGCAGATAGTATTAATAATATATTTGTATGAAATATTGACGTTTATAATAATTCGAAATTTCCCTGTTAATATACAAATTTATTTAGTTTGACTTCATTTAATTTTTATGCATTTCCCTTAAATTTTGATTTTAGTTTAACTTTAAATTGTGAGCCACTTCCAAATGTTTTTAAGTTAAGAGAAAGTTGGTATCAGAGTGGTTCGTGGCATTCAAGAAGACGTCTCCGATGAGCTGTATAGCCTTATTGCAGAAATGAGTATGAAAAAATAATTTAAAGACAAAACTACTTTTGAAAGCAGTAGCCCAAAGGCGTCTGTTTTCAAACATTAAAAATTTCTCGCTTTCACAAATCGATGCCCCAAGACGTCCGCTTTAAAAATGGAAACGGAAAGATTTTGCGCTTTCGCAGCACGCCTTTCTAGACATTTTGGACAGCAAGAAAAGGATTTTTTTGCATTTTCATGAAGATAGTTTCAAAATTCAAAAGACTAGGTTACAAAGGAGCAGACTGGCAGTACTAACTTTGACTCTTCGGGAATACAATTACTTTATGCCTTTTAACATCTTTGCGTTTGACATGTGTTTAAATTATAATACCGAAATCTAGATTTACCGACATTCTCAGAACAGAACAAGATATCGAAAGAATATTAAATTTTACTAGATTTTGTATACAAGAGCGTATATGTATATACAATTTCAATCCTCAAGTCTCCTATAGTCTCCGAGCTCCACAAAATGGACGAGTGGACGCGCAGTCGGATATGTCATATGACGGACATATTAGCCACAAAAAGTCATATATAACATATCATCATGCATTTATGCATCTGTACAACTATTCTTCTGGGTTAATTGGTAAACATTTTGATAACTAAAAGATGAGAAATCCTGAAATGCCAATTTATGGGTTGACAAAATGTGCAATAATTAAGATATTGAGCAAATAATGTAGCAAAAGACAAACACAAATAATAATGCACTGTACACCTACATAAAGCAATTCTAATTCGCTTTTGTGACGGAGATTTATATAAAGTTTATTGCGAAAGTTTATGTTAATGTTTACGTTACTATTAATATTAATGTAGGGGCAGGTCTAAATTCCGATTCTGCGCACTGCCAAACTACGTTGTGTAAAATCAATAGGCTCATGTCCGTAATCTGTGCAAAAATGTTGTTCATTTTACAAACGTATCAGAATGTGATAATATTCATTTTGTTATATATTTGAATACATTTAACTTCACATAGTATGTAGCGAATGCACTGCATTCAAATAGCAATACATAATTTTAATATACATACTTGGCTTGCTGTTTTTGTTGTTTTCACAGTAGAGTTAAGTAAAATTTTCACTTATCCGTTAGTTTCTCCTTAAACAAGAGTGTAATATTGACCGAATAATTTTCTAAATTTTTTGTCTCGCGCACTGATAATAAACCACCTAGTTTTGCTTCACTTCTGTACTCAAATTGTTTTTATACCCTGTGATATCACAGTGCAAGTAAAAGTCTATCACAACCAACAGACACGCTCATATGTATACCTTATATGACATGTGTCCTCATATATATTTTACACATAAAACTAATAATTTTAATCGTGAAAAAACAAACTTCTGTGGCAAATACAATATAATAATCAAATACTATAATAATTAATTTTATTACCTAAAAGTATTTATTATTAATTGTTAAGAAACGATGAAAAGGGTATCTGGCAGTTGTTCCGTTTCATTTCTGTCCCTGCAATATGACAAGCTTTTGCGCGCGCATTTTAAGGGACACTTCTCAAAGCTTTCGATTAGCAGGGAAGTCAAAGCTCATATTAGATAACCAATGAGCAGGGTTTAAAACAAATACTAATTGGGCTTTTATATTGACTCTTAAACTCTTGATTAAATTAAGTTATCTTAATATTTTTAAAGCTTATTAGCAATATTAATTATACTTTAAAATACATTTAAGATTAATAAAATTAACATTGAAGAATGATTAAACTAAATTATAATTATTAAGCTTAAAAACCACAATATAAGAACATTTTATAATAGTAATTATAATATAAGATATGTATTTAAGACAACAAGATTTAACAAGATATAACTAGATTTAGATTTAACTCTTTAGATCGTAAATCTACCCTATTTATGACATTTTGACAACGATTCTAGGTTTTTGTAACAATAAATTTCAAATTCTGTACAACACATTTAGTGTAACAAATGAGACAAATTAGATAGCTTGGACATTTTAATTATTAGGAGCCAGTTTTGATTATCGGACTACAATAAACATTGTCGTTTCACCTAATTCATTTCAAAGTGTTGGTAAGACTCCTCCTCAGTAAGAAACTCAGCGGACTTCGTAGAAGAGGATTCTACTATCACTTCCGGTTTTGTATGTGATCCCACAACTATTTATTTCAAGTCTTAGGTTTTGACCACTTCTTGAAACTGGACGTCGGTTTTCAATGTCAAAAACCTTGAGTTGCCATTCCATGGTATCTTCTGAAAACATGCTTCGATTAATTGATAAGGAGATGTGGCACAATCAACTTACATACGAGAAAAAAACCCATAATTGAACATAATTTTTCACGTCATGAGCAAGCTAGGGCGTAACAGGAAGCGGTTCAAATTTAAATTGATTAAGAATGTTAAAAATCTTCTAGCAGCATTCACAATAGAAAAGTGTAAAACGTATACAAAAAATTACTTACTGGTAGAAATTTCCGTAAGCATGGCGCTCCCTAACTAACACCCTTGAAGGATCAACTGAAAAAGTCACAAAAGTGCTAATAAAAATATAAGACAACTTAATATTTGATACAGGTAAAAATGATTACCCGAGTTCTTAATTATTGGTAAAGATGTTACTACTAAAATTTTGCACCATAAATCGGAAAATAACTTTTTGTAATTATAAAACAACTAATGCGAGTGCATGTGAATATGTGAATAACCCAATGGTGAAAAAGAGCCAAATACCCGAAAATGTGTAATTTTACAGAAGACTTTAAAAAATAAAGTGAAAACCCTTCGTGGCCAATGAGTGCAAAACGATTCCCATTCCACAATAATACATTTTGCTTGAAAAAAAAACGCCGAAAATATTCCTGATGAAAAATTACACAACCCAAAATAATTACTTAAAAACAACGAACAAAAAAGTGCGTTAAAATAATTATTAATTTTTAACAGGGGAGTATACGAATAATTACAAAATTATTAAAGCGTTTCCGTAATTTTCAACCAATTTTATTTAATATATAAATGCGTAAATTACCTTCTCTAAGCTCCTTGAACAAATGTTTAAGTCAACCTTATAAAGCTCTAATGCCTAAATTAAAGCAACAAATCTTTCGCCGAAATCTATATATTAAAATATGAACATTAAAAAATTATTTTCATGGCATCTCTTAGTACGCTTAATATTATCGCTTATTGAAATGAATTAATAAAGAATTAAGTTGCTCGCGGCATTTTCAACCAATTAATTAAATCAGCCATCGTAAAAACGTTTTCAAATCATTTTACAATTATAAAAAATATATTATATTTCTGCATACATGGATATATCAAAATATACAATTAAATACAAATACAAATGTACACAATTTGATAATTCAAAACACAATTAACAACAGTTAAAATTAGAATCATAGTTATCATCAAAGGGATTCGTTGAATCATGTGTTCCTTGGGATGCTTCGGCCATGCGATATTTATCCGAAATTCTTAGCTTAAATAACCCAGAAGCAAAATCATTTGAAATTGTCTTAATTGTGTTGCCAGACTTGGAACTAAAGTTCATATTTTTCGAATTCGAAAGAAAGTATTCAGTATTTTTGGCACACAGGACACAATCCGTATTATCATCGCCTTTGTTAGTGCTGTAATTGTAGCTGAGGCAATCTTTGTGGAATGAATGCTGACATAGAAAATACACTGAGGGCATGTGCAACGGTTGGCGGCAAATATCGCAGCCCCTGTTGCGGAACTCCATTGGATTCGACTTGAATTGCGATACTAATGCACCATTGACATCTATTTCATTTTTGAGATCATTATTCAACTGCAGCTCGGCTTTGACATCATTTGCATTTTTCGTAAACGTTTCCATCAAAAATGGTTTTATATCGATTATTTTGATCTCAGAGTTACTGCATACTTTTTGTAAAATATTCAGCAATGATCGCTGATCAGTTGTCAGCACAGGCGCAAGACTTGGATTCCTTTTAATTGTTTCCTCGATGCATTTTGAGTTTGTTTCATCGCCAGCAATTAGTTCAGAATATCCAGCGGCTTCTGAATGTCCATTTGTGTGAGTAAATTGATAAGCCTTGGATATTATTGCAATCTTCTGAGAACTAAGCGAAGTTTTCTTTAAAAAATCACGAATATATTCCGGAGATATCTTATTGTCACGCCAAAGACCAAGGTAAAGAGTAAGCAAATAATAAGATAAATTTTCATCACAGTTGGAAGAACTTTCTATCAGTTCAGCTATTAACTTTGCACAAAACTCCTCGTAATTGGAGAAAATAGTTAAAAATCGCAGTACGTTTTGTATTTTACGCGTTTTCACCAGTGATTCTGCCGTTGTGAAAACCTTTTGGGAATCCAGCGATATAAGTTCCCGACCATATTCTTGGAAAAATTGATAAATTTCATCTTCGTCCATTTGCTGAAAGTCCGTCGTCTGTAAATATTCGCTGGCACTTTTTAAACTGGAGATATTAAGCGATTTAAGCGATATATTCCTAAAGTCGCAAATGTGACTGGAATCGTTTCGAGTAATCCAAAACTCATCAATTTGCGAGCTGAGCTTTTCCCGATTCACGCAACATTCAAGCAGTTTCTCGTGCTCAATGCTGACGTGTTTATTTCTCAACAATTCATTCATGTATTGCATTAGGTGACCATTGTGCCTGAGACTTAACAGTTTCGAAATTATGTTGTATGGCTTTATTTCACCAATGGTCTGAGCATATTCGGTGACTGCCTCGGATAATCTGCCTCTTTGCAATAAATTATTGCCGTGCTGCAAACGAACATTTGCAATATTTTCACTTTCGGCGGCGCTTGCCTCTTTTTCCAAAATGCTCAGCGCTTTATCGTGCAAACACTGAGCGATTAGGAGGCGAACTTTATAATTAGTATTGTGCTGTTGCAATTTGTATTGATGGTAGGTAGAAATATATTGCGAGTGTTCGCCTTTAATGATAATGTGATAAGCATTTGTCGCATTGAGAATGCAAAGCAAATTCGAAATTCGTTCGTTGAAAAGAATCAATTTGTTGTGCACGTCCACAACGACGAGTCTGGAGCCAAATTGAGCCTTAACCACGACGAGCAGATGATCGCCAATCCACGACAGAAACTCCTTTTGACCAACAATCACGGAGCAGCCTCCACGACCATCCCGACTAAAACAGTAAATGGCATCATCTCGTCCAACGACGAAAAACGAGTTGGGCCCAAGTGGTTCGGACATTGTGCAACACTGGTTATGCATATCCTTATCGCTGCCCAGTGGATATGTGGCGATAATTGAAGCTCTATCGTTCAATACAAGACTATAGACTCCATCGAGGGACATGACGAACACATTGCAAATTTGCGTCTCCGACTTCTGATCGCAAGTATTAAATTCTATTCCATTTATAGCACTTGTTGCAATGCTCTGCTGACAAATATTTGACGAAATATCTCGGTTGATTTTACCAAAATAGAGAAGGATGTCGCCCCACTCGAACCCTATGCCTAAAGCATATGTCTTATCGGATCCAATGATGGCGACCTGCATAAGCGTGACCCGACTCGTTGTGGGCAAAATTGCGGTTGCGAGACATGCAAATCCCTCCTTTTTGAACTGGTTGAGATCGTATATGTATATGCCCAGCGAACGATTTGTGTCATTTTGAGCCACTATTGTGAGCATATTGTTCGTGGTTAGTGCACACAGTTTAATTGGCTGCTTGATCTCGTGGCAATCAAATCGTAGAGGTATTTTATCATTCTCAAAGAAAACATGCACAAATCCATTTTTGTCGCATAGTACGAGAGAAGTGCTCGTTGTTCCATTGGATGCTTTGACTAGGCTAAAGCAGCGCGCCACTATTTCTGTAATGGTGTTATCTGCTTTGATTGAGCGCAAAGTGATTAAATCAAATAGTTTGACTTTTTTCCATTCCAAGACACTCATCCTGATGATTTATATGTACAATACTATATAATAATAAACTGTTTTTGTGGGTGTAAGCTAGTGATGTCCGAAATCATCGACATATTCGTATATATCGATGTATCGGTCTTTTTGAGTTCATCGGTCATTGCGTCCACGGTTTTTCGGTAGAACTCGACTTGTGTTCAGCGCTCACTTCCATTTTCCACATGCTAATTGTGTTTATTATTCATTGCTTCATTTTATTTATATATATGTATTACTGTTCTTGTTTTAATTCAGTTTAATTCTGGAATTTCATATTCTTGGTGTTAATAACCTTCTAAATATATCGTAAAATATCGGTAGCTACTCTTCCCGTTGGAAGCACTCGCAGTGGAAACTGGCTAATTAGGTGTGCGAAAAATTCATAACTATCGGTTTGTTTTTCCATCCCTATTTCTGCCATCTGTCAACATTGTGTTAGATCGACATCGCTGAAAGTAAGGATGTTTGGAAATATTAGAGCCCTTGGAAGGGTTTTGGTGACACAAAGAACAATACAAGTTCTAAATGGCAATACAAATCTAATAAGCAGACAAAGTCATGTGTAAGTAGTGCGAGTTATTCATCAGGCGTACATATAATATTGCTTTTGTTATATTACATAACGTTTTTATTTAGTGTCTCTTATCGAAGTGCTCCACCGCCTCACTCAAAGGCAACTAGAATTGGGGCCGTTGCCGTTGGAGCAGGGATGTGGTGGTGGGTAATCTGGCACCTATGGCATGAACCCGATCACATAACGGTAAGTGCCAGCACTTCCCCGTATTTATATTTGCATTCACCGAAATTAACCGGTATTTTTGTATTCACAGGGAGAGTTCGACTACCCAGATCCACTGAAGTGGAGCAATGCCCAACTGGGAATCCCTCGTGATGATGCATAATGTAATTTATAATTGAACAGAATTAATACAATGTTATGAATACAAAATGTTTTGCTCTTGCGATTCATGGGATAAAGCAAACAAACATCAGCCTTCTAATGATTAACGCATCGCGATATTATATTTTAAATTGAAAATCAACTGTCCAAGTTTAGTTTTTCATTAATAATGACACACCCAATGGAGTGATTGATGAAATGGGGCCCTTTGCCCTGAGTACCAAATACGCTGATGATATATTTCTTATGTTGCACTCCCGGGATCGGCCGCGAGAGCGAAAGCGTAGCGGTTACTAAGATGTTTTCTGATATGCATTTTGTACTTAGTTCTAATCACACTGACGCAGATGCAAGATGCCCATCGAATAGTATATTCATGATAACTCAAAAAGAGTGTTCGATTCATTCAAGGCGATCATTAAATAAATAAAGTAATAATAAAAATCTTAATTTACATACACATTTGAGATATGCTCAGGACTAATTATGTGATGCCTTCAGTCACAACATTTTTGTCACGTATCGGCAAATGCCGAATATTTCCGATTTTGTTCCAATTTTCCAATCAAAAATTGATGTCAATTTCAATTTAGTTAAGATCTTTTTTTAAAATTATTTCCAGCATAATCGGTCCTCAAAAATTCGGAGGCTGAATAATTCCGTTAACATGACGATGGAGTAATAATCAAAATTATTGTACGAGCTCGAAAATATTTATTTTAGCTTTCATCATTCATTAATTGTTGGTTGTGCGATTTGCAATCCTTAAATGATCTCAAAGATGTTAGTTTTTAGAAATGTGTAATCAAAGTGAACTAATCTGTTGTGTTCTTCTTCAATTAAAATTTCTGACATTGTTTATATGGAATTTTATCAAAGTTCAAATTACGTCTGTGAGAAGTTGTCAGTTTCAGCTCAATTTGCTTAAAATGTCTTATAAACTTCTATTGGGGATACTAATCCATAAAATTTCCCTTTAAAAAAATAAGTAAACAATCAGCACTTGGCATTTTTAGGGATTCTCGAGTTTGATCATTGATATATTGTTTCCTTGCGCCTCCCACAATTTTGATAGTCATTCCCAATGCCTCCCACTCAAAGGTTTTGGTTTTTTCTATTTTCCATCTAAACGTGCATGATGAGCCAGGCACAGGACAAGTTGCAGTTGGACATGCGCATATTCAAGGCAATTACGCAGTTCCAAGCTGAATGCGAGCGATCAGAGTGTGAGCGCCATGGTGCTGGTGCCCACAAAGGAGCTGTGTCGGCAGTCGCGACTGATCATTGAGCAGCGGACCGAGTCGTGCGGCAAGCTTGTCCGTGTGGCGGACATTGCTGGCAGCTCCAACGATATGGTAACACGTTCATGCTCTCGCCAAGCAACCAGATATTGTGGTGGCGACACCCGAGTCGAGCACATCGCCTGGCATTGATTTTCAGTGTGTGAATGTTATTAATTTTGATTTTCCCCGCGATGTCACGTCATGTATCCATCAGGCTGGACGCACAGCTCGTGGCAATAGCAATGGCTCCGTTTTCTCGTTTGTCACCTTTGGCCGGAACACGACACACAAAATGGATAGCGCTGCCCTCGTCGTCCAGCTAGAGGATAACCAGAAGGCGGGCAAAAGTAAAACAGTTGGGCGGCTCAAGCGCTTCTTTGCCAACAGCCTGGAACGTCCGCAGAAGGAAGTCGTCGATGATATCATCCAAATCAACCAATTCAAAATGGAGAAGGTGGAGGCGTTTCGATGTCGCGCTCAGGATTGCAGCCGTGCCGCTAACCCTGTCGCTGTGCACGATACACGGATATGTGAGATCAAGGCCTAGATTCTCAACTGGGAGATGCTCAAGGGCTTTTTCGAGGAAAACAAACGCGATCTGCAGGCGTTGCGTCGTGAGAAACGTTATTCCCATAATTATATTAAGACTTCGGTTAGGTGTAACTACTAATCGAGCTCTTTAATATCGTGTCTAGTTCAGATAAATTATGTGACTTTGACGTTCAATCAGATATTGGCGATGCGGATATTGAGAAATATATTGGCTTTGGGGCGTATATCATATCCAGATCTGATTTCAACGTGTCGAGTTTGCTTTCTCTAAAAATCCTAACGGGATAACAGAAATCGAGGCTGAGGCGAAGCTGGAACCTGACACGATTCAAAAATCGCGTATAGTTAAATTGGGTGTTGAATATAATAATATCTATATCATGATGCATTTTACAAAACAATTAATGCTGTCTGGAAAATTAACCAGTGCATTTATTTATTCAAATCCCAAGATTTACTTTTTAAGCATAAACGTCACGCTGAGCCTTCTCCCAGGCAGCCATTGGTCCGTGCTCTCGTCGGTATTTGACATTGCATCCATCGTGCTCGAGGCGATTGTCATCGCGCAGTTCCTCGTAGCGCTCCCGTTCGTACTTGGTGAAACCCCACTTCTTCGACACGTAGATCTAAGAAAAAGACAACAAATTTTATTATAAGCATTTCGAGAAATAAATAAACATTTCCACATTACCTTCTGGCGACCTGGGAACTTGAACTTGGCACGACGCAGAGCTTCGATGACTTGAGCCTTGTATCGGTCACTGGAACGCACCGACATAATGGGCTGTCCAATGCGAACGCGAGCAACGGTTCCCTGCGGCTTTCCAAAAGCACCTCTCATTCCGGTCTGAAGCCTAAAATATACACATATATGTACGGGAAGTCAGCAATTGGAAGTTACAAGACACTTACCTATCGGCTCCAGCGCACGACAACATTTTGTTGATGCGAATGACGTGGAATGGATGCAAACGCATTCGGATGTGGAACTGATCCTTGCCACAGAACTTCACCAGATACTTGTTGCAGCAAATGCGTCCAGCTTCCAAGGCTTCGCTGCTCAACTGTTCGTATTCATCGGACACCAAATGGACGCATAGCGGGAAATCCTCAACAGTCGCCTTCTTTCTGCCCAAATCGAAGATGCGAATCTTTGGGTCGGGAACACCACGACAGAAACGGGACTTTGGGTACGGCTTGTTCTTACAATAACGGTAACTTCAATTTGCAATAAGAAAATTATATTGAAGTTAAGCATTTTCATTGCTTATCAAATAAACATAAATACTTACCACCTAGCTGGTCGGCGACCCATCTTCAATCTGAAACAAAATCGAGAACAAAGGAAAGCAATAAGTAAAAAATATAATTATTGTTTATTACACAGCAGTTATTGGGCTTTGACCATATGAGCTGCCAACAATTTAAACCAAAGTCCGAATGGATGTTAATAGATATTTGTGATACCCAATTTGTGTACCTTTCACCGTACGGCTCAAAACGAAAGGAAGTACATTCGTTCAACGGAAATACAGAACCAAAATTTGCAAAATCATCGTCGAATCGATAAGTTTGGCCTTATCGATAGCTAACGATACGCCAAGTTAGCCACAAAATTTTAACGTCGTTATAGAACGTTGACGTAATGGAATTTAACTTAGAGCATATCTTATTCAACATATATCAAATTAAAATACTTATATCTATAACTATGTATTAATTTTTTGTATATTTTTTGTTTTTCCTTGGTATTTGTGTCATATGAGGGGATATAAACTTAGCGATGCGGAACTCATTGTAGTTTTTCGAAAATTCCAATATAAATTCACACATTTATCACTTAAATTCAAAGCTATTATTTATCAAGAAAATAACTGTGAAAAACAACTACATTTCAATATTGGAATTGATTTTTGACGATAAATTGTTTAAAGTTGTGCTGTTTTTTCATGTCTACTTGTCGATTTGGAGAAATAAATAGAAATCAATTACAGGAAGAGTACCAGTGCTGCTGATTACTGACTCCGCCTTCAGATTTACTTAGAGTATAATAAATCCGTTTGCATCTTTAGGAACAGCGTCCACAGAGAAACTAAAAAGCTTAACGAAATAGTTTATAATAATAGATATAAGGTAAGCAATGTACAATAAGATGAATATAAAAATATCGATATATTAATAATAGCACAATTGGCTTTGCAAAATCTGTGAACTGTTAAGCGCCCGCGAATTGATGTTATGTGCTATTAGCCTATAAAACCATTTCCATTATTCCATATTATTTGTAAATTTATAAACCCGAAGTTTAGCTTAAATTTATATTTTTATTGCTTATTTATTTAAATTAATTGCGTATGGAATTAACAAGCACAAACATTTAAGAATTCAAAGTTATTATTGTCCGATTCCATGTTCCAAAGTGGTCGATAAGCTTACATATGTTTTATGTTTCATTGTCAAATTCTTTTCTCACTGTAACTAGAGCCTGTACTGACAACTTGGCACATTTCCGTCTTTTGGATTTTGGTCGGCCACAAAGGTGGGTGCTGAAATACTCCTGTGTGGATATTAATTCTTTCGTTTGCCAAGTAATCAATACATATTAATGTAATTTAATTTATTTCTTTCTGACAGGTAATTACAACTTCAGGTCTTACAAAGCGTATTTTTATATTCCAAACATGCTGATGATACTTCCATGCACCACTCTGATGCTTTTTAAGCAACGTGCAGATTATGGATATTCTGACAAATCCGTAGAGATCGATCTAGAGTAAATAAAGTGATTTAAATTGTATTTAAATGACACTTTCAATCTATTTTTAGGTTTTAATAATTATGAGAAAGAAAAAATGACAAAAAATAGACCAATGATGTGACAAGTTATGTATAAAAATAACAAATTCCGTTTGTTGCTAGGTCTATCAGCCGTTGAAAATGGGTGCCTACCGTTATATGCAGGAACTGTATCGGAAGAAGCAGAGCGATGTTATGCGCTATCTGCTCCGCATCCGTGTCTGGCAGTATCGCCAATTGACCAAATTGCATCGCTCGCCGAGACCCACTCGCCCGGATAAGGCTCGTCGTCTGGGTTATCGCGCCAAGCAGGGCTACGTCATCTATAGAATCCGTGTTCGTCGCGGAGGTCGCAAGCGTCCCGTGCCCAAGGGCTGCACCTACGGCAAACCCAAGAGTCACGGTGTCAACCAACTGAAACCGTACCGTGGATTGCAATCTATTGCTGAGGTGAGCATTGTTCTAAAAAATAAAAATGAACACCTTTCTATTCTTAACTGATGATAATCACGTGCTTCCTGAAGACAAATACATGTGGCATCAACTTCCTTAGATGTCTGAACCTAACTCAATCTACATTCTCATATTCAAAATACGCCGGATAGTAATTAAAGATTTTCTCAACATTTTTCTAGGAGCGTGTTGGCCGCAGACTTGGTGGTCTACGTGTGATGAACTCTTACTGGGTGGCCCAGGATGCCTCCTACAAATACTTTGAGGTTATTCTGGTGGACATTCATCACAATGCCATCTGCCGTGACCCCAAGGTTAACTGGATCTGCAAGCATGTCCACAAGCACCGCGAGCTGCGTGGTCTGACCTCGGCCGGAAAGAGTTCCCGTGGTCTCGGCAAGGGTTACAGATATTCGCAGACCATCGGCGGATCCAGGCGTGCTGCCTGGAGACGCAAGAATCGCGAGCATATGCACAGGAAGCGCTAAGCTGCACTTATGTTTCTGTGAAAACATTCTGAAAAAAACAAAATACATTTTAAATACATATTTCAAATTGTGTATAAACGTGACTTGTATTGTGTACGATTTACTTGTAGTTTGTCAGATTAACGAAGATATAAGAAGAGATTTCGTTAAACTAAGCAATAATTATAGATTTGCAAGATATTTTTAATATTTATTTTATATTTTGGGAATAGCAGTGAATTTGCGTTCAGCAATTTCCGACAATATTGAAGCTGGAGACTATATCTTATTCGATGTTAAGATTTTTAAAATAAATTGTGTAGACCACAATGATTTTATTCATTTTTATTGATGAACATTTAAAGTTACCAAATGAACGTTCGATCAATGGATGGGAGATGTCGCTGTTAACTCCTGTGTTGTCCTATGTCCTATTCATATTGTGGAAATGTGAAGCATGCAGATTGAAACATATATTCTTGATCAGCGTCTATAGCTGAGTTGGCTTATCTCCGTGCGAACCTTTAAGAGAATTTTGAAAATAAGTCGTTTTTATTTATTTCATCCATAACTCTCCGATACCCTGACATCTATTACCGGTTGCAAAGATAATATAAACTAATTTACCGATTCACTTGGAAAAATATTGATACTTTGCCATGATCATAATTTTCTCGGTCGGATTTTATTCACGTATGGGTTTGAACATTTGCTTCAATATTTGCGGAAGATTCAAAAACAAACTCGCAATATTTTTTGATATTAAATTAAACGAAATGCGACAGATGACGGCAAACCAAGCGAAGTTTTGTTTGTGGTTCGTGAATTTTTGTATCCTGAACCCTTTAAAAATGTGTAATAATTCAATAGCGAAGCTGTTCCAAGCAAAGTAACAGGTAAACGACCCCATTAAATATATAAATATTTTTATAATATACTGACCTTCTGTTCGTCTGTGTTACCAAACGAATATAAAAGCTACATAATGTAAGTTCTTTTAATATAAATTCTCGAATATCGCGCGTAAATCAATTTAATTTATCGGTGTTGCACATATCGACATATATCGATTTCGATAGCTATAAATAGCCAGTATTCGGCTTTCCGCTTATTCATAAATTGAAATTGTAAGCAACCGCAAAATAAAACGAACAAACTCGCTCTTATTTGCATAGCTTCAATTTTCTCTCCAATAATTCTATTAAAAAATAAAGACAACAAAAAAAAAACGATCAATCAAGTTGATCAAGCAGTTATGTATAACTATACCATGTATATATTATGGATCTCTTTTGGTTCGGCTTTGCGAAAGAGATAGGCGGCGTTATTTTGCTTTGCATAATTTATTGGGTGTAAAGGGATGACAGATGAATTGTTTTGTTTTGCCTGTCCGACAGTATTTGGCTGATATTAAATTCATAAAAGCAATAATTTGTTTCTATATATTTCATTGCACGGCTGACAAAGAAAAATCGTACGTGGCCATCAACTTCCACAACGCCCGCTTTACGACTGTCGCAGTTGGAGCACCCTGTATAATGTACCATGGACATGATCAAGCGATCGATCAAATCAAACGCCATCTGTCCAAAAATGTTTCTATATTAGTAAGCAAACAAATATATTTTCTTTCTTCTTCTTTCATAAAATAAAAATAAATGTTATATCTGATCCCATAATGGTATTTACAAAAATATCATTCAAACACTTTTTAAATATTAATAACCGAAGATTTGTAATGGTCGTCGAATAGATCGATAAGTTTTGTTAGTACCACCTTTCGGAGGAAGAGTGGAGTACTCAACGCTACCTAGCGGTCAAACTTTGGTAGTTGAGCCATGGCAGAAGTTGGGGCAATCTGCTTCAAAAAGACCCAAATGATCTCTGGGATAGAATTTGTTTAATAAATAGGTAACATTTGGAAAGATAGAAAAATATCCAAATTAGAGGCCAGTTGAATGTGAAAGAGTCGAAATTGGAGGCAAACAAAATGAGAAGTGCGTGCGTGGTCCAGAATTTATTTAAATACCGCCGCAAGACGATAGTCAAGTTTGTGAAAACTAATAAAAATATCAAGTATCATAAATACAATAAAAGCAAATACAATGCAACAAACAATATTCGTAACTATTAAATAATATGCGCGACATATTACATTTATACTGATGAAAATGCACAAGAAGCAACCAGATTTGAAAATAAAAATAATGCATTAAATGTGTTCAACACAAAATATGACACAGTACGCAAATCGATATATAAACAACAAAAGCAACAATAAAAGAGCAAACAAGAAGAATGACAGAATAAATAAGTGTATTATGAATTTAGAAAATAAAACTTAGTTATAAATTTTGTCTGTTCTCATTTTTCGTTTACGCGACTTGTCCACTCGTCTTTTATTTGTTTGACGATGTCTGAGCACAGATGCGTTCACACATGAATGCATACATATATGTATAAATATGTCCAAATAAGTTTGATGAAGAGATCGGGATGCTTAGCGTAGCAAGAGTTCTTTGCAGGGTTAAGTTAGATTTGAAGATCCCACACTAGATAAATAAATATACAAATCAATACACTTACGAGTATATATATTAAATATATATATGTATATATTTTAATATTATATATATATAGATATATATAAATGTAATATTTAAAAAAAAGAAAATATATATATATATATATATGTATACCGGTAGTAGTAGTACCTGTACACTAACGTAAATGAAAAGTTATAGTATAGAGAACATAAATTAAATAATATTAAACAATTAAAAGAATGAATAATTAGTGGAAAATAAATTAATGTTAGAATATAAGTATGAAAAGTCATGTATTAATTGGCTGAAATTAGTTTTGAATTTGTAATGAAGGCTTAATTTGACTAAATATTTCTTATTTTTAATTTATTTATATCATTTTAAATTTTATCTTACATTTAATTAAATTTAAATTTTTTTTACTTTTTGTATTTTTTGTGTCGACTGACTTTAGTTGGCATTACAAAAATATATATAAATATAAAGAAGGCAGGCTGTATAACATCCGCAGTAGCGAGCGGATAAGGTTGATAAAGGTATTTTTTTATATTTTTTTTTATACAAAAATATACAAATTATTGTTGATTTGCCGCCCAATATATTGCGGTCGATCGCCACCTGAGCCGATAGCTAGCCGGCCGGGCGATATATTGGTGGTTCCGATAGGCAAGGAGTAACAGACTCACCTGATCAGGCTTGAGCGAATCTTGAAAGCGATACTTGTTCTACTCTTTTAGTATATATATTTTTGTGTCAGTATTTTTCGTTGGTATTTTATAAGTACTTTGTTTCGGGACCACGTTTTGCTATTTGATTCCCCTTTGATCCCAGATTAAACGCAGACGTGCTCGATTTTGTACAATTTGCATCTTCGCAGCTGCATTGCTATATTGACTAAATGGATCAAATTTCGAAAGGCTGGTTCAGTGAAATCCAGGATGATTTATGGCCGGGACAATCGTTTTCTTTGAAAGTAAAAGAGGTTCTTCATGCAGAAAAATCTCAATTCCAAGATATTCAAATAGTTGAGACGTAAGTTATGCAAACACATACAAACAAAAAACCAATCATATATGATTATTTACTTATATTCATTTTCATAAGCATGTGTCTACCACCAGTTCTACGAATAAATATTTATTAGTTCTAAGAAGTACTTCTGTATCTGTGTGTTTGTGTGCTGCAATGTTTCATCTTGTTACTGTTTACCCTATATAAAAGTGAAATTGTCGTAAGAAAAGTTGGGCACGTCCTTGATCCACCTTCATATTTATGTATGAAAGGACCCTTGGATAATATAAGATCACAATCGCATCCAACAGGTGGGCCTGCGATTGAGTTCAAGAAAATTGTTCTTATTTTTTTTTTGTTATCTTACGTTAAAGCTAAGAATTTTAAAATACAAAAATTCAAACAAATGAAATTTTAGCTTACATAAATCTTATGCAACTTATTAATTAATATTTTAAACAAGATTTTTGGAGCATTTTATCATAAGTTTTTGGCAATCACTTCTTCAGATAATCTTTTCATCATTTTTTGCCTCTGCTGTGGCCTGGGACTCCATTTTTGACTAGTCTTTCCTACATTCATGAAAAGGTAAATTACTGAATTAGTCATATAAATAATGATAAAATATGCGTTTGATCTAAAAATATTGATTTTTCTGCAAGAATTTAACAGAGTTCATTTAAGAACTTAACACATTTAATAATAATGATGTGCATTAATTTAATTTAAGTACTTAGCCAGATTAAGGTCATTTATTTTTGCCAGCATTTTCCTATTCAAATTTATTTTTACAGGGAAACCTATGGAAGGTGCCTCATTCTCGATGGAATCATTCAATGTACTTCCCGAGACGAGTTCTCTTATCAGGAAATGATATCTTTCTTGCCACTGTGTTGCCATCCAAATCCACAAAAGGTGCTAATTGTGGGCGGCGGGGATGGGGGTGTGGCACGGGAGGTTGTCAAGCATCCGTTGGTTAAAGAAGTCCACCAAGTCGAAATCGATGACAGAGTTGTGGAATTATCCAAAAAGTATCTACCTTCGATGGCATGTGGCTTCGACAGCGATAAGGTAAAGCTTACAATTGGCGATGGATTTGAGTACATGAAACAACACAAGAACGAATTCGATGTCATCATAACCGATAGCTCGGATCCAGTTGGTCCGGCAGTGAATTTGTTCCTCGAAAGCTATTTTGAGCTGCTGAAGAATGCACTGAAAGATGGCGGAATTATTTGCTCGCAGGCGGGCAGTTTTTGGCTGGACTTTGATCACGCCAAGAAAACAATGAAAGGATGTGGAATTCATTTTCCAAAAGTTGGATATGCCGTTACCTCAGTGCCGTCTTATCCATGCGGTCACATCGGATTTATTGTCGCATCTCTCAACGCAAGCCGGGATCTGAAGGAGCCCGTGAAAAAGTTTGAAAAATCCGAAATAGATGCGTTAAATTTAAAATACTATTCGAGTGAAGTGCATTCCGCTGCTTTCAGCCTACCCCGTTGGGTTGAGAAGCACTTTTACGAATAATAGTTTGTACAAAATAAATTAAGTTCATGTTGTGCCTTCTCTACAAATGTAAATACCAAGTTTACAAAAATACAGACTTAAACGATTAACTATTATTTAAATACTTTCTTGTACGCAAATTGCACGGTAACAAAAGGATCTATTTATTTACAGAATTACGATTGCGGCAGATATCTTAAAATCGCCATTAAGCGGAAGTTGTAAATCGATATTTAGTCATTTATCCTAATTTTGGCTCGTTGTCGATCGAATTCAATAAATTTGTTACCTGCAGTGTTGGCAATCTCTTATTTTAGATTTGATTAGCCCGGAAAATGTAGAAATTTTTAAAAAATAATTGTAAATTTAAAAGGAGTTAACGGAAAAAGAAAACTCCCCTTAAAATAAAATGTAAAGCTGCTCGCAAAACTTTTCATTTTTAATTTTATTTTGCGATTCAGAATTAAGATATATCAAAACTAAAATCCGCAATTTTAACCCACAATAAACCGGTGTGTATTGTTTTGGACTGTGTCAAAAGACAAATATTAATATATTTTGACGATGATTATCAACAATGCTCATTTTTCAAATTGAAATGCATAAATTTAGTTGTTAGAGAAAAAACAGATTACAAATTAATTAATTAATGTTTGGCTCTCAGCATACAATTTGCTTTATGATTTCCACAAGCAAAATAAATTGCAATTTCATGATGGAAATCGAGTTTGATCTGAAAACCGGGCTTTTGAAAAATGAACGTGTAGTATCCCAAGGAAACGTCAAATCAACCTGAAAAAGATGGAAACTCTACAAAGAAATTAGAATTGATGGAAGATCTGAAATATTTTTAAAGTTGTTCTAGATTTCTAAGACCAAAAATTGCAATTAATTATTCGCTTGCAACTTTCAGGCTAAAACTAAATTAGAGAGTACTTAAAAGCAGCCGTGAAAATTTTTAAGTCATCCACGTAATTAGCTTCTGAGATTTTACTGATTTTTAACAATAAGTTTTACATCAATTTTGTTTAAATTTTCATTGTGCGTTGGTATTATTTATTTTGTTGTTTATAATTGTTGAAAATGACTACTTTTGTCATACACTTTAAAATACCAATTATTCAAAAGTAGTTTTATGCTTGTTTTTCGATCATCTCAGATAGCCCCGATAACATCGAAGTAACCAAAGGCAAAAAAACGGATGAGCAAATAAATTTTATACAATTATGATTAAAAATGATTGGTACCAAAATTAATCAAAAGCTAGTTTTTAATAGTGATTATGACATAATAACTTTAAAACAATACACAACAGAAAAGAGTAATTGCAAACGCGAGTCTCGCTCACACAAAAAGTGATAGGGTATTTTCCAAACAAGTTTTGTTTTTAAGTAAACATATCGATAACTATCGCTGGTTCGTGCCAACAATTGAATAGTTTGACAATTTATCGCACAGCAAAGCTACAAGAGATAAATGCAGATTAAAAGCCCGACTTGTGTTAATGTTAAGTTTCCGATGTATTTGTTGAAGACTTATAGGCAATTCCTTTATTTATAAATTATATTATAAGTCTTGCAAATTGTAATTCTACATAAATATAATTATTAAGTTTGCTTGTCTCCACCCTCACCAAACAACTTAAATACGGACAGCAAAAATTGTTCGTATATTCAATTTGTAGATTCTAAATTACAATTCATCGTGGCCATTGTCTTCGGATTCATTCTTTGATTCCATATTGTCCTCGTCCTCATCGTCATCGTCCTCGTCATCCTTGTCCTTGTTCTGCTTGGACTCCTCCTCGTCCTTTTTCCGCTGCACCTCATCCTGCAACTCCTTCATTTTCTTCTCGCCAGCCTGTGTGGCTTTTACCCCCTCCGCCGTCTTCGATGCCAGCTCGATGTCATCGGTGATGAGGACATTGTCGAAAATGGTGCCCGATTTCACTTGCCACAAATCGAAGCCCAAAGTGCAGATCTCCTTGCGCAGATACAGTTTGTCATCGGGACTGTGCTCGGGATTATCGATTTCTGGATGCTCCCATGTGCCCTTATAGTTGGGGTTGTCCAATTGCTTGGGTTGCCACTCGCCCTTATATTCGGGGTTATCGACCATTGGGGGTTCCCATTCCCCATCCATTTCATCGTCCCAATCCTCGGGCTTGGTCGCATCGGGGTCTGGAATGTGCTGTGGCTTATCCCAATCCTCTGGTTTCTTATCATCGGGATCGGGAATTGTGGCCTTCAAAAAATGAGTAATAATAATTAGTCACGGGAAATAGACAAGTATTTGTGCAAAATTAATAATATGTTATAATAAAAGAATATATTAAAAAAAAATAATTCAAAAATAAAAATAAGTTAACTTATACAAATCAATATATAATAATAACGACAATCATCATAATAACGATTATCATCCCCATCAATAATATTCTAAACAATTTGCCTGATCAGCCCTAGCAATAATAACAACAATAAAAATAGCATTAGTAAAAATATGACAATAATAAAAACAATTTTTTACCTTATCATCCCAATCTTCTGGCTTCTTCGCATGCGGATCCTTGATTTTCTTGGGTGCCAAAAAGTCCCAATCATCCTCGAGATTTCCCGACTCTGCCTTCTCGTTATCGATTAACACCTCATAAGTGTTATCCGGCTTAACGATGAGTGTGTAGAAATGTGTGAAGACATCGTCCTTGCACCTGATGTCCTTGTTAATTAAGTGATTCTTGCCCTTGTAGCTCAAAATCACGTGCACCTTTTTGGTGCCAGGACCACAAATATCGGGACCAAACATAATCTCATACGGCGAGTCTCCGTGCATATCGGTTTGATCCAGCGAACAATCGAATAGTTTCACATAGCCGCCGCCACAATCGATATTCTGCTCGTGCTTCACCGAAAATTGGACAACAAGCGGTTTTCCCTCATTCGAAAAACCATCGAATTTCCTTGAAATGGCATAGAAACGTGCATCTTGGGAAGTTTGAATGCCTAAAGGGAATTTTTTTTATTGGTTACAAATGAAAATGTAAATATATGTATATGTATATGTATGTTTGTGTGAGTGTTTTCATGCAAATAAACATTAGCACACTCACGTAACTATTTGTTTCTATTTAGGTGTGTATTTATATTTGTTTTATTACGCACCTTTGTCGGCTTCGGCATCGTTGAAAAAGGCGCCCGCTGAATGAACAAATTTGCCCAGCTCCTTGCCAGGATGCTTGCTGTAGACCCACTCATCCTGCCAATTATCTACAGCACAGAAAAATATATAATTCAGTATATATATATACATATATATATATATATATAAGTATTCAGTGCAAAATTTACCGTTTTGGAATTTATCTTCAAAGAAAACGTCGGCGTTTACAAATCCTATTGTAAATAGCGCAAGAATCGCTCTCAGATACATGACGAGGCCGTGTTAATTCTCCAAACTTCAGCTACGAACTGCGGAGTCAGCAATTTGTGTGCTTCTAACTAAATGCCGGCTTGCTAGATGAATGCCGATATCAGAGAGAGATGAACGTATGTGTGCTGTGTAAAATCGGTGGAGCGACTGGATTGGATACATGTGGACCAATCACAATTGTCAACGTATCAATAAGTGTTGGTAAATATCTCAAATTCGCTTCACATTCGATAGCAAATACATAAGCCAAGTACGCTGCTCCATCTAATTGATAAATCATTTTTGCACCTTACGCTGAATTTATATTGGACATATATTAATAAAATTAATTTAATTAAAAACTTCAAGGGTTATTATATTTTTTTTATGTAATATAATTTTAAAAAGACGGCCTCCAGTATTTAAGAACAGCATATTTCGTGATAATTTTCGGACGCAAAAATTAATTATTTTATTATCTATTAACAGAGGACAACTGTAGCTGAAATAAATACCAAAATAAAGTAAGTTCAAATTTGTTGGTATGTATGGATAATTTTCGGCGAGCAAAACAATAAATACTGCAAATAAAAAAAGGTGCGACTTTTTACAATTTCGTCCTCTTATCAAGATTGGTATTTATAAATTGTGTGACAACGCCTAAGCGATAATCTTAACTTGGAAAGAAATGGCCCGCCTGCTCAAAGTACCCTTCATTATAATATATATATATATATATATATATATATATATATATAACTATTTTAGCTTACTTGCAAACTCATTCACACGATACACAAAATCTCAACGGAGTGGCAACGCCAAAGAGGGATTTTCATTAAAAAAAAACATTACTCTCGGTTTTAATGGAGTCTCACCTACTGAGAAGACTTTTAAAAAGGTCGGAGAATCAAACTGTCTAATCAAAGAAATTCATTTTTCTGCTTTTCAGTTGCAGGAGACGTGCGAATACTTTTCAAACCTCTATAACCATCATCATGGCGAGTTAAATTATCTATGTGGTCTTCATTTATGGAGTTTGTATTGTTTTGTTAGATTGATATTTTCCAACTTTTTAAAGTTGAGAAATAATAATAATCAGTTCTACAAACTCTCCTATCAAAATTGCCATGCCTGTAAAACGTTAATTTCTTTGAATGTCAGCAAATATTGTCGAGAATGCCGGCTCTTCACAATCCTCGTCTGCAATCATATCCAAAGGATGTTGACCTTCCCCATGAGACATTATTATTCTATGCACTTGTTCCACATTTTCAATTGATACATTTTCTAACAATGTTTTCTGGCCTCCTGGATTGATATTTTCTATCTCTGAATTATTTTGCTCGTTTATGGAGACTGAAGCAGATCTTTCCAATAATTCTGTGACTAAGTTTGTATCATCAGCTAAACTATTTGTATTTTTAAAAAGTTGAAATGCAATCTCATTTTTAGAAAAAAAAACTTCTCTTAAATTCAGAAACAAGTAATGAAATTCACTGGCTCGACTTTTGTATTAGAATTTAGCTCTCATCTGCCTTGAGGCAGGAGGAGTCACCAAACTAGCGAACCAAATTGAAATATTAAAATATTATTTGTTATTAGAGTGGTTTATATTAATATGAAAATTTAGACAGAATTTTCATAATTTTTAGAAAAATGTACCTTTAAATTTAGAAAAGCAAAACTGGGGTTTATGAATTTACTTTGTGAATAATAGGGTGAGTTACCCTTGGCCCCAAAATTTCACGAATTTCGAAAATGTTGTACGTATAATAAGTCAACGGCGGCATCTCTCCTAGACGGCCTATATGAATATCGCATGTAGATAATTACAATCATTCCCATGCAGCTAAACAACCTATTGTGGAGGATGCTACGTTCAAAATCTGCCTTATTTGCCAATATTGTCCTAGACTCAACTCCAGATAAATTAGGACTCTAAAACCGGAAAATAACTGATGAACATTCAGTGAATAGTGAAGGTGAACAAGAAGTAACCAGATCCAGATCCGAGTTTCGAGCAATAAGCAGGCAGGATGACGAAATCACTCCAATTCAGACCTCGGTAGAAGACCACAATATTTGGGATCTTCCTTCGCAGACATATGGGATCTTGCCAAGGCTACTGGCGATGTTCCTCCAGTCTGCTGGATAGAACCTGATGCCCAAATTTAGTTATAGTGAGTGGAGCATTAGAAAGGTAACTAATCATCGTTGCATTGTTGAGCCAACTCTATTTTTCTGTTCTTTCTAGACCTTCCCAATTACTTTTTTCCAGTTTCTCTTAAATTTTGTTTTTCTGATCATTCCTTAGATGAACCGTTTCGGGTACTAAAATGTCATGATTACTATGGACTTCATTATGTTTATTATTCAATCAAATCAGAGTCTTCTATTTCTATCATTAAGAACCCAATTTTGAGCGGAATATCATTTTTGCATGCATTTTAACTAATTCATACAAACAATTTTATGGTCCGATTGGAATTTTCTGGGCTATCCACAATCCGTGCAAAAAATGTTGGGCGATTTTGCATTTTTAATTATATTTTTTTTCCTTTTTATATTTTATGACATTATGAGTTATTTTTCTTCTGTTAACAATTAAAAACTAACTAAATACTCTACAAGCTATAACTTTTTGAGCAGTTTTTGGATTATTTTAAATCACCCTTAAAATAACATAAATTTATAATTATAATTATTCAACATGCTCAATTTGTAAATCATTTCTTGAGCTCATCTCAAAGTGGCATACAATTTTCGATATTATCAATTTTTTCCGTTTTCAAAACGGATTCCTTGGTGTTCTGCAATGCGTAAAACAAGTGAATGATGATTTTTAGAATCAGACGCTGTATAGCAACCGCTTCGGAAAATAAATGAATAATTTTCATACGAAATTGAAGCATATGCATTTATAATTATTTGATGTACATTTTTAGAATTATTTCCCTGTACTCATTAGCACAATCTATATTTCTAACTAAGTATTCCTTGAGTACAGCTCAAATGGTATTTGATTAAAATTGTTCTGGACAATAACTTAATCCCTTTAGTTCAGTGCGATAACCATGGATGCCGTGGTACACCGAGGAACGATAAGAAAAGATGGAACACTATGGAAGGCATTTATTTTGTATGTATAAATATATAATAAATAAATCTTTAAGCAATAACTTTTTATTTTGTTATATACAACAAAATAATTTCAAATGCATATAGTAGAAAAACTTAATAGGTAATATTATGTATGGAAATCGCAAGTCGATGTCTTTATGAATGTTGAGATATATTCGTAGAAGTGACGGGATCGAAACATTTGAGACATTAATAAATCGATTACTTAAAAGCCACATGAGTTTTTTGTAGGGAAAACATCGATATAAACTTGAAAATAAATTAAAAACAAATACATAAGAAAAAGTTTATATATAAATAATAAGGAAACAAAATTACATTTAATATACCATTTATATTCGTAAATCGTGTAATCGTGAATGTGAATTAATGAACTTTACTAAAAGTAGAGATGCTGTATTTTTTATGACAAAAGCCAATAATGGTATAAAATACAGGATGTTTTCGCACAAAATATCGAATTAAATATCGATAAGTGAAATGAATATATTGTATTTCTATCATCCCTATGTGTGTCAGTAGATAGCTACACATATAACTTCTCTTCAAAATTTAAATTTGTTTGGATTTTTCGTCAAGATGGCTTCTGCAGGTTTGATTTACAATTATTTTTATAATGCATACATCATCCATCCACCCAAAATACTCAACTCATTGAGCACTTAGTATGTGTGCTAAAATGCCAATATGTTTCTTGTTGAATTTTCCTCGTGGCTTTCGACACGTAATGTACACTATGTGCATATGTTTGTATGTATGCATGCAAGTGTGTGTGTGTGTACATGTATATGTTACCAGCATTCCAATATATGTATGTAAATTCATTAACCGATATATGTTCATATATGTGTTAATTGAATGCATTTATTCATTTTATTAATATCCCGACTTAAGACTTCTTTGTTTTAATAATTATATCTAAAGTTTTTGTAATTCATTAAAAATGTAGATACATCCGATGATTATTATTTCGATTATTTTATCAGCAGGCAAGAAAAGCAAAAAGAATAAAGGCACCGTTATTTCGCTGCAATCGTTCCTTTCCAATGGCGATACACCCTCGGGAACAACACAGGTTTCCAAGAAGGTACGAAATCTAGATGGCGACGATAGTGATGACGGTAGCCACTCGTTACCGTTAGTCTATCAATTACCGACCGCACCGCGAGCGAATCGGATATTCGACGATGATTCGATTCCACACAGGCCGCCCTTCATAGCTTATATTAATAATTTACCGTTCGATGCCGGAGAGGACGATATATACGAATTCTTTGGATCAATCAAATTAGCTTCCCTGCGCTTGCCACGGGAAGATGGTGAAACGGGCCGTTCCCGTGGATTTGGCTATGTTGAACTGGAGAGTCGGGAGGATCTGATACACGTGCTTAGTCTGCCAGATCCCTCGATAAAGGGGCGACGCATTCGCATCGAACTCTCCAATGAGAACGATCAACAGAATCGCCAGAAGGGCAATCGTCGCTTCGAAGGATTCGGCAACAGTAATGAGAACCGTGATTTCGGCAATTGGCGGCGTGATAGTCAAAATAATGGAAGCAACTTTGGCGGATATTCGGGGAATTTCGATCGTGGTTTCAATCGCGAACGAAAACCGATCGCAGAACGAGAGGAAAATAATACTCCGGGCTCATGGCGTACAAATAGCCGTCAGCAATCGTCGGATTTCTCTCCGCCGAGAAGGGGAGGTGATCGCAATGACATGTCGGAGAAATATCGGTCACGAAACATGGATTCCAATGTTCGAGACGATGGGGCGGGATCTGCTTCGACGGAAGAGAGGCCAAAGCTAAATCTGAAGCCTCGAACGTTACCTTTGCCGGAGATGGTGCATAAACCCGAAGTGGAACATCAACAGCAACAACATGACAACGACAGCGACACAAAAGTGGTCACTGTTAAGCAGAGTTCCGTAAATGTCTTTGGATCGGCGAAGCCCGTAGATACTGCCACAAGAGAGCTAGAGATTGAGGAGCGCTTGGCGGAGGCACGTCGCCAGGAGAAGGTGCGCTACGATGAGGACGAGGCGGCTGCTGTCAATGAGAAGCTGTCTGAGGTGCAACTGGACAAGCAACACGATAGTGAAAATGCCAATGCGGCAACAGTCAGCTGGCGCCGCATCCACGATCCCTCGACCAGTGATGATACCAAAGTTAGTCCAGGAGTGCAGGGTAAATACTTAATTCATTTAATCTAATCTAATCTAATCTTTCGTTATCATTTAACATGCATTTATTATTTTCAGGTGAAAGACGTAACGAAGATCATGATCATAATAACAAATTTAATAAACCGCGGGACCGAAATGACAGGTAAAGTTTTATTCTTCGGCTAAAGAGAACATCTCTGATTGGGGTGACTCAGCAATTTGTATGCAGCGCTCTCGCGCTCTCTCTTTGGTAAACTACACAGATTCTCGCAATTCTTTTTGTCCTCCATCAAGAACAACTTTGCGCCTCTCTCTCTCACTCAGGTCACGCTCGCTTAGCAAACACGAAATAGTGTGGAAATCATAAGGAATTAGCTAACGGAACTCTACCGTTGTGCGCAACATTGGTTGCCTTTATTTTCATTTGCCGAATAGCTGTATTTTTAGGTATAAACAATGTTTTCACCATTTTATTACTCAGTTTCGTCACGCACAACGCGCTTGATAGAGACATGAGTGAAAAGTAGAGATAACGAATAATGGTTATCATCATTTTAATTGGTTTTAGCACTTCTGTTCATATTTTTGTTTTAGCATGCATAATAAATAATAAAAAAAATTAAGATCACTTGATTTGCAAACTAAGAGACTAGTGTTTTTATGTTCTTGAAGAGATTTTGTATGTCAATTAGAGAGATATCTTTATTAATTGTTTTCCTAATATTATTTTTAATTTAACTTAATATGAAGATTCATTTGTTTTGCGAGTCTTGACTTTTAATGAGTTAAAGTGTAATCAACTTTATTTGTTCCTCTTGTCAACTTCAAATTCTATATTTGTAATTGTCTGCTCTCTTTTTACCTTACGTTTAATATCAGACTGGCATATGAAAAATCTAAAGAACACAAAAATTCTATTGACGCAAGCTTATAAGCTATTGAAAATTAGTTGTAGGTGAGATGGTATTGGGGGCAGATTATAATTGTCGGCAGATTAAAAATGTACAGATTCCGAACGAAGGAAATATGGGAATAGGGGTTCATCTGGGGAACACCAAGCAAAAATGTCATTTCCTACCTATTATCAGGGTGTTAAACAATCACATTTGACTGTTTTAATTGATTATATTAATAATATAAGCCGGTGAACGACGGCCTTTCTGTCAGGGTATTCATTCGCGGCTTGCCTAAGATAGGTGCCGATAGCTGAATATATTAAAGTATTATTAAACCATTTTCTGAACAATTTATTTGTAGATCTGAGAATGCTAAGGCAAAAAATAACCAGAACCATGAAGCAAAAACTAGGGAAGAAAATAAAAATAAACGAGATCCTCGAAGTGAACAATTTCAGGCCAAGCATGCAGCCCAGCAGGGTGAACCTGTAAGTACAATCAATAAGTAACTACTTAATTTATAATATTAAAATAAATGTTATTTATCTTTAAATTAATTTAAAATTATTTTTCAAATAAAAGAGGACTTTTTGTTCCTTGTCAGTCAGGTGCAAATGTCCTTCCTGACTATGATCATCTTAGAGAGTCAACGTTAGTAACCATATTTTAACCCCACTTTATATACTCTGTTACTGAGGGTAGGGGAGTATATTGGTTATGTGCAATGCTGTTTGTCCGTTCGTATAAGCTAGAGACTTGAAACTTGGAGCATGTATTCTGCAAAATAGTCTGCTGAAGTTTTAGTGTTGGAGATACCAAATTAAAAAGGTGCATTAATTAAAGCAATGTGGCATAGTATTCAGCAGTCGTCTATGCTTGACAGCAAAGTTTTCAGTTGTTTATCATATCATTAAACAGATGATTGCTTTGTTTTGCAAAAATTTGTGAAAATAATGTATGGATGTCATTTCTAACAGTTTTCTTTCGGGCTACCGAATATTGATGCTTATTTTCAGACATTCATTTTAATTGTATTTATTTATTCGCGTATAGGTTACTTAGCTTACGTAGTTTTTAGTCAGTAATTAGCAATATTAAAACGACTATTTAATGTTTTTTCCGATGTATTTCGAATCCCTTCGTGATTCAATTTTCATAATTAAATAAAAATTAAACTGTAATGTTTTTAAATTGCTTATTAATTACTAAAACACCTAAAGCATAAAATTGTATATACAAATATTTACCTGAAACACTCAATAAAAAAATAATAACAAATTTATTTTTAGGTCTTGCAGTCTTCCAACAAATATTCTGGACTTGACGATGAATCATCCGAATAAAAACTATTTCTATATTTGTAATAAATGATTAAAAGAAAATAATTAACAAATACATTTTACAACAAGTTTAAAATAAAATCACATTACTGAAACAAAAACAAAAATAATTACAAATTCGAAAAATGGTTTAGACGGATTACCAGCAAGCTGCATAATTATTGATTGACCAAAGGGTCAATCCTCAAATTTTCGTTACCAACTTCAAAATTGTGGGAAGAATGTTGGAACTGCCATTCAAATTTGATGACTGCATTAAAATTATGGGAAATATATATATTTTATCGATGTACACTTCGGGGCTTATCGATAGCTTATTGATTTGCTAGCTATTGGCAACGGTAGCCGTTGCCAACAAACTAATATATACTCGGCTACCTTTGGAGTCAGAGTTCACAAATGTATGTAACTGGATTAAAGATTTATCGAGGAAAATGATATTTCCCAGCAGCAAAATAGAATATAAAAATATACAGATAAATAATATAAATACATATATTCATTTTACTCTTCAGCTATTAAGAATTGGCGCACAGTTCGTGCGGAAATGTGATGTTACCTTGACATATCGATAAGTAAGAATATATCGATCATATCTTCCATCCCTATCTCATACGCCGAAAAGCGGAGTTGTAAATTACAAATTGCATTGATATATTTTTGTGAACGGGACGCTAATTTAATATGGGAAGAAGGAAGTCAAAAAGAAAGCCACCTCCTAAGAGGAAAAATATCGAACCCTTGGACCAGCAGTTTAATTGTCCATTTTGTAACCATGAGAAATCTTGTGAAGTAAAAATGTAATTAGTATGTATGTTTTCATTATTGTTCCAACTTTTTATCCCTTCATATCCACATTTCAGGGATAAAGGAAGAAACACAGCCAAAATAACGTGTCGCGTTTGCTTAGAGGACTTCCAAACGGGAATTAACTTTTTGTCAGAACCAATTGATGTATATAACGATTGGGTGGATGCATGTGAAACAGCAAATTAAGTTTAGTATTTTATTGAACAATAATATCCTGTTTTTACAGACCCCTTTTTAATATTAATATATATATATAATTATACCCTATTATAATTGTGTCACGAAATGTAAATGCCTCTAAAGTTGAGTCCAAGTCAATTCTTTGCCGGTTGTCCTCTTGTCTTTATTTATAAAAATAAGCATCATTTTCTGCTACAGGTGGTACATACAGTTTGTCAAGAAAGTATTTTGACATAAACATATATATTACAGCAAAGTGTAATTAAGATTTATGTTATAAGTCAAAACAAAGCCATATAATTTTTACTGCACTGATTTTTATTTTCTTTCAGTGTATCGCTGCAGTACTCTATTAAAATAATTACCCTGTGTATAACGAATGCATGGTAATTGCTTGGCTTTCTTACCACAGTAAGAAGCTATAACTGCGCACACTCCATGGCAATTTGAGGAGATATGAACCTAAAGGAATGCTTAATAAAAGGATATTTTTGGATTTCAATAATCTTAAAATTTTAAATCAGTGGAATCTTATATTAACTTAATCACACTCAACTAATATATAGAGAACTGAATGAATCGGGTTTTCACTGTGGGTGAGCAACGAAAATGAATAAAGATATACTCTGTTGTGGATTAAATTGGACAGCGAAATGGAGTACGAGCTTTTGCAGTTTAAATTAAAGATAGAAAATTTCTTTCACAATAATACCCAAGGCCTTATGCAAAATGCAGGCTGTCATAATAATATCTGCGATGTATTCTGTTTTGTTTTTTTAGGTAAAATTAGGCAATTTATGTTATCCTAGCAATGTTCCTCTCGCAAATGTAATTATAGATTGTGCCATTCCATGTTCAATATCGGTCGTCATTAGACTTTGATGAATGAAGAATGACTGTAGGTAGAACTAAATATGGTTAATAAATCAAATTTTGCATCCTTCAAATTTCAGAAATGTAAAGATTTGTTGTTTCTTTCTAATACCAAAGTAACAAACGACAAGGATTCACTCGGCTTCATTCAGCGTTGGTCGAAATAATTTAATAATTCCATTTACCGCCAACCTCCATGTCTCCGTTCTATTCTTGAGTACTGTTCTTGTACTGACTCAGTGTCAATCAAATTGAGCTTGTTCTGAAGCAATTCCTTCTTTGCTTTGCCCGACTTTCTTGGCCTTCGTAATCCAGTTGACTTCTTCGACTCAGATTAAGGCTTGGCACAGTGTGGATATCTAGCATGAGCTAAGAAATGACGAAATAGACTCCTTTATATTATGAGGTAGCCTTAGCTTCCCGGCACCTAGTAGACCCACTTTTCATTGCCTTCAAGCATGACTGATTACATTTAGTAAAATCCTGTTCGTGCCATCTGTAAATCTTGCAATGTATTCCTTTCATTAAATTTTTATTCAAATACTAACATATTTCCGGGAACTCTCATGACGTGCTTAACTTAAGTAAATTTACATTATCCCAGAGGTTCAGAAATTTACCAATAACTTTCATTTCTCTTTCATTTTTAAGTTTTTCCGCGTCTCTCGAGATTTTGGAATACGTTTTTGACCATTTTACATTTTAATTATTTATTATTATTATTTTCATGTTTATACTTTGATATACATATATATATGTATACTATATGTTGTCTGTCTGTCCGTCTTTCGGTCTGTCGGTCTGCATGACTTTTTTCGACACGCTTAGAGATAGAAACGCGTCAGACGTGTCAAAATGGAGTGCTACGTCCACTAGGAGGATATAATCAATAATCGCGAATCGATAAAGCCACATATCTCCCACAATGTTAAGGCTACAACTGATTTAGATTGTAGGTTGTTGGCGATATTCTTCAGAGATCGGCTTATGACACGCACACCTCCGCAACCCCCAGCCTGTCCCTAAAAATGTTAAATTTTTACCACGCCCATTCCCGCCCCAAAAACGATAAAATCCTATATTTCTCGTAATTTAAGAGCTCTAGTTAGCAAACTTAGAAGGAAGATTGCTAAGCTCGTCCTCCAAATTTGTTGGGCGCACCCACTCCCCTCCCCAACATTTTCAAAATCCTATATCTTCCGCAATTTAGGAGCTATAGTTACCAGGAAGGATGATTACAGGGAAAATTCTCAATAATTTTTTTCAGTCACACCCATTCCGGCGCCCAAAAATTTCTAGAACCCATATCACCCATAATTTAAGAGCTGCAGTCACCAAACTCAGGAGGAAGGTTACAAGGAAACTCTTTAAACATTTTTTTTAGCCACACCCATTCCCAACCCTTAAAATGCATAAAAGGCTATGTCTACCACAACTTCAAGGGCAAAGTTGGACGGTAGATTACTAAAAATGTTCTTCAAAGATCGATATTTCTTGGCTACACCCACGCTGATCTGTGGCACCTGACATCAGATGATATAACTTATGGTATCAGAGTATTTCGCAGTCGGTTACGCACGACTCTAACGTTCTCTCCTATAATAAAATTTTATTTTATTAATTTAAATTCATTTACTTTGTAATTTTAAATGAAGTTTCTAAAAACAGACAAGTGTATAATGTAAAATAGACTGGAGATGTGTATGATGACATGAACGATTTCTGTTCCTCATTTTTCTTTAGTTTAGTAGTCAAATAACGATTTCAGGTCGCAAATTTGCTTAAAAAATTATTTAAGCCGTTAATTTTTTTTTTTAATTTGTATAACAAATAAATGTTTTTATTAAATAATTTCATTAAATAATGATATAAGATTTATAAATTTAAATAAATTAATTAATAACTGACATTGCTTATATACCAAGTCTTGGATTCGTTTTGGGAGTCATGAGTCTAATATTGAATTGGTTAATTAGTTCCTATTTTTATTTGCATTTTTTTCCTGTATTTAAGGCACAGTTAAAATACCAGTTTAACTATATCTGATTACTTAGATTTATTTATTATTGAATGCCATCTAAGTTTAGTCGAAAATAAAAATAAAATTAAATACAAAAAATATAATATAGTAATTATGCATTTTAAATTTAAACTAAAAAATATTTAATTTCAAAATTTATCAAACATCAAACCAAGAAAATAACCAATCTTGCCAAAAATCAAAAAGAATCAGTGTGAACTACTTGATATACCAAAAATTAAGAACAAAAAGCCACGAAATACGCAGGGTTAAATAAAAGAGTCGTAAATTGGAGGATAACAAAATGAAACCAAATTAAAAATTGAAACATATGAAAAGTTATATCAGACGTGTCTGTGGATCAGTTGATTAATTGCGCTCGAGTCTTCTTTTCAGTATGAGGTGTCTCTGTCTACCTCTACTCCACTAAAAACTTCACTGACTGTTGAAAATTACTAATTTAGTCTCCCTTACGCTTCTCAGGATCTCAATGGGGTTGGTACGAGGAGCGCTAAGGCCCTGTACCTCTGCTTTTCGAGATTTATCCAAGAATATCTTCTTGCATACATATACATTTTATACCATAAAACGAAGGAGTCAACTGATAATATTAATGCATCGAAAAAGTGTAAAGATTATAATATAACTTATTTATAACTTAAGACGCTTAAATAACACACATATTCCAGTCAGAGCCCACCAAACTGGAGCGTTCATCAGACCCATACTTCAAAACTTTAATTTTGTTACAGAAGCCCTGTCATTTAAAAAGCCGAATGCCACCGAGTTGCGGAATCCTATGCATCGATCGATTCGGTAGATGTTGAAGGGAATTAATAAATGACCCCGAAAATTCATATACAAAACAAGAGGCTAATCAACGTTGCAAACTTTGTTTTCTTCGTGATAAAAGGCTGCCGAAGTCAGTGTTCGACCATCGGATAATTGGGACTGGTTCGTCGAATTTAAATTACTGGTAACCTGCTGATTAACTTTCTCGTCTCATGACATCCTCCTCTAATAACATCTCTTCAAGATTGGTAACACAAAAGTCCAGACACATTGTGTATCTTTGTATGATTTTAGATATGTAGTACGCTAAAAGATCTGTAGCACGACTTAAATCATTTATAAAACGTGATTGTCTATGAATCAATAGATTATTGTCACTTTTTAATTTGTAAGGAATATGGCAAGTGGAAAAAATATTGAAAAACGAATAAAGTTAAGTTTATCAACACAGTACGATAATGACTTTAGGTATGGGTTATGTGCTATTTAGGTAGATATTGAGAAATCTAGTCCAAATCGTAATGATTTTTTTTCAAGGCCTCATCTTAATTTTACTATTATTATTGAATTTATTGCAAAGGGGTTATCGATTGACTGTGAATGTGTGCGCGACTGTTTCTTTAAAAAGTCACTTTCAAGTTGTCAGTCTTACGTCGCTTACACCTACTATATGCAATACAACGTTTATTAATTTTAATTTGCTTGAGGACTATTAATGGTTGCTACCCGATGATAAAATCCTGTTATTTTAAAGCTAATGTTAAATGAGCCTGACTTGACTGTAGTCGAGTTGTAAATCTTTATTATTTTTTGGTTTAAATTTAATTTTTAATTTAATTTATTTATATTATATAAATTCTCCAAAAATAAATTCAGCGATCAGCTACTCATTCGCTTCGTGTTTGTGTCGAGGTAAATGATCGAACAAAAGGGAAAGTTCCAAACGATCCTAACTGGAATATATGAACTGTTCGCCGATTTTCGTTGCCTGGAAAGTCAGAAAAATTAGCATTTAATTAAATCGTCCTAAAATGAAATACTAAATAATATGAAGAAATTTCTAAAATTTTAAAAGGCTTGTTCTAAATTCACAATTCGATGACTATTTCAATTTTTATTTAGAAATATATTAGCTTAGTGGAAATTCATTCAACTCGTTACGAACCAAGGGTTGAGTCAAGGATAAACTTGCGATCTAAGGACCATCTACCTGAAAATCCGACATGAATGGGTTCGGGAACTTATAATATTTTACCTATTCAGTCGATGAGCAAAATTGTGGCTAGCAACATTGTGTATAGCAACATATTATTTAACAGAGGTCAGTGAATTCTACATATGTATTTGCCCACACTCAAGCTGTGTAACGGAGCTGTAGTTGCATAAACATGACATTGTATTCGATACTTAGTGGTGTGGGTAAACTTAAAAGCAAAGGCGCCATCTATCTGAACATCGTCCACGTAGATTATGTGACATTTACTTATATTATTTAATACAAAGTCGATGTGCAACATTCTTGCTAGCCTTAGCAACATGTTAAATGCTTAACAGAGTTGGTTCATTTGTAAGGGTGTTGCTGTGGGCGCAGACACAGAGGTTACTCGCTTACAGTAGATATGCGTACAACATTCTTATGTATGTATTCCTATTGTTTACATCAAAACTCGGCAGAGGCGCATGCGCCAGTTAACAGTTAGCATTTTCGCAACATTTGACCATTTGACAGGTGTAGTTGCCTGGAATTTTTGCTCGGTTTCGGGAGTGCGGAAAATGAATATTGAAAGCTCGTTTTGGCAATTAAAACTGCACTTTTGTGACTCTACAACCAAAAAAAATTATTTTATAAATGTTCTTCTATGAAAGCAATTAGCATTGTTGCTAAAGTGAAGTGTTGCAATTATTAACTAAAACTTCAGACATAGTAAAACCCAATTAAAATATATATGTATGTGTGCCAAAAATAGTTATACACACGCTTAAAAAAAAAAGAAAAAAAAAACAATGAAAGTGCAGTCTATATACATACCCATGCTTGTATGTATATTCATTTATTATATCTATGCAATTTGAATATTTCGTAGGTGGTGTGAAAAAGTATGTATATGCTTGCATAAATGTAGGTGTGCGCATTTTACCGGTGTAATCAGTGTTGATAAACTTTAAAGTTAAACTTTTGCTCAACTACAACTCAATGATAAATCAGTTATGAATTTCGCCTAGCATCGCCAGCTTCCAACTCGTCTACTTACTTAGAATACATGTATATAGACTATATGTACATACATACATAAATACATACATACATATATGATTAAAGACGGGGATATTTTTTGCATGTATTCGGATAATTAATACACTTTGCATAATACTACTAAAATCATAAAATCAATATGTTTTAAGTGTGCAATAGTGAAGCAAAAGCGTTACAAATTAATTGCTATGTACATACATACAAACACACATATATACGCACATACTGCTATACATACACATGTGAGCTCCAATGACCAGATCTGTTCGATAACATAGAAACACTTTGCCAGATTTTGGGCATTGATAACAACCTAACAATCCTGTTTACTGGATGTACAACAAAATAGTACACACAAACAACCAAAAACTACAAAATGGCAGTCTCAGTCCGGTTTTTATTACTCGTAATTTTCGTCAGAGCAATTGCCGGATTGAAAGATGGTAAGCAAAAAAAGAATTAATATTTAATTTATATATCCTTGCTGAGGGTTTTCTTTTTTCTTTGTTTCATTATCAAAAGTCACAACTGGGCTCTCAGCATTACAGCTAATACGAGTATATTATTTTCTTATTACCTAAGCGAAGACATCACGGAAAACTCGGGTGCCTGCCCATTGGGCATTTTAATGACAAAAGGACTAAAATAAGATTTTCTTGCTTTTACTTCTGCATGTCAATTTGTAGAAATGCAGGTCAAGTAAATATTCAAGAGATACATCTGCAAAAATTTGCAATGAGAATTTGTTGGCAGTAAAATTAAAAATATTGCATCTTAATTCTATCTTGCAATTGACATTATAGCAGTCCTTTAGGTTGAGAGTGAAAATGTCGCCAACTTAATAGATACAAAGTTTACAGCTACATAAGCCCGACGAGAAAATCAACTTGATAGTCATATACTTTTTTAGTTAATATCAGCAAATATCAGAAAAATACACAGAGCAAAAATAATATTAATTAAATATAAAATGTAACAATTAAATTTAAATTAAATAAAATTAATTGTGTATAAACCAAGAATAGCCAAACCAAATCTTAATTGAATTGGTGAATGATCCCAGAAGTTTTGTAAACTATCAGTTTAAATCGCTGAAATTGGCCATTTAATTTTGCGACATTTTAGTTTCTGGGCTCCACCGCATGCCCAATGTTTAATGTGAATTGGACTAATTGTTGTTGTGCTTGTGGTTTGTAAAACATTTCCACAATTAAGACAAACATGAGTTCAGATTGTATCGACAGCCATTTCCGGAAACGCCCACCACCTTGGCCCCAGACAGTCGCCGTTCCTTGAAGCTGGAAATGCCTCCATCTTCCACAGCTTTTGAGCTTGAATCACCAATTTATGTACATTACCGGTAGCCTCTTTTAATGACAGTTACAATTATAAAGAGTAACGCCCACTTCCACCACCCAATACCTATCTATATTATTTATTTATTTGAGGTGGATTAAAAACAGTAAAAAAAAAATTTAAAACAAAATGAATGAAAGAAAAATCTTAAATTAAATTTTAAATTAAAATTAGAGTTATACACTTAACGACATCAAATTAAAACAAAATTAATACAAGAAAAAATCTTAAATTAAATTTTATAAAAAAATTAAAGTAAAAAATAACTAAGCTTAACTAAAAATATATTAAAATAATGGACATAATAAGTCTGATAGTATTAAAATATGAAATTAGATAATATAAAACCAAAGGTAAATAATAAATTAAAATTTAAAAAATAATAAAATAAATGATATAATAAATCTGAGACAATTTAAATATAAAATGGTCCAATATTTAATGCAAATATTGGCGAAACCAGAAAAGTCCCAGTTATACCAATAAATGGTATAATAAATGGTACTTCACATATAGAGTCAACAAATTTGAAAAGTTATTTTACTGTAACGCCCAACCATCTTGACCGCAAATATCGAGAATGCCTATATTTTCTGCAATTTAAGCTCAATCACAGTTTAGAAAACTTTCTACTTCCTTAAGATTCCTGACTGGGCACTGCGTGAAAACTAGGCTTAGGCAGAAGAGGAGATGAGCTGCTGTTTTTTTTTACAGCGGTGGATTCGTTGTTCTCTTTATTGACTGGCTGGCTTTCTTTTTGGGGTCATCCAGCATCTAGTGGAATAAGCGATTAGACTAATGCTGCCCTGTTAACAACTTGCATCTTTGTGTGCCTACACTGCTCCGCATCTGCGGCGAATCTTTCCTGCAGTCTATTCTCTTCTACCGATTCCTATTCCTATTCTACTGCTTATTCTCTATTACCGAGCTGCTTTGAGGGTTCTGGTTTTCTTTTTTGCTCTTGTCGACGTTGTCGATGAGCCCAGTGAGGGGTTACTTCCACAATTGGGAAGGTCGTTTGCTTCCTCAGCTTTCGCAGCATCCGTCGTCTCTTCGACTTCAATTTGCGGTCTTTTGCAAAGGTGTCTTGAATTTCCTGCGGTTTTCCAAATATAAAAATCGATTTTTGATTCGCTTTACTTAGTGTGCGATTTGGTTTTGTTAGGTTTTAATATTTATATATTTGTTAAATCTTTATCTAAATCTTTCGATGTGTTAAAATGTAAATACAATTATTAATGAACAATTTCTATATTTTTAGCTTTCGTTCATACGGTAGATTCTTTAATTGGCGAAAATGTTTACCTGCCATGTAATGTTACAACCAATGATGGAGATGAGGCAGTCTTAATTTTGTGGTACCGTGATGATAAGGGAACACCAATTTACAGGTAAATGTGAATCAAAATATAAATTTAAGCATTCCCGAAACTTTCATCTAAATTATTGCCAATCTCTTATCCGCTCTCTTTTCTGTTTATAACAATGATTTTTCCTATACTATATCTAGAGGTGGCTTAACGAAATTGTCTCCAATTCCATCTTTGTGCAACTATATCGTGATGTATAAAAATGTCCTTGATTATTACTCAGGCTAAAAGTAAAGTGTCAATCATTTTTTAAATTTGCGGAACACAGTTTTATGGAATGGCCATATAAACAGAACAAATGGTAAAATATCGGGCCCAATTCGACAATTGTCATAGTAAAATAATTGCACCAAAAATAATATGTATTTTTGATCAGTAATAATAGACAAGTCGATATAGTTATGTCAGTCAGTTATAGACTATAAGAGCTAGAGACCCAAAATTTGGAAAATAAGTTTTTGTAAATATTACAAATATTGACTCAAATCGATTTTCGATAGAAATAAAAAGACAAATTTCATATACCTCCGAATTAATATGGAGCATCAATATAGCCTATTACAGTAAAGAATAATAGTATATAATATAATCATACAATATATATAATAATGTTGTGTATATTTCAAAATAATAAAGTGGAAACACTCAACTATCATTGCGAAATGTGTTTTCCCCACAACCGCAAGTTGCCTCCGATTAATGTTTGCGTGGATTGTAAGACGAAAGAGTTGATTGGTTGAATAATATCACTAAGCAGACATATATATTACGACATAAATTATCATCAAATCAGGAAATGCTTGAGATTGTCAAGAAACCCGATAGGCTGTCACCGATTCGCAGAACGATGAATCGTAGTTGCAATCAAGTTTTTTGTGATGTGGTCTGACCAATTTGTGCACAAATATCACATACTATTGACAAACAGGATGCCTTCGAAATGTTGGCAATCTATCAGAGAAAATACAGGAGGACGAATCTGCATCTGCAGTTCTTCACTGCTGATGATTTTATCACAGCTGGCGTCTTTTTATTGATAAGCCACAGGGTTATCATACATGCGTTCCTCGAGTTAAATACAAATATATCCTGGCTATATTGTTACCTAGCCTAGATTTCTCGCCTGAATTGACTTATAAAATACATCATGTTATCTCTTTTTTTAATACAGTGTGGATATGCGTGCTGGAACGTCAAAAGCTCCAAAAAGATGGTCGGATGACGTGGTCTTTGGAGAAAGAGCGTTTTTTGGTTTTGAAAATGAGCCTGGAAAACTCTCAATTGAGAAAGTCCATGCAAACGACTCTGGAGTATATAGGTGCCGCGTGGATTTCTTAAAGGCGCAGACATATAATACCCGGATAATGCTAAATGTCATTAGTAAGTTTGACTAATTAAACGATTTGGTTAAGAAAATGATTTCTTTTTCCCAGCGGAAAAACATTTAATTGTTAAACGGACTAATTGTTTGACTTTTATGTTTGAAGAATACAGATTAAATACCTGTTACCAACTGATACCTTCTGTTACTTGTCAGAAATTAGATAGTCGGGCAATTGAGAAAGAACATTAGATAAAGAAGGCTTTTAATTTAAAAGTAAAATACTTTTAGAAAGAAGGCGGTACGTCGCTGGCCATTAAATTCAATTTATTTCAACTCCATAACCTTATGAGAAATAGGGCTTAATCTAACTTGTAAGTTTTTTGTAGCTCTAGTTTTAATACTGTGATAGATTTAAGCTTACACGAATTTTGTGGGCGTGGTCAGGAAATTTGCACTCTGATTTTTCAAGGAGCTTTCCACCAATCCACCTTTAAAATTAGCGAAGTTACTAACGGATAGACTGCTCGGCTGATGTTGAAAAAATCCAATATTCTCTTCGACCCTTGGTACCGTGTGCATTCCCAGCCCCACATCGATGTGCATTGTGAAAGCCTGAACTAAACCAAGTGATATTCAATCTTAAAAATAAAGTGGAGTAGTGAGATAGAGTTTACTCTAGTGATTTTAATTTTAAGGCTACCTTTCAGTTTCTGTTGAGCACTCTCATTAGATAGATTTAAATGTTTGAATAAATATCTCATATATTTTAATTTCAGCTCCTCCCAAACAAGTTGTTATTCGAGATGGCGCAAATGTGGAGCGTTCAACAGTGGTTGGTCCATACAGCGAAGGTGACGTTGTAGCGTTGAAATGCCAAGTTCTTGGAGGTAAGTATTTATATATATACGAGGTGTGTTCAAAAAGTATCGCGAATTTTGTGTTTTTTCATATATTATTTATTTATTCATGAATATCTATTTTGTCCCCTTCAAAGTAATCCCCATGAGATATTATACACTTGTGCCAACGGTTTTTCCAATCTTCGAAGCACTTCAAAAAATCATTTTTTTTATCTTGTTCAGCTCCTCCTTCGATCCCGTCTTTATCTCGTCAAGCGTAGCGTAACGTCGTCCTTTCATGGGCCTCTCAGTTTAGGGAACAAGAAAAAGTCACAGGGGGCCAGACCTGGGGAATACGGTGGCTGCGGCATCATTAGTGTGTTGTTTTTAGCCAAAAAGTCGCGCACAAGCAACGATGTGTGAGCAGGGGCGTTATCGTGGTGCAAAAGCCAATTTTTATTCTTCCACAAATCCGGGCGTTTCTGGCGGATTGCTTCGCGCAAATTGCGCATAACTTGCAGGTAATATTCCTTATTGACCGTTCTACCCTGTGGCAAGAACTCATGATGCACCACGCCCCTGCAATCGAAGAAAACTGTCAGCAAAACTTTCACATTCGACCGAACTTGGACTTGGTTCGTGCGGCAGCTTCCATTGAGATGATTGAGCTTTGGTTTCCACGTCGTAACCATAAACCCACGATTCGTCACCAGTTATGACCCTCTGGAGCAAATTTGGGTCGTCGCGGACAGAGTCCAACATCTCATTAGCAATGTTCATGCGATGCTGTTTTTGGTCGCAATTGAGCAATTTTGGTACGAATTTCGCGGCGACCCGTCTCATGCCCAAATCATTGATAAAAATCGAATGGCATGAGCCAATCGATATGTCTAGCTCCTCAGCAACTTCTCTAACGGTGATTCGACGATTGGCCAATACCATTTTCCCCACTCCATTAATTTTTTCGTCTGTTGTTGAAGTGCTCGGGCGTCCGGCACGCTCTTCGTCGTTCACATCTTCTCGGCCTTCTGAGAACATTTTGTACCACCGATAAACGTTGCTTCGGTCCAAGGTAGCTTCTCCGTATGCCACAATCAACATTCGGAATGCATCCGCGCACTTAATTTCGTTTTTCACACAAAATTTGATACAGGTTCTTTGATCCATTTTTTTGAATAGGTAAAAATCGAAGACGATCCAAAACACGTGCAAGCAAAGCAGCTGTCAACAATTAAGTGAACATTCAAAATGGCCGAGCTTGTCGGCATAAGTGAGAGACATGAGTACCAACATAACGCTACAAAAAAAATCGAAATTCGATTATACGTAACCCGCGAAAACCCAAAATTCGCGATACTTTTTGAACACACCTCGTATATATATATATATATATATATATGTATATATACACATATATATATACATTATAATGTTGAATAAACCTTGATTGAATATCTGCGATGTCCGAGAAGAAAAAGGCTCGTGTGACCAGGGATCCAAAATGAGTTCGATGGTCAATTGTCTTCATCTCGTGAAGAGATGGAGATCAATGACATTTTCTTTCAGTTTTTATTTTCTTTGATATCGACCCAGCGATTTTATGACAGCTTGACTTCCATTGGAGGTAACAAAGAGAATGCCTTCTCGTTCTCTGAGACTAGCATTTGGAAAACACTGCAATGATCCGATCGAGAACAGATGCCCAGAGTAGACTTCCACTTCAAATTTGTGTAAACATCTGATTGGTTCCGGGGTCCATTTGGCCATTCTTTTCTGGAGAGAATGGAACCATGAAAGGGACTTTTCTGAGTATAGTGTAAGAGTGGCCAGTTCCATTAGAAAGTTACAGGGAATTCATAATGGTCAGTTCCAGTTGGAAGATTTTGGGTAATTCATTAAGATTTCTGTTCAGTAGCAGGCTACCAAACTCATATTCCAAACAAGAGGCTCGCTCGAATGATGGGCTTATATAACTATCGGAAGGCATCCTCCTTTTTGGGCAAATGTATTTTTCGCAGGTGTAAAGTGCAACAATGACTCTGTGCTACCTCTAGATTGATCATAGGTTCCAGTCAAGCTATCTATCTAAGATAACGCATTTTAGTGGTTCCCAACCAAGTGTGGAAGGTAGAAAGGGAGGAACTCCCCGTCTCTCGTTGACCGACCTTCGACGTCGTTTATTTTACGATTGTACGATTGCTGACATCCAGACTCTTCAGCGCCTTGAAGCATGTTATTGGAGGATGTTTTTTTACAGCAAGTTTTTTAAGTTAGATCATAAAATAAAAGATTGCGGAATAATTATCTTAAAGCGAGAACCTATGACAAATTCCAGAGTTCTTACAAGGAAAGATGATAGACTTGTAGATCTTGAATCTGTCTTCGGAATGAAGACTAATTTAATTTTAGCGGGAAAGAAACCAAGTGAAAAATATTCCTGCAGTTTATTCTGGTTTGTCTCAATGAAGAAGTTGAGCGGAAATATTACCGGCTAATCCTGGAGGCTTATTGTTGTCAACTAGTGTGTGTTGGATTGATCTCTCTGAAGGACAGTGTCAAAAATATATACTTAGGCTAAGGTCGCGAGATTCTTCACTGGACGTTGTCCATGTGTGCTCGGAGCTTCGTAGAGTCGGGGTTGTCTTAGAAAGCACTATGTATCACGAGATGCCGCTGATGTGCTTTCCATATGCTATTTTAAGATTCTAGAGCTTTTCCCCAATTTCCCTAATACTTAAGTGGGTTGCTTCCCTCATCTTTACTATTGGATATTTTTCTAATACTTCTTTATTGGCATTTTTAAAAGCATCTATGGAACGCAATAAGTTTTATTTATTTATTTCATCATTACGATATTTTTCATAAAGAATGCTTCCTTTTTCAGAGAACTTACTACCGTTAGTTCTTTAAAAGAGATATTACAGTTTGAAAATAGCGGTAGTCGAGTATGGGTGATTCTCCAAGATGTTTCTTGGAGTTTTAATAATAAAAGTTTGTTCATTTAGGAGAGCTGAGTTTTAGAAGGAAGCTTAAAAACTCAAGGTTCATTAATATTTGATTCATTGTTGAAATTGGGTAGCCGAAGAAGATTTATTTGTGTCCGAGAATGGAAGCTCGTTTATAATCATTAGTTTTGGCAGCGTGTAGCCTAAAATAGCGAATGGTTGCGGACCTCGACCATCCACAGGATTAGCGCCAGGACCTCAGACTTCTCAGAGAGCCAAACTCTGGTTCTTGGTTTATTTGAGATCCCAGTTTACAGCTTCCAACTTAGCACTGAGATCTATCTCACCGCGCGCTTTGATCATTCATCTTTCCAACCATTGACAGCTAACAGTCGGTCAAAAACGCATCTCATATCTGTTTGCTCTGGCGAAGTTTCATTGGAGGGTTCAGCCAACGTTTGTCTTGAAAAGATAACTATCTTTTTGGCATTTGGTCAGCGGCCCGAACAAAGCTGCCTTTGGGCGTAGCGAGGCAATTAAATGGTAGCTGAGGCACTCCCCTTTCGAGCAGGGGTGGGTTGGTTTACATATGCCCTTGAACATACCTTTGGCCAGCTTGTTATTTGTTTGTTAGCGTTAGAGCTCATTTTCTGGATTCCATGGGTTTGCAGGAAGGGGAACGTCACCCGTCGCATAACCCTATTATAACGGAGAGCCTAGTCAAGACTGATGGACGGCAGGTATCCTCAGTTCCCATTCTAGCGACGAAACACCACCGGCCACGCATCCTGGGAGTTTGGATGGTTTTTTCCCAATTATAATTTTGGCCAGCAACATTGCAGAAACATGACCGTACCAGGACACTTCCAACGGCCTCATGTGGAGTATATAGTTGCACTACCAGCGGCATTCGAGTAATTCTTTTTGTACCTTCTGCCGTTCAAGTTTGCAGGTTTAAGCAATAAAATGATCGATGTACGACATTTAAAAAATGAACGTTGTCAATTATCCAGAGCATTCCTAGAGTTTTTTTTTCCAGCTTTCCACCGGTAGAGTGCAATCCAGTCGTGGGCATTCAGAACGGCTCAGGCGACAATTTGTTCCATTCCCATGTCAGGATATATGCAACAAATGTGCTTAAAATTAAAACAATACAATATTAAGTTAATTGAAATTAGTAGAAATAAATAAATAAAATTATTTGTATTCAAGTGTCTTTATTCTCTATTTTGACCAGGCTACCCAACACCGTCAATAACTTGGTATCGAGATGGAGCGGAAATTCCGAGTGACACTACCTACTTGTCGGAAGGAAAAGTTCTGCAGAGTGAAATTTTACTCGGTCCACTTGGCAGAAGCGACTTAAATTCCAGACTTGTTTGTAGAGCCTTAAACCATCCCAGAGCTTCTGTTGTAGAGGCAGTTGTTCAAATCGACATGAATTGTAAGTATATAAAATGCTTTGATTTTTAGTTACTCTCAAAGTACAACTTCTGGTCTGTCTTCTTATTATAATTTAAAAAGTCATCATAATGAAGCAATGAAGCATTAATTTAAATACTAATGAAAATATTGCTTAAGCATTTGTCATCTGCCCTAGCCTGTTCTGATTGATCGGGGTTGCCACCTACTCGAATACCGTGTTCCCGCCGCAGATTATAGTCGAAATCTCTAGGGTAATGAATATTCAAATGATTCAGGTGCTCGATGGTATTATGGTTGATGGTTGATCATCATTCACCTGACTTCCAGCTCCTTAACAAGACCGAAGACGGCTCAGTGAGTCTTGTAGATCAGATACTGCAACAAAGGTCTGCCTAGACGACTCTGGCTACGTCGATTGCCATCAGGCTCGTCCGTCCACAACGCCGAATGCTCTCACCCCTCCTATGGAAAATTAGACGGAATTTTTTTTCCACTATTGCATATGCGGACGATGTTGCCATCGCCTTCTCGGCCCCAAAATTCCGCAGACTTTCCGTGTTCGCATAAACAACATTTATTCTATCCAGAAGATTTGGATTCAGTGTTAGCCCAGCGAAAACGGAGCTGATACTCTTTACATCGCATGGCTGAGCGGTGAACTAATAAAAAAAACAGAAAACAGTTTGCAACTCTCGCTGAATGTGGGACACGGTAGAGTGGAAGACTCTGACCATGCCAACATAATAATGGCTTCCCCACAACTTCCAAGCGGGTCCGACTATTCAGTTCCGTCAGCATTCTCAATCATTCGTCCAATTACCAACTATCATTGAACGTCTGGCTTTAATGGGGGATTTCCTATTACAAGGCCATTTCAATACATGAGGCTCGATTTTTGAGCATCTTCAGCAGAGTCGATAAGCCGATAAGATCTGGAGTATTTTAATTTAAAATATTCATAACGTCTTATATGCCATGTCAGATCATGTGTGTTATTATTTGACATGTATGACATGACAAGTATGATTTATGATAGGTGTAGCGAGCTTAGTCGGGTATTCTTATATAAAGCTGAAGTACCAAATGGGGAATGTATGTTCGTCTAATATAATATACACAAATCAACATTTAGCTTACCATATATTCCTTTCATTAACTTTAATTATTAAACTTGCCAATTAATTTATTGTTCTTAATTTACTTTAATTACAGTTGCACCTTTGAATATAAGACTGCTGGGAGCTTATCAGCCCTTATCAGCCGGACGAAGATATGATCTCTTGTGCCAAAGTGCTGGATCCAGGCCGCCTGCTGTAATCACTTGGTGGCAAAATGGCGTTAGACTGGAAAAGACCACCGAAACTGTAAGTTGACAACTCATGTTTATAATTTATAAGTAATTCGATCCAAATATCTAACGCATTAGGAGGCAACAAAGATGTAAATCTTAAAAAGTTACAGTTTACAAGATTCGATGCTTTGCTGCTGAAGGCAAACTGCAAATATATATTACTCCGATTCGTTCCTCCGATACTTATTATTTCATATCCACAGTTCTATCTTCGTTGCGAAGCAAACTAATTCGTTATTCTGGGCGTAGATTTCGTAAATGATTCAGTGTTAATATTAAGATGGTTTGTAAGTCTTGTAGTTGTTTTTATACCCTTGTAGAGGGTATTACGATTTTGTCATTACATGTGAAACGCATTAAAGGAGATGTCCTCGGCCCCAAAAAGTATTTATACATTATTGATCAAATGACCGATTTTTTTCTTCCATAAGTTTTCAAAAACCTATAACTCTAACTTACGAAGGTACCTCAAAAATTGTGGGATATACATATATATATATACATATGTATATAAGAAAATTTGAACTGACCAGGTTTTTTTTACATGTTTTTCATTTTGAAACTAGTTTAACAAACTTGGAGTGTGCATACGAAACACATTTTCATTACATATTATACATTTAAACATTTCAAAGATCTACGTCTTATAATATTTATTGTAAATTATGCATTCCAAATCTTTTTAATATTGCAGACTTCGAGTGACGGAAATCAGACAACCAGTACACTTTCAATAAATCTGAGCAAAAGCGATTCTGGAAAGTTTTTATCATGCAAAGCTTATAATCATGCTATTCAGTCTGATCCCCTTGAAGATGGCTGGAAATTGGATATTCAATGTGAGTATAAACAGGTAACGAGTAGTTACAGTGAGATTACAGTGCTGTTAGGTGGCAACGCTGGTTAACAGATCTAACAGCAGCATAAGCATTGATGGAAGCACAAGAGTCGTAAAGGAACAGCCGAACGATGTAGCTGAGTTCGTGGAGCGTTAACTTCAGATCGTCAAGATAAAGAAGTCGTGAAAGTGGTCGGTGCTTCGGGGAAATAAGTCGTTATTTTATAGAGTCGAACATTACGTTGCAAATCCACTACTCATGTTTCACGAAAAATCTTTATAGTTCAACATTACAAAGAGACATAAATCTAGCACAGGCACACCTGTTATACACGTATTTTAACAGAGTTCAACAAAAACTTAATGCCAAATCGGATTTATGGTAGCAAACCTTCCATTAGTGAGGAACATAATTGTATAATTAATTAAATCTTAAGCAAACACTTCGATAAGCTTTAAACCACTTGCTCAGCACATTCCATAGATGAATTCAGTTGCTAGCAGAAGTTATTCAATTTGTTGATTCTGGCTTGAAATTATTCTTTTCCACCTACGGTATCAGGTTATAGAAATGTTGTCCGTAATACCTAGCTCCAAAACTCTAGAAGATTTGTGGTGATGGAAGTGGGCGTCTAAAGAACATTTATAAATAAATCATTTTTTTATCAGTCTATCTATTGAGTACATAGACTAGATATATTACATATCACTAAGTCCAAATAATAACATATTACTTATAAGTCATATACTATACCAATTACTAATAATAAATTAACTAGACCGCTGCTAGCCCGCAATAAATACAAATTTTTTAATTGTTGTAAGAATTCGAGTGCAACTTTATATTATTAATCTTAATTGCAGATATCCCTGAAGTATTCGTTCGCTTAGGAACATCTCTAAATGCCAATGCATTGCGTGAAGGAACTGATGTCTACTTTGACTGTTTTGTTGTTGCTCACCCTCAAGTGTTTAGGATTGAATGGCGACATAACGTATGTATTTTTCGTCTTGAACAAGTATTATAAGAAACATACCACTCGAATGCGACAATACGCAATGGATTGGAATTTGGTATTCACCTAGTCAGGGAACTACTCAGCTTGCATGGAGCTCATCTTTTCAGATTCGTATTTGTCGAGCTTATGGTGCATGCTGTTTCTAAGCTGTGTGGACAATAAATCCCATTACTATTATTCCATAAACCCCTTTTAATATGAGATCTTCCAATATTTAAAAAATAAGTTAAATATTTTAGTTATTTCTGTGTTCATCCCTTTTAAGCAAAGTGAGAGAGTTTGATAAAGTAATAAAATATTATTAATATTATTATCATTTAGCGCACTTGAATTCAATATTTATTGATAACTAATTGAGTGGCGAAGTAGAAATACCTTTCAGTTATCAATGATTGGTTTTGTTAATAATTAATTTCCTCCTTTTTTTTGAAGGATCAACCATTATTACATAATATATCGCAAGGAGTTATAATAAGTAACCATTCTTTGGTTTTACAAGGAGTTACAAAGGTCACCGCTGGTAATTATACATGTGTAGGTTTTAATGCAGAAGGCGAAGGAATCAGTGAACCATTCAACTTGAATATCCTATGTAAGTTTTTAAATGTACACAAATATAAAATTACCCATTGTCTACATGACTACTAAATATGCTATCTAATGTGTCTTACTAAACATTACTTTCTTATTCGTGTTGAGAGCCAATCACTTGTTATACTCTGATACTAAGGTAGAGAATGCCCATGAAGCTAAATGCTAGACACATATTTGAATATATAAATATCAAAGAAAAGTCAAATTTTATAAATAGATACCATACAAAAATATGTCACTGAAAGGGTACCCAATTAATTATTACTAGTAATATAATATGGATGTTCGTCTGTCAGTCGGTGCGCCCGTCTGTCTATATAAACACGCCAGGAATAACGTTTTAATCAACTTCTAATTGGAATCGGAATAAATATTAAATATTTTCGTCTTCTACCGTTTTCATCAAATTGATAAGAATTTATTTTTGAGCCAGTCTTTTTTACTAGTGAGCCCCCAGCTAGCCCACTCTCAAATCTGAAATCTCCCACCCACCCTATAATATAAAATATTAAGAATATTTCGCTGTGCTACAATTTTATAAAAAAATGAATTTAAAACTTGAGTAACATTTCGTTGTACGTATTGAGATCAATATTGTAATATTCATATATGTCTGGGCACTAAAAAGTGTATTAATTTTGTACCAATTGCTATGATTTATATATATTTTAAAATAATAATGTGCTCATTTTTTAAATAGATGCACCCACGTGTGCTCAGAACCAGCCAAAAATTTATGGTGTTGCAAAGCAGGAAGATGCTCATGTGAAGTGTATTGTCGATGCAAATCCTTTTGACGTTGACTTTAGTTGGACCTTCAACAATTCCGCGGAAAGCATTGATGTAGCAACAAATCACATTTCTCGTTTGGGTAATTACTGAAAATTTGTTTGTATGTACTTTACCTTATATCAATTTGAAATATTTCTTATAGGAACGACATCTGTGTTAACGTATACTCCAGTTACTGAACTGGACTATGGGACGCTCCTGTGTGTGGCAACTAATAAGATTGGCAGACAACGAACTCCATGCGTATTTCACATCATCGCAGCAGGTAAAATTTTAAATTACTAAATATTTTGTGGCGATAAATGGAATTCTGAAAAGCGAATGGCTTTTATTACTATTCTTTCAGCATAGATTGTTATGTAAAACAATATAACGAAAGTTTTATTATTTTTATTCCGATTCGAAATATATCGGACTACATAGAAAATTAAGAAAAACATTTGACCTGGTCTGCTTAACCATAATGATTACTTGTAAAAGCGTTTTTTGTTTTCGCGCGTATCTGATAAAACTAAAAAAATAATCATTGGTAATTGTTTATTTTGCTTAAAAATGAAAACTTACGTTTTGTAACAGAAGAGCCCATTTCCGTAGTGGGTTCTTCATTGGATTGAGCTAGCTCTGATGTATGAACTTCGTACAGCTAAAAGTCGGATGTTGCCAAAGTATTGTCAAGATAACTTCAAAACAGAGAAACTACTTTGCATAAGGGAATAGAGAAGAACAGACATTGGTGCATTCCTTTGCTCTTTTATTATATGTATACCATATTCTACTGGATGTTTTCTCAAAAGATGAGCCAACTTTACTTTACTTTTATTACTTTAAAAGGACGCCCAGATCAAGTACACAATTGTACACTGCTAAATATTTCGATGACATCCCTAACGGCAACTTGTAGCGACGCTTTCAACGGTGGTTTGCCCCAACTCTTCATTCTGGAGCTTCACGAAGCAAATAGCAAAGTAAGTATATGGGAGATACAGAAATTTTGTAATATTAACTATAAGCTAAAATCGAAATAAAATGTTTTTTTTTTTTGTTAAATATAGCACAAAAGGTTTTTAAAACGAGTTCTATAAATGTGCTACTTTACTTTGGTTTCTATCCATTTTTAGAGGTTGTGGGATTGTTTAACAGAACAGTGTGAAATCTCAAAGAGACAAGGCAAAAGTAATTTGTACTTTAAATTTGCGTTGTGGGTGTAATCCAATGCAAAGATAACAAATAGAGTCTTATACATTTGTAAGCTAAAACCTTATTGTTTTTATATAAACGCATAATATAATATGAGTATTGTTTTCATACTTTGAGTACTAACTGAATTTTCCCCACATGTTTAGGAAATAAAAGCAAATATTACATCCTCCGTGCCGAGGTTTACAGTTTCGGGGCTTGTGCCAGGCAACATGTATATATTATCAATATTCGCATACAATTCTAAAGGTCGATCGGATCCCACAATAGTTAATGCCGCAACGATGCGAATGCCTGAGAAGCAACTGACATTCGAACAAAGTAAGTATAAGCATATTCATATATATCAAAAATAATATCGAAAAAAAAATAATAGCCCTAAACAGGCTACCTTAATTTGGTCATGATACGTAAAGCGAATGATTAAGTCATCTTAAACCACATATGTAGATATCAGAAATATGAGTCGACATTTGCATCTATTTTTGCAGCAGATATAAAAACTATTTGTCGAAAGTTATATTTGGATCCTAGAATGTGTTTTGTCACAGCGAAGCTTCTTGGCGGAGCAATACTCAAGATTCCTTTATAAACATTGAACCTTCGTCTTACTTCTGTGGGCATCTGTAAAACTGTCTGCCAATTTTGCTTACAGTCAAAGATGTAAACTACAACACTCTCCACTGTCAGCATCTTAACTCTGTCGTAATCTATAACATTTATTATATTTCTTATTTTTTTTAGCCCATAAGCCGCGAGCAGAACTACTATTCTCACCTATGGTGTCTTTAACTATTGGATTAGCTTTGGCAATGATTATAGCAACATTTGCCATAGTACTCGCTCTTCGAATTCCTTGCACAGCTTCTTCAAAAAGGCGACAAAAAGTAGTGACTAACGGTAATGATTCAAGGGATGTGTCTCCTGGTCCGAGCGATCAAAGTGCTAGTAAGGATGTGGACGAAAATGACGAAAGAAACCCGGATGTGGTCCCCGAAATTATTGATTTCGATGATCAAGTAAGTTAACATAGATAAATTGTTTCAATCATTTTATCATCTACTACTTATAAGGTAGTACAACAAATTTGTGTTGAAACCGTATAAAAACTGAAGAAGTGCTACAAAATGCTATTTTGACGATCATTCTCTGAAAATAATGATCAATAAGTATAGATTTAAATTGTAAAAGTAGGAAAATAGCATTGCCCAACTGTTATTTCCTAAATGTCTACAACAACTTTGACATAATAACCAAACTAACAAGTAATAATCAAACTAGTTGTTGAAGACCCAGAAAAATTCAAACATAAAACTATTACTACGTGGGAAAACTTGTCTATACTTGTACACAATAATCTTACGATAGCAATGACAGAGTCCAAAATAAAAGAACCAAACCTTTAAAGAAATAATTCAAATATATATTCATCTGGAAAGTTAGCCTAACAGACAATATCATCCTTTTTAAGCACTACCTGGAAGCAGATAACTGAAAAAAGTAATCAAACTATTTTGTGAAAGAACCGAAAGGACAAAATTATGAAACGCTTGAATTTACAAGCAAGTGATCCTGCGAGCAGGTGTTGGTAGTGTTATCCTTGTGGGCAGGCGAGATTTTGCAGTTTGCGATTGATAGGCATATATCGTCTTTGCGAATATCACAGATATTACTGATGGAGCTCTTGTGTTGTAGAATTCGTAAGAATAGAACTAGAGCTTCCTTCAGAAGGATGTGCATAGAGATCATTCCTCTTGGGAATTGTTTGTGTTCTCAATGTTTCGAAAATCGTCGGAGCTTTGACTTAAGAGTAAACTGTGAGCTTTAAGCAACAATATTGATTTATTTTGCTGAAGACATAAATTGCAATATTAAACAGCAAACTAATTCTGAACTATTTTAATAATCAATATCAATCAGTCAATCAACCAATATAAATTAACCTGATTTCATACAAATTTTAGAGAGAATCGGCCCGAAAAACACAGCTTATATCGACCATTGATACTACGACCTGCAATCCTCGGAGAAGTATTTTGGTTAATGCACCTCTGGCACAGAGCTTGGACACAGCAGATAGGGCGTTCTGTGCAGCTCATAGCATTGGTTATTGCACGTTGCGATTTGGAAGGCAGGTCCAAAACAAAAGGCCGATTGGAACACTGCCAATGGTAAGTACACTAAAAAAAAAATAACGTAAGAACCAAAGTAGGGTGTGTGTTTCCGGGTGTGTGTTTCCGAAAGTAATTCACTTTCTAAATGCTGTTACTCTTGACGGATGCTTATGTGTCGTTCTAATTATTTTCTTTATTGTATTTTATTTTATTATTATTTCACCATTTTGACACTAACTTTAAAATTGTGGAAAATTACGGCTTAAAGGGGTTCACTTCGTGTTGAGCTTCCCCATTTTAAAACGTGAACATTTCTTAAAATTTATACTTATAATAACTTGTTTTCCATTTGTGACGAAAAGTAACGAGTTGGTTAAGTCTTAATTAATGCTGTGTATTGTTTTAATATGCTAGCACTAAAAGCTATTGATGTTGATTGATTTATTGATGCTTAACATTGTTTTCAGAATGTGACTCCACATGTTTATTCAAATGCGATTGCCCAATGCACTCTTCCACGCCAGTCGTACCAAAATGAGTGGCCTCGATACGCAAGCAACGTTCCCGAAGCAAGCCATGCCGGATTAAATTCGACATTTCATCAAATATCAACGCCAGCTGAAAAGTGCGATTCACATTTAACTCGAGACACTGCGGAAGACTATGCCAGTTCGTCGTCATCTGCATCGAATAGTTCTATGGTTTCAGCGCCCAACACCTTTGCTCAATCTCGCGGTCGAACTATAGCGTTACACCACATGAACCAGGTGCAATCTGGCCGGGTATGTGTCGAAGCAGCCAGCAACGTGATCAGCTCTGTTGAACAAACCCAATCAGACGATGAGGCTACCGTCCAAACTCCTTTAATGATAAAGCGCGATAGCTCCGTATGACTATAGAATTGCCACGGGACTTACAATTCGGTCCTGTGATGTTAAAAACTAATTATGTAATTTTATTAGAAATAATACATTAATAGGAATATACGTACATTTTATATCAAGAAACTTTATAATACAATTTTAAGAATATTTCAACCGCCAAAATATCCCTAAGAGAGTATTAACAATTTTCTATTTGTATTTTCTTAAGCAATGAAAGCAATCGTATCAATTACAAATATACGAAATTTTCGTTCCTTATCTGTTTTAACAGAAAACAATATGCCAAATTTTTACAATTGCTTAAAACATTTTTGTTGACCGTTTATTTAACTGAAACATTAAATAAAACCGGATACTCAAATAATTTAAAGCTCTGAATATTTAAAATATGTATGGACTTTAGCAAAGTTAATAAACAATAATATGCAACAAATAATACAGCTCTGCTCAAGTTTCTACAAAGTTCATTATTTTCCTAGCTAGATTTGCAATTCAGCTGGCGTACTTTAACAATTCTCGATGAATTTGATCCTGGCTCCGGTATGGTATCAATAAATAATTACTGAGACTGCTACGATATATGATGCAAGTGAGGAACAACTTCTTGATTGGCCATATGATGGGTCCCTCTGGGCATATTTCGCCCTTGTAGCAACGAGTCAAGCATACTTTGCAACAATAAAATCCGATAATTAAATTAGTGGCCCTATGATCCTTAGGCAATAAGATGTAATTCTGATTTCTTTAGGAGATATTTGGATTAATTTTAAATTCATTCAATAGTTCACTTTCTGCTGTAAGATCGATAAATACATGCCAAATTAGCTCTAAAGCTCCATGAAACTTGTAAATCTGTCAGTGTACAGTCTGCCAAATATTTCCAAGGTAAGCTTCCGTATTTCTGATACCCGATTGGATACAAAAACATTAAGTTCGTGCCCTTTTCATCTAACATCTTAAAATACTCGTAGGTCATTGCAGCTAAGGTTTTTGTATTGCACATTTTCTGTTTGTTCTTAAAAGTATTTGTCAGACGCAGCATTTACATCATTTCTTTAAATAAATCCCTCAGGTAGCATTCTGTCGAGCGTGTAATTGAAAGGTTCAATATTATTGCACTGCAATCTTAAAAACCCATTGTGCCCATTTTCTGCAGGAATGCAAGAACGTTTGAAGAATTTAGGGTTTGTATGTCTTCTTAACTTATAACTTTCTTCCCTACCATACAATATTTTTCTGGCGACACATTCTGCTTTGAGGATTGTAACAAAATCGAACTACTGCCTATATCTAGCTTAGATAGGTAACTCCATAATTCACATTGTTCTGTCAAGAGGCCAGTAGGTATTCTAAGTCTGTTCTTCCCATGGATATTGCTTGCTTCAATCGTTTTTGATTATAGTTGCCAAAAAGATATTTAGCTTGTTTGAGAGCGGTGGGTCCTGCCAGCCCGATTACCGTTGCATAGGTGTGCCATATAATGATGTGTGGTTTCATTCATATTTTTTCTCCTCAGGTGTACCTCAATAATAAATAAATGAGGTAGTATCTCTATGGCTAAGAATCTGGTTACTTTAAGTTCCTTTTCTCGGTATGCTTAGCAGACTTGCTTTTATGGCTTATTGTATAATCGAGTGGCGTGAGATCCATTAGGATATCCATGACCGTTGTCGGACAAGTACACATTGCTCGCCGTCTCATAACCCTTGGTGATGTACTCTATGACCTCGCGATTAGGCTGGAGCTTTTGTGAGTGCCAAAATTTAATCTCCTGTCGAATGTGCCTCCGAGTCACTTTGCTTCGCTAAATATATTTAAATGCACAGAAGATTCTTCATAAAATATATTATAAACCTGTAGACCAAGCTATCTGCCTTGGAATGGATACGCCAAGTCCGTAACAAACAGACAAAAATATAAGTAAAGTTTAGGAGAGTTCTTTTAATACTCTGAATCCTTTGAAGCGATAGGTTTTAAACTTGGAATATATATTCGCCTGATGCCGGATATCAGACAAAGTGTACAAATTGGGGTGTTAGGTACACTAAAGGAGGGCTATGCAATCGTTAAAATCTTTAAAAGTATTTATGTGCAAATATTTATAAGCTGGTCACCAAATTATGATGGCAAAGATATGTCTTAGAGCTGGAGGCACCAAATTAAGGTTCATTAATCGTTATTTAATAGTTTGGCAAATAATGAAGGACGAAGCTCTACTTACATCAAATCTCTTATCAAATATTAGACATTTGAAATCAGACGGAAGTTTAGTGACACCTACAAATTATTATAGGCTTGGATTTTGAATGGGTTTGGTTGAGTTGACGACAACATTAACCCTTTACTAAGCAATAAATAAATAGTTGAACATTTATTTATATCAAATAGCCTTTTATTGTTAATTTTGTTTTCTTTATATATATTAATGTTATAAATGTTGAAATGAACAACTTCATGCTTCCTGAATAACTAAATTACTACTACTAATTAACCGCCTCTCCTCGTTTGGCACCTTCCGAAAGTCCTCTTGTGCAATATTGTCACCTGAAAAACAAATTCGATAAACAGTGTTAAATAAAAATAAGTAAATTAGATTATCACAAGCTTAAGCTACGTTAGCAAGAAAGCATATTATGAACAGCACAGTGAACGTCAGTCCGAACTTACCTAATAATTTCGAATATTGCATATATCAAATAGAATATCTTTCATCAGAAAATTTGATGTACAAAATTTGTTGGACAATACAACGAATTGTTTGCGTGGTGGCTGAAGTCAACAAATTTTAAAAGTATATTTCTGGTAACTCACCTAAGAGATCGATACAAAATTGGATGGCCACTCAGCCTCCCCAAAGTGATACACTGCTTAGTGTAAATCAACAATTCCATAAATCTCATACAATTTGAAAGCTAGATCACCAAACTTGAAAAGGATATTTCTAGTAACTGAAATAAAGCTTACTTGGAATCTTCTTTATAATTTAGTCCAGCCCCCTGAAAAGCCTATATCTATCGCAATTTTTTGAAGACAAAACAAAAATGAATTTCAAAGATCGGTATTTCTAGGCTACACACACCCTGTTCCTAGCTACCTGCTATCAGCTAGTATTTCTTATGGTATCAAATTATTTCGCAGTCGGTTACAATAGCTGATTTACGCCAGAATATTTTTGTACTAAAATATAATAAATAATTAAAATATTGTCCGTCTTTTTTTTATTTGTCATATAGAAGAAGTTTTAGTAACAGTTGCCTCCAAGACTCAGTGTCAACAAATGGGATATGGCTATATCTTCAGCAGTTATTCGGTTGGTATATTTTGTAGCCGGCCTTAAGTAAGGTCACGCCCACACCCGGGTTCATAATCGCCAAAAGCGATATTTCTTAAAGTGTAAATCGATAAAATCATCAAACTTGGAAGGTGGCTAGCTGGTAATCTTCTTATATACATATTTTTAGAATACGTCTACCCACGCCGCCACCAGAAACTTTGGCGCCAGAAATCTGAAATGAGCATATCTTTCGCAATTGTTAAGACAGAGTCACCAAATCTTGAAAATATGTTACTGGTGACTCCCTTAAGAGATCGATACATAAAATGGATGGCCTGCCAAAACCGATACACCGTCGATAAAACCATATATCTCACACAATTTGAAAGCTAGTCTCCAAATTTGAAAGATATCTTGCTAGTAACCGCCTTCAAAATCCGAAAAAAACAATAAGAACCTATGTCTTGCAAAATTTTAAAGGCAAACTTTTAGATTACTGGGAATTTCCATCAATGATCGGTAATTCATGGCTACACTCACCTTGACCCTGTTATCAAATGGTATTACTTATTGGTAGTTAAAGTCGGTTAACCACGACTGCCACTTTCTCTCTTGTTTTGTTTTGGTTTTGAGACAGTAAAACTGAAATCTATTCTGACCATGGTTATTAGCCATCCTCCTGTTCCAAATCGAAATTCATAAATTAAGTTTTGATAGGAAAACAGATTAATTTATTTTTTTCTTTCTACGACTCTATAGTAGATATGTGTCGAGTGTGCTAACGAACGCTGCAGAGTGTTAATCAGAAAAGGGTCTCGGGTGTTTGCAAGAGCGTTGATACACGAACAACACCCGAATAAACTAGTCTTCGCGCTCAAACGATGAAATTGACATGATCACATATTATTGTTGTTGTTTAAATAACTCAAAACTATTGCTTGTTGTTGTCGCTGTAAGTTTATTCGCCAGTCGATGTAAATGGTTTTGTGTAATCGGGGTGTTGTACTATTAAAATACTCATTAGCATGTTTTTAAGTTGCTCAAAGGATTCCCTATAATCTGTCATTTTCGATCCCTTTTAAAGACGAATTTGTCGTTTGCTTTGTAACTATGAAATAGTCCTGAATAAACTTTCGATAATTACTTGTTAAGCCAAGCTAGATATTAATTTCATTCTGCTTCGAATGGTCCCAATTCCGTCCGACGAAACGTGCTGGATATTCGCAAAACAGTTTATTCAACGCTTGTTTTGTTAAGTTGTTGCTTTTGAGTAAGAATTTGAGCGCAGAATAAATTCAATTAAAAAGTTATGTTTGCAGTTGTCTGGTGTTAATCAGCCAAGGCACACGATCACAAGTATGAACAACATATGAGCCATCGTTGCAGCTCTCTGGTAGGGGATCTGATGACATTTAAGTGTCCGAAATTGAGAATTTCTATGAAAAGCGGGTGTCCGAATTAACACAATAATTGTCTACAAATTGCATTTATTGGTTAGAAAGTGCGGGCCAACTTACATATTCCAGGAATGCTGCTCTCCACATGTAATTTGTTATCTGTTTTATTATCATACACGCTGCTATCGTCGAGTACGAGGTCATCATCCGTATTATTGGTGCACTCGATTTCCCCGAGCTCAGCTTGTAGATCCTCGCGGCGTCTTTCGATGAGACACTCCAGATCGCATTTAGTTTTCATTAGGAGTTTTTCCGTCTGGGTCGTGTGGACGCGTGGTTGGTAAAATAAATAGGGTTTGGTTTTTGTTCGAATCTGATTTTGTTGGCAAATCACTGAGGATTCCCATGTTTTGAAATCTTTTAGACGAGCCATTTTCTTCTCGAGACATCTAATTTCAAGCTGCTTACGCTTTCTATCTAAAAATAATGAGTCGCGTTCCTTTTGAACCAATGCTTTTTCTTGCAGCTCTTGCTTTTCCAATTTCTTTTCTATTTGAGCTTTCTTATCTTCATTTTTTCTCAATCTGGACTCCTCCTGGCAGAATTTCTGCAAAGTGCCTAGAAGGGAACCGAACATGCGACGATTCCGAGCCCTTGATTCGGAATCGACTCCCTGAGCTTCGACAATTTCCTCTCTCGAGGGCAATTCTCGAATTACCCGAGAATTAACTCGAGGTGTTGGTAGCCACAACTCGTCCTTATCTGAAAGCCGATTAAATACCACTTTTGGATCGTAAATACGCCGCTTTTGTTTCAAAATCTCATGTCGTTGTGTGTTTTTGTCCTGATTTTGCTCATTTTTCTTACATCCGGCATCGGGATTGTACTTCTCAATTCTAAAAAAAAATAATAGGTACTAATCCATACGTCGTGTGAGTGTTGTAAAATAAAAACCTGGGTTCCTTAAGTCCTCGACCGACAAATCGACGTATATTGTCATTTAATGAGATTAATGACCGTCTAGCAGAGTTAAGTTTCTTTTCTAAATCGCCGATGGAGGATAATGCAATATTGTCTTCCATTTCTGGATATTTTTCTTTTATTATTATTCGAAGGTAGAGTTGTTGAAAATATATTTATTTATCGATATATATTGTCTTTTAGGAATAAATGCTTTAATGAAATATTTTTGCATGACAACAAAATAAATATCGATATGTTTAAAGATATATCATCGCATGGAAACAACAAAATATCTAAAAAGAATTTTCGGACTTTTTCTACCTAGAGCAAAATTTCGCTAACGTTAACTGCACTACAGATTTTTTTTTATCGAGTGCGCATTTAAAATTAATGTTATATTGTGAATAAAAGTCAATAAAAAGATATAATTAGTTTATAATTTTGGGGGCAAGCATTTTAAAAATGTGTCTGAAACCGCATTGCAAATCATAGATTTCTGTTCGAAAAATATCTTTTGTTTGTGAACAGTTTACATCCTCGATAATATCAGATGTTTCATTCAATTCTGCTAAAAATATTAAAATCGGTATCAAATTGGCTATAATACTATAATTGTTTTAACATTCTGGCATAGATCATCTGTAAGCTAATATTCTAAATGATATAAGAACATGGAAATTCACTTCTAATAACTTTCTCATGCAGAAGAACTATTACAGTTCACAAATAAATGATTCGTTCTCATAAATCTAACACTGTAGATGCGCCTTACAGTTTAACACTGACATGAAAATTCGCCGATATGCTTACACACAAATAACAGAACCAGTTCAAAAGAGGTAGTTCCGAAAATAATTCCACTAGTTAATTGCAACTTTTGTTATCTTACGGCAAACCATTCAGAATAAAGGTGCATTATTAATAGGGTATTCATTATACGGCATATTTCTTTACAATCTAATCGTTTCAGGATGCAGGGGCTCGGATTAAATAGTTTAAAAAAGAATCCTGCGGTAAGTAATTGATTTTTTCGGTTACGTAACCCAAGTGAGGGAACACTCGTATTAAAGTCATATGTTTTTAATTCCGTACGCCTGACTATTGTAGTTGATTCCGCTGTACGTTTGCGTTGCGGCCGGAGCAGTTGGCGCAGTTTACTATATGGGTCGCCTGGCTACTAGGAATCCGGACGTCTCTTGGAATCGTTCAAATAACCCAGAACCATGGCAAGAGTATAAGGAGAAACAATACAAGGTGTGTACACTCATAATACTATACACACATATACATATATATATATATATATATATTGTGTATATTTAAATTTATAAAGCGTAACGTTGTTATAGATTTATAAATATACCAAGTTTACCCAAGGACTTATATAATAATTATTCATTTACTTGTTTATTTTCAGTTTTATTCCCCCGTTAGGGATTATTCCAAAACAAAGAGTGCAGCTCCAACCTTCGAGGAATAATTTTATTCATATGGATATTGAATTAAACTAAGTTTGTTGTCCAAATAAATGCAATAACTTGCTGGCTACTACGATTCTCTATCGATTTAATGCTCGAAATTGCACAACAGCTATTCAAATAAAAAATCAGCCATCTTGAAGTAGCTGAATTTTTACTTGTGGAGATCAGAGCATATTTCAGCACACATTACACGGTATTGTGAATAATCTACCAAAATACCAAAATTTCAGGCTTACTTATTATTTTGATCAAACATGTTTCCCCCTTTTCTATGCATATTTAGTGATTTAGTGTTTTAATATTAATATAAAAAGAGTAAATATGACCGCTCAATCTATCATATTTTAACAGGCAAGTGTGCGAAAAATAAATTTTTCCTGTCACAAATAAATATATATCTACTGGTGTCACTGAGCGGCTTTGCAGCAACAACCAGCAGTGTATAAAACCATTCTTGTTGTGCTGTGTCCTGTGCCAACTGCTAACGACAGAGATGGAAACAAATTTCTCATTCTCTCAGTACGCACGAGCAATTTAATATAACGGTAAAAAAGCACCAAGGCAACATTACAGTCCTTTGCTGCTATCGGCTTTTTTCTTTCAATGCAGCTCTGTTACTAAAGCTCCGACATCAACTTGATAAATAGAAATAGAAAATATTAACGTGTAGATCGATTAGTTCGATTTTGTGCATGTGCAATTCTTTTTTAAATTATTACAGTTAACCCTCGTATACGATCTTGATCTATCACGACCGAACTTTTGGGACCAAAAACAAAACAAATAAATTTCAAGCTCATTGCTTATATATGTTGCCATATTTACGCATTAGATTCATCCATAACAATTGTCATACAAAATTACCTAAGCGAATAGTAATAGCAGCTTAGGTAGCAACTCTGAAATTAACTTTGGTAGCAGCCACGTACACGGAGCAAAACATATATCATATTACTATAACAGTAGCACAATCAGCTGTTCTTTCTGGTACTGTTATCGCTCTGACAGATGACGGAGGAGATCAGAGCGAAACCGCATTAATTTCAGTTTTCTGATATATTTCTGTAAAAGTTTGTATCAGTAGCAATAGTAAAACGAACCCGTGTAGCTCTAAATCCAGTTAACCATTCTTTTCTATCAGGTGCATGACAAAATATTTATTGTATGATTTTATTCAAAGTAGTCTATCGCCAAGTTTTATAATCTTTTTTTCGGTTTGACAATGATACTGATACTTTTAAGATTCTTTCTCACAGGTTGTCAAACAAGTACCGGAATCTTTAAGCAAGCAAAATAAAAATCAAAACCGGAACATTATATTTCATTAGAACCAACTGCCGAAAGCGATATCAGAACAGTGGTCGATCCAGTTACTGTGTGTGTGAGTAAATATGGGTCTTTGTACAAGGTATATATTGGCTTGCCTGCTTTTTAAATATAATCCAGTTACTTCTGGTGTACTTCAAGATCATCAATCTTTTGTTCTTGTGTGGTATTCATATACCTGGATTTAGTGTAAGGACTATCAAGATCGATTGTGTTTGTTCAGATCGCACTTCAGTGGTATTCTTTCTATTCATTTTTCGTAGTTGATTAACCGTTGAACACTTCTATTCCCTACATATTTTAATTAATGGATACATAGAGTTCTTTACTCTAGTAGGTAGTCTTAACTTTTCTGCTCCCTACAGTTCCCCAATCCTTTTAATAAATTTCACTTTACATGTTCATAAATATAAATAGATAAATATATTAAATAAAGGAATAATGAAATTAAAATGTACAAAACACAATATCATTTTGTATACTTAATATTTTAATTTGATTTTTCGTATTTAATCTAATCAAATCTAATAAATGAATTTACAATTTAATATCAATTATTTAAAAGTATTCATAAAATGAAATTTAAAAAAAAAGTTTTATAATTTGTGAACTGTATTTAGTCTCTATTTAAAAAATAAATATCAAGTTTAACTATATTCAGTGAAACTCGATATTTGAATAATATTTGAAAATGATTTTGAATTACTTCAACATTAATTTAATAGTTATACTATTTTCTTATCTATGAATTTTTTTAAAATCAAAAGCTGATTTCATTTGGATTACTGTGTCCCAGGATTTTTCGATAACTTTTTCATTGAGGGTCACTCTGACACTTTGTTTTGATTTTGCATAGAACAGCTGGATTTGTTTGCACACCAAAAGTGCGAATGAAATCGATAGAAATTAACGGAATCATTTATTAGTAAAATGCAAAATGATAATTTTAGTTAAATGGAAAGCAATGTTTACAGTCAATTAAGGAAATGAGTAATAAATTTAAATAATTATTTTTATTACAAAAAATTTGTAGTTGGATTGAAGTTTGCTTGGAAAGGATTATTGCTTCTCTTCCATGCATGGTGCAAAACTGAGCTTTTAACTTTAATGCCTTTCAGAACATTTATTTTGCTTTCAGAAAAGGTTTTTTTAAATTCCTTTAAAGATTTTCGCGTCATGATATTTATTAGCTTTAAGATTACATTTTTAGAAAAAGGTTACCTAACTTCGTAAATCTCGAAAAGATTACTGATAACCTTTTCCAAAGTTTCAGCTAAAAGCATTCCAGCTAGTCACGTCCCGGGCGAAAGTCCTTTCCAACCTGATTGTAGCTGAATTTTTTGTTTTCTTGGATCAGAGTATTGCATTCGTTTATATCTAACAGAAATGTTTAAAGAAATTTTATTTACTTTAGGTTGGTTAACAGTGCGTTTAAAGACTTCGGTATAATGGACATGTGTACCTGAAGTGCCTTTCGTGTGAATTGCCGAGAGTAGGGAAAAGCTCTTAGAGCTCTTGGGAAAGCTTTGGGGCAAGCTCTTAGAGCTTTTTGTCAAATATTGTGAAAGTTAAGTAGGCATGTGAAAATAAATGAAAATATTATAATTAAATTCGGCAGTATTCTATTGATTGATTTTATGTACTTTATAGCATGTAAATAGTATGAGTACATCTTCGTACATAAACATGTGCATTAGGGAATACATTCCGCTTTTGTTTTGTAAAGCAAAATATTGATTAAATACATTTTTAAATGATTGACACATGCGTTGTAAATGCTAGAATAATTCCAATAAAATTAAAGCTATAATTTTTGCACACTGGTGTCTTAAACGTGTACAATCGAAATACAAAGATGACAGCTGAGTTTAGCTCGCGTAACACTTTTCGGAAAACTGGACTCGGCAGCAATACCCGCAGTCTTATTACTTCTGCAAATCCATGCGGTGGAAGCAGCGCATCTCTACTCCAAAAGCAGCTGTCATTCAAAACTCCCATCTGTTCTAATCAGTTTGGCAAAATTGATGAAGTTGAAATTATCGACAACTCAAACATAGATAACTTGGCTGGCCGATATAACAAGGTACATATAGTTATACTCCAGCTCTCGCATAGTACTCGTATGTTCTAAGAATACCAACCACTTCAATTTCCAGAACAATATTATTGGCTGGATATGCTGTGCTCCTTGCATATGGCTGCGCACCTCAGCTGCTGTTCACAAGGTGGCAATAACGTCCGCAACATTATTGGTGACAACATTACTGGTCGCTTCACCAATACTATTTTTAATTAGTACAGCACCCTCGCCGCTTCCCAGGGATTGCTATATGGAGGGCGATGGGTGCTCGCCAACAATGTCATCTCCATCGGAATGTACGGAAGCAATTTGTGAAACAGTGGCTGCCAACATTCAAGCAAGACTCAATTGGAATAAAGATCCTTGCTCGGAATTTAAAAAGTTCAGCTGTTGGCGCAGTAATTTTAATAAAAATATAACGAATCTGATCGAAATGGGCAATTCACAAAAATCGGTTGATACTCAAATGCAGTGTGAGTTGTACATTCATTCCCTAAAATGATTTAATACTAATTTGCTAAATATGTTTTTAGTACTCTTGCAGAATTCTAGTATAAATGGAAATTTTAAGATACTCCAGAGTTTATTTGAGAGCTGTTTAAAACTCAAAACAAATTCAAGTGCTTTACACCGTGTATTTGATACTTTAGGAGGGTACTTAACAGTTGGCGTCATCGGTCCTTCGTCCATAGCATCTCTTGTAGCTAAAATATATGAGCTTGGGCCAAGCCCACTTGTTGATATATATTATGATCTTAGTTATGGTAGAAGACCGCATGTGCTTCTCATCATAAGTGGACCAAGTACATCATCGATTATTTTGGAGGTAAATTGCAATTGTAAATTTATTTTGGCACAAGAAAGAAATAATTCCATGTTTGTATACAAATTTGGAAAAAATATGCTCAGAAATCTCTGTTTTTTCAATCTGATTTGGTGTTCTCTGCATAAAAACGATGCACCACGCACATTTTAATACCCTCAGGTATATTGTATCCTTTAGTTATTTTACTTTTTAAATTATATTTTAATTATTCATTTAATCATTTAATTTGTAACTGTAATTTTAAGAATGCTCACATTAAAAAATCGCTTTAAAAACGAAAGTAAGCATAAAGACGGATTTTTTATAAATTAGATTCACAAATTTACATTTTTCTTCTTTTTTTTATTTTATTTTATTTTCAGAATAAAGTTCGTTGGATGAGCCCAAAAGCCCCTCCAAATCGATTAAAGCAAGGAGTACCAAAGCTTTTACCCGATTTGATTGACAATTTTCTACCAAGCTTCTTATCCTTTGCTCAACGAGTATCTGAAAAAGATACCATCCTAGAATTTGTAAAGGATCTCAATAAGGTAAGGATTTTAAGATTTGTGAAGCGGTTTTCAGACAATGCAATAGTTTCGTGGAAGTAAAATGTGTTATAGAACTTGCAAAGAAGCATTTTACACGACTTTAATTAAATTAAATCCAAAAGGATATGTGAAATATGTCTTGCAATCAACACAATTCTGTGCACGATTTATGATGCAAAATTACTAAAAAAAAAAAGTAAAGTGTAAAAAAATTGCATGTGTATTTTTCGATGTAAGTGAATGCAGATTAAGTAAGAATGCTCTAGTGGAGAAAACTCCAATAGGAGATATCTCGAACCCAACTCTTTAATACAAATTTAATTACGGTTTCCTTCGGAGTTTCTTAACCAATTTTGGTAGAATTGTTAGAGTCTATCAATATTGTTATTAGAGTCTATCAATAATATTATTTTTCGGTAATCGACTAATATCGATATTGTGGAAAAATTATCGATGAAATTATATCGACTTGATCTGCGCGTGGGAAACAAAAACTGTTATTCCAAATTTGCTCCTGTCTGGCTTGTGTAGTCTCAGATATCTCGGCTTTCAATGCGAATCATGAATATATATAAAGTATACGGTCGAAGACGAATTCTCTTACTCCTACGTACTTTAAACAACTTTATTATAACTTGTTTTTTGCATTTCCAATGGGTAAAAAAACAAATTGCTTTCAATTGAATGTATAAATAATATTAAGATAAAATTTGCCTTACTTTTAATCGAGTTAATGCACATAACGGCTAGAAAGAGGGTATGTTCAAGTCGGGCACTTTCGACTAGAGCATTCTTAGTTCTTCTGATGAATTTGTAGTTTTTAGACTACTCACGACAAGTTTGCTAAATTGTAGAATATAAATATAATACATATCATTTTTAATATTTATTTTAGCTTCAAGTTGAACAATCACGCCGAGGCTTTTGGGATAGCTCTGTCTTGTATAATATATCCAGTTTGCAGGCCATGTATCCAATTGTAAGTTACAATTTCAATATATTGTAAATATTTCCTGATTTATAATATAGATACATACATATACATAAATATTAGTAACAACTAAAAGTAACTGCGAATACTTTGTTAACAGCATTGCTATAGCTATGAACGCGTGCAAAAAAGCTTAAAATTGCCTAGGGACATTAAAGTTGTGAAGTTAATTTGTTGACTCCAGATCTGCAACTAGAAGATATAAATATATATATCGATTTGCACGATATATAATTGTATTTATATTATTTGAGTTGTTAAACAAAGTATCGATTTGCCTGCCGACGCCAAGTTTCACCATCTTCCCAAAAAGTAGGCAACGATTTTAATGCAATATTTGAATTATGGCAATCAATGTCCTACGAAGCTATTTGCACATTTATCTTCCGCTAAAGTATTACAATATTTGTAATTTTCACACTGAAGTAATGAAAAATCGTCAAGTCCTAAAAGTATCCAAACACAACATTTTAAATATTTTTCTCAGAATTGAAAAGGAATAGTCACCAAGTATTGCCTACAAATTGCTGTTAAAATTTTCCTTGTTCTTAAAAGTAATTTACGAATGTAAAAAAAGAATTTCAAAATATTAACAGATTAATAAGAAAAACATTTCGAGCAAGTGGATAGAAAGTATAATATAAGTTCGGTGAAAAGTCACACGACTTCCAACAAATGTTTGTATATGTAGGATCTGAAAATACTACAGTTTAACAAACCGTATAAGTAAATACAAAGCTAATGTAAGACTTCTGTACTTATATGCACATCTTGGAATTTATAAATCTTCTGTTTTAAATTTTAGAAAAGTCTATTTATTGAACTAAGAAAAGAAAGTCATAGATAATTTCGCAATAATTTAATGCCGCAAAGAGTATGATATTTTTCTAAATATCAGGACAATTTTTTTCTGAGTGTAGTTTTTGCTACCACAGATATCTTCGTACTTCTGCAAATGAAGTCATTCAGCTGATAAAAGCTGATTTCATATCCATAAATAAATGTATTTTCATGTGTGGTTTCAGCTAAATTGGACTCTTCTAATTCCAAAGGACTGGAGTGGGCCTATAGTTGTAAGGAATGCTGATTATCTCAGAGCGCTGCAAGCCTTTCTCACAAAGTATCCGTCTCGAATTGCACATAACTCAATGATATTGCTAAGCGCACTTGAACTATTACCAAAAGATTATCCCAATGCCGAGGTTTGCACACGCTCTACAATGTGGGCCTTGCCGGAATTAGCGTCAGCATTATATATTTCTCAGTACTCTTCAGTAGATTCAAAGGACATAATAAAGCGGGTAGAGCAAGTTATAAACAAAAACCAAATGAGCAATAATTTCATCATATATTCATTTTTTCAGGCGGATATCATTTTCAAATCATTAAAAGCTCACTTGAAACGAGCTCCATCCTTGAAGGGCGCCGCACTTGTAAAACTTTCAGCTTTAAAAATACAGTCTCAGACTTGGGAAGGATTTTCGAACGTGACACAAATAACTAATGCAATGGAACCTCTTCATATCAGCCCAGATAGTTGGCTGGAAAATATTTTACAAATATATAAGCGGAACAAACTAGTACCCAATTCAATTAATATGGATGGAAGCTCCCATGACGCGTAAGTTTTATTAAAGATTAAAAAAGAATAAAAAAAACTTATATCCATACTTTATTTCAGATGGGCGTATCCAATTGTGTCGACCATATTTTATGATACATTAAGCCATTCAATAGGTGGGTATTTTACTCCAGTTACTCCAGTTATGATTGAAATAAATTATTTGTCTTTATAATTCGCAGTTGTTCCCCTGTCGGTCATATTAATACCATATTTCAATGCAAGTTTACCACCCTATTTGCATTATGCTTCAATTGGCGTTTCCATTGCCAAGGAGATTTTACGATCGATAACGAAAAACTTTGATGATAAGGCAATGCGTTGTGTCCCCCATTCTGTTAACATATTTTCAAACTTTAGCCGCATGGACATCTTAATTCACTCTGGAGGAATGCAGATTTCATATCATTCAATGCTTTCGCTGACTGGCCCTATCAAGGGAATGGCTCGACTTCCCGGATTGAATTTGACACCAACACAAATATTTTTTCTAGTTTCTGCTCAAGAACTTTGTTCTGAATCCAACTACTTGGGAATCGACACAAGCGCTTCGGAGTTTGACAACATGTAAGTAAACCAAGCAACTAATAAAGATCAAACGAGTTTTGATCGATAACTGTGGATGGGAGCGGATTTTAGTGAAGCTGTTCTTCATCGGGAAAATTATTGCCGATCAAGTTTTGGTGACGATAGCTCTAAGTCTGTATAGAAATCGCGATTCATTAAATATTTAATAAATACAAAATATTATTATTGAATAAGTATAATAAAGTCAGTGTCTGCTTTGACTAACTAAATCATTTATTTTGAATTTCAGATTAGGTTGGCTCATTGCCCAAGGCGGAAGCGCGACTGAGGTTTTCAAATGTCCATCGGGATCTATGATTAATATTCAAAAAACCTGCAATGTTCTTTAAATGCGATTTGTGTATTAAATGCAAAATAAACCGTACTCTACTGAAGTACCTTGTTAAGATCTAGGATCTTTAATAATTTGAATCCCAAGTTTTTGTCCTAATGGTCGGGAAACATATTTTTTCAATGTGAGCATTGACAGCCGGATTTGTTTAGTTTTTTTTTAAATTTATAAAATATGCTGAAATTCCTATAAAGAAATGAAGACCGTTGGTCATAATTTCTTTAAAATACAGTTGCCAAATATGAAGATTTCATTGGCTTCAAACATCTATCGATTTGTGGAATTGGACTCATTGTTTGGGATGACTTCTTTCCCGATGATCTTCTCAATAAATGACTCGAATTTCACAAAAGCAGTAATTTAGTGATTTGATCAGAATCAAGATCAAGAAGCAAAACCTGAATACAGCTTCATGTGTTTTGGAACGCTTCTCTTACCGCGAATAGAAGATCAATATACATCAGTATTAAGCAAGATGCTGAAATCTTACGTATTACTACTAAGCATACAATCCATAGAGGCGTCAAATCGACTAAGAACTGATTGCATGAGAAATCACTCTCAGCTGGGCCTCAGCTGTGCTGGTCATTATTTGATTTGTCTTCGCTGCAATAAATTCTCTTGTAGAATATGGATCAGATTCCCTTATGGCTATGCATTTTGGGCAGAATCGATATGGTTTTTTTTTCCACTGACGTCCAAAGACTCATTTGACGCACATTTTTAAGCTCCTTTAACGATTTTGATATTATTTGCTCTCTTTAATCGATACGGGTTTCCTTGTCGCCATAACATAGGCAGTTACTGGTTCTGCTAAGTCAGAAAGTTATAATTCAGTCGACCTTAAGATAAATATCTGAATTTTAACTCACATGTTTTATTTTGGCTAGCCTAGCGCTACAAATATTTTAATACAACTTGCGCTCACTTATGTTATGTACATATATTAAGTATACGATACACCGACCAACATTTGCATTAAAATTTATATTAGCACATTTTCGATAAATACAATTGTTTTAAATTAATATTCGAATATTTAACTTCCCCATAGAAATACAATCTTACATATATTTCAAAACCATAGACATTTCAATTATTTAATAATTATGATTTCAGACGCTATGCATTTTTGTGCACCGAAATCTTCAGATCCGTTTTTATTCAATGTTTTATCTAACTTACCAATCGCATAGATCTATAAAAAATTAAGAAATTGTCATTCTCAAATTAGATTATCAAAAACCTAGTTTCTTAACATTTGAAAAAGGAGTTCATAATTTGAATTCCTCATTTTAGATTCTGTCGCAGGGGGTCCTTGCAAATCATCAGAGCTACTTTGATTGATGTCTAAACAAGCATCCTTATAAAATATTGAGGCAGCTCTGATTTATGAGCTGGCAACAAGCTTCAAAATCTTTATAGAGTTTCACTGTTAGTCCAATTCAGTTAGGTTTTCTGAGTACGTGATTTTTTTTATGAAGTTGTTTCTTTTTATGAAGAGTGATCTGTAATCTAACTACAACATTTCTTGGCCAGGAATTTTCTAAGAGAGGTTGCTAGCACTTAAAAAAAAAAAACTGAAAAAAAATTGCATGCAAAGTTTTTAACTTAATATATATTGGTTAACGTACAGCTGCAGTCTATATTGACTTTTTCGAACTTCGTATTCATGTCTGTGATTTAGCTGTACTAAACTCTCGGTCTCTTTCCAATTTCAGAGAAAGCTCATGGTGCTTTATGTTTACCAAGTTGCAAAGATCCAAACTTTACTTAATCCAATGTCGATAGCAACGCAAGTCGTTGGCTACATATCACCCCAACCTTCTTAAATATACACTTCTGTGTCACGGAACTAGTTAAATAATTAAAAAAAATTCTACATACCAAGTTCAAATTGGTTTCCATTCAATTGGAAAGAGACTGTCAGTTATAGAGATTAACCGATACATGAAAGGGCTTGACTTGTCTAGTGATAAGTTGATGATAAGAATAGCATACTGGTTTCCTTTTAATAAGCAAAACCGTTTTTAACCTCGAAATAAAAAAAGAACCATTGTATGAAAAAATTTAATATTTTATCCGTTAAGCTATGAAATCATTTTCCCACATCTCTGTGAAAATTCATAGAAGACTAATTTTTTTGTTTGCATAATCATGTTTTATGGCTAAGAATGATCGGAAAGTTTTCAATTCAGTAAATTGGCGTAACTTTCCGAATGAATTTTTAAGTATTTACAGCAATAATAAAAATTAGACCCGAACACATTTTAGTTGACTAATATTTTGTGAATTTTCATCCAAAAACTTAGCTACTCATGTGATCGGACCGCCGTTAATATTTCAAATGTTATACATTCATATGTATGTAGACCTTTTACTCTGCTTAATTGTAACAAATTAATTTATATGTATATCAACAAATGTTAATAGCTTATAGATAATGATCCCATTTGTCCAATACAGCGGCCTTCTTCATCGAAGCTGGCTAAAGTCAATCGAGACAGCTTATTACACAATATTCCGTTCCCATTATTTTGAATCGGATTCGGTTCTGTAAATACAATTTAAAAATAAAAATTATTACAAATAAAATATATTTTAAGACTAAAATAATGTTTTTATCGAGATGCATCGGGACCACTAAATTATTGCCTCTTTCTCGTAATTTTTGTTAGTATAACTTTTTTGTATAATTCAACAAACTTACCATCGTGAAATTGTTCGGCAGAGTTTCCCTCCTGTCTCTTTTTTCTCATTTGCTCTGTAAAGTGCGAAATGAGTGCATCAATCATTGCAGCTTGCTTAGAAAACACTTGTACTAGTTTCGATATTTGTATTCCATTTTCTACGGCGTCAAACTAGAAATATACAAAAATATATATTTCAAAATTATTGTGTTTATTTCGAATATATTTTCGAATGTTTTTTAAACACTCACCTGCAGGAATATGCATGTTAGACATTCGGAATCCTCGCTATCACTTGGCTTAGCATAGTCCCATGACATATCTTCATATCGGAGCCCCAATAATAGAGTCTTCGTATTTAAAACAAATTAAATTGTTAATACATAAGTAATCACATACAATTTCATATTAGTGGATTTTCTATCATTGCTCAAAACGAACAGCGGAGTAAATTTTTAAGCAGATATTGAATAAAAAAAAATGAAAATGAACGAAAAATTATTTTAAAAAGTCAACAATATCATTTCATGTTTTAAATAAGGACTTACAGTAGCAAGGCGGTAAATATAACAACAAAACAAAGATAATTTCGACTAAATTCAGTTTATATTAATTAAAAATAAACTTTTTTTTTTTAATTTTTTTGACAAAATAAATAACTTAAATATATTATTGGGAAATTCAAATAAAATAATATAATTTAAAAAGAAATTTCGTTATTTTGTTTAAAATTAAGATTTTTATTACATTTTAAGAGAATTAAAATCTGCTAAATCCTAATTTAGGACCATTACGCCATTAGGTATTGTACTCGATGGAACCTTTTTTATTTAATATTATATACTTTTCAGATAGTAATTTGGAAAATATATTATATATCCAAAGCATATATAATACTTACGTTTTCCACGCAGTCTATTATAAAAATGCCTCTCTCGTTTACAGCAAGCAAGACTTCCATATCCTTATGGTTAACTAAAGACATAATGCCTCTGACGGGCTGCTCCATTTGTCCGTGAAAAAATGCAGCGCTACATTTTGTAAATTAGATATAAATGTCAATTTAGATAAAGGTCAAAGAGCAAGAATACGCTTAAAAGTTACTGCTCCGATTCGGTGTAATTAATGCTAGAGCGAAATTCCCATTTTAAATCAAGCCACCTTTAACTACGATGCCAGTCTCCATGGACGGTAGTCCACTCAACACGCACTATTCTTCTTTACAAAATCTGATGCTCAAAATTGTTGGGGTTGGAATATGCTTTCGTTACTCTGTTGTTACCTCATGTACATTTTTTTTTAATTTTAATGTAAAAATCTGCTCAATTTAACTTTAAAGCCCAGACTCGAAATGCAATACAATTCAAAGCAAGGAATCGTGATTTCATTTTTTCCCACAATACCAAAGCAAACCCAAATTATTATACCTGTCGATTATTATACCTGTTATTATACCCTTAACGCACCTTATCAATCACTTTGACTGACTATGGAGGTCAACATTCGTGGACGAAAAGTCACATGCTAATAATAAAACTTTGTCTTCCTTTCAGACGATCAGATATTGTATACGAGATATTCGACTTATCAACCAACTAGCCGAAGCAATGAAGATGTATATATACTTATATTTACATATATGTAAAATATATAATTGGAACAATACTTTCGTTCAATATAACCAAAGATTTTATCAACGAGAAACAGATGAAAAAAATACAATGATATACAAACTTACCCATAAAATGGTAGTGCCCAGCAAAACTCCAAATATTTGCGCATTAATTTCCGAGTTGTGGCTGTTTGCGGCACTCGCTTGAATTGTTCTAATAGTTTTATTTCTGCAGAGTTCTTTTTACTAATTGGCAACCACAACCAATTTGAACTCTTGGCAACATGTTTCGGTAAGAATCTTGACTGGTTTTCCCTAAAAAAAAAGAAAAGAATTGTTTAGTAAACTCCTAAATTATTATATTCTGATAATCACCTGAAAAATCCGACTGTGTGCGTGTGAGAATTGTACGGACCCAGTTCAATTCTAGCTTGAATACCACCAAGCATGAGCGAATGGACCGGCTCCATAATATATCTTCCTGTTAATACGTAATGCTTTGCCTCCTCATACAGTAGCTCCACAATTCGATGGTCCCTAAAATGTGCCACGATTAACGCAAATGAAGTGTGGATCGATGATGAGTACAACTTACTTGATTTTTTCTTCATCGCGCTTGGAAAAGAAAACATTTCGCTTGAGGACAATCATGGGCTCATCATATTTTCTTTCAATTGGTGTTCCGCTGCTGAACTTTTCAAGCAGATTCGGCCAGGCTACTCTGACAATGTATGGACAATGGTGAGCTTTCAGCTGCATTTCTAGCAAACTGCTGGTCATCCATAATCCAAAAATGCTTTGCGCCAGCAACTTGTTAGAAATTCCCAATTCTTCGCATCCCAGTGCAGCTGCAAGCATCACTTGGGAAGGACACTGAACCGTGCCCTCGATCTCCATGTGCACGGCAACTCTTGACATTAAGTACACGCAAGTTGGTATGACCTATTCCAAATGTACAATATATTTAACTTTAAGCTTATCTGCTCAGAAAAAAACGCGACCCTAAACTCTAATACAAAAGCCGAGCCAATGAATTGCATTAATTTTTACTGCATTTTAGAAAGGATTTCTTCTAAAAATGAGGATTTTGCATTTATACTCTTTGGAAATATGTTTCTTAATAACAGATAATATTTCTAAATAATAAAAAAACACCATATTTTTAAGATTGTTGATTTAGGACAAGCTTTCTAAAGATATAGAAATTTTCTAATATTTAGAAATTAATTTAAAAAAAAGAAAAACTTGATGGTTTTAAGGGTTATTTTCTAAAGCTTACATTTTGTAGAGTACGGGTCACAATCGAATTGGGTTTTCCGGCGCTTGTGTAAGTGGAAGAGGAGTTGCCTGCAACAATTCGTTTTGTTACCACTGGATTCTGTTGAGCGTCACTGCTGTTGTTGCATTTTTGTTGAACTGGTAACAAATTTTGAAGAATACCTGAATATATAGTAATATAGTAAGATTAAAATGCGACTAACTAAAATGTACAGTATACGCGACTCTAACGCCATTCTTACCAGATGCACTTCGAACTCCGGTGAGAGGGCCAAGTGAGTTGCCGGTATTAATGATATTGCCGCTGAGCTCAGACAGATGAAGGCAAGGATCCTTGGCTGAAATGGACATCGCTGAAGTCACCTGGGCCGACGATATGCAATCGTTCTCATTGCGACCGGCACTAACAACGCTCGAAACGCTCGCTGACGATGCAAATGTGCTTCCGACAGCTGTCTGGATCTGAGCTGTGGTCACTACACGATGCACTGTATACATCACAGGGGGAACAGGCACATTGACTGGCACCAGAGAGACTGGTGTTTGTTGTGACCCCAATTGGTCACATGCTGCCACATTGGCATTGCTTAAATGCGTTTGGGTTGCGGCCCCAACGCGTCCACCACTTCCAGCACTTGCAGCATTTGCAGCATTTGAATACATTGTGCAGTCAACATCAATGGTGTCCAAGACCGAGTTGGGGCTGCATGCGGTCTTTTGTTGATTTTGATTTTGCACCCGTTGGCTGTGAGCAGTTTGATTAATGTGTTGCAGTTGGTGTTGCACGTGATGGTGATTCTGTGATGCTTGATGTTGTTGTATTTGATGGTGCTGTACTTGTGCAGTAGTTTCGTTGCTCCGCTTAACATTGTTTCCTAAATAGTAATCGTCGCGACACTTCACATCCGTGGTATTGTAATATAAACGTGATCTGTCCATGGAAAAACTTATCTTTAATTTTTCGAGTTTTTGAAGAGAACAAAGCGTTTAAGGAGGACTCGACTTACTGGTAGTCCTGCGATGTTGACTTCTTGCGATTATATTGTAGCGTGCTCAATGGAACTGACATTATATTAATGTAATTGCCGGTATTATTTGTGTTATTTGTGCAGTGACTGCTGTTATTGCAACTGGGAAAAGCGTAAGGGTTTCCCATGTTCCGATTTCCAATGGCAGCTTTATTATTGCCATTTCGAGGAGGCATATCGCTCGAGTTGTAGCCCGATTCTGAATGATTTGAGCTACATGCCACATATTCCTGACCACCATTGTTTACATAATTCATTTTGCTTAGCGGCGGCTGAGAAATTGATGGAGACGAATTCTGCTGCATTTCATTTCGGCAATAATATTGGTTTGCCTCCATATTGTCCTCGGCTATTAAGAAATCGACTGAAATTTAAGGTGCATTATGATAATACGGTTAGTTTGTCTTTTTATATTTGTGTTATTTGCGACCACTTGGGTCTATTATGCCTCTCCCGAGTAAGTCAGCTATAAAACCCCTAAACACATTCTGGAAGAATTCAAGACTTGCTGAATTTTTAATTTAGTATTAGCTATATTATCTTAATTAATGTGGAGTAATCGCAAATTTTAAAAAAATATGTGAAATGGTCCAACATTTATAACAAGTCTTCGTGAAACCCAGAAAAAACCGATCATACCAATTTAAACCAGAATTGAATACAATTGATGCGATCTTAGCCTCGCCGAAATCCCCGACTGAATCGTTCTGGAGACTGTCGACTAGAAATGATAGTCTATTGGATCTCAGCCAAGATAAGTGATATCATATATCATATAGAAAGAGTCTTAACATTTTGCCATCTCTATGGAATTTTCAAATGTATTAAATTTAGTATCGAAAGATACGCATCTTACCTGTACTTTTTTCTTAGTAAATGACTTCACATGATTGACCGGCATATATTTGTGCGTAGACGTTCTGAAAAGTAGGTATTTAAAATTGCCATTATATTTCATTTTCTGCTGTGTAAAAAACATCGATGTAAATAAAGTAAAACCTGTATTTGTCAATGTATTTTTTTCAATTCCCGCAAGAGCCCTGTGAGAAATAACCTACAACTACAACTACAAAGTAATTTTCAGATGATTTATTCAAGTTAAGCGTAAACAAATAAAAGGAATCATATTTCTTTGAAAAAATGGGGGGAATTGCACCGCGACATATTTGATCTATTATGCCCCCTTCTGAGCCTATAGCTCTTCCATCAGCCCCAGTTCCCGCACGAATGTGGGGATCTCTGTTGGGTTCAGGTCTTCTTTGGCTTTGCAATTCAAAACATGCGCCCCTAGGATGCTGCGTCTTCTTCTAGTTAACGCGACACATTCTGCTAGGATGTGCATCGAGGATTCCTCCTCTCTCTCACAGATCGCTACTAAATAAATGTACCTAGCTTAGTTAGGTAACTTCTTAGTCAATTGTATCTTGTCAATAGACCGGTAAGTATCCTAAGGCTGTTCTTTCCCATGGTTATTACTTGTTTGAAAAAATGATACATTAGCTATACTTTTACGAAAGTTCATACAGACAGACGAATATGGTTGTGGTCTGTTGTTGATTATCAAAATTGTAACAAAAAGATCGGTTATATGAAGCACGCCCAAGATAAGGTATGAGAATAGATTTTTTTTATTGTAATCAGGGTATCAAATCGAATCGTTTTTGGGTTTCAATCCTGATCCTCGTAGGTAAAGTATAAGATTCCGGGTACCTATTGGTACCTGCATTTTTACGGTACGGTACTGGTACTGAACCGGTACGCAACTGTCTCTCCGTCTGTGTGATCACTAGACTATGAGACCTATAGGATATATAATCTCCCGTGTACCAACTCGAAAACAGATACATTAATATATTTGAAACATAAATTAATGGGATCCACCTTTCTGATGTTCCGCAATGATTCTGAAACGTTCTTTTCGGGACAAATATTATTAGCAATAATAGAAATAGTAATTTTAAATTGAAGTCTAAATTCCGATTCTGAATTTCATTCGATCGGCAAACCTTGCTTGTTTCTTTAAAAATATTTTGGTTTGTTTTCTTTAAGATGTTATTTTAAAGAAACATTTTTCTAATTTTCAGATATGCAGATGTCAGTTCCTACGGCAGCTTATGATATAGTGGTCCGTTCCGGATGTATCTTCTTCAAAGCGTTGGAAAATTATAATACATTCTCCAAGAATATCAACTTATATTAATTCGGGCCGGATATATCTTCTTCTACCTGTCATTTGAGCCACTATATTTATACTGGTTGTGTACAGTGTAAGTGTCCTTATACTCCAACTAACTTACCTGCCTGTAATCAGGTGGAATTGAGCTTTAGAACTTTAGTTTACGAGGCGGGTGCTTTTCCACTGATCTGCTATTACTTCTAAGCTTAATGTTTACTTAATTAATTCTTGAAGACTTGTGGTGAAATGTTTTTTTTATTTTGTTACACGATACTGCCGACAATGTTCTGAGCATATCTTTAGGCGAGACACTGAGGTTGTCATTAAAGTCCATGACCAAAAAGCATGTCGTCATTGAGCGCCCGATTTCCATTTGTGTGCATTATGAAGTATTTTGGTTTGTGCGAAATCATGAAAATGTATTAATATTAATCCATAGATGATTTCATTCGAATGTACACATAATTCCTGGATTGAATCGATACCCTCATCGCAGCTCACATCTCACAGCTCACAGCTCGCAGCTCGCAGCTATTGCAAAATCATATACACATGCTGAAGGACTTTCAAGTGTACATATGTATGTATTTGCATGTACATAAATGTGTATGTGCATGAGAACACTTCATCTTGTGGCAAAAAAGTAATCCGTAAGTGTGGCTTGAAGGACGTTGCCAGAAACAATTTACACAAAACCCTTTTTTCCGTTTAGGCCACCTTTCTTAACACATGTTCCACAAATATAATGAAAATATATGAAAAAAAAAATCGTTGTTCATATGTCGGGTATTATTGTATATCCATAACAAGTGCGTTTTTAAATACAATTTACTTTGTAACTTTTAACTTATTTAGGCGATTTCATTCGAACATTTTGATTTGTGATAACCGAGTGTTTCTTAAAAATACACAAATTTCAAAACAGGAATCTTAGCACCAAAACATACATAAATATAACACATTTCGTATACTAGAACTCCAGTAAACAAATACATGCATACTCGGGTTCCACATGCTCCACATAGCGCCTGCGCAGAACTTGGTGCACGTATCTTTGCTCTCATCTGTGTTGCCAACTATCGATAGCCAAAATAACAGACCAGCTTTCATAGAAACAGACAGGCAGACGCGTCTTTTCCTACTGATTTAGAATAAAATAGAATATATGCAGTATCTGAGACACATTCATTTAATTCGTTAGAAAGCTATAATATTAATCAAAAAAGTTTAGTTTATGTTGCGTGTAAATGGGTATTTCGTATGCGTTTATTATTATTTATTTACTTATTTTTTTAATGTCAATTAAAGCCAGTCGACACAAAAAAAAAAGAATACAAAAATTAATAAATATAATTAAATTATAAAAAATAATAAATATTTATAATATTTCTGGGGGCAATTAAATACAAAATTGTCCAAAATGTGTTGCATGAATTGGGGAAAACCCAATCAGACCAAAACCGAAATAGTATGAATTAGTTAGTTAGGTGCATGCGAAAATTGTATTCACAAGATTTAAAATTCAGTTTTTAATAATAGAAATGGAAGACTCTGAATAGATTAGATGATAGACACTATTATAATCATTGCACAGTACTCGAAACGGTTCGTTAGGAGAGGGTGGGAAGAAGTAACGAGACGGTCTATAGGGAACAGAAAAATTAATTTGGCTCATTAACGCAACGGAATCGATTTCGCCGTTTGGTAATTTAACTACAAAAATAACACCTAGCATAACTCGACGATTAGTTAAGGAGGTAAGGTTAATAAGGAGCATTATTTCCGTGTATGGAGGCAGCACATAGTCATAGCAACGAAGAGCAAAGATTCCAATCTACTTTGATAAATATGATATTGAGGAAACCACACACAAGATGCATATTCCAGAAGTGGGCGTACAAGAGAAGCGAAAAGTACTAGCGAAAAGGGTACCAGGACTAATTAAACCGAGAACTTGAAAGGCATTGTTGACATTGAATTTAATATATGACTTTGGAATTTTAACTTATGATTAAGAAGCAAATCCAAATCATGTATTTCAATCAGTCTATCATATGGCATCCCATCGAGCGTGTAACTAACAAACTGAAGAGAGCTACTATAAAATGACATGAACCTAACCTTAGAGCAGTTCTAATGGAGTAAATTCATTTTACACCATGTCAAAAATTAAAGTAAGTCCGGCGCATTGCGCTTATTAGTTAGTTAAGAATTTAAACTCGGAATCCTTTTAACATTAATTCTTAATATAGGTTTATATCATATATATTATAATCAGATCATTATTGACACAAATATATATATATAATATATAAAACTTCTGGGCTAGCTTTTCCAGCATGTCCCATATCATTTCAATATTTGTTCAATATTTTTTCTTCTATGCAGATCAATGGTAAAATAATTCCAAGGACTGAAATATAGACCTAAGTGGATATAGCTTATTAGATCGGACTATTATAAAGGGATATTAAATTCGGATATGAGAAGTTACTCCATAAATGGTGTACGCATTATGGTCCCTGAAGAGGACTTTCTTGCTTAAGCAAAAGCTATAATAACAAAGAATTTATATTAGTGCATAGATTTTCACACTTAGCAGCATTATTTCAAAAAAAACTTAATATTTGAATTTGCAGCCTCAGCCTTATATATGATCAGCCTTGATTATTTGTAAAATGCTATCTGCAGAGAAAAGAATTTGTTTTAAAAGGACTAAAAATACGATAATTTATGAATACACATTATCTATTAAAAAATGATTACTGTATTGGATTAATACAGTAATCGTCTTTTAAAAGATAATATGGTCAACTCATAGACATGAATATGATGTATTTAAAATTCCAAATAATAATAGAAATAATTAAAATAAAACCAAAATTATGAATTTGGAAGGCCACCAAGTTTCAAATTCAACACAGTAGGAAGATAGTCCCCAAGGCTTGATTCCCCTTTGCAAAGGTTTGTACTTGTTAAGAACCTTTAAATATTAATTCATTAAATCCGTATTCAACACTAAATCGCCGAGCTTAAGCTATAAGCCCACATTTGAGTGTTTTCGCGAATGCTGATGAACGTTTCTGTCTTTGTGATATTGTGATTTTCATAAAACATCTTTTTACTCCGATGCTGAAGGTATTCTTGAAGGATTGGCTCATAAAATTCATGGCTCTTCTAGCCTCGTTATCAGAATATAAAAATATGTTTGGTGTTCAAAGTAATGAACATAGTCTGGCACCTCAGTCAGCGCTGAGGCTATAGTAGAGTATATAAATGTCTAAATTTAATCCGTCACAAGAAATATTTCACGTTTTAATTTCTCTAATTCCATGCTATTAGCCAGCACTAAACGCTAAACTAATCGATAAAGGTACCAATCTACACCAACTCGAATCACAAAATATCAGAGAGTAAAGTGGCGGACAAGCAAGAAATGGGACACAGAAACCCCTAAGAATATCCATATTATGGTGTTGAATATACCCAACACGCCAGATGTAAGTCAAATGTCTTTTAGGCAGCTACAAATAAAAATGGGGAAGAATATACTTAAGAATACTTACCCAACAATGCGGTCTAAAAAGTCACATATCTCATCTAAACTAGATATAGTCTGGCTTTAGGCAGAAAAATATGTGTGTCAAATTTATTGAAAGATTTAATAAGCTTATAGGACAGAGAAACAATCAATCCGACAAAAGATTCTTGTATTCGTGCGAGCATTAGGATTGATAAAACAGATATAGGCTCAGAAGTGGCACAATAATAATAGTAAATAATAATAATAAACCAATAAATTGCTGGTTCTCAATCTTACAAGGGTCAACGGGCAATTGGGTTGGACCTACAAAAAGACTACAAATCCAATTTTGTTTTGGTTTTAGAAGTTACCAGCAACACGACAACGTCATTTCCAATTTTTATAATGTTTTCATATTGATGCGTATCACAAAATAATTATTTTTACTGAATTTTTAGTTTTACATGTGGTTGACAGCTAACGGAAACGACATAAGACAAATATTTGGGGTTCCCTAAAAAAATCAAGGAAACGGAAAATTAGAAACGAAAAGGTGCGCCATATAAACCTAGGCCGGTAAAGACGATCTTGGGCACTGGAGAGTGATAGTTAGATTATTTGCTTGTAAGCACAATTAATTTCATTCAAAATCTTCAGGTGTCAACAGGCGTATTTTATTGTTTTAATTGCTTCTATAAACTGTTATATACAACTTCATATAATTTGAATTGGGAAGTAAGAATTATGGTCTAGTTATTTTCACTTTCTTAATTTCTGTAATTGAGGTGCCGAAACTTTAACTTTTCCAGGGATGTTTCTTGCAAGAGCTTCCTCTTTTATGCTTTTAAGTAAATCCTTTTCGCGACTATTACAGGCTTTGTCCTTTGAAAAAATACTTAGTGCCAATTTAGCAGCTTTTCCTCGTTTTCCAGTTCCGGGAGTCAGCTTCACCTTAAACCTGAAAATATTTGATTTTGCAAAATAAAATAAAACCATTAAAAATAGAATCGACAGTGCTTCAGTAATGAATAACCCAATGATTTTGGGAAAAACTTTGTCTGGGAAAAACCTTCTAGGATAGATATTTCAAAATAAGTTTGAAGTTCATTATATGAAAGTTATATGATGTACAAGAGTTTACCACAATTTATCACCTCTCCCTTCCCCCTTAATAAATAAATCACATCGTGAAAATTTCAAGATTTGGCTCTCGTAAATATTTTCTTTGTTAGTATTTCTCACTCTCTTATTAAGTTTCTTACTAGATTCTGCATAAATCGTCGCATGGCCCGAGCCCAGAAAGGTGAACTTGCCTCCTCTCCTGGCTAGATTGGCAAAAACTTTATTTCTCGGAATACCGACGTAACCTGGTGCTCAATATATACATACTCTATTGGTCTTTCCTAGTTTATTATAGTAACAAAAATATACAAATAAAGCCGATGATTGCCACATACATCAACTTTGCATCAGTGCAGAAATCCTCAATTTCTAACAGCTTAGCAGTTCGACAACTTTCTGACGGACATTGATTTGGAATTTCCGGTAAATAACCTCAGCAAAAATTGGTATGCACGTATTTCCCATATGAATAGTCTTAAGAAGTTTAGTTTATATAGATTTTTACAGCATTTGAACTTGTTTTGACTTGGTTCAATACTTACTTATACTGCTGCAATGATTGATAAGGAGCGACAACTGGAATGGCAAATAACAGTTCATCATCATCAAGGGGCACTCCAGTGAGGGTATCCAGCAGATCGGCGTCAACGATAACGGGCGCATCGTCGTTTTCATCTATTTCAATTTGATTTTTGGCAATGGGTGCGTCCAAAGTTTCGGTCGGATTTACTTTTAGAGTGTTGGGTTTCTCGTCTTCGTTGTCATTACTGGTGATCACTTTATCTTTTCCTGAGGAATTTAGAATCATCATTCGCATTTTGCGTTCCTCTTCGTCTTGATCCCTGTATTTTGATTTCATCTTCTTCAATTTTGCCTTCTGGCCTCGTTTTACTTTGGAAGCATTTATAGGCTCCGTCATTTCAGTCACGCTAGCTTGGGATCTCTCAATATCTGCTTTATCCGATCGTACTTTAGCTTCTCTACGCTTTTTGTTTGTTGTTTGAGTCTTCTTGCGGGATGGCCCTGCTTCTATTATGACTGTTTCCTCTTCGTTTATTATATTATTTTCTTGTGAAATTTCAACAGTTTTAGGTTTTGAATCCTCACGCAATAACTCTGTTTTGACCGTAATTCGGCCGGTATCATGTTCAACCTTAACTTCGGTGTCTGGAAAGGCATTTGCATTTGCATTTGCATTTGCAGAAACACAGTCTGCCTCGTTAGCTTCGCTTATTTCATCGAGTTCCGTATACGTAATTTCTGCTTGCTGAACTTTATCATCTTCATCAGCCACATCGTCTGTATTTCTAATTTTCCGTTCTCCCGCATGGCGTTGGACGAAGCCTTCTTCAAGTTTGAAAAGCAAACTAAGGCCCATTATCAGATGACACGATGGCAGAAAATTTTTTTTTCCACGAATCATAAAACTGCCTGTGCCCAAATATTCTCCACTGGGGGCCGTTTTACTAACTTGATTACTATAGACCCAATAGGAATTTGTGACGACTTTTGCGTCCCATGCCACGCTATATGAAATCGCCATTGTGCCAGCTTCTAACAATGTTTTGGGTGGAATATCCCCGCCCGTTGCATTGCGAATTATAACACTTGATGCGCCTTGAATATCGGCATGAACATATATATCTTTTGGCCGCATGTACCTATTTTGGAATACAAATACAAATTAAAATTTGGAATGAAAATAGACGGAAAAATGGATTTACCTTTTAACAATAAGTTCATTCTGCTGTGCATCCCGCCCTCCAATGACAAGGTAGTTCTCTGAACTAACAAACCAATAAAACTTCTCAAACCAAAAGACTTTGCGTGCCTTGGCTATATTTGATATAGTGCGCACTTCCTTAAGAGTTTGTTGTGTTTTACGTTCAGCTGATTTCAGCGCTTTCTGTGATGCGTCGATGGTTTTCTTTTCCTTTAGAGCCGCTGAACGCTTTTGGTCATAATATCGGCGAGCATTAGCCCAGGCGGATAATGCCAAATCGACATCAACTATGATCGAATCATCGTCATTACACTCGTATGGATCCGTAAGGAGTAACGATATGTGATTTATCTCTAACTTTAATTGCTTTATTGAGCTGGCAACAACATCGCCATTTGTTTGAGCCTCTTTTACCAGCTCTTGTATGTCTGGCCACGACAATTGACTGGCGATGGCTGACTGAATTGCCAAAATGGCCTTATCCACCAAACTTTGATTAGACGTTATTAATTCGGCTTTCCTTTTATCAATATCTTGTATTTTATTTAGTTCGTCCAATCGCTTTGTGTGATCCTTTTTGACATTAGAAAGCTTCTTCAGAGCTTCTCGCTCTTGCTGCAACGTTTTAATATCGATTTTTTGCGATTCTTGTGTTGAAAAAAATTCATCGACTGCTTCCATAAAGGTCTCATATTTTTTGAATGGCTGATCTTTGTTTTGGACAAACAAGTACGGATGGAACTCAACGTTTCGATAAAAATTTTCAGTATTTTCAGTATCCAACGGTTTTTCTTCTTTAACTTGAATTATATAGCCATTAGAGTTACCACTTTGTCCAGTTTCTATTATATCACGCGCGTCCTGCAAATAAAAGTCTAAATTAGTATCTGCACTGCAAGCTGATATGACGGAAATTATGATCGGCAAGTTATATATGGGTGGAGATTTCAGATTTCGATTTTTACATGATAATACTTAATTGTTTAGCAATATTTTATTATATTGTATTTAATGTGAATGCCTTCTGCCGTTTATCTACTTGGATATATGAGTATGAAATATGATTTGAAAAATCAGTTTAAGGTATTCGGATATCTGCAAAGCTCCGACAGCCGCCCTATAATGTATTTAATATGTGAACTTTAATTGTAAAAGTTAACCAATAAGTGAAATGTTTCTAAAAACTTTTTACAAATGTTTTTGAAGATTGGGTAAAAAACAAAAAATTGAATTAATAATATAACGTTATTACAAGAAACCCAGCATCTGCCACTAATAAGAGTATTGAATACTGGAATATGTTTTGAGTTTACATTGTCGCATGAATAATCAAATTTATTTCACTCAACCATTAAAAAACAAGAGAAAGTTGCTGCAAAATACTTGTATGCCGTAAGCAATACCAGCTGATAACAGGCAGCAATGAAAAAGGTGAGAGTAGCCAAGAAAATCCGATCTTTGAAGGAGATTCTTAGCGATCTACCTTCCAAGTTTGCCTTTAAAATTCAGGTGGATAGACTTTTGTGAATTTTGGATGGAGCGGGCGAAGTGGGAGTGGCCCAAAAAAAGCAGGTGTATCGGTTGGGGGAGGCGGAGTGGGTGTGGCCATCAAATTTTTTTAATCGATCGATCGAACAAGAAAAACCGATTTTGGCGATTATGGCCGAAGGTGTGGGCGTGGCTATACAACTTTTATCGATTCTCAAAGGAAGTTATTAATGTATGATCAAAAATAGTCTCACCAGTCGTCGGAGCAAGTTCCTTTTAATCTCCCTTTAATATTTGGTAACATTAGCTCTAAGATTGGGGGATGATATATGATTTAGCGAATCTTTCGCCATTCGCATAGTGATACCGGTAATCTACCCTTCCAATCTTAGGAATTTGTGGATCGATTATGATGCTATAACTAACATTTAACTAATACAAACCTTTATTGCCATCATTAGTTTTTGCAGATCGGTCACTAAGTCAAATAACTTAGTTTTACAAGTTTTTTGATTACGCTTATTTTTTTTCGGATTTTGTGTCTTCGTCATTTCTTCTTTCGTTGGTTCGTCAACATCAGGCGAAGAATTCACAATGCAATTTTCTATTCCGTGTTCGACAAGGACGTGTTCAATTACAGCTGGGCCACAGTCTAAGATTGGCATTAAAATACTCCTCAAACTTTCACCACCTTTCGAATTCTCTATTATTTGACGCAGTTCGTCTTCAGACATAGTTTCGCTGTTTCCCTCTTTTGCCCGTTCAATTGGGTATTTTTCACGCATGGCAAAGCGAACACTTTCCCCTTCAGTGTGCGGTCGCAGGATGTAAAGTATGGTCTGCTCATAATCAGTTAAAATGACGTTTCCACGATCATACAGCTCCAACAGAACATGATAAGCAGCTTCTCCAGTGCCAAACTGGAAATCAACAATTCTGTCCGCACCCAGTTGACGTACATGCTGAAGTCGCTTATTTTTCAAATGCTTTCTTAGCTTCATGCTGAAGCCCGACGGCGCTACATTTTTGGGCCACTCAAAGGCAGTTGTGTGAAATCGAGTGCCAGACTCAATTAACAATGTCGCCTTCTCCGATGCTCCACTTCCATGAAGTCGGAACAGATACGTCTTGTTGTCAATGTCATATATTTGGTTCACGCGTAAGCCGACAAGCCTATAATTAAAGTTATAAAGAATTTAGAATTAGTTATGCATTAAATTCACTTGAATAAATTAACTCTTGTAACGAAATTACAACTTTGCAGTCGAACTTCGTTGTACTCTAAACACCATGAAGAGTAACACCTTTCACAAATCCCTCCCTTAGCGCTACAGTTACCAAACTTGGAAGCAAGATTACTAAGAGACTCCTCCAATATTTTCATCGGCCACTTCCACTCCCGCCGCCAAATTCACAAAAATCTATATCTTCCGCAACTTTAAAGGCTACCCTGGAAAGACCGGTATTTCTTTACTACATCAACCGTGTTCTGAGGCACCTGTTATCAGATGGTGTGACTTATTGATATCGGAGTATTTATCAGTCGATGCAACTTTCTCTCTAGTTTTGTTAGAAATAGCGAAAAAAAAAACATTTGTTGTTCACTCCATTTCAGGTGGTTTGTAGATATACAACTGTTTGCTACTCGATCTTATTGAAATTTCGAATTGTTGACATTTGATAGTTGATTACTAGTTATATTCGAAGGCTATATCTTTAAAAATGTGATATTTATTTTTATCAGAAATCGAAGAGGTTTCAATCAGTCGAAATCAGTGAAATACTATAACTGTAAATCAAAATATCAAATATTTATAGTTTCGCGTGCTATGTATTAGACGGATGGACAGATAGATCTGTTGAAAAATATATAATTCGCAAAGAAATCTTTAACTTATAGTGAAATACCCAAAAATATAAATTTTTACAAAGTAATTGTCGGTTCGGCTATTTGTTTTTTGCAACTTTATAAAGAGTTCAACGGAAAGTTGTCTCATGCTTAATTTAATGCACAGATTGCAATTTAAAGGAATTTCTGCAGGCTGGATAAATTTTAGATGTAAAATCAAGTTCAATCAACATATTTAACATACCTCTGAAGCTCGGCAACACCACATATGATATCGTAAGAATTAAACCGTATTTTCATGGTTTATTGTTGATTGATTTACACAGTCGTCTCTTTTACCTAAAATAAGGATTAATATTTTTTTAAATAATAGTTAATAACAATAAAGAAAAATAATACTTTTCGTTTTTTTATACAATTAACATCTTTTTATACTCTAAAACCGAAGGTATCATAGTATATTGCAAACAGAAGTCAATACAATATTGTGTCATGGCAGGTCTTGGAGAAACACTTTACCAATACCACTGCACACTGGCTAATAGGTATTCATGCAACCAGACGATGGAGAGCAATCGATTCATCACTCCCTATGTCGCAGTCCGACTCTAGGAGAATACAATTTCTAAGATCTGCTTTCTTCTCGCACTTATCTAAGCTCTCCGATATCCATTCAAGACCACTACAAAGCTTATACAATTCCCCATCCGGTAGCACAAGGATAAAATTAAATTACTAAGGTAAGGAGCATATTTCACCATTGAGCCTCCATCCGTTTTAGTAAAATTACAGCTTTTACTTTATTGCAAATTTTCGGACTACCTTTTGCAACTTTTTTCTTTAGAATATGCATATTGGATTTATGACAGGGCTCTGAGGTAGAGTGTCCAATACTATCCCACATACATATAGACGATAAATCCTTATCATATTAGCCTTATGCATATGGTTATTGTTGATTATATTTCGAATTTGATCTATTGCCATTGGATAATCGAGTATTTCTTTTTTCTGTCGAATGTCTCTTCCGAATTTGTAAATATCAAGCAGCATGCATATTGCAATTGCTCGATTTGCGTATCATAAATGAAAATGGATAGTTTTTTTTAAGCTTTGCTTTAGTATAATGTTTCAAGTCAGCCGCCAGACTATGAATGGCTTATAACCGATTTTGATTCTTTATCGTCATTCTGAAAATCAGCTGCCTTTTTCACATGAGCGAACAAATGCCTCGTTTCAATATTGCAGCTCTGTTTTAAAATCGACCAAGTTAATTGAAAATTAAAAACTCCATATAAAAAATGGTGTAAGACAGGTCGCGACATATTTCTTTTATTTTTTGAGGCGGCAATCCATACATGTGTTGTTTCGCCGGCGGCTATCGGGAAACCACCATAAGTGAAAATGAAAGAGGAAAGGGCATCGAAATGGAACAAGTAAATTATGAGAGAAAAATAATTATAACAGCCAAGAAAAACGTGCACTTAAATCTAAAAACAGGACTTGATTACGGAGAGCAGCGAATTCTTGCAACCCTGCAATGTGTCAATGCTATTGACGAACAGCTGTAAAAAAAAAATGTAAACGCTCATATTTAACGGGATCAGCTAAAAAATATTTGACAAATCTTTTGCAGTAGTTGTCAAAACACGTGTTTAACAGGTTAAATAGTCAAAACTATTGGTTTTCGCTTTTTCCAAATTATTGAAATCGCTGAACGTTGTCTCAAGAACGCTAAATTGATCAATACGAAGAAAAAAAAGATGCCATAAAATTAGCACTCATTTGTGCAAAATAAATGGATAGATATCGCTTCTTGTTTTGTCATAACATTTTCTTGACATTCTGTATATAATATGTATATGGACACTTCGATTTGCTCGAAAGAAACACGCTAACTAAAATATTACTTTCGAACTGCTTTTACACCAAATGTGAAGTGGAAATATAAAGGCAACAACAAGTGAGTGTTTTGGTGGCTAAGCAGAAAGTATGCGGTTCCTTTTACGCTTCATTACACCTGCAGTTCTGCGACACTCACACATATACATACATATGTACACAAGATGGTGAAATTGACTTATCTGTTGACTTACATGTTCTACTTACTATATTATGCTTCCACGACTATTGTTATTTCGATTATAAATGTTCTATGCACATTCCGGCAGGGCTGCGAAATTTATAACGATATATGTACATTATATCGATATATAGTCAAATGAAATAAGTTTACGTGACAGCTATGTTTTAACATCGAATCGAATATTGTGCGATATTTCAAGCTACTTAGAATTTACTATTAATTTTGTTTTTAACAATAATTGAAAAGCTAACCCTACTTATATATATATTATAGTCTTTAATATGTAAAGATTTCGAATCAGAAACATAAAACACGAATCATACTCGTTGCTCTGCTCGTTGAAACTACTTCCAGAGCCTAAAGAGATCAAAGTGAAAAACCCCTCACGCGAAAATTTTGCCGCGTATTGTAAAATCAGTTAATTTTTTTTTTGATTCAATCTTAGCTACTTTGCTTGTTATTATCGCTGGCTGAATTTGTTGTGACAACAAACGATTCCTTTCCTAATTCCTAAAATTGAATATTGGGACTGAACTAATTTATTTTCATTTTTCTTATGTTTTTACTTCGACAAGTAAATATAAAGACTCAATTATTTTTAGGCAAACTACTTTCTAAATCGCAAAACGGTTCAAAAAACAACTAAATGTCAGATCGCAAAACATAATCGTTGCTTTTAATTATGTCCTCTCACAATTCGCGAACAACGGTTCAAAAAGTGATATGATGATGAATTGTGTACTTAAATATTATTTATTATAAAAAATATAATAACCAAATATCGAATATTGTGGATACGTCTCTTCAAACTTTTCGCGGGTATTCCTATTTAATTTTCGAAAGTGATGGCATTTTGTTTGGAAACCACCGATGAATTGAGCTGACCAAATCAAGGTATCTTAATGCGTCATTAAGTTCTAATTTCGATACATCGATGTTTATTTACGTAAATCCCTATCTCCGGTGTTAGAAGCTTTTCTTTAGCACAACCATTGAAAAATTGTTGAAAAAAACGAAAATAAAAGCTTCGCATTTTTTAAGAATTCCAATCTTGTTAACATTCGTCGTGTATTGTAATTGAATATCTATAATTTAGTTAGGTTTTGTAAGCTCGGCTTGCTCAAAAATAATAATAATAATATATCAGCATATAGTAGTTTTCATAAATGTACAAAGTAAATAATTAACTATAGATAAACTGTTCTAATTTCCTTGTTACTTTCTTTTACAGGCATTATGGATAATGACGAAATGGTCAAACTTACATATCTCAGTAAATATATTTTATTTATTGAATATATAATAGAAAATGGAGAGAAAAACATTAAATTCAAGCAAATTATTAAATGGATTGAATCAAACGCAAGGTATTTTTACATTTAAATAACTACATCAAATCAGTAAGCAGACATTACAATTGAGGCGGCAAATCGTCAACAAAGTGATTCAGTTTTTTTTTCTGAGTGTGAATCTGAGTCGAAATTTTTGCAGGCGTGTCTAGCAGCGAACGCAGGTCATCATTTGACTTTCCTGCGACAACATCGCGGGTAAATAAAAATCCCAGCCTTTTATGAATTCAGATGACTTATCCTGTCATTGTGTTGACCAACAGGAGGCTTAGTACTAAAACTGCTTTTAGATTGGATGTTTATGGTACTCTCTCTGACCGAATGGACAGTAAAACTTTCAATGTCCCTATTTTCGTGTGCAGAACTAATAAGTCGATTTGACTTTGCCACAGTACATATGATTAGACGAGCACTCTCGACTAACGCAATCTGGCTCGTTCAATATCTGATATCTACCTGCACGCGTAAGCTCTGTTTTTTGTGATTTCTTATATTAAAAACAAATCGGAAAATAAAGTAAATACAAGGTTAATTAAACGAATCTAAAAGCTTCGTTTCATATTGTTTCCTTTTTATAAAATTCTTTGAAATATTTTATTTTTGTTTTTTTTTTAGGTTAAAAAGAAAAATGGCTGAGCAAATTGACAGAATCCTTAAATTGCAATATAAAAAACTGCTGCGGCAAAATAAGGTGCGTCTAAAAGTATTCATTTCGACTATAATTCAAAAATATGTCGCTATTTTTACAGCCTTTGCCAGGATGGCTTCACGAGCTCTTCAACGATCAAGTTATTCAAATAGATTTGGTCAGTTCGGAAAATGAGGATGATGACGCTGCTTGTAATATGGAAAGCACCGCAGAAATATCCCATCCAAAAACGGATATATTGACGATTGATAAAGAATTGCCAAAAAGAAGTCTGGAACTTCAACTATATATGAACCCAGTTGTGTTATTAAATAAACAGACGCCGTCGAATGTGGAGCGAATAACAAATAATTCCGAGGGACTTCAAGAAAAAAGTCCTGAACTCCTAGATGTCATTTTAGTTAAATCAAATAATCAGTACTCGGCTGAGAGTGTGAATTATCGACCACCACCTAAAAGAAACAAAATTGATGGTGTCTGGGTGTGCAACAACGACTCAACAATGATGGAACGAGACACAAAGATTTGTATTATATGCAATTCTAAGCCGCTGAATCTCACAAGGCATTTTATACATATGCATAGGACGGAATCCTATGTTTCTCGCTTGAGCCAAGAGACTCTAACATGTCTGCGTAATACCAGCTCATGTATGATGCCTCTTGACGAGCTAAATGGTGGAGATATTGATAGTATTGAGGCTGTCAAATTTATGGTCATCTGCCCGTTTTGCGACACTCGTGTAACGGATGTTTTTACGAATTTCTATAACCACTTTTCATCCCATACGGGTGAATACGCTTATTGCTGTAAATATTGCAAGCTGAAAAGACCGTACTGCCAGGATATAATGGATCACCAAATGCGGTCAAAAAAATGCAGTGATACAGGTGCACTAACAATATATTCATACAGCTCGAATCGGGGGATTATTCATATTTTTCGATGCACCTTATGTAATTTTGTACAACTGAATTCAGCAAACGTGGCAAAGCATATTCTTGATCATCATGGTACGCATTACGGAGAAAGCTCTATTGAAAAACTAGTTATTGCTAGAATTGATGTTGAAAATTCGGAAGCTATTTCAACATCGCCAACCACATAAAAAAAGACACATGAAAATAAATCATGTTAAATGTTTTTGAAACTTTTATATTATTATAAAGCATAAATAAATAGGAATTAAAAGCTTAAGTTCCCATATGATTTACAAATGATTTTGTGTAAATAAAATAAGTAAATATGAAATTATTGATGTGTCTAAAGAATGTAAAGTTAAGAATTAAAATATTTAACAGTGTTGACACTTTTTAATAGCTTTATTTTGAATTAAAGGTAATCCAGGAACATTGTAATGTTTAATAGTAATATATTTTGAGGGCAACTGTTAGCATTTTGTTCACAGCACTTGGTTTTGTTCATATGAAGGTTTGAAATCACCGCTAAACCTTCTCACAACAAGAGCGAAAAATAAAAACGATCTTTCACGATAAGTGAAAGTTATGTGAAACGAATGAATAGCTGCAGCAGCCGTTGAATCGGTAAACTCCCTTTATCGAGAGAGAGAGAGAGAGAGAGAGAGCGCGCTGTACAATGGGAGCGCTGCTAACGCTGGCTGCTGCAGCTCAAACTTGACTTAAAAGAGTGTGCATATGTAATTGCAACTAACAATAACCTATTCATGTTATCCTCACAGGGCACGAAAGCATACCAGCGTACTTCCCTCGTTACAAGACTATATTTTAACAGAATCCTTAACAGGCAGCAGGCACATCTGTTGACGGCTTCTTGCTAGTCCGCCTTACAAAACGGTTGTAGTTCAGCCTCGCGAGGTTTGCTTCCGGTGGAGAGTCGCCAACATTTAGATCGCCAGGATTTTCTGAAATTGAAACTAGAGGTCGAGAATTATTACTCGCCGCATTTTCTTTGGGATTTGATGTATTTGAATCGTCGGATTTCTTCGCAGCTTGGTGTGGGTGCCTCGTCAAAAACTGCACGTGGAAATCCAGCTCCAGCATATAATGTCAACAACGAAGTTTGTCGCAGACATTGACCACCACCTGTGACTACCCAGCTATGGCAATTCTCTTGCAACAGTGGCAGTCCACGTACGAGCCTGATCTGCCCAACACACAGAAAAAGGAAAGGCGGGCTGACTATTCGTAATAGTAGGTGTGACCAAAGGCAAAATCTCCACATTTTGCACCTTCAGTGCGAATACTAGTGCCCCAAAACCAGACACTAAAGCTAGGCTAGATGTGATTCCATTTTGGAATGCTACAAAGGTTCTTTTATTGGTGTTTGAGTTTTGACTGTTTATTTTTTTAGTGGAAGGATATCCCATGATATGCTTGAGGTTTTCTACCTTTTGGCATCGCTTCTCTAAAAAGACGTAAAACTACGGAGCTGAGGATATTTCGTCCATCGATGCTTGAGTCCAAATATCCAGCTTTTATAGCAGCATGTGAATAACCATACATCCAGCAATTTCCTGCGATCTCCAGTGAGCGCATATGCGAGTTGACCTTATCCGAAAACTCTCGAAATAATCTCCTTGATATGCAATTGACACACAAAACGCTTGTTATTAAAACGTTTGCTTATACGGTCGAAACGAATCTAAGGCTGATGCACACTCTCATCGGAAGCGACTGTGGTTGTGGTCCTGCTCAGGCTTAACGCTCGCACGAAATTGCAGCTAAATGCAGAAAGTAAACGGAATAACAAATGTACGAAGAAAGGACGGCTTCTATGTATGGCCAAAACACAACTGCTTATGCATCGACATACAAAGGTTCTATCGATTGTTTTAATTAACAAAATTAATTTTTTGGATTTCGAAATAACTTAATCCTTTGGATCTCAATCCATTGAACTCTTAGAATACAGAAAGTTTACTTTAAGGGATTTGCCTCTAAGACTGTTCAAGTCATTTTCCCTTGGTTCCTGAATATGAATCTTAATTGTAATTATATCAAATGGTTAATGAATATAAATATTATTTTCTTAGTTCTATCTCATGGGCCTTAAGACTTAACTCGTGCTGGTTGTCTTGAAAGCTGGTATATCATAGCAGGTATTTTTTCAATTACTGATCATGGCTTTGTGTATTTTACACCCATAATACCCTAGTGGGGAGTTTCAATCCCGTCTCATAAGTTTTGCTAACAAAGAATTCGCTAATGCTGTCTGTCTCTTAGTAGAAGCGCATTGGTTACCGTGTCCATTTTGAACTTTGGACTCACCTTTTATAATTACACCATGGACTGTTTTAGAAATTGTTGTCGGAGAAACACTGACGAACTCACCACATTGAGTTTCGTTTTTGGAACGTGGAAATAGCTAGTAATCGTAATGGGCATTTCACACATGGAACGTATGGGATTTTCCCAACGATCTGAAGCACCTGCAACAAATATCACAGCTGTGAAAATTATTGCGCAAAATAAGTAATAATAAGTGATAAATTGACTTTGTTGTCGATGTTCTTAATCAGTTGCAATCCAAAAGAAGACAGAAATCGATATTGAATAAATGACAAAAATACTAAATGCAATAAAATCAAATGGGAATATCCCCTAGATAGGTTTCGAAAGTTTATGTGTGAATCCAGACATAATTTTAATATATCACTTCATTTAAAATAAACTGTTGTAGAAAATTCAATGTAATTTCAAAATATATAACGGAAATTTTGCGTAATAAATAAATAAATAATTTATAGTCGGTGGAGACCAAATTGTACATCATTTTTCATCTATTCAATTCATTGCAATTAGAATTTACTAACATAGCACATTTGTTAGTTGCAACAGTTAGTCGGCTTCGATTAATAATCGTCGACGAAACTTAGCTCCGATATTTGTCGATAAGAAATATCCGATGATAACTTGACGCACATGTTCGTTGCTGAAGTCCGCTCAATAAACCCAGTTCGAGAACTGGTTGCTGGGCAGATTCGAGTGAAGTGTGCTAGGAAAATTTAATCTTTCTGTAAGATTGTCATCTTCAAGGCAACGTTTCTCATTTTATTTCTTTGACAAAATGGAGAGTTCGGCCAATAATCGCTATGAACTATTATTTATGGACGATGACGGAGCAGGTGGTGTCCCAATTCTTCCCGACAAAAAGAAAACTGATCAGAGCGTAAAAAAGAGCGAAAAGGAAAACAAGTCGAACCCAGTCAGCAATAATAAGAATAAGAACAATGCTCAGACCAAAACAGCAAATGTGAATTCCGCCCAAAAGCGAAATGGCGCTTCGAATACCATCAAAGAAATGCGCCCACGAAATAATCGCGTTAATGTGACTCAGAATAATTCTTCCTTTGCAACCGAATACAACACTGAACTTCCACAACGTCAATACAAAGATCGCGACAACAAGTTCCCAGCACGTTTTCGGTCCAACGAAAAATTCGGGAAACGGGAATTTGACCGGCAATCTGGCTCTGATAAAACAGGTAAATAAATAAATATTTAGTATAAGTATTTTATGTTTGGTGCATTACTGAAAGATTCCAGTTTTCTAAGATATTTGAAGTTGGTGCAGAATGTTTATTTTAATAGCATCTCAAATGTTATTTTTTCTTATACATTACACAAAGAAGAACTTTGATTTTATGCATCGATTTCAGTACTTAGGAAAGTGTTCTAAAAGCACTTAGGCTGTTCACTCGGCAAAGGTTTTGTTTCTTAGGAGAAAAACACGTTTTCGTACCCTTTTTTTGTGCTCATCTTCGGCTGATTACGAGAACGTTCAAGCACGAATAACACTCGAAAAGGGAACCAACTTGCATGATGACGGTCGCACCTGAGAGCCAAAGAATTACCTAAAAAATACCAAAAGATCGTGTTTTTAAATTAGGAAAACACTTGTGCTTTGTTTACAAAATATTTGGCTGGCTTTCATTTGCTGACAAAAAAATAATTGGCGGGATTAGATTGTGCACAAGAGAATTGTAATATAAAATCAATATTTGGATTCATTGATTTAATCCAAGTTTACAGATTCCGCTTGTTTAAATGGAGTTTTTTTTTTTTATTTTCGATGACTGAATTGCATTTTTCATTATTTGGTCTGAAAATAGGTTTTGGAATGCAAAATTGAAAGGAAAGCAGAATATTTGATTATTTTTTTTTTATTAGAGCTAATTCCATATAAATAACTTTTAGGGTCTTCGAGTACAAAAAAACGCGAAAAAATAGGTCTCAGCTTCACTCCGCCCTCCTGTAATTGAATAACAATGTTTGATTTTCGGGAAATGTGAACGTTTTATTTAGAATATGTATGAGAGTCGGAATTGATCTTGATTCATGACAAAAGTTGCAGAATTATGTAAAATGTTTTTTTTTTATTATTATTTATTTAATATCAACTAATGACTCGATACAAACAAATACAAAATGTAAAAAAATGATTAAATTAAATTAAAAATAATGGGGTATTTAAATGCAGAATCTTCCAACATTTGCTGCATTGATTGGGGAAATCCATTTTAATTTAAGTGTTGAGCATTTAAAACATAGTTTTCTTAGAATTGACTCATTGATAAACTTTTTTGTTTTTTGCTTTTGCAGGAATTAAACCAATCGATAAACGTGATGGCGCTGGCGCACACAACTGGGGCTCTGCCAAGCAGGACATCGAGGACCATAAGGCTGAGGGCGCCGCCGTTCCTGGAACAGACAAAGAAGAGTCTGCGAATAATGAGCAATCTGGTGAAGCTACAAGTAATTTGGTGGAAGATGAGGAGGCAAAGCAGATGACTCTGGATGAATGGAAGGCGCTTAAGGATCAGCGCGCCAAGCCCAATTATAATCTGCGAAAAGCCGGCGAAGGTGTAGATAACTCCGAATGGAAAAAGATGATCGTATTGAGCAAAAAGAAGGGCATTGGCACTGAAGATGATGACGAAGAACTCGAGTTCGACGCCTCAATGTATCCGCAGCGTGTTGGTCGTCTGCAGCGCATTGTCGATATCCAATTCAATTTCAATGATGGTCGCAAATCGGGATTCCGCAAAGGGATGCGTGGTCCTCCGGCTCGCGGTGACCAGCATCATCGCCAGGAAACGGCGCCCAACAACAACAATGGATTTGAAAAGATGACTTCCTATAATAAATTCGGAGAGAAAAATCGTTCGGGATTGAAAACACTCAAAGTCGATGATGAAATTCAATTTCCCACTTTGGCCTAAGGCACTTTTACAGCCAGATCAGATATTTTCACCTAAATATTTTAACATATAATCTTAAGATATTCATGTTAAGGAGGGTTAATCACGCTGCTTAACATTTATATATGTAACATGTTGTGCTTAGCCAAAGTCCTTAGGATTATATGGATGACTTTTGAATTTTGTACTGAATTTACGCATTTAAATACGCAATTGAAAATAGTATAAAATGTTGAAATAAATATACTATATTTAAATACTGAAATCTATTCTCTTCTCCCCATCTGCAAACACTATAACATATTGGCTCAACTCTGACGGACAGACTGCAAATTTGGATTAGACGTACCCGACGACCCCATAGGACATATACATATATATATATATATATTTATTTATATTCTTGACCAATGTCACTAGCCGTGTCGATTTTCATAGCTCCTTTCATAATAGCTTCGATTCCTTTGAACTCCGTCAAATTAGTCAAAATATACGGTATACTCCATAAAGCAAAACAAAAAAAAACAGAATGCAAAAAGCATGTAAATTGACCATGGAACATGGTTTATATTTTATTTATTTCTAATGGGGGTTATTCAACCAAATACTAAACATAGTATATACATGTATATATACATATATATATATATATATATATATATATATATAACAAAATGTTTCAATTGGAGTGCTACGTCCGCCAGGGGGCTTGAAAATCGATAAGATCGACAATCGCAAATAGATAAGACCACATATCTCCCGCAATTTTAACGCTCCAGTCACCAAATTTGGTTGCTAGGTTGTTGGCGATGTCCTTCAAACTTGTCATATATCACGCCCACCTCCGCACCCCCCAAGTCTCCCGCCCTGAAAATTTGTAGTGTTTATATCTTCCACAGTTTTTGAGTTAGAGCCATTAAATTTGGTAAGTATATTATTGGTAGCCGCCTCTAAAAATCGATATAAATATTTCAGAAAGATTACTAGGTAGGTAGATCAGACTCTGAAGACCCTTGCAACACCTTAATAAACCTTTATGTTGTTTTCGGAGATGGAAGTATTTCCCTCTTAATCAGTTTATGCAATTTACTAGTCTTTTCTAAATAACGTGCTGGACATAAATATTGCTCCTAACATCTTTTATGAGATTTGCATTCCTAAATGGTTGGATTGCCTTGTCTAGAGCGAAGCCAAACTCTTTTCTTCGAAATTGTTAATGCTCTTTGTAAGCGAAAGTTTACTCGGGATCTTACGCATTTCTATAATTCCTTTAATTCAAAACTCAAATCGACAAGTTTGCCTTCTGCGTTCTCTCTTCTCTCTTGAGCACGGTGTACCTGATCCATTGCAGAAGCTTTTCAATCTATTCCTCTGCAGTCTTTGAATCTGTTTGGAAGGAGTCATTTATTATTTATTTTCACAAAATTGTGGGAAGTTTGACAAGCTTTAACCAAGAACCCAATATGAGTTAATTAAAAAACGATATATCCCTTCCAAATTGCTTGAATGAGCAAACTGATGTCATTTACACAGACTTCAGTAGATCATTCGATTCCCTCAACCTTGACCTTCTGCTTTATAAGTCTGGATACCGACTTATTCCAAGAGTGTCACTTCAGTAGACTACCTCGAAAAGGGTTCACGTTACTTCGGGTACCTCAAGGTGGTCACGTTAGGCCCTTATTTTTGAACCCTTTTTATTATTGACATCCCGTCAATCCTTTCATATTCACGTACGCTGATGATGTGATACTTTTCCTCTAGTAAACCGATCATCTTCATCATACTCATCTCCAAGATCAGTATCTTAATTGTTCAAAATTGATGTTTATGCATTTTTGTTTCAATAGACCCCATACTCGTATATCCACATATACGATTGGCAATCTCAATGGAAAATTAATGACGTCAATGGTGTTCTCAGCTGACCAATAAAAATTCTCCACGTCTGCTTACTCTATCCAATCTCCATTTGACATCGTGCTCCAGCAGGCTTCTTATTAATCATCTGTCAACACTTCTCAGTTTTGTCCGAGTGGGCTGCGTCTGGATTTCCCCAATTCTTGCAATAAACATTGCACCATTTTACAACTGAATACTTCAACATTTATATATTATTTCCATATCTTAGTTATTTTTTCCTTCACTTCATGTTTAAATTTAAATTTGTATTTATTAAATTTTTTACATAAACTGCGGACTGTTTTTAATCCACATTAACAAAATAATTAAATTCTAAATCAGAGTGCATTTTCAATTCAAATAATAATTAGAATTTTTCTAAAACTAAATAACTTTTATAAATTAATATGATTTATTGTTCAATTTCACTTTTAATCTTAGTTAAAAACTCATTTATCCTATCCGTCAAGTAAACTTCTTTTTTTGGCTTTTTAAGACAAGTTTTCTCCGAATCCGTGCCAAATTGTACCTATAAAATAAATTCAACAACTTATTAGAAATAATTATAATTTAGAAACATTAGTAGTACTCACAAAATGTTTATATTCTGGAGAGGTGGATTCTAGTAATAAAATTCTATCTTCTATATTCTTAATGCGATTTAAAATATTGTCATCATCGGGGCTAACGCACATGTAAGCTTCTATATTTCGAAGACGTGAATTGCCCAGTTTATCTTCAACTAAATCGTCACAATCGGAAAGCGGTGTCATTAGCTTATTTAATTGGAGTGAATAGTTCGGCCGCACTTGTGGCCCACAGCAGTTATTCGCACGTCGTACTATTAAATAGAGAATTAGACACGTTTATTATTTATTAGCATTATTATTTATTTTTTTACAGATTTACCTTTTAGGTGTCCATTTGATTGCTGTTGTTTGACAAGAAAACTTTGAGTACGGGCACATGAAAACGTTGTGGTTTCTTCGCAAGGGATTTGGCTTGACTGTTGCTTGAAATCATTTATATTGTGCAGATTTATTTCATCTCGTTTCCGTTTCAAGAAACATTTGATACGCTTATTCAAATCGCTGTCATTGACGCGGATTTGAACTAATTTATCGGGAATATTTTCTATTGTCTGATCAATTTTGCAAGAGGAGAAATCGAATTTCCTCAAAGATGCTTTAGAATATTCTGTTGTATATTGAAAGAAAAATGTTAAAAGGCTATCCACTTTTTGTTGTTGTTGTAATTATTTCACTATTTGTGTACATGGTAGAATTTTATAAGTTCTTACGGGGCCAGGGGCACTCCATATTTTCCTTCCACTCTCCAATTGTGTCGTTTTCATATATCTCCTTTTTCCAGATGGGGACGCGTGATTTCAGTTGCTCTACTGCAAAAGTAACCGATTCCAAGGCGGCTGCGCGATGTGGCGCAGATGTGGCAATAACAACGCTTGCTTCCTTGACAGGAACTGTTCCGAGACGATGGTATATAGCAATATGTTTAAGATCGGGCCAACGGGCTCGCAGCTCAGAGCAGATTTTACTCATCTCCTTGAGGGCCATTTTCTCATACGATTCGTATTCCAATGATATAACCTATTGAAATACACAAATATGTTTATGTTTATAATTTGGAAGTATGAACCAATTTCATAAATAATAACTCGATAAATAATATGTTCACAAATGTTTATCGAGTAATATTTACATTTACAATTTAAAAGCATAAATCAATTTCACAAATAGACCTAATCAAAAATAATTATCTTACTTTTTTCCCATCGAAGTTGTCACGTGTTGTTCCCACAAAAACCGAAACAGCGCCGCAACTCTCTTCGATCAACAGGTTATGAATGAGATTGATGTCAATTTGGTTGTTAACTAATTGAATGTGATCCATTTTTGGTTGTTAGCCGCCACTTATTGGTGGAATTACGGCAATCTCGTCTCCTTGTTGTAATCGAATCTCAGCGTTTAGATCTTCAATGTAGGTTTCGTTGTGAGCTAGAATCAAGTTTTGACTTATTGAACTCAAGTTGAATTTATCTATCAATTGATTTAGCAAGTTCCCTGCTTTAACGACGCCTTCAACAGCAAATTCGGCGCGTGAAGTATTTGCTAGCTCGCGACTTTTTGCAAAAAATAATATGTTAATATTCACAAACAACGATTTTTGTTCAACGCTCATTTTTATGATGCGCCGTAGTGTTTAGTTCCGCATCGCTAAAACTAAGTTCGTTTGAACTTATCTTCAACGAGACCGGCTACAAGCTATGCATCCTCCCTGGTTTTCGTTCATTTAGAGAACGACAAGATATCATCACTGAATTATAGTCTAGAAGTTGAGTAAAGAATTTGAATACCAAAACTTTAGTTTGAATTAAATAAGTTTAGAATTGTGTTATTAATATTTATATTACATATTAAAAAAATTATTTTAAAAATGTATTAATTTATTTTTAATATCAAATAATGCGTCAAAATCAGAATATATAACGTTATATTCAAAACAGTTACCATGAATTTAATGAAAAGTACTTTTAAAAAAACAATACCGCTCATCTGTTTATATTAAGAAGCACCTCAAAAAATAGTAAGAATTTTTTTTACTTTGTGCAATAGTTGCGCACTTACAAAGCATATCGCTTTCACAGAACAGTGCAAGCTTATTAACATTTAATTACTCTTAAAAATCCATTTTTTTATCAGCGTTTCACATCATTGAAACGTACATTCCGCTTGCTGATTACGCATTTCAGAGCAAAAACTTATCGATTCATTTAAGGAAAACATCGATAATGAATGAAAGGCGAAAAACTATTGAAACTATTGTTTGTGTTGCTGCTAACAGCCCAGCTCTATTCTATCGTTGTCATCGAAATTTTCAGTCTGTCTTCGTCCTAGTGCACATAGCAAATTTAAGTTATTGCAAATTTGTTTGGAAATTCAATTCTAAGCTGAGCTGTTTTACATACATTTTTAACAATTACAACGCAAATAGAGAGAAAACAATTTTCTACGTATTTAATATATGTAAGGTATGTTTCTAATGCACACATGTGTAAACAGGCATATATATGGATATATATACCCAATATATATTTTGAATATATATATGCAATTTTCATTGTTAGGAACTTCACCTTAGGAACATTAACTGCCTTATTGGACCGTAAACAGTGGTTGGAGTCTGCTAGTAGCAGAAGGTTAACATATATTACAACAAAAACATTGGTAAGTTGCCACATAAATTCCTATTGTAGTCGCTGTTAATCGAATTGAAAACATAACTGTTTCAACTCTAACATGTGCACTTTTACTTATATGTACCCCATTTACACACATCACATATACGTCAGCGTACGTGTAAACAGGAAAAATCAATGCGTTTTGTATGACATCATGCTAAGTGCGTTCCCAAACGGCACTCCACAATTTTTTTTTTTGGATGATGCATAGCAACATTGTTAAATAGTTTATCATAATTAATATTCAACATACATTTGTTTTTTTTCTTTTGTGTAACTATGCAATTTCCAATAACGAATATATTTTGAGAAAAGTGTGTGTATGAAATATATTTCTATGCAAGTGCAAATGTAATAGGCATAAAGCATCTTCGACCAAATCAAGTACATTACTTATATATATCTATCTGCCACATATTTGCATCAACATCTATCTTTGATGAAAATGTTAGTCCAGGATTTCCACCAGGTCTGTGCTGGAAACCTTTCAATAGGGCTACATTCGAATGGGTTTTCGATCGATGCTTTCGATCTTGTTAACAAACAATATCGATAACATCGAATAATTGGTAAAACATAGAATAGCCGTTTGCCAACCAACTGAAATGATATTAAGACGATCATCATTTAGTGAGTATTTACAGTTTTGATTGTTTGTAAATATATAGACGTTGTGTATAAAAAAAAATATAAATTGAGTTTTAAAATGTATCCAAATTGGGCCGGTCAAATTAATCATAGTGAAGTTTTCTCAGCTCTCTGGAGCTGAATGTTTCTAAAACTAGATGTGCTATCATTAGCTTTAATATTATTAAATCATAAGAGAATATGATGATGATGATGTGTGTGTGACGTGTATTTAGGTGCAGGCTTAATCTAGGCTTTTCGCAGCATGTTTTTTATTCTCTTAGGATGTGTCTTTTTTTATATTGGACTTCTACCTACTGGCTGATTGATTTTAGAATGCCTTAAATTCGTTTAAATCTCAATACCACAATTCCACCAACATTCCAAACAGTTGCATATAAGACTAGAGACTGGAGACTAGAGAGAAAATAAAACGATCGATATTTTTTTTTTCCTGATAAGGCACGAATATTTCATTTCGAAGAATTTTATTTAAGAAACAAACTACATTTTATTTATTTCCTTAATGTGGACTAAAAACTATTCACAAATTAAAAAAAAAAACTGATAAAAATATAAATTTTCAAATTAAATTAAAAATTTAAATTAATATAACTGATATAAAATTTAAAGTAAATAATTAAATTAAAATTAAAAAATAAAATGATTTTCCTCCAGATTGAGGCAATTTAATGCGGTGTCTCGCTTTACAGCAGTACAATGTTTGCCACGCCCATTTTTATCCCCATTTAAGTTAATTTTTTATTGTTTACCTCAACTTGAAATTTTTCAGAAATTGAATATAATTTTTTTATTTTTATTTTAATAATACATTGAAATTAATGTAATTTATTTTTATATTTTTGTACTTCTCTGTGCCCATAGATTTTAGTCGACATTAAATAAATTAAAAATTAAAATAAAAAGTAGATGTTATGTTTATGCAGATATATATATGTGTACTTTCTGGTGTCGGAGGTGCTTCTATATAAAGCTGCGAAAAAATAGCGCCACTGTTACATATTTTATTGCTGATTCAAAAAACAAACAATTTTGAAATGTTTTCAAATAATTATTTTTTTAATATTATTTAGTGTTCCCACTATACATTTAAGGGGGTACTGCTCTTTGAATTCTCCTCATATACTTCTCATATATATATATATATATATATATATAGGGAAAAGTAGCAGAACGAAGCGAAAAAAATAGTTGGTTTATGCCTCCGAGAACTTTATTTAAAAGCGTGCAGCCCAAGAAGTGTTCCATTCCTTAGCGCAAAACATATCTGCCTGCACAGACACCTGAGCTCAATTCAATTGAAAATCTGTGGTCTGAGGTCGAAGGGGCATTTTCTACTTCTAAGCCAACCAACAACGCATAACTTTAAATTGTCATTAGGGAATTGTAGAACGAAATTTATCTATAGCTATGTCAGGTATTGTTTAACTCAATGCCAATATAAGGCACGCAAATAAATACTAAATATACATTTTAGCTGTAAGTAAATATGTTATTTATTTCTCATTTTCATAATTATTAGATCACATTTTAAAAGTGGTGCTATTTTTATTTTTCGTTCATTTTTTTCATTTTTCATCAATTTTTTGTTAAACAGGATGAAAACGGTGAATAATATTATTTTTCTTAAGAGTCTTTTTTTAAGTCTTCCACTTTTAAAATCGTATTCATGAGTTCATTAAGCTGGGGAATGTAATAAGTACGCCGTTGAAAACATTTCTTGTGAGGGTGGTACCGTTATTTTTTCGCAGCTGTATAAATATAATTTTTGATCATCATCAACAGCCGGTTCTGTCCGTCTGTAAGAGCTAGAAAACCAAATTTAAAATATAACTTATCTTACATCATAAGCATATTAAATATATTGAATCATTTTAAGGATTCCCGTGATTATCTACAATCAAGTTAGCTCATATCCAAGACCAAAATTTGATAATGGTCAAATATATTTCACATTGCCTACCCTCGATCCACCGAAATTGGAGGCACATATACATATCGACGTGAGTCTCTCTGGTGATCAAGAATTTATACATTATAGGGTCGGAGATGCTGTAGAATCTCTAGTAAAAGTGATTTTATGATAATAATATGTATATGGTCGCCTCTGCTTAAAATTTTCTCTAACTCGAATTTAATAAGTCCATTTAATTTGCTTGTGGCATTTCGAGACAGAGAATTGTGTGTGCTTTGTTTATTAATTGCTTTATTTGTTTTATAAAAGTATTTTTTCCTTCAATTTTATAGCAATACAAAAGCCACAATAAAAATCGAATAATGCAATTTATGTGAACAAATGTAATTGATATATACTCCATTTATATATTTACATATATATAATATATCAGCCGACCATATGCAGAAGTAAGAATAGTTTATTTTATGCTATGTACCGCTTAATGTTGAAAATGGCCACAAAAAATAAAAAAAATAAAGAAATGTTTGATAGAACTGAATTTTCAGCATTACTACCAACATTGTCATTAAAAGAGGTCATGAAACTGAAATTTAGAGTTGACATCACAAGCAAATGGGAAGCGATGGCTATTTCTGAAGACCAAATTAAAAAGAAGTATTTATGTAAAGTTTGCGAGGTGTTTCAATATGGCGATAAAAATCTGATTCAGCATCTTTCTGGAAAAAAACATTTTTGTAAGATGGAATCGGTGACGCAAATATATTTGCCAAAGGAAACTGGCAATAAAATTGCAACAAAAATTAGCAAACCTTTGCAAAAACAAACAAATACTCCAAGTGTGGAAACAAAAGACAGAGAAAAACCAACAGAAATCGTCGGTGATTTAAAGAAAAAACCATTGCCCACTATTCAGCCAAATAAGACTCAAACTAAAGCAGCACCTACCAAGCCATTAACATTAACAAAACCAGTATCTAAAAAATTAACTGCTGCTATATCCACTGGCCTTAATGTGGCCAAAACAGATTCTAATGAGGACGCCGTCGCTACTAATAATATTTCTGCTAAGGAACTGGTTTCGGTGACAAAATCCAAATTGCCTAACGATCAAAAAACACCGTTATCTAAATGCGATAACGATAAGGAAAAATCAGATATTGAATTAGGTCAGACTACGAAAAATATATTGCAGAAATCTAAAGATAGTTTACTTCAAGCAGGTTGCAATAATTCAAAGCCAACCAAAGAATGTGAAAATGAATTGGAGCAAAGCGAGATTTTCGAATCATTTGATTTAGATAAAATATCGGAACACAGTGATGTTTGTATCGTTGAAGAAGAAATGTTCGAAGACCCTGTAAAGAAACCAACTTTGAAATCTTCAGCTCAAATAAATGTGGTAGTAAATCCACTCGCCTTGTTAAAGCCAAAGCCAACAAAAATAACTTGTGTTCCACTATCGAAATTGATAACTGTGAAACATCCAGAGAAAGTAAGTCACAGCAATGATGAACACAAAAACAATGACATTGATACTGATACTGATGTCGCAGTAGTAGCTGCATCAGAGCCTTTCAAAAAAGTCGATATTTGCAGCCAAAAAGAAGACAAACGTCATAAAAATGACACAATTGCACCGAGCAGCAGCTCTGAAAAGGAAAAGAAGGATAACAGAAATCGTTCCAACTATCTTCCAACATTGTCCGCAGCCGTAGCTCAGGGTTCCACATTTGATTCGCCATCAAATGTTAGCGAAATCCTGGGACTTTTGGGAGTTGAGTACGTTATCAAAATTGTCAAATTTATGAAAGACAAAGCACCAAGATTCCAGTGCAGCTTATGTGACATTACTACCGGTGAGATCTCAATGCAAAACCATCTAATTGGCTACAATCACCGTCTAAAGTATTGCGAAAAACATTTCCCAACCGCTATGCGCCATTATAAACAATATATTGCACATATTCCGGAGGATATGGTCTTCAAAGTGTTATCGCCAATATTAGAAAAGCTGGCGATGGCAGTTGAAAACCACCATGGCCGAGAAAAGCCATACCTTTGCTATGAAAACTCTTTTGGTAAAAATCGACAAAGCATTGTTTCAACAGTTTTTCATCGCAGACACGCATCCGAGGTGGTTGGTCCCTCATTTACCCATGTTGTCGATTCAAAGGATGTGGATATCTTGATCGCAAGTGCTAGCAAGAGCAACGCTAACACGACAAATGACCAAACGACAAATGTCGTAAGTACATTTAACAGCCATATTGATTTAGTTGCGAATCAAAATCCCAATGCGTATTATCCCAATCACCAGCCAAGAGTCGTCGCTGATACCGTTGATGATGAGACGCATAAGCGAATGGTTGATATGTTCTTAAGGGACACGAGGCAGACTACTCAACCCATGCATCGACATCGACAAGCGTCGAGAAATTTGAAGCGTAGTCGATCAAGATCGAACTCTTCTGAGAGAAAGCGAAGCCGGTCGACGAACCAATTAAGCATATCCCAATGGGACATGGAGCGTAGATCGTTGTCCCCATTAAAAGATGGTGATATTTGGCAGGCCTATCGACATATGGTCGATCAGAGTGTGCGGGAATTGAACGCATCATTTGATTTATATAAATCCGATCCCGAAAAACATCCTCTCTACAATGAGGAGTGGCAAAAATTTTGGAAGAGGCGCAGGGATGAGCTCATTGCCGCCGGCATAAATCATCGAACTTACAATTTTCAAAATGAATGGATTTTGTTTTTCAATGCTCGCTTAGAGGAACTCTACAATCAAGATGTTGAGAACATCAAAATGAAGTGCCGCGAAAGGTTATGTTTGCCAATGACCAACTCTGAATTATCCAATCCAAAATATCATGTTCACATTTCTGATAATCCATCGGACCACGTTAGTCCGAATGAGACAAACGAAAATCACTGCGAAAATATTGCTAAACCTCAACCTAAAGAAATCACAGAAGACGTAAATGTAATCCACGTACTTCGCCTTTTAACTGCATTGGAGGATCATTTGGGAAGTTTGGGACCGAGTATCACGGAACTATTGGCTAAGGCACTGCAAACGTTTAAGTTGCAGCCGAATAAGGCAAACATTTTATTGCTTACAAATGAAAATTGCGCTATCTTGGAAACGGCAAAAGAGAAATTTACAGGTCTAGTAATTTCGAAAATCTTGGAGCCTCCTCAAGAACGCGCTTTGAAAATGGCAATTAACGACACCGAACAATTACTTAAATATGCAACTAAAATACAGGCAGAACAAGCAAAAGCCAGCAACACAGCAGAGCTCAACAATAATTTTGATGAGTCCCAGCACAAATCTTCCAACAATAGACTAAATACAAAATTCTCGTTCAAAAACGCTGATCGGCTCGATAAAACTGAACTTGCTGCTAAGCTAGCTTCCTCGCTGATCTCACAGGGGAAAACTAAAATTAACCAAGCCCAGCTCCAGCAAATAGTTCAAGTCTATTCGCATCTGGAGCAACAGAAACTCCAGGATGCGACAACAACAGCAACGAATAAAAGTAGAATTGATTCACCAAATGAGGTGACTTCCCAAGGAAATATCAGCAATAATCATTTTGAATCACACACAACGATGTTTGAGCAGCCATGTCGGCAATCGCAGAACTTCAATTATAATAATAATCGTGCTGCTTTTGCCACAAACTACAACGAATTCCCAAACTCTAATTTATTAAGTGGTACGCATAACAATGAAACTAATACTAATTACTTCACTGCAAATATGGTTCGCACCAATAACGGAGGTAGCAGTAACATCAATCATATGGAATACTTTCGCAATGGACAGCAGCAGGACTCGCAGCAGTACAATCAATATGACTACGTACATTTTGACAGTGGAGAATCAACTGGACAGCAGACTCGCGATGTGTTTCGCAACAACAGGAACTTTTAGTGTCATTATCTATCATGGAGAGCAATTATTATTCTGGTCCGACTGATACTAGTACTGGCGGACAAAGAAATACTGTGTCAACGGAACCAAACTGGGGCTTAGAAATAATTATTTTTTAAGCTTCTTATGATATGAAAGCAAACTTGTATTAATTGTAAAATGTATAAAAATATGTATCTCTTCTCTAATGTACATACTATAAATACTAAAATAGCTATAAATACTATTATTCATTAAAATATTTATAAATACACTATCTGAAATGATTATATTAGCCACATCAGTTTAATTTTCATAAAAGCAGCCATGCATTTTTATATCCCTCGTGTAATCTGCTCCCAATTCAAAATAAACTTGAATCTATTTTTCTACTATGTAATTGAATATATTTGTGCTTTCGTTAGGTTTTTCCTTAAAGATGCCATTCTTTATTTAGATTTTAAAAATAGATTACACTTGAACTAATTGTTTATCGAGCAAAAAGCAACTGTTATAAGTTATGGTATATGTATAAAATTAGCGGTCTTCGCTGACCAACTCAGCCTTTATGCTCCTAAAGCTAAGTTCAGATTTGATCGATGATTTCACTTCGCAAATTTTACCCTAAGAGTATTCTAATTTTGTCGTGAAACTTGTCCGACCCCATATCGAATATATATGAACTACAATTGTTAACACTGATGCAAAATGTATATATTACTGATCGGCGTTCAAAATTAAGTTAATACAAGATCTAGTCATCTTCGCCTAGCTGCCCTCTCCTGTATGAAAACGACAGTTTCATTGAGATTCAGCCAACAACTACCTTCATGACAAAATTAAGATGCGCTTTGCAAGGGTATATAAATAAAGCTATAGCCTTACATATACACACATTTTCTTAATATATATAATAAGTACCTTTAGGCTAATTTTAGTTTTAAATCTAACTAACTTTAACAAATTATTTGTTACAAGGACAGAGTGTAGGACTGATTAAGGGCATATTTGTGTTTTTTTGGATTGTGTTCGCGTTAAAAATGTTTGGCTGGCTCAAGATGGGTTTTCTAGCTGTGATTGAATGAACTAATCAGCAATATAAATAGAATAGTGCCGATACACAATAAAAATCCATTGACTCGAGGCTGACACTAGTAATTAACAGCTAAGAATCAATGGGGAAAAACGTAACTATTAAATGGTTGTGAAATTGCCATCTTACTATGTATAATCACGTCTGTCCTTAATTCATAAATTGTGAAATGGATATTTTAAGTTAAGTTAAGTTTTAACTTAAGCTAACATTATAAAACTTCTCGCGGATGCGGAACTAATGACATTTGGACGGGTTTTATGGAAATATTCGTTGCGACCTTAAAAGAAACTTCCGCATATTGTTTATGCTCTTAAGGAAGATGGAACTGCTGGACGCTGCTGTTGTGTGAGTAAAATATTGTAAGAAAATGCGAATGATTCCCTACCCCAACCACCCAAAGATAAAGCACGGAGGCATTTTTGTTTTCTAGCCCATCATACGAATGATTATCGCGCAACTGTTTTTGATTAATTGTTTCACAACAAGACGTCGCAACTGAAGGTCTCGCTTATCTCCAAGATGTTAGATGCACTCGAATAATGTTTCACTCTGGACCCAACAGACACCTGTTTAATTGAAAAATTTAATTTAAATAAATTATAATCAATTGTGAAGTTCAGACGTTCTAACGGGTAGATCCACTATAACTAATTATTACTGATTTAATCTAATCGAATGATGAAGGAATCACTGTCGTAGACAAATAAAAATATAATGTATACAAAAATGATTGATTAAATAAATAAAGATTCAATTATACACCACCTGTACCTGTAGAACTTAGATATAGAGGCTTGAATCTTGGAACATATATTCCATTTTAGAAGATTACCTTAATGTAAAAAATAGTTTAAGGTCAAGTGCATTGCCGCCTCCAAATCGATATATCTGAAAACGCAAAACACAAAAACTATAATCTTGGAACGCATTTTGCTGGTGACATCCGTCAAAGATCGACATATAGAAGACAGAGCGAAGATTTCGTTCGAGGCACTGTTAATGTTAAAAGTTATGCCATAAAATATTATTTCTTAAATTATATCTTTTGATTGATATAAAAATGAATGATTAGTGTGAATATATTCTGAGTGAAACAATAAAAGTCAACCATAATGATTTGTTTATGAGTTTTATTTTTTTGCTCAAAAATAAAATCTTGTCCGTAATAGAATTAATACAGCTGTTGATGAATCTAATACTTATGAATTACATGTTTAGAATTATTTGTTTCCGAATTCTGTTTTTAAACCGCATCTCTGCCTTATGATTAAATGTTTTTATAGTGTTGTTTAAATTCAAATTTTCAAAAATTACGACGAGCTGAGTCGATATAGTCATATCCCCATTTCTATGTATATCAAATTGTGCGCATCGGTTTGTAAATTGTTGTCATTTTAATTCGATCAAAGTATATTCCTAATTAAGATAGAAAGCTATATCTATGAAATTGTGACTTTTGTTGATACCAGTAATTGAGATTAATAGATTTTACAAGAACGGACGAAGTAATCGATGGAAAAACAATTAACTTGAGTTCAGCTAGTTCTTAAAGGAGACAGACGGGTACGGATATTTATCTTAGCGAATAGCTATATTTTATGGGGTCGGAGATGTGTCCTGCCCGTTCTATACTCTTGTGTAAGTTGATTATAAACCATTTAATGGGTATAAGGTATACAAAGAAAGAAAGATAGAGAAAATCTTATCCATGCTATATTATTGCAATCCAATTTAATGTAATTGACTTTGGGCGTTCCGCACATTTTGAAAAATAATCCCATGATTCCTTTACCTTCCTAAAATATTAGGTGCAGGTCGACAGTAATTGAATTGTAGTATCAAACAATTTGTTTCGTCTGTAATTATTCACATAAGTTGGTTTAGAAAAACATTGCTATTGTAACCCGAATACGATAGGTTTTTTTAAACGATATACGAGTATAGAACATGTCTGTAGCGGTTTTGGTTTATAAACTGTAAGGTTTCAATTATGCCTATCCTATAACAAATATTATTTGGCTTATAACATTTCAGAAAGCTATCTCAACTACTGATCACAATTTCAACTGAATGGCGATTCAAATTGTACAAATATCTCATTTATATCTTTTGAACGCGTCACGGATTATAGTGAATGAGGTAACATTCGACGCATATTTGAGACACTAATTATTCTGCATTTAAACATAAACACAAAAAACTGTCCCTTCCAATCCAATCAGCTGACTTATATCCCATGAACCAGCTGAGTTTCGAGCTGTTACTTTTATATCGGTAACTAGCTCGATAAGATTGGGCTATCAGATATAGCAGAATCGCCACTAGAGTGAAGTGCTCTCCACTATGCCCAGTATAACCAAATTTAGTTCGTAGTTTCCCAGTTTTAAGTTAGTTCTACTCGTATAAATACTTTATATTTTATTTCACAGCAATGCAGAACAAAGTCAAAAAGTCTTCAATAAATAGTGTTTAAATCTACAAATAAATTATTTTATTTTTAAATATTTCAGAAATTGCCATGCCTGCTTCTTCATTGTGTGATGCGCACATAAATTCATCGTAAGTTCTTGTTCTTTTTTGCTTTACTTTTTTCCATACTTCTTTATTTCCATGCAGTCCTTAGAAATCCAAATATAGGAAAGGTGTAGATGGCATTTCTGATCTTGTTAAGTGCACTTTTGCAAAACTAGGTAGTCAGCGTGAAATTATCTCACAAAACTACTATGAAGTTTATATCAAACATTTGTTTTCACGCTTTATAATTTACTTTCATTTCTAACTTCAAATATTCATAAATTAGATTGCAAAAATTAAAGCTAAAAATAGATTTGTAGTTTATTTATTTCATCAATTTAAAAACACTCGCGATGGTTTTACAACTGTTACAGAAGGTTGAAAAGTAAATTGGGTTTGTGGACAGTCCGTCAAGCTGTCCATATGCCAAATTAAAAACAGCTAGTCACCGAACTTAAGGGGTATATATAATTTAATGTGGATTAAAAACAGAAAGAATGAAAATACAAATTAAATAATGTAAAATTAAATCTGAATAATTAAATTAAAATTTAAAATGAGAAACAATAATTTAACAACAAAAAATGATATATTAAAACTGGGGCTATTAAATTTTAAAGTGTTCCAACATTTATTGCAAGGATTGGGGAAATTAAAATTGAATTAAAAACATAATTATACAAATTTTGCTTGCTTGTCTTCATTTGAGATGATCGCTAGTCCCATTTAATTTCATGACTTCATTTCCATGAGCTCCTTTGTCGTTTAGGATATATTGTTAAATGCACTGGAGAAGTCAGGAAATATTCTTTGTTTAATAATAATAAGTCTCGTGAAGAGTTTTAGTCTTGAAAGGAAGTAGGCCCTTCTGCCGATGCTGATGCAGAATAAACTACCATAAGTGATATACTCGTACAACACACCCCTTCATAAATACAAATATTACATTTTGGATACACATTTAAATTTGGTCATCAACTTTTAGTTAACACTATTATTTAACATTTAATTATAGCGACAAGTACTTAAATCTGGATGACTGGGTTACAAGTGGAAAACTCGGTTCTCGTGAAGCAGTATTAGTTTTCCGAACTAACATACTTAATCCAAAGACTAGAAAAATGCTATTAGAAACAATGAACGTACAAGTGGATCAAAAAAAGGGGGATGGTCAAGCATGCTCCACTCCGAATGAGATGGACCCGAAAGGAGATCTATCACCAACAATTGGCAAAACACCACAAAATAATCAAACTCAAGGGAAACTATACGTGTCTGTTAACAAGATGACAAAGTTAAATAATGTTGATAATTTTGTAACGAAATCGCACGATTCATTTTCTTCATGTGAAGAAGTATCAAGTGATGGCGATGAAACGCAATATAATGAATCAAAGTCAAGAGCAAAGCTTCAGAAGAATAATAATCTCGTGATGGTTGAAATTGAAGATAATTTAGCAAAGGAAAGTCGACATGATTCCATTACTGCGTCTCAGTCAAATTTAGGAATGAATACTAGTGAAGAAGACCAAGAGGAGGCGTCCAGCGAGGAAGACAACGAATGCGGAATAAACATGCCGGCACATCAGTTGCAAATAACATATAAGTTTATCCAAACTGAAACAAAATTGTTAAGGAAAATTTTTAATGTTCACGGATTAACTGAAGTTCAGGGTGAATCAAACTTTAACTTGCTATGGACTGGTGTTCATATGAAACTTGATACATTGCGGAACTTATCGCTGTATCAACGAGTTAACCATTTTCCGCGGTAAGTAAATAAAAACAGTTAATATAGAAATCTCTTCATAGATTTTAATGAGCGATTCTTCAGCGACAGCTGATTAATATATTAAAATTAGACATTTTCTCGGCATGTTAAAGTACAAATTAGAGCACAAAAACCTATAAGTTTGTCATTATTTTGATCAATCAAGAAGCGCATATATGTGGATAAATATATATATATATATATATATATAATATATATATATATAGATATATATATATATAAATACTTTTTGCTATCGATGTTCTTGCAGACGTGAAGTAAATTATTATTTTCTGGATTATAGTGAATGTATGGATTTATATAGTTAATTTATACACATTCCTTAGTTTGGGTGTTGTGTAATCTCCATAATAATTGAATTTATGTTTATCTTCAAGGCTAGTACACCAACCCATTGAATGGTTAATTCTATGAGTAGCTTATAATTCAAATAAACAATACAACTCAATGTTTTCTTTGTTTAGGTCTTACGAACTGACACGAAAGGATCGACTTTACAAGAATATTGAAAGAATGCAACACCTGCGGGGAATGAAACATTTTGACATTGTGCCACAGTCTTTTATTCTTCCGCTAGAATCGCGAGACTTAATATTTGCCCATAACAAACATCGTGGTCCTTGGATTGTTAAACCGGCAGCATCAAGCAGAGGACGTGGTATTTTTATTGTGAACTCGGTAAAATTGATTTTGATTTGTTTAAATAAATTTAGTAATTTAATAAAAACTACTTTGTTTGCAGCCAGACCAGATACCACAGGATGAGCAAGTTTTAGTATCCAAATATATCGTTGACCCACTTTGTATTGATGGTCATAAGTGCGATTTGAGAGTGTATGTATTGGTCACATCTTTTGATCCACTTATCATTTATCTGTACGAGGAGGGTATCGTCAGACTGGCAACTGTTAGGTACGACAGAAACGCCGATAATTTATGGAATCCTTGTATGCACCTTTGTAACTATAGCATAAACAAATATCATTCTGATTATATAAGATCATCGGATGCCCACGATGAGGATGTAGGTCATAAATGGACGCTGTCAGCCCTCTTAAGACATCTGAAACTTCAGGGATGCGACACTCATTTACTAATGCTAAACATCGAAGATGTTATAATTAAGGCTGTCCTTGCATGTGCGCAAACAATTATTTCCGCGTGCAGAATGTTCGTACCTAACGTTAACAACTGCTTTGAGCTTTATGGTTTCGATATACTAATTGATAATACGCTTAAGCCATGGTTACTCGAAGTTAACCTGTCGCCTTCAATGGGTGTGGACAGTCCACTGGACACAAAAGTAAAGGCATGTCTTGTCACAGATTTGCTTACCTGTGTTGGTATCCCCGCACTAAGTCCGGAAATGAGATCTCATTACGATAGTAAAACCACACGACTTCGTAGCTCTAGCTGCCAAAGACAAACAGATACAACAGAACCGAACACATCTACACATCGATCGACAAAAATAAAAAAGAAGAGTTTGGGTTTAGCTCCATTGACACAAGAAGATCAGCGCATATTGCGTAGTGCTCGATTGCAATACACCAGGCGTGGAGGTTTTGTTCGCGTCTTTCCCACGGACGATTCAATGCAGCGATACGGACACTTTTTAGACTCTGCAAATGGAATCCCAATATCAACACCAACTGTCCAAGGTCAAACATTTCAAACGCTAGTCACGCAACACAATTACAACCAAATGTTGCATTCAAATTTATACTGTCCGGGCTCGCGTTGCATTAAAGACGATAATTGTCAAGAAAATCGTATAAGACAGTACGAGAGAGCCTTGGAAACGGACTCGGAGATTCCATTTCTAAAGAAGCAAATTGTTGAGAAGTGCGAAGAAGAAGGACGAAGGCTTCGCAAGCAGATGCTAAAGAAAATTGGAAGTGGTTCGACATTAACTCACTTTCAAGCACGGCAGACATTTTGCTTATATTTAGAGTCAGTTTTACGACGATTGACCCAAGAACCCAAAGACAGTCACGAAAAGATTATACTCAAGTTTTTAAATAAGTATGGTGGGGGGGTAAAACCCCCAATATTGTTTCGCAACACGCAAAATGTAAGCAAAGCTCGTTCGGCAATGGTGGCTAAGTTGTTGGGAGATTTTCTGGAAATTTACAAGAGAGATACAGAGTCGTATGTAGATTCGTTTGACCATTTTGGAATGATTCCAACCAGTGCCTATAGTTTGTTTTTAATGCACGCTCAAGAGTCAGATTTGGAGGCAGTGCTAACTCACCACACAAATATTACCGGGATAATGCCATTTTTGTATAATCGAATTGGATTTTCAGTGCCACCAACGCCGCCTATTCCGTCCGGGTTACATGGTTTTTTAAGAGCTTTACCAGCGATGGTGTCAACTTCTGGAGTTGTAAGAGATGTTAGCAAATATGATGGATATTTTAAGAACTGCGATAAGAATTATGAAAATGTTCAAGATATTTCATTAAGGTCAAGGAGCACAAGAGGTTCTAAATAATTAGGAACATTTTTTACATCTTAGCTACATAAAATATTTTTACTACAATCTCTTTATTAAAATCTATTTCGATTTCCAAATTACTTGCATTCAGGCTGGACGTATAAATAAAGTTCAACAAAAAAACATGACTTATTAATATAAAATCCAAAATCCATTGTGTAAAATTAGATAGCTTTTGTATTGAGGAAAGGTCCAATACTTTGGTAAACGTTTTGTTTACCAAAGGATTACTCATAGATATTTCATCTCAAATTCCACATCGGATTCAACGATGCTAGCGAACATAGATAATTAACCGGTTAGTAAAGGGAAATATGATTGCCCTTACAGACACCAAGAAAATATATTATTCCCACAGTTTGCCTTTTCCTTACGAGGAGCGAGTAGGATATGTCCAAATTAACAATTACACCAACAGTGCCGTGCATCAGCATAATATAAATTTTCATAAATATGGTTGCAATTCAAACCTGATTTTAACCTATAAAAATTAATTTAGTTTTGAAAGCCAAATCAATTTTGCGTACAATATAAAATTGTCAGAAATTGGTTTTGTTTACAATAGTGTGACCAAATGTTTTTTGGTTTTTTTTTTTTAACATTTCGCCAGAAGTAGAGTAACAGAAGTATTACAGTAATCCTAACCCCTGCTGCAAATAATCAGGATTATTCATTGCGCATGTCCGTTTTCTCTTAACAGAATCAGCTGATTTTTTTATTATCAACTATGTCGATTTAGGTTTACACTACAAATGACTGCTAGTAAATATGTCATCCTTAAAAAAATAACAATTTGGAGGAAAAACGCTTCACCATCTTAGGACATTTTTTAGTTCTTATATTTTTCGTAAATTGTATTATTTTATTTATATATACATTTCATTTTATAGATTTATAAAATAATCTTAGTAGCCTTTAAACATTCCTCTTTGGTGTTTATAAAAATTTGTTGTGCTTAACGACCGGATTGGTTTTCTGGATTCCCTTGAGTTATTCGTCATTCTGTTCGTGTATCTGTTTTTTTTTTTTAGCATGATAGCTTCAATGATTGTTACCTCTGCAGTTATTAAAACTGTGTCGAATACTACAGGAGTCATTTTAGAAACATCTTGTTGACGAGATAAAATTTACCACATCAACAGGTTCGTAGTTTCTGATTTTCCTTTGTAAAGTAATGGTCCCATTATCTGTGTCTTAATGCGGTAGCAAATCTTTGTAAGTGTAATTTCCTCTGTGAATTAATAGTTGTATCGTCCTCCATATGTTGGAGGATTCACGGTGTATTTATTATTGAAATGCTGTAAATTGTGTTTATCTATTAAAATAACCCAATTGTACATTAGACGTTGTAATATGTCTGAAGTTTGGAGTCTGTGATTTTATTGTATTCAAATTAACAAGCCGTGGTTAGTTGCTATTAAACAATTGTTTATTATTCTGCCGTTAGACTTTACGTAGGGTTGGAATTAAAATACAATACGATATTCTTATGTTTCGATGCCAAAGTTTATAAGCCAAAGAGAAGTTATCAATGTGAATTGAGAGAGTCTTCGAGATTTGGATTTGGATCTTGCAGAATTGCACTTTGTTCTAAAGATGTTCACTTCCATATCTAAGTATTTCAGTATATTTCATGACATGTATACCTATATTCAGATTTATCAGACATAAACTCAAAATACTTATTTTTGTTTAGTTATATCAGACTTTTCCGTAGGTAAACCTAAGTTTATTAGAACACATTCGTAGTATTCTATGATTTTATCTATAAGATGGAAATTATGTAGTGATATATATATATATATATATATATATATATATATATATATATAATTACGTTTTTGGAGAGTGCTGTACCGGCTGCGCCAATTGAAAAAAATCCGACAACGGTTTTTTTTTAGGAATAATATAATTCTTTATTAAACAAAAAAACACGTCTTCTCGGCTTCGTGTACAAAATAACTCTGCTTATGCTAGTGGTTTAATCTATAAGGAAACCTCGCACTTGCTTCTATCTCATGGTCTGTTTATGGAGGGTCTCTTTTGCATTCCTTGTTTATGTTTATCTTATCTTGGCGATCCAATTTCAAGGGGCTGGGCTGTTTATTTATTATTGTGGCATGTTGCTGATGCAGCATCGTGGATCTGGGCAAATTTACTTGTGACAACATTGCGGTTGCCGATAATTTGCCATTGTATGTAAGAACGCTGCCACCACTGCTGCTGCTACTGCTGCTAACGCTGCTGTTGGTGTGCTGCATGATAAGCGTGAGTGTGGACATGAGAGATCTGCGTGATCTGGATATGTCACTTCCCCATCCCTTAGAAATTGGCTTGTCCTCAAGCGCTCAGTATAGGGTATAACTGTAAGTCGTTGGTGTTTTTTGCGGTTGTTTTTTCTTCATCTTCGACGTGTGGTGTCGTTGCTGCACTATTCTTATATTTGATTGTTATTTGTTTTGGTAAATTTTTCAATTTGAACAAAGAATAGCTTATTATTATTATAGGTATTATTTGTTTTTGTATGTTCTCTTATGAGTTCTTTAGTTTCTAAGAATGCTATTATTACTTATATAAATGGTTTGCGTAAAGTCTGATATTACATTTGAAATCTGGATAACTTTTAATTGAACAGAACAATTGGTTGCTTTGATAATGTTGTTTCCTAAAATTTCGACTTGTTGTGGTATACAGTTTTGATTAAGTGTGGTTTTAGGTAGGTTCCAAGTTAATATTACATTTGGTTCTATGAAATTTATTTCATAATTTTTTATTGTTTTAGTATATTTACATTCAACTTTTATTTGTTTTAAAATACCGTTTATGCATTCGTTTGCTACTAGTTTCTTATTTGTTGCTGAATAAGTGTTATTTTTGTGTAAATAATATTTATCACTAATAGTTAGCCCTAGTTCGGTTAAAATATTTTTTTTTTTCATCTGGATATGGTATTATTGAATACAAAGTTTCTTGTGACAGAGTTTTTGGTATATTTGATATTATTATAATTTCATTTGTTGTGGATTTTATCCAAGTTGATGTTTTTATATTTAACAATGTTTCTGAATCACCATTTAACAAATGATCATGTTTTAGTATTTTTGGGTTAAAAATTCCCAATCTGGATAGTTGCATCCCTAATTCGATATCTTCGATGTATTCAGTGAATTGTTGTTAAACATTAATAAACTTAATTTTGTGTTCTGTTGTGATTTTTCTGTCATGCTGTCCATTACTTGTATGCCATGATTGACTGCTTCTATGACTTTGTTTAGTTCGTTTACCTGTATGCTATTAGCTTCTAAATCATCAATTTTTTCAGTAAGTTCTGTTTTGTCGTCTTCAGTTAATGTGCCAAATAAATATTTGTAACCTTTTCCTACTACATTTAGGAGTCCACGTTTCCGTCTTTTGATTATCTTTATTCCGTTCATTTCTCTATGAAGTTTTTCTACTAGATATTCTATTTGGGGTAGAACACTAAAATCAAGTGTCTGAGATATTAAATCTTTTTCAGTATTTTCGGTTTTTGTTAAGTTTACTGTTAGGCAATGGTATTCGAAATCTGAGGGTATGCTCAATGAGCCTGTTTTAAATAAAACGAACCCGTTTTGTGCTTTTACGTGGTTTACTTCTATATTTAGGGTGTTACTCTGAGTTACGGCTAGCGTTAATATTATAATTATTAGCAGGTGGACTGGTAGATGGATCTTCCGTAGTTGACCTGAAATTATTGTTATATTTATTTATGTTTATTTTCTTTTTAAATTTAGTTTTATAATGTATGATTCTTCGGCCTTTATTTGTTTCTTCGAAATGTTTGCTGTCTAATTGTTTTATTATGCCTGTTTTCCTGAATGGACTTGTTGTTTTTGATTTGATAAGTGGCATTTCTCTATAGTTTGTATCTACTTCGTAAGTTTTTCTGTTTTCATGTAGCTTATTGATCTTTTTAATTTTTTCTGCTGGTGTTCTACCAGTAGTGCTATGTATTGTTTTATGATTATAAGTGTAAAGTATTATTTCGAATTTGGTTAACTTATTTTCTTCGTTTGTGTCTGAATTGATTATTCTTAGTTTTTCGTTGATTGTTTTATGAAACCGCTCTACGTCTGATATTCCGTTCTTGCTTGTTGTGATTTGAATTTTAACATTTTCTGAATCTAACCAAATTTTTAATGCTGTACTCATGAATGCTGAGTCTTTGTCTGCTTTTATTTCTAATGGTTTTCCCATTTCGTTGAATATTTTTAATAATGCTCGTTTTGCTTCTAACCAATCTTTACCATGTATTTCTATTAATGTAGCATATTTTGAGTATACGTCTATGCATGATAAAAATTGCTTATTATTAATCATATAAAAATCTATAACGTATTTTTCTCTAGGGTTGAAAATCTCAGGTGTTATTTCATAACGAAATTTTGTGTCCCTGTGTTCCACTTTTGACGTATTACAGATTTGGCATTCGTTAATCATGTTTTGTATTAGTTTTTGGTAATCCGGGAAATAATATTTTTCTTTAAACGTTACCATATTTTTTTCTATTCCTGGATGTAAAAGTTTTGGTCGTTTAATATGGTCTGTTTCAATTCTGTATAAGTTTGGATATCTCTTAATTTTTTTGTGGTTCTCATAATTTTTATCGGACAATCTCTTTGTATTATTTCTAAATAAGCTTTTTGGAATATTGTGTAGTCACCTTCATGTGGGAAGTATATAACGCTGGGTTTTGCACAAAGATATTCTTTTATGATCTCTTCTGCTTTTTCCGGTGTCATTTCTATGTAAGTTATTATAATCTTAGTTATGTGAAAATAGCTAATTTTCTTTATTTCTTCGGTATTTGCTTTTATAAATTCTATTTGATGATTAAAATTATTCAATGGTTTTTCTGTGATAGGAATACCATTTTGATTATCCTCGTTTGCGCTGTGCATTGTTGCTACTATGCTATCTTGAGCATTCCCCATGAAATTTTCTTCTATGTTATTTTCTTCAGTTTTAATTCGTGAAAGTGCATCAGCTACATAGTTTTCTTTGCCTGGTATGTATTTTATTTCATAATCGAATTCGTTGAGTCTTATTTTCCACCTTTGTAACTTCATGTTTGTGGCTCTTTTATAAATATGATCTGAAATTTTTGGTTGCCCATATTATTGCTAATAATTCTTTTTCTATTGCTGAGTAATTTATCTCGTGCTCGTTCAAAGTTCTGCTAGCATAACATATTGGTTTGTGATCCTGTGATAATACTGCTCCTAATGCATAATTACTTGCGTCTGTAGTAAGTGAGAATTTTTCTTGAAATCCGCATATACCAATATTGGGTCGGATACTATGAGTAACTTTAATTTCTCGAAGGCTTCTATGTATGTTTCATCTTTTTCATTTACTTTTGATACTGTTATGGTCATTGGCTTCGCAACTTTGGCGAAATCTGGGATGAACTTCCTGTAAAATCCGCATAATCCGAGGAATCTTTTGATTTCTTTGGGAGTCTTAGGAATTGGAAATTCCTTAACGGCTTTTATTTTGATTGGATTAGGTTTTATTCCTTCTGTTGTTATTATGTGTCCTAGAAATTCAGTTTCTTTTTTCATGAATTCACACTTTACTAGTTGTAGTTTTAGATTTGCATTCGTGTGTATTTGCATTCGTGTGTATTCGAAATGTCCCGCTTTGGTTGAGAATGCTGTTTTCGCGATTGATTGTTCGTCCATCTGAATTTGGTGAAATCCTTTGGCTAAATCGATTGTGGTGAAATATTGACATTTTCCGAGTTTGTCCAGTATATCATCCATTACAGGTATAGGAAACTTATCGCTAATTGTTTTTTCGTTAAGGCCGCGATAGTCGACGACAATTCTATATTTTTTCTCTCCGGATGCATCTTCTTTTTTTTGTACGACCCAGATAGGAGAACAATAAGGTTAATTAGATGGTCGTATAATGCCTTGATGCATCATTTCTTTCATTTGCTTTTCAACTTTTTGGTCATAGCTTTGTGGATATTTATAAGGTTTTCGATAACAAGGGTCCCCATTCTTTGTATTGATAACGTGCTTTACAGTATTTGTGAAAGTCAAATTGTCACTCTCATTATACTGAATATCGTTAAATTCGAACAAAACTCTTGTTCACTTGGATTTTTCTTCTTTATTTAGATGTTCTAATCTAAATTGGTTACTTTCCACTAATTCATTTTCCAATGCGTATGCTGTATGTATATCTTGTATTAGTGGTGGGTCTTCATATTCTTCTTTAGTTTCATTTTCATATTCTTTTTTCTTATTTTCGTTAACATATTCTTTTTTCTTATTTTCGTTATTATACTTAAATAAAAATTGGAAATTATTAAGTCGAACAAACTCATCCTCGTAATTGATCTCGCTTTTACAATCCTTAAGGAACGTTCGGCCTAAGAGGATGTCAAAATTTTTTGAAAAATTATGTATGTAAAACTTCTGATCTGTAGGACAAAGCTTGCTAGGGGCTAAAGATATGCTAGTATTTAATTGTACTTCCCCACATATGGTGTGACAAGTAATTATGTTTATGAATGGGGTTTTGGATTCCTTTCCGAGGCTGTTTGATGAAAATTTGCCTCCCAATCCATTTTTGATTGACCACTGTTACTGGGTCGTTGTCTTTTTATGGGTTGGTTAGGTGGTCTATTATTATTATTATTTGATTGGTAATTCATAGGGTTGTGTATTCTGCCCTGATTTAATTTTTGCTGAAATTCATTATGCAATGGTTCGTTAACCATTGGTTCATTTTGGGGATACTGATTCCTATTAAAATTTTGCTGACTTCTAAAATTTTGATTATAATTGGGATTAAAATTTTGTTGACTCCTAAAATTCTGATTGTAATTGCGGTTGAAATTTTGTTGACTCCTAAAATTCTGATTGTAATTGGGGTTAAAATTTTGATAAGTTCTTGGGTTCTGATTATAATTTTTATTGTAATATTTATTATTTATTTTTTCAGGAATGCGGTCCTCGTACAACCCTAATTCTTGGGCTACCGCTTTCAGTTTCTCAGTTGTGGATATGTCGTATCTTGCTAACTGCATATATAATCTGTCCGGTAGTCTTTTATTTATGACGTCCCTAATTGTATTATTTAATGCATTAGTATACAATGTTTTATTTTCTAGGTTATTTTCTAGTGCTAATTTATTAGTTATTACATGTGATTTGTGCTCGAGTTCTTCGAGGAACTTACGAATACTTCCTCCATAATATGTGTTATACACTCTCCTGAGGAGTTACTCACAAGGTGTTTGAGTTTTGTAAGTGGAGATGAGGATGCTCCGTAGTGCTCCTCATCGCGTCGCCATACAACTGCATCTGGATTGCGCTGTACAGTATGAGGATTTGGCGCGCATCACTGGTTGGGTAGAGTCGCATGATGAGATCAATACGTTCGATAAAGTTGCCCAGATCGTCCATTTCTCCACCGAAGATGGGTGCTTGGCGGATTTGCCCGAGTGCCTGGTTTAATGATTCTGACATCGTTTTGTTGAAGATTTAATTCTTTTTTTTTTTTTTTTTGTTTTGTTCACTTTTTTGAAAAAAAGTTTTTCAAGGATCACGGGGTCCTTATGCGGATAACAGTTTCGCGAAACACTAGTACGTTTTCCTGAATGGAATAAAACGACGTTTCACAAAGTTAATCTGTTATCCTACCGGCTGCGCCAATTACGTTTTTGGAGAGTGCTGTACCGGCTGCGCCAATTGAAAAAATCCGACAACGGTTTTTTTAGGAATAATATAATTCTTTATTAAACAAAAAAACACTTCTTCTCGGCTTCGTGTACAAAATAACTCTGCTTATGCTAGTGGTTTAATCTATAAGGAAACCTCGCACTTGCTTCTATCTCATGGTCTGTTTATGGAGGGTCTCTTTTGCATTCCTTGTTTATGTTTATCTTATCTTGGCGATCCAATTTCAAGGGGCTGGGCTGTTTATTTATTATTGTGGCATGTTGCTGATGCAGCATCGTGGATCTGGGCAAATTTACTTGTGACAACATTGCGGTTGCCGATAATTTGCCATTGTATGTAAGAACGCTGCCACCACTGCTGCTGCTACTGCTGCTAACGCTGCTGTTGGTGTGCTGCATGATAAGCGTGAGTGTGGACATGAGAGATCTGCGTGATCTGGATATGTCACTATATATATATTTCTGCGCGACTTATATATTTTCTTTCTTGGTTGTGAAGCATATATTTTAAGTTATAAATTTGCATATAACCAAAATAGGTACAAGCACTCAACTGTTGTGATTCAAATGTTCGTTGTGACCTTTGATCCTTTATTAATGATATTTAATGACTATTAGGGTTTTGATTGACTTTGTCAGTATTCACTGTTAGTGTTAATTGTGAAAAGGATGAGGTTATTCGATTATGGTATTATTTCTATGAACAACTTTTAGCAAGTTTTCCTAACTAAGATTAGCTGACTTTCTAGGTTTTTTTATATTGGGATTACATTTTGGTTTAAATTTAATTATTTACGGCATTCTCCAATTGTAAATACCAAACAAGGTTGAAAATAAAAGCGTGAAGAACCAGGAAGAAACCCGTGAAAACTTTATAAGTATTATAAAGAAAGGAAAGTGTTTGTTATTGAAGTTTTATTTATTTATTATGTGTTTAATGTTATTTTAAATGTCTAGGATAGGTAAAGACGTATCGAAATTTAGTACAAAACACACTTCGCAATTATATAGTTTTGAAAATCGTCAGGTGAGCTAATGAGGTATAAAATCGAATCTATCCACAAATGGTGTTCGGTGATGGGATCGATTAGTTAAATTTTTATTTGGCTGCTTATTTTCCGTATAACCTGCTATTGTCCGTTTATGTAGAGCAATTGTAATTGGTAATTTTTCTTTAAAAATTTGTATTCGTTCAATATTTTTTTGAATTTCCAGTTTTCCCTGATTAATACATTTTCTATTTAGCAGGGACAATAATGTTTGTATGTAATTGTAGAAAACACATCCCTTGATTTGAGTTGCTCATAGGTCTTCGTATATCTGTCCAGCTGATCGAAAACCACTGAATTTTAGTAGTTTACATTTGGTTTAGAACCTACTACCTTCTGTCATGATTTTATATTCTTTCGAAGTACTTATGGAGATTTATTTATATTTCTTTTAGTTAGGCTGGGCGTCTCGGTCCAAAGGTGAGGGTGCGTATCTTTTAGGATCAGGATTTCTTAAATCCTTTTTTGCTAACTGCACTGACGGCGGTTGATTGGTCACTTCGTTTGAGGAGAAGATCTTTGCTTCCGTCGCTTGGCAAAGTAGAGATGTCGTTTTCCTTTCCTTATGGTTGTTGACTTCTTTCTGTCCAGTTGGGAGTCCAATCATTTAAGATTGGTGTTTTTGAGCAGTGTTCGTTACCTACTTTCGTGTCCTATCGTCCGCGCCAGTTTTGTACACGACATGCGTTCTTAGACTTTGGCAACGCGTTGCAATTTGAATCGTCGGACTATAATAACAAAAGTTTGTTGTACTTTTTATATTATTTGGAACTACAGTTGGTTCTGATAAAACTAATATCGGCATTGGTTTTCCTGATCGTGTTACACTGGAGTATGGATCTTTGACTTCATATTTTTACGCATTATATTAATATTATTTTGTTACCCTTATAACGACACTGACAAGCGCGTACGATTCTTTGCCTTGCTTATCTTAACTTCACTATTGATAAGTTAAGATCAGCATTGCAAAGACATAATCTACAGTCATTCATAACTTATTGAACAGTTAAAACAATATTTCTATACAAAAAACAATATTTCTAGACTATATTATTAGAGTCCAGGTGCTGGGTAATTTTTCGGTGTGGAATTTTGGCCAGTTTAGAGACCGCTAAACTAAAATGCACAATGTTTAATCACAGTTACCTGTGTAGATTATTTTCGATTGTTTCAAAATAATGAGCGTATATATATTTTGACGGCGGTTATCGGCAAACCAAAATATATTGCAATTTTGCTCTCGAAATTTATCTTCGATCTGTAAATATATTCGTGTGCATAAATGAATTCCTTAATCAGTGGTGAGTTGGTCATGGTAGAGATTAACTTTATTGTGATTTCTTCAGGGTTGTTTCGAATTGTATCGAACCCGAGTTATTGCCTTGCTATGTAGGACTTATTTCTTTTAAGATTACTTCATACAATAGAAAAGAATGCAAAATGAGTTTAGAAATGCTTTATTTAACCGAAGAGCATCTCGCCTTTTCGCTGGTAAGATTAAAACTGATTTACAAAATTGAATAATATGAAGTTGGGTAACCGCTCCGTTGTCGGTCTTGCTGACTTCAAGTATCTTGATCGCAGTGTGGTTGCACGTGACAATGTCACATCATGTTTGGGTGGGTTGCCGATAAGCATAGCATAAGTACTTTATGCCGGCACTCATATTACCAGGAAATACAGCAGAGGCGGAGACGGGTAGTCAGGCGGGTGGCAACTCGTCCGTTGCTAGTGAGTGGTATATATAAATTAATTGAGTCCTTGTGGTTTTTATTAAAAAAAACCGGTTTGTTTCATTTGAATGTTTTATTAAGACTGAATTTATAAATTGTAACTTATCATAACTAAACCTCGGACTGCTGCTTCTGCTGATCGTCGCGACTTTGTCGCTGCTGGTGTCAGCTATCCGTTGTGGGTCCCACGATGGTCTTGCCATGAGATCCGCTGACGAGGCGTTTGTCCATGCGCCTTGGCTGTGATCGCAGGCTCATCATATTTCCGTTTGAGTCCCACGTTGCTGAAAGTGTGCTGACGATGCGCGCGTGTCTTCTGGTATTTGTTAGAGTTCATTGACTTTGGTTATTTGTTGGCTTATTTATTCATGTGCATTGCTTTTAGTTTATTTGTAATAATTGTTGTTAACTCCTCCCCCTTTAGATGCAGACGTCCTCGGACGCGATGTAGAATCTTGTTTGGATGGTTTGACTCTGCTCCGGGGGGTTGTCTTCCTGTCTATTAATTTCACTTGTGCCGGATTTTTGTTTTATCCAACAGGTGACTATGATCGTTAGTGTGATGAACAGAATGGTTGAGAGTCCAAAGTTGACTATTTATAAATTTACAATCGGCTTTTTTGTTTTTTAGAATTCGTGTTATACAAGTGTCGTTACTTAAATCTACTAGCTTAGTTTTTTTTACAAATGCTTTTATCGTTATGATTTTCACAATTTTCCTTAATTCCAAATATTTGTTGATTACAATTAATTATGTTATTAAATTTTAGCTTATTGATTTTATTATATTTTTTTATTGGTACTAGTAATGAAGTTGTACAGATTTCGTTTGATAGAATTGGAATATTAATGATATAAAGATTTTTTTTCCATTTGTGGCAATTTTAATTTTAGCAAATTCTAGCAATTCTTCTGGATTAATAAAAAATGTACCTTTTTCTTCAAGTAAATTTGCAATTTTTTCAATTTCAATTTTCGACAAAATTATTGAGTTTATTGTATTAGTTTTTGCCCAATGAATGGCGTATATTAAATTATTTACTTCTTCTTTAAAAATTTGTATTTTGTATTTCAGTAAAGTGGCTATTTCGTTTTGAAAATTCTTATTGTCTATGGTTTCTTTTACAATTTTATTTGTGTTTTTGATTAATTCATTCATTCTTTTTTCGCTGAGAATTTTATTTATTATTATTGCCGGCCAACCATTTCCAAACTGTGCCTAAAGCATTGACTGCTCTGGCTTTTCTTTGTGTTGGTTTTAATGATTTTAAATCTGATTCTACTTTTGCGAATTCGAATGCGAGTAAGGGAAAGAGTGGATGTGTTTTATCTATATCGTTAAGTTTGTTCGATAAGTTACCGAACGCCATTTCGTATTCTTCAATATTGAATACGTGAATTATTCTGTAGGTGCCGTTTTCTACTGCAGCGACTCCTGTTTTTATTGGTATAATTTGGGAATGGGAGTAGTCCAATATGGTCGCTAAACCGAGGCATGTTGGTAGGAAGAATCTGTAAAATATTATGTTATTAAGTTATTTTTATGAATAACCCGTCCACCTTGTGTTTTTATGGTGGTATTTCGGTTTTCCTCGACTATTTCTTTTTTGTATTTTGGGGTGAGTTTAGAACCTAATCTTCAGTCTATTTTGCAATAAACTATGTCACCCTTTTTGTATTGTTTTATTGCTTTTTTCTTGGTGTTATGGTATTCTAGATCATTGGCTTGCTTATTTTTATTTTTTAATTTATCTGTGACTTTGTTTCTATTTTTCCCTAACTCTTGGGGGTCGCTGGTGACTCGTGTTCCGAAAAATATATCTATCGGTTTTGCGTTTACAGTGGAGTGTATGGATTGGTTGTATAACTCAATGGACTTGAATATTAGATTTTCGAAGTTGGTTATTCCGTCATCTTTTTTCACACATCTCATTATTTCGGTAAGCGTTGAATGAAATCTTTCAACTTGACCGTTGCTTGTTGAGTTGTATGGTGGTATCGTGTAGATTTTTGATTTTAATTGATTTTCTATTAAGAATTTAATAGATGCGGAGTTTAGAGCTCTTTCGTTGTCCATGACAACTAGTTTGGGCATACCAAAAGCTATAATAACCTCGCGTAGTGGGTGTTTTATATCTTCGGCTGCTTTTGAATTTAGAATTTTAATTTGTGCGTATTTTGAGAATTTGTCTACTGCGGTGAGAACGATGGTTCTCTCTGTCGTATATAGATCAATATGGATAATTTGACCGGGATAAGTCGGAATAGGAGTTGGTTGCAATTCACCTTTTTGAGGATGCCTGTCATACTTGCTTTCTTTGCAAGTTTCGCATGCCTTTGTTATCTTTTCAATTTTTTTCTTTAGGTTAGGAAAGAAGAAATTATCAAGTATTTGGCTTTTATTCTCTATTGCATTTCTATGGGCTCTAGTGTGTTCTTTTGTTATGATTTCTATTTGTTCGCTTGCGCATGTGATATCCTGAACTTGTTTCTGGGTGTACCTAACTTTGTAACTACCGAAATGGTAGGGGTATATATTCTGGATTTTTGCCATGATATTTTCCGTCGTGAATAATCCATTGACAATTTTTGGGTCGAGTCGTTTTTTTAGAATATCTATTAAGTCGTCTTCTGAATAGTCTGGTTTTTCAACAATATGTCTGTGGTATGTGGGAAAAGGTAGTTGGAATTTGTATGATTCGGTTTCTGATGGTAATAGGAAAAGTTGATTTTTAAAAACGTTAATTGGGACTTCCATTACTGGAATAAGGTTGTGTGATGAACTGTCGTCACTTTGTATAGTTGATGTAGTTGATGTAGTTGTGTTGTTTATTTCGGGTTTTGGGGGATTTCTGGATAGAGCGTCTGCAACAACGTTAGAAGTTCCTGGCTTATATCTTAGTTCGTGGTTATACTCTTCTATGTAACTTTTCCATCTCTTTAATTTTCCGTTATGGTTTTTGCTACTCAATGCGAAGGTTAGGGTTGATGGTCTGTAAAGATTATTACCTTTGACGTACCGTAGAGGTACATGCGCAGATTCTGAAGTGCCCACACAATAGCTAACATTTCTTTTTCGTTAGTTGCGTAGTTTTCTTCTGTTTTTGAAAGTGTGCGCGATATGTAGGTAATGGGTCTGCCCTCTTGCTCTAGGACTGCTCCGATGGCGAAATTTGATGCATCGGTTGTCAAGTGGAATTCTTTGTGAAAATTTGGGTACGCTAGTACCACGTCGGTTGAGCTGAGCGTGCTCTTAATCTTGTCAAATGCTTTGATTGCATTATTGTCAAGTGTTACTTCCGCTTTATGGGAGAGATTCTTTGAAAGTCTACCGTTTTCTCCTCTTGGGAGGGTTGTGAGGGGTTTGGCCAATTTGGCATAATCCCGAATGAATCTTCTGTAGTAGCTTGATAAACCCAAGAAAGAACGTAGGTCTTTGAGGCTTTTGGGTATTGGAAAATTTTTGATGGCTCTTACTTTTTCGCAATTGGTTTTAATTCCATCTGCAGAAATAGTGAAACCTAGGAAATCGACTTCGGTCTTGAAAAACTCGCATTTGTCGATTTGAATTTTCATGTTGGCATTATCTAAGGTCGTAAAGACCGTATTTAGATGATCGATATGTTCGTCTTCTGACTTGCTAAAGACAATAATATCGTCGATGTAGACGTAGCAAATTTTTCCGACGTGATCCCTTAGGATATCGTCTAATGCTCGTTGAAATATTGATGGCGAATTTTTTAGTCCAAACGGAAGTCTGGTGAATTCATATTTTCCGCCATTAACTGCGAATGCCGTTTTTTCTATGTCTCTTGCTATGAGAGGGATTTGGTGAAATCCACTCTTCAAATCTAGTACGGAAAAATACTTATTCTCGCCCAATTGTGCGATGATTTCTCCAATCTCAGGGATCGGGTATCGATCCGAAATAGTTACAGAGTTAAGTTTCCTATAGTCGATGACTATTCTAAACTTTTTTTCGCCTGAAGCGTCACTCTTTTTTGGCACTACCCATACAGGGGCGTTGTAAGGTGACCGTGAAGGTCTTATTATGCCGTCTCGCAGCAGCTGGTCTATCTGTTTTTCGACCTCTCCTCTTAACGAAGTAGGGTATTGGTAGTGTTTGCTATATACTGGAGAGTCTGATGTGGTTCTTATTTCGCCTAACACTCTGGTTGTGTAGGTCAGTTTTTCGTCCGGTTCTGCAAACAGTGTGGACCGAGTCTTAGTGACGTGATCTATGAAATTTTTTTGTTTGATTGTCATGTGTTCTGTCCTTACTTTTATATTATTTACTGCCTGTGTTTCTAGTTGTCTTATTTTAATCCTATAGTCTCCGTCAATAATTAATGTTTCGTTCTTGACGTCAATGACAGCGTTCAGCTGTTTCAAGGTATCGTTACCTAGGATACCATGGAAGGTTTTTAAGGTCGGTAATAAGAAAAATCTGATTGGTCTGTTTCTTTGACCGAATAAACTAAGGAAAGTATGGTGGGATATTTTTGTTTGTCCACCAACGGACATTGCATTGAATGAATTTTGGTTTGGTCTCGGACTTGGAACTAAACTTGGTTGGATGTAATTTTGGTTTGAGCCTGTATCTATTAAGAAATTCAATGTGTTGCCGTTCCTCGTTATGCACTGGAAATAGGGCAGAGAGGAACTATTTAATCTAAAAAATGAATGTCGGAAGCATCGACAGTTGCTGGTTCGTATCCATAGTACATTCCATTTCCTTCCTCATCAGGTAGGGCGTAGGCTCCTTCCAGCTCGGCAGCTTCGAGATAAATTCGTTCCTCGTCCTTCATATCGTAAGGGTTTAGTTGTTCATCTCCTCCTTCTGGTTGTCCGGTTGAGACATGGAACTGTCGTTGAATTTTTGGAGGTTGACCGCTTTGTGTGTTGCTGGGGTGTTTGCCAATGAAATCATTGGTCCTTGGCTTGTTCATATAATTAACATTCCTGGTTCTAATGGAGTTATCTATCTCCATTGGTACAGGTCTTGGCTCTGGTTTCGGAAAGAAGGGGCGCGGAGGCGCTTGGTATCCTTGTCTAGGATTGAAAAATTGTTGCGGCATTGTGTTTTGACCGCGGAATGGTTGAGGGTATTGCCTCTGCTGTTGGATCATCTGATGATTCGTATTTGGTTTAGGGGTGTGATATAGATTTGGGTTGAAACTCCTCCATTGTACAGAGTTATTGGTTTGAGGGAATTTATGTAGTGGAATATGATTTCTGGGTGGTAAGGGTGGTGGTTGTTGTTTGGGTTTTGGTACGAAGCCGTTTCTATGTTCCTGGTTCTCCACCAGGTTGCACAGATGCAAGGCATGGCTCATGTCTCTTGGCTCTTTGATTGCTAAGAGTCTAGGTAGATCTCCATTTAGACCTCTCACGAACGTATCTAAGGCTTTACCTCGATAATTATTCGTCAAAGCTCTAATTACCTCTGGTGCGTCTTCTTGTACGCTTATCTGGTTAAGGATGAGGGATAGTTGGTGGTATACCATCTGGTAGAATTCTTGAACGGACAGACGTCCCTGAGTCAAATAGAACATTTGGTATTCGAGAGTTTTTAAGTCTCTTTTATCGGCGTAATGTTCTGTAAGGCACTTGGAAATTGCTCTCCAATTCATGGGAGTGTTATAGGATTCGAGCACTGCGTCGGCTTCTCCTATTATTTTGTTTCGGATGGACAGAGTTATTAAGTAGTACTTGTAGGTTTCTTCTTGACCATTATAAATGGTCATTATTCTTTCTACGTTTTTCTTCCAAGAGCCGAATGTGGTTCGGTCTCCGGAAAAATCTCTAATCAACCGCGTTATTTCGGGAACCTTTTCCTGCTCTTCCCCTAATCTCGGACTGGTAAATGGGATGTCATTAAGACAATCGCTACCTTCAGTATTTATTGCTTGCCTTATTATATCGCCACCCTGGAGAGTTTCTCTTATCAGGGATACAATTGTATCTTTCAGGCTTTGGCTTGCATAGGCTGCGTTGCCTGGTTGGGTATTTCTCTGGGAGCTGGTACCGGCTGCTCCCAGCTTCAAGTTGGCTAGGGATTCGGACAATTCGTTAGACTGCATTTTGTAATGTTGTCTTTTACGAGTTTGGGTGAATTTATATTCGGACCACTTTTAAGAACTGTTTGGATTTTTTGGATTGATATTATTTTTAGGAGGTTATGCGAATGATGATTATTTTCCTCTTTTTTTTTTTTTGTATCTTAATCTATTAATTAATTATTAATTATTATTATTAATTTTATTTTTATTTATTTATTTTTATTTATTTATTTATATATATATATATTTTTTTTATTTTATTTTCTTAATTTTCGCTTTTTCTTTTTCGAGTTTTAATTTTTGTCTAATTTTTCTATTCTCTTTTTTTTTCGTAATTATTGTTTTTCAAAACTTGATTCTTATTTTAAATATTTTTTTTTTTCTTAATTCTTCTATCTTTGAATTCTTTTTTTTCGTAATTATTGTTTTTCAAAACTTGATTCTTATTTTAAGTATTTATTTTTTCTCTTAATTCTTCTATCTTTGAGTTTTACAATCTTTTCTTAGTCACTATGGTAAATTTTTTCTTAATCACTATGCTTACAAGATTATCAGCATTCCGGCGAATCTCCCGCGATGATCCTTTAGAATTGTTCCTTTTTGTCCCACGACGATTTCGAGTCGAGATGGGTGACTCAGGTTCTTCTGGACACTTCACTCGCGGTACCCTGCGGACGGACACTACAGGGTTGTCGGCGGTTTTGTTGTGGCACCGGTACGGATGTATTTTGAACCGTTTTTATTTTGGTTCTAGTTTGTCTTTGCGGCTGCTTGAGGCGCTTTTGATAGAACTGGCAGTGGTCTTGTTCGTATCTGCGGCTACTTGAGGCGCTTTTGATAGAACTTGCACTGATGTTGTTCTTTTCTGCGGCTACTTGAGGCGCTTTTGATAGAACTTGCACTTTTTGACACTGTCCTGTTTTGTGCAGTTACGTTTATGTTTGCGGAGTGTTTTAAATCACTTTCACTAACTCACGATAACTTTTACTTCCGTACCGGTCCCTGCTCGGGCGCCAATTAATTGAGTCCTTGTGGTTTTTATTAAAAAAAACCGGTTTGTTTCATTTGAATGTTTTATTAAGACTGAATTTATAAATTGTAACTTATCATAACTAAACCTCGGACTGCTGCTTCTGCTGATCGTCGCGACTTTGTCGCTGCTGGTGTCAGCTATCCGTTGTGGGTCCCACGATGGTCTTGCCGTGAGATCCGCTGACGAGGCGTTTGTCCATGCGCCTTGGCTGTGATCGCAGGCTCATCATATTTCCGTTTGAGTCCCACGTTGCTGAAAGTGTGCTGACGATGCGCGCGTGTCTTCTGGTATTTGTTAGAGTTCATTGACTTTGGTTATTTGTTGGCTTATTTATTCATGTGCATTGCTTTTAGTTTATTTGTAATAATTGTTGTTAACTCCTCCCCCTTTAGATGCAGACGTCCTCGGACGCGATGTAGAATCTTGTTTGGATGGTTTGACTCTGCTCCGGGGGGTTGTCTTCCTGTCTATTAATTTCACTTGTGCCGGATTTTTGTTTTATCCAACAGGTGACTATGATCGTTAGTGTGATGAACAGAATGGTTGAGAGTCCAAAGTTGACTATTTATAAATTTACAATCGGCTTTTTTGTTTTTTAGAATTCGTGTTATACAAGTGTCGTTACTTAAATCTACTAGCTTAGTTTTTTTTACAAATGCTTTTATCGTTATGATTTTCACAATTTTCCTTAATTCCAAATATTTGTTGATTACAATTAATTATGTTATTAAATTTTAGCTTATTGATTTTATTAAATTTTTTTATTGGTACTAGTAATGAAGTTGTACAGATTTCGTTTGAGAGAATTGGAATATTAATGATATAAAGATTTTTTTTCCATTTGTGGCAATTTTAATTTTAGCAAATTCTAGCAATTCTTCTGGATTAATAAAAAATGTACCTTTTTCTTCAAGTAAATTTGCAATTTTTTCAATTTCAATTTTCGACAAAATTATTGAGTTTATTGTATTAGTTTTTGCCCAATGAATGGCGTATATTAAATTATTTACTTCTTCTTTAAAAATTTATATTTTGTATTTCAGTAAAGTGGCTATTTCGTTTTGAAAATTCTTATTGTCTATGGTTTCTTTTACAATTTTATTTGTGTTTTTGATTAATTCATTCATTCTTTCGCTGAGAATTTTATTTATTATTATTTGTTTGTTGTTATTTTCTACTTGTTCGTCTGTTTTTGAAACTAAAATTTCGTAATCGTAGTGGTCCGGCGTGCCGGCCAACCATTTCCAAACTGTGCCTAAAGCATTGACTGCTCTGGCTTTTCTTTGTGTTGGTTTTAATGATTTTAAATCTGATTCTACTTTTGCGAATTCGAATGCGAGTAAGGGAAAGAGTGGATGTGTTTTATCTATATCGTTAAGTTTGTTCGATAAGTTACCGAACGCCATTTCGTATTCTTCAATATTGAATACGTGAATTATTCTGTAGGTGCCGTTTTCTACTGCAGCGACTCCTGTTTTTATTGGTATAATTTGGGAATGGGAGTAGTCCAATATGGTCGCTAAACCGAGGCATGTTGGTAGGAAGAATCTGTAAAATATTATGTTATTAAGTTATTTTTATGAATAACCCGTCCACCTTGTATTTTTATGGTGGTATTTCGGGTTTCCTCGACTATTTCTTTTTTGTATTTTGGGGTGAGTTTAGAACCTAATCTTCAGTCTATTTTGCAATAAACTATGTCACCCTTTTTGTATTGTTTTATTGCTTTTTTCTTGGTGTTATGGTATTCTAGATCATTGGCTTGCTTATTTTTTAATTTATCTGTGACTTTGTTTCTATTTTTCCCTAACTCTTGGGGGTCGCTGGTGACTCGTGTTCCGAAAAATATATCTATCGGTTTTGCGTTTACAGTGGAGTGTATGGATTGGTTGTATAACTCAATGGACTTGAATATTAGATTTTCGAAGTTGGTTATTCCGTCATCTTTTTTCACACATCTCATTATTTCGGTAAGCGTTGAATGAAATCTTTCAACTTGACCGTTGCTTGTTGAGTTGTATGGTGGTATCGTGTAGATTTTTGATTTTAATTGATTTTCTATTAAGAATTTAATAGATGCGGAGTTTAGAGCTCTTTCGTTGTCCATGACAACTAGTTTGGGCATACCAAAAGCTATAATAACCTCGCGTAGTGGGTGTTTTATATCTTCGGCTGCTTTTGAATTTAGAATTTTAATTTGTGCGTATTTTGAGAATTTGTCTACTGCGGTGAGAACGATGGTTCTCTCTGTCGTATATAGATCAATATGGATAATTTGACCGGGATAAGTCGGAATAGGAGTTGGTTGCAATTCACCTTTTTGAGGATGCCTGTCATACTTGCTTTCTTTGCAAGTTTCGCATGCCTTTGTTATCTTTTCAATTTTTTTCTTTAGGTTAGGAAAGAAGAAATTATCAAGTATTTGGCTTTTATTCTCTATTGCATTTCTATGGGCTCTAGTGTGTTCTTTTGTTATGATTTCTATTTGTTCGCTTGCGCATGTGATATCCTGAACTTGTTTCTGGGTGTACCCAACTTTGTAACTACCGAAATGGTAGGGGTATATATTCTGGATTTTTGCCATGATATTTTCCGTCGTGAATAATCCATTGACAATTTTTGGGTCGAGTCGTTTTTTTAGAATATCTATTAAGTCGTCTTCTGAATAGTCTGGTTTTTCAACAATATGTCTGTGGTATGTGGGAAAAGGTAGTTGGAATTTGTATGATTCGGTTTCTGATGGTAATAGGAAAAGTTGATTTTTAAAAACGTTAATTGGGACTTCCATTACTGGAATAAGGTTGTGTGATGAACTGTCGTCACTTTGTATAGTTGATGTAGTTGTGTTGTTTATTTCGGGTTTTGGGGGATTTCTGGATAGAGCGTCTGCAACAACGTTAGAAGTTCCTGGCTTATATCTTAGTTCGTGGTTATACTCTTCTATGTAACTTTTCCATCTCTTTAATTTTCCGTTATGGTTTTTGCTACTCAATGCGAAGGTTAGAGGTTGATGGTCTGTAAAGATTATTACCTTTGACGTACCGTAGAGGTACATGCGCAAATTCTGAAGTGCCCACACAATAGCTAACATTTCTTTTTCGTTAGTTGCGTAGTTTTCTTCTGTTTTTGAAAGTGTGCGCGATATGTAGGTAATGGGTCTGCCCTCTTGCTCTAGGACTGCTCCGATGGCGAAATTTGATGCATCGGTTGTCAAGTGGAATTCTTTGTGAAAATTTGGGTACGCTAGTACCACGTCGGTTGAGCTGAGCGTGCTCTTAATCTTGTCAAATGCTTTGATTGCATTATTGTCAAGTGTTACTTCCGCTTTATGGGAGAGATTCTTTGAAAGTCTACCGTTTTCTCCTCTTGGGAGGGTTGTGAGGGGTTTGGCCAATTTGGCATAATCCCGAATGAATCTTCTGTAGTAGCTTGATAAACCCAAGAAAGAACGTAGGTCTTTGAGGCTTTTGGGTATTGGAAAATTTTTGATGGCTCTTACTTTTTCGCAATTGGTTTTAATTCCATCTGCAGAAATAGTGAAACCTAGGAAATCGACTTCGGTCTTGAAAAACTCGCATTTGTCGATTTGAATTTTCATGTTGGCATTATCCAAGGTCGTAAAGACCGTATTTAGATGATCGATATGTTCGTCTTCTGACTTGCTAAAGACAAAAATATCGTCGATGTAGACGTAGCAAATTTTTCCGACGTGATCCCTTAGGAAATCGTCTAATGCTCGTTGAAATATTGATGGCGAATTTTTTAGTCCAAACGGAAGTCTGGTGAATTCATATTTTCCGCCATTAACTGCGAATGCCGTTTTTTCTATGTCTCTTGCTATGAGAGGGATTTGGTGAAATCCACTCTTCAAATCTAGTACGGAAAAATACTTATTCTCGCCCAATTGTGCGATGATTTCTCCAATCTCAGGGATCGGGTATCGATCCGAAATAGTTACAGAGTTAAGTTTCCTATAGTCGATGACTATTCTAAACTTTTTTTCGCCTGAAGCGTCACTCTTTTTTGGCACTACCCATACAGGGGCGTTGTAAGGTGACCGTGAAGGTCTTATTATGCCGTCTCACAGCAGCTGGTCTATCTGTTTTTCGACCTCTCCTCTTAACGAAGTAGGGTATTGGTAGTGATTTCTATATACTGGAGAGTCTGATGTGGTTCTTATTTCGCCTAACACTCTGGTTGTGTAGGTCAGTTTTTCGTCCGGTTCTGCAAACAGTATGGACCGAGTCTTAGTGACGTGATCTATGAAATTTTTTTGTTTGATTGTCATGTGTTCTGTCCTTACTTTTATATTATTTACTGCCTGTGTTTCTAGTTGTCTTATTTTAATCCTATAGTCTCCGTCAATAATTAATGTTTCGTTCTTGACGTCAATGACAGCGTTCAGCTGTTTCAAGGTATCGTTACCTAGGATACCATGGAAGGTTTTTAAGGTCGGTAATAAGAAAAATCTGATTGGTCTGTTTCTTTGACCGAATAAACTAAGGAAAGTATGGTGGGATATTTTTGTTTGTCCACCAACGGACATTGCATTGAATGAATTTTGGTTTGGTCTCGGACTTGGAACTAAACTTGGTTGGATGTAATTTTGGTTTGAGCCTGTATCTATTAAGAAATTCAATGTGTTGCCGTTCCTCGTTATGCACTGGAAATAGGGCAGAGAGGAACTATTTAATCTAAAAAATGAATGTCGGAAGCATCGACAGTTGCTGGTTCGTATCCATAGAACATTCCATTTCCTTCCTCATCAGGTAGGGCGTAGGCTCCTTCCAGCTCGGCAGCTTCGAGATAAATTCGTTCCTCGTCCTTCATATCGTAAGGGCTTAGTTGTTCATCTCCTCCTTCTGGTTGTCCGGTTGAGACATGGAACTGTCGTTGAATTTTTGGAGGTTGACCGCTTTGTGTGTTGCTGGGGTGTTTGCCAATGAAATCATTGGTCCTTGGTTTGTTCATATAATTAACATTCCTGGTTCTAATGGAGTTATCTATCTCCATTGGTACAGGTCATGGCTCTGGTTTCGGAAAGAAGGGGCGCGGACGCGTTTGGTATCCTTGTCTAGAATTGAAAAATTGCTGCGGCATTGTGTTTTGACCCCGGAATGGTTGAGGGTATTGCCTCTGCTGTTGGATCATCTGATGATTCGTATTTGGTTTAGGGGTGTGATATAGATTTGGGTTGAAACTCCTCCATTGTACAGAGTTATTGGTTTGAGGGAATTTATGTAGTGGAATATGATTTCTGGGTGGTAAGGGTGGTGGTTGTTGTTTGGGTTTTGGTACGAAGCCGTTTCTATGTTCCTGGTTCTCCACCAGGTTGCACAGATGCAAGGCATGGCTCATGTCTCTTGGCTCTTTGATTGCTAAGAGTCTAGGTAGATCTCCATTTAGACCTCTCACGAACGTATCTAAGGCTTTACCTCGATAATTATTCGTCAAAGCTCTAATTACCTCTGGTGCGTCTTCTTGTACGCTTATCTGGTTAAGGATGAGGGATAGTTGGTGGTATACCATCTGGTAGAATTCTTGAACGGACAGACGTCCCTGAGTCAAATAGAACATTTGGTATTCGAGAGTTTTTACGTCTCTTTTATCGGCGTAATGTTCTGTAAGGCACTTGGAAATTGCTCTCCAATTCATGGGAGTGTTATAGGATTCGAGCACTGCGTCGGCTTCTCCTATTATTTTGTTTCGGATGGACAGAGTTATTAAGTAGTACTTGTAGGTTTCTTCTTGACCATTATAAATGGTCATTATTCTTTCTACGTTTTTTTTCCAAGAACCGAATGTGGTTCGGTCTCCGGAAAAATCTCTAATCAACCGCGTTATTTCGGGAACCTTTTCCTGCTCTTCCCCTAATCTCGGACTGGTAAATGGGATGTCATTAAGACAATCGCTACCTTCAGTATTTATTGCTTGCCTTATTATATCGCCACCCTGGAGAGTTTTTCTTATCAGGGATACAATTGTATCTTTCAGGCTTTGGCTTGCATAGGCTGCGTTGCCTGGTTGGGTATTTCTCTGGGAGCTGGTACCGGCTGCTCCCAGCTTCAAGTTGGCTAGGGATTCGGACAATTCGTTAGACTGCATTTTGTAATGTTGTCTTTTACGAGTTTGGGTGAATTTATATTCGGACCACTTTTAAGAACTGTTTGGATTTTTTGGATTGATATTATTTTTAGGAGGTTATGCGAATGATGATTATTTTCCTCTTTTTTTTTTTGTATCTTAATCTATTAATTAATTATTAATTATTATTATTAATTTTATTTTTATTTTTATTTATTTTTTTATTTTTATTTATTTATTTATATATATATATATTTTTTTAAATTTTATTTTCTTAATTTTCGCTTTTTCTTTTTCGAGTTTTAATTTTTGTCTAATTTTTCTATTCTCTTTTTTTTTCGTAATTATTGTTTTTCAAAACTTGATTCTTATTTGAAATATTTTTTTTTTCTTAATTCTTCTATCTTTGAATTCTTTTTTTTCGTAATTATTGTTTTTCAAAACTTGATTCTTATTTTAAGTATTTATTTTTTCTCTTAATTCTTCTATCTTTGAGTTTTACAATCTTTTCTTAGTCACTATGGTACATTTTTTCTTAATCACTATGCTTGCAAGATTATCAGCATTCCGGCGAATCTCCCGCGATGATCCTTTAGAATTGTTCCTTTTTGTCCCACGACGATTTCGAGTCGAGATGGGTGACTCAGGTTCTTCTGGACACTTCACTCGCGGTACCCTGCGGACGGACACTACAGGGTTGTCGGCGGTTTTGTTGTGGCACCGGTACGGATGTATTTTGAACCGTTTTTATTTTGGTTCTAGTTTGTCTTTGCGGTTGCTTGAGGCGCTTTTGATCAAACTGTCACTGATGTTGTTCTTATCTGCGGCTACTTGAGGCGCTTTTGATAGAACTGGCAGTGGTCTTGTTCGTATCTGCGGCTACTTGAGGCGTTTTTGATAGAACTTGCACTGATGTTGTTCTTTTCTGCGGCTACTTGAGGCGCTTTTGATAGAACTTGCACTTTTTGACACTGTCCTGTTTTGTGCAGTTACGTTTATGTTTGCGGAGTGTTTTAAATCACTTTCACTAACTCACGATAACTTTTACTTCCGTACCGGTCCCTGCTCGGGCGCCAATTAATTGAGTCCTTGTGGTTTTTATTAAAAAAAACCGGTTTGTTTCATTTGAATGTTTTATTAAGACTGAATTTATAAATTGTAACTTATCATAACTAAACCTCGGACTGCTGCTTCTGCTGATCGTCGCGACTTTGTCGCTGCTGGTGTCAGCTATCCGTTGTGGGTCCCACGATGGTCTTGCCGTGAGATCCGCTGACGAGGCGTTTGTCCATGCGCCTTGGCTGTGATCGCAGGCTCATCATATTTCCGTTTGAGTCCCACGTTGCTGAAAGTGTGCTGACGATGCGCGCGTGTCTTCTGGTATTTGTTAGAGTTCATTGACTTTGGTTATTTGTTGGCTTATTTATTCATGTGCACTGCTTTTAGTTTATTTGTAATAATTGTTGTTAACTTATATATTTCTCTCTGTAGTATATAAGTCAATATGAATAATTTGACCGGGACAAGATGGATGGTTGTAATTCTCCTTTTTGTGGGTGTCTATCGTACTTGATTTCATGTGCTTTTGTTATTGTTTGAATTTTTCTTCAACATTATTTTAAATATTTTTCTTTAAAAGCCGATATGACTGCTCCTGTATCAATAAAAAATGTTGATATAGTATTGTTTAACGTAGTTTCAGTTGAAATAAAGCTGTTAAAATTGAGATTGAATGTAAATAGTAATTTATTTTTTTTCGTTTCCTATTAAGTTTCTAGCTGTGCCTTTCAGTTCAGGTTTTATTAATTATACGGCAATGCTTATATGGTTTTCTGCTATAGATTCAACGAGTGTCAATGAATCTATCTTTGTCCGTCGGATTCGATTAAAATCGAAGTGGCTAACTTTAAAATTTCTTTAGTGTCCATTGCAGTATTTACAATTGAACAATTTGGTGTCTCAAAATTATGTTCACTGGGGGTATCTAGTAAATACACGCCTTTTTCAATTTCATTTGGCATCGTTATTTTTAAGTTATATTTGTTTTTAATATATTTAATTTTGATTCTATAATTACTAATGGCTATCTATAAACTATCGTGCTTATATATGTCATTCCTATCCAATCGTATTGCTTATTATATTATTCTATTAGAATATTTGTTTGTTTATTAAACGTTACTGACAACGGAGTTCTATTAATTAATGATTTGTGTAACTTGTCAAAATTTTGCTTACAAGTTTTTAATCTGTTTTTTAAATCTAGTATCCTAATTTCCCTGTAGTCATTTTTAAGATGTAAAACAGTATTAAATTGATTAATACGCAAACAGTAAATATTATTGGGAGACTATTACTGGACACATTCATTATATTGGAAGTTTCAATTACTTCATTAATATTGACACTTGCTTTTTTGTCTTTAATTTTCATTAGTAAAATAAGCGAACAAAAAAATACTTATGAAATTATTACATTAGTAGCACAATTAATATTTTGTATTTTATTGTCTTCTGCTACTAGCAGAATCGCCATGAAATAACATAACTTAATATTTTTGGTTGTGTTCTAGTTTGCAACTACTGTTTTGGCTGAATGTTATGGATTTATATATAAGACGAGGAAGCCTAGCATGCCCAAGCCACTCAATGGTTAAATTAGCCGTGTTATGATTTGCCCACTTGAAGAGTGTCAAATTGCAAGATCAGTAAAATGCCACTCGACAAAAGACATCAGCTGTGTAAATATTTACATTGAGTGTCCCAATGTTTTGGTCACTAAAGTGTCTCTCGTTGAAAGGGCGTATAGAATATTTAGTTGCATTCTAGAGCTGTGGAGCTTAAAATTGTACTCCAATTCCTCGACAACATAATTATCTCGACTTAATTACCGAAATCTTATGCTATTGGTCGTTCAAAGGCCTCTTCTGACAGGCTGCTTCTGCCAAGAATTTACTTTAAAAAACTGATTAGCAATAAGCTGAGATAAGACGTTTTAGAATAAGCTAATTCATAAGCAGAGTAAGCATAGTTCAAGCACGAGTTAAAGAGTAAGGAGAGAATGATCGTTTTTTTCTCTGCTTTTCTATGAGTATATCTATATATGTATATATATTTTTTTATTAAAAGAGTTCTGCCATACATTGGTGCAGAAAAAAGATGAGCTTATACATTAAGAATACATGGGAAATGAGACTCTCTAGAAGACCTTTGGTTACTATGTCTAGTTAATGATAGTTGAAGGTTCCGGGGGAACCACTACATAATTCAGGAATAGGTCTGAAAAGAATACCTATGTCCTGGAATAAGGGAATATGTGCTAAATAAGGCGGTTCAATTATATTAGTAAGAGGTTGGGAAAAATATCATATGTGGGATGAGTAACTGCTTGGGGATAATATACATCCCTGTAACAGAATTTTTCAAATCCCTCCCTTGTCTCAGAGAAAATTCTGCTCCCGTGGGAATACTAAAAATGTAACTTATGATCCGAGGACAATAGCTATGTTTTCCCAGTAATAAACCATTTGTTTTTCCGGGTCCATACAAAGATAATGATTATATCTAAAGTGATTCGGCATTTTATTGGGAATGGTTCCAGGGATGTCGAACTTCCATTCTTCTGATGAAGTTGTAGTTAACTCTACAATTGATGTTCTTAGTTCAATCTACTTTGATTCACAGAAGATAATTATGGTATAATCTCCCCTTATGGGTTGGACTACTCCACTACATTTCCCACCAACTAGTCCTCCCAATATAATGATCTATAACTTCCCGCAACTTCCCTTTCACTATGGTGCAGAGTTTGACATTGGTGATATATCTCAGTCTCATTATTTTTCACTGTATCTATGACAGTGAGATTAAGTCCATAGTTACATGATTAGTGCGTTTCTGTTATATTATAGGCACAATAATTTGTTGATGATAGAAATTTGGTCAGCATTCATTCGTTTCATCAGCTGTTTTGACCCACTCAAAGGAGCCCCCGTCATCATTTATAGAGCTGCTTGGAAGTTGCAGTCGCAAAGGTGGGTTTCCCTGCGATAGTTCAAAGCGAACTAGATAATCGAAAAACGGAAGGATAAATAATAATCCGGGAACAGTCATAGTCTGTCTAGAAAAGGGGAAGAAAAGTCTAGGAAAGAGAAGAAAAGAAGTTGACAACATCAACAAGTTGTCGACTTACATAATGTCTTTGTATAAAATAATATCAATTATTCATTGAGAATTTTTATGAAATAAATTATCAAGCTTGCACAATGCTGTATTGCATTAAAAAAATAATTTTAATTTAATTTATTTGATGAGCATATATATATATAAATATATATATATTACCAAAGCTACACCTAAATCCACGTTTGCAAAATTATTTATAGTTTGTTACAACTTAATTTCGACTCCAAAGAAAAACGTCACAAAATGACGAAAGGCTAATGTATTTATGCTAAGCGCCATTATTTGTAATGCGTATTCAATAATTAATAAACAAACGACTCTAAAATACACAGGCTCGTGTTCTTAAATTTTTTTCCCAATAGCAAGCTAATTAAATCACAAATCGGCGAGTTAAAAGGATTGGAGTTAAAAGAGTTTGTAAAACAGATTATATCCTTTCTACACCGGAGTTTACAGAGTCAATCTCGAGAAATGCCACAAACTGCTTTTCGCTTTTGACGATTCACCTTAAACTGAAATCTAGATATAAAGATTTGGCCCAGCTGGAAATCAGAATACCGAGCAGGAAGAGGAACTAACGATTGCCTAACATCAACTTTAGCAGCATCTGGCCATTGTTGAGTAGGCCAGATCGACATTTTTTGTGGCATAAATTCGAAAAACAGAATTGTTATTTCACATTTGATGGGCACCAAGTGTCACATAAGTAGACGGATATCATTAAAGCTAGAGCCTTTTAAAGTTGAGGCATATTATTTAAGGTGCTACGTCCTCCAGGAGGTTAGGAAATCAATAATCACACATCAATAAAGCGACATATCTCCCACAATTTGAAGACTACAGTTATCAAATTTAGTTTTTAGGATGTTGGCGATGTATAAATTGATAAATCCATATATCTCACATAATGTGAGAACGTCTTCCGAATTTCCCAACAACCTGAATTTCTTCGGAATTTGAAAGTTAAAGTCACCAAAGGTAGGAATGTAAATTTCTCCTCCAACATTTTTTTTTGGGAAGGAACCTCGAAAGATTGGTACTTCTTGGCAACACCCACCCTGTTCTTCGCCATCTGTTACTCGATTTGATTACTTATTGGAACAAAAGCATTGCGCAGTCGATTACGCCTGACTGCAACATTCTCTCTTCTTGAAATTGAGTCACTGAAAGATAATGCATTGCTTATCTTTATCAAGAAAAGTTATCAATAATAAAAATCTCCATATAATAATACAGGTCGCTTAATATTTCGGTGCAGAATTTTGACGGCCAGCTTAGAGACCGGTAAACGAAAATCCACAACGTTAAATCACTGTTACCTGTGTGGATGCTGTTCGATTGTTTGAAAATAATTAAGGTAGATGTATTTTGACGGCGGTTATCGGCAAACCACCATAGAATCGGTAAGTGCATCGAAATGGAAATGCGAATGAATTTTATTCTTTTTTAATCTTCATGATAAAAGTGTATAAATGGCGAGAAAATTAATGCATTACATTCTTGCTCCTCAGCATACCGTTTAGTTTTTAGGTCCCACAAGTGACCTAGAAATTTTTTGTGGATCTGTAAACTGTGCTTTAACCTATCCTAAAAAAAAGTTTTCTGGCAATGTTAAAAATTAGAACAAAGAAGTAATAAATTAATTTGAAATAAAATAAAACAGTTTTCATTTAATTAATTTTGTAAACATATTCGTCCACAGTTTTTAAAAGCTTACGGAACTTTAAAAAGGTATTTTGAACCGATATTATATTTGCTGTTGTATTTTTATGATAATACTGAAACCTGGGTCCAATTTGACAAGTCGAAGCCGTTCTCTCCGGAGGGCTACAATAAATTTGTGGGATCTACACCAAACTTGCATTAAGCTGCCAGGTTGACAATATTTAACGCTTGACATTCGATCGCACTGTCAGACCTATATGTGTTCTTACACTTTTTTCACATTTTGAGTACATTTTTATACCATGAACTCATTGAAAATGGGTGAAAAGAAGGAATCATCTCCGACCTCATAAGATCAATATATATTCTTGATCAGGACTAACAGCCGATATATATATATATATATGTATGTATATTGTCTGTCTGTATAATAGTTGATGGCATCAAAAGGCACAATTTTAAAGGAAGAGACTTCTAAGCAATACATAAAATGTACGAGTATATGCATATTATTGATCAACTGGACAAGCAATTTCAAGAATAATAATTTAATTTAATAGATATTTTTAGCGGCTGGTCGAGCTTACTCGTGACTACAGCATTCTTACTTGTTCTTAGTCATGTTTTCTTTTGTTTCTCGTCCAACTTTGAGAGAGTCATCGTGACCGTAATCGCACATACTTAAACTTATATATTTATCAAATATAAATTCACATATATGTATATTTTTATATTAATAAAGACAGTTTCGATGCATATATATTTATACACAATATCCAAATAATAATTTATGGATTATCATATTATTGATAGTCCACCAATATAAGTCATGTGACAACGTTTTTCACCAATGCATATACAGTATTGAGCGATCTAGACTTCAATCAGTTTGGGAGTTACGCAAGAGAATGGATGAATTGAATTAGTTGGATGTCGCACCTTAAGTGAGCTCGACTTGAACATACCCTGAACCCAGATGCCAAATATATTATAGTTATATTTCCACAAACAACTCGAACACCACTGATCCAGATGCTCATTACTTCTTAAGAAATATGTAAGTTAACCGTAAACTACCCGCCCAATTTGAGCGCCTGCGGAAAGTGCTTATGCTGCACTTATCGGGATCAATATTCATTTTATAAGTTAATTCTAATCATACCAACGAAGAGGCGGATGTCCTTCGAGTAATAAAGCATTGAAAACTCATTTTGTGTTCTGTTCATTCGAAGTACTTTTTTTTTTTTTTTTTTTTTTTTTATATAGCAGTTATATTTGAAACATTAACCAACCTATTCAAAGGCTATAAAACATTGATTTATAACAGAATGAATAATAACAGTGAATTAAAATCTACAACATAAACATAGAACAGGTCTCAGCAGTTAATAAATAACATCAAATATTACATTTGTGGTACATTAATTTAACGCCCTACAGTCCAGAGGTCGCTGGTGTGGAGGCGCTTCAACCTCCTGCGTGTTGTGTTCGACCCAAGTGAGCAGGCCAAAGGGTTGATATGGTTGTGTAAACGGTTATTATACCGACTTGTATGTCTGTTGATTTGTTGACTGACTGTCGGTAATCCGAAGTCGTTGTGCAGAGTTCTGTTGCTCACATATGGTGGAGCACCAGAGATGTCTCTGAGCACCTTGTTCTGCAAAACTTGAATTTGATTAATCCAGGATTTTGCGGCTGTGCCCCAGAATGGAATTCCACATGTCCATGTAGGCACGATGATGCTCCTGTACACCAGCAGCTTGTTGCTCAAGCTGAGTTTGCTTGATGGCTTCAGCAACCAGTTGAGTTTCATTTGTTTTAGATCTACACGCAGCTGCAGTGATCTGGATGTGTTTGGGCCAGGTAAGTTTCCTGTCCAAAAACATACCCAGGTAGCGAACATGGTTCTCCTGAGGTATGACCGTGTTGTTGAGTCGGACAGTTGGACAATTACCATTCCTGAGCGCCTCCAGCGTGTTTTTGGCTACTGGTATCGGCAAGTCCGCGGTGTTCAATGTGTACAAGGCAGGTCCAAGGACACTACCCTGCGGTACACCAGCTCCAATGCGGCGGATGTTTGATCGCTCGCCCCTAACTTCTACCATAAAAGAACGGCCAAGCAGGTAAGACCTGAGCAGTAAATACTGCGCCGATGGTAGCAGGGACTTAAGCTTAAAAAGCAGGCCATCATGCCATACGCGATCAAATTCTTGCTGGATATCCAGGAAGACGGCAGAGCTGTACTGCTTATTTTCCAAGGCCTCGAGGACGTGCTGTACTACTCGATAAACTTGCTCTGGTGTACCATGGTGGTGTACCATGGTGATGCCTGAAGCCAAACAGATCAAGAATGGCCCTCTGGAAGCCTCTTACTGCCGACAATCTTCCAAGAAATATTTTTTCAAATATTTTGGAGAAAGTGGACAGCAAGCTTATCGGTCGATATGACGAGACAAGATTCTCCGTCTTGTCAGGTTTCGGAATCATCGACATCACAGCACACTTCCACGGAGTGGGGAATGGAGCTAATAAGTAGCACCAAGAACATCACTCCCTTCTCTGGGAGGGCCTTAGCAATTCTTACTGGACTGGATTCGCAGGCTTAAGAATCTGTAAACGGACCTCAGTAGGGGCGATAGGTGTGATCGGTTGTACAGGATCGACATCTGCATTTTAAAATGCTTCAGTGTCCTGTACATGGCTGGGCGATGCTAGTGCAAAGAGCGTGAAGCGACTTTGCAGCTCGTCCGCAAACGCCTAAAGTCCCTTAGATCCAACGGATTGCGTGAACGCATATATTGACGACGCAGTGCTCTCTTGTGTCTTACCAGATCCAAAATCTCTGGTTTTAAAAGAGGCTGGGCTGGACTGGGAGGCGAACAAGGTAGTTGGCAAAGAATGGAGTATTCCGCTGCCACGTTAATATTACGCAGGAATAACTCCGCTCCGTCGTCAATATCAGCCGGTGAACTCAGCTCCATGTTCAAATTGACAAGCTGCTCCAACCTCTGCCGGAATCGGGTGATATTTACCTTGCGTGGCTGAAGACGTGTCTTGGGAGCATTCAGAGCTGCAGCCACTCTGTACTCCACAATCAAGGGGATGCGATCGGAGTTTAGCTCAATCCGCTCGGATATACGAAGACAGTCAGACCGGATCCCAGCGTTGGAGGTTGGAGTCTCTCACGCAATCCGCAAGCGCGATCCCACGGCGAGTGTCCAACGCTGCACCCCAGAGATGGTGTTGAGCATTCCAGTCTCCAGGAATCAGGAACTTTGGGCCAACCTCTTCGAAGAGACATTTATATTCTTCTATTTCCCACACAAAACGTGGTGGACAACAGACAGCCGCTAGGACTACTTCGCCTTGATCACTAGAGACTTTAACGACAGCACATTGCGCGCATAGCCAACTTAATGAGTTCAGCGCATGATGTCGCAGTGAAGTGATCACTGCTGCTCCGCCACGCATGCGATCCGAAGGATGATTGGCAAGGTGTATATCGTAGCCTGGAAGTCTGTAGTGCGATCTGGAGCAGTAGTGAGTCTCGCAGACCAACATTACATCTATTTGATGGCGTTGAATAAATAACTCCAACTCATTGGCGTTATTTGCAAGGCCATTGGCGTTGCACACGCCAATGCGCAACCCTATTTGGCTTATCTGTTTGCAAGTGCAACGTGCAACAGGCTCATCATGGCCGTAAGTGTCTCAGTCAACTTGTCGAATTTCGACATCAGACTGTCAAACAGGAGCTGGGAGTGCTCATGGTACAGATGAGACTGCTGCACTTGCTGAAATTGTTGCAGAGGGGGATGCTGATGTTGCTGGCGCTGTGGCTGCTGGTGTTGTTGTTGATGTCGTGGTTGTTGCTTCCGTTCTTGCTGTATGTGCTGTTGCTGTTGGTGTTGCTGCTGCGGGCGTTGCTGCTGCTGGTGTTGCTGCGAGTGTTTCTGTTGTTGCCGGGTATGCTCTGGATGCCTAAGCATCCTAAGCATCCATGCTCATAATTGTGCAATTGGCGCGCACCAAGCGCACTCACTCTAGAAGAGTGGTCGCGGCGCACGCACAAGTTGCACTAGTTTAACGACTCTCACAAAAATCACGATTCACCTGCAGTATTGTTCGCGAGCGTCGATTATTTGAGAGAGCGGGAGAGAAATAGCGCGCACGCTCACACGTACAAGTGCCTAGCAGACCAGCTGCGCGCGTCGTTCGTATCAGCAGCAGAGAATGATCAGCGGGCCGCAGACGGAAAAGTGCATAGCGACGAGAGCTCTCCGCGGCAGAGAAACAGGCAGAGCAAAATTAGAGAGGGCAACGCACTGCGCAAGAGCGTATGCACTTTGCTTTTGTTATTTGTTATTTGTTATTGTTTTGATCGCGCGTAGTTTTTATATTTGCGCGAATTTAGCGCATATTTCTTATTTGAAACACAGGAATACTGTTAATATTTTTACGACATTAATATTATCGTTAATGTTGCCACTAATTTTAGTGATTGTCCAATATATAATGCTTTTTGAGCACAAATTATCGCAGTCACCAAAATACACATTCGCGCTCGACGAAGCTAAGATGATGACTGAAGTAATCTTAAGTGAATAAAGTGTTAATAAAGCAAAGCATTAATTTGTACATAATGAGCGAGCAAAGTGCTTGGAGTGTTGGATGCATTGAAATCTATTTGCATTAGTATGCCGAAAGGCCCATTAACTAATACATCCCCGTTATCTACATAGTATATTCGGATGATGTTTTTTACAGAAGAGATGCTGATGATCGAAATAGCTACGAACGGGTTTTAATATTCTCCTATTCGCTGCATTTAAATGAGTAGGTTTAATAAAATCATTAGTGGTATAAACAACTGATCGGTCGGAATGGAATTTAATTTAGAAGCAAATAATCCCGCTGTTGCATAATTTCTGTGAGCTAAAAATATTTGAAAAGGTACCACAAAGTTGAATTGCACCGTATGGATCACTTGAGTTGGATTCAAAGATCCAACAATCAATTACAGATGATGGCTGCCGTAGATCTCCGAACACTTTGGCAGAAATAGCACCAAATGAATTACATAGATATCTTCTGCCTTAAATTTAGAGATCTAATAATATTACCTAAGTTCTCAGTTGAAATTATATATTTATAAGAGAAAAAAGAAAATTATAATATTAAACGAAGCTTAAATTTAAATCAACACTATAGAACTATTTTTATAATTTTTCTGCACTTTTGCAAAATACACTTTGCATCCTTGACGATTTTTTGATTGTGTTCGCCGCTGGTTATTTTGAAGCCGCCTTGAATTATGCAATAAGAAATTGTTAATACCCACACTTGTTGAATATACCCCATCTAAGAAAAAGTATGCAATTGAAGAACATTTTTAATGCTAACACTTGTTGAACATACAAGAGCTAAGAGAAAATATGCTTAATTAAAGTTAATTGCACAAACCCTGCTCAGTTTTTAACACAGTCAAAAGAATTGGCAGCCCACAAAGCAATAGATTAAAATAAAAATAATAAATAAAAATTAAAATTATTTGGAACGGACTTTCAGTAAACAACAAAATGCAGCGCAGGAGCCGCTGCAAATCTTGAATCTTGATTCCGCTCGAACAGTTAACAACAATTTCATTCGCGTGTCAAGTCAAGTATTATAGAAAAACGTGTAGGTACAAATTTCAAGCCGGAGCTCGAAATATTATTATGTCTTGGTAAATTTTTGAACAAAATTTGCTTATATGTTTTGTGTTTTATAACTTAATTTATGTACTTAATGATGTCCCCTTCTGAGCGCTACAAATTTTACGAATAACAAAATGAATATACCCTTTACAAGCGTGTAAAAATATATGCGACATTTGATTTAAATACTTTTTGTACATACGGGCCAAAAGAATTTTCTAGTTCTTAAACTGCGCGGCTTTTCTCAGCTGTTTTATGGACCTTCACTATGCAGTTCCTTTACAGCACTGTTATTGACAATCGATAACATTGCAGCTGGCCCAGAACAGCTGCCAAAAGCCGCGAAAATATGAACAAATAACTGGAAAATTCTTTTTAAAATTGCTCTAGTCGAGATTGGGCTGCCAGGAGATATTCTTCCATTCCATTGTATACTTTCGTAGTAACTTTATATACTCATATTGATAAAATAAGATTTATTTTTTTATACATTTTAATCTATTAGATAAAATTATCTGCGGCTTAACTGATGTATTAAATCGAAACATAGTGCCAAATCCTGTAAATACATTTGTATACATATATGTATGTACATTCAGCCAAACATATGTAAGCACATATACATAAGGTATGCAAATATGTATGTGCATATTTTTGAAGTGCGAAAGGTGAGGTGGAAGGGGAGTGGAGATAAAGGAATATGAAACCAAATGGACTACAGAAGCTTGGCTCTTAAGAAAATATATGCTGAGAGAGAGAGAGAGAGAGACAGAGAGAGCTGTATAGGAAACCGTACACAAATCAAGAGTCTCATTGCTTAAGATGTGTGCCTGTCAATTCTGTTCCCATTAACTTCATTTCAGCACAGAGTTTGCGCGAAGCGAATTCAAGTTGACAAGAGTAACAAGTTGTTGTGGTGGTGAACTGACTGCTCTTGAATTGTTCTTATTTTTCTTATACCCTCTCAGAGAGCACGTCTCAGAGAGACAGAGAGAGAGAGAGAGAGAGAGAGACAGAGAAAGAGAGAGAGAGAGAGAAGAGTTGAGTTGTGAGAGCAAGTTATTTGCCGCCTATGTTCATGTCTCGCTCTTCGCCGCAGTTGTCTTGAACTCGCTTTGGAACAAGCATTTGCTGCCGCCATAGGACAACGTTTGCCAAATTCGAATCACATCCTTCTGTTAATCCGAAGAGTGAACAACACAGTTGCCGCAGTACTCGCTTAATTCGTGTAAAATCGACAGACGCGCCTTTAACTCTCGCTGATCGTTGACAATTTGAATTTGAACGTTGAAATGGATATCTCAGCGTATCAGCACATGAATATTCGGATGAGTACGCGTGGCAAGCGACCACTGCGAAATCTAACGCCCAATGACAAAGTGCGGGCCATTCAACGCATCCACAATGGCGAAACCAAGGCCAGTGTCTCCCGGGATATTGGAGTGCCGGAATCCACGCTTCGCGGTTGGTGTAAAAATGAGCAAAAATTGCGTTTCATGTGCCGGCAGCTGGGCACCGACAACATGCCCGGCCTGGCCAGTCCGCCCGAGAAGCGCGCCAAATTCGAATTGCAGTTGCTGCCACCGAAATTTGCCACAATGCCCATTGGCAATTATGAGGAATTGGCCGCCTTTGGCAGCTCACAGTTCTATGCCTCCCACAATGAGGCCCTTCTGGAGAAGTTGGCGTTGGTAGAGTTCAATAAGATCAAGCATAATAATAATGGCCTGCATCCGTCAGAGGTTGTCACTGGCACCGCCACAGGCCCCGGAGACGACACCGATGCCGTTTCACCCGTGATGGGCTGCTACTCCACAAACAACATGGTGCAGCAACTCAATCTGCTAGCCCTCTTCAACTCGAAGTTGTCTACGGGCATACATAATCGTCCCAAATACAGTGAGACGCAAACACCACCAGCCGCATTCGAGGAATCCAAGCAATTCAATTGTCCGTTGCTAAGTGTGAAAAACTGGGCCAGGGATCCAGCCAAACAACAACAAATTCCAGCAAACCCAGCTCAAACCCAATACGTCAACGATAGCAACAATAATGATTGCCCTATTACGCTCACGCCCACGGCCACGCCCACTCCAGATGTCACGGGTCAATCCTTGCAGCTGACTGAAGATAACGCGGCTGGCATGTTGCAACAAGCGACATTTGCAACTGCACCAGCGACAGATCTCGACGGCCAGGGAGGCGCACTCCTCGATTGGTGCAAGATGTTCAGTGCCAGCCTGAATTTCTTTGCGTTTGCTGCGGCGGCTGCTTCGATGCACCCCACGGCGGAGCTGCTGCTGCCCCAGCGTACAATCGACGAGGGGACGCATGACTTGAAGAGGTCCTTCAGTCATGCATCGGTGCACAGCGAGTCCTCGAAGGAGAGCTTCGACGACAGCGAACCGGAGGATTTGTCCGTGCGATGGTGTGCCTCCAAGGTCTCCAGTCCGGCGAACAGCAGATCCCAGAGTCCCGACAAGAACAGCACATCATCGAGCACATCAATTCCCAGCGATGCCGAGCAATAGTCAAATTAAATGGTGTAGATAATAATAATGATGACAATTTTACATATATTTAATTTATTAGACCGACTTCCTACTAACGTGGATTTTAATAAACGATAACAGTTGCAACAATTTCTAGTTTTCAAATTGTATCTAAGCAATAATTATTACGAAACAAATTTCTACTTCTAATTAATATTAATGTCATTAAACAAGCAACGTTGATTGTGTAAAAAAAAACCAAATGCAATAAATCTTTTTAAGTCAAATGTTCTAGCATCTAGTTGGTATTGAATAGTCAAAATTCTTTGGAATAATTGTAAACTAATTTTATACATTTGTTTTATTTTTGTTGTAAAAAAGAAAAAGCATATGTGTTTGTAATTAATATACAAATAAATAACAACTAACTACTATTGAGAATCGAGTGTATTTTACATTATGCGAACTAATTAATATACAAATATATATTTGGCGATTTAAAATTTTTTGAATACTTTTATATTTTTGTACTTTTTAATTTTGTACATTTTTGATCAGCATCAATAGTCGACTCAAACTTAAAATACCTTAACCAAAGTCGACGCTGTTGATTCGTATTTGTCCGTATTTAAGATTTTCTACGGGGAATGTTAAACATTACATGTGAAGTCTGATTAAGCCGAGTCTGTGAACGAGAGACTGATTGATATGAAACTCTAATTGTGTATGTGTTTTTTTTTATTTTATTATATTATTGTTTAACAGCATTAAAATTACTTTATTTATTTACGGCTAAATGTTGATCTGCTTCACAAACGCATCTGCTGAAAAAATCTTTCGTACTTCCCGAACACAGAATTATTCTTCTGCATAGTCTGGCAACTCCAACTGATCCCTGCTAACGTTCGCCAGCTGCCTGCTATGCACATCCTTTTTATATACATCAACACCTTACAGTGATCCCAAATACGAACACCTAAACATCTTCCAAGTTCTCAGAAATGGACATGGCCACCTGCAATTATTTTACCATTACTCAGTTTAACTTTGTCATATTTGTATCTTTCTGAAATTAAAAATAGATTGACACATATATAAATGCAATATTTCTAAAACTAATAATATATTCATATTAATATAAATGTATTGTTCGCTTAATGTGTCTTCTAATCTCTTGAAAAGTTATCAACTGTTTGAGCTCAAAGTCCCCACAATGCAGCAAAGATAGGGCTCGGTCAACATAATCAACCACTTTGGATAGCATCATGTAATACACAGGCATTTTTTTTTAAAATTAATTTTAATGTTCAATTGATTATTTATTATTAATTTTTTAATAGTCGAAAATGTCGAAATGTCACTGGAAGCCGCTATCCTGTCTGAGAAGCTGAACCTTATTTTGACAATTCTACAAATTTTAAGGGAAAGTTCCGTAGCAAATTTAAAACATTATACTAGGAGCTCCCTTTCATTATTATTATTTTTAAAATATAGACCCACTGAATATTTGGATATTAAATGCAATATTTTGTTATTTTAACACTTTTTTTTTCAGTAATCTATTTTGTCATCCACATGACAATGGACATAATCCTTATATTTTAAAAATTTGCGTTTAGCGATTTCTTATCGTTTTCAAGTTCTGACCTGACAAAAATGATAAAATGTATTTTCAAATTGCTCGTTTTACATACAGGCAACGGACAAAGTGAGACACTTTTTTTTTTGCATTGTTTGCCCTTCTTCAGGTTGTTTCCCTGGTAAATAATATTTCCAACTTGTCGTGACTAATAATAAAGCACAGTTGCATCGGCGTTAAAAATATTTCATACGCTTGTTTCTTCAGGAAATTCAAGTAATATATTTTATACATTATTATTTTTTCATGTGCTGTCTGTTTATTTGGACATCAGGTTCGCGGTTGGTGTTAAATTTCACACAGTTTTTTGTTTAGCTTTTCCAGGAATCTCTCGGAGATTTAATATTGCTCTGGGGCTCCTCTTATTTAAGAAAATGGGCTCACATCTCAGTTTAGGTTCAATTGGTTAGCTCGGACGGATCTGTGTCTTGGGTGCCACTCATATAGCAATGTGATCCGTTGTTAAAAAGCGAGTCAGCAGTCCGTTGGTGTTCGCCTTGAAAAAAATAATTCAACCAATCAATTGCTGGTCTATTATATATACACTTTTTCTCCAATAATAATAAATAAATGTTGCACCATTTTATATTTACATACCCACAGATAACATAATTGACTTTTAAATTGAAATCGGTTTATTGGTTGATTTTAATTTTAAATTTAATTTAAAATGTATATTAATTTTTTTAAATTCGTGGACGAGTTTTAGTCCTTATGCAAATAGGCTCAGTTTCCGTTCTCATTACTTCGGCTGCAGAGAAATTGACGTTAAGAAAGCGTTTTTGTTCACAAGATGCCGCTGGCAGATAATTTCATTGTTTAAATGTAAACTCAATTATCACTTTCTCATATCCCAGACTTCAATTATAAATCTAATGTATATATTTCAAGTTAAAAAAAAAGATTTCATTACTTCAGATTACAATTCGTTTGGGTTGGCTCATATCTAAATTATATTTATGAGTTGAAGTCGGGATAGATTAAATTAAGATTATACTAGGAAATGTGTAATGTGACCAGATGGACTCCGTTCTACAAGATGCATATTAACTTTGTCGTGCTTAAGTTAGTAGCTCGTTCTTGTTATACCCTTAGGCATGGTATATTAATTTCATCGTGACGTTTTTAACGCATTGCAGGAGACGTTTCCGACCCCAAAAGATATATATATAAATATATATATATATACATAATGAATATATAACAACCCGACTCGATGTAGCCAATTCTGCCTATCGTAATTTTTTTAAATAAGTAAAACTCCTTCAGCTTAATGCTTAAAACTCCTTATAACTTAATGAAACTTTGAAACTTGGTAAGTGTCCTTATTAATATTGCACGCTGTACATAAGTCCGAAGTGACCCGATCGGACCAACATATCATATATCCGTCGTTGAGATCAATCAGTTATTTTAGAAAACCGAAATTAATCTGGTAACGAGAACCTTTTTTGTTATGTCATAATTTGTGATATGAATATGCGGTCAAGATAGAAATCCATGCCACATTTTCTGATACAATTTACAATCATAACACAAATATTTGAGTCAAATAAAATTGAATTTTTTTAAATTAAGCATTTTAGTTTTTAATTGTGAATATTGAGTTCGCAGCAAGACCTTACACTGGAAGCCTATTCAGATAATCAGTATGATAATATTTCAAACTCCGGACAAAGCAGATTAACTCCGGCCGACAAGGGTATGTATTGTTCGGCTTGCCTACGATAGCGACTCTTACTGGTTTTTGTAAATATTTAAATTCAGATGTGAGCGGGTCTACAAGGGTTCGCACTGCAAAATGTGCCCAGAAGCTTCCACTGAAGAAGTGTATGCATTGAGCTACGTCCAACGTCCAACGTCCAACGTCCAATGTCCAATGTCCGATGTCCAATGTCCAATCGCAACAGCAGCCACAGCAGACGAATGATTGGTTCACCTTTTGTTAAAATTAAATATCGCGTGTTGGTAATTTCCGCTTGGCTTCTCGGCTCCAGTTGAAGTTGATGTTGAAGTTGAGGCGAATTATTTCGATGATTGCGCGACTGACAATGCTTCCATGCATTCATGTCGTCCATCCGGCCTTCCAACCGAGCTTTCTATGCATGCGTCCCGTCCGCATTGCATGTGTGCCTCGTTTTGCTCGTGGACATCTTCGTGGCATTCTGGGTGAGGATAAAATTACTTAAAAGCAAACCCCTGGGCATATCCACAGTATTGGCATACCGCCGCTGTCAATATTGACGCCTCGTAACCCGCATGATCGTAACGGATCCCCAAAATGTATAATATATGTTTATACTCTTATGTATAATGTATATATCTTTTCACTTAAAATCTGAGTCTATATACATATGCATGTTTAGTCAGTAATTATAGTTACAAGGGCCAACATTTATGTGACTAAAAAAATAAATGAAACTATTAAAATATGCCTGAACAAATTCATGTTTCTATTTTTATTGCGAAATTTGTTGACAACAATTAAAACAGCCGTTGCAGTTACTAATTAATTGAATTGAAAGATCGCTAGCAAAATTGGTCGTAATAAGAATACTTTTTATTATTTGAAACTATTTTGATATGAACGTTGATGCATTATCCACGATTGGTTTCGAGAATATATTTACTAAATTTGTTATATAAGCTTTTTCGTTTAGTTTCAATCTCGGAATCGAGACAAATGTTTGCTTTCGATATTAAATTTTAACTTTTATTTTTAAAGTTAGAAATAAATGTCAATTGCTAAACGATCCTAATTTGGTCAATATATTTTAATTTTCGTTTTATTTTGTTTAAGAAAAAAAAAATCGCTTAAAAGAATGAAATTTGAAAATGAAATTTAAAATTTCCAGTTGCAAATTAAATTAAATAAAATTACAATCGAATAAATAAATCATAATTTAAAATTAAATAAATAAAATCGCGGAATATAAAAAATGTGTGGATATTATACAAAAAACCTATTCAGACCAAAAATTGTTATACGCTGTTAACCAAATAAAAGTTGTGGAGGGTGAGAAGAAAGTGCTAACAGTTCTGTGGTCAGTCATCAAGGCATAATGTAATATAATACCGAAGGTATCATAGTATATTAGTTTTGTGCAGTGTCCATCATGCTGTCTGTCCGTCTGTTTCAACACAATTTTTTTCGACATCTGTAGAGATAGAGACTTGAAACTTGGAGCATCTACTGGTCTGTGCCCGCGCCAGACAAAGTGTAAAAATTGGAGTGCTACATCCACCAATCTCGCACGCACTTTGCCTCTAATAATTTTGAATGGCTATATCTTCTGCAGTTAGATCCGTAGGTAGGTATGTTACTGGTAGCCTTTAGAACCGATCACAAATTTGTTGGTAACGCCTACACATGCGCCCATAATCGCCAATGCCGATATTTCGGCAAGTGTAAATCGATAAGCACATCTCCCACAATTTTTAAGATCGAGTGACCAAACTTGAAAGGTAACTTGCTGGTAACCTACTCCAAGGATCGGAATATACATTTTCAGACTAAGCCAATACCATCCGCCCCCAGAAACTTCGGCCATAGAAATCTGAAATGCGCATATCTTCCACAATTTGTAAGCTAGAGTCAACAAATTTGAAATGTATGTTACTGGTAACTCGCCTTAGAGTTGGAAAGCCACAAAAACTCCGAAACTAATTTTGGACCACGACCACCCCCGTCCACAAGAATAAAAGTCTAAGTCTCCCACAATTGAAGAGGTACATTTATCAAATTTGGAAGGTAGATTTGCTAAGCTCGTACTTCCAAATTTTATTTGACCTCCTGCCTTCAAAATTTTCAAAATCCCATTAGCCAACTTCGAAGGAACGATACTAGATTATATCTAGCGCAATTTGAAAGGCAAAATTGGACAGTACTTCTTGGCTACACCCATCCTGTTCTTTTGTACTTGCTATCCGAGGGAATAACTTATGGTATCAAAGTATTTCTCAGTCGGTTACTCCTGCCTGTAACGTTCTTTCTTGTTTTCTTATTATTTTTCTACCAAATGCAAAAAATAAAAAAAAAATTGATTGTTATTAATCACCCTTAGGTTTGTTTAAAAATAGATTATTACTAAAAAAATTCAAAAAGCAACGCACAAAATACCATCTTAAGTCGCTTTTACTAGTTTTGTATTTCACACAACTAATATTAAGCTAATAAATATTTATTTATTTCTGCAGAAAGTAAATAAAAATCCGTCTGCTCATACATACAATTATTTATAAATTAAAATAAACATTGAACTAATTAAAATAAATTTATTATTTGAACTTTTTTTCCGAATGAGATTGAATAACCTAAACCTGGCCTGGAGTTAGATAATTTATTTATATCTATGGATATTTTGGTGGCACTACTCTTATACTGGCTCTCAATCTTCAGTCGATTTTTCCTTTCATCTGATGATGATGATTTTTTGGCAAAACGAGAGAAGTCTGGCAATTGCTTTAGATATCTGGCCAAAAAAGTTTAGTCTGACTGCTAAACATATTGGAAGCTGATACAGATTTAACTTTAAAGAAAAATATCTAATTTTTTTGTTCAGAAAGATTTGCCTTACCATTTTAATTATTATTGGTGTTCTACTTATAATAGTTTAAGTGGTTTCTCAAACGGAGATTTGGCCAATTCTATACACTTGCATGTAACTTTTTGTTTGTCAAACCTTTTAAGGGCTTTTCTATAAGCTTACCAATATTTATCTGATCAGCTGTGAGCTGTCAAAGACAATTAATATATTAGCATTAATGCTCAGATATATTAAAATATTTTATCGTACTTTTGCACTTTATTTTGATTTCTTTGATTTCTTGTCGATCTGTCTATTTTAATATAATGATATATATTACATTTCTTTGAATTTGTAGTACGCTACAACGAAGAAAGATTCAAATTGTGGAATACTAACTTTTGGATTTTTAATAACAAAACAAGTAGTGAGAGGAGAATAAATAGAGTAAAAATTGAGGATGAGATTGCAAAAAATAACATGAATAATACAGAAATCTAAAAATTGGCGCGCTTAAAATGCTTGAAGTTTTCCAGTAAAAGCAAAGGTAAAAACAAAACCAAAAAAAAAACCGCTACGTTTTACATTAAGTTTCATGCCATAACTCGTTGGTAACACTAACTTTATAAAAATAATTGTTACTGTATCATAGAAGGGCAGTCGCAGTTTTGAAAATAGAGCTGAAAACAATCACGATACAAAACTAAGTGTACAGTGATCATTCCTCGGAACGTCAACAATTCTGAGACAGTGATGTCAAATTGTTAAAGTTGTATTATTTTATTGTATGGATTAAGTTTAGAAAGGTATAATCCATTTTGCTTCAGATATATGTATTTAAGACTAACTCCTGTTAATTATTTCCTTTCATATATTTTTAAATTTTTCTTGAACTTGCGAATTGTAAATTGACGTGAAATTAAATGAATGCTAAAACTTTTTAATTAAATTGAAGTTTTCCAAACTAGTGTGGCAATTAGCGGCCAATTAGAGGAATGGGACCATCAAAACCAAAGTCCTCTATTGATCGGTCCATCATCCATTAGTTAATCATCCAAAATAGGATTATTATTCGGTTCCCCCTCCACCACCACACTATTCATCGGAGTAGTATTTAGTTCAACAGATCCTGCAGAATCCTCAAAAGTCAGCTCGTTGGATTGTTCCGAAACCTGATCCGAGTAGGTTGCGAAAAATGTCGGAATGACTGGGAGAATTTCATCATTTTGGGAACGTTTAGATCCAAATGAGCTGCGTGAAGAAATGCGTTGTTTTCTTTTTGGCAACTGGTTGGTGAGCCTACGTTTCTGTATAACAGGAGAATTATATAGTTTTAATAGATGCAGGGCTTCATAGGTAAAACTTACAGTACTCTTATTAATCTTGTGGAACCCGTACTCGGAGCTGCGACTGCGTGTCAAGATGCCGAGTTCAGTCAAACTTTCCAACGACTTTAGAATATTGCTTATGACTGGTTCTAGCATTATTTTACGGCGCATCTGAAATATGACCTGTTGAATGATAGTCTGTACAGGAATGGGGAGGGATTGTCGTTCCTGCAGATTGGCAACCGCTTTCAGCACGTTTTGGTTATATTTTTTGTTGACATCCATATTTCTTCAGATTTCCAAATTAACAATATATAGTTTGTAAGAAATTATTTTGGATATTTGTTGTACTTGATATATCGTAGGAAATGAATGGAGAAGCGGATCGAAAACCTAGTTTCAAGTAAGCACTGAATTGAAACACATGGCTGATTGAGTTTTATTTTTCTGAATCAGAAATATAATCAAGAATATAAAGAATTACATATAATAATAAAAAAGTGATTGAAATGTTAATAAAATACTTATTTTCTATGAAACGCTAATGAGCGATTAAACGCAATGACGCAGTTTTATTGCGATTTTATTTTGACGTCGAAGTAGCCCAGGACACATGCAACTAATCTGATTGTAATTGCTGCATGCTAGAAAACAAAAACCTCTCAAAATGAAAAAGGAAAAGAAGAAGAGCTTTGCTCAAACTGGAATATGTATCCTTGTAGCCAATTATTGAAACGCGATCGAGATGCAATCGAGAACAAATTGGCCTTAAAATTATATGTATGTATGCATTTATGTATGTATATATGCCAAGGGCATGCTCAGCTTAAAGAGGATGGGGTGCCGAATTTTATTTCATTGATTTTTCAATTCATATAATTAACAGTTCTCTAAATTTATTGTAAACGCATCTCAAATCGAGTTTTATATATCCGATTTTCTTTCTATTAGTATTGTGTTAGTAGAATGCTTCTTTGCTATGTTATTGTCTCCCCCTGAGTACGCCCTTGTATAATATGTACAAACATATTCCATGACTGAATTCGAACAAACTTGACCTACCGTATTTGCAATGGCTCTTCGCTAAAATAAAAAGGAAACAAGTAGGAATACTCTGCTCAAGAGAGTTCAACTAAGATATATGCTGAACCCAAGTCTTCACTTATTCATAAGCCTAAATGATATTGCAGAAGTTTGAACAGTTAATCAACGTTTTGTCGTTGATCTATTTTTGCTGATAGTCCCAGAATGGAGCGAGTTATCGTTAAAGTAAAACAAACTTCAGCTGCGCTTGAAATTAATACACGTCAGACTCGGCTTATGATGCTGATCAGGAATTAAGTTAAAGGTGACGGAGATACTTCCATCTACCTGTTACACGCTTTGGCACAACTATATTATACCTTTCCTACCCATTTTTGATGGGAATAATTATGTTGAGCATACGCGAGGAGAAACGATTCTCAAATGTATGTGTGTATTTCCACTCCACAAAGGTAATGCTTTCATGCCTGTGCACGCTGTGATGGGCAGCCTCATAGCTCATGGCAATGACGACACGCATGCACAATTAATATTTGTGACGTCAGTTCGAACGATGGGAAAGAGAGTCATTCAGTAATGTTAAGCAAAAGAGATCACGTCATTTAGAAGCTATCCTGTGTGCAGAGCTGAAATACATTCAAGTGATTACCGTAGATATGTAAGGCAATAAAAAAAGTCTAAGATTACAATCCCTTTCCTTTGTAATTCTAGTAAAGAATTTGTGCTAAACAAATAATAATACTAATTATGAGATACTTCAGTGCGACGTTTTTAAAAGTGCAAAACTTGATACTAGAGAGCTGGCATGGTTTCTTAGTCAGCATGAACTCAAATATCGACCGATAATTGCTTCATTGTCGACTTACAATATATATTGTAAAACACAAAATATGGCGCAGAAATGTTTTCTATATTTCAGAAATATTTTTTTAAAAAAGGTAATGAAGTTGGTTCACTTAACTGCAGTTTTTGAGTTTGCCTCTTAAAAAAACGTTTCCAAACTCAAATCATTGTTAATGTTTTAAATGATTTTATATTTTACTTCATAAGGTATCTAAAATTGTTTAAAGTGGAATCGTAAAATATATTTTTTGCTTAATAGCTTTTAATAGCAGATCAAAATAAAACGGTCAATTAATAAATAATTAATAAGAAATAATATATATAAAAATAAGACGGAAATACATAAAACGGTTTTTAGAAAGCTACAAACTTCAGCTTTAGAAAATTAAGATCTTTAAACTTGTTTACAGAGTATGTCCAAGGCAAAGTATTTTTTGTTTGTGAAAAAATTCAAATCTATTACTTTATCTCAGTTTTGCTGTTGTTGTTGATGAACGTATCTGTTTAATAACCAAAAGTAATTTTATTGAGATGAAAAAATAACAACTATAGAAGGAAAGATTATTTTTATTGCTTTAAAAGTTTGGAAAGGTGAACTTTTGACGAACATATCTCAGTTTTATCGACAAAAGTCAGATTTTCAAGATACCAATTAGATATAAATTAAGTTAGATTAGTGTTAATTTATAAAAAGTTAGAATTTTTATTTGTACATATAATATATATCTACTTCCATAGATATATGTATAATTCAAAATGAACTTTTAATCTGGCTTTGTACTGAAGAATTTTTTACTTTAAACTCAACTGTTGTAATACTTCTAAGGCATCGATAATAATACAAAAAAAAAGCAAATCAAAAAAAACATTTTTCACATCACCCTAATGTACATCGATTAAATATTCAGAGGAATGCAGCTGAAAAAAAATATATATTTAGCCCTACCCTAATGTACATCTGTTTGTACGATTGTATTTGTAAATACATATACACTTATTAAAATGTAGGCTAGTCTAATATCCTCTGGTTGCAGCTCAAATTTTCACAATTTAAGAATAGACAAAGACTTTTTAGTCCGATGTTTGCACACAAAAGTTTTACAAACATGCACACAAACACACATACTATCTCATCTATCGACATGGAAATGGAAACAAGCATCTTGTGAAAAAAAATCACTTTTTTGTCTTTCGGCGAAATTGTGGTTTTGTTTTTGTATTTCTTTTTATAGTAATACTGTGCATTGCACTGCAACTTCTTTGTATTTGCCAACATCAAAGGCTTTTTGTGGACCTTTTTCATTATGGCATTTTTACACCATAGACCATAATCCTTAAAAAGGGTATACATACTAAATTTGTGTGAATTTACTATTGCAATATTCAAATCGAGCGAAATACATTATTTGTGATAAATTGCTAAAAATATTCACCATACACATACATCTATATGTCAACAATTAAGTTTTTCATACAAGAAGTCATTTTTTGACTGATTGTATGCAAAATAAGTATAGCCAGCAGCCATATCGAGGGACTAGCTCGCATATAAACATACAAATAGACGGGCATAGCTATATCGACCCGACTAGTGATATTCTAAAAAACAATATGTATCCCTTATGGGATAGGAGATGTCGCCTCTAATGCGTTAAGGCCATAATTTTAATACCCTCTGCAAGGATATAATTTATTTTAAGTCAAGCTTTGATTTTTTATGGAATTTGAGATTTTTTAAGAACTCACTTGCATCTCAAGGATATTATTACAGATGTGTGAAATCTCAGATAGTGACACAAAATTAGCTTAATCATTGCCCATCAACTAGCAGAGGTGTTAAAAAATGGATACCCAATTATTTACAAGGACATCAATGGAAGGAGAGAATCGCTCGACATAAAATTAAAATTCATAAGCTATTGAATAAATTAACATTGAGTTACAAAATTGTCACATCAATTTAATGTCAACATTTTAAAAAATTTGTATTTTTTTTTTTGGTGGTGTGTGAAGTGTTGTTTGGTCAAACAAATGCCAATGTTCAGATATAAAATAAAAACACACATTCGCGCGCGTCACGTTGACGTTGCTATTGTGATGTGACAGTAACCCTTATTCTTGGGGTAAATTCTACCTTTTACAATAGAATGTAGGACTACCTTGGGATAGTCAACAAAGGAAAGAGCAGAGGTCATTCTTATATACATACGAGTGGTGACCACTGCAGCTGATTTCATCAACGTTCGGCATGGCGTCAATGAATTCTTTGTAGTTGGACAGCGATTCCGTTACGGGCCGTGTCTCACTCGTAATAAATGTTCCATGAGAAAAGGGCTTATTATCCTATAATCCGTGTGCTTTTTCAGTGGTGGCAAACTGCAAGATAAATTACTGCTAAATACCGGTTATGCATTAATTTTATTTCTTTTTTTTTTAGAATACCATAACCAAACTCGAGTAGACTCGATAAACCCAACAATTTTAATATGTGGAAGAACCAAAAATTACTATTCAAGTATAATGATTAGCTCTGCAACTATGGGATATTTGTAATATCCCTAAAATGATCAGATATATAACTTTTCACAACCGGAAAATGTTGATTTGAGGAGGTTATCGATAAGATTATCGATCTTTCACTTTTGGTCCGAAGAATTTGTGGGTGAGAATGGCATCATTGTTTTTGGGGAGGATAGGACTCAAGATCTAATGTTGTGGGATATAAAATATTTCTTACGTTTTCGGAAAATTAGATTTAAATGAATTCATGTTGAAATCTTTCTACGAACTCCATATACAATATTTTTGCGTTTAATATGTGTTAATATGGTCGATACATTTAAATATACTCTTATATTTAAATAGATAATTGCAAGGATTATTTTTAATCGATTTTTCGATGTATATCGTTGTAGCCTCGATAGGCCAGACTCTGCACTAGGCATGACACCTTACTCTCAGCAAAGCATGTGGTTCTTTCCAGAATTATATATAAATGTATATATTTTGACAAGCGCGTCAGCGTTGTAATGTTTATTTACAATTTTAACTGGCGCTATGAGTGGAAAAATAAAACCTACTATGAGTATAAGAGTTTCTACATTCTAAAATCCGTTTTACGGCCTGTGTTGGAATTTATGATTTGCCGTCATTTATAATAGTTACATACATATATGGACAGCACTTATATACATAAATACATTCGCATATAAATATATATTATATATATATATATAATACATAGGCATAAGTATGTCCGAAACGGTCCCACATTGCGGTTCGTGTGCGGAGGTGGCATTAAAAACAAACCCTTTTACTTGTTGTTGTTATACAAACTTGCGATGTCTATTTCAGCACTAGTGCACAGATGGTTCTCGGCCAACTCCACCTCCAACTCCAATTCCAAAGTGGACAGAATTTAACGTGCCACCGACTCGTTTAATAATTGCTTAGAGGCGGTGCGATTTGTGTATGCGCGTTACTGTGTCGCTGGACCATCAACCGTGTCGTTAGGCCTGTCAGGCCGACCCAAAACCGGACCGGGACCGGCACCGGGACCGAACTTAACCGGACCGGCCCGGACCGGACCGGACTGTACCGGACAGGACGGGACGGGACAGGACGGAGACAGGAGTGGACCGGCTCAAAACGGACTACACCATTTGCCAACATCTACAATTTGTGATAGATGCGGTTTTTGGAGGATGGACGAAAACGCGAGAGGTGAAAGTATACAGAAAAGGGATGAAATGTCTGAAAAATGCTTACGACTGGGTTTGGAAAATGTTATTACAAATATATTATGCGCATACATATACAAACATTTAGGTATATGGTCAAACACACTATGACACACATACGAGCGAACACTACCCGAATTTTCATTAAATATACCTATGTATGTGGATGCATGTATGTATGTGTGTATGTATGTATGTGTTATGGCATACACGTATGTAAACAGCATGTATGTATGTGTGTGTGAGTATTGTTATTTTGTATAAATGTATAAAATAAAATATGTAACTATGTACATATACATATATAGGTATGTGTGGGGCTAGTATGCATGTACAGTTAAGTATTTATGCAGGTATGTGTGTGCGTGTGCGTGTGTGTGTGCGTGTGTGTATGTACAAATTTGGTCAGCACATAAAACTGTAACTGTGGTAGTGGTCAACAGATTGGCAATGGTTCGTTAAGCCCACGAATGTCCTGAAAGGAGGATGCTGTGCACAAAGAGCTGTGAGTCCACTTTTACCCTTGCTACAATATTATGTTTAGTTAAATTTAACTTTTCTGAAATAGGGTTAGTAGTGTAATCAAAATGCCACAGTGTAGTAGTAAAATTTGACATAAATTTTACAGCTCACACGTGGCAGCGATTGATGCCGAAGCTAATCCCGCTGGACAACAGGTAACTGGCGTGGATTCGGTCCGGTAATTATACAAGTCAGTCCTGTCCTCAGCACACACACAGGACATCAGCATCTAATGTAGGTACATATAATATTTTTAAATTGTGAGGAATCAGGCGGAGCTAATTTTGAAAACATGTATTTTTACCATTTCAGCAACAAACAAACAATCCTTAGGTGGGCTTCATTTTGAGAAATTACACACAAGGTAAACTTGACTCGGAGTGCCTACGGGTGCTGTCGACAATTTTATATGTCGATCTTTGAAGGACGTTAACAGCAATCTACCTTAGTTTGAATTTTGTCTTCAAATTATGGGAGTGGTCTTATCTTTCCTAGCTTTCTTCTTGAAGTATCACTCTAATTTTAACATATATTTCGACGCGGGCACACAAAAATATATATTACAAGTTACATGTCTGAAAGTTACTCTCATACGGAACAGACCCATGAACAGCATAATGAACCTTTCACAAAAACAAGATATATTTTCAGAACAAGAGTATCATAAAATGTGTACATATTTTTAATAGGGATAAAGAGACTTTCTGAGAGCTGCTTTCGGTCACTCCATTCCCAAAAATCTTAGTCTGTCACAATAATACTTTCGGATTGGGATACAAAACTTCTCGGCCAACATTTCGCCCAAGTCCACATCTCTCATAGTCTTTCAGCTGTAGTAACCCAATCAGATTTTTTACTCCGGCAAGAAGGTAAAGAACCTTCTAGCTGTTATCAGCTGTTAGATGGTATGCCAGAATATTCCGCAAACGTTATAGAATATTTTGTATATTTAAATATTACTTACAAAAACCAAAAGTCGAGTCATATAGTCATGTCCTGTCAGTCTGAATAAACCACCGATCTTTAAGATTTTATGAGGTAAAGACATACAAATTTAATTTATATTAAAATACGTATCTTATGCAAAACAAGTATTTTTATTAAATCATATCTTGCTTTGGATTTTTCAAAATATTTTTGTATATGCATATACACTCCGCGAAATTAAAGGCACTTAATTATTAAAATTGTTATTAAATTAATTTTTTTTTGTTCCACAAAAGTTAGCTGTTTTAAATACACGACAAATTAAAATGGAATTAAATTTGTAAAATTAACATTACATTTTTTGTTATTTTTTTCAAGTCAGGTTAAGGTGCGAAATTCGATTAAAGGCAGTGCTAATAAAATTAATATAATATGTAAAAACTACATGAAAATAACAGATTAATAATGTGTCCAGCCTGGATTTGGTTGTAACTAAAAAATTCGTTCTGATATCGATTCAACAACTTTTTATACCCTGAACCCATTAAATATGGGTAAAAAGGCTATAATGGTTTCGTGCAAATGTTTGTAACAGTCAGAAGGAAGCAACTCCGCCCCCATAAGTATATATATTCTTGATCGGGGTCAACAGCCGAGTCGATATAGCCATGTCCGTCTGTCCATCCCTCTGTATGGACACGCAGATCTCAGAGACTAGAAGAGCTAGAGACTTCAAATATGGAATATAGGTTCTCGTATACCGCAGATCAAGTTTGTTTTATTTTTTGATAACTGCCTCAGCTTATCGAATATTGATACATTTACAATTCCGATAGCAATAAATGCTACAATTTTAAATGCAGAATCTTCTAATTAATATATTATACGCATTTGCGTTATTGATCAACTGCCCAAATTTCATCAAGATCGAATAAGAATGACCAAGTTATTGTCGAAAACATATTGTCATATTGATCTCATTTCCATCAGCAGCCGCAAGCATTTTCTGTGTGCATAAATATGCGAGCGCATGTGTGAGAAAGAGATGACATGATAATCGGCGCGAGCGTCAATATGTTTTTGTGTGTATTCTGCAGAGCCCCGTTAACTACGATTGCGTGTACGTATATACATATTTATTTATGTATGACCTGCTCACATTTTGGTGCAAAACTTTTAAATGGAAATTTTGCAATAAAATTGAAAGTATTTAAAAACTGGGTTCAGGGTAAATCGTAGTCGAGCTCACTCGACCACATTACTCTTACTTGTTAGAACACAGATGATATGATTTTGGGCCAGCGACACATGTATTGGAGCATTAACCTGCTGGAATACGGCATATGGGTGGGGTTGATGCTCCATAAAGTTCACCAAAACTGCATTCAACAGATTTATATAACTCTCCGAGCTCACACGGTCTGAAATTTTACAAATCAGGGTTCTGTTGTGATGATAGAATGCATCACAGATCATGAGTGCAGCACCGCACAGCTTCGAGTAGCGAAAAATCTCTCAGATTTCTGTAAATCGTGTCAGTAATAATTTAAACAGTTTGGACCATCGATATTGCATTTTTTAAAACTGGCTTTGATCGTTAAAACTGGCTTTGATCACATCTGCCTCCAAAATTTGTATAACACAATGTTTCGATAATTGTAACCTTAAATCAAATAGAATTGTAGGTGCCGTATCATTTTTATATAGCCCAGCTCGTAAGATGGCAGATCCTTCTCCGATGGCGTAATGTGTAATGTGTAAACCAGGTCGCGTTTCAGTTACAGTTTGCAGCTCCATAAACACGAGTGCCCTTAATCGAATTTCGCGGAGTGTATATGTAAATATATGTATGTATATACATAAGAATATTAATAGATACTTGGATTGTTTGTGTATGTTGTGCCGCTCACAGATTTTTTGCCCCAGAGCACAATAAAATTTAAAGATATTTATCACTTAAAACAAAAGGGAAAACAACAAAATTTAAACTTTGCATTTTTAATAAAATAACTACCTATTGAACATAACACTACATTATATATATGTAAATATAAGAATTTTTGTGCTCATACAAATGTTGCACATTCAAATTTAGAGCAACCAGCAAAAATTCCTACAAGATTAAAAATAATAAACAAAAATAAATAACAGGCACGATATGTTCGGTCTGGGTACAGTGACTCTCTTACTGGGATATGTTTTTCTTCGATTTAAATGATTATTATTTTAAGATCTGCAATATTGTTTTACTTTGGTACCATAGGCTCAAAAATGTTTAAAAGTTTAAAAAAAATTCGATTAATTACATTTGAAAAGAAGAAAAAAATGGATTGTTCCAACGGCAACTATACACCATATCTTACCTACAGCCAAGTTTGTAAGGAAACAGACAATTAGACAAACATGCCTCTTCTATAAGTTTTACATTAACTGACCATATTACATCTACGTACATCTACATTTTCCAATTGAAATAAATACAAAAAGAAGGGGCTAGTGAAAAAGGGGAAAAATACTATTCAGTGACATAATAGATAAAAAAAAAATTGTTCATTCAAGAGCGCGATAAATATAGATTAATTTTAAGGGTAAAATTCAGCCATTTTCAACATGTATAAGTATGGCCTTCAGTAATAGAAAAATATATATGATAATACCCTCTACAACACTATTACAACACCCTCTGAAATTACAAAATCCTATTGATGAGTTTAGAAATGATTTTGTTCAATTCGGACTTAAAACTCTTTCGACAACTCATAATTGTTTTACACAGAAACAGTTGAAAATAGATTAAAAAAAATGTTTAATGAAGTTGTGCAAAATATATTATAGGCAGAAGGTAACTTTTCGGACACCATAAAATATACTTAAATTCTTGATCAGACCAGTTCATACAGACGTGTAAGTCTCTCTGTTTCTGTGCTTGGTAGATTCTTAGTTTTGAAGATACTATACCACTATACTACTGCTATAATATACCACAACATTATACTCACTAGAGACGCACACCTTAAAATTTGTAGATTTCGAGAAAACTGTTTCTACACATTTCTACTAGCAAAAAAGTTATATGATTGGTTTATATTTGCACTTTCTTGCAATAAATATACTAATCCTAAAACTAAAACCTTTGCGATTATGATCAGATCAAAATTTTGGAGCCTCAATTTGTAAACGTGTACAGTAATAAATATGAATGCCTTCTTTTGTTTAAACGTTACTCAACTGAAACCTCGAGTGAAGGTTTCTATACTCCAACCATTGAACCTATTCCGATTCTCGTAGCAAACGCAAAACTTCACAGACCCCATTTTCGGATGAAGTCAACGAACATCAAATGGTTCAAACATATCTGGCAATACTAGCGTTTCTATTTCTAAATTAAATTTCTTTGCCTCTCTTAAGGTATCATATTTTAAAATACATGTTTCTCACTAATATTTTTCCATCATATGCGGTCCAAATTTTGGCAAGATTATTTATGAAACTAAAGTGAAAAAAATGTGCGCTTTCCAGTTGCGCTTCCAGTTTGCCAGCAACCGTAATTTTTGTAGACCCACAATAAACTTTGTCACATTCATTTTTCCTTCATTTACAACTGACTACGTCTTGTATAAGGTCTTTTTCAATATGATTTCAGTGGAACTATCCTTTTCTTCTTAATAAGTACCACTATTGCTTAATTTTCGAAAATTTCCGATCAAGCCTATCATTGGGTAATAAGTATAAGTAACAATCTTAATCATTTAATAAAGTAAACAAATAAAAAATGGCAAATATTAAATATCAAATATCGTAAATATGTAAGACGTTTCAGTAGTCTTTATACAATTTTAAATATGGTTTATCACAATTTATAATCGATATATTTAAAATGTAACATTTTTCATGAAATATTTGAAAAATTTCATATAAAACAATATAATTTATTAAGGACATCGTATGTGTACTGATAAATTATACCTATTGGTGCATAAGCGATGTCCTTAAAAATTTCTATGTTTCTCAACATTCATGATTTTAAATATATTTAAAAACATATTCCTTAACGTATTTGATTAAAAAATTACAAATCAAATAAAACTTGTGGCACATTTTGGTAATTAATTAAAATAATTAATATTAAAGACTTTTGTAATAATAAGACACACATTTGTGATAAATCGTGTTTGGCAAGATATTTCATTAGACCTTTATACTTATAACTTAATTATTAGGTACGAGGAAGCTGGATCCGCTATAATTGCAGTCATGTCATTAATGTAAAATAGCAATGCTGTCATTCCAAACAATCATCTCGACAGATAATCCTGGCTGATCCAAACTAACTAGTTTAAAACATTTAACTAGCCAGGCTGAAACAGTAAAAATCAGAATTGTCTGCGTTCAGGAACTAAGCAAATCCGCGATAATTTGAACTGCCGTGAAATAATGAAATACTATTTGCTGCTTAGAAGCATTTTATAGATATACGAAAGAATTATTAAATGTGCTAACGTTTCTTCGAATCGAAAATCAAAGTGTGTTGATTCCGGCCGGATTCATCATCTGGGACATTTCAAAGCGCCTGTTCAGTCAGCTGTCTTTGATTTATAATTTATATACATTTATTTCTTTATTTCCAAAATTAGTTCAACAGACTTCTTTGTTTGCCACAGCCTGCTCACATCTAAGTTAAATAATCAATTACGAATCTGACTTCTTGTTCATATGAAATGATGTAATTATCATTAATTTAAGCAAATAAGTTACGTTTATTTATTATAATATACATTGCTCAGACGAACTCAATTGTCAATCGATTATTAGTTTGACGTAGAAAATGCTTCTCCCAAATATTATAAGCACAACTATTAACTAGTGAGATTGATTAAGATCTTCTGGCAAAAAGAAAATTGCTGGCTGATCTGAAAAATAAACAGCTAAAATTTGGAATATACATTTGTGTACGTAATACAAGTGAATTCCTTCGTGTTTATATTAATTTTCGGTTATTAAGGCAACAGACAGCATCAGAAAAGTAGACTTTTTAGCTAGCACAAAAACTTCTGCTGTGTAGTATAATTATTACACATAACTGCAAAGTTTTGTGGTTGTAAAGTGTAATTTTTGGTTTGTGCAAACTTGTTGTGCACTTGTTGCCGAGCCAGGCTCTTATGAAACAATGTTGTCCCGCTAAACTGTTGGGCTGTGGGAAATAGAAACATGTCCAGAGCTAGGCAAGGATGGGAGAAGCACTGCATTTAAATATTCAGTGCACAAAAAATTCCGTTTTTGCGGCTTGGCCGCGTCAAAAACCAACAAACATTTGAAACACCCATCACAAGCACTTTGCACGTCTATACAAGCCTAATCGGCGACAGTATCACATGACGGTCGAAAGGCCACATCCACATTCACATACACAATGCGGTGCCACTTGGCTCCTCGCATTGCACGCGAAGAACTATTGAGGCACTGAGGCAGTTGCAGACAGTACACTCGCAAAAATGGTACTACATTCTTGAAATTCGACATTCTTTTGGCGCCTAGAGTTTCTCACCTTATTGTATAAAACGTAAATTTCTAAAATCCATTTCTTACCACTTTCCGTATTTCACTCATGATTTTTTGATCAGAGTCAGGGCGTGCATTTGTACTTTTCAGGTATTTCCAATTTTATGAAAAGTGTTTTCTTATTTGTAGAAATTTTTTCAAAGTTGGGCGATTTTTTCTGAGTGTATTGAGGCACCGAGTCAGTGGCAGACAGTATGATGTTGCGGCAAAAGAAAAAACGGGCAACTGCATCAAGCTGCATGCCACTGGGCAAACAAGCGGTTTCCAACTGACTGCCTAATCCCCTTAAATATCGCGGCCCGAACGAGGCGACGTCCGGCGATTTTTTTCGTGGCCGTGGCTCCAAGCGCTTAGTGAGCTGTGAGCTGTGAGCTGTGTGACGAGCGCAGTTTTTGCTTTACCGCAATTTCGGCGCATTGGCGAAAGGCAGTAAAAAAGAGTCACTTGATTGACCTTCACATACGGTTGCAGTTTTTTCCTTCATTGGCGTCAACAATATCACGGCAGTTGCCAGCTAAATTTCCATATGGTGCAATTTTGATGCGTGCTTACTCAAAAATGCCGTTACTCACGGCCACCTATCCTTTCTTGAAATTTTTGTTGTTTTTTTTCTTCCTTTTTTTGGTCACTCTTGTTTCTGTGCAAACTCTTGAAAAGTGAATTTTTTTGCGGCTGCGATTTAAGTGCAACACCTTTGGCAACGACAATGCGAACGAGTGCTGCATAAAAAAAATGTTGGCTATTCAACATCTGTCATCCGCAGTGTAAGTGAAACTGGATCGGACCAACTTCCAGCCAATGACGCTGAACAGGTCAGCGAAACCATATATAATTTATAAAACTAAAGGTTATGGTTGGTTATAGTTATGGTTAGGAATGATCAACTAGCCAGTTTCCAGCATATATGTATGAAACAATTGGTTGTTTACCAACATACCCGGATCAAACACAATAATCATGGGTGTTATTATGGTTTTTAGATTTTCTTCTCTGACTGCATTAAGTACACTCAAAAAGACAAATCGCCGGAAAGTTAAGTTAAAATCGCCCTGAAAATTAGAAAGTTTTTTTTTTCCGTTCTTAGAAATAATTTGTAATTCTAAGAAAATATTGTTCTTAAAATTAGAAAGGCTCGACATAAATTAACAATCCCAAAAAATATGGTGTTATTGTATTATTTACGAATATTTTCTAATTTTAAGAAATGCATTTCTGAAAAGTAGACACTCAACTCCTGATTTTTAAAGAAAATCCTTTTTGAATTTCAAAAAAGCGTCATGAAATTAGCTCTATCTAGCTTAGCATTTGCGTAGCTCGTGTATCGCTTTAGATTAGGTTATATGAATTTGTAAACTATGTAAGTTCTGTGTATTTGTGAAATCTTAAATTATACTAATATCTAATAACAAATATAAGAAAAAAATAAATAAAATGTGACAATTATTTGTATATACATTTAAAATGAAGACTCCTGGAAATTAGAAATAGTTTTTCTAAATTTTCGAAAAATTCATCCTGAAATTAAGAAATGTTAACATTGGTTTTTGGAAAGGCACAACCTTCATTTGTAGAAATCTATTTTCTAAATAATTTACTAAGTATGGTGAATTTATCAAATTCAAAACGATTTTTCTCTGAGTGTAGACAAATATTCTTGATCGGTTTCAATAGCCAAGAGGATTCAGCAAAGTCCGTTCGTCAGTCTGTCTGTCTGCCCATCTATCTGTATGAATGCACTCATCAGATATTGTAAAGCTGGGGACTTTAAATTTGGTATACAAACAGATGAAGTTTTTCCTTATCAATAATTTCTCCGGCTTGCCGAATTAAATGGTTGACCCATTGTTCTAGATATCACAATTCAATTGTATGTTTTATATTTTATGGATATTATACGCTCCACACATTGTGGAGAAGAGAAGCACAAAGATTGATTAAAATACACAGCTTGCAGACTGCGTGATTTTATTTGATTTATTGTGTTCATATTTGTGCCCTATTTTTTTTTTTAACTTAGAACGGCCCTAATCTTAATATTGAACTTCCTTACGAGCTAGGAACAGCTTGCAGTGTTCATAGTATTTTTCTATAGGTACTTGTTTGAGATACTCTTGTTTCCTCTTCAAAAGAATAATTAACGATTTTTTTTTAAATCCAGCCCACCTCAAAAATAACTTTCTTATTTTATATTAAGATTGCTTGGTGAAAATTCCGCGCAAATTTGTACTTATGCAATACATAAAACACCCATACATTTATAACCTTTTTATGTTTTGTGACAAACTTTTACAACAAAATAAAAAAAACTTATTGCTTGAACGTGTTGATTCATATTTGCTTTAAAAGTTCAAGAATATGTTGCTTTTTACGTAATGTCTTTCAGACAGAAAGACGGGAAGTATTATTATTATTTGAGACCAACAATCAACAAAATCAAGAATTCCGATTACATATGAATAAAATATGAGTTAATTTAATGTACATTTCGCTGCTTTGTATGTGATTTCTAATATTAAGGGTCGCTCCAGTGGGTGTCAGTGTACGAGTATGTGTGTCGTAACCATTGAATAATCATTAATGTGTCTTTTGAATTTAATATTACGGGATTTTTAGGCTTTCCCGATTGCTTTGTAGTGTGATGAGCTTGGACAAGAAATGCAAGAAACTATCCAAGTTTGATAAGATTTATATAAGATATAGGTTTTTGACATTTGGAATTTTTGATCTTGACCAAGAAATCTAACCAATCATTTCAGTAATTTTCCATGTCTGATAACTCTAGCTCTAAAATTGGGGACGATTTTTGGGGGCGCGTGGGTGAAGTCCAAAAAGTCTACTACTTTATAAGATATTTTTTCTACAATATTAAATTAGTGCCGTGTCCAAGAAATTGATTACCCTCTCTGTGACCAGAAATATAAAGATTTTATTGATTTTGGCTCTTAGGTAAATCGTACATTTTGGTGGCGTGAGTGGATGTAGCATTTAAGATTGTATTATTGATATAAAAAGTCACTTTGTCTGATGCGTAGATAAGCGAACAAATATTTTTAGTTTCAAGTGTCTAGCTTAAGTGGTGTTGAAAAAAGTTTCGCTTATGCAGACAGCATATCAGAGAATAAAAGTGACACCGATTTACGGTGTTTTACTTTCATTGCTACTTTAATATCGCACTCCTGTACATGATTCACCATTTGGGTACAAGTATTAATTTTAGTAGACCAAACTTAAAACAAATCACAATGTTTTAATCGGGAGAGAGCTATAGATATAATTAGCCATAACTCTCAAAGTAAACTTGTATTAGCTCTATCTTTGGAGAATATTATCAGTAACAATCAAATGAAGATAAGATGATTTGGTGTCATTACACGGTGAATCCCACTCTAAACATCCAAAGGGGTGCATATTGAAGTAGCCAAATAGTCCTTTAATATATTTGTATACAATCTGTTTGCTTGGACTAAACATTAAACGGTGTTTTGCATATGATTCATTATAGATTCATAATTGCTTGCGCATCGATGTGGAAGAAGACTTGAATAGGTGGTTTCTGCAGAAAATGACAATCGTAGCAAGGAACTAAGATGCCGGACACAGCTCAAAAACGATGGCTTTGCAATATCCGCGCCTATTTAAATGTGAGTTTGAATTCTGCTTGCTCGCTATGTATTCCAGATATTTACAAACACACACACACACACACACAGACACATATATGTGTGTGTGTGTGTGTGTGTGTGGTGTGGTGTGGTTGTGAGATATTCTAGGTGCTGTCAAAACTAAAGCGCGCCCTTGCCAGGGACAGACATGCCCAACTTTTGCTCCATACAATATCAGCAATTTCCTTCGTTAGTCATTCGTTTCTTTCGTCTGCCTTGTTGTTATGGCACCCAGCGTTCCATCTACGAAAGAGCTCCCGTTCCCGTTGGTCTTTTTACTTTGATGTAGATGTAGATGTAGATGTAGTTGTAGTTGTAGTTGTAGATGTGGAGACCTCCGTTCAGAGTTCAGTGCCTAGACCGTTCAAAACGGGCGAACATGCGACGTTTGGACAACCGGACAACTGGACAGCTGGACGCGAGGACGCCTTGACGCCTGGAGAAGAGAACAAGAGTACAACACATCGGCAGCAGACGTCGGTCTCACGTATATTTGACTGTATGCTGGTGTACATGGAAGCACACACATATGCACACTTGGCCCCGTAGTCGTAGTCGTTGCTAGCCCGGCCCGTACTAGGTAGTCACATATGGACACATAATGTAAATGTCCGTAATTTCTTTTTGGGCATCTCTTAGCTGGCGATGCTGCTGCTGCCGCTGCCGTCAACGTTCTTGCCATTTAGCTTGAAAACGAACGAATCCCTTTGCCTCGCTCGCCTTGGACGACGACGGCGACGACGATGGATCCACACACATGGCACAGGCATAGCAGCAGCATCAGCAGCAGCAGCAGAAGCAGCAACTTGCGGCCCAGCGCAGATTGCTTCTGCCATCGTCGTCGTTGTCGCCACCACCACGTTTCCATCATGGCACCCAACCACCTGGCGCTGGAGGCAAGTCGATCGATAATTTCCATAGCTTGACCACTGCTGTGTATGCGAATTTTGAAGCGGACATCTACAAACACACAAGCAAATGTACGGAATCACCCTACCAACAACTAACACACACACACACACACACATATAGAGACCCACACACACACACACACACAGAACATACTAAGCATTTACTCTTAGAAGCACCGGCGACACACACGAAGCCGTTGCCGTTGCCATAGCTGAAACTGAAGCTGAAGCTGATGCTGATGCTGAGGCTAAAGCTGAATCATGCTTCGAAAGCAGTAGCATCCACATCCACATCCACATCCACATCTACAACTACTTGTACATCCCATATAACGGCACTGGGTGTGATGGCGATGGCAACAACAGTGGACTGACTGGTCAGTCCCCACAATAAGTAAGGGTCTGCCATGAAGATAAAACGAAGACCAAGGAACGAAGCTGTGTTTCTGCAAAATGTTGTTTGCATACTACTTGCGACATGTGAAAAGGATAAGAGTGAGTTAGTGTGTAAACGTGTGAACGGTGCGAGTGTGTGTGTTTGTGTGTGCGCGTGTGTGTGTGTGTGTGTGTGTGTGTGTGTGTGTGTGTGTGTGTGTGTGCAAATGTGCTTCGGTGTGTGTGTGCCACATAGCGGACGATGCCGCAAATAGTACGTGAGTGGGAGTTCGGCGCGATTGGGGACCGCCGGACTCGCTGTGGGTAGTTGCCACGGATTGAAGTGGCATGAGTGTGGGTGTAAATGTGTGCGTGTGTGTGTGTGGATGTGGATGTGGGCTCTGGTCAAGCAACGCGCAACGTTGCCCGGGACTGAGACGGACAGACGACTTGATGGCTACGCTTTTTTGGGGGGATGAGGTGAGAGTGGGTGGGTGGCTTTGTCCGGGCTATGGCAACATCTCTCGAGTTGATACGGCGTCGTGGGAGCGCCTGGCAGATGGAGGTAAAGATGTGCGCTAGGCGATTGTAAAATTTCACATTTTAGAGAATTAGACGCTTTCTCGAAAACAAACATACACACACACACACACACACACATACATACTTACATACATCTATATATATATACATATATATATGTATATATGCACACGCACACATGCCTTGCCATCTACTGATTTCACACACACACACACACACATATATATATATTAATATGTGCATATATGTGTAGAGCCCAATATACAGATGGATAGACCATAGACATGCGTGTGTGTGTGTGTGTGTGTGTAGAATCCGAATCTGTGTATACATACGCTTGTACATACTGTACGTACGTACTTCTTCATCTTCTTCTTTTCAGTATGTATGTATCGAGTTTTAAATTTGGTAAATAGGCAAATTCTACTGTTGGGTTTTTATGTGTAAACGAAAGTCAATCAAGTCAATGTTAATGCAAAATTTTCCTATATTTTTTGATGTACTACAACTTCTTACAAGGCTAGTAATGTATTCGACATCGGCTAGGTACCCAAACGGATTCAACAGAAGCTATTATTATTAATATTTAGGAATATATATATATACGAGTATATTATGTTTTTAAATTTTCGACTTTTATTTATTTATTTTTAACTTTATTCGAAGAAGTAGAATAACCCACAAAACTATAAGATCTACAGCATCTATATTTGAAACATAAGTTATGTAATGCCAAAGTCAGAATAAGTATATTCAATACATCAATGCATCTAACGTGTCTAAAAATCGATATAAAAATAATTAAAAAATACATTTTTAAAGCGCCGAATCACCTATTAGCTATATTAAAATCATAATTTATATTTTTTAAGTCTCACAATTTTGGAAAATGCATATTTCAACAAATCTGGCCTTCAAATTTGTGTGTTTGTACAACAATTAATGACATCTATCGATTTATATCGATTTCCGAAAGCAATGAAGCCAAAATCTTAAAGGTATGGACTCTATGAATTGATGAATTTTTGACCAACTGTTCAAATTTCATTATAATCGAGTTGGAAACAGCCAGTTTATTAACCAAACATATCCCTGTTAATGCGTGCACGTGTGAGAAGGGGACAGCATGATAATCTAAGGCAGCGTAAATATGTACAAACATGTGAATGTATGTGTATGTATGTACGTATGTGTGTATTTATTTATTTATTTATTGTCGACTTATATCAGTCGACACAGAAAAATACAAAAAGTATAAAAGAAACTAAATTAAATTAACGATACAATTTAATGTTTAAATTTAATAAATCAGAAATACTTACAAGATTTTGGGGGGTGCTTAAATGAGTATTTATTCTAAGTACGTGTATACTTTATAAACGCATGTATGCGAAATGCTGTCAATAAAAAGATGCGCCTTGTATTTCTTTACTCCTCAGTATCTATGGCGGTTATAAAAAACCTGCATATATTTTTTAAAGGGAATATATATTATTCTAGCTTTCTTGACTAGGGTATTTTCATTTAGCGTGCTATTTTATATATCCAAGACGTGTAAGACTTATGATAGGAAAGAAGTTGGATTGAGTTCGAGCTCTCTCGACTAGATTATTCTTACTTCTTTATGCTTCTATGAATATTTACTTAAAATCCAAATTAAAGGCATTGCCCATCATAGCTATATATCATATAGCTCAGAGCGAAACTATTGGTGGAAGGTGAGTATTATTTTGTATAGAATACCTAAGCAGACTTATGTAATACTGATTGTTCTAATAAAAACTATATTTTTTTTTCTACAAATACAATTACGCTTATTCTACAAAAAATACAATTACGCTTATTTTATTGTGTGTTATAAAAAGTTTGCAATGAGCAGGCTCCTTTGTTTTACACGATATAACAATCGTCTGATGAAAGCATATTCAACACCCAAATGTTGGGCAAATAATAATTTAGTTAGTCAAACTAAATTTTCAAAATTATAAAATTATTTCATCTTTGTTTTCAATGGTTAAATCTATTTTTATTCGACATATTTCAAGAATGAATATAATTATATATACATACATATATATATAAATTTATAACATTGCATTGTCTTGATTATAAAGCAAACCTCGTGTATCTTAATATTTTCTATAATATATAATCAAACAATTTGTTTACTCTATAACTGAAGGTTTTAGATTTGATACTTTGATGTCGAGTATATTCGTCTTGTGCAATGTCCGTCACTATTTCTGTCCGTCTATATATTCGAAAAATAAAATCGCCTTAAAATTTAAAAAATCGGCTGAAATTTAAAAATTAGCTCACTTAATTAATTATAAAGTGTATTTCTAAAAAGTTGGCCTTATTAAAACAAGAGTTTTTCCTTTCTCAATTCTAGAGAAGATGTTTCTAATATTCAAAAATTATGTCTAATTTTCAAGAAGTCGAGAATTTATATTTTATGTTATATTAACATTTCTGGAAAATGACTTTCTAATAATACGTAATTTTTTTCGTATATTTCGAAATTATTTCTATAATGCAAAACATTTATTAGTTTTCACTGATAATTGCAACGTTCTCAATTGTTGTAAATTTTTGAAGCGTAATAAATATAGTAATAAATATAACTATAATTGATTAGTCTTAAATTAATCAGTAACTAAAATGGCCATTTCAAACACCGGCATTCTCTTAAATGGATCAGAATACCAACAATGTTCAATCAAGGATCAAGGTATATAAATAATTTATATTTCAATGTGGTTGCACTCTGATACCAAAGGTATCCAGAGTATATTGATTTCGTGCTACACGCCTGTCTGTAGGTCTTGGACATGGTCTTGATAGGTTGTTGGCGGCTGTTCTTCGAAGATCGGCATATGCCACGCTCGCCTCTGCCACCCCCAGGCCGACCGCCACTAAACAATTTAAATAGCTGTATCTTAAGCAGTTTTCGAGTTAGAGTCGTCAATTTTGATCGATAAAACAATATTGTGGCCACGCCCTCACCTGCGCCCATAATCTCCAAAGCCGATATTTCGGAAAGTGTAATATGATAAAAGCGCATATCTCCCACAATTGTAAGACACTGTCACCAAACGTGGTAATCTTTCAAAGATCGGCATATACATTTTCGAACCACGCCCACACTCAGGAAGTTCGGCTCACAATTTGTTAGCTAGAGTCATACAATTTTGATAGTATGTTACCCTTGAAAGATCGATAGTAAAATTCTATGTTTATGCCCTTTCCGCCTCCCAAAAGTGGTACACCTGACAGTGTAAATCGATTAAACATATATTTCACACAATTGAAAGCTAGAGTCACCAAAAGCCTACATCTCCCGCAATTTAGGAGCTACAGTTACCAAAGGAAGATAGATTATTAAAAACATCCTCCAAACTTTTTTCGCCCACTCCCGACCCCATAATTCCAAAAAGCTTTCAACCATTGCAATTTAGAAACTAAGGCTACAAAACTTGGAAGGTATATTACTAGGGAGCTCCTTCCAAATTTTGTATCAGTCACGCCCTTTCCCACAGAATTCAAATAATATCTAGAGTAGTTTTAAATCAATGTTTGGAATGTTGATTACTAGGAATCTCTTTTAAAGATCGTTATCGGAGTATTTTGCAGTGGGTTACTTTTTTTTACAAATATATTTAATACTGTGATTTAGATATGTTTCGCATCATTAGGTAATACATTTCTAAAAAGTAAAAACACAAACCCAATCTTAGAAAAAAAAATTCTAAAACTCATAAGGAAACTATCAAATTTACTGTCTAATTTAAGGCATATATTTATTCCCAAGCTGTATATTATTAAAAAAAAAAAAATAGAAAGATCAGCCCTTGGCGTCAAAAATATTTATATTAGCAAAACTAATGAATTTTTCTTGAGTGTAACAAAGAGCTAGTTTGTCAGTCATTTTAAGGAATACGCACCTAGCCAGCCTTATTCATCTAGTTAAGGGCATCCATCACTGTGTACTCTGGGTGCTCCTCACCATGCATGTACTTATTTAAAGATCCACAATTCGCATATAACATGACCATATGTCCCTTAACAAATTTAGATACTTGAATAATATTCTTATGTAATAATAATTCATAATAATTTCCTTCGATGTCGATGATTTCAGTTTGCGTTTGTGAGAAACAATATGTATGTATATATTCGACTTTGCTTACATTATTTTGGTGAATATATATGTGAATTTTAGAATATATATGTGTTTTAAATATATGTATTTTAAACACCGATTTAAATAAGTGAGAATGCTGTACTCGGGTTATTTGTAATTGTAATTTTAAAATAATTTAAAAACCTGTTTTAATTATAACAAAATCAATAATAATGCTGTAATCAAGTGAGCTCAACTACGATATATCCTGAACACAGCTATTAAATATTTCATTGTTATATTGCCGAGTTTTGAGATTTATGTGGCTTGGTTCCAAATAAATGACAGCACAAAAATCTATAAATTTGGAAATGTCATTATATTTTTGACACAGAATAATTAAAACAATGCAAATTTATTGCATGACAAAAGCAACTTACCCAACAGCACTTTCATATATGTATTTGTGTTTTTTGTTTATTTTTTCCTGCAGTTGAGCGACAAGTGTATGAAAACCTATACATTTTTGGCATAGGTATAAAAAAGAATTAATAAAAGTCACGTCCGCTAAATATATTCTAGTTTTATTGGCAAACTTTGCCATTAAAAGTGTTGCAGACTCTTACCGAAAAAAAAAACTAAAGCAGCGCATATATTTATTATCGACTCTGCTGTTGATCCTAATCAAAAATATATACATAACCTTATGGAGTTGAAAATACTTTAAGCTTTTTAAAAATGATTTTCGCTAAAAAATGCATATTTTTCCTTTTTTTTAATCTTTTAGTGTATGTACAGACAGGCAGTTATGGCTACATTGTTGTTCACACAATTTTGAGTTCAATAATCGTTGAAACAACGGAATACATATACCTATAAGTACAATGCACTTCATCTTGATACACAGATATATATATATACATAGTCGCCTAAGTAGAGGAGTAAATATGTACACAAATAATCATATATCTGTTCAAGTTCAAGGCTGCAATTGTGTATATACTTTCACATATATACATCTCACAATGACATACAAGTACACTAATTTGTGTATTCAAATGGGTGCTTATTGTCATTCCCAATCTCAATCCTCAATACATAGGCGCTAACTTGCTTATATGCTATGTACATACCATACCCATACCCACATACATACATGCATGCATAAATATATACATACATACATACATACATACATACATATGCACATGCAGAGCTGCAGCCGCAATCGGACGCAGCTCATTATAATTAAATAGGTAATAGGTTGATGTTGCCCTAATTTGTGAAATGCGCATGTATGAGTGTTTGACTGAGTGTACTTATAAGCCAGACAAGCCAGCCAATACACACATACACATACACATACACATACACATGCACATTTAGTAATACATATGTGTGTAAGTGCTATGTACTGACATAATTATTATTATAATGAAATAATACACATTATAATGTCTAGTCAAAGGGCACATTTGGCTACTTACACACACATGTATGGCTGTTTAGACGTACATATGTGCATCGGCTTATATGTGGGTCTGGAGTTGTTTACTTTATTGAGTATATGCATAAATAGGATGCATAAATAAGTGGCACATGTACTTATGGACACATAAGTACGTGTGACACTCTGACGGCCTGAGTAACACTTATGCGGTGTTTGATTTCATGCCTCCTATCACAATAAAGGTCAATGTCAAAGCTGTTTAAATAATTCTCGTAAATATAACTTAAGGCACTCACTTCTTATATTCGACACATAATTAGCTCGACAAGTGTCAGTGACCGGAAGGTGACAATTGTATATATGTATATCTTTGGCCTTTGGCATAATATGTATTACCAACAGTTTCAAAAACATACAAAGAGTCAACGTTTTTTTATCAATCGAAGGGAAGATTCGTTATTAGAATACATTGAACTCTTGCAGACGCTAGTCTGGTTTCGACAAATTTTTTACATCCAAGAGAACTGTTACAATACACTCTGGGAAAAATTGCGAGCTTAGAATATCGCTCTGAAAACTACAAATTTTATACGGTACTTAGAAATAATTTCTAAATATAAGAAAACAATTTTTCTCAAATTAGAAAGGTTTCCATAAATCGTGAATCCGATGTTTGTTTTTATTTATTTGAAATATTTTCTAAAAGTAGAATGCAAACCCTCATTTTTATAAAAAAAAAATTTCTTTGAAAATTATAATTCAGAAAGAAGTAATGACATTTTCCGGCTCGACTTTTATATTAGAGTTTAGCTGCTGTCGGCCCTAAAGGCTCACTGGGAAGTCACTCAACTCACGGATCTGGGGTTGCAGTTACTGTAAAACCGTAGGTCTTTCCAAAGAAAATTATCTGAACTTATAAAACTATCTGAAATGTTTGTATTTGTGAAATCGTAAAGTATTAATGTTTAATAATAGTAAAGCAACAAAAAAGATAAGGATAGAGTTGCTTTGTTTTATTTTGTATTTTTTAATTTTAGAAAAATGTACCCCGAAATAAGAGAAAAAACACTGATTTTTGTTTTAGCTTAATTTTAGAAAAGTGTACCCCGAAATAAGAGAAAAAACACTGAGTTTTAAAATTTAAAAATAATTTCATATAAAAAAAAATTAGTATAATATTTTTGGTCACAAAATATGTTATTAGAAATTTTGGGGCTTGCAAATGTTTTCGTCGCTTGACTGTTACTCTACTCATGTAGAGATTTTGCATGTAGACAATTTTTAATTAATTAATTTTCTTTAGACAATAATTTAACTACACTTTTACTTTGTATTTGCGAAAATAAAACACTTTTTATTTCAAATTGCAAATATTGAAAAAATATTTTTTGCAGTCAAATCAAAAAAAAGTGGATATGTATATACTATATACATATATATATACATATATACATATATATACATATACATATATAATATATAAATCGCAGAAATTTAGATAATTTATTACCAAGTAGATAATTTCAAATGGATGTTCTTTTCTTGTTTTGCTTTGAAATATAACTTTCAAGCAAAAGTCGACGGTTCCGAAATTTAATATTTTTATCGCTGACATGCCAACTCTGAACATGAAGACTGAAAGATACTCCATTTAAAAACAATCGAGCAATCTACAATAACTGTTGAAGCATACATCTGAATTTTGGCTATCTAACTGGATCAATGGTGATTTTACCAAAATTTATATATATTTATATATAATATTGCAAATTAATGTGAAGCAAAAAAAATTATATTAGATTTTTAAGTTTCTAGTTAGATGTCGAAAAAAATGCGTTCACCGTTGGCCGATAGATAGAATGACAGACATTGCTCAAAACCAATATGCTCTTCTACTTAGAGTTTCAGAGGATAAAAAGAAAATTAAATAAAAATCGATCTGGGGGCCTAAAAGCTGACAAATACTGCAATTTAATCAATTTATTTCACATGAAACTTTTTAACTGACTACTTCAGAAAAAAGTTAAGACAAATGACTTTTAAATGTATCTTTTCAACGATATATGGAACACATCTGGTTTGGAAGTATAGGGAATATAGAAAATTCCATTATTTTGCATTTTACAGCTAAACTGGCAAATTATTAAAATACTATTGCAACAAATATTTCTAAAAGTATTCTACACAAGAAAATAAATAAACATAGAGACTTCTATTTTTATTTTGGGAAGGCCAGTTTAATTTTTGTATAATTTTTAGGCAACCTATTGAATTTTAATGATTAATCAGGTATTATTTGAGGCGAGAATCTTGAATTCTGGAACATATTCTAGTCTGTTCCCGCATCAAAGTTTCAATATTGGGGTACTACGATCACTAGGACACTAGGAAATTGATCAAATCGATAATTGCATATGGATAAAGCTACATATCTCCGACAATATTGGAAGGTATTCTACCGGTAATTATCTGTAAGTATCGATATAAAAAATGTATGGCCACGCCCTCACCTGCGCCCATAATCGACAAAAGCGATATTTCGGAAAGTTTTTCAAAGATAATATCTTCATATCTTCCAGATATTGGAACGTACTTTAAAAAAATTGTTGACCACGCCCACTCTTGCCGCCATAAACTGAAAAGCTTATTTAAGAGATATAGTTACGAAAGTGTTCGGTCACGCCGATATCTCAATATCTAGCGATATTGATACTAGTACAGAGAGTACAAGGAAAGTCCTCCAATATATTTTTCAGTCACTTCCACAACCGTCTCCAAAATAGAAAAAGCTAATATCTAACGTAATTTTAAAGACAAGCGTGGTGGGTAGATTACTAGAATCCCCTTCAAAGATCGGGAATTCTTGATTATACCCTGATCTGTGATATTTGTTAACAGATGTTATTACTTATGGGATCAGAGTATTTCGCAGTTGGTCACGCCCGACTGCAACGTTATCACTTTATTTAATGTCAGCTAATATCAGTAGACAGATAAACATACAAAATATTCAAATAAATTTAACTAAATAAAAAACACGTACTTATTTAGGATACTTAAGTTTAAATAAAAAAGAAAAAAACATTTATTCAATTTCTGGTTATCCAAATTGCAAAATTGGTTCAAAATTTTTATGCGTGGACTGGGCAAACCAAGACAAAAACCTATCAGGCCAAATATAATAAAGAGTTAGTGTGAATTGGTTAAGAATATGTTAATCCCGAGATAAGATGTTTAAAATGAATTAAAATTGTAGAAAAAGCGGACCGTCTGTATGTTTACAGTTAAGCTAGTGCTCAGATACTATTACTACTCCAGGAAACTTTTATGACATGTGAGTAGGTGGACTCTGGACTGCAATGTAGTGTTTCAGTTATGTTTAATTCTTATGTATACATATCAATATCAATATTATGAAAATGAATATTGAACTTTGGATGTGCGAAGGTTTTCTGCTTTCTTTCTTTCCTATGCTCATATATATTCAATGGTATACGAATTGAAATCCTTTCGGAAAACAAACCGATGTAATTAAAAATTTGAATTTCTCGACATTAAAATGTAATGCCAAATGGACTTTTGCCACTCGTCCACTATTTTATGCGAGTACGAATAGTATACATAAATTTATATGAAAATGCTCAATTCCCAAAATTTACGCAAGCTGTGTGGGCTTAAAAGACGGAGACGGGGAAATAGGGGCAAAGTGGAAGGAAGGGGTTAGTGAAATTCTAAGGCCTGTTCACTCGTTGTACGTTCTTGGCGGCATTCGTAAAATAGCCAACTATTCAACTTATATACAGCCGTGTGTATATATTTGTTAATGCTGCAAACCCTTCTACGTCTTTTATTCCTCGTGACCATTCCCATTCCCAGTTCCAATACCGCACCCGCACTCGCAACCGTTCCTATTCCCGTTTCCGTTCCCGTTCCCGTTCCCTTCGACTGCATATATGTTTGTGTATTAATTTAGCCACCCACTCTATTACGCATACGCTTAGGGCCAAGCCAAGCCAAGCCAAGCTGGCCGTTTCAACTTGAAAATTCGAATTTTCGCAGCCTCGAACTCGTCGACTTGCGCTAGTACCTCAGTCGCTGCTGTTGCTGTTGCTGTTGCTGCCACACAACCTCTACATCTGCCACAGCCACTGCCACTTCCACAGCCACTGCCTCAACTTCAACTTTAGCCACGGTGATGGGCAATAGCAACGACGACGATGCCGACGCAACGAAACGTGACCAAGCCGGTTAGTACGTAGCCCACATAGCCTCCTCTTCTTCATATCCATTACATGCCGCACTGGACCACTGGACAGCTGCCCCGAGCCTCATTCTCTACTCCGACCACCGGCTCACTCCTTCCCATACTCAACCCCCATCCAGCATCAGTCGGCGATGTAGCAAGCAATCGCAAGCCGTATGCAAACAACATTTTGCACACAGCAACTGGAGGAGGTTCTTGTTGGTCGCCTTCGTCGTCGTCGTTGGGTTTCCTTCTTGCTGCATGCTGTTCGTCCTTTTGCTGCTGCTGCTGCTGCTGCTGCTGCTCCTTCTTCTTCGTCTTCTTCTTCTTCTACTTGCGTCCTGTGCGATGTCCGAGCTCACATAAACATACACGTATATACATATACACATATATTGTACATATGATATGATGTGTGTATGTGTGTGTGTGTGTGTGTGTGTGTGTGTGTGTGTGTGTGTGTGTGTGTGTGTGTAAATGTGTTCGCATCTCTAAATTCGCATACACAGCAGTGGTCAACTATGGAAATTATCGATCGACTTGCTTTTGGTGTCAGGTGGTTGGGCGATGGATGCGATGCCAGCAAAGGCGGCAGCAGCAGCAACAGCAGCAGCATGATGGACACGCAACCGAAGTGGAAGTGGAGCTCTTGTATGGCAACGAACTGCTGCAGCTGCCTCAAACGAGGGCGACGTCACCCAAGGCGGACATGGGCGTTGTTGGTGGGGATGGGACAGGGTTAGTGTTAGATTTTGGTAGAGGGACAGCGGAGAGACATCCTGGGGTGGGGGGGTTTCAGGAGATTGGCGACAAGCGCTTGGTCCTTTTGCTTCGTTGCCAAGGCAAAGGCTCTGACTCTGACTCTGACTCTGACTGTGGCATCGCTGGATGTTGCCTATATTGGTGCTCAACTCTCTCTAGCTCGAGCTCGAGAATACGTTGGTTTTGGCATCAACGTTAAATGCCACTGCCTGACTGCCTGCCTGCCTGCCTGCCTGGCTGCCTGCCTGCACACATGAATCACCCCTATCCAATTCGCAGCACGACGAATCTAACGACCAGGAGATGACGAGGACAAGATGACGATGACGATGACGATGACCAAAAGGAATGGTGGCCACTGCTGCTATTCTGCATTTGCGAAGCAATCGGCGGAAATATTCAGCCCTGCACGCCTTTTCAGCCGCTCCCTACTCCTTACTCCCTACACTCCCCTCCTGCAGTTTCTGCTCACACTCACACACACACACACACTCGTTCATTTTGCCCGTGGAACACATCAAAAGGCTACTGGTCTCATTCGACCGACCATTCAAATCGGCGAGTGGGCTGCCAAGTTGTTGCCCGGTGTGTGTGTGTGCGATTGTGTACGTATGTGTGGGGAAGGAGGTAGTCCAGAAATTGCTTATGCGACATCTACTGCTTTTGCCTTTGCTTTTGCCTCCAGTTTTAGTTAAGGCAGACAAAGTCAAAGACGGCCCTGGAAATGGCAAAGAGTGCTCTTCTCAACGTCCAGTGGAGTCCGGGCCAGGGCAGGCCTGGCCAGGGCAGCAACAAGGAAACATACGGGATACATACGTTCTGTCACATATGTAGTGGCAATAAATGTATATATGTGCATATGTATGTGTGTGTTAAAAATGGTTGGCCGTTAAGTTAAAGGCGGCTGATACGGACAACTTAAGCTGGGCATGTTCTCAAGTTTAAATCACAAAACAGCGCCAGCAAATACAGAGACGGGGCTATCGAAATTTCACCTCAGTCTCATTGGGTGAGGCTGTATTGTCAAGGGACAATATAAAGGAAGAAGGACGTGTTCTGCGTGCTCATTGAAGCATTATCTTGACCAGAGTAGGTTCTGTAGACCTGGTCCGGCCACCGATTTTGGTAACACTACTCATTTGAAGCCTGCAAATTCTCTCCCCATCGATATTACGATGATAGGTGATGCATTTGCCGCGTTGTACAACGATATCCATTGCACAGTCCTCTATTAAATTGCGAACCCCAGTCCAGTGTATAATCCCATCGTCACATTAGCTTAACTGGTTGTAGAATTCGATTGGCGAATCGCATCTGTAACTCAATAAAATTACTTCTTTTTCCACGTTTGCAGATTAAGCTGTCAATTTGATTATGCACATAGAAATATGCGAGTGTTGATTACTATTCTTAATTACCAGGAACAGATTAAAGCTAACATCTAAAAACTAACAGCCAAAAGCTAAAAGCTGAAGTTGCACCATTTTACAATAGGTATTTAATTATTTATTTAACGTCGACTAATAAGAGTTGAAACAGAAAAATACAAAAATTGGGAAATAAATTGAATTAAATTAAAAATATTCTTTAATATTTAAATAAAAATGAATATAACAAGAAATATTTATTTTCAACATTTGTGGCATGAATCAGACAAATAAAAAATCAAAATTTGTGGATATGAATTGAAAATGCGTATTTTCCCATTGACAACTACTTGATTAACATTTAATTTTATACTTATTATTTTACTTCAAGTGCTTGGTGTTTTTCGAATTAGTTAAAAAAAAATCCGTTCTATTGACTTAAACAATTTCGATATAACAGAAACCAAAAATGACCAATATTTGTAGGTTGATGATTTCGATACGTACAATTATTGATTGTCGCTGTGAGCGTTAACTTTTATTTTTGTCGAGAGGAAAGAAAAAAACAAGAAGCCGAAACAGAAAACTATGTAGACGTCTGGGCATCTTATTGGGCTTAACCTAGTCCAACAAGTGGCCCATAAAAATACAAACAAATATACGGAAGGGCATAATAATTTATGCGCGTTGATCCACTTCCACAGAATACACAGAGTACCGAGGTAGCTTTATTTTTATTTTTATTTTATTCTTTTTCTTTTATGTTTTCCATTTGCCTGGTGCTTATACGACGTGTTTACGTTTTCTTTGTGCGACTCATCCAAGACTGGGCCACCGACTGGAGACGGCAGATGGAGAGACGCAGACGGAGGCGGAGACGGAGACGGAGACGGACACTAGAACTGAGACTCATACTGAGACTGAGACTGAGACTGAGACCGAGACCGAGACTGGACTGAGACTATGGCAGGACAAGTTCAAGCGGTGACAGAGTCACGGAAAACACTCTTTTCAGACAGAAGCGAAGAACACAGGAAAAAAATCAATGCTTAAAGGCAGAGAATAAAATATTTATTCTAGATTTCATTCATGAACGTTTACTACACATGCACACACACACACACACACGCATATGTGTGCTCATATATATATATATACATATGTGTGTATGTGTGTGTGTATGCCGAGTATCATACCCGCGACAAAGTTCTCTTTCACATTTTTATTTGTATTTCTCTTTCTCTGCTGCTGCAACGGCGCCTGCTTTTGCAAGTGGTTGGGATGCGGGCTATTTTATGCTGTGCTCCACTCAAAGTTACAACTTAACTGTTATTTTATTACAACATTTAATAAAAATCAACAAGTGCATGAGTCCGACTACGACTACGACTACGAGTGCGAGTACGAGTCCGAGTCTGTGTCGGAGTCGGAGTGTGCTCTCCTCCTAACTGGCGCTGTCGTTTTGCCTGATATGTGCCCCCAACACTGTCTTCACCCTTGTAGCAGCTATTGCAACAGCTATAGCTGTACAGCTGTATAGCTGTGGCTGGGGCTTGAGTAAATGGAGCGTGATTTTGTAGCTCCATCAAGTTTATATTAAGTGTTGGTATTAAAATAAAAATGCTTGTTATTTGTCTTGCCTTTTTATTTAGTTGCCGTTGCCCATCTTTTTCCCTTTTTTTTCTTGCATCCTAAACAGAGTAACATCGCGTTAAACTTGGGCATGGATAAGAGACCTATGGCATAAAAGAATAGCCCGCCGAAGATTAAATACTCTTTGTAGTGTAGTGCCTGCATGCACTTTGATTATTTATTTACAAAATAAATGACTTTTTATTTGTGGTAAAGCCCAATGAAATACTTACGAATATATGCTTCAAGCTGAAGCACTAGTTTAAAGAGAAACAAACAAGCCTGGCTATATCCACTCAGCAATCGTGTAAGCCCCATGCTAGGGTATAGCAACAGGAGCACCAGTATCAAATCAAGCGTGTTCTAATTACCCTTTTGTGACCCGATAGCTTTAGGAAGCGAAAAAATATCAAATTTCGCTAAAAAATAAAACCAACCTGTTTCTTAATTTGCTGCTGGAGAACGTGAGGCGTAACGGCACTCGCTGGTCCACATTCATCTACACTCAGAAGAAAACTCGGATTTAGTTTTGGAAACTCGCCATACTTCTGGCGCCAGCGGCTCCTAAGCAGCAGTTATTCCAGGTTTATTATTCAGAAAGCAAATATCTAAAATTATAGGTTGAGCCTTTCTAAAAACCGGGGCTTGGTAAATTCTTAACTACAGGCGGGATTCAAAAATTTCGAAAAAATATATCTAATAGGAGGGGAAAATCCCTTATATATTATCAGCTTTTGTTTTATTTGATTTCATGATTTTACATACACAAACATTTAACAAAGTTGCTAAAATTCGTATACTTAACTTGGGAATGCTTACGAGGACTCGAACCCGAGACTCTAAAGTTGGCAACAGCTATACACTAATTAGCATTTGAGAGAACAAATTGATTTTCATAATTTCAGAGCGGATTGTATTTTAATTATCAGGAATTAAAAAAGACACAATTTTGTTGGCATTGTAAATTTAAGGAAAGCCATAATTTGAAAAAATGTTTTTTCGGGTCGATTTTTTTTCTGAGTGTACGATCTTAATGTGCTGGTCCAGCCGAAGTGTAGCTATTTTTGCAAGATCTGCGCAGAGTATTTAGTATTGAGTATTCAGTTACTGTCGCAATTTGGCTAACTGTTGCCCCTGACTTTTATCGTTTGACGTTCTCACGACCGCAACTCATATTTATGCCTAGCGCCCGTTTAAAAAACAATCAACTGAGAAAGTTTCAGAATATTCTGACACTAGTCTAATACCTAAATATAGCTGGTGGCAAATAAGCTTCTGGTAAGAGTGGTGGTGGCACGACCTCTGAATAATCATTAATGTGCCTTTTTAATTTTGTGTCTCCAATCCTTTTGATTGGGGATTCCCTGTAGTCTTTTCAAATTTGGTAACTACATTTTTTGGAGCGGGACGGGCGTGATATATTTTTTTAAGTGTATTACGAGTAAGACACTTTTGAAATTTGTTAACTTGAGTTTTTAAATTGTTTTTATCTAACTTGTTTTTATCTAACTTGAAATGGGGAATATACCTTGAAAATGTTTATGAGTGTAACTGATATATAAAGAATGCAGTCATTAAGATACTAGCCAAATTTAATAACTCAAGCCTTGAAATTTTTGTATGTGGTCTTATTGATTTGCGATTCTTCATTTTTTTAATAGTTCCCGCATGGGGTATGAGTTTATAAAACAAATATTGGTAATTGTGTGAATCAGCATTAATCTAAAATACTTTGGCTGTTTTACTATTTTTTGGTGCACAAGTAATGCTCTACAAATACATTTATTTCATATGTGTTATATTCAATGGCTCAGACATCGGTTTAACATTCATTGTGTTTTCCTCCTTCTTTAGAGAAACTTCTCGCTCTAGACGGAAAATCACTGGTTATGCTAATATGACAAATATTCAAGACAAATAATCCAAGGGAAATTCTATGAAATGCGTAATATATCGATTTTGGAGATAGTTGGAATCGTTGTTGTTTCATTCATCATTTCGCTTATCATCATCATCTTCGACATTGAACTCGTGTTTGTTGAGCTATGAGAAAAGTCACAGCGAACTATTCAATACATTAAAGTATAATCCCTTAATTTCTGTATTGACTGTCCGCAAAGTTTGACCCCATGAAAATAAAGCAAAGAAAAAATATCATTAAGTAGTCTCTGACACTGACCTAGCCCAATGCCTTTAATGTTATTTAGTTCACAAAAAGAAATGAAATAAAAACTCTGAATGTGCCATCGCATCCTTCCACACACACACACGCAGACACACACGTTCACTTACAGCAGACAGACACACATGCATACAAATGTGTGTGTGTGTGTGTGTGTGTGTGTGTGTGTATGTATGTATATACTTACTACATAAAATAAAACGCGCACAAGTGTGATGGGAACACATAAAAAATTTAATAAACATGTATGTATGTAAGTATGAATACATGTATTTGTGGATGTATGTGTGTGCATGTATGCTTAATGTGGGTGAAGGACACACATACACACACACACACACCCATACAATACCCAATAAAGGAAGTTCGTAAGCATTCGTCAGACAGCCTCGAAAAAGTTCATGGATTAGTGTCGATTATGTAATAAATAATCCGAATATATTTTAAAAGAATACAACGGTAAGCAACAGATAAATACTTTCATCAACTGCATATGTGTGTGTGTGTGTGCGTGTGTGTGTGTGTGTGTGTGTGTGTGTGTATTTGTATGTGTTTGGGTGAAGAAGTAAGCCAGTACTTGTGAATTGAATATAAAAACAAACATAAAAGTTTGACGCCTTCTCTCCACCCAATAACAATATTGCTCAGTATGGATTTACTTGTACATACATACATACACATGCATATCATACGTATGTATTTATGTACATATGTGTGTGTGTGTGTGTGTGTGTACAAGTAAGTCAGCATGCAGGGCCACTTTCATTCCTTTAGCGCTGAGTAACCTAAAAAAAAAAACGACAATCGCAGCTCCAGCGCCAATGCTGCTGCTGCCAGTGACCAGTCCGAGCCCCCAACTCCAACCCTCAATCCCCACCCCACCGACCTCGACCTCGACACCAGTCTGGCTTTGAGTAGACCAACGGACTAAGGAGCACACACAGCACACACACACACACACACACATACACACATACAGAACACGGTATGCAATATATATTTTTATGTAGACAAAGTCTGCTCGAAAAGTGCAAACAAAAAAATAAAAAGAAATGTTTACAAATAGACAGAAAAGAAGTGGAAAAAATTGGTTTTATGATTCAAGGACAGGAATCACATTATTCTTACAACAGCATAAAAACCCACACATACACTAAGAAGTTATGGGTATGGGAGATCCCCCATACCCCATACCCCATGCCCCATGTCGCCGTGCCCCGTATCCCGTTTATCCCTGGCATTGAGGTCGACGCTGCTCACTTTTGGCTCAATTCGAAGCAATAATTTAAGTCCAACATTTTTATTGCTCCACATGCACTCTTAAGTATGTTTGAATCTATGTCTGTGTGTGTGTGTGTTTGCGTGTATGTGTGTGTGTGTGCATGAACTCTCTCAAATATCCTTAATACGTAGAGTGTTCACAAAGTGAAAGTACTTTCGATTTCGTTCAATTGGGCTTTGAACTTTTGTTAAAAGAATATAAAAATACTAAAAAACATCACAAAAGTGAAAAGTTGAAAAGAAGTAAAAAGAAAGAAAAACTATTTCTGCACGCCCAAGTTTTCATTCCCTTTTAGACCGGTGGCAAGTGGCACACATCTAAATTAAAGAAATATTTATCATTACAATTACAACCACAAAAAGCCATCCGAGTTTTTCCATATGGGCTAGTTTATATATTAGTCGTATACTCGTATTATTATTAGTCGGATAATATCACTCGTATTTGTTGTATGAGAGATATTCAAGTGAACAAATAAGTTGTTCTTACGACTACTCTTTTTTCGACAGATATATATGGTGACGTAGTCCAATCATGCAAATTCCAAACAACAAAATCATGCCAAAATAATAACAACTTCTACAGAAACAAAATGAATAAATATTTAAGTTTTCAATATTATCAGCAAAAAAAAAAAAAAAACAAACGAACAAATGCTAATTTGCTGAAAATAGTATTGACAACTTTTTGAATGTCACAATAGAGTTGCCACAATTACATAAAATTGTATGTGCAGAGAAGTATCGTATTTAAAAATTATTATTTAATATCTCAAATTTGCTCATATGTGTTCGTTGAGAGCCAGTCAACATTTATTATTTAGTATAGTATAGTGGGTAGCATTCATTTGTGGTGGGCCACCTTAAGTAATCCTAAGTTTTTCTCTTCGGTTTTGGGGTTTATCTAATCCTTTCAAGAATTGTTGAATCAATTTTACATTTAAATATCCGCAGAAATTTTTTCATTTATTTAAATCTAAAATGCATGCATATTTTATTTAAAATGCATGCACATTTTATTTAATTTTATTTTTGTATTTTTCAATTTTGAAAAAGTAAATAAATAAACACTTCATAATGTTAACAATGCCAAGTTAAGCAACCCTAAAATGTAAAAGTTATAAATTAGTCAACATGGTCAACTTTTATTAATATACACGTTTTCTTATACAAACTATTAAATTAATTATTTCCGTTTTTCATTTCCTTTCGGCTCCTTTGCTTTGCGTAAAAATGTGTGTTCAAAAATTATATTTCGTAAAACAAAGAGAATATGTAGCAATTTTTTTTAGCAAACCAATAAATATATAATAACAATATACGTTATTTAGTACTTATGTACTTAAATTAATTATGATGGTACAATACTTTCTCCACTGAATTTTGGTATTGAAAAACGTAAGCAGCTGTCAAATAAAATCACTCTTGGCTTTAGTCAATCCATGGTGTCGCAAGTGCACTGTATGTTATTTATATATTTTGTTATTGTTCCCCATAAGTACGGACTTTAAGTTATAAATATACATCACAGCAAATTCATATTTGAAGAGTCTTGCATCCTTGCTTCAAACACTTGTCATATAGCATAAGTCGCTGTTTGGTTGCTGTGTGATTTGCCTCGAGCTTCATTACCTGGTTTGTTTTTCGCAAACTTTGTTCAAGCGTGTTAAAGTAGATTCAAATTGCTTAATTATCGCGGTATGCTCCTGGTCATCAACGTTTTAAAAGTTAAAATTTGACAAAGTTGTTTTATTCTAATTTCTCTTCAGAAGTCCTTGTGATACGTGATACCGTTGACAAATTCCACCATCAAATTCCACCAACAACCCCAAGTCATTTTGAGTCCTTCGTCAAAATCCAAATCGCCCATCTGAAATTATTTATGCGCCGACTACTATCTAAATCTAATGGATAGTTGAAGAACTATCGGGCAAAGAAAGTGCGACTTAGGGTCGATTTTTCAATGGCCGATAAGCAGTTTATGGGAAATCTCAAAAATAAGAAAATTTCAGTGCCACAAATTACTTTTAATGCTGTGTATCAGCACTACGCAGACAGATAGATGTTAAACAAATCGACTAAAAAGTGGCTGCATAATTTTTATATGTCCGTGGGTCCATAGTTTAAGTACGAGTTTTATGACAGACAATTACAAAGAACTATTGACATTTTGGCTATTTGAGGAAGTAAAATAAAAATAAAAAATCCGAAACTTTTGGTATGTGTAGCAGATTTTGGTTCCGGCTTTCTCAATAATTATTCCTTATTTTGAAATAAAAATTTACTCATCCATATGTATTTTGAATAGAATTACTAAAGTAACTGAAACCACATAGAAACGATGCTCTTTCTTTAAGAGGAAGCTACTATTTTGGCGTGTCTGTAAGAATGTATATAGTAAAGGTAGTTTTTAAGCTAATACTACCATTTAATACATTATAATCTTTTTAAATTTTGTTGAAGTCTCCATTTTTTAAGAAAACAGGTGATAATTCAGAACTACACAAAAGAACCACAAATAAATGACAATTTCTTAACCGTTTGTTCAATTTGAAACTGATGGTGGGACACTGTATATGACAAGCTGTATTATCTGAACTATAGCTATGGATGACTTCAATGAGAAATTGAGAATCGAAGTCTCTCTTAAGTCCGAATTCTCTTCTCGCTCTTTGAAATGATTTTGTTATGCTTATAAACTCGATAAAGGTTTCTGAAATTTATCATTGATATACTCAAATAAAACGTTTTAAAATGATTTACAAGAATTTATTAAAAATTTCAATATATGGCAAAATCTATTCGCCATTCCCTGCAGGTTGATGTTAAATACGAAACAAAGGGATAATTGAGGTGATTTAATTAATATGAAGTATATGAAAAGCAGGCACTTATGAAGTTGTCGTTGTCTATGAGACATGAATCCATATGACCGATATTATTGGCTACGATGAAATATCAGATGACAGGTTTTCATAAACGAAATATAATAGAATTAGTAATTTAGGATTTGGTGCTGATGTATTGGTTTTTCATGCAGGAACTAATTTTACGATCGAATCTTTAATTTTAAGTAATCAAAAAATAGGCAAGTAGCCAAAAGACAATATAGGATAGAAGCATATCTACATGACAATTGGTGCTGCTAAGTAATTGAAATATGATTAATTTTATTACACATTTAATGACGAAATTAAAATGAGCTTCACTTGCGTCGAGTAACAATAAAATGATAAGTTGTAATGAATTAAACTATATGCTTTTGAGTCAAGAATAATATAAAGCTTTTAAATCAGTCAATGAGTTAGTAATAAATGAGGCAGAGCCAATCACAAAGTAAATTAACAGTCTGTTGCCTTATAATCCTGGCTGGGACCAAACAAGTGTTAAATATACGAGTATGTATGTGGCCAGAACGAAGCGGGAGCTGAAGTCGCTGCAACAATAAGATAACAATGCCAGAGGGCAGCGAAGCCGTAGTTTTGGTGCCATGCCATCTGGCCGATGTCATGTTGGCATTTTATACTTACTGATATGCTGTTGATTTTGGAAAACTTTCAGTTGTTGAATATGATAACGCAGCGCAGACAGTGACAAAGGAGACGCATTCATGGGCACAACGTATTCGTCAAAGCCAAGCCAAATATGCATTTTGTATGTGAATTTCAGAATGTCTACTTGCATCTACACATAAAGGAATTTTAAGGAATCGTGCTTTTGTCCGAATCGGATGCATTTGTATACATATGTAGTTGTGTACATCATATACTTATACATACACGCATATGTACATATATCTTAAATCTATATACATATACATAAATGCAGACGTGCGTGCAGCATAGATATACATATCGAAATATGTATTTGGTATTAAAAGAACTCCATTCCCCATGATTCTTTTTGTTTCTGACACTGCCCCCCAGTATTTATTCTTTAGAGTGGCCAAGAAAATGAAACTTTGCACACTGGTCATGAGACTGCAAGACAGCCCTAACCCAAGCAAATGCAAAAGTGCGTAAGAATAATTTCACATATGTCTGAACGTGTGTCCATAATGTAAGTATGTATTTATTTATATGTATGTATTTATATCATATGATGTGTGCACATATGAAAATACATGAACACTTGCAATACATGAGTAAAAACCCCTATTTGAATATGCATCTAGGTGCGAATGTTGTTATGTACAACACTTCTTTAATCGTAGTATGAGTTATTAGACTTTTAGTTAGAGCAACATTGTGATACAGCATATAGAATTTGTTCACTCTGGCACTTATAATATTGTTAACAGCTTGTGTTCGCTACAATGTAAGAGGAATATTTATTGATTTTAATTTATGATTTTAATAGATTTGCGAAATGCGTGTCTTGTCGATTAAAAGAGAAACTTTTTTTTACTAATTGAAATCCAGAAACTCAAATAGCGGAACTGTTAGTACTTGTCCCGTCAAGATCGTACCCCAAATGTGGCATACGACTTGTATTCCAGTATTGGAGTATTCTTAAAATACTCCGTTTATTCATACAGCCGCAGAGAGAGACAAACATGGCTAGATCGACCTGCTGGTATATCCTGATCAGGAATATATATACTTTATTAGTCGAACATTCATTCTTTCACAAGTTACATAATTTTGGACAAGTTCATTTTACCCTTTTTTTATATGATCAATTTTAATGGGTTTAGGATAAAAAAAAGAAAACGGATATTTTAAGCACGCCGAAGAAAACAAATCATTGGAGACATCAGTCCACCTCAATCAAGATAACAATACGTAACTGATTACCGTAAGCCATCATAAATCTATTTTATACAATCAAATGCAAATATACAATAAGCCAGAGATAGAATAAAAGCAATATAATTAAGGTATGCGCAATATATCATCGTAACTTTTGGAATTTCATCAACAAACAATATTGAGCAATTAAGGAAAAAACTAGAAGTGCTTGTAAAAATTGTTTTAATCATTATTCAGCCACCAATGATCCTGGAATAATATTATAGAGCAATTTGACATTGCCAATATCTGAAATTGGCCATAGAGCACGAATGCGCTAATACCAACTCCCAGAATATAAGCTAATCACGAATATATCAGTGCCAATAAACTAAAAAAGCAAAGTGGCAAACCTATTTTACTCTGAAGGAGGACCAAAAAAACTGGCTGCAGGCAGAGAAAAACATAATTCAATTATAAAGAGAGGTCAGCAAATAATAAACAATGGAAATTATTACTTTTAAGATAGTTCTACATGAATTGGAGAACATGCTCTTACATATACATTTGATAGGTTAGGTTAACCTAATATATATGATGAGATATATAATAGAATATATCTATATTAGTATTATACATTAAATTGGATATCTAAAACTTTTAGCAATCTTTCAACATTCTTTAAACATTGGAAATAAGAGAATAACTATTTGACTGAGGAATATGCAAAGTTAGAGAAAACATATATGTACTTTATGAGGTCGAAGATACTTCCTTCTGCCTGATACATAGTTTTCAATAAATATATTATAATAATTTTTAACGGGATCGGAATATAAAATCGCATTAAAATAAGGTTAAGCTGGTAAGCGTAAAGTTATACTAGCCAAAACATACAAATACTAAGCAAACTAAACGAAATATTTGAAGAGTCCTCTGGAGAATTAACAAAATATATTAGTATATATTATTATTATTGGGATACCGGCACTGCGACCTACCTGTTCTATTGTGCTCCCTACTGTGCCTATAGCTCCTCCACCCACACCAGCTCCAGCACGAATGCGAGAATCTAAACTGTGTTGAGAACTCCTCTGTCTTTGAGACTCATAACATGCATCCGCAGGATGCTTCATCTTCTTCTACTTAAGGCGACACACTCTGCTAGGAGGTGCTCTCACAAAACCTGCATAGTTCGCTGCTATAAATTCCTAGTTTACTTAGGTGAGTTTTATGAGCCTGCTCTTCCCCATGGTAATTACTTGCTTAAATCGCTTATGATTATAGCCACCTAGAAGACATCTGGCTGGTCGAAGTCCTGGTGTCTCTGCCCCCATTCTGGCTTGCCCAAACAACCGTTTTGTTCCCGCTATATCCCAGTGACCCTGGTCCCATCTTCGGGTAAACCTATTGTGAGTCCCGAGCTGGTCAAGCTTATCTTCGTTCCCATTATAGCGTTTATTGCTGCTTGTATATATCCGTATATATCCGATAGTTACGATTCAGGTTGAATTCCGCACATCTCCATCTATCGCATACACCTCAGCGAAGCCGCAGCTGGTAAAGTGCTGTGTCCGTGAAACTGTCTACTCTGTATGCTGCTTTGGATGCAGCGAACTTTGCTTCAGCAAAGTGCTTCTAATTTTGTAGTCCAGCAGCTTTTTGAACGTTTTCAGTAAAAACAATGTTAAGCTAATTGGTCTGCAACACTTTGGGTTGGTGATGTCTTTCTTCACTCGCTTGGGGATGAAGACTTCCCTAGCTCTACTCCATATGCTCGGTATATGTCCGAGGGTTACGCTGCTTAGTAGTGTTTTCCTGATATGGGAGAGGAGTATGTTCTGATCCATTTGAAGGAAAACTGGCGATATTCCGTCCAGGGCCGGAAGGCAGATTTATTGGACTGAATCTACGAATATAAGTTCAACCAATAATTCGTATAACAGCTATATATAATGGATAGATCCGACCGACTGCCCGCCATTTCGTTTTCTACATTTTTTCATATTTCTGGCGATTTGCACTGGGCACTAGTGCGTTACGTCAATTAATATACACAAATTTACCCGACAGTGTATGAAAGTATCCTAGTCGATTTTTCAATTATTGTATACTCTGAAGCTCTTCAAAATTTATATATTTAAATCACATCAAAATTTTAATGAATTTAGGGCAATGGTTAATGAATTTCTTTGACAATACACACTCACTTTGCTTGTAAGGCAAGAACTAAGATATTTGTACTAGGGTTTTTAAAGCGTATCTCCCAGTCGGTCGCTCGCGAGTTGAGCGTTCTTCTTTCGATAACTTCCTTTGTTTCCTCCTCGATAGTCGTTGGAATGCGCATCTGGCTGCATATGTTTTTTTGTGTAGGACAGTTAAGTATATCAAGTATATTCTATTTTTTGTATATATAAATACATATTTTGAATACCGTCAGGATCCGTTTTCACGCAGAGCCCACAGATATGTCGAATTTGTATCCTTGACGAGCCTAGAAATATATTGGAGTTTATAAGAAATAAAAAAATAAAAAATAAAAATAACCTCAAACCAGTGAGAAATATATTTATTTTAATAAATTTGAATATTAAGAAAAACAAGTAATAAATGTTTAAATAAATTATAAATAAAAATGAATATTTAAGGATATTAAAATGAATATTCAGAAAAACAAAAAGAAAAGAAAAAGAAAAGTCATCATGTTGAAAGGTCCAAACATATGACAAAATCAATATATATGCATACATTTACTTTAAAGACATTCATTTGAGTACTAAGCGATAGTTCGATTTGGAAGCACAAAAAGGATGCCAGGAAATGTTGGACAAATTAAAAACTAATTTGTTGGTGAGCAAACGGGAGTGTTACGTAAATGACTTACATAGAAATGAATGGTGAATGGTGAATGGTGAATTGCGAATGGCGAATGTCCAGCGAAACGAATGGGCCATAAAACATTGAAATCAGTATGTTTGGATGGCAGCTTGAGTAGCTTCAAGAACAACCGCATCATGGCTCATAAAAATTTATTGACGCCAGGACAGACCCCCGGTCAGGCTATGTATGTACTGAGATATAAATAAAACGAGTCGTAAAAGGAACTTTAAGCTGCAGTAAACACATCATCAACATATCAACTGTGCACAGATAAGCAGTTACCAGCTCAATTTGTCAAGACGGTGGCAATTAGGGCAATAAACAGAGAGTTTGAACGCGAAAGAGGCGTCAAGAGGTGAGTCAACATTTAAGCAGCAGTATTTGATGGCGATTACAGTTTGGTATAATAAACATTTTATTAAACAGGTACGTTTCCACTTTAGTGGCCAAATCCAAGCCAGTAACTTGCCCATTAACACACCAAGAGTCAGTACAGAGAAGTCTATGATAGAATTCAATTCAATTACAGTATCGATTCACGTTATTTATCTTATAAATATCGTCTCTGTCTACGAGTATTTAAATTCGATAAAAAGCAGATACAAAAGTTAATTCTGAAAATAACAAAAGAATTATTTTATTGACCGATTGCTTTTGCGTCAACTATTTCAGAAAACATAAAAGTTGTTTATAGAACAACTCAGCTTTTGTCAGATAGTTCAACTATAAATTATTGTGGTCGGTTCCAACTGACGTTGATAAATGTACTCTCTGAACAACCCGAACCCCAAAAGCATAGTTTCATAAATAAACCTGAATATGATAGTCAAGAATACCTTATGGGAATATGAACCGTATAAAATATAGCACTTTATCAATTCAGAGCTTAAAAAAATGTTTGAATTGTAAAGTTTCTTTAAATTCTTTTATATTTATATTAACATTTTTTTTTTATAAGAAACTAGACGAGAGATCTTCTCTTCTCTCTGATGATCGTAATGAGCTTAGTAGGAGAATATCGACCGATAAAATTCTTACAGTTGGTAAATGGAATTTTATAAAACGATATTTGCGAAACTGGAGGAATTTTCGATAAAGGAAAAAGCTTGATAGAAGAACTTATGTTGGTATATACAAGAATTTATATTTTAAATTTAAAGTGTCTATGTACACACAGAAATGAGATCGGCTGTTGAAGCCAATGTATTGTGTGGGGTCGGAGATGCTCCCTTCTGCCTGTTACATACTTTGGCACAACTTCATTTTACTAACTTAAATAGGACTAGGAACTTATACCAATAAGTTGAATATGGTTATTTATATTAAGTGAGCCCCTTTTTGCCTAAATACCGGTGCATGTTTTTTACCTAGTTTATGGTCTCATTATCACATATTTTATCATATTCAAATCAATTAAATGTGCACAATAGAATTTAAGTTCGATTAATTAATTGAACTATTAAAGAGGTCGAATGTTTTGAGTCGATATCTTGTGGGAACAAGAATGCTTTCGAATTGAGACTCAGTTCAAGGGCACTTGCTCTCAAACAGCAACTCAAAATATTATTTTTATCATTTAAAAAACGGTTGATCCAGCTCCAGGTGCAGCTATGCACCCCAAAACCATTCGATTTTCTGTGCCAAGCTTCAAAGTGAAAAATAAATTGTTCTGCTTCTGAAAGAATATTTTTATCAGCAATTTTCTTGCAGAATCTTTCAATAGCCTTATTTCATTAGAGCATACATTAATTTTCACACACATATAGATAAATATTCAAAAATATGGATATATTAAATATGTTGACATTTCATTAATGTAGTAGTAAGAATAATAAATACTAGATTTCTTATCGAAATTATGTCATTCCAAAAATGTCTGCATAAAAAACTGATTGATTATTTAAGGAAAACGTATTTTATTTCAATTGAACATCTTTTAATGTTTGAGACGAAAGTCTTAAACCGATTGCATCAAAATCTTTTGTTACAAGTACAATAAATACAAACATTTCTTGCTTTTTTTTTCAAATTTAAATATTGCACTTTATTTGTAATTTAGTTAAATTTCTGTATTTTTGACATTAAATAAATAAACAGCTGTTTAATTGTGTATTTGCACATGTTGCGGAAATTGTGAAACATATCCATATATATTGATACGACTCTTCACAAAATAAACTATATTAAAAATGATGGAATATTTGTGAAATTTGCTCAAAAGCTTCAAACTCGAATATCCTTATTCATTCTTGGATCAACAATTATATTCTAAAATTGTTTTATTTTTATAATTAGCCAATTATCGGAAGCGTAGTACAGTAAATGTATATGCATATATACATACATAGATATACATAGATGTGCTCATATGTGATTATGTGTGTACATCCATCTACGTCGTGCGAATCACCCAAAAGAATTTTCGCAATTTTTCAGTGCCCGAATCAAGTGAAAAACCAATACTTACAAAACACATTCATAGTATTATACACACACGCACACACACACATATATATATAGACCCTGGATAACCCCTAACCCTCAAGCCAACGTCCAGCGTCTACCGTAGAAGGAGACCGCCAATGCTTCTGACACGCTCGATGTCCTGGACGAAGCGTTCGAATACAAAATAAATATCCAATATATGCCCATGTGAATGTGTATCCTGTTTCTGGCATATATTATAAGTGGAATAGAAAAATAAATGCGCCGTGATAAAAGTTGTGCCGAGCTCGCATCCACCTCCATCTCCCCCTCCCCCCAGCGGCGCATGTCCGCCCACAAAAGGACATAGCGACCGTAAGCCCTCGTGAGCTCTCTCGTCTGTCCACCGCTAAACTGCGCGCCGTGACGCGAGGACAACACGTCAGCAGCAACGGCAACGGCAGTGGCAGTGGCAGCAACAAACAATAACAAGAACACAAACAGCAGCAGCAGCAGCAAGCAGCGCGAGCTGCGACGACGACGATGACGACGACGACGACGTCGACGTTGGTGACAAAGTCCGTGTCCACAAAGGGCCGACTTCGAGGCCGCTCATTCTACAAAACGGACGCGTCACGAAGCGTTTGAAATATTGGAAGAAGGACATTTAGGACTAAAATGAAAGGATCGTACAATAACCCTCAACCTTGCTTGTCCACCCCACTCCCACAACCCCCTCCACACACCACACCACGGCCCACACACACGAAAACACGGACACACCCATATCTAACACTCCAGGCCGCGACACCCCACCCACCCCGAACCCAACCCACACCTTCCCATCATCCCCAACCCTGCCAACTTACATATCCCATTTGCTTCTACACACGTACACATATATACACATATATATACATATATATATATATATACATATATATATATACTTATATATACACACATGAGCATGTGTGTGTGTGTGTGTGTCTTTCGCGTAAATATTGGGAGTCCTTGACTACGCGACGCGCACGATGCTGATAAAATACAAATTCTTGGGCCGCGATGCTGCCCGCTAGAAGTGTATTTGCACAACTGTACCTACACGGACTGGACACTACACCCGGACCCGGACTTAGCCCCCGGCCCCAGGACCCGGACCGTGGCAGCAGCAACGACAAAGGCCTCACTGTAGCCCACGGCTCGCCAAAGGAAGCAGAAATCTGTCGCTTTGGGGGTCGCGTGAAGCAAATGTTTCGAATAACACTGAAAGAAACACACATTTTAAAATTAGCCAAAATTAAAAAAAAAATAAATAAATAATAACTTTGCGCAATTATTTATAATAACATAAATATATAATATTATTTACACTTATATTATTCTTATATATTTTGCATTTTCACGTTTCAATTTCTCTTTTACAAATCTACCAACGCTTTCAATTTTTTAATCTATTTGTTTCTTTCTGGGTTTCCACATATTCTTCCCATAAGCGTTGAACCTCTAAATTGATTATATATTCATTTATTTACCAAAAAAAAAATAAATTTAAAGTTAAATGTAATATTTATTACAAGTATAAAATTTATTTTTATTTTATATTTTTATTTAAAAATCATTATTTTATTATCTTTATTAAGTTTAGGTCAATAAATTTTAAAGTTATAGCATTTAATTTGTAACTTGCATTTTAAATATTTATGTTTAATTTTTAAAACTATTTTTAAAAAATATGGTCTGGTTATTGGCCATATTAAAAAAATAAAATTAAAAAATATATATATATTTCTTTGTTTTCTAATTTAATAACTATTGTAGTTTTATTATTAATTTGTAAGTTGAATTTTAAATTTCTGTTTTTCAAATTAAATATAAATAAAATTAAATCAATTAACAAAAAAATAAACGATTTTACTTATTAATTAGGTAACTTGCGACAGTAGCTAAAGAAAAAGCGTGCAGTGTATACAATATCCTTGTCCAGTTAGCGAACAAAAATCTGCGACGAAATTACGCCACATGTGTTCATGCCACGAACAAATTTTCAGCGATGCTAACGGACAGTTGGCGGACAATGGACAGCACTTTCATCTTAGGACGATTCTTTCAAGGGACAAACGCAATTTAGACGCCGCCGCCATTGGGGGATGGACGGACACGGGACACGGGCATCATCGTATATGTAAGTAAGTTCGCTCGAAAGTGTGTGCGTGGGACGACGCAGACGACGCTGTCCATGCGATGAGGGCGATAGACGGTGGTGGGTGGGTGGTTTGGGTATAGCGCCAAAAATGGACAGACAGGCGGACAGGCCTGCTCACACATGTGCTTATGTGATGTGCTTGAGAGTGTGTGTGTGTGTGTGTGCACATGTGTGTGTGGGTCTATATATGTGATGTTGTTGTTACTGCCTCCGGCAATGTTTGTATGCCTTATTGTATGCCTTGAACCCACACACACCCGCGCGCGGCAGCCACTTTGTCCAATTTTCAGACGGTCACTTTTTGAAACGAATTTTCCCAAACACTCAGATATGCCTTTGCGACGTTGCTGCGCGTTGCTGTTGTGATGCAAGACCATGAAATTGGCATTCTCATTTTAGAATCCACTTAAATATATTTTCTTCAACCCCCGCCAGAATGTTCAAGTGTTTCATACCGTTCACAATTTTAAATCGCGTCCACATTCGACGACGGTTAGTTTATTCGCGGTCTTGCCTTGGCTAGTTCTTCGTTAGGCCCGAGGTTATATACATATATATACATTTTTTTTTTCCTTTATATAAAATATCATAAAACACATAAAGAAAAATGAAGGTCATTTAAAAATATAATATAAAATATGAAGCAGACCGTTGTTAACAATTAGTACCAACATTTTCGCAGACATGTTTAAAATGTCTACATATTTTTATTAGTAACTAAAACATGTCTGCTAACAATTTCGCCATTAAATTAAATCGAAGCTCTTCGATTTTAATTTTCGGAAAGCATTGGAAAAATATCTTCTTGAAAAAAAACTTAAGAAACTAAATAATTTTGGAAATAAAAAACTTAATTAAAAAGGTTTTTTATTCGAGAACCTACTTTATAATGTCAAGTATCAAGCAAACTGTCGTTGTTTTTTCTGCCTTTCGATAACTGCTTCGCGGTTTCTGCTCACCTGCTTCTAAGTTTCGGTTTTTGACCAAGCTCTTTTCGCAAAAAACCCCTCTCAATGTCCGCAGCAGACCATGGAAAGCACAGCAGTCATTTTGAAAAATTTGCAATCTAGCCAAAAGGGTTGTTTCCTTTTGTATCGTCATGTGTTGCCAAAAGGAACGCTTCATTTATTGTTACCCTTGTAGACGGTCTTATAATTTTGTCGTGAAGGAGATGTTTCTGGTCGCACAATATGTATGTACATATATGTATATTTGAAATCTTATTTTGTTTCAAACACCGAACCAAAACTTAGATGCCAGCAGTGTAACTCCGGTCTACAAGTCTATGCAAAATGAATTATTTCATTTTAGAACGATTTACTATATTACAGGGAGTTCACTTCCAGGGCTACACTGTCTGGACAAGAGATCGATGAGTATTCTAAGTTTATTCTCATCTATGGATATTACTTGCTGAAATCATTTCCGAGTTTAGATGACTAAGACACATTTGGCTAGTCGGAGACCTGGTTATATTTTCTTTTACCAGTTGGATTGTCTCATTCATCAAGATGGCTGAAAATGACTGGCTAATTAGTGATTAGGGAAAGAGTTACAGAATTTAATGTGCTACTTTTTCAATTTTTGTGTTTGTGTTTATTGAAATTAAAATTACATTTTGTCATCAGATGATTTATCTTCAGTTTTCAAGTTTAATCGTGGATCTTTTTGCAACGATGCCTTAACCCATTCATACTTTTTCTGAGATTCCTCATGGGTCAATGTCAAGCGCTGCTGGACCATACGTTTCCTGAGTTCCAGATCCTTAGCCTGTTGTACCAGGCGATTATAGTCAAAGTTGTTAAATTGAACCTCAAACTTGTTTAGGAAACGATTCAAGGACTTCGCCTCGCTGGTTAACTGTTGATTTAATACGAGATGTATGAGATGTATATTTACAGCCAAAATGAGGATGAAATGATTTCTTACATCTTCATATTGTCGTTGTAGATTATTGAGTAAGGTGACGAATCGGGTTTTCAAATCGTTCAGGCAAGCATTGTAGGCTTCAATGGATTGGGTTTGAGTTAGTACACCCTGATTTTTGAATGGAATCAAATATGGAGCCAAAAAGTCCGCCGGCTTACTGGCAATTTCGCGCTTAGACTCTTGTTCTTCCTCGTGCTGCAAACAAAATCTTTTGAATAAGTACAAATTTAATCATTTGAATGGAGAACAAACCTGTTGCATTCGAAGTGCTCGGGCAGTTCCATTGCGAAGTGGATCGAATAGGTTGAACTTCAGTTTAGGTTCCATTTTCTCACCTTTTCGCTGATCAAAAATATTGTTGATATCATCCTGGACTTTTTCAAATTGTTTTCTTATGCGGTCCTCTGATTGAAGTTGCTCGAGTAACAATTTATATAATTCCAGATTAGAACGTATGGGATCTAGGGGATTGGCCTGAAGATATAGATAAGAATACATAGAAGCAACATTCATGTACCATTATATAAATACCCTGTATATTTTAGTTAGCTTCTCGTCGTAAACCAGTTCTTTGCCATAATCTGGCTTGGGCGGTTTTGTAAACTCGACTGTGGTTGCAGTAAGTGCTCCAAATGTGTAATGGAATTGCAGAACTATTTTGTTTTGTTGAAACAGGAAGGTGCGACTGGCAATATCATTTGCTACTATATCATCTTCATCAGCTTTGTCGAATTTTTCCACAGTTTTCTAAAAACAACAGTTGGTGAAATACACGTTGATAGAGACATGCTATATTTGACTTACCATGAGATTTCCATCAGATAACTTAAATTGAAATTCCTTATACAAGCATCTGTCCGCGTGGTTCTCATATCTTAATACTATCAGACCTGGACTCAAATCGACTGATTTTAATGAGTCCAATCTGTAACTTGCGCAAAAATGCAATTTCCTGGGTAGCGTTGTGTCCGAGAAATATTCAAAATCTAAAATAAAATGTGATCCCTATTATTTGTGTATTATCATACAAGGTTATACTAACATTTCAAGCTGTCATTACGGCCTTTGGCGAAATACTCTTCGTATTTGTCATTCTCATAGGTATACCTAAGCTCTTCCATTAAGTCAAATCGGTTCTTATAATATTCGTAGCGAACTTTCGGATCGGTGCATAAATCATCATTATACAGGGTCAATTGCATTTCTTTGCCATCGCGTTGCGAATACGGCGAATAACGTTCGTGGACGACTCCCTTGTATTGCACTCTTTTGCCGGAGCGCGGAAATCGTTGTTCGTAGTCCGCGTAGCCAATGTGCAGCCTGCGCACCCAGTTGCAAATTGCATCCAAGTGCTTCTCTTCATCCACATCGCGATCGCCGTCCGTGATATTCTCATCCGAAGACTGTTTGTAAATACGCATCTCTGGCGGTTCTCCAGGCAGCATGTGCTCCCAATCATTTGTGTCGCGCAAGTCCCAACGTATATCCCTGACTCGCTCGTAGGTCTGCTTGTTCACGTAATAGTTATATTCGGTCCACACACTATCGATCAAAATGTACTGCTTGCAGTTTGTCTCACAAATGAATCCCGTTGAGGGCTCTATGAATATACCGGTTGGTGGCGCCTCCACAACATCGCCATTCACATCTGTATATGTAATTCGCGGTTTTATACTCCAAGGCGCGTTATTTATTATGACAACCCATGCGTGCGAGCGGCGGTAGTGGTAACGATCGACAGCTTGAAGTTCTAAGTCCTTTTGGGCAATGTAATTACCAACAATAGAGAGGATTGTAAAAAATATATATAAATATATATATATCAATGGAATTACTTTACTAATTAATAATGTTGTTGGTGTAAATAATTAAAAAAATATATAAATAACGATCGACAGTTAAAAGTTCTAGCTCCTTTTGGAGAATGTGCAATGTCCAAAAGAATGCAATCACCAATAATAAAAAGGATGTAAGAAAAAATCAAAAAAAAAAATATATAAGAAAAACCATCGAAAGCTTAAAGTTCTAGGACCTTGAAGAATACAATTAACCACAAATATAACTAAATAGAAATAAAATACAAGTGATTTTGTAAAAAACTAAAGTTTAAATTTGACATACCGCCATATGCTTTCGTAAAAGCTCCTCTTCCAATTTGGTCCGTTCTTCGGCTCTATGTCGGTGGACCTCAGCCATTTCTTCCTCTAGGTGACTGTGCAAATCAGGTAGAGGACGCAGCTTGTATGCACTTTGTTCTCCATTCTCCTCCTTATCTTCAACAGCGTCTACCTCTTCTTCTAAATATGGATATGGTACATTGTTTTGGTCATTAATAACCGTCTCGTGTCGCGCAACGCCAGATACAACCATAGCGGGATGGCCAGCTCCAATGAGCATACTCGCCAACAACGTCGCCATTTCGTATGAATTCCCGCGCCGTTTTCTCAGCAATGTTTCCGGTGATATTAAACGAGTCGGCTAAAAATGAATATCGATGTAGATCGGAAAACAAACTTGTCTTGAAAATTATAAAAAACGGCTAACAATAAAACTTTCATTGAAAAATTTGAATGTTTCCTGGTTTTTATACATGTTAATATTAAAAAAATCTTATAATTAGAAAGACTTTTGTTTGTTAATTTTAACAACTTAATAACAATTAATTAATAATAAATAATAAATTAAATAGGTAGCTCGACCTTTAAAAACTAGTTATATAAAAGATTAAGCTTATAAGTCGTATAGCTAGAAAAACCATATTTTTCTAAAGGAGAATTTCTAAACCAAAAAGTTGTGAAATTGACATTTCTGGGTTTTTATATGATTTTTATAAATGTACATATTTTCAATCATAGAATTCCATAAACAGTGAATTTTCGAATTTTTGTCCATTTTTTTTCCGGTTTTTTTTTGTGTATGATAATATTGTAAATTTATATACCATTATTGTAAAGGGTATTATAATTTTATCGTGACGCACTTTACCACATTGAGGGAAACTTCTTCGATTTCATATATATATATATTTGCTAATAAGAGCACTCTTGATGAAACTTGAAACATGTCCATCTTTTTGCTCCCTTCACTAAATAAACCTAATCGATTTACCATATTGATTGATTGAAGAAGAAGTATCATTATTTATAGGAACGTAACCCTTTCTCATTCAATATAAATGGGGAATATTGAGTTCAATGCCAATCGTGAAACAGAAGAAAACATAATCATTTTTCGAGCTTGGCACTAAAAGTGAGCAGATTAACTCCGGTCTACAAGGGTATGTAACCATCGGTGTGTCTAAGATAGCCGTTCTAACTTACTTTTATTCACTTAAACATACATTTTGTTTTGCAAAAACATCTCCAACCTCGTAAAGTATATTTATATTCCTGACCAGCATCATTAGCCGAGTCAATATGGCGATGGCCGTCTTTCTGCCTGTTTCTGTGCAAAGTAGTTTCAATAAGTAAACTATGTCAACAACTACCAGAATACTTCTGCATCACCCGGACCCGAACTAATCGCAAATAACGCGAAACACTGGAAAAACACCTATTCAAAGAAGAAGACGGTTTCCAGGAATTGCCGTTAAAACCGTTGCGCAGCACGAGACAACGGGACACCTTTGCACAACCTTAATAAGTATGAACCTTCGCAAAAGGTTGTTCAAAATTGCTGACGCAGCAGGAAGTGAGGAGAAAAAACTCGTTTTTGCTTGTTAGACGTCAATTTGTGTACCTACCTTGCAGAGGGTATTTTTATTTTGTTGCGGATTGTGTTACGCATTGAATAACGTAAAGTATTTCTGTATATATGTATATTCTTGAGCAGCATCAATAAGTCTAAATAGCCTATATCTATCTATCTATATGCTTCTTCAAAGTATGTAAGTTGGTGAGTTGTTATTTTCTACTTTCTTGATGAACATATTGGTTGTAAAAATATCAGTTTTTCTGCTTTTCTAGCATTTTCCCGCCAAACTCACTCGCATTTGTGTGACCTCATAATATTTATCTAAAATATTAAATGCGCCTATCTGAACCCAGAAATGTTTAATTATCTTGAAGCAAGAGTCTTGCAACTTTGATGCTTACTTGTTCTGGCAAATCAGTAACACGTCGACATACCCTTGAACTATAAATCCATATATGTATTTCCGGTAACATAAAAGTAAACAAATTGTCTTGGAACACGTTTTCTAGATAAGCAGCTACAATTATTGGCCACTATGTATCGCGAAGTTCTTTAAATTCGATCTTTAGTAATCAAATTTGAAAGGGTTTTGTTAACACTCATTTTCAAAGGTCGATCTTCGTCCCACCAAGTGACTGCCACGACTCCACCCCTGCAAGAGGGCCCTTCCATCTGTTTTCAGTTGATATTACAGTATTTAGCTTACTTGTTCCAGTAAAGTCAGTTCAAGTGATTTTTGAACAAATAATCAACTTGAGTTTGTGTCAACTAGAATATTCTATATCTATATGAATTGATGTATTTATGTACACTCAAAAAAAAAATTTCTAAAAACCGTGTTTTTTTTTAACTGTTTTCTAAAATTTGGAACACTAAAATTTATATGTCTAATGCCAGGATTGTTTTTCGTATGTGTACAAGGAATTCTACAACTATTTTTGTCGCCCTTATTATTACTAAACATTTGAATTTTTGATTTCACATATACAAGCATTTGAGATAGTTTAGGAATTTATATCGTAACTGAGCCACTAAAATTGCTAAATTATTTCTTGTTTTGAATTGATTTCGCATACAAGAATTGCTTATATTTCTCCTTTTTAAAAATGAATCTTATACAATATTTTCGGAGATTTCGATTTAAAAAGATCCTTTCTAATTTTTTAAAATTATTTTTGTTATTGTTAGAAATTATGTCGAAAACAAGATAAATATTCAAATAATATTCTAAAGCAATTTTCTAAAATTCAGTGCGATATTTTTCTGAGTGTATGTATAGAACAAATATACGTAGGGTGTATATCCATACATAGATGCACATGTATTCCAGAAATGGGCAAAGACAAACACACACACCCACACACACACACTTATTCGGATGTCCTGCGGTTCGTGATTTATTGGAATCGGAACAGGCGTCAGTTTGTTGTTTTCTCAAGCTGCGACAAAGTGGAAAATCGCACCCATCCTTAATCCGCCCTATGTTTTCTTATCTCCGAGCTGGCCGTTTACCTGCGCAGCTGCAACTAGCTCGTGGGTGTTTGCGCATGCTTCAGTCAGTCACCGTGTTCTATTCATCACTCTTCTCTTATGAATTGACCTACGGAACTATTCTGCAATATGCAAGAAAAGTACGTACGTATACATTTATGTACATATATGCAAGTATATACTGTATACAAGTATAGTTCGAGAGTGACCTTAAATGCAGTTAATGGAGCGCTTCGCTTTCCAAGCAATAACCATTGATGAGTTTTTGTTGTTGTCCTTGGTGTTGGTAAGTAATACACTTTATTAATAGATCAATCATGTAATCAATTTAGACAGTCTTCTATTTCCATCACTGAGAAGCCGATTTTAAATCTATTTTTTCGGCAATAACATTTTTGCATGCATTTGTAGCTTGCGGTTAAGTAATTCATAGATTTTTTTTTGTTATTTTTGGCTTTATTGTGTATTTCACCAAATTTGCAATTAACCACCAGAAAGTTTATATTATATAACTTAATAAAATTTATATATAATTACTTATATGTTGTATTATTTTAATTTAAATTTAAAAAGAATAAATATTAACTTCAGTTTTAATGAACGAATTTGTTTTTAATTTTTGTTTATTTTTTTGTGTTGACTGATAATAGTTAAAATTAAATTAATAAATAGCTAAAGCGGACGCGTTTTTTCTTCAATCCATTTAGATGGTAAATTTGTGACCTTGAGCCACATGAACATGCCTAGTTAAATGAGAATCTGTAGAAGTCCCTTCGCCCTTTTGTGTACATAAAATGACTTTAGGTGTCGTAAAATGTACATCGTAAAACTTAACAGCAGAGTTATAGCCTGATTTACAGCCAGAATAGATTTCAACAAAATTGTCACAAAATTCAATTCTTATGAAATAGTGAATCGTATTGGATAAAACATTTCGCAATTTCAAAGAGTTTTACCTTCAATAAATCGAATGATTAAATTGTGTCACAAGATTATTTTGCAATAGATCTTAAACCAAAAACATCAGATACAAATATATATTTACAAAAGAAATTGAAGCAACTTTTGTTTTTTTTTTTAAGAACCCTGATCCCATTTAATATGTGTAATGAAGTTGTGCTAAGGTTTTCAACAGTAGAAGCAAGCAATAAGTATATATATGTTATATATATATACGATCAAGATCAACAGCAGAGCTCACTTTTCAAGTTTATTTGTCTTAGGATTAGTAGCAAAAGAGCTATTTTATCTTGTTAAAAAAATGACCATTACTTTTATTTTATCTAATTTGCTTTTGTGTGAGCTGTATTACAGAATAATAATAAGTAATTAAACCTGATACAATTATCGCTTGACTCAGCTTAACATTGATATTTGTCCGGCGATTATTTTTAAGACTAGTGAGTATCTGGCAATATTTATCTGTAGGGCTGAGCTCATCTGTCTATGAATCGATTGATTTCTAACGCCGAATCGTTTGCATCGACAATACTTCACGTGGTTTCGCTGCGCTATCCACGTTTTATAACATTTCCTTTAGACCTTATAGGTGCGCCCCGTCGTTTCGGAAAGTTTATTGAAATGCAAAATCCCCGTGAAGCCATAAGAATCACAATGAGGCGTTTCATGCCAGTACAAAGTCATCACCGAGCAGCGTGCAACAAGAGAGGCAGAGTGAGAATGAGAGACGTCGCGGCATTCGAGGTCAAAACCATGCTCTGCCATTCTCCAGCTAGTTCGCCGGCAGCGTATAATTGAATCCTCAGCAGTGGGGTTCACTGGGCGAGCTCTCTCCCCCTTGTGTGTGTGTGAGAGAATGGCTGGCTTCGCTGGCTGGCGTGGCTGGCTGGCGTGGCTGGCTGGCGTGGCTGGCTTGGCTGGCTTGTTTGTTTGTGTTAACCCGTTCACGTCGCGCCGCGAAATAAGAAACGCTTCAAGGTTATCCGAACGTGTTAAATTAGGATCAGGCCTTGTATTCGCAATCGCAACAATGGTGGAAAAAGCATGACAAAAACAAAGGAACGAATGCACACACGCTGGAAACGCGTCGAAAACAGGCACCCGGTTACTTAAGCAGGGGGCACTTCTCAAATTACACAAATAGCAACGTCCATCTGAGTTTAAGCATGCAAAATTTTACCAAATGCAAAATATTTTTGCGCGCAAAAGCGCTAAAAAAAAAAACAAAAAAAAGGAAAAAAAGTGAAAAAAGGGTGGCTAAAAGGGAAGACTGTCATGACCACTTTCAGTTGCGAAACAATTCCCGCACTTGGCTCTGCTGAAGTTTAAGATAACGCAAGCAGGCAGACAACCAGGCAGGCAGTCGGCAACCGAGCGCCTTCAAATGATGTTACAGCGCTACTTTAAACATCCACCAACACCACCACCACATAATCCCAATCCCGCACATGGCCGCCCTGCCCTGTCCTGCCCAGCCCGGCTGTAACCCGAGGCGAAAGACTCACGTGGGAGGCACATCGCTTATCGGGGCGTATAATGAGCCGCTGCCATCTTTGTCATAAGAGCATAGAAACAAAGCGGTGAAATTCAGCGCGATTCCTTTAGCACTTGCGGGAGTGTTCTGTGCTGCACTCAGAAAAAACAAATCGCACTGAACTTTAGAAACTCCCAATACTTTTGCCGCCTAGGGTAACTCAAATTATTACTTAGATGGTACATTTCTGAAAACCAGTGATTTTGATTTCTTAATTTCATGGCAATTTTTTCTAAAACTCGGAAAAAATATTTATAATTTTTATTGTATTTTTGAAATGTTTTCGGACAAGGCAATTTACAAACATTTCACATAGCTTATGAAAATTCATAAGAAACTTACGATTTTTCGGGAATTCGAGACTGTAATATTGAAGCTCGGCCAATTAATTGAAATTTTTGAATCTTTAATTTCTACTTCTATAAAAGGCATCTCTTAATGATAGAAAATAATTATAATTAGTCAGGAAGATACAGTGTGTTTTTTTTTCTGAGTGTATGTGGTGTTTGCTGTATGCTGTGTTGTATGCCTCAAGCCGACGCGACGAGGGTTCCTTGTAACTTCTTAAATGAGCACACACGATGAAAATCAGCGGCTTAACCCCTTTATGATAATGCTCCGCACGGAAGTGTTATTGTCCTCGCAGCAAAAGGACGCATGGCATTAACACTAGCCACCATAATATGCCACCAACTACCGTCGCAATCCCAGTCAATGATGATGATACATAGCTATCAACGACCACAACGCCAGTAAGGCCAAACTTTTGTTAGCCTTTTGTGTGTTTTCTTGATAATTACACACGCTTACATATGCATAAGTATGTTTTTACAAGATATAAGCGAAGAATCGCAGCACTTATTAAAATTTTGCTTGATTCACGAGACCTACTTGCATCAAGTTCAAATTAAAACGCGTATGACAAGAGTCATCAAGCCAAAGTGAAATAAATTTATTGATGTATTTGTATAGCCTTGCAATAGGGCATTTCCCACTCCATACAAAAAAAAAAAAAAATATATATATATATATATGTATATATGTATAGCCATTGGTGAGTTAATAAATTTGTATGTTGAAGCCCGCAGGATGTAATCACAAAATCATATGCTGCTATCAGTCGAACAATAAATTATTTTATTTACACACAGAAAAATAGAGCCATGAAATTTAAGAAATCATATCTTTGGTGCCAAGGGTAGCACAAGTAATTATTTGGAAAAAATAATTCTAAAAAGCAAGGTTGTGTCTTTCTAACCAATGTTAGTTTTTTTTTTAATACCAGGATTGCATTTTTTAAGCTTTTGAGAGAGAGAGAGAATTCTTTCCATACCTCCTTTTCACTTATCGCGATACTTTTTGAACACACCTCGTTATTATATTATTGTTATAACATACGAGGTGTGTTCAAAATTTTGAATTGAGGTGTGTTCGAATTTTGAATTTTCGCGGGTTACGTATAATCGAATTTCGATTTTTTTGTAGCGTTATGTTGGTACTCATGTCTCTCACTTATGCCGACAAGCTCGGCCATTTTGAATGTTCACTTAATTGTTGACAGCTGCTTTGCTTGCACGTGTTTTGGATCGTCTTCGATTTTTACCTATTCAAAAAAATGGATCAAAGAACCTGTATCAAATTTTGTGTGAAAAACGAAATTAAGTGCGCGGATGCATTCCGAATGTTGATTGTGGCATACGGAGAAGCTACCTTGGACCGAAGCAACGTTTATCGGTGGTACAAAATGTTCTCAGAAGGCCGAGAAGATGTGAACGACGAAGAGCGTGCCGGACGCCCGAGCACTTCAACAACAGACGAAAAAATTAATGGAGTGGAGAAAATGGTATTGGCCAATCGTCGAATCACCGTTAGAGAAGTTGCTGAGGAGCTAGACATATCGATTGGCTCATGCCATTCGATTTTTATCAATGATTTGGGCATGAGACGGGTCGCCGCGAAATTCGTACCAAAAACAGCATCGCATGAACATTGCTAATGAGATGTTGGACTCTGTCCGCGACAACCCAAATTTGCTCCAGAGGGTCATAACCGGTGACGAATCGTGGGTTTATGGTTACGACGTGGAAACCAAAGCTCAATCATCTCAATGGAAGCTGCCGCACGAACGAAGACCGAAAAAAGCGCGCCAAGTTCGGTCGAATGTGAAAGTTTTGCTGACAGTTTTCTTCGATTGCTTTCAATCAATAATGAATATTACCTGCAAGTTATGCGCAATTTGCGCGAAGCAATCCGCCAGAAACGCCCGGATTTGTGGAAGAACAAAAATTGGCTTTTGCACCACGATAACGCCCCTGCTCGCACATCGTTGCTTGTGCGCGACTTTTTGGCCAAAAACAACACACTAATGATGCCGCAGCCACCGTATTCCGCAGATCTGGCCCCTGTGACTTATTCTTGTTCCCTAAACTGAAGAGGCCCATGAAAGGACGACGTTACGCTACGCTTGACGAGATAAAGACGGGATCGAAGGAGGAGCTGAGCAAGATAAAAAAAAATGATTTTTTGAAGTGCTTCGAAGATTGGAAAAACCGTTGGCACAAGTGTATAATATCTTATGGGGATTACTTTGAAGGGGACAAAATAGATATTCATGAATAAATAAATAATATCTGAAAAAACACAAAATTCGCGATACTTTTTGAACACACCTCGTATATATATATAAATATATTATATTATATTATTTTTATATTTTTATATACAAGCAAATAAGATAATTAATAAACCTTAAAAATAATTTAAATTTTAAAATATATAAAATATTTCTTCGAATCGAACCCAATACAGCTGAGACCTCCGAATGAGAGGAGAAATTATTGGTGAAAACTAGAACATTTTCATAATTTTCAGGTAAATTTTCTTTTTGTGGTTTGTTTTTTATTCTTTTTTTTTAATGTAGAAACATACATGTATGCGTCTCAAATTCCTAAGTTTTATCAAACGCCTATATTTTTTTTCCAAAATACAGTACAGTACAGTATGTATATCAATATTGAACTACCATATCATATAACTTTTCGGTTATTCAAATTTATAATGAAATGCCAGTAGGTTAATTGACTCTGGGTTGCAAAGGTATGTGTAAAGAAACCTGGTGTGCCTAAGATCTATGCTGGACATGTGTGCAATCAAAAGCATTTGTCGCATTTTGCTATAATATCCAACTCCAGCACAGCAGCCACACAAGCTTACTAGTTCAGTTTACAGAAAAACTGACAAGCGAAAAAGGACACACGACAACACACATTGCTATTAATGGCATCGCGTATTTGAACGCTGCTCGTGCAGCTCACTAAATGCGTAGTAGCATCTCATATGGCATCACCTACAATGTCCGCGTGCAATGCTCACATCACCCCCCTTCGGTTTCAGCATATGGCCAGGTCCTTTTTAAGAAATAGGGGGATGAATTGTCGCGTCGTGGCGGGATCTCTCATATGAGTTTTGACCCATGCAGGAGACGTCGTTGGGAATCACACACAGCGGCCATGGGGATGGTGATGATGGTCATAACGGTGGTTGTTGCTTAAAAAGGGTCACGGGTTCGATTTAATAAGTTTACTTTATTCTACTTGATACCGGTGCTAGCACTGCAAATTCTAATAATGATAATACTGCTGATCCCAATATATAAAGATTTATAATGATTTTTTAATACTGCCACGCCTCATCGAAGTTGTAAAATGGTCGAAATGAAAACTAGAAAGTTTTTCTTGTTTTAAGAAATAATTTCTAGAAAAAATTTAAAAAAAAAAGATAAATGTTTGCCCCAAATCGACAATCCCACAATGTTTATTCTTTCAAATATGGATTTCTAAAAATGAGAAATGTGAGGAAAAATCATCTATAAAAATCAGAAACAATTAATAAAATTAACAAGCACGATTTTTATATTATACTTTATCTGTTGTAAGTAGAAAATTTACGAAATAAATAAGCTATGCAAAATATTTGCTTATAATTATAAGCAATAATAAAGATAATTTAGAACATTTTATTGTGAAATAAGAAAGGAAAAACAATGGTTTTTACAAATATACTTTCTGAATAATAAAGTGAGTTGGCCTTTGATTTTTCTAAACTATTTTATCACTTTTTTCTGAGTGTACGTTTGAAAACAAATATTTATCGACGGTCGCGTATTGCAGATCATCAGACAACTACTGGCGAGACTGGAGATTGGAGTCTGGGGCAGGGGTCCAGGTCCAGACAGATGCTGATGCAACGTCGCAAATTCTAAGAGTGCTTGTTCAAAGAAACAAACCATTTAGACGAGAAAAATAGGGGGCGAGTAAAGTATTACTAGCCAGTTAGGTGCACAGCTAAAGCAATGCCAAAGCAAAAACTCAATGGCAGTGAATTTGACGGTGAGTTTGCTTTGCTCTGGCCACGAATAATGTTGTGTCCATGCCGTGTCCTGTGTCGTGGGGCTCGCGAATGCTCTGCGATTTAAGCTGGACATGGTAAACAGGAGCAAGTGCCGTTGGCAATACCAGAGACGTCACCTCATGACCACTGAATCGTTTTCAGCCATGAGGCTGGCCGGGCTGTAAGGCTGCAAGGAGTCGTCGTCGTTGCCAGCCAGTGAGAGGTTTTTCTTTGTGCCAATATGACACGGCCAAAGGGTTGGCGTGAGGGTGATGTGGGAAGGGGCGGAGAGGGGAGAGGGGTGAATTGGTTGGTATGGAGTTTGACGCAAAATTGCGCCACTCGGCCGCAATGGGTTGACTTGGCTAGGAGGCTACTCTGCACCACCGTCGTCTGCCACTTGCTCGAAACTCAAGTGGGCTGCTATGCATTGTTCTCTGGCATCCAAGGCATAAGGGACAGGGGACAGGGGACAGAGGTAAGGAGACAGAGAGCAGGAGACGGTTATACCTTCGCACATTATACAAATACATATGCATGCATGTCTATGCATGTGTCCATGCACATATGTATGTTCTATATACATGTATGTCTGTGTGTTCTATTTGCATCCGCACACACTCTACAGTCCGTCAGTCAGTCAGTGCCAATTCTCCGCATACGCTGAAAGTCGCGATGCCTATACACTCAGAAAAAAAATTGCATTGAAATTTAAAGCATCTCCTTTTAATAAACATCACTCTTAAAACTATAGAAATTATATATTTTTTAAATAATTTTTAAGCTTACGAAAAAAATAAATTGTGAAAAATAATATAAATTGGAAAATTTACAAGTATAGGAAATGTACAGTATTTTTTAATTATATCTAAATATACGAAGAAAAAATATATATTTTTAGATTAGAACGTTTCTTTTTATAATTTTCAAAGATATACTTTTCAATAATATAAAATATTGCTGAGGAGTAAAAATGCTTCAATTTTGAAAAAATAAACTTTCGTAAATAAAGAAAATTAATAAAAAAAAATATTGCTCTTTCGCCTGCTATGTTAGATTTGTAGCTTAGTAGGCATTCTCGGGGAAGTGTAGAGAATTTAAATGGCAGAACCATTTTCGAATTGAATTGAAAATTTGATTTATATGCATTCAAAAATGTTCTGAAATGTATTTGAATTCTGCTAATGCTTAAAAATAAATAAAAACTAATATTGAAGGTAAAAATGCCTTAAAACGCAATAACGCAGTATATTAGACATGTTTTTAAATTTTCGAAAAATCGAGCATTGAATTTAGAAAAGAAAATTGCTGGTATACAAAAGTCACAACCTTTTGGAGTTTTGGGTTAATGAATTCTAAATAAAAGTGTGAACTACAACTACAACTACGACAGCAAATATCATTATATGTTTCTTTTCTTTAAAAAGAATTTCTTCTAAAAATGGGGTTTTACACTTCTATACTTAATAAACTTGTTAGAAATATATGTCTCACTAATTAAAAAAACGTTTCTATAAATAGAAAAAATTGTTTATAATTTAAAGACATTTTTTTCGTAAATATTCATTTAAGAAAGCAGAAAATTTTTCTAGATTTAGGGCGATTTTTTTTTTGCTGAGTGCATGGCCATTGCGAAGGGTTCGGGTATTTGTGTTGCTTTGGCTGTGGCTGTGGCGGTGGCAGTGGCAGTTGCCGTCACCGTCACCGTCAGCGTTGCTATTGCTTTGCCGCAGGGTGGCGACTGCGGATTTTAGCTGAATTGTCGCGGGGTTGCGCTCTGATTGATGTAGGGAGCCGCCGCAGTCCTTCTACACGTTCTGGTTCGGCTTGGCTCTCCTTGTCCTTGTCTTTTGCCTCATGTCCTCTCCCATAGACGGCAGCGTTTGTCGCAGACGTCGACGCAGTCGACGGTAACGGTAACGATGCTGACCGCGCGACATGCTGCTTTCTATTTTGATGAAAATTTCGCGATTGTGTGCGTTCAACCGAAACCGACAGATTTACCATCATCCCCTTCTTCTTGTTCTGCTTCTTCTTTTGGGCAAGATGCATCGTTGTCCTGTGTGTAAATGGCTATAGAATTCAACTTTGCTGACCTGCTTCCTGTTCTACCCGTACCTGTGCACAGAACGCAACGCTCATCCCGGGCTTAAGTCAGTGGGCATTTTTTAAGCTCAAGATAAGTGTGTGTTTTCAACATACATATATATTCGTACAACGTTATTGTATTGGCTACACTCACAAAAAATCGCGTTGGCTTTCGCCATTCGTTTCTGCATCTTAGAAAGATTTTTTTCTAAAAATTAGGACTTACATTTATAATTTTTAGAAATAATAATTGCTTAATAACGGGAAATATTTCTGAAAAAAATCAATATTCAAAATATATTGTGGATTGTTCATTTAAGAAAGCATTTCGAAATTCTTCAAATTGATTTTCTAATATTTGGAAATTATTTCTAAAAAAGAATATAAAGAAACAAATAATTTTAAGATGACTTTTATCTGAGTGTAACCCTCTAAAACTAGAGTTTGCATTTCTTAATTTCAGGCTGCATTTTTTAAAAATGCAGAAAAAAATTGATCTTACTTCCAGAATGTTGTTTTCTATATAAGTAAACATTGAATAATTATTATATTATGTTTATATAACAACAAATTTTCGGGAATTTGAGTCCTTCGTTGGTGAGTAGAGTTACCTCCCACCGAGCTAATATTTGTATTACTATGTTCTCTTATTTTGTAGAAATGCAAAATATTTCTAAAAAAAAAAGAAAAATAGAAAGAATAAACCCATTAATTTTCAGGACGAATTTTTTCATAGTGTATATTGTGTAGATATACGTTCTCGTTTCTCGGCATTTTAAATTTCTCACGTGGCTGGCATTTACTTGCACATATTCACATATTCACCCACCAGTTTCAATGCGCGCCAAATCGCGTTTTTGTGTTTTACATCGCCGGTGCTTTTCTTTCTTTCCTTGCACTTTGATTGTCTACAAGTAGTCGGCAAAGGACATGACACTCGAACAGGCCTGGCCCTTACCAACACCCAACCAGCTAACCAGCCAACCAGCCTACACGTCGACCAGCCTACTGCAGCCGCAGTGTTGACAATTTTGCTCTTCCTTTACTGCAGTATAATGAAACAGCAACAACATCTGAATAGAGCAAACGGCGTTAGCAAACGTACAAAAAAAAAAAAAAAAAAAAAAAAACGCTGTCCTTTAAAATCAATAGATGTACACATGCTTTTGCGCAAATGTCAACATACATATTCTTTCTTGCCTATTTCATGTAGTACCCTCAGAATCTCCTCGTTCTTAGACAAGTGGCAAATTCGAAATGACGCAGCGCTTTTCGCGGTCGCAATTCTTAAAATGTAGTGTACAATCTGGGTATTAGGCATGGTAATAATCCCGAGTTGCTGGGAACTCAAACTATCTGTAGTTATATATAATAAATAATGTTATACGATTTTCTTTGAAAAATTTGTAATTGAAAATAATTATGAAACTACTAAATCAATAGACTTTCGATAATAAAGTCGTCGGCGTTATTGCGCTCATATTTCGAATGTTAACAAAGATACATTCGAAAGAAAAATAAATATTTAGGAATTTATGTTAGACATTAAATACTTTTTCTAAAACCGTTCTAAAATAGGGCCAAGCTAAATTCCGAAAACATTATCATATACGTTTTGACCCACTTCCGATCTCATATCCCATCTAGTGTCAGAAAAACTGAGATATCATCCAAATTCGACTGCAACTTTTTAGTCCGACAGCACTCTAACCTCACCAACAAATCAATTAAGCACAGAGTAATATCAAGTTATGCATTTACCAGCGAATATGGAAGCATCTCCGATTAAATAACATATATTATTGATTAGCATCGATAACCGAGTAGATCTAGCTATGGCCATCTGTCTGTCCACATCTGTGGCTGTCTGTCCATCAGAATGAGCACAATAATATCGGAGACTATAAGATAAGGTAAGTACTTCAACTTTTGAATATAAGCTTTTATTAGTTTTCCTGCTCATAATAACTATAAATATCGATGTCTGCATAAAGCATACATATTCTTGAACAACCAAGGCGGTATAATTCTGTAAGAGCTAGCTACTTAAATTATATATATATATATATATATCTGCCAGAATTTTGTTGTCTGATTTGCATAGAAGTGCCACAGTTTGTAACCTAAATCGAGGAAAATTAGTTTATATCCGAATTTTAACATACTATATCATATAGCTGCATATGACGAAATGGCCAATATATTTATTTTTTACAAAGATTTCCAGACAAATCTCATAAAAAGTTTAAACACAAAAACATAGTTATAATACAAACAAATAAATCCAAATAATAGTACCTCATTTATTATTTCGATTTATTTATTAAATTATCAAGGCACTAATAAACATGACACTCTTCCGCGAAAGAAAGACTGCTGCTAAAAACTGACTCAAAAAAATTCGAAAAAAATACAATATAAAATCAATTTATTTACAGTATATGAACACAGTACAAATAAATTAAATTCAAATAATTAATAATTCGCATGAGTTTCAAATGTATAACCGACCAACATATAATTATTATGTTATAAGATTAATTTTTCTAATTGCTTCTCGCGGTAAATTTGGTTCAAATTTTGGTTAACGAGAGTAATTAAATCCACAATATGTATTAACAACGGGAGCATTCAGTATAACGACAAATGCCAATGTCTGCCTAGAGTCTGTAATCGATAAGCTTATTCAAGTCTCATAGATCACAATATTGTTTTGCTAGTTATTTATTTATTTTCCAGTTCAACTCTCTTTACGCACCACTGTTTCTATACCTCACATTGGTACTCAAAAAAAAAAAACGAACAATCGGAATAGGAATACAAAAAAATAACACTAATAAATGAAATGTTAGAATGATGTTACTAACAAAATATTTGTTTAAATTTGGTAAATCTAGCTTTCTAATAGTGGTTTTATCAATTTACACTAACAGGTGTATCGGTTTAGGGAGGCGAAGTGGGCGTGGGAGTGCTCTCAAAATGTATATGCCGATCTTTAAAGGAGGTTGCCAGGAAGTTACCTTCCAAGTTTGGAATTGAAATTCTAAAAAATTGCGGGAGATATGAGGACTTATCGATTTATCGGTTCTTAAGGGCAGCTACCAATAATATACCTACCAAACTTGACGGCTCTAACTCAAAAACTACTCAAGATAGATATTTAAAATGTACAGGGGTGGTGGGTATCCGGGCGGCGGAGGTGGCACATATGTCGAACTTTGAAGGATATAGCCAACAATCTATCTACCGAATTTGGTGACTGTATCCTTAAAATTGTGGCAGACATGTGGCTTTATCGATTTGCGATTATCGATTATGTCGATTTCCTAGCCTCCTCTCTATCGCTATATCCAAAAAACTAGCGTAATTGCAGACGGACAGACGGGCAGACAGCATGATGGCCATTGCACAAAACCAATATGCTATGATACCTCCGGTATCAGAGTATGAAAACATGTATAACATTTCTGGAGGTGTTCATTGCAAGATTAGTCTAACATGGAATTGGGGAAAATCCCAATCAGACCAAATTAAAAAATGTTTATTATGAAGAAGCTTAACCACAAATGCATGCAAAAATATTATTACAGAGACAAATAAGTTCAGAATGATATAAATAGACGACTTTGAAATGTTTGCAGATTACTCTAAGAGGTTAAGGAATATATCCTTTTCCCTTTTGAATTGAACAGTTGGAGTTAATGAGAAAGGTGTATGGTAAAGTTATCAAATATATAGAGAATAATATTTCGAGAAATATATGATAAGGTAAGGAAGCCATAATGAATTGCAAGCAGATGCCCGTGTCTGCTGTGTCTGCTGGGTCTGCATTTAGCAAGCTGCACTGCATGTGCAATCTATATTTGTGTGTGTGTGTGTGTGTGTATGTTGCTTGGTTGCAAATGCAACTGCAGCATGTGAATACTCACACACACGCACACACACACACTCATATAGATGTAGATATACCCATTATGTACTTGTATACAGAGTCTTGGACGTAGTGCAATTAGCAGCTGATTGAACTTGCATATATGCTAGCTACTAACTCCTAGCTCCTGCTGGCACCAACCAACCAACCAACCCACCCACCCGGACCAATGCAAGCAGAGCAACGTTCGTCTTGGTAGCAAAGAATATCTTAACAAAGCTGCGAGCAAAGCAGCGAGAATACATAAGAAGAAAAACTGCATCTGTCTGCGTTATTTGCGTTATTTGCATGTGGCTCGACTCAGCTTAGACTCGAACCAGGCATGTCTTGCCTTACACTATGCATATAGTTGAATTTTGAGAAAGATTCGACTCCTGCTGTCTTTCTCTCTCTCTCTCTCTCTCTCTCTCGCTCTCTCTCTCTCTCTCTCTCTCTCTATCTCTCTCACTCTCTCTGTCTGCCCCTGTCTCTGCCTAACGCATACTCGCTCGGTATCTCTGTCTAACCAACGCTGGCACAACCAAACGTAAGCATGTTGTCGATGTAGATGTGGATGTAGATGCGAATGTAGATGTGGATGTGGATGTAGTTGCAGCAGTGGTCAGCAGTAGATGGTGGTCAAAAATGCTGCGTCTGCCCAACGTTCCTCCGCTGGCTCCTCAATTGTTTCAAATTCGGTGTGTTTTCTGCAACGATGGCAACGAGTGGCAACGAGTGGCAGTGGGAGCATTTAGCTTAGATTGGAAGGACAACTGGCAGACTCGCCTCGGCCTGCACACGTTTTGCCTTCTTCTTCTTCTTACGCGGCGCAAACACACACACTCACACACTAGCGCACACACACACACAGACGTACGCACTCAGGTAACGGTAGCTGACAAAGAGCTCGGACATCGGCTGGAATCGGCAAACGATGATGCTTGCTGAGGTGGCCAGAGGCAGACGCATTAAAACAAAGCAAGCTACGATATGCAAATCATAGCAGCAGCAGCAGCAGCAGCAACGGCAGCCGAGAGTGGAATAGAATGTTACGAAACGAAACGAAACGAAACGTAAGGAAATGGATGTAGAGGAAAGCAGAGCATAGAAGAGAGAGGAGAGGAGTAGAGGAGCAGAATATAACAACTTGCGAGTGCTGCGGTTTTTCGTCTGCTCAAATCGCCTTAGCTTAGCACACAAGTCCAAGGCAGAGGCGCAGGCGAGTCCAAAAAAGGGACAGGGCTTATTCGGACGTTGGTCGTTGGGCGTCGGGCAACTGGAGTAGGGTGCTTGGACAGGTAGCGTCTAACTAAGGACGTCCAGGCCTAGAGCTGTGCAGCAGGGGATTATAAAGATTTTGCAACGTGTTTTTTGTTTCTCGTTTAGTTGTTGTTGTTGTTTTTGTTGCTGTTGTTGTTATTTGCGCATTGCTACAAATTTTCATCAGCATTGCGCGTAAGCCATTCAAATGCGAACTGATCGAAATAAAGGGCGTGTGCGTAGTTCTCTGTGTAGATGCTTACATGCTTATGTGCGACAGGTGCGACAATTGCGACAGGTGCGACAGGTAGAGCTCATTGTCCTAATATGGAAACTGATCATCGCTGGAATATATATTCGTATTACCAATCCAAAGATTTATATACACTTGCCACTCAAAATGAACCATATTAAAAGTGAGCAAAAATGAATGATGTAAGCCATTTTTACTTACTTTTAAATAATTTAGTTTCTAATAATTTCTCAGAATTTCGGTGCAATTTTTGAGAGATCATTTAATATCTCGAGTTGATTAAACTGGAAGTCTTTAAAGAAAATTAAGAGGTGTCAATGATAATTAAATGCAATTACAAACTGCAATATCTTCTTTTTTACATATATTATTATTTTTACATATTATTATTATATTCTGCATTAGTTATTTATTCATAATTGAAAGTGAACGACTTATTATAAATTAGTTTTAAACAACATTATTGCTTGTGCAGTGAATTATAAGTATATGCCACAAGTCTAGCGAAAAACCAAGCAACACGTTGTAGTCGGTCCTAAGCGACTCAGAAATACTCTGACAGCAATAAGTAATACCATCTGATAGCAGGTGACACTGAACACAGGATGGGCATAGCCAAGAAATACCGATTTTTGAAAGAGAATCCTAAGTTTGCCGTTAAAATTTGTGATTTTTGGGAGCGGGAGTGTGCGTGGCCGACAAAAATGTTGGAGAACGATCTTAGTAGTCTACCAGTAAGTTAGCTTCCACGTTTGGTCATTCTATCTTTAAAATTGTGGGAGACAACATCGGCTTTGGCTATTATGGGAGGAGATGTTGTCATGGCCGAGAGATCTGGCGATTTTGTAAGGCAGCACCAGTAGTATATCTAGTAAATTTAACGACAAAAACTGCGGAAGATATACATTTCAAACTTATAAGGGGCGGTGGGCTTGGCATAAGCGTGGCATATGCCGATCTTTGAATGACATCGCAAACAACCCACCAAGCAAATTCGGTGACTTAAAATTGTGGAAGATATGCGGCTTTATCGATTTGCGAATATCGATGTTATCGATTTCCTAGTCTCCTAGTAGACGTGGCATTCCAATTTCCAATACACTTTATCTGACCCAGGCACAGACTAGCATATGTTCCAAGTTTCAAGTCTGTATCTCTAAATATGACCGTTCATACAGACGGACAGACGGACGGTCAGGCAGAGAGCTCAATTTACTATGATACATTTTTTATCAGAGTATAATAACTAAATAAGTACATAAAAAAATATTTAAATAAATTTCCGATCTGTCTGTCAGTCCATCTGTCTTACTATGACGATCTGAGTGCTTATACGCGAATCCAGTTTATTTTCTGTTATCGATAACAATGCCCTAGTCAAATGATAATGTCAAATATAATTTTTAGATCACCTCTTTTAGAAACAGGACAAAGCAAGAAATTTAGATTATATTAAAACAATATAAATAAATACCTAAATTTATTTGATTGATGCTAATTTTTAATTCTAATCATTAAATTTAACTTTTAATATATTCATTAGTGACTCGATTCTTAAATAATAAACAGGAAAGAATATCAATAAATGTCAATATCATTAACAACTAAAGAAAAAAATATATTTGCTATATACATAAACTTTTCACTACCCTTATCGCCCTTCTGTGGTTTTGTAAAACGCATATTTTATTTCTTAGGGATGCCCTTTGTGCATTTTCCCTCCTTAAAAGTGCAAATATTTCACTTATTTATTTTGGGGAATAGATTATCGATTACCTGATTGAGAGGAATTTAATCACGTCGCTTACCAACACTGTCTACGGAACAACAATTGATGGCGAATTATTGATTGATTAATTTATTGAAGTGAAGTAAAGCAACGCTATTTTATAGCTACTAGAAAATGTAAGTCACTACGAATCAACTTTAAGGTAGGGCAGAGGGTGTCTTCTAGATTGGCATTTTGGACTAGGGTAGTCTCACTTCGTTAGACAGATTTGTTAAGCTATTTATACTTTAGCAAAACTTGTGCGTTCTCCAAGGTGTTTCGAACAAACTCAGCAGTTACAAAGCTTTTCTAAGTTGTACACTTAGAAAATTAATCAACCATTTAAAAAATCATCCTAATAAGTAATTTTTAAATAAATGCCATAAGTTATTTTTAAGAATATCTGGAAATTAAAAACGATTACTTAAGTTTTCAAGAAATGTTTTTAATTATTAAGAAGTCAATTTATAAAGCTACGAATAAAAAACTTGAATAGATAAAAAATGTGTCTAAAACTCAAAAATAAGTCATCAATTTTGCACCAGAAATGTTTTTAAATTAAGGAATATACAATTTAAAATTAATTGTTTAATAATTTCTTAAATTACAAAAACGCTTAAATAAGAAATTTGTGTAACGCTAATAAACAACAAATATATTTTTTCCAATTTCTTGAATAATTGAGCCTAATTTTAAAAAAAGATATAAAGTTTCATTTACAAATACGCTTTCTGAATAATAGTAAATGTCTGACAATTTTCTAAAATCATTGCGTTATTTCTGAGTGTGTAGACTAATGTTGTACAATCGACCGACTTAGTTAAATTAATAACAAAAGGACAGATCTCTGCGCAGATGGACTACATCTGAAATAGTTTGTCATATTCTGCACGTCTTAGCTTTCTGGGAAGACAAGGCAAGAAGAAGTGCTTTCCCTAACAGAGTCCGGTTATGTGCTCGAAATTATACACACACACACATATATATATAACAAACACATACACACACATGCACAGACATACGTGCATACCACACATACACACAAGTATATTTTTGTATGTCGATTTGAGCACGCGGGTTTTGAATCGACGGCACCGGACTCGAGCACGGACCCGGACCCGGACCCTTGTTGGTGACCAGCGCCCGGCCCCAAGAGCCTTCATCTTTCAATTCACGCGAAAATTTCCTTCGCATATGTTGGATGTGGGCGGGGGGTGTGGCGGGTGGAGGGGTGAGGGGGTTGTTGATGATGATGAGAATAGTGGGCGACGGTGACAGCGAGGCTTGGGTGAAAACGAATCGAGTTTAGTTGAGGACAACGACGAATTCGTAATTGTGCACACACACACACAGACACACACACACACACACACACTAAGCCATTTCACACAGGACATTGGTGGATAGATGGTTGGTTGGCGGGTTGGCCGATGTGGTGGGATGGGGGAGGTGGGGTTGGCGCTGTTTGTATCTAGACGACAAATCGGCCGCTGTATGAAGGACATTCCCTGCAGCATCTGGCAAGGAGCTGGCAGATATTAGAGAAACTACGACACTCTGCACTGCTGAGCGAGCCGAACGAAAATATAAATTTTCGCTTTGCTGGACAATGGTCGCTCTGTCCGTCCGTCTGCCTGCCCGTCTGTCTTTGTGTGTGTGTCTGTGAGTGTGTGTTCATATGTTTGTTGGTATTATTGCTTGGTCGGCTGGTCGCCCAGTCGTTTGAGTTTAGTTGAGTTGGTTGCTTGCTTGCTTGCTAGCTGGGTATTCATCTGACGTATACATACACATATGCACAGTTGCGGTCAACACAATAGGAGAGCTGCAAATATTCAATACTTTTATAGCTCCTTTCATAATCCACGTCGACTCCTTGCGGCACTCTACTCTTCTGTGTATTTTACCTATGCAAATTATTTTCTTCTGTTTTTGGCAGATTTAGCTAGGCTTCATTCGACTCAGTTTGTGGTGATCAAATGGGGCGTGGCAAGAATTGAACTGCTGAAAATCGACACCTCCTATAAATCTTCAATATTAACAAGAATTTGAACCTGTCAAACAGCAAATGATTAGTTTCCCATCGGGGAATGATTTAGAATTCTATTTCAATCGAAGCTTTCCTGGAAAATTATGACCTTAACTGAAATTATTATAGAAAACCCTTACAACGTGACATCCCAGATATAATAAACAGGTGGAAGTGGAAGGAACACATACCAAAAAGTTGAAAGTCTAAAATGGTGATCGGACGAATCCAAAACTAATTTATATATGAGGACCAAGGGCCTCAATAGCAACTCCGACGATCACCCAGCACATAATTTCTCTTTATATATACACTTGCCCTAATGAGTTGATAGATTTTCGCTTTTAAAAGAGTCATTTCGAACCAGAGCTTAAATGTTATTAAAACGGATAAAATTATGTTACCACACATTACTAATGAGATGCGATTGATTTAGACATTCCAAGAGGACACCGACTCCAAGGACACTAGCAAAGTCTCTACAGAAATGGAATCCAGGTGATGGGATTAAGGGGATGATCTTCAGTTATAAAGAGGGTTTCTAATGTTAATAAAGCGTAAAATTTCCTGCTTTGGGAGACTTTGAAAAGTACATCGAGTTCTGTAGAAATAGAAATAAATAAAACATAATATCTATCGACACATCCAGACGAATCACCACTTCTATTCCACTACTATTATTTTTAGCGTCTTATTTATGTAAAACATGAATACTTAAATCGTTGAATGTTTACTAATCTTCAATATTGCTTGCTTGTTTCAGAAGAAATGTTCACAATTTGACCCGCTCTCATTTGTGATAAATTAGAAGACTTTCATTTTGTTTTCGTTCGTATTCGTAAACAATATTTTAAGTATTTTTTTTAGCTATTTGCCAAAACATATACTATTTCTTTGACCGCAACTGTATGTAGATATGAATGTGTGTGTGTTTGTCTATATCCTCCATACGTGACTTGCGATAAAGCAACTCAAAATTTTCGCTGCAACGAAATTTGCGCTAAGGATGTTCAAGTCCAGTATATCTGTAAGTGTGTGTGTGTGTGTGTGCTGACGATGGATGAAGCGAACCCACCTCCACCTCCAACTGTAACTCCACCTCCACCACACTCAATCTTCAGCCCACATGCAAGCTAGCAAGCAAGCAGTCGGCTGGCTTTTTAGCAACAGGGTTGTATGCTGCTGCTGCTTCTTCTTCTTCTTCTACTTCTGCTTCTTCTTGCTGATGATGCTCTGCTTTAGGTAAAGCCTTATGTGATTATTGTTTCTGCTGTATACTGTGTGTATGTGTGTGTGTGTGTGTGTGTGCGCGCGTGTGTGTGTGTGTGTGGAGATACTCATACATATTTGTCAGATGCAAAAGCTATTCTTAGCGATTTCTCAAAATGCATCTCACAACTCTCGGCCAAAACACTGTTGTTGTCCTTTTTGGTTTTGTTATTACGTTCAACCGGCAATTGTCTTAGTCACTGCCGCTTCTTTCGGTCTTATCAAATTGCATTTGAATATGCTGCCCAGCATAGGGAGACATGTATATATAAATATATATATACATATATATATATATAAAATATATACACATTTAACTAGCATACAAGTACATTGTCTTTGCTTACCTAAACTTACACCCGAATCATATTTATATGCACCTCATGCACAGCAGCAGCAACATCGCCCAACAAATAGACTATCAGAGCTTTGGATCCTAAATTTGGAATGTACATATATCTCGCATAGCTACTTGAAGAAACAGGTATATATATAAAGATTCATGAAGACCCGTAAAGAACAACAGACGATTCTGAGGTTATCATTCTGTCCTTTTTAGATATGAACTTACTTAAAGTTCCAGTTATAATTGATAAAAAAAAAACACTTTCTTTTTGCAATTTTGTCAAATGCCATTTTTATATATTATATAATTTTAATTAATTTTGATAATTATACATATAATTAATACCACTTGCGCATTCTTTGTAGAAATCGTCTTTATTTATGCAGATTTGCTTTTATCAAATATTAATATTCAACTGACAATTTAGTTAAGTTGTGGTATATTTTATTTATAATTTTCACAATTAAATCAAATTTTGGACCAATTAAATATCCCCAACAATTTTAAATATGTATTTCTTAAAATTTAATATAGAATTGTATTTTTATTTTAATTATGTTTATTTTTTACTTTATGTGTATTTTGTGTCGACAGATATCAGTTGACATTAAGTAAATAAATAAAAACAAATTCGAAAAGATTTCCATTCATTCAAATGTTATATTTTTTATAGAGTTGAAATAAGTTGAAAACGGTAAATAAAATTATGTTTTCCTTTATTTCTAACTTCCAATTTTAATAAAGTTGTCATACGTTTCTCAATATTTATTATTTATTATACACTGCTGACCTGGGATTCACATTCCAATGGTTATTATTTTTAGGATGCTTTCATTAAAATTAATCCAACTTATTAAAAAATCAGTAGGCAGTATAAGTGTGCTAATAATTATTGGTCTGTGAGTACTTTAATCTTTTCGTCTCTGTGGGATTAATTTTTTTTTATAAACTGAGAATAAAAGCTCTAATCACACGTAAATTGAATATTCAGCATTGCGAACTTGTTACCAATTTTCCAATTAAATGTTTGCAGTTTGATATAAATTCTTATATAGACCTATATAGAATTACGGTAGATACCCTGATACCAACACTTCTATATATGTATATATATATATATCTAATCTGCAGGAAATATCTTAGATATTCTATATCAGAGTATTAAAAGTTATTAATTTTATTTTCTTCTGCCTTCACCATTAGAATATCAATATATTTTCACAATCACTTTTTTGAGTGTATCTTAAAGGTTTGTTCTGGTAATTTCCAACTATTTACCAAATAAATACAGTGTATCTATGGGCATCTCAAATTAAAAAAAATATATATAACAAAATATCTTGAATTTTGTAAGAACTAGACGTATATGGTTTGTTAAAGTCAATGCATAAAATTCACAGCGTAAAAATATTTGACATTTTCAACCCACCCCATTTTCCACAGTGCATTTTTTTTTGTTTGATAGAGACGATTACATACATACTTAAAATGAATGTATTCAGCATTGGTCCTAGTCGGACACCTCAGACTGGCACACTTTTAATCATGTGGCTTACACTCAGAAAAAAAATAGCACTGAAATTTAGAAAATCGCCATAGTGTATCTCAACTCATAGTTCAAAAAGTATTTTTCTAAAACTATAAGTGTCTTTAAAATAAATGAATAAAAAAAATAGTTTTTCTCTTCTTAATTATTAGTCGAGTTTTCTAAAATGTATAAAAATGTCCTAACCCGAAATGCTTGCAAAAATGTTATTCCCGAAACAAGAATTTTAAAACGGAGTTGCCATCATAGAAATATATGTATGGCTCTGAACGGATGCCGAGCATTGTTAACTTGAGGGCAAACCGAGCGAGAAGCGCGTGCCAAAAATAAGGACAGTTGTTCGACTTGCTGAAAACAAACAAAAGTAAAAAAGGAGACAAGTCGTCGATTAACTGTAAGTCCCGGCGAAGGCAAAGATCACAACAAAGCGATACAAACTTGAGACTTGAGCGAAGACCAATGACAATGATGGGCAGGCAACAAGCGATAAAAACCAGAAATAAATAAATTAAATTAAATAATAAAAAATAAATAAATAAAAACAACTTAATTGGAGTGCTCATATTTTGCATTTGCTTAATTAACACCTGTTCCCCTTTTGTTTATCAACTAAAAATTCGCGTTTATTTTTTGCGCTGTGAACTTCTATTTCATCCCCCCCCCCCACGAGCATGTGATTCTCGCGGCGTTAATAAATGGCTTCATTCCCTGTCTCTGTTCCTTTCCCTCTCCCTCCAGTGTGTGGTGGTTTCTTCTGATATGACTTGTAACGCCTATACACATATACATACAAGCATACATACATATATAGGCATACATATATATGCAGGCTAAAAAAGGGCCAAGACATTGTCCGGCAACAACAACCCTGCACCCCGCCAACAACTTTAAACACAAGCAAACACACACACATGCAGCATTTGATTTCGCCCGTTTCATTTTCGCTTTACTCTCGAGCAACGGGCCCATCCATCCATCTATCCATACGTCCAACACAAGCGACCGAAACAAAAAACTACAAATACATATGTACTTCTTCTGCTTCTTCTACTTCTTCACACACACACACTCACATGTACACGTACATGGGCTAAAGACTTTTCGACACGTATATAAATATGTGCATGTGTGTGTGCAAGATTTGAATATATGAGCAGAAGAAAGTAGGCCTGCTGCTGCTGCGGCTGTTGCTGCCGCCAAAAAGGATGTACTCCTCCCTCCCCCCCTCGCCATCCACCGCTCCACAACACTCCCCGCTAAGCGGACCATCCGATCGGCCAACCGCACGAACATTGCGTCGTCGTCGTCGTCGCTGCCTATGTGTCTGAAAATTGCGTGCAAATGTCTGTGTATGTGTGTGTGTGTGTGCGTGTATAACGTTATTGTCCAGCCTGATGTCCCTGAGAGTAAGCAGCGACGGCAGCGACGGCAGCGAGAGCAAGCTGCATCTTCGTTGCCGTCTTCGCCGTTATTAATCATTGTACATTTGGCTGTCAACGAAAACGGCCGCGAATACACTAACACAGCGACAAAAACACACGGGCAGAGAGCAAGAAGAGTGCGCAAGAGACAAACACACACATACACAGACGCACAGGCGTAAAGAAACGGAATAAACGACAACAAAACTGACCATACGAGTGTAAACAAACTCATACACGTGTACGGCTCTCGCTCATTCGCTCGCTCGCACTTACACACACATACACACACACACACACACACATACACACAGAGGAAGAGACAGACACACGCACACATAAGGAGAAAATATAGTCGTGATGCGGAAATTCGCCGCGATGAAATAAAAATTCGCTCACGATATTTGTGCGCTCCGCTCGCACGCTCGCTCGCTCGCTCGCTGGCGGCTGGCTGGAGTCGCGGTAGTTTGTCGCCGGGCGCTCGCTGTTTCGGTTCGCAGGACACTGTTGGACGGCATAGCGGTCATATCCTTTCCGATAGCCGGTCGCCTCAAACACGCTGCTCTCTGTGTCGCTGTCGCTGTCGCTGACGCTGTCTCGGTCGCCTTCGCTGTCGCGGCTAATTTCGCAATTTCCTTGGCGCATTCGCAGCTAATTGAGACAACTTTGAATTCCATTCTAATTCCAAATGTGTGTGTGAAACAATTGAGATTTGCATATATAAACAAAAGAGTTGTGCTTCCTTTACTTATTTAGAAATAAAAAATTATAATATTACATATACGCAAATAAAAACAACAACAAAAAGGATTTCAAGTGATTTACAACAATTTCAATATTTGTGATCCTCACGAAAAGTGTTCAACAAACAAAACAAAACAATAAAAAACACGTAACTTTTAAGAATCGAAAAACATTTCTTTGCTCACGTGCCACAAAAAGGTTTGTATTGAAAATAAATATTTTATTAAAAAAAAATAAAAATAAAAAAAACAGTGCTGTATAGTTTGCGCAATTCATGAGAAGTGTCCTTACTTTGTATGTGTGAAAAATAAATATGTATCTTAAAATATTCAACTTTTTGACTCACTAAATTTGTTGGATTATTTACCTAATCGGGATTTGAAGCAGAAATTTGAAAAGCAGATGTTTTAGTTAGTTTTATTTTTGAATATTTTTGCAAATTCGAGTAGCAAGCGGGGGTGGAAAATCGTGAAAAACTATTTTAAGAAACTGAGTTAGTTTTCAATCTGTGTAACTCATTTAAGTAGGCCTGTATAGATTAGATGTGTTTAACTTTATCAAATAAAAATTTGCTTAAGTGCTTTTGACTCGTTTCTTACAGTTCTATATAAAACAAACAAGGGAGTTCGACTAGGAGATACACTTTACCAAACTCTATCTACTATTTCGTAACTGATCTTTATCTAATTTAGGCAATTGGTCAATTTAATGGAAAGCATTTCCAGTGATTTTATGGAAACGTGGAAAGTTATTGATTAAAAGGTTGTCGACACGAAAAAATTTATTTTAGATTTGATATTTTATGCTTTTGTTGACATTCAGTTCGAGAAGGTTTTAGAAGCTGATCCAGAATATATATTTACTTCTAATCGGAGTTGCCTTTCCTTCTTTATTTATTTAAAACACAATTACCTAATTAACTATTGGGAAGTATTTTGGTTTCTGATCTGTGAAAAGACACTTTTGTGGCAGGCTCAAAATACTTTTATATATTAGCTGGTATACAAAATTATAATTAAATTATGTATTATATGGATATATATGGAAAGTATTAACTAAAAAGCATGTAGTGTACCTCTTTTTCTTTAGTGTACACTTTGCACTATTTATAGAGTATTATTATCGTTACAAGTTTTATGTATAAACCAAAATAACCTTTTTGCTACGAAAATACTTTTTTTAAGTTAAACATTTCCCTCAAGGACGTAATTTTCTTGATTTTGAACGCTTTTATGCAATCTAGTTTATTTATTATTAATATATTTATTATTTATTTTACAAAATGTGTTAAAAAAAATTCAATTTAAATTTAATGTTAAAGTTGCAAATTTAATGTTATAAAATTAAAAGTGATAAGCTAAATTACAAATTAAAAAATATATAAAATAAATAATAAATAAAATTAAAATGTAATATTATCCTACATTTATTGCAAGGAAAAACAAAAAACATCTTGATAAAACTTATAATATATTAATCATATACGATCTATAAATACACCATATCATGGATAAAAATTAGTCAACGAGAATTTCTGGTTTATAAATTGCCAATAAAAGTGACTAGATATGCGTGAAAGGATAAACTCCTGAATAGGATAAACTTTTGATTACTATATCACATAGCTCTCAAATTGAAGCAAACCTTTCGTTTTGTGAATTCATTAATTAATTATTATTAAGTGATTAAGTTTTAGATGTTGAATCACAACTGCTTGTAAATGTAAATAAATAATGCTTGAGGAAGAATTTCTAAATTTTGTGAGCATTTTTAATTTATCCAAAAAAAAAAAATTAAGTTTAAAAATAAGCTTGTAAAAGATAAATTGCAATTTTATTAAATAAGTTGTGTGCCTCATACGAAATCATATATAATATAACTATATTGTTGATAGAGAATATTTATACAGACTTAAACGAGACTTATTGATTGTTTATCTAAAGGAACAAGAGCTGGAGCTCTCTGTAGAATGAATGTGAGAACTATGATATGATATGTGATGAAATGTAATTTTGTTGGAAAAATTTGCAGCTGAATTCTTAAAGAAAAGAAAAAATAATAATAATAATAAAAAATTGGCTCAATTAAGAAGGAAAAAAGACCTGCCGTTAATTCTGATTTAGAATAAGTAAATAAATTATTAGAAACAAAACAAAAAAAATATATTCTTAATCAGAAGGAAACTACATATTGGAGACTTCTACTTTTATTCATCACATATTTAACGACTTTATTTTAGCAACCCTTTAGTTTGCAATAACTACAAAATATTCCACACTTAATGGCATTTTGAAAAAATCCAAATTATCTCACAATATTTAGTAAATGCCAAAAATTTGGAAACTCAAAAATAAACTTGATATGCAGATTAAGCCTAAAAAACATGCTTCACATTGACATCCTAAGGGAACAGACTGAAATACAGACTAATGACTAATGAGAGACTAGAGCGATGCTGCTTTTCACAATGATTATTATTTTGATTTATTTAATGTCGCCTAATATTAGTCGACACAGAAAAATGCAAATGGAGCAAAGAAAATTAAACTAAATGAAAAATAAAATGTAGTATTTAAATTTTAATTAAGAAAGTAAATAATATTTATAAGATTTCATAATACACAAAACATAATAATATTAATAAAAAAAACACTAAACTAATAATAATAATAGTAAAAATATTAATATTAATCTTAAACTCAAGCTCACAAATAATTCCCGTATGGAACTCAATTAATCTTGTCCATAAAAATGAAGTAGTTTGCAAAGAAGACAAAAACTAAAATCGACTACAATAGTAAAACTTTTTGTTGAGTTGCAACAGGTGCTTTGCTGCAACACACATTAATCGGTGGCAGACAAGACCAAACTTTTTATATCCATTTTGGTGTGACTCGTCTTTAAGCCATTTTATACACTTTTGTATTAGCTCAAATAGACATGAGGGAAAAAAATGCATGTATGTATGTGTGTATTTGTGTATGTGTGTATGTATTGGTAATACACTCCAAATAGTTTCTGTCGTTGACCTGCATTTGGCAGACTGTGTGCTCTGTCCAGTCATGTCCAGTTCTGTCCCATCCTGTCCAGTCCAGTCCTGTCTGCTTCCTCCAAGTCTGTGTCTGAATGAGTTCGATACGAGGCCAAAGCGACGATAAAAATAGTAGTAAATACAATAAAATTATAATTGTATATAGGAAAAATCGCAACACTCACACATACACACACACACACACACACACACACACACACAGAGGCATGTATATAAATAATGGACGGCCGGCCGGCCCGTCACTACATGTGTGTGTGTGTGTGTGTGTGCATGTGTGTGTGTGTTGTAGTTCGTCTGTAAATGTGTCTGCTGCACACACACTCACACTATAGACTCTCACATACTCCACACACACACACACACACATGAACAAACTTGGCTGTAATTCTTTTATACATATATATATTTCTTTCATCTTTTTCTGTTGTTACCAGATTTTTTTCTCATTTTTTTTCTTTTATTTTTTTTTCATACTCTGTCCCAGTTCGGTTGGTGAAAAGTTTAATGGCTCGCTGGGATTGGACTCGATGCGAAAGAGAAAGTAAAATTTCTTCTTTCTGCTCGAGCTTTTTGCTTTGGCCGTGTTGAAAAGCAAAAAAAAAAAGACCTTGCAATTTTTATACAGTTGTAAAAGTTGTATTCAATATATGTGTGTAAGCTTTGGTGGCAAGTGGCATGTGGCAAGTCGACACAGTTATTTGCCACTCCATTGGTTATGAGCGTCTATGCGTGTGTGTGTGTGTATGTCTGCGTGAGTTGAAATGAAGGTTAAGGGCATAAGCATGTACACACCTGCACACACACACACACACACACACACATATATATATATATATGTTTGCATCTATGTATTTGTGACCACAATCCGCTAATGTGACTAAGCCAATTAAATGATAATTACATTCAACTCATGTCATTTACTTATGCATAATACTTACTCATATATATACATATATTTATATTATATTTATATTATATTTATATTATATTTATATTATATTTATATTATATTATATTTATATTTAATATTTTATTTATTTTATATTTATTTAATGCCCACTAAAATTTATAAAAATTATTAGAGAAACATATTTAAAACACAATTAATACAAATTAGCAATTATTAAATTCACCTCACTTCAACTATTACATATACACACACGCACGCACACATGCACAATTATGATATAAATAATTTATTTAATTCTCACTTAACTCAATTAAAGCATGGCCAAAAATAACCAACAAAAAATGGTGCTCAATTAGCAGTTGTTAACCTTAACTAGCCAGCAGCGAATTAGTGAATGACAACCCATTACCGAATTCATTCTGTATGCACACAATGTAATTAATTAATTACCTAGTAATGCACTTGTATGCAGAGTTGTATGCCGCAGCATCCACGTCAAGTACAATCTTGTCTCCAAGATTTCTTAAAATTCTTGAAACCTGTTATATATCCTAGACTAAGTATTCATATTGTATATATAGAAAGCTTTATAAATATATCCGTATTTGGGGGTGTAGTGCAACTGCATTACAATAAACCTTCTTTGTATACAGAGTCGTATCCTATTCACCTCAATTATTTACACCCACACACACACACATTCACCCACACAACTTCATCAAAATATTTGCCTATCAATATTTAAGTAAACACCTTGCACACATTTGCATTTTTTTTTGTGTATGATTAACTAACAACGTTTTTGTGAACACTAATTGTTACTCTTCGTCCGAATGCTCCTTTAGCTCAACGCTCTTAAGGAACAGTTCTTTCTCTTAGCTTTCGTTGCACTCTTCCCACACACACACGCAAATCATATGTCGTCTTCTTACTTGCGAAACTTTTGTTTAACATATACAAACTACGAGGAGGTGTTGTGTATGCGTGTGTGTGTGTGTGTGTGTGTGTGTGTGTGCTCGCAAAGAAAGAAAGAAATCATGTGTCAGTCATGCGCAAAACGTGTTTTTCATTTTAAAATCGCGTGTCCCGCTCCTTCTTGAAACGGCTGCCGGCCAGAGTCTCCTTTGCATGCCTCGCACTTGATAAACGAGACGGCGACGGAGGCGGAGCAAATTGTCATTCGCTCTGCTCTGCTCCCAAGATACAAACCAAGCCAAGCCAAGCCAGGCCAGGCCCGGCCAGGCCAGGTCAGCCATCATCTCAAGTCTAAGGCCTGCTTTCAGCTGTTCCAGGCTTGGCTTGGCCAAGCTGTTCCCATTCTCATTCTTCCCACTTCTGCATTGCATTGCTGTTGTTGTTGTTTTTTAGCTGCAACTGCTGATTTTTGGGGGTGTGGACAGCAACAGGCTGTAGGCCTTTGAGCATGGTTGGGGTCAGTACTACTGGGTACTGCAGTGCTGTGGGGTTGGTTTTTTTTCTTATTATTTCGCTTTGCGAGCAGACGAGTAGTGGAGAGCTGCCCACGACAAAGTCGACTGGTGTCGTTGTCGTTGTCGCTCTCCCCATATATATGTAGATATATAAATATATATATATATATATATATATATATATATATATGCACACGAAGGCAGGTAAACAACAAGCCATAAATCGTTTCGTGTCTCGTGCGCATCGCTTCGGGTCCCACTCGTGTCGCAGCCGATTTGACGACGGTGACGTTGGCGAATGGCTTGTTCTTGTTGCTTATTCGTAGATACTCGCGCGACTGCAATTTGGAGCAGGCGCGAACTCAACGCACCAATTAGCATATTCCATTGTCTCTATGTGTGCGTGTGTTTGTGTGTGTGTGTGCGTCTCTCTGTGTATTGTGTGTGTGTAGATGTGTCCCAGCCCTTTTGATTTTTGGCATTCCAGCGACCTCGTCGACGTCGTCACCATCGTGCCAGCGAGTATTTAGTGGCATGGGGCGTGACACAGCTCATTTCGCCGTGCGAGAATTTTTGATACCAGTGTGTGTGTTTGTGTGAGTGTGTGCGCTCAACTTTGTATATTATATATTTTGAGGGTGTGTGTGTGTGTGTGTGCGGTTTATTTACATCTACCTCGCGACCTGTCCGTAAAACTTTAAAGCGCGACGCGATTTTATTGGAGCTTCGTGCGAACTGCCTCCATCTCTGCTGCTGCTGCCTCTGCCTCTGCTCCCACTGCTGCCAGTGCTGCTTGATACTGCTTGCTGCTGTCGCTGCCTCTGCCTCAGTCACAACAACCCCAAGTAAAAAGTATATGGCGCGCGCATTGAGCATTTGGCTCTACATATGTATTTGGCATGTAGTCGCCGCTGACGAATGGAAACGCATTATTTTCGGCTATGTGCTGCACTCAAATATATACACACACACACAGATACGCATACATATGCATATGCACACGTATTGCGTGATGCGTGTGCATCTTAAGTGTGTCACCAACCATAGTAATTAATTTCAACTCTTTCTTCTTTACTTGCTCTGCCTCAACTACGCCTTGTTCTTCTTCTTCATCTTCTTCTTCCTTATGTCTTGCAGCAGCTTGAAGAAGTTGCAGTCGGCTCCAAGTCATGGCTAGATCGACTCGGAGTCGACTCTGGATCTCAGAGACTATAAGAGCGAGAGCGAGAGCGAGAGAGAAAGAGAGAGAGAGAGAGAGAGACAGAGAGATTTCAAATTGGGAATATCCTTTTCACTAATTGTTTGTTTAGATTTGGTTCAATTATCTCAGTTGTCAGCGATCCATCCTGTGGATTGTACGAATATGGCTAATGTCGTAAAGCCCGGGAATTGAAGTTTTCTAAACTCGTGTGAAATGACATAAAATAAGCTGAATCGATTCGATGAAACAAGGCGATTTCGATAGTGATAATTAGGTGTTAAAAAATGTTGAAATTATTGCGATCCTGAATTTGAGTACGTTAAAATGCGATTTCTATTGAGGCCCTTACCTAAGCTAATTTTGATCACATTACAATTATTTTGACCCCAACATTTATCTCAATTCCAAATTGTTTCTATATGAATACAAAATATGGCATTCCAAATTCGTTTCGAAAATACAGCTGTATAATTCTGATTATACATTCTACTCTCTTCACAAAAAAAAAATCATTTATTTATAGTTTACTTTAACGAATTTAAATTATAGTTTACTTGCTGAAACTGTTCATATTATATCTACTGGCATAAATATAATTTGCTGCAATAAAATAAATAAAAATATAAAATAAATATGAAACTTTTAATTTGTAGTTATATTTTAAATAGCCACAACCATTTTTTTTATCAAAACTTACGTTTCCTAAAAATTTAAAAAATATTGCTTGCGATATGTACATAAATACGAACTAATGATGTACGGCATACTTTTCTATATATATAAACAGTAGTGAGAAAATAATAGCACACTCGCACAAGAAATGATTTCACAGGAGTTGTTTTTAAAATTGTAAGTTTTAGGAACTTTACTTTTAAAAATATATAGAAAAAAAAAATCGCTTTGCAAATGTGCAGTTAGAATCAGATAACATGAAGATACTAATTAAATAATTAATTGCCATAAACAAAGAAAAATATATATAATTATATTGAAGAGATCTCCAGGAGCAGTATTAACTTTAAATTAGAGGTGAATATTAAACAACATATTAAAAAACAAAATTTGAAAGAATTGATACATCAAATAAGAGCTATGCAACTAAATACTAATCGTGGAATAATACATTCACACGTCATATCGAGTTTATATATATATTTTATAACCCCAGAAAAGGCTATAAAAAAAAGGCTTCACTGATTATTTTGACCGTTCCATTTGTGATCAACTTAAATACTTTAATATTTTCTGCTATTGTTTTTAAATCTGTCATATATAATATATATATATATATAACACGTACTTATCTTACCAGCATTGATTGCTTATGGTCAAACATAATTTGAATGATTTTTTAACCATATTTGAAGTGTATATTTATTCAACACTACTCTCAAAATAGGCAGCTCAACTGATTATGTAAGGCTTACTTTTTCAGACAAATTTGTACCGTAATTAATACCAGTTCTTCTCTTGCCTTGTCTCTTGCAGCAGCCAAACTGTTTGATAACGGCTTAAAGTTGGATATTTCCAGCTATTCGCATATGAACATCCGCATGGGGACGAAGGGCAAGCGACCTTTGCGTAGCTTGACCCCTCGCGACAAAATCCATGCGATCCAGCGCATTCACGATGGCGAATCGAAGGCGTCCGTGGCCCGGGATATTGGTGTGCCGGAGTCGACACTGCGCGGCTGGTGCAAGAACGAGGACAAGCTGCGCTTCATGTCCCGCCAATCGGCCGCGGACAAAATGTGCGCCGATGCCCTCGTCGACAAGCTGGAGGGAGGCGGCGGTGGCGGCGTTGGCGGCGGGGGTTCGGCTGGTCTGCTGGGTCCGCCCGAGAAGCGGCCACGGCTGGAGCACAACAGCAGCAGCGGCCTGCCACTGAACTTCTCGAATAAGCTGAACTTCGATGAGCTGGCCTTCAAGCGATCGCCGCTGAACGGGCTCGACTATAGTACAAATAAGGGTCTGTCGGACATCGGCTACAATGGACTGCCCGTCGACTATGTGGGATTCAAGAGCAAGGTGTTCGGTGCGGATATATCGAGATCGGGGCCAGCGGATCCCTCACTGAATGCGATAAGTCCGCTGTCGAGTCTCACCCATCTGTCCGGACTTGGCGGCATCTCTCAGTCCCCGCTTGCGATCAGTTTCAATGAGCTGACCTCGAACCTGAATCTGCTGGCTCAGCTCAATCCCGGCCTGGCGGCCATGTCCGGCTTGAACAGCTTTGCGGCCACAGCCAACACTCTGCGCAATCCACAGAAACCAACTGGTCCAAATGGTCAGCAGCAGGAGCAGAGTCCGCGCAGCGAAAGCGGTGATCGGGAACGAGAACGGGAACGGGAACGGGAACGTGAACGGGATCGAGAACGGACTCCGGCTCTCAGCGTGAAGAACTGGGCCAAACAGAAGCCAGCCGGCAGCAGCTCAACAACAGCTGGGGATTGTGAGACGAACCTGGGCAGCATGAAGAGTCCGAGTCCATCGCTGGCACCTCTCCTCGTCGGCTGTGTGGCGCCACTGTCCGGCCTGCCCGACGATCCCCTGCTCTACTGGCTCAAATCCCAGCAGGCAATGCTCGGCTTGAACAGTCTGTATCCACCACCACAGTCTGCAGCAGCTGCAGCTGCTGGAATGGGTGTGACAAGTCCACCCATCCGCTCGTCGACTCCCCAACAAATGCATCCATATCCCCATACGCCACCCATGCCCTCGGCAACATCGCCAGCACCGGCACCAGCCGCGCCTGGCACGCTCGATGAGAAGCAGTCGGCGTGGTACAATTGGTGCAAGGCATTTGGCGCCAGTCTCCACTCGACGCTCAATCCGAATGCTGCCACATTGGCGGCACTGCAACAACATCAGGCGGCAGCAGCTGCAACATCAACCACTGCCCCAGAGTCGACGCACATCGAGGACAACATCGCCAAGCAGCCTTATGACAACATACTCTATTCCCAGCTCACCAAGGAGGCCGAGTCGCCCTCAGTGCGCAGTGTGTCCTCCTCCAACGAGGCCCAGCCCACTGAGCTGGAGGCGGAGCCCGAGACGGATGCGGAAGTGCATGGCAAGCCGGAGGACCTATCAGCGAAATCCGTGAAATCAGCCAGCTCCAGCCCGAGTCCGATTCTGGCCGAGTCCGTAACCCCAAATGCCGTGACGAACAGCCGTGAGCCGAGTCCTGAGCTGAACAGCGGCGCCGATGAGCCATGCAAAAATGTGCTCAGTAATATTATATATAAAATCGGTGGAGCCGAATTGGATCATGATTCGGAGGCGAGCTTCAACAGTGAGACGCAACAGCATCAGCATCACAACAACAATGACGTCAGTGCCAGCAACAACAACAACAACAACAACTCGAATAAGACGGATGAGGAGGAGCGGGCCAAATACGCGGATATCGAGGAATTGGCAGCCATACGGCATGGTGAGAAATTCCTGCAGTGGCTGGAGAACTGCAGCAATCCCCGGGTGACAGCCGTGCAGCTGATGCAACTGAGATTCCTCATCGCGGCCATCAAGTCGGGCAGCGATGCGCAAACGGATTGCGTCGATGAGCTGGAGGATGCCGTGCCGGAGGCGGATGCAACGAGAAACAAGACGCGTCGCCGCAAATAGGATAAACCGAAGTTGGCGCCACTGGAGCCAGCCACGGATATAGACACAATGACAATGGCGCAACGCTGGCTGCCACCACCCACCAGCTTGGTGGTGGTGGACGGGGCGGCAACCAGTTGCCAGACGTATGCACCGGCCGTTTATCAATCGTCGGCAACGCTGCTCAGCTCACTCATCTTTCCCCCCTACGAATTTGTGCACTGTGACCTCGACGATGATCCGGATGACTGCCAGATCACCGGCGAATACCAGCAGTCCGATGAACTCAGCTCGAGCACGGACGACGAAAGTGTACAGCAAACTGACTTAGAATAACTAATCTCTTCCAACCAAACGAACAAAACCCCTAATAATATATATATACATATATATATGTATATATATATTTATATATATCAATGTGTGTGTGAAATGTATGTTTAAATTGATAGTCGTAAGCCGATCTCCGATCTCTCTGATTCACATTTAATTCGGTTTTATATTCGAGAGTCAAATATCCATGATAAGCTTAACATTTGTAAATAACGCAAAAGATACTTCATTCATTTGTTCATTGTCAGCTAAAATAATATTTATATATTTAATGTGTTTTTTATACATATACATAACATATTCTAGAAAAATGTTGATTTGCTTTTAAGTTAATCACTTAGATTTAATGCGAGCTGCGGAAGGAGCCAGTTATATTCATGTGTATGGATTTGCTATTATATTCTTTTTATTACTATTATTATTATTATTATTATTAACTAAACTACCCATGCAAATACTACGTAATAAAATTTGCTCATAAGAATTTTACCAATTTAATATATCAGTAAAATATTGAAAATACAAAATATATTTATAATTGTAGACGTATTAATTTTGAAATCTTGTTTAATAAAACATTCGAATTAGACAATTTTTATGAAATAAATCGACTATATTTTATCGTTTGTTTTTGTGGATCATAAGAAAAGTAAGCTTTATCAATTCGAATTTATGTACATATCGCAAATTCTACTAAAGAAAGGCAAAATTTTAACATTTTCAGGATATAACATTTTTTATTAATAAAGCGTGAAATAATAATAATAAATTTTAGCTGTGGCTATTTAAAATATAACTTCACAATTAATATTTCTTCATTTATTGCAGCAAAGTAAGGATATAAACTACAGTTGCTAGTAGATCCATGATTAACAATCTCAACGTGTAAACTATTAAATTAATTTTTTTGGGAAGAGAGTAGAATGTATAATTAATCAGAATGAGAATAGCTGTGTTTGGAATGCCTTACATTGTATTCGAACTAGGAAGAAACCATTTGGGATCGAGGTAAATACAGCGGCGCTCGAAATAACATTAAAATGATTGGAATTAGCTGAAGTCAGGATCTCATCGGACCGGAAAAGACAGTATCGGAATCAAAAAATGATAGTGATGCAACAAATGGCCAAACTTGTTACTTTGGTGTCTGAACAGAAGAGAACTTAAATTCCCAATTTTAGCTCTTATTATCTTTGAGACTGGCAGGCAGATTGACATGACTAGATAATGTTATGCTGATCACAAATATATATTGACGTTATACGGTTGAAGACGATTCCCTCAGTCTTTTACATATTTTTGCACAACTTTATTATATATTTTTCCCATCTTTTATAGGTTCAGTGTTATTCAAAGATAACATACCCTTGCAGACCTCAGTGAACCTGCTGACATCTCAATTCCATTATAAATTTGAAAGCCCAACCGAGAATGGGACACATATTAAATCTATTTTCTATCGTCTATTGCACCCAAACCAAGTATGCCAGAGACTTTCTAATTATAATAAATTTATATAATTATAATACATAACAGAAAAAACATTTTATATAACTCTGATTCTTTTCAGCACGAAAATGACATAAGTAAAATCGAATTGGTGTATTTTGTATCTCAAAAACTATCCACCCTCAAGCTCTAAAACTTCAATCGAATACAGTGAAAAAGTTTGGAAAAATACTGAAATCTTAAGTGGAATTTTGTACTATATGTAAATGAATCGGAATTGGAAAGCAAGCTTTGTTTTGAGTACCTAATAAATTTGCAGTAGGGAACATGTCTTTGAGCACGAGGATGTATTTCGATATGCCACTAAAAATCAGTATTTATAACCTACATTAATATTCACCAAGCCTAGAAGATCTTGAAAATAAGCTGTAAAATCACCCACAGTGATTAAAAGTGAGGAAATGTGGAAATGCGGGAAAACTGTCCTAGGTTTATTTAAACTAAAATAATTATATTATTGGTATTGAAGGAGTTGCTAAACAGCTGTAAAAACGAAGTGGTCGGATATAAATTACTCTTTCGCATAGTATTGTCTTGGAAATATATAATTAAATTAGCTTTTCAAAATAAATAAACTATTCAGTGGAGTCATCCCCCATCCATACATAAAAAAATTGAAATGACAACGAAAGAACCACTACCAAAAAATTGTTAATGTACGAATTAAGTTGTATAAATGTAAATTTTACACATATTCAATATTATTTCAGTGTATACACATTCCAGATTAGAATGATATATGCTTACGGTTGTGACTTTTATTGATATACGTAATCGATTTTTATCGATAGAGAAAAACTGAGAAAAAATAATAAAATCGATATGCATTTGCTACACAAAATATTCTATTCCAAAGTTGTTCATAGTTATAGTTATAATGTCGCAGATCTGCTTAATCATACAGGTCTAGATCAATAATATGTGATGTTGATCATGCATATTAATACTTAACTTTGATAATGGGATCAATGTGTTCAGAGTATAAAAATGAGTCTCTTAATCTATAAAGAATGAGCAGCTCAAAATAAAAAATAAAAGTAGTGGCATATTTGTACAGCCTTCTAAGCTTTCCATGGGGCTAAATAAAATTTATGAATACTGCATATCGATATATTTTACCAAGTTTAGTAATTGATTGCAAAATCCACATGAAGAATAGCCGTTCCACAGAGGTTGCTTATAAGGAAAGTCCACCAAATATTAGCATATTAATAAAGAAATCGATGTCAAAGATCTTGTCGCGGTCTCCCAAAGTTCGAAATTATAGGTTGGTTGCATTTTAATATAGCTTCAGAAATTCTCTATAGAGCATAGCCTTTTGAAAGGTTATCAGCTACATATGTATATAAAATTAGAAATTGGAGAAGAAAATCATTTAGGAAATTCAGAAAATAAGCTATTTTCAAATTACATTATATGATTTTATAAACTATCTAAAATACCAATAATAATATAACTAACAAAAAAACTAATGTAAGTATTATCATTACACATTTAAAACAAACCTTGGAAATTAGAGTAATAAACCCTTATAAATTCAAATGTGGAAATCTCATTCTTCAAGGGCATTTGAACAGTTACGATAAGATAAACAGCCAAAACGAATATACGACATAATTATATATTCGGTATCAGAGCATAAAAACTCAAACACAAAGTAACAATCCAAAGATGACAGAATATTCAAACCCCAACATTTAACTGTAAAGTTGTCGGTGCATCGAGGAAATAAGTCGTTGTTTTATAAAGTCGAGCATAACGTTGTTAATCCAATACTCATATTTCACTGTAATATACTTATAACTTTCATTTTAATAATAAACATGACATAATCAGTCCAAAGTTTACAACGCGGCTTCAAATCTCAGCAGATTTTAGTTGTTTACTGCTAATCTTGCAACTTTTCCCGATAATTGGTAGCAGAAACATGTCTTGTCACTGTCATTAAGCAGTGAAAACCCCCATATTATTTGTTAAAACCTATCTCATCGATTTAAAATAAGCAAACGAAACCACAAACTGAATTGCATCTACTTTTGTGAAGGCCACTAAATATGTTAAATTTCGACCACTAATTATTTAGCATTTTCACAACTGGCCCCGATGGCTCTTAAGAATTAAATTGTTGTCCTCAATAACTAACCAGAAATCTTAAGATTTTGTGGTTAAAACTGTTCGTCTACTGTTCGCTTATCTTGTAAGACCTACAAAATGGTTGAAAATCACTTTTTTTGAACACCCAAATTTTGTATTGGCCATCTGCGACCAATTTCAAAATATCTTTTAATGTGTTGAATTGATGAATTTTGCAAAATAATTATTTTGTTTAATAACTAATATATTACAAGCGGCAGAATAAGAAAAAGGAAACAAGTAGGAATGCTCAATTCGATATACAGCATAGCTGTTAAATATATTTTAGTCTATCAAATTTCCCTTTTAAGGTTTTACGCACTCAAATGTAAGCATGCTTGGAGGTACTCCCAGAAGTCTGAATTTCTGACAAATGTGTGCATAAACATATGCCTGCATTGACTCGGCTGTTGATCTTGATCCAGAATATATATACTTAAAGAGTGGGTGGTATTTTCTTCTACCTGTTACATACTTTGACTCAAAACCATAACAACTTTCATTTACCCGTTTTTAATGAGTACAGGCTAAATACAACAAATTCAGCGATACGAACATTTTCAAACGAATAAGCAAGAAATAAACTTAGATCATCTAAGAACAATAAAAGGATAACCTGCATGAATGGCGCAAAAATAAAATTCTATTAGGATTAATTATAAATTTTAATGAATATCGATTGATACTATGAAAAAAGTGATTGGTAACATGTTTTAGATATAAATCAACGTCATATTGCAGACTAAAAAGTTCAAATTTGAGAGCGCCATAATCAGATTATTCAGTTGAAAAAATCGATGAAACTCTTTATCTATGAACATTTCTTTGTCAGATATATTTATTCAATTTACAAAACATTTCCAGTAAAATGATTGCTTTTAAAGACAATCAAAAATCTGATTTATATGTAATGATATGTACATATATGATATATAAATTCATATAAAAAACATTCAATCCACATAGTTTTGCTTTACGTTTCCAATTTTTAGATCGAGTCAATACAATACCAATACAACGTTCGTAAATAACTCATTCTGATCTGATGTTATATGACCAGGCTATCATAGCAAATAATCGATTTAAGCAGCTATGACTATGCTGTAGTTTTACTTATTTTAGTTTTAACTTGTTAGAGTGAAGCACTTTATAAACAATTTTAAAAACTAAAAACTAGAAAGATTTCCTGTTCTTATAAATAATTTAAAACATAAGAAAAAAAATGGTCCTAAAATCAGAAAGGATATTCTCTATACTAAACTAATGTTCATTGATGGTATAAGCAAAAGAAACCCTAATATTAAAATTCCGAGTGTATCTATAAAAAAAAAGAAAACTGTAAATTCGCATTTTTTAATTTTGGAAATTTTACCCATCTTATTAGGAAAGAAAAACTTTAGCTAAAGAAAGACACAACTTTCCGTTTTAGAAATATACTTTTTGAATAATACGCTGAATTACACTAGCCTCCAAAAGTATGGCGACTTTTTCTGAGTGAAATCGGACAGACAGAAGTCGCTATATCGACTGGGCTGCGTTGTGGTCTGAGCTTTGAAAAACCTTGTCAGTAATCTATCTCTCTCTGTGAGAGATTTTCGTCGGATTGGCTTAAATTTCTAAAAGTACACTCGGCTCGATTTTTTTCTCAGTGTATTACATATTATACTGATTAGAACAACATTTACCGACAAGCGCAAAATCATGCGAAACCGGAAAACTTCTTGATTAAGATAGCCAGGTCGTTATAGCCATGTCCGTCTGACAGTCTGTTCGAAGCACTGCACCAATGGCAATCGAATCTTTATTGAACCATCGAAGTCTTCTTGGACAGGTTTAAATCTTAACCTTGTTTTCGATTCCGATTCAGATCCCGAACCCAAACTATGTTACTCTCAGAAAAAAAATCGAGATGAAATATAGAAAACCACCCTGAAAACTTCTTCTTGTTTTTAGAAGTAATTTCTAAACTAAATATGAGAAAATAATTCTTAAAATTAGACTAGTTTTTCTATATTTTTCAGAAATATATTTTCTATTAAGAAATATATTTTTAACAAGGGTGGAAATGCAAAACACTAATTTAAAAAATATTTCATTAAACAAGTAATGAAATAAGCTGTTTCGCTGTTTCCACATAAAATTATATGACTTTATAAATAATCTTAAATATTTGTTTGCTTGTACGCTTAATAAACATTTAAATTACAACAAAACTTATGTAAGAATTCTGTGTTTACACACATAAAATCACCATAATTTACATTAAAATAAAGAAAATAAAGACCATTATTCTTAGAAAAAATATTATTTCTTAAAATAAGATGAGTTGCACTTGACGCCAAGGAAGTATGTTTGAGGATTTTTTAAATCTAAGTTCGATTTGTTTTCCGACTGCACTTAAATATTAAATAATAAAGAACAGTTGATGGACTGCTCGATAGAAGTTTGCTCTGTCAAAGTCATTTTACATGTTACTAAAATAAGAACTGATTTTCACTTCATTGCAGTTAAATATTCACAAGAGAACTGCAATAAAAAGCGAGACTCCAAAGGAACAACTAAACTTAGTTTTGTCTCAGGATTGCATTATTTAATATTTTAAATACTCTTTGGCGACCACATTTTATAAAAAAAAAATGTAGCAGATTTGCACAAATACAAATAATATCTGAACTATAAGTAAGAAGGTAAAGACCCACATCTAAATAAATATACAAATTCTGAGTTAAACGGAAAACACAGCCAGATACCAAGTCAAAAGAACTTTTTTCATAAGTAACATTTATCTGAATGTGTAAATAAGAATTTTATTATCCACGATAATTTGATTAATTAACTGCATGCGCAGAAATTTTAATGACTTTTAACTGTTGAAATATTTATTAATATTAATATTTATTAATAAACAACTTATTTAACCACTTACAATCTAAACAAAAAGAAGAAATTATCTCTACCCAGAGAGCACAGCCCGCTCACATTTCAGTTACATTATTAATATGACAAATCGACAGATTTGTTGCCATAGAATATTATTATGTTATTATGTAACTTCAGTAAATTTGGAAGCCATCTTTCATGTCATATTTATAAGCTTAATTTAAACTGCTCATCACGTAAACTCAGTCTGCAATTGCTCATAACTCGAAAGCAGAAGGACAAAATAATGAAAATTTTTCACATTATCCTTGTGAAATTATTCCTTTTAGTTTTTTAGTTGCTCGGTTTATTTTTTATCTAATCATTTTGGAGCTAGTGAATTTGCTCTAAAAATGTTCTCTTGCAAAAACGCATCTGTCGAACAGATAAGCTTAATGTATTTTAGGCGACAAAATTCAAGACTTTTTAACCAAATTTTAGGAAATTTGGCCCTTATAAAATGTTGTTGTAGTCGATGCCAATCAGTGTGAAATTCCACTGCTCAGTTCAATAAGAATAAAATAGAAAAAGGAAACTTTATGTTGAGAAAAGATCGCAAACAGCATCACACCTCAATTTTTGCCATACTATCCCATCCATATAATGAGTTTTGTTGCGGAGGGCATAGAAGTAGTAACTATATTCATTGGAGTCATCTAAATAACATTTTTATTGGAAAAAATGTATTTAATTATTATTATTTCCATTTTTAAGTGCTCGGTTAAACTTTGCCTTGAACCACTTTAAGTTTTTATATCATATAATCGAAATTAGCAGGAAAGCTCGATAAACAAATAAGTGCCAAAGATTAAAGGTCAAACTAAATGCATATTCTATTCAATTAGTGCCAAATTTTGGTCATAATTTCAACAAATTCGAACAAAAAATGAAACGAAAAATCATATAAGGATTCCAGAACTATCAATTTTCCACAGAGAAAAGGAATTGTTGCACAGAAATAATGTAAAAATTCCGTTATTTTATCATTTTTATTTTTAGTAATGAGAAATTTGAAAGTGAGTGCACAGGGTGTCCTATTTAAGTGCCGAGGAGTGTACATACAGCAGTGTTAATCGCATCAAAAGAAATTCAATAAATTGTGGGCTGCTTAAACTGAGAGAATTAGATAAGGAACAGTCGCTCGCTGACAAGAGCTCGCTGCAATGCATAAACTCAGCGTTAGCAACGGTGTGCAGCTTAGCTAAATTGCCAATTAAACTCCTCTAAACTCTTAGATTCAAAAATGTTATCGTTTTAAGAAAAAAAAGAAAGCGACTAATTGAAAACCTTAACATTCTAAGCTGTAAGACCTCTGTTGCTTTCGTGGTCCAAGGTCCAAGGTATTGAACGTTGATTGATGCCGATAGATTGATGCCGCTCAAGAAAATATATGTACATATTTCTTATGAGGTCAGAGATAATTTCTTTTGCACTTTACATAAAGGAGTAAAACTTCATTGTTTTAAATTTGTATTTATGAACTTTGAAATTTGCATTTTCAGCTCAAATCGAAACATTTATTTCGATATTTGCTCTTTCGAAACAATTTAGTGTAAATAACAGAAATAATTACAAAACAATCGCAGCAGCGAAAATCTAGTGTGACCAGTTATTATGGAATGTTTGTTTTTACATCCTTTACCGGAAATGGCCACATTTTCTCAGTTATTTATAAGACGACTTCTAATTTGCGATAGTACAAAATATTTGCGTTTCCATTTTCAATTGGTTTCCTTTGTTAAAAATAGTCGATATTTGATGCTAGCGCTTTCAAGTGTAAATAGCAATTTTCATTTAAAATAAGAGCAGAAATGCATTTGCATTTAGATTTAATCTTTTCAGTATTATTTATTTTTTTTTTTAGATTTTTGGCGAACATATTAATGCAAAATAAATATTTTGACCTAATATTGCATTAATAAGTACGGAAAAATAATTATAAAACCATACAGAACAGGTTGAAATTAATTGCAGATCAACTCGGTTCGAAATCAAGGTTGCCTTGGTATGCAATGCGTGCGAAAACAATTACAAGATAAATAGAAGTTATTTATATTAATGCCAATTTCTAAATAATTAAATATAAGCATTAAGTATATAAAACACAGGCATCAATTTGAGTAAATGCTGACTGCATACAAATCTGGTAGCCTGTGTCATATGCTCTCATAGCCGGGCTTCGCATCCTGAAAGCGGAGACGCGAACCACTAAGCATTTCATTCGAAAAGCCTTCTGCGCACTGTGGTATTTCTGAGCTGAAGCCCGCCTTTGTATGTATGCGTGAATGAGTCTGCGTCCTTTTTAAATTTGCTAAAAATATTAAAAATCAACGTGCAGCAAGATTACAATTTTCCTTTAATTTTCGCACAAAACGCAGTTACGAATGTCCTATATTGATCAAATCAGGCAGCTCGTAGTCGATTTGCCGCCTCTATAACTTGAGTGCTTAGTGGTTCGAGTCTCCACTGTCAACATTTCAAATTTGGTATGCAGTCAGCTTTTAGTCGATCTGACGCCTCTGTGTTTTGTATGCTTAGTGGTTCAAGTCTCCGCTTAAGAAGTTAAATCCTTTTTTTACCAAAAAATATTAGATTTAAATTTACCTTTAAAAATGTACCACAATAATTAAAACAGCTCTAGTAAAGATTCCGCCAAAAAAAAATATTGAATAGAAAAGCTAAAAAAAATGTTGCATAGTTTGCAGCAGCCCAAAATGAAAACCGAAGATTTTCGTTAAAAATGAAAACGAAAGAATATTGCGGATATTGGATAACTCAGCTGTAAAAAAACAGGCTCACAAATCAGTTATTTCTTGTAGTCTACTTCTAATTTGATTCACGAAGTGGCAAATCTGCTATAAAAAAATACTTAAATCTCACTGGTTGCACGTGAAGTGGCAACTCGCTCTTCAAATAAATACCGATTTTATCTCATTTATGCACATCCAATGTTTGGAAAAGGTTATAAAATTATTTTTCTTATTTGGAAGACTTACCAAATTGATTGGATCCTCAAGCGGTTCGTATCGAACAAAATCTGCCACAAACTTAGCAATTTCCTCAACGCTTGAAATGAGTTCTGGATAAGCAAAGGCAGTCGGTCTTATCGTAGTACAAACGAATTTCTGCAATCGAACAAATAATAATAAATAGTAAATACATAATACATAATATATACATGTATATATTTATATACATCTGCAAAAAAAATAGCACCATAAGAAATGTTTTCAAAGGTGTCCTTTTAAATATGCAAGTTTAAGGAACTTATCACTTCGGTTTTAGGTGTGGAACAAGACTACAAAAAGTGGTAAGGGAAAAAAACAGAAATCGAATGAAAAAATGTACAGCTATAATTAGGAAACTTAGAAATAAATAAACGATTTTTATAAGTGCAAATTTATACAATACTGTTAGCACTTTCCGCTTCAAATGAAAGAAATTGAAATAATAAAAATATACATTGAAAATTATTAAATGAGCAATGAATAAAAAACATTATTTGAAAAAATTCCAGATGAAATAGTTTGTTTTTTTATTAGCAACAAAATGTCATAATGGTGCTATTTTTGTATCTCATAAATAATGCATAATAAATAATTAATAATAAATAGAAAATAAATAAAAATATTTAAAATATAATAAGTAATAGATAATAAATAATAATGAATATATAGTTAATAAATATATTTATGTATGTATATATATATATTTACCTGCACTTTACACTCGTTGGGCAAGGCCAAAACCAAAGCACGACGCCTGGGATGATTCAGCACAAACTGTTTGCGAAAGTTCTCCGCGTAGAGGAGCAGAAGGCGCTCCTTGGGCGACAGCTTGTAGTAGGAGGGGGGGAAGCATTGCGGGCTGTCCTCGAACTCGTCGGTTGTCTCGGGAAAGGAGAGATCAATTTTGCCAATGTGCAGAGCCGGTTCTCCCTCGGATAAACTCAATTCGCTTTCGACATGCTCGAATTCTGACTCTTCTTCCGCCTCTTCCATCTCCTCTTCGAACCCAAGTGCTTCAAGTTGTTCTTCCGCTCGACGTTCCTCGATTTCCTTCAGTTTTGCCGCATGTTTGTTCGGGTCTATGGTGCCCGAGAACTTTTTGTATTTCTGAAATAGTATCTTCGGCATATTTAGGCTGTTTTCGCTTTTTTCTTTGTGTTTTGTGTTCGCAACAAAATTGGATCTGTTGCTATAACAACATTTAAATTTGAACAATAAGGCAAGGAACGTAAGTATTTTTATATGTATGTATGTAAATACATAACATAGCAATCAGCTTTTAAGTGTCAGCGTATGTATGTAAATCCATAACGCAGCAACCAGCTTTTATATGCCATCATCCACAAAACTGTTTTACGAGTATGCAGGCATGTGTAAATCAAAGTAGTTCATATAACAAATATGTGGGCTGAGTGGATTTGTGCTATTACAGTTTGAAGAAATTGTGAAGTCTATCTGTTACAAATATAACTGTTATAATCAATGATAAAGATCGCATGCTCTTTCTCTGTTATACTGAACGAAATCCGAAGACAAAGACCGTTCGTGAATTCTTATTATATTTTAAGATTTTCGTTCGTTAAGCGAAACACGAACAATTTCTTTAGGCTATGCGATGTCCTTATGTTTGCCGCATGAAAAGTTTATACAATGCTATTTCTCCTGATTGTTAAATTTCTTATGTATTTTAACCAACATTTTATTTTGTATGTATTAAAAATTATCAGACAAACAATATTTTTAAAACTCAGCTCTATAGCAATCAGTTATTGACACATTGCAAAAGAATCTCGTGGAATAGAGACCACCTTAGTTAATCTTTGTTACATTTTCTGACAATTTCTGAAGGCTTATCATCTAATAGATGACGCCACCCTTTTTTTTGTACATTTTGAGTCATTAATTTTTGTGCATTATACAACTGTCATATTAGATCGTATTCTGCCGTATTCTAGTTACTTGAGTTTCACAGCACTTAGCTGCTTAGTAATGCAATATTATGATTTCTAATTGGTTACAATTCTCCAGGATATGATGATGCCACACATTTAAATCTGAAGATGGCGCTATATGCTTAATTTTTCCGCTTTCCAATTTTTATCTTTCTTATACACTCTGAATGTTCGGGAATTATACAACTTGATAATTGAGTTTTATAAAAGTCAGCTACTTATTATAATTTCTAATTGGATAGATATACTCTCCTGTTATTCATTTAAATCTGAAGATGGCGCTTATCGACAATTTATCAGTGCTTTAATTTTGTTTCAAAAGAATCTCAATGGAATCGAAAATGTCTTCTTTGTGTGTTGAAATTAAATGAAAAGCAATGAAAATAGATAATAATAGTAAGTTATCTAACTGAATATAATGCATAGACCAATTTTTTCGAAAATTTTTAATAAACTTAAGCATAGCATGAAGTGGATTTCCAAACTTTATTATTTTTATTATTATTTTTTATTTAATATTTATGTACATATTACTGTAGCAATATCACATAGATGGCGCCACATGAAGTGTATGTCATGCAACTCAGAAACTTAGTCTATTTAATATGTAAAGGACTTAAGTGCTACAGCACTCTCCAATTACTAAATACAATAGTATTGAGGCGGCTTGGAAAATAAATTTGCTATAGAGGGCGCTTTTGAATTCATGAGTATAAATCCAAAGATGGCGCTTTATTAACAGTTTGCTGCACATTTCCTCAATTGTGAGAAAATCATTAAAAATTTAATATTCGTGGTTCTATTCGATGAGTGTCTGAACTCATTCTACCTTAATATTCTAAAAAAAAATATTCCATCAGCAGCAATACCTTAAGCTTAAACTAATGCCTATATTCATGCATTTATCATAACATATATAATTATTCGTTCTAATTTTAAGAAAAACTAATTCGATGTTTACTTTCACTTTCTTTTTCGAAAGCAATGTTTCCAAAGCTAAAACAGAAGAGATCAACAAGAAAAATTGACTTGAAATGGGACAACCAAAAATTACGGTTTTAATTTGATTTGCCAAATTAACACATTTAACTAAAATTGTTGAGAAAATAATAGTTTCCGTACAAAGTCTGTTTTGCTCATTTTTCCAGCTAACTCAAATTAAATAAGTTTACAGATCTATTCGAAAAGGCATCAAAACTGAAAACTGTGAAATATTTTGTTATTGTGTTGTTTTCGTACCCATTAATTAATTGCAGCTTTCTTCGATGACCACGGACGAGATTTGAGATTTGGCAACAGCGAAGTCGAGATAAATTAAAAAAAATGTTCTCGTAATTTTTAATGTTTTTTTATAGAGTATTTATATATTTTATATTGTAGAGTATCTACTAGTCGAGCTCTCGACTAGATCAGTCTTCTTACTTTAAATTAATAATTTAATAGCCGAGTACTTCAGCTGAACGACAGTCTGCAAGTCGGCATATCGAAAATATTTTTCTTTGTTTCTTTTTACCTTGAACCCATTAAAAATGGTGAATAAATGGAATAATGGTTTTGTGCAAATGTGTCTAACATCTCAGATCTCATAAGGTATATATATTCTCGAGTCGAACCAAAAGTCCAATCAATGAGAGACTCCTTCATTTTATTGATAACTGCTCCGTGTTGCGGTATAAAATCTGCCTGAATTTTAGAAAATCGCCCTGAAAACTATATTGTTTCTCTTATTTTTAGGACAAATTTCTAAATATAAAAAAAAATATATTAATATTAGAAATCTTAATCTTTTGAAATAATGTAAGCTACAAAATTTAGTTGATATTTAAAATTCTGTAATTAAGAAAAGATAAACCCTTGGCGCCATAAGTGTAGCGATCTTAACCAATTCAGGTCAATTTTTTCTGAGTGTAGGCTTGTTTATATTTATGTTAATTAATAAAGTTGATTGGCATTGTTCATTATTATTCTTTATTTATTATTTGTATGTGCTGCAGGCTAACCGCAAAATAAATTATAATACATATGCAACTTAAAATGATGTTGAAACTTAAACAAATTTTAGAGAATTGAGTTGGTTTTCAAAAAAAAAGAAATTCTTATCGCTTATAAGTATCGAGTTGGGTGGAGTTAAATGCCAGCATTTGAACACCTATTGCACAGTCCCCAGACCAGTACTATTTATAATTACTATTTAATTGTAATTAAAATATTTAAATTATTTAAATGAAATGGTCGTTGAGTGGACTATGCAACTTGGTTTCCTCACTTTCCCGTTCCCACTGCTTTCGGTTCGCCTGCAGAATGAGATCCTGGAAGGAGCCATATTCGGAGTTTTGACGGGACTTGGCAGTGAGGTTGACATCGCCTTCGTCATCATACAGATTATCGTATGCATAATCAGAGTCTGCATTCGAGTCCATCGATGAGCGTGGCATCAAATCCGAATCCGAATCGGAGTTATTGTAATCCCCATCCCCATCCGCATCCCCATCCCCATCTCCATTGGGTTGCTCAGCTCGGTCGTTGTTGTAATCCGATCGATCAATATTGTGTTTTTGGTAGAACATTTGCAATAAATGCTCGATCCGCTCAGAGGACATGTCGGATACCATGTTTAGGGATATCTTGCGACGAGCTCGCTTCAGCGGTTTCAGTGCATTATTTCTCAGTTCAAAATTGAAGGTGGTTTTCAGCGTACTTTTCGAACTTTTCAAGTTAAAGCCAACCAAAGCACGCAAAAGCCGCTTAAGCTGATTACCAAAACGTTTACTCTTTTTAGCATTGGTAGGCAATGAGTACTTTGGGTTTTCCAGGATGAATCGATTCAGCAGCTCCTTTGTGCCCTGTTGATCCTTCTGCGATTTGAGCAGTTCAACTAAAAATGAGAACAAAATGTTTAATTATTTGTACAAATTCGGAAAAAAAACAATTGAGAACGTTATCGAAATACTCTGATACCAATAAGTAAATTCATCTGATATCAGGTGCCACAGAAAAGGGTGGGTCTAGTCAAGAAATACCGATCCTTAAAAGAGGTAATCTAAGTAAAGTTATCTATCCTCTAAGTTTAGTTGTCAAGTTGCGGTAGAAATAGGCTTTTGTGAGCTTTTCTGGTAAACAAAAGTATTAAAGGGGGTTCCTAGTAATCTACCTTCCAGTTTGGTAACTGCAGCTCTTAAATTGCTAGAGATAAAAGCTTTTACCGTTACCGATTAGCTATCGCTTTAGAGAATAAACAATTAAAATTGCTTACCTTTTTCATTGGACAATCCAAGCGTGTTTTGAAAGACTCCCCATTCATCGTTGCGACTGTTGAGTTCCTTTGCTTGGGAATTAACGGTATTCCTCCTAATGTAAAATCCCAAACAGTTGTGCTGCGTGGCAAAAAATGCCAGTAGCAATACACGTAAATTCAGATACATATTGAGTTAAGCTCTTGCTGCTTGCATAAATCAATTGCAAATGACACATTCGCTGCTGTGCTCTCAGTTTAAATAGCAAAACAGCACTTGGCGTTAACTGTAAACACAACGGTAGTTGAGACAAAGTCAAAGATTCACACGCAGTGTGCGAGCGAGAAGGACAATTGATCGAGCATTGCTCGCTTTGTTTTTCTTAGTAACACTTAGCGCAAAAGTAGCGGTAATTAAAAGGCAGCTAAATTATCGCTGATCCCACTCGACTCGACTCAGACAGGTAGCAGTCGCCTGGCAGCAGCGACGGCGACCGCAACTGTAACTGAGGCTGTGGCTGCGTCGGCAACTGCGACTGCGACGGCAACTGCGGCTACAGCTGAGTTATTTGCTATGCGAGAATCAAAACGCAATTTTGTCGGCTGATCATGAGTAGCGCTGCCGATGCGACATCGGTGCGCCGAGTCGCTGAATGAATGTAATAAGTAGGTCGCACAGCTAAGGTAGCTAGGTAGTTCACCGTTAGTTTGCCTCGTTCGCTCGTTCGTTTGTTGGTTCGTGCGTCGCTTTAAATGTGAAAGGAAGTGAATATAAATCCTAGCGCCAGCCATAAAGGGATCAACTGCCTTGGTCGATCTGCTGGCTGTGCCTGATCTCTCTGTCGACAAATGTGTCGCTAATAATGGAATGTGCGTGTTTTTATTGATGCTATATAAATAATGTAAATGCAATTTTCAGTGCACGGCGACACACACAAAAGCCAATATGTAATTATCCGGCGCCCATTCGCATTTTTATCCACACACCTAATGGACATCCAGATGTCGCAACAAGTTAGTCGAGAGTACCCGACTAAGAGATACCACAAAGAGAGATACACTGTACGCAAATCCATTCAAATTTTATATCTATAACTCTTATATTAGATTCATAAATCATCGCTTGAGTTAAACTTCAGTTTTAAAATAAAAAAATCAAATATAATATGTTTAACAACAGCCACCTATATTAATAATTAAGCCAGAATTTCTAAGATATATATATATATATATAAATATAAATAAATATATTTTAAGTGTTATGTTCATTTGCACACATGCAAAGTTAAAGAGGTATTTTAAATAAATTGTTAATACACCTTATTCAATTGGGTTTTTTTTAATGCTGTTCAATGAGTTTTTCGAGAGTATTTTTAGGTCGAAACTAAGAAAAGTTTATGTGACTCAATCAAGAATTTTAAAACTAATATATCTTTTAAATTTCTTGACTCAATATCTCTTTAAATTGGAGTGTACTTAAGGTATAAAAAATTAGGTACTCATGTAGATTTTGGCTTGTACCCAATTAATTCAAGTTAATGCGTACAAAATAAGCCTGTTAAACAATTATTATTAAGGGTCTATCTTAATAATGTTAATCACAGCAGCTTCGGAGCTTGTCTAAGCTCATTAAACATCTTTTATACACGTTGCATCGATGTATAAAATTTATATTAGCGACATAACAAAAACTGTGGTGATTGATCCGATTCCGATAATTGATGATTGAATGAAAATGAGTTAAGTTAGTATGAAGCAATATGGGTTTTATATTGCTGTTCGTTATAAAATAAAGAGTAATAAGGCACATCTGTTTAGAAAATCGATTTAAAAAGTTACCCAAAAACCCAGAAAGTTATTATAGACTCCATAAATAATTTCAAAATTTTGAAATAAATTTCGTAATCAACAATCCTATCAATACTTTTACTTATACTTTCAGAAATAATTTCGACTTTTAAGAAATATATGCTTATTATTTTCAGTCATTTAGACAAAAATCATTCTCAAATAGAAATACTCCCTCGGTTAGTATTCTATAAACAAACTTGTGATTGGTACGTAAAAATGTGACAATATGAACTTACAGATCTTATGAAATTTCAGAAGTGTTACTTAATTAATGCTAATTTTAATTTCAGCCAGAAATATTGGTTGCAATTAGAAATCGATTTAAAAAAATATATAAATTCAGTTTGAAATCTCAATGTCTTAAATGTAGCCTATGGGATGTGTCACTTGATTCCGATCAATAATATATGGGGTCTGAAATGCTTTCCTCAGTATTTATATAAATTTTCACAACTTCGTTACAGAATTTTTTAACTGCTGGAGCCAAGGCTCCATATTTGTGACATTTTTCGGTCCATCAGTCCCAATAAAAAATCAAAAGAATAGAGAATATATATATAAATAAATATATTATTATGTTATGTATTTTTGAAAACTTTAACAATTTCATTGAATATGGTAGTAAATACTATTTGCTCTCCTAAATTTATTTGTAATAAAGCTCTTTGTGGCAGTGCACAGATCCTCCGTGGATTGAAAATATCCAATTGGGTCCTACAATTTCTCTCCGCTGAGATTCACAATATTATAATAGTTGTGGTCGGGGAAACGCTCCAATTCGATATAGTCCATCTCAGTATGAAGTAATTTGTCCAACATCTTTATAATCTCTGCGAATGTTGGTCGCTCATTGACGTCCTGCGACCAGCAGTAGTACATAATGTTGTACAGCTCTCTTCGACAATGTTCGGGTTTCTCCAGACGGTAGCCATCCCTCACCTACAAGCGAGTGGAAAAATAAATTAATTACAAATTAAATGTATTAAATGAATCAACAAATTAAGTCACTGATTGAAATTGGATTCTAACCTTGCGCATAACATCAGCAGCCGATATGCCCGGATATGGCGTGGAGCCAAGTGTCACTATTTCCCACATCAGTATGCCGAAACTCCAGATATCTGACTTGACCGAGAATATGTTGTCGTAAAGTGATTCTGTAGCCATCCATCTAAAAAGACACAAGATATAAATATCTATTATGTTAGTATTAACATATACTTCAAGGTGTTGAAAAGTTAGTAAATAACGACTATAGCAAATATTACATATCCTTGCAGATGGAAGAGCATCTGTTTACATATACATTTAATTAATACATCATATTAAGACTTTATTTAAGATAGCTTAAACATTGCACATTAGGAGTGGAATGAAAATAGCCTGCTCGTTTCAAATATTATTGCTGATGAGGTATCATTTGTGGTTTTGTGCCTAAACACTTTTTGTATAACTTTTTATTTATGTTTTGCTGAAACTGACGAGGTACTGCAGCCTGGGCATAACATTTATAAGCATTCTAGTCTAATGCATTCTGTTTGAATTACATTACCTTATTGGCAGTTTTCCCTCGCTCTTGCGCTCGTAGATCTTGGATGTAATGATATCTCTCGCGAAACCGAAGTCAGCCACTTTGCATGTGTGATCCTCGGTTATTAGAATATTACGGGCAGCAAGGTCACGGTGAATTATCTGTAATGGAAAATGCATTTCGCAATATTTATTAAGTTTTCAAAATCGATATGTATATCAAAATTGATGGTGGTAGGAACTAATATTGGATCAGTTGATTTATATTAAATTCACATTGCTCAATCGCTCGCCTTAAAATATATTTATTGTGTTAGGGGATAGTATTAGTCATTTTTTTCGGGAATAGATTTTTTTAACAATATTGTAAATCCGTTATTTTTTATCTCAAGTTTTTAGAGGTGAACTTGCGGCAGTCGTCATAAATTGAGTAAATGACCACTGAATGAGTAATGTCTTACGCGACAGGCCATTAATTAAAACAACCATAATACGAGTATGTTGTTCCTATTTTAAAATTGTGTATGAAAAACGCCTACAAAATAATGGTTTTAGTTTGACGTTAATTTTGTTTAATAAATACGACTTTTGTAAATTCCGATATTAAACAAATATTGACTGAAATTCGAAATATTTTGCTTATCTATTTAAACAAATTCATAGATATCAGAGTCTACAAAACCTAGAAGCTCCTAAATAAAAATAAAAAGCAAATACCCTGAACCTATAATAATTATAATGTAAATATCCAGCGTTACTCACCCCGCGAGAGGTTAGATAATCCATTCCCTTGGCAACTTGATACATAAATGATGTTAAGTCTCCTGAAGTCAGTAAATTTGATTTTCCGTGTGTGTTTCCATAATGCCTGCAATATTGAAAGTAAGAAAATGTCATTAATCAAATAAATTGCGGAATTAAGAAGTACAATAATAAAAAGAGCACAAATTAAATACACGGATAAAAGATTACATTTTTCTATTCAGGGTATAAATAAGAAACGTAATTTTTGCGACATTTTCTAGCCGGTTTATTTTACTCTATATATATTTCCTTTCTCTCTATCTTTTTCTCTGGAATATCTACTCGTATAGGACATTTAATTTCCTCATTAATAAGCTACTACGGCCCAAAAGTTGTAGGTCTGATTTGGGTTTTCTGGATTTCCTCAATTTATACATTTTGGACCACTTTACATTTTAATCAATCCGATTTATTTTTATTTCACTTTATATTTTAAATTTATTAGTTCTCAATTTCTTTATATTTTATTTATATAATTTGATTTTGTATTTTAATTAAAAAATAAATCAGTCAATGTGTTTCCGCGTTCGTATTTTTATATGCTCTGTTAAAACTTAAAAGCATAAGTAAAATTTGTTGCGGTATTCATAAACTCTGACACAATATGAACATTAAACTTGTCTAAACAAATCGATTAATTATTTTTGCAGAAAATACCAAGGACAACGACCTAGATTATATTTATGAATATTGCTCTGAAAATCTAAGGTATTTATAGAATTATCTATTTAGCGATTAGTAAAAATGAACAGATCAACGTCTGCTTACCTTTCTGCTCGAGAGTTTCTTAAATAAGTTTGCAGCTTTCCACGAGTCACATATTCGAGTATAACGAAAGTTGGATCCTTATCTGTGCAGCACCCCAACAAGCGTACAACATTTACATGGGGCTCCAGCGTCTTCATCACCTGAAACAGCAAATATGTCAGAATATGAATCGTCAACTTGTTTTCATTTATTTATATGAAGCAGGATAAAAAGTCCTTTATTTATTGAAATGGTTTTAAACCATGAAAATTTCCAATTAAAGTTATAAATTTAATTAAACAAAATTAAAAGTGAATAATTAAGTTACAATTGAAAATATTAAAAATAAAACACTTTCTAAAACTGTGAATTTTAAAATGTCAAAAGGTTCAGCATTCATTGCAAGGTATTAGGGAAAACCAGAAAACACCCAATCAGACCTAAAATTTAAAAACGCTTAAATCGAATAGAGTGAGTGGTATTAAAAAGAAAGAAAGCCTGTGGAGTAGGATAAGTTTACAGTAATCGCATTGTAATATTTACAAGTGACACGCACTGGATTCTGCAAAGCGTAATCAAGACAAAGTTGTTAGCGGGTCTACTAGGAATACGTAAGTTAAGTTCAGTTAAGTTGAGTTAAATATAATTTGTAGCCAATACATAGAAGCTTGGAATTGGCAAGAAGGTATCTGCAAGACATCTGCAACAGCAACAGTGTGGCCAATTTAGCCTAATTCATGTCAGTTCGCGCCCTTTTTTAATTGTCATCAAATGGAGGCGTTAAAATATTGCAGGTGTCTGTTAATGTGTCTATTTGACACAAATTATTGGTTCAATTTTGCAAAGTATTCTTTTATAAATGCTCCACCTGTTTGGTGAATATTATTTTAAGCTAAGTATTGCATTGCAAATGCTGTCCGTCCGTATAAATAAAGTTTGGGTATTTCCTTCTGCTACTCAAGAAATTCAGGCAGTATCTAGTGCCGCTAATACAGCCTTAAAATGTAAATATATTCGATAGCCCTCGAACCTATCGATAGCACACACTGGATCCTATCGACAATATACCCTGTCAGCCGACGATAATTCTCGTATGGCATTCCCGTATCGCATTTCGAGGCAATCTAAAACAGCTCCTCGAAACATTGATTCAGAAATACAGTATTTCCAGTTAAAACAATTATTGTAGATTTTTCGACGTCTGTGAAAATAACTACTTTTATATTAGATTTCTGTAAGATCTCACAAAATACATAAAACATATTTTGCAAAATCACACTTGTATCCAAAAACCTTTTACTTTATTTTTTTCCATCTGTCTTTGTCTGGTTGTACTCTGATGTCAGAGTATTGGGCAGTCGGTTACCTGCTGACTTATTTCTTTTGGATTTAGTAACCGACTTTACATGTGATTTGACTGTCATATTTTCGGCATAAATTTGTGTATCGCAGCATGTAATTTTCTATTGTGAAATAAACAGAATAGGGTATTTTACCATTGATGGTTTCGAATAAAGCACGCGCAGTTTAGTCTCTTAACAAAGACTAAAACAAAGCACACTACTTAAGATTGGTACCATTCGCCAGGCACCCTTTTGAGCTATCCGGGTCATTACCAGGTCTAATCAATGAGTCCTGCGAACAGCTGAGTAGGGCTCCAAAGTGTTGCAGTGCGCAAGTCTGTTGTCAGAGAACAGAGAGTCACAATTACAATTACAAGAACATATTGTGGGGGACTCAGGATTGTACGCAGCAACAGGAATCAGTTTGTGCCGAGGCGTCAGAAGGCGAGGACTCGTTTTTATTACAAAAAAAGGCAACTGTGTTGTGTCGTTTTCGCTGATTCATACATTCGAGTAATTATGCGATTACTTGAGTCAAAATCATAATGTCTGCGGACAGACAACGGTCTTCGATTATATCGTTCCTAATTCCGGTCTAAATTGCATTTCTTTAAATGCTGGTGCGTTCATATAATCTACGATTAAATAATGTATTACTTGATAGGATGCGTTCCACTTTTATTGACAAGTCGAGAGTACAGCGACTTCCTGGCAGGCCTGAATCCAGCCGTAGATTTTCAAATTGAATAAATAACACATAAGCTGAGAGACTTGTTCGCATAGAAACAGAAAACAGAAAACAGTCAGACGGAAATGTCGAACCAATATTATTGATGCTAATCATAGACGTAATGGGGTCGATTACGTCCCTTTCGAAACGTGACACATGTCATGTCACAAGTATGTTCTCTGTTTATGTTTATGTATTTTGCATATTCCCGTGCAAATAAGTTTTCATTTTGTATGTATGTATATTAGGGCGGAGAAAAACTGGCAATTGCAGTTTTCTTATCTTTCTTTTTTTTTTTTGCACCTCTTGTCTTGATTATCGATGGCCGTCTAGAGGATAATCATTATTTTGCTGATTGCTGTCTTCATTTAGTTAAAATCTTTACTAATCCATCGATATAATAAATTAGTAATAAACTACACTGAGAATTTAAATTGCAGATTAATTTTAGCTGATTTTTTTTTTGTTGAGAAATGACTCTTAAGTCTACATTAACTTGTCAAAGTAATTAAACAAACATATATCTTACCTCCAGCTCGGAAAGCAGGTCCTTCTTTTCAACTTCTCCAGCGCTCTCCTTTAGTGTTTTTACAGCAACAGTTGTAACCGCTCCAGAATCTACAAGTTCAAAAATAAAAGTAAATAAATCAGCTGTTCGTGATATATATTAAAAACAAATAAATAGTTCGATTATATTTATATTTGATTTGATTTTGGTCGCTATATTGGAGCTGTGAGCAGCTTAAGTCAAAATTTAATCCAACTTGTTTGAAGTATTATTATGCCAAATATTTTTTTTTTAAATAATTTTTAAATTGTTCATATCAGAGTTATTTGGCCGCTTCCGACATGTTATGTAAACGAGACTTCTCTATTAACATAGCAAGTCATCTTGAATGAGCATCTTATATAGCCCAAAAATATATCTGGAACAAAAGTTCAGTTTTAGTCTCTGAGATCAACGCGTTGAAAGTGACTAAAATATGAATCAAGAATTCAAAATACTCTACCCATTTTCAAATGGTTGTGCGTATATTAAATAATATTAGCTGTTATTGCAAATTTTCGAACAAATCTGTTTTAAGTTTTACAAAATGTTGTTAAGCTTTTGAGTTACTCCCAGGTATCACCACGAAAAATATATATCAGTGATGTATTAGTACAAAAAATATAGTTTATATACTATCCGGTAACTTTTAATTGCTTTTACTTCTCTAATAGTAAGTTATTTATAAAACGCATAATTAACTTAAAAGTAGCATTAAATATTCAATAGCTTACCATCCATGTCGGAGGCTTCACAACGCCAAACTTGTCCAAAGGCCCCTTCTCCCAGTATGTTAAAGAACTTTAATCGGTGCCTGGGAAATTCCCATTGATCTTCCTTGGGTTCGGTGCCAAGGCCACCCTCTGCCAAAGCGGCACGACCTGTGGATAACGCAGCACTCGGGCTACTTTGACCGACATCGGAGGGAGACATTGAAGCATCAACGCTATTTGCGGGATTTGTTGATAGCTGGCTTGACTGCGATGTAGGAATTGTTCAGTTCATTTCCCATTATAGTTAGAGGAGAAGGGTTGAATTCCATATTGTCAGTGTGGAGAAGCGGTATCGAAAATATCGGCGACGTTGTCAGTATTCAAATACATTTGTCAGCCATTGTTCGGAAAATAAAAATGCAAATTGTTTTAAAATATTGCGACTTAGCTCCCAACAATTCCGTGATTTGTTTATTACATGAACGGCTGTGAATTTGAAATTAATATTTGATTCAATATTCCTATATTCTGTAGGCAAACATGCAGACAGACGGAGATAGCTAGATTGAGGAGGGGTTTTTGATGCTGATCATGAATATGCATTTTTTTTGTAGATATATATGAATATAAATATTCATATGAATATATATATATTTATAAATGTCCTGTCCCAACCCTCATTTAAATATGTTAAACTGTCGACTACCTGAAAGCGCTGATAAGCAATTTTAACCACAAAAAAGTCCTATAGTTTTTAAAGTTCGACTAGAGCATTCCTATCATTATATTTATATTGATTAATTGTATATATGGTTGATTTGTAGATATGGAGCTAAAGCGAAATATTCCTAGGACCTGTTGTGAAAATATTTTTGAATGCGGTATTTAAAAATTCGGCTCTCGTTTCAATATCTATGGTGAATTTATTTATATGATTTGCGAAAACGCAAGATTTTTCCTAAGCCATTTTCAAAACGCATGTCCAATTTGCGAAAGCACAAATTTTTCCCATTTTTTCATTTTATATGTATTGAGCAACTAATTTTAAAATGGAAGTTTTCTGTAAATTGCAGCACGCCTAAATATCAGAAACTTTATAAGACCTAATAAAATGCTTTAAAGATGATTTACCATTTTTGTTTTAAGTGTATGCAGAAGTGAGGTTATTATTGTGACTAAGATAAATTTTAAATTTCCGCTAGTTACCGTTATGGCGAGCTGTTGCTCACGCTCCCAGGGCACGTATCGGTTGGCGAAGGCGACCGGTCCTTGCCACTGTTGCAGGACCATCGAGTTGCGGCTGTCATCAGTGAGTGTGTTGCTTGCATTCGATTTTTTGGCCAGCTCTTCCTTCTCGGTGGCCTTTTTCAGCGTTTTGCTGATGGCGCATAGGCGACGGCGACAAAGATAGCCAAAAATGGCGGCAACAAATGCGGATAAGCCGCAAATTAGAATGATAAATGGAATCGAGGTAGACTTGATGGTGAATAGCGTTATGGTGTTCACATTGTTGCCCTTTTCATCCTTTGATTCTGTGTCAGTCTCTTTTGGTTTCTCTGACTGAGACACTCCCTGTCCCTGTCCATGTCCGCTTGATCCATGACTACCAACGGGGGTCAGTTTGGTTAGAGTGGAACTCCTTGTGGTCTGAGGTTGTTTAGGCGTTTGAGTCGGCTTAACATCTATTGTATTGTGTTCTTCTGCCCGGTTCACAGGCGGTGTCGATATGGGTGGATAGAAATTATTATACGCGGGTAATACGTTTGCCGGAAAACCTGGTGGCAAATTGATGCTCGGCCTTCGATTTGGCAGGCCATTTCTTATGGACTGAACTCCGGGCAGCTGATCAAATGAGGGTAAATACTGTGAAATATTCTGCAGCACATTCGATATTGAAGGCGGTGAACGGGATCCAAAACCATGGAATCCATTGCTTTCGCGCCCTCCAAGTATGTTAATAAAGACTTCGTTTTTTGCCATGTAGCGTCCATCCGTGACGGTTATATAAATTAGAAAATTTTCACCAGCCTGCAAGAAAAAAGTGAAGTTATATCATATATAAATTTGGTAATTAAGATACGCATGTGATAAAGTAGTTAGGACAGATCAATCAGTTTGCTGCAGATAGTTGCTTGAAATATTTTTTTAGCAGTACAATTTCTAAAACTTTCGAGTTTCAGGCCGATTTTCTAAAGTGCATGATGATTTTTTTTCCTAGTCTATTTTCAAGTTTTGGCATACTTACGCGGCCCGCTAAACTTTCGTTGAGGTAGACGACGCCCGTGTCGGCATCGATGCGAAAGGGTATTTTGTTCGGTGTGTTTGCCTGCTGTTGACTTGAGCCGGGAGCGAGGAATCGTGGTTCAATGCCGAATACCAGACTATCGCCGTCGGCGTCTTCGGCATGCACTCGGTCAATGATTTGGCCAACAACTTCGGCTTCCGAAATTCGCCAATTTCGCTCTCGGACATATAAAATTGGCGGCGCATTCTGCTCCTGTGCAATAGCTGTGCATAATTTGAAGTAAATTGTAAATAAATAATAATGAGAAAATCGATTTTCAAAACATCAGCGAAAAATTATTTAATAATTTTCTTTTATAATTTATAAAAAAAATACTCTTTTCCGAACAAGTTTTGTCACCACTCAAAACGCTTTATTGTTGTACCTAACCAAAGAGATTGAGGTTGCGAATGGGATAGTATGACAATTGAATAGAGAATTAGAGAACTAAATTTCGCTCATGAAATTGCCATAGATTTAGCTCGTGGAACCTAGGAACAAAAAAGTGTGCTGAGAGCCACAGAATTACCTAACAAATTAGCAAAAGGTCGCAGTTGGTGTTAAATTAAGAAAACACTGTCACTTTCACTTTTGATTTCACTTTTAAATTTTGCGTACAAAACAATATAATATAAAAATGATTTTGTATATTAATATTTATAGTTATTTATTTATATTGATATTAAATAAGCAAATTGAAATGTGAAAAATATAAGAGAACTGCAATATGGGTTGCAATGGCCGCAATCATCTTATTGGCACAGGAGGCTGAACTGGATTAGGTGCCGATAACCCCAGTCAGAATATATATATATTTTTTAATTAATTGTGTGGACTTCAGTTTTGGCGTCTCCAAACCGGAAATGTTAAAAAATGTTGATGGCGGTTTTACAGCGTTGTCTTTTTATATATTCATTATCGAAACATTTTTATGGTTTGTAAACTGGCCTTTATTGTAGACACGAAAGCAATAAAAAGTCAAACGCTATATTGCGATTCACTTGATCACCGACAAATAATTACTTGGAGAGGGAGATGCGAATAAAATTTTGGTCCTCTGAAATTGACATAGTGGAAAACTGTACATAAAATTAAAAATTAATTTGAAAAATTGCATTTTGATTTGCGTTGCACATTCTTAGCAAGCTCTGCTTTCGTCATCATGACTCAACTATAATACCCTTTACAAGGCTAAAAATCTAATTGTGAATGTGGTACATTTTATACCTATAATATCATTTCGACTTTCTTAAAATCAATAAACATCAATTCCCGATTGTTATGAAAGTTGCATATTAAGTTATTTCATTCCGATACGGAGGGAAAATTCCTTTGAATATAGATATATTGATTAACTAAAGCAAATAAAGTTAAACATTTAATCATAATCGGTTGGAAATATTGATGTCAAGAAACTCGTTAGTTCGTTGTAAGCCAGCAGGAAGCTCAGTTGTTAAAATATATGTGCACATGTAAATATTTACATTAATCTGTAATAATATCAATTTCTACGATATGCGAAAATAAAGGTAGCCCTGGTACGGATTCGATTTGCGTGCGTATCAATTAGAAATAATAATTGTATATAATTGTTTTCCCAATTTTGGAATTTTATGTTTGCATAACTACGGGACACATATAAGTCGAGTGGATCTAGACATCTTATTTGCAAATAATGTTAAGACCAGAACGTATATTTGCATACAAATGAATATTGCATAAGATATTTTTAACGCTCCGACGACATTTTTTCGTTAAGTTGGCTTGTGCCAATCAGTTGCCAGACAATCGAACTGTTGCTCATAGGCGATTTTAATTGTTATTCCGAGAAACGCTGGAATAAAAGGGTCAAGTATTTTACGGCGGATGTGGAGCTAGTGCTTCATCAGATGAATGTTTTCATAAATCATTAATGTTCCCGTTTCACAAAAGGGCTGCTGAAATTTAATTTAATTTATTTTTACTGTGATTAAATCCGCAAGCGCAGTGATTTAAAATTTTTAATATATCAAAAACTTCTCCCGTTTGCCATTTATCGATTGTATACGAGTATATATATAAATATATCTTGCCAATGTATTTCATAAAGATGGAATAAGAAACACAAAAGTTTTTAAGGAAACGTATAGCAGAAAGTTCGAATATTTTCAGTAACTTGTATAAAACAATATAAAAGTGAACTCTATCAATACACAAATCACTGATCTGCATCGATCTCCAACGATTAGACTCCTAAAATGTCAGTATAAATCAATTCAGCAATTGACAGGGTTTACTCAAATCCGAATGATTATTCGCTTCGCACCGATGGAAATGATCGAAAAAATGGAACGATTAAAAACATCGTAGTAGAAACTTAAATATTTAAATAATATGATCTGATTGTTATGGAAGGAAATCAACTTGTCGAACCTAAAAAATATTTTTCTGAACTTAATGCAGTAGATATAATATGTATGTGTCGAGTCTGCTCTATGTTAATTAATCAAGTCACGTGAACACAAGCATACATAAACACATTCATACATAAATACATATATATCTAATCTCATTCATCGATCGCTTTAAGCCTCTGGACAAATGATCCTCCCTGTTGCCGAAAAAAAAACTATTGCGTCACAAATAATCACGAGTACTTGTTCGGGCGTGATCGAACATCGATTGTTTGAGTGGGAAGAAAATGTTGTTATTGGCGATCATTTCTCGAACGCCGGAGACTTTTTATTTTAGACGAATCGTGAATAAAGATATACGCTGCTTTTCTGCTTTGAAGAAACGCGAATCAAATTAGAACCTGTTTTAATCGATTCAATATACTTAACAGCTGTATATATCTGTATCTCCTAGTTTGTCATTCCCCAATAGGATAATATTATTCGGATTGTATTGCATTCGCTATGCTCTCATATTGGATAGATTCAGCTAAAGCATAAAGCTTTGCGGAAACGGCATAAATCTAATTGAAATTATTCCGCCTTCGGCATTAGAATTTATTCATTTACTTATTTAATATCGACTAATATTAGTTGACATAGAAATAATACAAAAAGTTATAGGTAAAATATGTGTAATTTTTTTTAATATCTCTGGTTCACTTAAATGTACAATGGTGAAACATTTACTGCATAGATTGGGGAAACCCCAGAAATAACTCAATCAGATCAAAAAAGTTATTATGACCAACTATAAATGCATGCCGTTTTTTTGTAAATATATGCTTATCATGGTGAATACTTGATGTGCATGCATCTGTTGTTTTTATAAATTATTCACATATCTTAATTATTTTAAGCTTTAAGAAATGTGGGTCATTTAAGCGGCTGCGCGGTGAATGTTTTAAAGATGATTCAATAAATTCGCATACATGAATACATTTATGATATGATTGAATTTAATTTTTTGGAAAAAAACGTTTGTTTTAAATATATTTTTATCATAGTGAATACTTGTTGAGCATACTTGTTCTGTTATTTTTAGTTTATATTCATACTCTTAATTAATTTAAGCTGTAAAAATTGTTTGGGGTCATGTGCGAGACAGACGTTTTAAAGATGATTCAATACAATGGCATACCTGAAAACCACATTATCTGCATATTTGGAAAAAAAATCCGGGTCAACGATTTACTTTTTGCAAGTTTATTGGCAACGAAAATATTACGAGTAATATTCAATGTTCAAATGACAAATGCGCAACTGGTGCGTCCAACAATAGATTGTAATCTTGAAAGCCCACACCAAGTGCCAAATGCCAAATGCCAGTGGGTGAAACCATAGTGAATATTTATTACCTTGACCGTGACTACTTGTCAGTTCAATTCGGAGACGACTGTGGCCACAACTTGAACTTTCTGCAGAAGTACGAGTGAAGCAGGTGCACGTTCAGAGGCATTCCACAACTATGTCGCTTCTATCAGGGTCGGTGATTGACAGAATCCAAAGTAGAACTATTAACATAATGCCAAGGCCGATATTTTCTAATTATCCTTTGGTGTTGTGTGCAATCAGGAAATCAAATTGGAACCGGAAACGTTAACCGTTAACCGAAATTAAGCGACTGAAATTCAGAAGTGAACTCGAAATTCGTTTAGTTTGATTCCATGTTTTCAGATCATTTGGACAATTAAACAAATTTACCACAAAACAAATAGTAAGAATGGACTAGTTGAGAGTGCTTGGCTAAACTTAATAATAAAACTTACCTTCATATGTGAAGAGCAAATTAATGGTCACGATAACCACCAAAATGGCTATGTGAATGCTGAACCGCTTCGAAGTTCCGGACATGTTGTGCTTGCATATGAAATGCCGCTCAAAGGGATACTTCATTGTGTAATCTCAACCGCCAGAGCGGCAAACCTATAACAGCAAAGGACACAAAGCGTTGTTCAAAATGTAACACACACTTTTGAAGCACAATTCCTGCACAATACAAGAGCGATTTGTTTTTTTAAACATAAATGATACACTCCGAAAAAAAACGCCCAGAATATTATATCTTTTTTAAACAGAGCGGTTTGTCCTAAATCGAGTATCCCAAAAATATGATAGACATTTTTTTATTATTAAGAATTTCATTTATAAAAAGTAGAAATGCCAAAAACAAAAATTCTGTAAATTCGAGTAATTAATTGTTTGATTTAGAGTCTGAGTTTTTTTTGCGAATTAAATTATATGAATTTATAAACTATCAAAAATTTTTGTGATGTCTTAAAATAATAACGTTTATTTATATAAGCAACAAGAAAGTTCATTTTAGAGTTAATTGTGTTTTAATCATATTAAAAAAGAACAACTGAAAACTACACATATATTTTAAATTAAAAAAAAAAATAGCATGAAATTAAGAAAAGAAAAACCATGGTGTTTCGAATAATTAGATGAGTTATCCTTGGCGCAAAAAAAATTGGCGAATTTCTCAAATTAAGGGCATTTTTTTTTTTGAGTGTACTGATAAGAAGATATTGACTTTGGCAGATTCTTTAAACATAAGTAAAGCCTTCAGCGCAAGCGTGCACGCAATTATTAAATTGATCATGTCTGATGAGAGAGGCCTAGACCAGTTCATCAGCTTACAACCAGATCCTGTTGGCCTTTATATATATATATATATATGTGTGGATGTAGATATTTGCTAGTCATGTTGCGAGTACGCACGTAAAACAGGTTATAAGAAAACAAAGCTTGCGATGGTATGTGGCGAGCACGAAGAGGGTAAGCGATTTCTCTTCTTCTCATATACGGGTTCATGGCGCAATCGCTGGACATACCCAGTGAGTTAACCAAAATAACAACCAAAATGTGGTTGGTAGTGATGGTGGTGGTAGTTCAAGGGAGTGGAAATAACGCGTATTTCCCAAAAGGGAGCCACATGCAAAGTGCCAAACTGTTATTCTTTTGTATGGACAGCAAATGCTTTTACATTCATTATATTCATTTTAGGTGTAGCATTAGCTCTTTAAGATGACGTCACAAACACACACACTTGCATATATGCAATTTTCAGATCCGTATCCATTTAATATGAGATTTGCGAGTTTAGCTCTTCGCTTCGATATTTTCTTTCACAAATATTTCGCAAGTTGAAATAAGGTTCACACTTTAAACTATTAATCAATAATTGTTGTACTTTTTTGTACAATTATATATTATATATATATATATATATATATATATATATATATATATATATATTATTTTTGCTGTGCACGCTTGTACCTTTGTACTTATTACTTTTCGCATCTGTATGTTTTAAACACAAATATATAAATCGCTGGTACCTATAAAAACTTTCACAATTTGCGTTTCGATCAGAATACAAAATATGCGCGATGTGATACGATGCGTATTCCAGCACGGTGTACAGACTACTGATTCATGATCAGTCTCTCAAGCTTTGCACTAATCCCAAGAGCGAAAAAAAAACGAAAAACTTGTTTAAATGCCACAGACAACAAACTTTAAATGCTTCTCTTTCTCTCTCTCTCTCTCCGAGTCTTGCTCTTTAATCGACTCTTTGTGGAACGCATGACAGACGTTGGTTTCTGAAACTCCACTGAAATTTCTTAATTCATTCGCTTACATAATTTTTCACACGTTTTATTTCAACGTTTTACTACATCTCAGAAACTTATTGACAAAAAATCGTCGTATAAATGGCCTCATTGAAATAATAAATAAGCTGCTTTAACTTTTGAGATTTTAAACAGCAGAATAAGCGACAGAATTTTTCTTATTGCAGGAGGATTAAACCGACCGGAACAGTCTACTATATTATATAGTTCACATAGAAACAATTAGACAAGAATTTAGCTCTTCCATGAAAAAAGATACTTCTCATATTTTGGCAAAGTATTATTAACTTTCATATTTGATCTGATAAAACTGGCATACGAAGCTCGGTTGTTTTGATAACTTAATAATTCAGCTTAACGAAAAAGATGTGGATCGTAAAAGCAAAACAGTGTGCCCTTACTTGCTTAAATAACTATCGATAGTGGTCACCCTGTTCGCTTTTATCACTTATCACAAAGCCTGTCTATTTGAATATGATTTTGAAATTAACCAAAGGCCATCAGTTCCTATGTATTATATTGTGCGCCACACACTTACTCCTTTATAGCTCATGAACCCTCTAAATTACCGAATTCATATTAAGTGTACTATGTTCCAAAGTTAATATATTTAATTTAGCACGCTTTGTCATATTTTAAGCCTTTAGATTTAATTATATAATATAATTAAATTCTTATCAACCGATTTGTAATCTTTTATTTAATATTTAAAACGAAAAACTTTAATCTGTTATTTAGAAACATTTTACTTATCATAATATACACCACAAAAATTGTAATTAAAGTTTAGACTATACCTATGATTATATAAATATATGTATGTATAAAATCTCACAAATCTTATTGATAAAATTGGTTGATCTGATAAAACTTGCATGCTTCTAATAAAAAAAAACAGTTTGAAATTTGCCGAAAATTAATAAATAATGTAATAAATACTTTTAATTTATTTGTAAATTCAAACTTGTTCCACACAAAACTATCGTTCATCGGTGTGTCCACTCAGCCCTGGTTTTTGGTTACTAAACGATATTTGAGCAAGGCGATATATTGCACGATCAAAATCCGAAAAGGGTTGTTGCACTGAAAAGCTTTACATAATTATTTATTTTGATTTCAAGTGAGTTTCAAATTACATATTTAAAAAATACTCAAATTTAGCTTACTTCAATGAGTAGGGAAAAATAGTAATATAAGATTATAAAACAGTTCAAAACTAATTGTAAATGGTTGTTATGTGCTTCTTATTTATCTCTTGATTTATGTTCTTCGCTAAATCCGGTCAAGTTTGCAATCGACGAAGCTTTTGTCTTATTATGCACTGTTTATAAATATTGTTTCTACCCTCATACCTAAGATAAACATGTTTGGCTGCCTGATCCAAAATATGTCGACAATATAATGAAAAACAAGTGTGACCGTATAAGAAATATCGAACATAAACTAGGCGCTAAATATAAAAGACTAGTATGGAAATAAGATATTTTTGGTTTATTCTGTCCAATCGGTGTTGCAATTATCATAAAACTTAACCAAAAAAATAGTTATGTTTGAATAGATTTTAATTTGTTTTTATTTTTAATCGGTTTAAAATATCTCATAACTTTGATTGACAAGTAATTTAAATTAGATGGGTTTTTATGAGCTTTGGATAATTTTGTCTTCATGTCATATAAACATTATGTTCCTTGATACCATTGTATTTTTTATTTTCCCAACATTTTGGAGAAAAGCTGACAATATTGATTACAAGGTACAGGGTATCTCATAATCTAGCTCTATCAAGTTGAAATGTCTTACTTAATTCAGCTGATTTATTGCGGAAACCGTATTAATAGCTGCTCGAAATTATGAAATCATCATATTCATTTCAGATCGCGGCTTGGGTTCACATCCGAAACTACACAACCGACACGGATTTGTGCAATTGGACGCAATTGTAGGAGGATAACCCCAAAGTGTCTTAAACCAATGGCGTCAAAAGAAGTCTTAATATATTTTTGTATATTTTTGATATTTTTGTGAAGTAACACACGAGCATGGACCATGGATATTACAGAAAAAAAAACAAAAAAAAAATCACCGGTAAGCTTAAACATATTAGAAAGAAATAATCGCCATTTTGAATTGAAAAATATATTAATGTAAAATAATAGAGTAAAGTGTGCATAAACTACTTAACAAGCCAATTCAACAACGCAACATGACAACCAATCACAAACTTAAAGTCGAAACCGCAGTCAATGTCAAATATTAATGTACGTTTGTACATATCTAATTGCATTAAAGTATATGTACATACATAGATAAGTATTGGTTAAGTTATTATAGCCTCCAACCAAGGGCGTACCCAGCTTATCACAAATGAAAGAAAAAAGGCGATTGGAAAATGTATCTGAAATTAAGATTTATATTTCTGAATGTGACGATGTCAAAAGAAATTAACATATTTTTGGTATGCGGTTTTCTTATACCCTTGTTGAGAGTAGTTAAATTTTAAATTGCAGTGATGGATACGTCTCTGAGCTCACAAAGTATCTTTAATATATATAATTTTGTCCGTCTGTCAGAATTTCTTATATACGAAATACACTCTCAGTTTAACAACTATCTTGACGGGACTTGATATAAATCCGATTATTTAGTGAAGAAAGGTCGGAAATGGCTTTGAAATTTAACTTAGACAAAAAAGATTAAGAAAAAAAAAAAATTTTTTTTAAGAACACAATTTAACCATAAACAAAATTTGTGTTAAGCGAAAAAAAACATAAGATTTCGACGTCCATAGTAAAATATATGTCTACAGATTACATGGGTACGTAATCTTCGATGTGCCTAAGATAACCGTTCTTTCTTGTTTATAATTAGGTATACTATTTTTGCGATTCTGTTTTGTAATGTGCTAATGTATACAGACAATGCTTCCGTTTCAGCTGCCAAGGTTCTAAATTTTATCTGATTTGCTTCCATTGTCAAAATTCTATTTTGTTTTTACAATGAACAAAAAAAGAGTCCGTTTTAATTTTTCGCTGCTCTGCAAATTACAATATTTTGCTTTCAACATGAATTTTTTGCTGTTTATTATGTTGTGGAAAAATTTATAAATCCAAAATGACATTTTTTGATTGCGTGCATCGAGGCAAAGACGTGACAGAAACTGCGTAAACTAAGGCCTATAAAATGTTTTGAGGTCTACCAAAAGTGTGCTAAAATTGCTAAAATGAATATTTTCAAAATTGACGCCAAAAGTATGTGAGCTTTAAAATATATATTTGACTTGTAACGTAATAATTATCGTTCAGTCAACTCTGGTTATCGCAGCTAATCGATATTTGAGCTAAGCGATATATTCCACGTTCAAAAAGTGGAAATGGTTGTTGACATAGTTTTTCATTTGTACAATTTTAGATTTGGTTAAAAAATATTAGCTAGTTGTATTAATGAGTATGCCAAAATAATGCTATTATAATGAAGAAAATTAAAACAGAGCTTTTCCATATGAATATTGTATTTTTTAAATATTATTTTAAAGATGTAGTTATACAGCATACATTTTATACATACCATTATCTCTATCTATTATTTAAACAGAAGTCTTGTAGTTCTTAAAATGAAAATACATTTTCATTAAGTTACCAATGCATTTTTTTTACATGAAACTTTAATACAATGTATTTTGTAGCCGAGCATTCTTTTCCGTTTCCTGTGTGTGATAAGAATCGCTTGTTGTGTTATTCGGAATAAGCTGATAAGTAACAGACCAGACTGAGCACGACTGAGTAATAGGTCTTCAGTTGAACAATATCACTCAATTCATGCGTTTCGGGATAAAAGTGTTTGTGTAAATTACACTTTGCTCGTATATTGAAAGAACAATAAGTAATTACTACCGGCGTTGAAAAAAAAGTAATCACAAATGATATTTAAGTGTTGTCCGGGTTATTTAGAGTATCTATTATTGTTATGTTTTTTGTCGAAATCAGAGGCCGAGTCGAAACATTCGTATGCTTGTTTGTCCGTCCGTTTGTCTTTGAATGTGACGCTCTCAGACTCTATAAGAGCTAGAGAGTCAACATATACAGCTGAGGGAAAAATAATAGGACAACCCCCACAAGAAATGTTTTCATATGTGGCTTTTTAAGTATGTAAGTTTTTAGGCATTTATGTATACGTTTTTAGAAGTATAATGATCCTAAAAAGTGAAAAATCGTTTCCACATATTTAAAAAACTTTTTGTATAATAGAGAAAATTAATAAAAAAAAAAAACAAATTTTCGAATGTGCACTCACAGTTATGAAAATTAAAACTATTTGCACATACAGCGGTGTATGAAAGAGGAAAGGGCATAGGGGAAGGCAACTGCTTTACACTTTAGACGCAAAGTGGTTTTAATTAAAATTGATTAGGAATTACAATTTTACGCCATTTACAATAACTACCTCGTTATGAAATTCGCTTGTATATATTTATGTATATACATATATATATATATATATATATATATATTCATATTATATACATATGTAATTAAAAATCAGCCAAGATCAACCAGACTGATCGAGATATGTACAGGCTTTGTGAGCTGGTGGTGCCGTTGTTGTCTTCTTGAGCAATTTTGAAATGAAGAATTGTTTTCGTTCGAATTGTCGCACCTCGATCAATTTCAATAACCTGTTAAAAATTTAAGCAAATACTGAATTTTGTAGTGGTCTTCCCAAATTGAGATGAATATCTTGTCTGTGGGTTTGTATGTACATAAGTCGCTACATTAAATTATTGATCGGCTCCATCGATTTTGTTGAAATAAATGATTTTCGCGAGTTAGAATCGTGTAACTACATTATTTGAATTTATACAAAAAAAAAATGTCGACCCCAATATGCAGGGGCAGCGTTGAAAATGTTCATTTTTGGGTTAAGCTAAGAAACTCCAGAAAACTTGTAAATCAGCGATACAAACGATCAATCCAAAACACCGAAAGAAGGCGGAATGATCTACAACCACATAAAATATACAATTAGAAAATATATTGTCCTGAATTTTAAAAATACTACAAATTAAATTTGTGGGGTAGAATTTAAATAGGAACACAACATGCAACTTTGATATAAAATTTGCTTTTTTGTTTGCTTATATTGATAATAATCATTAGTAGTCTAAGAATTCACATTTTCAAACATTTTCAATAGTTTATAAAATTCATTTAACTGAAAATGGAAGGCTAGATCAAGCCTTGAGACCGAGTAGCTCAGTAGGAAGTGACTGACCTCGCAAACGAATAGATATATATATATATATATATATATATATTTGAACAGCATCAAATGCATAGTTGATCTAGTTATAGTTCTGATACTATAAAAACTAAGACTTCAAGCTGATATAATTGTTAATTAAACTCACGAGCACTAGTATGTATGTAAGTAGGAATCGAAATAGATTCTGAGAATGAAATGTACAAAGAGAATAACATACGTCGTCTTTTTAAAATGACATGTCCGATTGCGATGAAATATTGGTGAGAATTTGGTGGGAGTGGATCTGCATTCACTGTGAGCGACGCACGCATAGAACAATCGTGTCACTAGAGTGAAATAAATATTGTGTTTATTAAGAACCCCGTTAATAATAATCATAAATATAATAATATCATAAACACAGTTAAAATCGCTCCTGAAGCAGTTCTTATCAATGCAGGTCTTTATATTTGTACATATTGTGTAAAGTTTGGTGTGCAGAAATTAAACAGATCTTCCTTCTTGTGGCTTAATTGATTTAACCCATCTATGTTGAGTATTTTGTTTGTTGTCAAATTACTATTTAGTAGCAAAATTAATTTTTCTGTTCCCCGTTCACAGATTATCTTAAGCGTTGTACTAATATTTATTTTTTCGAATACATTCGAGTAATCAATTCATGGTGTTTTCGTCGTGAATAAAATTTTAGCTTGAATTTGTCATTGGACAAGTTAAGTAAATTATATTATTATTGGTTCGATTGGGTTTTCGCTGGATTTTCCCCAAACCATGCAAAAATGTTGGGGCATTACTGCAAGTAAATAACCCCAGAAATCATTTTTTTAAAAAATTTTTTTTAACCTATATACCAAATTTTATTTTTGTTAATTTTTACTTTTTGCATTTTTCTCCATCGACTTAGTCGACATTAAATAAATAAATATATTTTATATGATTCCTTAGATATTACAACATTGTACTACATTTTTTTTTTAAATATACTTATTGCTTTTTGCTTTATCATTAACTTTTTTTTGTAGAACCAATGTGATCCTAAGTACAAAGAAGTCTGACAAATTGCTCAATCTGCTCATTACATTCCTCCAAGAGTGCTAAAAAAATAAACATGACACTTAAGTGCTCCTATCGAAGCCGGTGCAATACAATTGTGCTCCTGATGCTTGTGCATATTGGCCAGAAATTCTACGGCAGTGAAGCTAGCGTACAATTTGATCATCAGAGTGTAGATAATGAACTTAATTTAATTGAGGCACATCAGAATAAAATGAAGCAAGTGGATTTACCAACGGACCAGAAACTTATTGTACGCTTGCCATCCAATACTCTGCTGAAGTACACCTCTTATAAGGATGTTTCAATACTTCACTTTCGAGTTCCATCGGATTCACGAGCTGCATATTTTACTTTCAAGGCAACTGAAGAATCTAAGAGTTCGTTTCGTAAGTAAATCATTTATTCAACTTCACACAAATATTTTTCTATCTATACTTTTATATTTACAGAAAGAAAGTGCAAGGCTAAGGATGTCACACTACATTTAAAGGCAAACAGTTTACCTGTGATAAGTCCGGAAAACATTACCTTCCCCAACAATTTTGTAAACTCCGAGCAAAGGTAAATTTCGTGCCTTCAGGTAACAAAAATAATTTAAAATTAATGTAACAAATTAAATAATTCAAAATTAAAAGTAAATAATTAAGTTTAACTTAAAGTGAAATACAACATTTTGAGAACTATTAATTATTATATAACTGCTACTAGACAGTTTCTGTAACAATAATGGCTTATTCAGGGCAGATCTTTTTGATTCTGTATTTCTTAAAAAATTTAGACAAAATGGTATAATGAAGTTGTGCAAATGTAAGCGGCAGAGGGAAGCGGTCGGTCTAGTCAAATTATATCCGGCTTTCTGTTCGTCCGCTTGTCTGTCCGTCCGTCCGACTATCCGTCCGTCTGTATAAGCTCATCAATCTCAGAGACAACAATTTAAATTGATCAATACTTCTTCCGGTTCTCTAGTATCGATAAAAATCGATAAGCGAAAGTTTAAAAAACAACCATTTTTAAAATGTAACTTTGTAACTTGGTTGGACTAAGCATTGACAAAATGTTTTATATCTGTAAACTTTTTTAAAGATCGGTTATGAAACACAACGGGAAATCGGAAATTTACCAAAGAATACAGCAGCAAACTCGAGAATTTCTGTATATAAACAATTTGTTATGGGTTCGATGTACGAGTATCTACTAATCGAGCTTTCCCGACTACAGTATTCTTAGTTGTCATTTAATCAGGATATCTGCTCACATCTCTGACTCCAAAAAATGTAAAGATTTTTGTCCAGCATTAATAATCCAATTACAAGGTTTTTTAATGATTTTTAAATGTTGGAAAAACTAGAAGCAACCGACTGCATTATCATTTAACCCCCATTGGCAAAAATCTGTCAGTAAATTCAGATGTTAACTTATTTCATTAATTGTTACAAGCATAGATGAATGCATTTTATTAGATTTTCTTTTATAAATTATGTATGTAATGGATGACAATTGTTATATTAATATTCACAGATTCAAAGTATATAACCTGCAGTTTCAGTCCGATGCTCAGGAGCACCGCATTGATATACAGGGACCCCAATTGGGCAGTTGGTTTGCTGTGGCTTTTATCAGTTGGACAGATCCAAATAATGATCGCATTGAACAACAAGGTAACAAACATATTTTTACACTTTGTGTCCACTAAAAATTGGTAAAAATGGTTTTATCAGGTTGTGTAAAAATTTTTGCTGCCCATTCTCGTTTGTGTGCCCGTTTTTATGGAAGCTGATCTTCTCAGATTTTAAAGGATCATGTTAATAATCTAGTCTATCAGTCTTATAATAATTCGCACACTTTGGCTGAAAAAATATCGTTATCAATCTAATATGTCATACAGCTTCTGTTTAGATGCTGCAATTTGCGAAAACCGAAGTTTTTCCATACTCAAAATAGAATATCCCAATAGCGAGCTACCGCTTTCAATGGTAAATAGCACTTTTCATATGAAAATGCAAAAGGTACTTATTATTAATATAAACAATTACTTGTAATCTGATCTATTGCATTAACTACATACTACCTTACAAATATATATTTATATTTGTAATGATATAAAATATTAAAAAAATAATTTTTTTATGTGACCAGGTCGATCTGGAAGGGTATAACAATTTTTGGAGTTCCGAATATAGCTTTTCTTTTCTTGAACGAAAAACAACTAGATATTATTTCCGGATCGTATTCCGAATGTTTCATTTTTCTATAATTAGTAAGTAAGCACAATTTTAATAATGAGCCTAACTAAAGTAATAATTTTTAGTTGTAGCCCATGTAAAACATGCACACAACATTTTACTTGGTCATAAAGATCTGTCACTTACATTCCGAAGGGAAACTACAGTTTATAGATCAAACTCGACATGCAAAAAAAGTTGAAGAAGTTTATTATATATTGATTACATAACCTCAGAAAAAAGTCGCCCTGAATTTTAGAAATTCGCTTTTGGGACAAAGGGTAACTCACCTAATTATTTAGAAAGTATGTTTCTAAGAACCAGGTTTTTTCCTTTCTAAAAAACTGATCTAATTTGCAGTTTTTCTTTCATATGTGTAGAAATAAAAATTAGTAATTGTAGATTTCACATGTGGAAGCATTTCAGATATATAATAATTTATAATTTAATCAGAAATTTTCAATTTAAATAATTTGTTTGCTCATTTGTTTTAACTCTAGGACTTTCCGCGTCATGCGATACGGTGCTTCTGGGCGAATTATCTGTATCTCGCTTCTCAGCGACAATCGTAAATGACGGACAAGTTGAGACCGGCAATCTAACCGGTACATTTAGCTCTACCGAAAAACAGAGACTAAAAAATATAAACAGTACTAAAAAAATAAACCCAACTAAAATCAAACAAAGCCAAAAGAGGCAGCAACAGCTAAATGTAGAAATTAAAAATGTGACGCGAATACAAACTGAACCGCTGTCAAGGCTGGAGATTGACGAACTCAGTTCGTCAGATAAGGTCAGTGAAATGATTTACAAGTTCTATGTGCCCGAAGATGTGGGCGTGGCAACGGCACTTATAACATTTCAAGAAGTGTGCGAAAATTGTCCCGAAATCGGCTTCTACACTCAGGCAAATGCCTTCCCTCCAACGGATGGTGTGGATCAAAGTGTGGAAGGCAACGAATTCAACTACGTGCACAGGCCTCACATTAAGCCAAATCACACTGAAGAGATCGCAGTTGAATTTTATGTGCAGCCAAACACTTGGCATTATGCACTCTTGAAATTTGTTAGGCCCCCAAATACTGGCGAAGAAGATGCTGTAGACTTGCAACCAGTGGTTAAAAGATTGCGGCAAGAGAATGGTAAAGATGAAAAGGACTACAATGTTGCGTATACGCTGTGTATACTTTATAAGGAGATGGAGCCACTTAATAAATCTACAAAGACTCTGGGGCAGCCAGCTAAGCTCTCAGAGACAGCAAATGCCTGGCAGCCAAAACGTTTTCGCGGAATGGATTTTTATCCGCTGCTGCGCCAGAGTTATCACGAATTTTTTATGTTCGACTATGATTTGATGCCGGATGCCAACGGCACAGTTCCAGCACTACTTAACCTAACGGCCCAATCTGCAGTCGGATTCGCCTTTGAGCTGGGCGAGGTTTACGACACGGGCGGCACTTTAACCTTTGCCCTGTCCATGAAGCACGATCTGCGTTTCAGGAGCGAGTTGAAAGCAACGCCAACGACATCTCCATCGGAACGGGGTGGAATCCTTGCAGAGAAGTTGGTCAGCGATCAAGAGGACGGAGTGGGATTGCCGATGGCCAAGGAGCAACTGTCGAAAGTGACTCAAGGAAACCAGAGCATGCAAATTATTGTGTGCATGCACCACGGAGTTCCGGGCGTACCCACATGGCCCGACAAATGCCGATATGGTCAGCGACTCATGCCTGCCACTAGTTTGGTCAATAACACAGATGCCACGGGTCTAATCCACGTTCCCTTTCCGGAAAGTGGTCTATGGTAAGTGCACAATACTCTCCTCCCACGACAGTAGAAGCCGGATGTTTTGATGACCACAAAACTATGTCTTCACTTCTATTTTTCACATTAACTATAGATTTTTTTTCTTATTTTATTTATTTATTTAATGTTGACACAGAACAATTTAAAAGTAAAAAATAAGTTAAAATTAAAATTTAATATGTAAACATAAATTTTGAAAAAAAACATAAGAAATATTTATAAGATTTCTGGGGGTATTAAATTAAAAATTTTGTTAAACATTTGTTGCATTGCATTGTTAAACATTGTCTGAATTAGTCCAACAAATAGTTAGTATGAATAAGCTAAGATGCTAAAGAGACAAGACTTTGAAATGTTCTTAATGATACAAATAGAGTACTCTTAATGATATAGACTAGAGTACACGATAAAGTATATTTCAATCATTACAGAGAACTCGAAAAGGATCATGCAAGGAATAATTAATGGTACAACGCTTAGAAGAAAGTGGGAAGAAGTGGGGAAACAAGAAGTTCGAGAGAGACCAGAAAAAATAATTCGACTGACCCACGTAGCAGCATTAATTTCACCGTTTAGCAGTTTAACTGCAAACATAATACCTAGCATAGCAATAAGATTAGTTGGGGAGGGAAGTTTAATGATGAGGAATCGATCGGTATATGGAGGTAATGCAAACAGTCAAACAGATGAAGAGCAAAATGTAAGAAACTGCTTTGCACAGATGTTGTTAAGACCACTCACAAGATCCGTATTCCATAATTCGACGTGGAAGAGAAGTGAACAGTATCTTTAAATACTTAATATATCTATGAACTTTAAAGGCTTCGTGTAATTGGGTAATTTGGAGTGAGCGTAAATAATCAGTAATCTATCTTCAAAATTTGTAATTATATGAGAAACTATTTCATCGTTTGGATTAAGTAATTAATTATTATTAATTACTTATTTTTTATTAACAGGAATATAACAGGTACGAGCTCATAAAGTGCATATATTCTTAGTCATCATCAAAAATCGATTCTCGATTTAACTTTGACTGTCCGTCCGTCTGTATTAACATGCCGAACTAGGAGACTGTATGAGTTTATTAAATTTTATCGAAAGCTGCAATTCAATATTGATATTGGTAAAAATGGCTTCTCTGTTGCATTGAAAGAAAGAATTGCAAAAACATTGCCAAAATTTTTTTTCACTGAGACTGCTCTGATTGTTAAGTCGTTATAATTAAGTCTCCTTCATTAACCAATGCTTTCGAGAAAGCGAAAAACGCATTTGCGTTTTATTTGTGATGAAAATGGCAAAAGCAATCCTTTTGCCGCATAGATTTAAAACACAGATTTTGTTAATCAAAATGTTTTGTCATATTAAAAACTCTAATATCATATCATTATGCACTTAAACCTGGGTTCAGGATTCTCCTCGATGAGAAGTTCGAAGATTTGTATACATCATGGTTACTTTCTCTCTCACTCTTTAACTCTATATTTCTCTCTGCCTTCTAAGCTGTTAGCATTCCTAATTACCAAGCCACTAATTCTTATACATAATTTTTATAAATTATTGGGAGGTTTGGTTCCTTCTGGGTTTTCCAATCAACACAATAAATATTGGATGACTTAACATTTTAGTACTGATTTGGTATATCCTTCTTTTACATCATTGTTTTCATTTGGATTTTGTTATTTAAATTTCTTTAGCTTTTATTTAATTATTAGTTTTAATTAAATTAATTTAATTTTTACTCACATTCTTATTTTTTTGCTTATGTTTTTAGGTATGTTACTATGAGGGTGTACTGCCCTGAAGCGGACACTGCACGGGCGACTATAATTGACAGCGTCAAGGAATTTGTACGGACCCACTCCGATCTGCTTCTGGAGATGCGAAGTCCTTGCGCCTGCGCTGGTAATGCTGAACGGTATGAGAAGTGCATCAAGTCCAAGGATTGCTTGGCCGGCATGAACGAGACGGATACGCTCAAGGTGAAGGAATGCATTATGGACTACAAGTGCACCGATGACTATTTGAAGATGACGCATCTCTTTCAAATACACCATAAGTCGGCGACGGAGCAGCACTTTGCGGACAACTGCAGCACCTCGGTGATCTTCTCCGTGGCATCGAGTCCATGTGTCGCCGGACGATGTGGTCGTTTTGGCCGTTGTTACAATTATATGTCCGGCGGATTTGTATTCTCCACATGTGTCTGCATGAAGGGTTACCGTGGCTGGGATTGCACCGAAGATTCGCAAGTGCCCTCGAGCATGTCCATTCTGCTGGCCACTCTGCTGCTCACGCTGAGCAACCTTCTCTTCATTCCGAGTATTTATTTGGCCATCAAGCGTCGATACTTTACCGAAGGCATCATCTACTTCTTTGCCATGTTCTTCTCGATTTTTTATCACGCCTGCGACTCCGGCGAAGATGAGTACAGTTTCTGTTTGGTCAAGATCGGAGTACTTCAATTCTGTGATTTCTACTGTGGTCTATTGGCCATTTGGGTCACACTTATTGCCATGGCCCATGTTCCACAGCAGTTTGTGTCTTTGCTTCACATGTTTGGGGCCATTCTCCTAGCATTTGGCACCGAACTCAACAAACAGAGCCTGTGGGTATTTCTAGCCCCTGCTCTGACTGGCATTTGCCTCATTTCAGTAAGCTGGGGATTGAAATGCTCAAAGACCCGCAAATGCTTTCCAGAGCGACATTACCTGATCATCTTTATGCCGCTGGGGATGGTCCTGGTAATGGTTGGCCTGGTCTGTTACGCCTTTCTCCAGACCAAACAGAACTATCACATTGTGCACTCGATCTGGCACATGGTCATGGCGATGAGCATCATGTGCCTGCTGCCCGCACCACCGTCTTTTGTTCCGAAGGACTAGCATTCGGATTTATCGAGGGAGATTCTCATATGGAATAAATGGTATTCCTAGCTCTGCAGCTGACGTACCTCACATTTTTAGAAAACAACAATCCTTACACTAGGTCTTGCAACTGTTCACTAGTAATAAGCTATACCAAATAAGTAATGTACGATATTAAAGCAGTAGTTAACAAATTACTATAATTTATAATTATAAGCCTTCTTTGAATTTATAAGAATGTATGTATCAAGTTCGAATTTTCTTAGTGAGGGAAAATATAATGGGATTATAATTTATTTATTTAATCAAATCGAAATCCTGTCCACAAGCATTAGAAGATTAAACACATAAAGTGTATAAAATTGGAAAATTTAAAATAAAAATAATTGTACAATTAGAAAACTAAATTAATTTAAAATATAAGACCTGGGGGGTATTAAAATGGCCCAAGGATTTGGGAAACCCAAAAAAAAAAAAAAACAACGCACACAGACCAAACATCCAAATAGATAGAGCTTAATAATGTTAAGAGGAAACCGTCAAAGGAGAGAAAACGAGTTAAAAAGAAAGAGTATAGAAAGAAAGTTTGGTAAATTCGCATCAGCTAAGCACGGTCAGAGATTTCACGAAGATATGTTACTATTAATAGTTAAGAATTTAATTAAAATAAGGCATTGTAAGACTTACTTAAATGACATGAAAACGATTCTCAAAAGTGTAATCAGTCGAGCATTAAGGTAATAGAACAGAGATAACGTTCCTGGTATGGCTACCAGAAACAGAAACGACATAGAAAATATTAACATATTTATCAGTGTATGCAGGAAGCAGGAAGCAAACTATTCAACTTTGGCATATTAATAAGAAATAGATTATGGAGTACGAAGGCAAACGGAGATTTGGATCATAGCCAGGCATTTCGAAGTAAGAATGGTGCGGATAAAAGAGACATCAAATTATTTTGACTGCGAGTAAACCATTAATCCCATTAACAATTGTTTACATATGGAGATTGAAGCCCAGTTTGGTATCTAAGAGAACCAAAAGATCCTTGACTTTAATTGCAATGTAACATGGGCAATCATAACAATCAAATGGATAAATGATGTCTAGTGCTTATGACTAGAATCATAAACAGGCATTTCTTTAAAATAATTAAGATGCAACTGGGTATTTGTAGAGTTGGGAATATATCAGCTGTGTCGAAGGACGATCAAAAATGCTTTCGACGGGTGAGCTCGACTACGATTTGCCTTGAAACCCCCCGCAGTTAAAACAATTCTAGTTTTATTGCAAAATTTCCCATTAGGTCATTAGTTCTTGTGGCAGCCACAGCCACTTTAAAGTAGAAAAAAGTAATGTAAGTTCCGATCTTGGTGAAATTGGGGCAGTTGATCAATAACAAGTCAAGGTATTTTATGTATATCAATGACAATTGAAAATTGTGACTTTTATTGCTATCGTATCGAAATGTATCGATATTCGAGAAGCGAAGGTAGGTAACGATAAAATTAAATAAACTTTACCTACGAGAATTTAGAAGTCTCTGGCTCGAATAGTTTCTGAGAACAGCATGTTCATACAGACGGACGGACGGAAATCTACTCTGCTGTCATAAGGGTTCTGATCAATTGAATAGTTGAAGCTTGGAAATGCAGTGCTAACAAAAACGGTGAAGAGTAATCTCAGCGTGAAAAACATCTATCTTGAATCTTTATTTTTTAGTTTTCTGTCAAATATCAGAGCAAGGTAACTGGCTGAGTCCGTTGAGAATTTAGTGAAACTAAGAGAAGGAATTAAGCAAAGTGATCAGAGTGCAAAATTTATAGTGCTGATAAATCATGCAGTAAATAAACTGAAATTTCATAATCTTAGAAAACTTTTTGCTTTATTGTTAGCAGGCCTTTATAGAGAAACATAATGTAAATATTAGATTCACATCAGAGAAACTGTTGTCACTAAATCTCACTACGATACCGAACCAAACCGTAAATATATTTATTTATATTTTGTAAATACACTGAACAAAGAATTAAATTAAAACTATGTACAAATAAAATTTTTGATTTTTGTGGGTCTATAAATTGTGATACCCTGTTTTAGGTTTGCACCATACATTCTGCGGGCTGCGGTTACAAAATTTCATCTGGTCCAAAAACTGATAAGTTAAAAATCGAGTGCCAGCTCACACATAAAAAGTGTTGCTGCTGTCTTTGCACACATTCAAGTGTCCGCGCGATCCGGTAGCAATATAGCTGCTTCTTTCGCACACATTGATTACCCGTTAGAAAAGGTGCGTACCTGTTCGCACCCATGCACGCATGCTCAAAAAAGGCTGGGTTTTTCATTTATCCGCGATGTTGTCGCAGCGAAGTCAAGTGAAATAATGACCTGCGTTCGCTGCTCGACACGTTAACCCCTGCAAAATTTTCGACGCGTCGCCGCCTGGGCACAATTGCACGCAGAGACTCAGACAAACCGGATACACTTTTTGCCGATTTGAAGCAGACAATACAATAGAGGCGTCAAATCGACAAAATAGTGCATGAGGTTTTTGTCTTAGTCTTTGCATTGTCTTAGTGATTACAGCCAGTACTTTATGGTGACGTATCACATTTATTGTTTAAAATCACTGCACAACGATTTGATTTACTTCTATTATTCATTTTTATTTACATTGTACTCTAAATGAGAGTAAGGTTTTTAGCGCACAGATCCAGACCCGTAGCGAATTTCTCTTTCGAATTGTTCCGCTTTCAGAGTGCCGTCAATACTTTCACAGTTCTTGTTAAAGACACTGTATGCACTTATTTCACTCGGTTTTCTTGGACCAGTTCTGGTGTTGAAATATATTCCAAATAATGCCGAGAACATCAAAAACACCAATCCGAATTTGAGCTCTATGGCAATCACATACAATGTAACCCAGAATAGAAGGTAAACAGTTCTAAGAGTGTATTTTAGGCACTTGCTCTCCTCGTTTGCATTAGCATTTGTCCGGTTGTCCTGTGGCAACAATTCATCATCTTCGCTCGAGGCCACATTTTCATCAATGGTTTCATAAATTAGAGCGGATTCCTTATTTAGCGTTTTAGCTGGCTAAAAGTGCAATTGGATTTGTTTACATTGTTCTATTGTAAACGTTGACAAACTAGCGATAATACCTTAATGTCGATGGTCGTTTCACTTTTTCCCTGAGATATATCTGCACCAGTGCCCAGCATCCAAAATCGTTTAGCTTTCGCTTTGATTCTGGTCAATAAGTCCCTTCTTTGTTTCTGTTGTCGATATTGCCTCAACTGCTCTTGGAAATCAGCCATGTTCTTCTTCTTTCGCGCATATGTTTGGCAACACTGTTAGAGATGGGAGCGTCTTGTCATCGGTATTTTAACAAACCGAGTCACTAATTCTTAAAATAGCACTTACATGCATGCAAATGGATTTGTTATATTTTCAAGTACATTAAATATATGCAAAATTAAGACTACATAAAAAATCAATAAAAGTTACTACTTGGTATGTTATAGATAATTATTTACGTTTGGAAAAGTAACATTATTTTAAATTTCCATTTTGAAGCAGAAAATATAATTTTCTATATTATATATATTAATAAGATTCACGGATATAACACATATGATTAGCGCAGTACATGATTTAAGCGACCATATTTCTTCTAGAGCTGTACATCGTTGCTCAATAATCATTTCAATAATTCATGAACTGTACATGAACTGATCATCGCTAACTTAATGAATAATTTGCTTATCGGAATTTGGTTCCGGAACTAAAATTGTTTTTCAACATATTTACTCAAAGGCATAAAATGAATCAACAAAAATGTAGAGATTACGCATTTCTTGGGCCACCATTTGTAGAACAGAAACACCAATCATATAAATCAAATCAACCAGCCTTCTTAGCAGTTGCTAACGACTGTCAGAACATTTTCCACAATAAAGAAACGCTCAATCCGAGCTGCTTGGATTCAGGGCTGGATAGTTTTTTTTTGCAGCTTGGCGGGAGTCGTGCATTTTGAACCATTTAAAGATTATGCGGAAGCTCAGACCAGGTTATACACCAAGAAAATAATGATCAGTTCAAGCTAGTCGCTTGCGGAAATGAGGTGGCGCACTATTTAATAAGAGAATAGGAAAATATAAAAGTAAATGCTATCATTATATTCTGTTAAAGTCCCCAATAGCAAACATAGCCTTACTCGTTTGCTTATCTGTTTGCAAACAAGTGTCTCAGCTTAAAAGTTCCTAAATATATCGGAGTTTCTTGTTAGAAACCCGGGCACTACTTTTGAAAAAGGCGAACATAGATTGAAAGGTGTTTAATGAATAAATCAAATTACAAATAACATCCTTGAATAATTGGTTAAATTCACACATAAATGTGATGCAGTTAAGTTGATTGAACTGATTTGATTGAAATTTAAGCTAATATTCTAATCTAGAGTTTCGTTAAATGTATGGTTTAAAGCTCGTTTGTGACTTGCTCGGGACGTTTCAATTAACAAGTTAAAAATGTTTTGACAATAATATAAATAAGAGTAGATATCTTGCTACCTATTCAGTAGCTACACTTTGAGCATACGCAAGTATGTCATAATAATCATAGCAGCTGACAAGTATTCCTACTGAATGCCTGACTAAGTGTTGACTACTTTTATGGGTTCCCACTTTGAATTGTGAGATGTCATAAAAGACGTAGACTTGTTTTGCATATCATTTATGTAAATACGAGAGTCGTTTGATAAGGCACTGGCCGAAGTGAAAACGAAAATCCAAAATTTCTTAGTTAGTGTATTTATTTTGCAGTTTAGTAATATGATCTTAAAGGATCAATCGAAAGATGAGATACTGAAACTATATTATATAATTATTATATTCTCTGGTCAAATTAAAAATAAACATAATATAAAATAAAATAAAAATAAATAATTAACAGATTCTTAAAGTTATATTTTTTTCGCCGATAATAATGCAACTTTTATTCGTATGAAATTATAAATATATTTAATAAAACAATAAAGTTTGGTCTGCAAAAGATTTTTTTCATTATGTACATTTTCAAATCCTCTCATACATTGTCCCTCAGATTCCCCTACCGATCCCCCTCTATTATATATTGTGAGCCCATTTCAGCATGCACCTGAATTGCTTAAGTTGCTTTAATTTATTAAGAACTATAAAACGTGGGGAAGGTATTGTTGACAGTTAAGACTCTCGGCAGTCAGACAAAAGTGATACACAATTAATAAATTAAACAGAGGGCATCTTCAGACCTTATTTTTATCTTTGTTGTGCACTGATAAACCAATCTCCAACGTTCCAGCGCAGAGACGTGGGAACTCACTTTGAATGAATATTACCAATTTGTGTATAACAAGATATGTCCGCGAGCGCATCGTGCTTCTCTCATCGTGATCATTGTGAAATTGTTCAGCGAAAAATATATTTTGTACAATGAATACGCGCGTGGGTCAACAAGATCCCGAATCAAAGCCAGTTGACTCCTTTCAAAATGACACGAGTGCTGGTCATGAGTATGAGGAAGTGCTTGATTTAATTGGTATGACAACTATAATTATAAACATAGTAATAAAGTATATATAGCTGCTAACTGAACAACGACTTGTTAAAGGATTTGGACGTGTGCAGTGGTGTGTTCTGCTTGCATCAGGCCTTTTACTAATGATGGTGATTAATGAGACAATGGGAATGTCTTACATTACAATCGTATCCCAATGTGATTTTGAGACCAGTTCAATGGACAAGGCCGTAATGAGTGCAGCCAGTTTTATCGGTAAGTTTGGCTGAAGAACTAAGAAATAACTATTATTCAAAATGTCCACTTGGATAACTTTTGCTGCGGGTACTTACGGATATACATATTTTTTTTGGCTTAAGTATGTAATGAATTAAAAAAAAAAATTCAAAATAAGAACGTTTTTAAATTTTAAGGCCGACATTCATTTTAGCTCGATTTTCTAAACTCATGGCCAATTTTTTGTCTGAATGTATTTTATGTAAATTATAGAAAACGCGCAATTGATAAAACTTTTCATTTCTTTTTTAATAATCAAAATACGTTTTTTCTTTGAACAAGTTATTAAGTGTAATAAAAGATTATTGAGAGTAGTCAAGCTAACGTACCGAGTCATTTATTAAACCAAAACAAACTTAACTCGAAGTACAAATTTTCTTATTACCATGCTCCATTATCATGTCTGCACAATTGTCGTGTCGTCTCAGCAATTATGATTGCGAGTTGATTGTGTTATCAATTTTGTGCAAACTGGTGTTGTTAGGAAGGCTGTGCAAATCAGTCCGGAGCAATGTCTGAATTCTCATAATTTTTTTTTTTTTTTAATAAAAAGATGCGTGTTTCGTCTGTTAGTAAAATTTGTGATTCATGATGCAGATATTATTAGCCAATTATCTCTTCAACTGGTGTAATCTCGGATAAAGCATTTGGAGCACGAAAAAGTATTTATTGAGATAATATAACAAATACAATGGAGAAGGCAATTAATTTCCGAGAAGTCTTCAATTTGATCTGCCAAAAATATTGCATTGGTTGAGGATGTTGTTTGCTTACGATTTGTCCGACGATGACTTGGCGAATTAATTAAGAAATTCATATAAGTTCTTTAATAAATTAATTTATGTATACATTTGCATCTTCTAATAACTTCATAATAAACAACAAAAAAAAAACAAGTCGAGAGAGTTTTACAATTTATATTTTTAATATGACTTGAATAAAATAAGAAACAAATTTTTAACATTTACAAAAAATTCGTTATTATCACTCGAACACTTTGAAAATTTTACTTTAATAGTTTTTTTTTAGTATAATTATAGTTATTGTGGTAAATATTTATTGGATTGGAATAATGGTAAACATTGGTATACTTGTACTTATTGCTAATGAAGTACAATTTATATATTATTGCGCCTCATGCGCCTCATGCGCCTTTCTTCACTACTACCTGCAACTGAACTCTACTGACTGCCGATCAAGTATCGATACTTTTACTGATATCGCTGCTGACTCGATTACCTGCTCTCAATAGTATCGGGACAATGGCAACAAGGTTGCCAGATACCTTGACCGATTCTTATTTGTTTAACCCCTATGCAAAATCCCACATTAATTTTACAGATAATCAAGAAATATATTTTGCAACGAATCATTGTGTTTTTGGAACGCAGAAAGCGAGCTTTGAAGACATTCTCTGCAAAGTTCCTCCTCAATATCGAAAGCAAACTTTTTAATTTTTTTGTTAAATTTTGCAAAAATTAATAAGCAGATTTCATTACCGTCTAGAATTTAGACTTGACCAAAGTTATTATTATTTAAAAAAAATTAATGATTTTAACAGTATCAACTAGAAAACAGTTTCTTATTATTATTTAATAAAATTAAATTTTCTTTGCAACAGGAATATTTTGTTCTTCATATTTCTGGGGCTATCTTAGCGATTCGATTGGACGAAAATCAGTGTTATTGTATACAACATTAACTGGAAATATTGTATCTTTAATTTCAATCTTTATCCCGAATTACTGGATTTATGTAGTTGCCCGTTACTTTGTTGGATTTTTGTAAGTTTTTTATTAAATCCTTAAATAACATACATTTGGTTATGAAAATAGTTATGTCAAACTGCCAAATCTTATAAGCATACAAAAATTATAAAAAATATTTGTTTATCATTTTCGAAAATATTTAACATGTTCATGGTTACATAATATTTAACATTTTAGTGATCACATACTTCTAATGCTTTGGACTGCTGCGCTAAAATTTTTAATTAATTAAATTAAATTGTTTAAGTCATACAATAAAATAAATGAAATTGTACTTTGATTGGTAACTCTGAGTATCAAATATTTTAGATCATTGAACAACACCGATATATTATTTTCCCTTCAGGTTGAAAATATTTTAATTATATATTTTTAATTTACATATTTAATGCCAACTAAAGTTCGTCGACACAAGCAAAAACAAAAAGTAAACCATGGATCAAATCAAATTAAAAATAAAATGTAATGAAAATGAAAAATGAATACTGGCAGTATTTAAAGGTAAAATAGTCCAACACTTATTTCATGGTTAGGGAAAACCCCAGAAAAACCGAATTAGACAAAAAAAAAAAATTAATATGAATTAGTTAAGCCCAGCCATAAATACCTACGAAAATGGTATACAGGACACAAGACATTTAATGATAAAAATCGAAGATTCTGATTGCAATACTTAAAAAATTTTATTGTAATCACTCAATTTAAATTATTTTTTTTATTTCACAGTATAGCAGGTGCTTCTTCCACAACATATGCTTATCTTGGGGAATTTTTCATAACGAGACTTCGCCCGACAATAATCAATTATGCCACCTTGTCTGTCGGTGTTTCAACAGTTTATGTGCCTGGTAACTATTTCAATAATTATTTAAGTATCTGACAACAATCAATTTAACTTTTCAATCCTTAAGCTGTTGCCTGGCTTGTAATGTCGATGCATTGGAGTGTAGAAGTGACAGAGACTATCTCATTTCGGCCTTGGCGCTTATTGACTTTTTTTTATTTACTTCCTGGAGTGTTGGGAACCATTATGCTATTTCGATTGCCTGAAACTCCAAAATTATTAATATCAATGGGTAAAACCGATGAGGCATATGTCGTATTAAACTGGATTGCTTTGAAAAATGCAGGCAAAACGCTTGAAGATTTCAAAGTTAAGAAAATAAAATCTGATATTTGCATTGGCAAAGAAAATATTATGACTGTTTCCAACTCACCGTGAGTATTCAAGCTTATTTATTTTGTATTTAACTAATTCTGTTGCAATCTGTTTAGAACGGTTTCTTTTAAAAATATGTGGAAGGAAACCTTACCATTGTTCAAAAAACCATATTTAAGGAATTTTTGTATTAGCTGCCTGGTTATGGTCGGGTTTTTCTTTAGGTGGGTTTCTTAACCAATGTGCTTGAGTTTTTGTTAAATTCAAAGTTAACTTCCAGCTCGGCGGGAATGGCACTATGGTATCCAGAAATACTAAATCGTTTGAGATCAGACATTGCCGAGGACGACATGACGGTATGTGATGTAATCGATGCATCTATTAATCTGGCCCAACTCAACGTAACCACAAATGTATGAGTGTAAATAATACACCTATATATATCGAAGCCTAAGCCTATTCTAATATATTTCAGATATGCAACGATGAAGTAAATACAAGGAGCTATATAGACACAATTATTTACGGCTTGGTTCTTGTTGTCGGCTATATTTTAATCGGTTTTGTTATGAATCAAATTGGGCGCAAATTAGCAATCACAATTAGTTTGGCCATAGCTTCAACTTGTGCTGCTTTATTGGTGTGGATACAAAATGAGATTATCATCATAGTCTGTTTTTGCTTGTACCTCGTATTGCCAGGCTTATGTGTCTCGGTTTTGAGCGGTGCCGTTGTGGATCTGGTCCCCACCCATTTACGAGGGAAGGCGCTTTGCATATGCCTAATGCTGGGACGCACGGGTAGTGTTTTTGGCAGCAACCTCATCGGAATACTTTTGGAATCGCACTGCACTATAACATTTGGAGTATTTTCTGGATTGGTTTTTGGTAATTATGTTCTTAATTACTTTTAAAACTGTCAGTCAATACTTAATTATAATCTTCATTTAATTAATGGATGAAATTAATAAATGAATAATGTCATCTGCTATCTTTTGAGTAGAATAGTGAATATAATAACTAACGTGATTTTTTTTACACTTTCCGAGAATATTATAAGTTTGTCATAGATGTATAATTTTGTCCGATATAGCCAGATTGATATAAACATAGCTGATAGCTAATTAATTTTAGCGGCTTTTTATAGTCTTCCCGAGAATATTATTAATTTGCCGTGATTCATATGTAATGTAAATTTGTGTGTCTCTGTCTGTTTCTTAACTTTAGTCATAAATCAATTCATTTAGCGGCCATTAGCTGCCATATTGGATGATAAAGATGAATTTGTGCGCACCTTAATTAAAAATTTGTTCCTTTTTTAAATTATAACAAAATTTAACTATCACACAGAAGTTCATAATTGAAATATAATTTTTTTGATTTACAGGTTGTGCAGTGCTTTCTTTCCTTATTCCAATGTAAATAATCACACGGGAGTGGTCCTGGCTGTAACAAATCGAGAATGGATTACTTGTAGAAAAAATAGATTGTTTGTTTTTATTGCAAACATCTTAAGGCAAAGGCATCGTCATTATTTATACCTGACATATTTTGTAATTTTTTTTCCTAATACAAATCAGATCAACAAAATGAATCAAAATCAACCACTATTTTTGTTCAATAATGGACACCCTTATGAGATAAGACGCTGCATACCTAATAAAGGGTGGATACCCTTAAATGATTTCATATAAACGTGTCTATCTGTAGCTACAGGTATGTAAATAAAAAATATTTAAAAAATAAATGAATATATTATAAATAATTAGGTTTAAAAAACAATTGTAATCATCTAACTAGTAATAATTAAGCAAACATTGATAGATATAAGGCAAATAATTTCAACAATAAAATCAGTTATAAATTAGAACTCATCCGGTGAATTACACACACATTTTTTTAAGTTTCTCAGAATTCTAAGAAGACGACGAAATTTACACTTACAACAATACAATACTTGAAACACAAAAATCCTGGGCTTAGGCCTCAACGAAAGAGCTGAAATTAAAAATATGAATGCTTTTTGTAAACATCCAAAAATTTAGAAAATCCCCTGAAAAATAGAAAAGGTTTCTGGATTTAGAAATAAATTCTAAATATACAAAACATTTCTTAAAATTAGAAAGTTTTTTTTTTAATTTTCAGAAAAATATTTCTTAACAATAGAAAACATTGTTAAAAAGTAGAAAACCTTTAAACAATTCCATTTTGCAATTAATAATATTGACTCTCGCCTGCTTATTCGAGCTTAGATGTTGTCTGCTTTGGAGGCTGTGTACCTCTGCTGCAAATTCATTCAAATTAAATGAATTAATTTCATGAACTGAACATGAATATGAGAATGAGAATATGTTAAAGTATTAGGGGTCAGAGCTACGCTTAAACATATAAAAACATTCTGGAAACTATACGGATTTCATTGTAAGTCTTAAAGTGTAAATATTTTTTTTTTTATAAAAACACAACAGACAACATCTATTTCATGAATTATAAGGTGATGAAATATTCTAAAATTCAGTTTCTGAGTGATGACAATAAGAAATATAGTAACAATAACAAATTGTCGGGCATTTATTTCTGTCAAATCTTTACTCAAGCAAACTCTGAACGTGAGTTGGTTTTACGAATATCCACGTCGAGGTGAAAATCGAAATTATTGGTTTTTTCTAACTACAAATAATATTAATAATGCTAATAAGTTAAATGCATATAATATAATAACTGACAAGGCACAAAGCACACTTTCAGACGAATTATTTATAAAAATCTACGTCTTATATATTTTTTTTAAAAACATAAACTTAACTAACAATTGGCTTAATGTTTCAAAAATTTGATTTACCAATTGACTTAACGGCCATGAACTCTAATTCTGCATACGCATATAAAAGAATATTGTTGGCTTTAACAATTTTGTGCCAGATAAGACGCTTTGCTAGGCGACATTTACGTTGATCAAGGTCATTGGTGGATAGTGAACGTAAGTAGGTTGCTTGGACAACTCTAAAAACAAAGAGTTAAGCTGCTGGCATCTACATTTCAGATCATAGTTAGAAATATTATGTTTTAAGCAAATGTTATTCATAGCTGCGAATTTTACGAATTAATAAACAAATTTTCGCTTTAAGCCAGACCTTAGCAGAAATGTTGAAATAAAATCGCATTGTATGTGTTAATATTGCAAAATCGAAATCTAAAATGCAAAATATCAATTTTTAAAACTTAAATAATTCGAGACAGTTTTCCACAAATCCAACCATGGCAATTTCACAGCATCTACATTTTATTGGATTCGGGTTAGCGGTTTGAAAGAAAGAGTCTTGCCTTAAAGTTAAGGGAGCTTTTGGAATTTAAAACTCCGGTATACATTTGTGATAAATACCATTAAAGCTTCACTGCCCATATGCGCATTTAGGCCAGGTTCGGTTTAAGCAATTATTTTAAAAATGTTTTGTTTAAAACAAATATTTGCCTTATCTGTTTCTGGTCTGGGTGTTAACTGAATATTCAACATTTATGTATTAATATTATGTACATGCAGGTGTCCTCAACTGTTTCTGCACTTGCATAGAAGCAAACTGTTTTAGAATAAAATTTGTGTGAGAACATTATGCGATCTTGTAACTTAAATTTCTTTTGCCAGTTAAGACTTATCTTTCGATCGATTACTCTTTTGGCAATTTCTGAAATAGTGGTCCGACCTACACAAAATAAATAAACTTAAGTTAATTGTTTCTAGATTGAACAAATTGTTGTAAGTGTGGTTTCAAGTACAAACAGGTTAAAAGTACCATATTAGCTAAAAAATACTTAAGTCCGCCAGTATAATTGTTTTTGTGATTACAGTATTTGTCTATCATGGGTATATAGAAAGTCTGGCATTACTATACCATCTTATTATCGAGTTATCAGAAATATTTTAATATCCCTATTAATCATACATTAACATATTTAAGTCACCAATTTGTTTGGAATAATTAGCTCTCTAGTATATATTATTGTGTTCTCTGAGCTACGAACAAGTTGTTCTCAGAACAAGTTTTTGCTTACTCAAGCTGCAAATGTTTTTGGGTTTTAGCTCACAGCTGTGAGTTGAGTGGAATGTGATGCATTTGTATAAGATACTTATAAGGCGGGGCAGTTTTGTCACGAGAATCAGTTGAATGGGCGCCGTTGGAGTAGTAAAATGCAGGATCGTATTTCAGAATCTGGTGATTCCAACTCATTGGAATATGACGAAGTCTTGGAGAAGATTGGTATGCTAACCAGTTATATCTCTTGTGTTGCATTCAAAAAATATACCCCTTCTATGGTGCAGGCTATGGCAAGACCCAGTGGATTCTATTGCTTGTGAGTGGTCTCTTAACAATCTCTTCAATAGCTGCCCAGCAATCACTGGGAATTATTGTAATCGCATCCCAATGCGAGTTTCATACAACAGAAGCCGAGAAGGGCCTCATGATGGCAGCATCTGTTGCAGGTGAGTCGTGATTTAATTTACATACAACAGCACCTGTTTACCACATTTGCATATAACAACGTTTCCGATCTACTACTTGCTCGGTATTATTTGTTTGGGGTTTAGATGTGCGGGAGGGATGGGGAGGGGCTTCTTCTGCCCATATCTGGCTACGCTTATGCTTCTTAACTTTAGTTTTGTTACGCATCAAAGAAGACATCTCAAACTACGTAATTTGTATACAAATGTTTCGGGTGATCATCAAAAGCCGTCAATCAGATTGAAAGTCTGTTTTGTGGTTTGTATTCGTAGCATGTTTTGCACAGCTATCAATTCTAAGGCACTTCATGAATCATTGAGCTGAGCTTAAGAAATCACACTCAGAATAAAACCCCCGAGATGTACTAGAATATCAGCATATCATTCATTTGGCGCCAAATGCAGTTCGACTTCTTATCAATAAATTATCTATCTAAAAGCAATTCTTAATAAAAAACATTACAATTTTAATATTTATCACATATCAAATGACACTCGTTAGATATTTTACAAAAAACATTTAAATAAATCGTTTGAGATTTCTACAGCGATTCGTACCCGAGACCCCTGGCGTTCGCGAGCAGACTGACTCTCCTCTGAGCTATGCGCCATTAAAAACAACTAGCTTTTAACATATAAGTTGTGAGAACAAGATTCCTAATTTCATAATCTGCGAAAGAATGTTTTGCCAAAAGTTAAGACTTCGAAACATATTTTAAATTTACAGTCATATTTTTATACTGTGTGAATTCAATCAGAGCAAGAAAGAGTGCTGTAGTCGAGTGATCTCGACAACGATTTACCCTGAACCCAGTTATTAAATACATATATTCTATTTTAATTGGAAAAATTCTCTTTAAAAAGTTTTGCGCCGAAATTTGAGCAGGTCTGTCTGCAAGTGCGCTCTGCCGACAAACACGTGCATATTCATACATACATACATACATATATACGCACACGCAATCGTAGTTAACGGGGCTCTGCAGAATACACACAAGAACAAATCTATGCCGTCTCTTTCTCACATATGCGCTCGCATATTTATGCATACAAAAAATGCTTGCAGCTGATGATGGAAATGAGATCAATATGATCAAATATTTTCGACTCTAACTTGGGTGTTTCTTTTCATATCTTGATGCAATTTAGGCAGTTGATCAATAATATGCATATGCATATTATATTTTAATTATATATTAATTAGATTCTGCCTTAAAAATTGTAGCATGTATTGCTGTCGGAAATTTAAATGTATCGATATTCGATAAGCTGAGGCAGTTATCAATAAAATAAGTCAAACTTGATCTGCGCCGGGTATATAAGAACCTAAAATCCAAATTTGAAGTCTGTAGCTCTTATAGTCTCTGAGATCTGAGATAGACGGACATGGCTATATCGACCCGGCTGTTGACCATGATCAATAATATATGTATGTAATTTATGGGGTCGGAGATGCTTCCTTCTGCCTGTTACATAGCCTTGCACAAACCCGTTATACCCTTTTTACACATTTTCAATGGTTCAGGGTATAAAATAATAATAATGAGCAACTATTAAATGGTCATTGTAATAAATTGTAAACAAGTTAATTTTGCATTGTTAAAGGTATCTGCATATCAAACTATATATGGGGATATATCAGCGACGTCATCGGCCGACGAACAGTTTTACTTTGGGGAGCATTTATTTCGAGCGGTCTTCTGATTATTCTCATGTTCGTTACAAGTGTTTGGTTATTTAACGTTATCAACTTCCTCTGCGGCATCAGGTAAGTCACTCCTATGTTGAAATATATATTATACCATTTGCACTTACGAATTTAAGGAATCTTATTACTCAGATTGTACAAGATTAACATTTAGACCACTCAATTTTGTTATTATTTTTTTGGAAAGACATTCTAGTTTTGGCTTCTTTCATTGTATAATTTCTCATTGATTCTCATATAGAGACCGATCCGGCAGTGCGCTGAGATTTAATCATGCATAAATACAAATATGTATGGATAAGCAAACTGATGATTTCAATCTTGGAATTTTGTGGTGATGCTTCACACATAAAAATTGAGAAAACTTTGACTTGTATAATTACCTTTCTGCGGTTGAGTGAGCAAAACTTAAATAACTATTTATTTATAAGCTGGGTTCAAAGTCGCAGGTTTGCTTATCTAAAACATGTGTCCATTGTCTGTTAAAAATATTTGTTAGCTTTCAATTGAAGAGTAGGTGGTGCCCACATTGTGGATAGTGTGCTTGAAGCTTTTAAGAAATCTACATTCTGAAGATTTTTTTTTAGATACAAATTTTTTAAATGCAAAGTTTCTGCTTCGACTATCAATATGCAAATACATATAATTTATTTGACAACTTTTGTTTTTCAATTCATTGAAATGTATTTTCATCAATTAAAATGTTAATGAGTCTAGTTTCTGAATGTGCTGTGCAAAATGTTTATTGTAAAATTCGATTCTAGGCATTTAGTTGTATATACTGTATACAACTTAAACTTATAAAACTTTCATAATTATGAATTTTCATGCACAACTTTCTGCCTCCCTGTTTTCATTAACCTTTGACTTCCAAAACTTTTATTAGTCCGACAACTCGATATATGTACGTAGAAGTAGAATAGATTGAATAACTTTTTAATTAAACTAGTGAAATAAATTTGCATAAATGAAACTTCCCCAGCCATAATTAAAAATTAGATAAATATAAAAATATTACTGACAACCTTTTACATCGATTCACGGCCACACCCACAGTCGCATCATATAAGTAAGCCTATAAAATATATAAATATGTCAATGTAAATTATTCTCTCATAGTCTTGGTGCTGTGTCAGCTGGACTTTATCCGTATTTGAGTGAATTCAATATACCTCGGCACCGAGCAGTTACGATCAACTATTCCACGATGTTTGTCAGTGTGACCGCAATTTATGTCCCAGGTAATTTAAACACTGCAATCTATAGTATTAAGACCAATGGAGCAGATGCAAATAAAAGTTCATCTGTAGGTAATTCTTAAATTTAGTTCCGAATATTAATGATTAAGTTACTATTCGAAGCGCTTTTGCGCCTAAAATTAACAGCAGCTCGATTAAGTTAATGGCTTTAAACTTTGCGTCAATTTTTGTAGGTATATTAATAGTAGCCCTTTTTAAGGACCGATAAAAAAAATTGTAGAGCCATGCCAAACATGCTCAAAGCCAATATTTCGGAAAGTGTAAATCGATAGAACCGCATATTTACCACAATTATATAGTCACCAAACGGGAAAGGTAGCTTGCTGGCAACCTCCTTTAAAAATCGGAAAATAGAGTTTTAAACAACGCCCACATCCGCCGCCCCCAAGGAACTTCGACCCTATAAATCTGAAATGCAATTCTTCCACAATTTAGTAACTCCTTCGACGATCGTTATTCCTTGGGTACATCCCCCCAATTCTGAGGCACCTGTTATCAGATGGAATTACTTATTGGTATTAGAGTATTTCTTAAAATAGAATATGATATTTATCAATTTGCAAAAATAATCTTCGTATGTAGTCGAATGTAATAATAGAGATCGGCACATTAAATAAACAGATAGATCCACAGATAGACTTCGAATTGCTCTGTATAAAAATATTATTATTACGATTATTATAAACATTGGCAAATAATTGAAACTGAATTTATTTATTTGCAGCAACTGCTTGGGCGATATTATCTTCAGACTGGTCAATCCATGTAGTTGGCGAATTTGTTTTCCGACCATGGAGATTGATAATGCTAGCGTCTCTTTTACCGGGTCTTATTGGAGGAATAATCCTTATATATTATCCCGAAAGCCCGAAACTTCTGCTCTCCCAAAATAAAGAAAGTCAGGCACTAAGCGCTGTGGATTGGATTAGTAAATTTAATCGAGGTCTTTCAGTAACTCATGTGCTCAAAAATACTGAATTTTCGCTGAAACCTGAAGTTCAAGCCGGAGAAAACGTGTTGGCAAACCAGAAGGGTTGTGGCATGGTAACAAACATCGCACGTGCCACAATTCCATTATTTCATAAGCCGCATGGCTTCAATTTCATATTGTGCAACGTGGCTGTGCTTTGTTTGTTTTTCAGGTAAGATTATAAATTGGTCATTTATGTAAGAACATTAAGTCTTTATAACTTCAACGCTTCTCAATCCGTCAATCGCAACTGCAGCACCCACATATGCTATCATCTCTTTCTTACTTTCAATCCAGACAACAGAGCCACACTCGACTTCAGCCTCGGCTGTCGTCACACTCTATTTTCTTGCGTTTTGCAATACTGAACAAATTAACCGTTCAAATTATCACATCTGTATTCGCATAGCTCATATTTTTTTAGTATTATTTATTTATTTGTATTTATACAGTGCATGTTAATATTGAAACATATATTTATTTGAATATTATTTTTTAGCTCAAATGGTATGCAGTTATGGTTCCCTGAAATTGTAAATCGATCATCGAGCGCTGAAAACACTAATTCAACAGTTTGTCAAATATTGGAAAGCTCTTACGGTAAAGAAGCTCAAAATGTAGCATTAAATAACACTGCGGTAAGTTGAAGGAAATACTATATCGAAAAAATGATCTTAATAAAATATTTTTTCTTTTAGGTGTGTTCCGATGAGATTTCAACTAGAACCTACATTGATAATATGATTGTTGGAGCTTCATTTTTATTGGGATTCGCCATACAAGGCGCTATTTTGAATCCTCTGGGTCGAAAGAACGTTCTGTTCGCTGCACTAGTATTCTCGATTTTAAGCGGAGTCTTACTACACGTTGTTTCGAACTCCACAGTGGTGCTAATACTATTTTGTCTTTACATTCTGTTGCCTGGACTATCGATTTCCATTATGATAGGAGCGATTGTGGATCTAATGCCAACACATTTAAGGTACGAAACAATTATCTGCATCTTATTTAAAGCAATTAGCTGCATAGCTATTAGCTGCTTATATTATATATATATTTATATATATTTTTTTTATACTATGTTTTGCCAATGCCTCAGAACATTTAAGATTTGAACTAACAATCGATGTTTATCGATACCGATGCGTATGTCCTCGTACCCATTTGTATATATAATATTGATACAAGTATAACAAGTATGGAAAATCTATATCTGATTTTAGGGGAAAAGCAACAAGTTTGGTCATGTCACTGGGACGATTTGGTATTATTGCATCAGCTAACTTAATTGGAATAACATTACTACCGTTTTGCAACTTAACGATTGCTTTCTTTACAATTGTTCTTGTTGGTAAGTATTACCAAACGCATATCTTTAAAAGGCGGCACGGCACTTACACGACACGTTGCGTACAGCTGGGAGTTTTCTTGTATATTAAAATGGTTTATTATCCAAGATAGTATTACCAAAATTATTAGCAACAGGTGTATAAAGTTCAAAAATGTTTGATCACATCAATATAATATTGCATTATCCACCAGCAAGACATTTTTTGCTGGTATATGCTTATAAATCTAATATTATATACAAGTCTCTTTTTCGATTAGTTATTAACGATGTACAATGCAATTTACAATACTGTCTATATTATCCTCACTGCGCTAAGCGATCCTTTTATACTGTTTCTGCTGAGCGACTGTCCAACGAGTACTTTCTCGGCAACGCTAATCGATCTGCTTGCCATGAAATCCAGCGTAGAGCTGCCATCCTTTTCCATATTAAATAATCTGAATGACTTAAAAAATTGTTATTACTCAGATGGCGGTTTTACGAAAAGTATTAAGCTTGATAATAAATTATTTACACGATTTTGCTATAAACTTCCTATCGCTACGTCACGTAAGTGTCGCCATTTTAAAAGCTTATATTAGTTCTATTTTTATATTTTATTTATGTTAATATATTTTTTATTTATTTTTTAGTATGTCTGATAATTGTTTATCGTCTGCCAATAAGAAATTCATAATGAAGCATTTTTAAATTTTAAATAATTGTACACTTGTAAATAAATGAAATAAAATTTTAATACTTACTACACAAAGTTGATTTTAATAGCTTTTTCTCTAAGAAAGGAAGTTAGCAAGGCCCCTTGTTATTCACATTGTCCATGAATGAACTTTTCTGTGTGATAAATCAATTCAACACTTTTCCCGTCGGATCTTTCTGCTCTTAGGTTACAAACTGATCTAGACAGTTTTTAAGCCTGGATTCCAGAAAATGTATTAAATGTTAATTGTTGCAAATGTAGTTAATGTTTTTTTTTATCGACGAATGCTCTTTTTGTATAATTTTGTATATCATAAAGTTAAATTCAAAATTGAATGGGTATCCTGGGATTCATCAAGCACTTGTCCCTATGTTAATAATCATTTTTAAATTCCTCTTGTTGGTCACAGTTTTGAATGTACGAGTAGATATGGACTTAATCTATATAAAAACAATTTCAGAAATCTGGGATCTTAGCTGTAATAATAATATTAGCTTACTGTAGTAAACTTTTAATATCACATCTTTGTTCTTCTTGCATAAACTAATAAGTGGTGATATTAATTTTTTTAAATCAATCAGCAAACTATTTTTACAGTTCCGATTAAGAGTAATGGGATTTTCTACCTATTTATCTTCAAACTTGTAATACGAACTGTGTAACTATCGATAAACATTTTATTTTGGAAGAGATCAGGTGATTATCCAACAGGCTATAATAAAAAATAATAAAAATGAATGAAAAATGTATGGTTGATAACGTATGATGATTTTATATCGAAGTTAAAATTTTGCACATTTTGTACACATCGATAACAATTAGAATTGCTATAAAAACAATAAATCGAGTCTAAGCCGTTTTTGTTTTTTACCATATTTGTTAAATGATCTATAAACAAAATTATATTGTACTTCGCATGCTATAAAAAATTAAAAGCATTCTAAAGAGAAATATTGTGAAAATTTCCGCTCTTTAGCTCTAATGGCAGTCCGTAAAGAATAACTCCTTTAAGTTAGCATTGAAAAAAACTACAAAATGAGAATCGTAATCATATTTATATATTTCTTAAATATATAAAAGATTTGAATCATATTTCTATTATGTTAATCTGATAGGAAGTGTCATTCAGCTAGTAGTGTTAGTTTTCACAAAAGCTTTGGCAATTATACTGCTATAAAATTATATTAAAAACAACTACATTGTTCTTATGGCAAATAGACACAGTTAAAATTTTAACAAATTGAACTGTTTACCATCATGTTTTTTGAATTCGCAAAAAATAAAAAGGTTTCTAATTTCAATGAACATTAAATATAGATGTCGTCAGCAAAAATGATCATTGGCGTAATTCCTTATTCTTCGTCGTCTTCCGCATCTTCAGATTCTTCTACAACACTATCTCCGGCAGTGTTGTCCAACTGGCCTGAAACATCTTCGATATTTGAACTTAATTCTATGGTCGGTTCCTGTTGATGATCTTCCACAGGAGTGGATGGCTCATCAATTATGGGCTCAGCAACATCTCTACTTTCCTTTTGAATCGACTGCAGCTCTTGAGCAGCAATTTCCGCCTCCTGGCGGGCGATTTCGGCCAATTCAGCTGCTTGGCGTGCAAGATCGCCCTCACGTTCCTCTTCGGCCTGCTTCTCGATTTCCTCCAGGCGACTCAACTCCTGCTCCCGCAAACGCTGCTCCTCTTCTAGGCGGGCCTCCTCAGCCAAGCGTTCCTCTTCGGCTTTTTGTGCAGCAGCCTCTTCCGCTGCCTTTTGAGCAGCCTCTTCAGCCAAACGGGCCTCCTCCTCAGCTTGTCGGGCGGCAGCTTCTTCGGCAGCCTTCGCTTCTGCTGCAGCTCTGGCTTCTTCTTCTGCCAATTTTTGTGCTGCTTCCTCGGCAGCACGGGCCTCTTCAGCTAAACGTTCCTCTTCGGCTTTTTTAGCGGCAGCTGCTGCTTCTGCTTCTGCTGCGGCTGCGGCTGCGGCTTGTGCTTCTTCTTCGGCGGCTCTTTGAGCTGCCTCTTCGGCTAAACGGGCCTTTTCCGCAGCAGCAGCTTGCTTGGCTGCCTCAGCCAAACGAGCCTGTTCTTCAGCCTTTTTTTCAGCCTCCTCCCGTTGTTTCTTCTCCTTGAGAGCACTGTAAAAATATTATTCCTTTTATTGCTATTATTATTATTAATTTCGAAGTGGTGTACATCTCTTTGCGACGCTTCGCTTCATCGGCCAACTGAGCTTGTTTCTTCTCCACTTCAAGATCATCTTCGTTGACGGTCATCAGGCGTTCCTGGCGTAGACGTTGCTTCTCCTTGGACTCCAGATCGACAGCATCTTCAAGTGGCCTGGGAGAAGAGAATTTTCTCGTTGGGCGATTCGGATCCAATTCGGCATCTGAAATCCAAAGCCCGTTATAGATAATGTTAGGAATAACTTTTGTTTTTAGTAATTATGATATCACACTTATCGAAATTAATATAATTAGGTAGTTTAATGTAAATAAGTCGTGTATATCGGTGACTGTATTCAAATATACACATTATTGCTATATAATGACTTACCATTGGTGATTGCGGAGGTAATTTCATATACATCAATAATGCAGACTTGCAGATTTGAAGACTCCAATAATAGAGTAATTGTATTTCAATTAATGAGTATTAGTAACTGGTTTCTAGTTGCTTAAGTGTTATCAAAGATATATATGACCGTATGTATGTTTATGTCAATTGTTAGGAAAAAAAACTAAGGAAAAGTATAAGAATGAAATTCGAGTGCTCGTAACTAAACTTGCACATACATATATAAATAAATATATATAAATATGTTTATATATATAAGATTATGTATATGTATGTGGTACATGTATTATTTGTTTTTCTTGTGTTTTCGTGCTCTCATATTTCAAATTTGTTATTTGTAAGTGCGTAAAATTGTAGTTATGAAGAATTTATAATATCCGAGTCGATCCAGCTTCGTATTATTTTCATAGTCGACCCAGTTATGAATGTATATATGTATATTGATTTATCCACATCAAGTCATACAAAAACTAGACCTACACATTTAGTGTATACGTAGATTAAGTGTATTTTAAAATTGTCCGCAAAAGCTAACCGTGAATAAAAATTACAAATTTAAAAAAATATATATATATGGGCTGAAGTTTTTTCAGAAACTATATCTTCATCAAGGAAAGTAAGTTGTGCAATTTCTCATTTTACATTCATATATATGATTTATAAAACAACATGCACATGTGTATGTGAATGCATGGATGAGTGCGATTACGTGTTTGGTAAGAGCATTGATGCCAAATAAACTGGTATGAAATAGAGATGTATGTACATAATAAATATTTATAGAAATGACGAAAAAAGTGTGATCGATCGATTAAGAAGTCAACACTTGTCAAATTTATTGTCATATTTTTAGTTAATACTAAAATTTACCCATTGCGTTTCCGGCTGCTAATCAAAAAATATAGGTCAAGGTCACTAAAATTTTATGTATTTTAAGTATAAATTTAAACATATACATTTTTATATTTGCATATAAGTTCGCTGCGAAATGTAGACAAAAAATAAACCCTTTTTTTTAAGGGTGGGCTTGTTTATTATTTGCTGAGCTGTTTTTATAATATGTTTGAAACTAACTTCTATTTTTGTATTGTTGTTTCAATTAGGTGTTTATATAAATCAGCGATATTGTCAGTTTAGTTTAACATGTGGGGCCATATTTATCATGTGCAGCATCTCCAATTTGAACCTTCTGTTGAAACTCTGCTCTACTTCTAAAATGTTCACTGCTGCGAAATCTCTTTTAATATCCGATTTTTGTCCACTATTTAATTTCGATTTTATCGCCACAGCATATACTTTATTTTATTGATATTTTAATGGTGTCTATGGAGGAGTCTATGGGCGATAACAATAGAGTCTTTGTTGTAACAATTCAATCTGGCCAGTTTGTTCGAGAAGTTTCGAATATATATTATTGATTTGAGCATTTTTAATGGTTTGTCTTCTCTTTAGTCGAGCACATATTGCGATTTGGAAAATATTTATTATTTCTTGGAGTATTGTATTGATGAAAGAAGTGATTAATCGTGTATTTTAAATAAGTCCATGCATTTTTACTAGAAAATAACTAGTTCTAACACACCTAAATAATTATAGAAGTAAAGAATGCTTTTCTTCCCAAAGAAATGGGAAAATATGAGTTTTCTCCATTGTCATCACAATTTCTTGGGCAACCGTGTTCAGAACAACACAAATCTGTACAAAGCACACGTACATGAAAAAGTTGAAAAAGTTGAGCTGAAAATAACTTTTATATAGTCACTTGCTCTCCCATCGCTAATTAAACACATTGTTTTGCAATTAGGTATACATTTTAAGATCTGTGCTTAAATGAGAACATACGTATGTACATAAGTACATATATTTATATAAAATGGTATCATTATACATGGCATTCATTATCAAATACAATACACAGTTATAAATATACACATATTCAAACAGACATATGTGGCAGTTTTTTTTTAATATATATAAATCAATAAATAACGTACATTTCCGTAAATGCCCAACAATATTTAATTAATAATAATAATTATACAAATTGAGGACTAGGGTAATAAACAGATGTAATTCAAATAATATACATATTAAAAAGGAATATAAGTCGCTAAAGTTGTTGGTAAGTATTTGAAAAAATTAGTATTTAAAACGATTCGTCAGAGATTGATATTTTTTTTTTTATTAGTTTGTGTCAGTGATAAAAGTTAATATGGGCTTGCACATTAGTCTAAATGTGAAAGCGACTGAGTTTAGTGATATCGTTTGTTTATTTTTAAGATATCGTTTTTATTTGACAATAGGCAAACATAATGAATTTTCTTTTTATTTTATTTATTCAAAAATTATAAAGTGTGTATGTCCATATTATAAAGTCAGGCATATTATCATTTAGGCCTCAACTTCAACAGCTTCAACTGGAAAGAGTCAATCAATCATAAAACATATTAAGTTAGTAAGATACAAAGAACAAAGCTAATAAGGATGCGAAAGTTCAATGCATTAGTCACAAGTATTTGAATTTAATTTGCTCCTACATATATATTTATTTATTTACTTTTGATCCTATGTAAAATGTATATGAAACCACGTACAATTTTTGTATTTTTTTTTTTAATTATATTCTTGAAATATGAGAAAATTAATGGAAAACACTTTTTAAATGTACTACTCAATTAATTAATTGAAAGTCCCCAATAAATGATTAAGTGAAACGAGCATGAGTGAAAGGCTAAGTCGAGGTATATACAGGTAGCGTTTACAAGCGTATGAAAATACCGATCAATGAATCAATCAATCAATCAATCGTTTATAACGATACTTACCTTGTTCATGTCGAACACTCTTTTTCTCATTCTCCCAGGTCGGATGTCTAAGGTACCAGGACAAAAGGTTAATATCTGTTCGAACTTTGTCCGAATCGTACATGGGGCTTCTAATATTATAAGCCTTATCACCACATATCCTTACAGAGGCAAGATGACTTTTACCTTATCATTTAATATTTAAAAAACAGCATTAAATACCAATCTGAACGACAACGCAGGTTGCAACTTAATACCTTAACACTAATTTTATATTTACAATCGTAATCCAAATGTATTAGAGGCAACATATCAGCAAATATCTCAAATTACTCACCAACATACTTTACAGCTGGTCTTGGGTAGTGAGAAATATTGTGAACTTCCTTTGCAATGTGTCGCACCGGATTTGTAACACGTGCCACATAAGCATCAAGGGCTAATTGTGATGTAGGTCCATAGGAGTAGCTAAAAACAAAATTACATTACTTGCTATCCAACACCAGCACAGTTTTGCTAATATTTATTTAAAACCCGTCTTAACCTTTCACCAGTATTTATTCCCTTGTTATTTATAGAAATATGTATTTGTCTTATTTGATATTCAACTTTTTATCTCAGACAATGTTTCCTCCAACTACGAGTATATCACATTAAACATGTTTAGAAAATCAATAAAATAAAACAGACTTTACTCCAATTATAATATAAAGCTACCTGTACAATAAACATAAGTCCCTAAATACCTAAATCAAACGACGCTATAGATTATCAAACTTACGATTTTAATTTTTGAGCATACAAAAATTAATAAATAAAAAAAACCCATTCGCAATAGTCAAGCTTATACAATAAAATATTTAAACATGGGAAAAAATATTCCTTTTAAGAGGGCGGAGAAGGTGGTGGTTGTGGACGTGCCTCGATATTTAATGAAAGTTATCAGTAACCTACTATTCAAACTGTGAGATATAGATTATACGAATCTAACCTCCATAAGTAATAGGTGCAGCTCTAAAATGTATAATATTAATTTAACATCATGAACACTTTTCATAGACGCAACGATGTTCAGATTAAATTTAATGAAATAAAGCCGAAAAGCCTGCTACTCCCTTGTTAAGGGATACGGGAAACTAAATATATTTTACTTCCTACTGACTGCTCGCATTCTGCTCTTTATAAATTGATTTAAATATTTTGCTTATTATTATGTATAGAGTGTCGTTAACTTACCCAGTCACAGGGAAAGGTGTGCAGCTTCGTGCACGGCGTACGACTGGAGTGTGCAGATCGCGAATCAAGGATTGGGCCCGATTGCGAATGCGACCCGTTTCCTCAGTGAAGGTCTAAACATTTTTTTTAGTGATTTAAGAAAAGAGTACTTTTCAAAATAGTGTTATCGCTGATGCTCTTATGCCGATTTGAACGAATCTGCATTAGCCAAAAGTTAGATATTGAACGGCCACAACTTACGGTAAAGGGTTCAGTATTGAGGTAATTAGTTAAGGCCCGTGCGCCATATCCAGGAGGGAGTCTCTTCAAGTATGAGGGAACTGCACGAACCGGAGATGTAGTGATCCTTAATTGCGATGGCGATGCCGAGCGGGCATAGACGCGTGTAATAGTTGTGGGATTGTAGTAATACGACGGTGTGTATGTCGTATACGAGGTGGGGATATAGGACGAAGTGTAATAGGTCGATGGCAAATAGGTCGATGGACTATACGAACTGTATGTCGTTGGCGAAGTGTATGAGTAGGAGGTTGTTCTCTCCGGCGATGAAATAACACGCGTTGTCGTGCGCACAACACGCACAGGCGATGGAGAGTGGACAATGCGCGAATAGACGCGGCTGGGAGAGGTAACAACCCGAACAGGCGATGTTATAACACGTGTTCCACTGACGATACGTCTTGGGATTGAATAACTCGAGTAGATGGGATAGCTCGTTTTGTATACCTATTATTATATTTGTGCAAGTTTCGTAAGTTAGTTTCATATAACACAAACACAAAATATGTAGAATGCAAGTAGAAATGCGTGTGAAGAAACCTATTTTATGGTAATGAATTATGAATTCCTACCGCAAGTAAATAAATAAAATAACTAACAATTTTTATGCAGAGCTGCTTTTCGCGATAGTTTCGGCAAGACCTTGGTGTAACTATAAAAGGCGGTGAAATGGTGATTGTGCCTCTCATACTTTTTTACAGATGTTTGCCTATATTTATTTTATTTGCATATTTGCAATTAAATTATTTTTATTTGTGCAATTATTATATATTATTATTATTAATATTTTATTTATTTATTTTAATTTATGTTTATCTCATTGATTCAATGATTTACACTCCCGCCAAGTGCTGTCAGTCAGACAAAATAATACAAAGCATGGGCCATCTCTATCGCACTCTCATTTTCTTAAGGCTGGCATATATATATATATATGTATGTATGTTTGAACGATGAATCATGGTCAAGAATGCCTGCCACTTGAATGCAAATACTCTCAATATTCTTTATCCTTCGTTCTATCGCATTTTATCAATGGACTCTCGCTCCCAGAAGGAGCTCTCAGCAAGGACGAAACACTGCAGAATTAGGTAACGAAACCTTATCAATTCAGAACATTTTTACGGCTATATGACACTTATTTATGTATTACGTTTACCTTTGATATTACTCTGCGACATAAGCAGTTGTGGAAAAAAATATAATAGCATCACGAGGACACTTCGCTTTACGAATGAAAAAATACAACATGAGTATTGCAATTTTGGCAAATGTTAATTTGTAATATATTGTTTAGTATTCCCCCTATAAATTAAAGTTATTAGCGCTCCTGGAGTTCTATTCAATATATATAATATTCTTTTTTCTTTCTTTTTATAATCGAAAAATTCATATTACGACTTACGCACTTTATAGGAATCGTTTATTTGTATCTAACTTGCATAGTTTTAAGTGCACATTTTAAAAATGTTATTATTTTTTCGATCATTTTCTTCATTTCACATAAAATTTAATTTTTTTTGTTAGTTTTAGTTATATTTAATTAAGTTGAAAATGTTGAATAAACTAAACTGATGGTTTATTTCTTTCTCGCTTTTTGTTAAGAGTCTTCTTTCACTTCAAAAATCGTAAATATAAGTTGGTTAAACTTCAAACGATTTAAAAAAAGACACCTTCAAACAAATTTCTTGTGAGAGTGTTACTTTTATTTTATTTTTTTTAGAACTCTACATAAGCTTATTAAATATTCATATATATTCAATTCTCTATGAGCCACTCTTTCTATATGATATTTGCTACTAATCTTTCGCTACACAAATTAAAATAAAAGCACGTCAAAAAAATTAAACAAAAGTTTTCTTACTTGAAAATAAAAACGTAATTTACTATGTTCATAGAATTTTAAATTTAAATTGAACATTTATTTATTTAAAAAAAAACATGTATCTCTGCTTGAAGTGTCTTTTCTCCGATTTTTGTAAATAGAAACATATTTATGGTATAAAAGTACTAACCACGTATGATTCCAGATGATGAAGTGTGGTTGAAGTGTGACCAGGAAAATTTCAAAATCATAAAAGAGATGATGGATGACAAGCAACACATGAGCAACAAAAATAATAAATGCGAATACTTACACGAGCCACATTATGAGAAGACGGATACTGTAAGAGAATTATACAACATTGATTTTAATTTATGTGTGTTTTATGAAAAACAAAAAAAAAAAACTCGTTTCGTTGATGTCTAACTAAAACTTTTATATTTTGATAACTTTTTGGTGAGTTTTTGCAGTCACCCCAACTATTTGATTCAATTGAATTTGTTGTCACAGCATAGATCGATCAGATTATATGAATATCGTATTTTAAGTGGAATTATCAGAATTAAATGATGCAGCATACATATATATATATTTGTACATATGAAACTAATGGTAGAATTTTTGGTGATTGCGTTTTTATTTTATTGTATCACAAATACTTTTAAACTAATAATGATTTATGGAGAGTAAATACATCAGATAGATTTTGCTTATCAACATCTATTATCTATTTAACAATCAAATTAGTTATTAGTCATGTTAGTCAACTCGCAAATTTACACAATTCGGGTGATAGACAATATCAATGTCAATATCAAAAAACTTCATACATACATATAAGTGTATAAGTATGTGGTTGGTTAGATGTTGTTTCTAGTTGCGATTAACAATTATAAAACAATTTAGGCGGAGTGATTAGTGAAATTATTATTTGAGCCATATATAAACCACTTATGCGATTGCTTTTGTCTAAATCATTTGCGCTTAGACATGGTATGAGAAGTGGCGGTATCTGGTGCCACCGGGCAAATTTCCAGAGGTGGTCGACGAGTAGCTGTAGCCACCGGGTCCAGCGCCAGTGGTGCTGGTTCTCTCAGTGCTATAATTGTAGGCACCACCTGGGCCGTTACGCGATGTATTCTCAACAGTGGACGTATATGTGGATCGTTCCGGCCTGGCATAAGGGTTGTTCGAATCGTAACTGCTCTTCTCAACACTGGACTTTGAGGTGTACGAATAGTCCGAGGAGGCGCGACTGCGATGAGAGCCAGGTCTGTCCATGCACAGGTCTAAGCGTGGAGTCTATAAATTCCGATTTATGCATTTGGGGTGAGAATTGTAAAGGAAAATAGGCGATCAGCATAAAAATGTTATGCAACTAGCAACTATATACAAAAAACCAGCTTGCTGTTCCACTAAAGATTTCCATTCAAAATATCCATCCTTATATTTTTTTTTGACCTGAATGCTCTCGCAAATAGATTTTAATGCAAATAACCCCAAGAAAATGGTTTTTAAAATGTAAATGGGGGCACCCCTTAATTAACTCTATTTACGTTTACTCAGCCCAACTTGAGGAAAAAGACTATAATATAATGAGAATATGACAATTTATCGAAATATTTTGTGCACAAGAAATTAATAAGAAACGTTTTCGGGTTTCTAATGGAAATTGAAACAGGTTCGAATACTATTAAACAATTTAATTCGTTTCGTAATTTGGCTCTGTGTGAAACATGTATAAAAAAAAATAAACAATACAAAATATCTCATATAGCATAGATTATGACATATTATAGGCAAAATATTAGATACAAAAAACGAGTAGAATGTCAGATCGTATATAATGTGGTATGGTAAACTTTTGAACATTTTGTACAAGTATGTATAGCCAGGTGTGTGTTTAATGATTCGTAACTGTAATTTCCAAGATATTCGAGTCAATTTCGTTTTAGTTGGGTTCGCAACTGGTTCGATAATGTAATTTCGTGAAGGATCGGAGTTCGTCTCTCTCCCTGTCTCTCTTTCTATTGGGGTTAGTAAGAGTACTTTGTGACCATGGCACCCGACTTTTCATTGCGATAGGTCTCTCGGCGCACCGGCAGACTCTCGGATGCGGCACGATGGACGCGGGGCAGCTGGCAATCGAGGGAGTCGCGCGAGGTGCGGGCAGCGGTATTGCCACCGGCCTCCACAGTATCGATGTGCTGGCGGACCATGCTTAGGATGCGCGATCGATTCTTGTCCCGAGTGGACACATATGGCTCAATGGGCTCATAGGCGATCTTATAGTTCGGTTTGATAGCGGCTCGATTAATTGGATCGAGTATTGATCGCTTGCGCTGCTCATAGTCCGATCGACGCACTCCGAATGCGGTCACCGGATCGGAGATGAGTGATGGTCTTGGCACATAAGGAACTTTCTCCCAGTCAATTGGTGGTCTCTTTGTTCTCTGCAATGCCCAGAATGTCACATAGGTGGGTTTTAAATTTTGAAAAGCCAAGTTTACTCTGTTAGATTTTGCAGAACGGCGTGCGGTTCAACGGCTGGGATACCCAAAAATCATCGGTGCATTTGGTTTTGGCATTTTTACAAGTGTCCATGGCATTTAACGTATGTACATCAATCTATATATTGTTGTTTCTTACATGCAAGTATTCACAGCACGAGGATGGAGAGTTAACAAGCCAGGTATTTATTTATTTATATTTATATACATATACATATATATTTACATAGGTGATCCGTTGTTGGTTGTTACATTAAATGTACTATTTACAGTGAGTTCATAGAGGTCCGACTGTACACATTAGCATGTAGTATATGGTGTTGAGTGAATGGTTATATGAATATTTATTTGCACAGTTTAGTTAAAAGTGTATTTTTAATTTTTATGTTAATTCAATACTTAATATTTATTAATTGGTCAGAACAAGTAAGTTCAACATCATCACTATGCGATACAGAATGGATTTTATTTCTGTATCCGAGCACGGCTAACAAGCTAGAAAGTTAAATCCCACGATATTTGTGCAAAATGGATTTTGAGAGCCATTCGAAAATTTATAAATTTAACAATCTATTCTATCTGTTTATTATATTTTAGCGCATTTTTCGAAAAATCTCAACAAAAAAATCTTGCTTTGAATGTATTTTGGAAATTGTAAAGGTATTTTTAGATCAGCCATTAGACGAAATACGCAAACAGCTTATATTACACATATGTGTGTGTATGTATATGTACTTTCATTTGTACATGTATGTGGAATACGTGGAAAAAACGAGAAATAATGAGGGAAAATATATTTTAAAAATAATCACAATAAACTGAAATATTAAAACGGACATTGATCATGAAGTCCAGTTAAAAATATATGTATGTACATATCTGTTTACAAAATAAATATTCGTTCGAGTGTACAGACAACTTACATATGTGTACATACATACGTAAATACATACATACATACATATGAATATACATGTATAAAAACTCTATTTTTGGAATTTGAGAGCAAAAAAGCTTTTTGCTTTTCGGTTTGCCAATAATGTTGGCCGGATCTCATAGATGAGAAAGCGTACAAATTTCAGAAATTATAACCACAGAGAAAATGCTCATAACCTTGGAATATTTTCGCAGCTATCGCATCAAGGCAACGCGTATAATTAAGAGAAAACACTCAAAAACAATCTGATTTTGCCGATCTTACAGCTACTGGCATATATATCTCAAAGAGATATAGAGATACATATCTACATATATTGTTAGGCACACACACAAAAATACAAGCTGTGTGTGTGTACACCTCGTACTTGTTTATAGTCAGTGAGTGGGCCGGATGTTAGTCTACATACACACATATACGCTTGAAAACAGCGAAAAACAACTATAATATTGAATAATTAGTAGGCATAAGGAGAAAAAACGTCAAGAAAAACTGACATAAGACTAGCACATAAATCCATACATATTTGTAAACTGCACACAATAATCGCAAAAATATTATTAAACTTTATACGCATACGCATCTGATCTACTTATTATGCATAATTATAATAGGGTCACAACAAATTTATTAAATTCCAAAATTCAAATATTAATCAATATGTATGTACTTATGCACAAATTAAAGCATGCACATCAGCTTGTATATGTATAAGCAAATTTTTTTTGGATATATTCTTTTTTCAATTAAACATTTTTTTTTCAAATACTGATACGATATTCATATGTGAGACATTCATTTTCACTAAAATTTAAGTTACTTCTGCGCTCAAACGTGTTTCAATTTCTTAAACTGTTTGCACCTTTAGAAAATGATATTGATATTATGGAATACAGCAAGTTGGGTACAAGCGCTTAAACAAAAAGTACACAGGATGTAAACAACGTTCTCAATGGAATCCTTTTCATAAAATGTCAAACTTATCTGCCGCGTGGATCGGTCTACATATTATTATGCAAATTTGCATTCAGAAATTGAATTTTCTACGCGCAGATTAATTTCACAGATTTTATAAATCGAAAACCACACACATTTCTTATAATTGTAACTTATTCGTGGCGTTGCTCAGAAATTGCAAAACTTACCGTCACGGCGTACGATGTAGTCACCGGTCTGGAGCTGTAAGTTCTACGGGTTGTAAATCCACTTTCGTAAACCATTTTGAGTTTTTTTTTTTTTAATTCGATGAAAATTAAATCACTTATTCGTTATTATCGATTTGGCTTCCTCGAATTTTGTGTTCTACACTTGACGCCCGTTCGAATTGTTCTGTCAGCTCACTGCATGGAACAGTTTCTTATAATTTTTAGATGCCAAAAAAAAAGTTTTTTTTTTTTTGAATAGCCTTCGCTCTGCCTTATTCTCTTTTTCTATGACTTGAAATAAATTTATTTTTGGAATAACAAAAATTTAAATCTCTCATGTCACTAAGAGCGCGCTGTCTCTTTTTACATTTGAACAAACATGCTTATAATTTTTTTGTTCATTTTGCACACGCACACTAATGCATAATGTGTATGCATGTTTGCACACAAATAATTGAATATATATAGATATGTTTTTTAATTTACACGGCTATAATGTGTAAAATGAATATACACCTTTATATTTTTCATTTTACCTCAAATTAGGAATAATTTTAAATATATATGTCAAATATGTGCATATGTTTTTATTAATGGTGTATATAAATATACATCGGTATATGCATACTACGAGTTTCTCGCCACCTCATATCTATGTATATTTAAGGGCGTAAGCAGGATGCGGGGGATGGATACACTGTCCGCCTACATACATTTATTTATAAACATATTATTGTAAGTCCAGATAAAAACAAAACATAAAAAAACAACGTACGGTATATAAATATGCATTTACTCATTTAGTAAAGATTCATGCTCGATAAACATTCAACAAATAGAATTATTGATCAGTTTATTGTGGGCTCCACTGAAAGAATACCCTGTAGACGCAGTAAAATTTCCGTCACATATTACAATGACGGCACTTATATATTATTTGATGTGAACCGAAGGACCCATCACGAGTATAGCACAGCAGTCTTAGCTTGCCAAACCCAAAAAAAAAAAAATGCAAAATACCCAAGAAGACCTTATCCTCAAGAAATTCATAAAGAAATTGTATAACATACATTTTACTTTCATCTCATCATCGTCATGATGTTCATATCATTCTTAGTAAAAGTTTTACTTTTACTTTTATCTCGCTCTTAGCAAAACGTTTTATTTTAATTGTCATTAAATATTCGATTTTTTTTCCTGCGAAGTTCACTTCGTCACTTTCCTCGTCTTTGTTCCATTAATAATTTAAGAAAATCGACCGATTTTGATACTATATGGTAATGTATTATCTAGATCAGATCATGTGTGTAAAATAATGTAAGGGGTGTGTTGTTAATTTTGGCATTCATAAAGTACCCGTTTTGGAATTTTTGTCGATACGGACGATTTTTCCTGTGGCAGTTGCTTTTATTTTTAGATTGGCTATTAAAAGTGTAATATTAGACTTGCAAAGTTGAAAAATATAAAAACAGTTCATTACTTTTTCTATTAAATGTCAGTCAAATACAGTCCGACTAGCAAACCGAAACGAATCATTTGCCTTCCATTTCGGATTCATAAAAGTATACCCTTTAAAAATGTAACCCCTTTTCAATTGTCAGACAAACCCTTTCGCATTCGTACGTTATTATAGTTTGGTACCACAACAGAACCCACGAGCCCAGTTTATGTATATCAAGATAATTTTGAAAACTAAAAGTAGCTCAATATTCGATCGCTTTTCCCTATCATTTGATATTGATAAGGTTTATCAACTGATCAGAACACAATAATATGCTTAGCTGTTAAGTTTATTTGGATATCTTAGTGAAAGAAAAGGTTTTAATACAATATTTTTAATTTCAACTAAAAATTATCTGAAAATGTCCTTAAATGGATGGACTTATTTGAGGAAACAGACAGAAGGACGAACGTTCATCACAAACATATTAATACTAGTATTATTTAGGGTATTTCCTAGTCGATTGTGTTAATATAGATTCACACTTGTTTATGTGGTACATATAAATACTTGTACATTCCTATTGAGATAAATATATACGTATATTTAGACAAGGATGATACATATTAAAATTCATACCCATAATGTGTATATGTGCACATTTTGTATAATTATACGTATATGCGACAAATATATGTGTACATATAAATAAGAGCAAGACAGAAAACTTATATTTTTATGACATTAACCTTAAAGAGTGTCAATGAGAATAAACAAAAATGTTGACCTTAAAAATTATATAGCTGGCGTCTCCATAAGCATACATATACATATGTATGTACGAGGCTTATGTAATTATACATTATAACTAAAGAATACCACTTTAGATACGCAATACAACTTGTGTACGCCACTAATTGCTTATCATCCTGTCGGCTTGAAAATCTTTTTTGTTTTTGTGGATATCAAAAATATCGATTTACAAGCACTTGGCACATATGGATCAAACATATTTTGTTTGTTTTAACTTGGAATTTATCGGTCTCTTTTGTTTCAGTCACTAAGCAGGCATCATAAAATAATAAAACTTGCTTAAAACTTACAAAAACATATTTACATTTCGAACTCCACACTACAATTTAGATGTCGGCAGGTCGACTCCGGTGTACAAGGGTATATAATCTTCGGCGTGCCCAAAAATCAATTTTTTGTTTGGGTAATGGGAATAAATCATGTGCATTTATAAGTTTTAATCATCGGACTTGAAAATTGAAATAAATCTAAAATCACTTAAAAATGATACAAAAAAATTAAAGCAGAGAAGAAAAAAATTACGCTTGACATATTCGATTAAAGTAAATAATAAACGTCTATAACTATATAGTAACCAAATGTTCAGAAAAATAACATATATATATATCAATGGTAAATTTTTTTCATTAGCACAAAAGACAAAAAAATCGGTTTCTGCATTTTCCCTAAATCGGAAAAAATATAAAATACATAAATTTAGTTGTATATCCTCTTAATTAAGAGTCTACAGAGACCGGTAGGTATTATGGTATTATTATATACTAAAAGACATTGGTTTCTTCTTTTCCTTGAACAGCTGTGCATAATTATTTAATAATAGGTTTGTTTTTAAGTTGTTGAACGAATTCAGTTGAACAAAAAAAGAACAACTTGTAATACTAAAAATTATTTGAAATGTATTTCCCATTTACTTTTCAGAAGTATTGAACCTATTCAAATGATCGGCACTGTACATATATACATAGATACATATCCATACAGACATTCAGCACCCAAAAGATAAGTGTTTGCAAAACGTTTTTGTTAATGCTCGTTTGGGCAAATTGCCAGTTACAAATTTGAATAATTATTCTAGATTAGCTGTTTTTTGATTTTGTGTCAGATTCAATAGGGATAAGTACAGAAAATTTGAGACCGCGTTGGAAAAACTTTTCTGTGACTTTGGATTGTGTTCCTTTCGATATAGTTAATATCCACCTAATTATTAACTTTCATAAGTTTAAAGAAAATTCAATTCTTTGCTGTAACAAAAAAAAAAAAAACATAACTGAATCCGATCCCACTGGGAGTAGTACAAGAGTCATAACATTTTGACGCAGATATGCTCAGAGAGAATGAGGTATAAATCAGTTCAGAGATCGGCTAGTTTTTTTCGCTCAATTTCGCTGACAAATCTGGTAACAGTACTAAAAAATTATCTCTAATGCAGAGTCAATCACAGAGAGAACAGCAAAAAATATGTATTGGTGTGGTCGATCACTGCGCGAAATCGAGTTCCACGTTTATCAACAAATGCATGAACTACAAAAAGTTCTGAGCAGCAAAAAATTGTATAGATGCGAAGATATATTTCTGTCTTTGATCATCTTGATTTCTTTTCAATAATCGAATTAAAACAGTTATTAACAATGAAACGAATAAATATAGCGCTAAACATCACGTAACGAAAATTATTTCTAGATATTTTGTCTTTTCAGAAAAATACATTCAAAATATAGTAAATATAGTTAACAAAAATAGCACTGTATTTAAAAAAAAAATTATGAAAAATCCTTAAGCATACTAAAATGTATTTTTAGTAATAAAATCTTACAATCCAGCTTCTAGACTTAAGCTTCAGCATAGAATACGTTCGTTTTCATTGAACGTTCCAATTGGGCGGAACTGAATGTGAAATACTTCGATACCAGCTAACTTTATTTGTCAGAAATTATATTTCAAAAAGAATAACAGGGTTTTTCAGGTACATTTATCTAAAATATGTCAAAGGGCGTTTTTTCATTTGTTTACAAGCAGTTCTAAAATTAGCTTTTTGTTGCTTATATTATTTATAAAATTAGCTTTTGAATATGTTTAATATACAAAAATTGTAGATAGCTTATAAATAAATATAAATTAATTTGAAAATACTTACGATTTTACTGCGATTTGAAACAGCGAATTGATTAACATCCCACTGAGCTCCTTGGCCTCTAAAGCAAGTACACAAGTAAACAACTAATATAAAAAACGAGCCAGGAAATTTCATTACTTGCTTCTGATTTTTGAAAAGCAATTGTTTTGAAAATTAGGATTTGCATTTCTAATTTTTAAAAATGTATTTCTTAATGTTATGCAAAATTTGTTCCCATCCTCAGCTTTACTGGATATCCCATCAGCTAACTTTGAGTTCATTAATTGCCGTCGAGCAGTTGGTTACAACATTCTCAAATTCGTTTGCAATCGCTTTTGATGCCTCAACAGGATAATTTTTAGCTAATAACACTATATAATGAAGTTTTAATAGTTTTCGCTGACTTAAGAGCATTTTTAAAGAAGTTTTGAGACTGTCCAATTGGTATGGCAGTGCAATTGTAAATTGTTATTATTATTTGGTAGTTCAGTTAACCAGTATAAAGAATATATTCAAATCTTACCATTTTAATTTTTTTTTATGCAACACGTACCTCTTTTACTGTCCAGCTCAAATTGCACTTTTAACAGAAAACGTGTGTTAAAGAAATGTGCAAAAAAAAAATTACTGTACGCTATATCAAACCAGAGATTTCTGATGTTAATTTTATTGTATTTAGGACATGATGTTTATCGTAATTTTGAAAATTTATAAGTACCGTCCTTACACCGATTTTACTGTCCTGGTGTGTATGTGTCGAGTAAGTTAACGATCACCTCTGTTAATCAGCCAAAGTCATACCTTGATCACTTCTTAAATATGATCTTTTTGGGTGATTCAGCATATTTCATAAATTTGTTAATATATTTTTAAAAAAAACTAAAAGGTGTAGTCGTGATAATAAGAAGAGACAGGAATTTAAAACGAATATTACCTTCCCATTGGGGAGGTGCCGAAAAGAGAATTACAAAAGCAACGATCAGGACTTGCAAGTGGCTTAACAAACTCGAAGTTCACACGGCTTACAAGGAGGAGGTCTACAGGGTCTGTAAGCATTACAGCATGCCATTCTAAAATGATTGAATGAATTTAAAGTTCAAACTGATTTCATTATTTTGTGTTACTTACTGCCGTGAAAGATCGCGATGCTCCATCTTAATACGAAGGATGTCACAGAAGCGGACTTCAACACCACGATACGGTCTCCTCCGCGAATTCAAACTGTTTATGCTCGATAGCCTCACATAGGATACTGCTCCCTTAATATCCTTCGGGACCTTAGATCTGCTCGAATTGACAGTTACTGAACGATTATTTTTCGACGTCCTTGTGCCGCCATTTCCTTTCTTGCTTTCCCTAATTTTTGAGCCACTGGGTTTTCCATCTTTCTGTTTATCTTTGGTCATATGTGCTTTTCTTCCACTGATATTTTCTCCATGAGTCTTTCTTCCATTAGTTTCATGTTTTCCTTTTTTGGCTTTAGCACTTCCCCCTTTTTCTTTTCGCTTTTTTTCATCTTTATCTTTTACTTCAACCTTTCCGGAAGATCTTTGATTTTTCGGAACAGCACGTTTTTGATCTTCTTGCCCGCCATCCTTTTTCTGCCCTTTTTCTTTTTCTTTTATTGCTACAGATTCTTTTACCTTTTCTTCTCCTTTCGTTTTACTGTCTCGCTTACTCGGTTTTATATCCGTTTCCGCATCATCGCCATCCTTTTTGCCTACTGGATTTTTCTCCTTTTGGGCTTTTCCTTTTCCTTTTTCTGATTTTGGTGAAGTTTCTGTTACTTTTTCTTCACCCTTCATTTTGCCGGCGGGCTTACTCGATTGTTTATCTGTTTCCGTATCATCACGATCCTTTTTGCCAACTTGATTTTTCTCATCGCGTCCTTTTCCTGATGTTGGAGAAGATTCTTTCACTTTATCTTCGCCCTTTGTTTTCATGCCATTCCCTTTCGATTTCTTCTCGGTTTCTGCATCATCATCCTTTTTGCCATCCTTTTTGCCTACTGGCTTTTTCTCCTTTTGGCCTTTTCCTTTTCCTGTTTCTGATTTTGCTGAAGTTTCTGTTACTTTTTCTTCTCCCTTCATTTTGCCGGCGGACTTACTCGATTTTTTACCTGTTTCCGTATCATCACGATCCTTTTTGCCTACTGGATTTTTCTCATCGCGTCCTTTTCCTTTTTCTGATTTTGGTGAAGATTCTATTACTTTATCTTCTTCCTTCCTTTTGCTGCCTCGCTTACTCGATTTTTTCTCAATTTCCGTATCAGCACGATCCTTTTTGTCTACTTGTTTTTGCTCATTGCGTCCTTTTCCTTTTTCTGATGTTGGTAAAGATTCCTTTAATTTATCTTCACCCTTAGTTTTGCTGCCTTGCCCTTTCGATTTTTTCGCATTTTCCATATCATCCCCGTCACCATCGATTCCTTTCTTCCTTTGCGCAGCCCCTCTATCTACATCCTTCTCATTTGATATTTTTTCAGCCTTTAACTTCTCTTTTTGATTACCTTTCGTATATTTTTCGGTCGCTAGGGCAGCTGCGTTATTATCTGGATGCCTGTTCTGTTCTCTCAAGTAAAAGTTTCCATCCCGCTTAAGGGCGTCTTTATTGTAATCGATATCACCATTGGTATACGAATTTTTATACACACTTCCATCTTAAAATATTATCAAACTATATTAGAAGCTTCAAATATGTTATCAAAACCTTACCAATTTTTCGAGAGTAAATGCTATTGCCACCGTCGAATATCGTATACTTCTCAATGCATTGCTTTCGGTTGTAGCTTTTGATTATTTTATGGCAAACTCTCTTCAGAATTGAATAAGTAAAATCAGTCAAAAAATGATTGTCACACTGACCGCCTTTGTTGTAGTTTTTGTTGCAAAAAATTGTGTTACTACTAGATGAACTAAATAGGAAATATAATTTTAGAACCGAAAACCTCGACAAAAAAACTATACATACCTAGATGGTGGATTACAAGAAATATGCTCTAAGTCAAAACCCATTTTTTTAAATATTCATTTTAAATTCGAATTTTGTTTTTTTTTTTTCAAATTGGTTAGAATTTTGATTTTCCCTGTACAAGTGAGTCTGACATTAATTGCATAGATATACAAAAATATAATGTGATAGTAAAATATAAGTAAAGGCAATTTTCTTTAATCTTGCAATGAGGTATACTCAAATATTACAACGGTATCAGTACACCCTAATCTTATGACGACAATAAACACAAAAGTCATTAAAGAATCCACTGAATACTTACTTTATTAGTTCCAAATGAATTCTCGAATATTAAATAAATTCTTATTTGTAAATGGATTCTTAAAAGACTATATGACTATATACGAAAAAAGTAATTGTGCAACCCTTGGAATAAATGTTTTCGAAGGTATTCATTACACTTTTAAGTTCAAGGAATTTACGAATACGGGTTTAGAAGCGGAAGAATCTTCAAAATAAGGATAAAGAAAAAACTTTAGATTATTAATTGTTATAAAAGTATTTTTTAAAAATGGATGAAAAATTAAGAAAATTAAATTAAAAAAATAATTGTAACTATTTTCAAATATGCACTGTTTCTGCGCAGACCACTTCAAACTATTCTATTGCATTCTTGGTGGTGTGCTTGGGGTTATTGTAATGTTAAAAGGCCCATTAGTGGTCTCATACATTGAGAGGCGTAGCTTTTGATTTTGATCCAATATATTGAGGCTAGTACATACAAGCCCTTGGTGTTATGCTTTACCTTCCATGTCAAATGATTGTAATAAAAGAAACTAACAATAATAAGATAATCAAAGTAAAATCTCTTAAAAACATATATTTTACAGGCGCAAGTTTGCGAAATATAACGATTTCGATACAGAATGCGAAAGTGATGCTATTCATTTTTTGCTACTTTTTGGCACTCTTCCCTTCAAATTAAAAAAAAAATATATATACATATATATTTAAAATAATCCCAGAGCAGAACATTTGAAAAAAAAAATCAAGACTAATAGTTTGTTTTTTCATTCCTGCATAGCCTTTAATTTGTGTGCAGAAATCAGTAACTCTCTATTCTTGCTTTTTTTAGTTTTTGGCCTGTGATGGTACTTCTTGCAAAATGTGGTGGTTTAATGTTGACGAATTTTGTGACCAAAGACTGCAGAATGTATGGTGCATATATATGTAAAACAGGGTATCATTGTCTCGACATGCTAAATTCATTCATTCTCGACGGGCACACATACACACACATACAAAGATATGTCTGCTTTGTGGTTAACGTTTACTGTGCTACAAGAATGCAAATAAATGTAAAATAACGCAATATTTCAATTCAGTTAAGCGTCGACCGATGTTCACGTGTGCAACTTATGCGAATAAAATGTTGGTTCTCCGAAACTCACATTAAATTATTAACTGAAATGTGAATATTTTGTTTGCTCATAATTTGAATTACACATACCACTGTGCTCATTTTTTTGCTTTCAAATTAACACATACAAACGACATTTGGCAAGCCCTGTTGCACACTGATAAATACTGTGACAGACAAGTAGATGTACATGTTCATATTGTTGTATTCGAATATATTATGTGCTTTAATTTTTAAAATGTAGAATATATTCTATCTTTATTAATTGGGGGTTTGCTTAATAATTACCAACGCCTGCGCCTGCTGACTAAGTCTGCCATAATTCACTCATCTGGCAATGCTAATTGATCCTTGCTTACGCCAGCTGCCTGCTATGAACCTCCACGTAGCGCTGCCATCCTTTTTGCAAATACATCCCTTGTCAAGTACAAAACAGTCACACTGCTGTAGTCGAATGAGCATTATTCTGCTCTGCAGAATACACACGATAATATATTGATACTCGCGTCGATTACCATGCCATCCCTTTCTTACACATGCACTCGCATATTTTGCATACAGAAAATGCTTGAAAATGCTTCTGATAGAAATGAGATCAATATGAGTATATATATTTTGTCCGAGCTTGTTGAATTTTGTGCAGTTGATTAAAAATATGTCAATGTACATCATATGTCAATTAGAACGCTCAGCTTTTAAGATTTTTTAAGATTATCGGCAAAGTGAAATAAACTTAATCTGCGGCTATTTATGTATTATTGTATCTCTTCTATCGACTGTTGATCCTGATCAAGAATATACATACATACTTTATGGGCTGGTGATGCTTCCTTCTTCTTTCTTCAGGGTATAAAACCCTATACCCGAGATAACAAACATGTGACGCATGAGCACCAAAAGTTCTAATGTTTAATTAATTAAAAAACCATTCGTATTTTAAAATATGATTTCGAAATTAGCTTAAGCTAAATAATTGTTTATATAGTTTGATTCAATGCTGATAACTTTTAAATCACCTTTTAGATTTAAAAGGATACAAATTGTTTCATTCAATAATTTATTTTTTCTTTCATATTCGAATATATGAAAGAAGTACATACAGATATGTTTTAAGTATATTCATGGAATGTATAACACAAGTGATGTAAAATAAAGCAAAATGATATTATATACTCGTACATATTATTTGGTATTCTATATATATTTATAACTTGTGTAAATATAAATATACAATATCGCTGAGTGTGATTTTGTGATGGTGTTATGTGAGTTATTTTTTTAAAATAATTTGAAGAATAATTTTTAATGACATCAACCTCTTTAATTTTGAAGGACCAACATATTATTCTCATAATGTGCATTGAAATATTGCATCTTATTTTGATTGCTCTGATGCTCATAGTAAAAGTCAATTTGGATTTTGGAATTGAAAACTGTTTGGGAATTTGTTAGGGCCTGATTTGTAAATATTTCAAATAAAAACAAAGGCACACAGGCAAATGGCAGTTGCAAATCCTCTAGCGTAACAGACAGTGACTTAATACCAGAAATTTCTTGGTCGAGTGCATGCGAAGATTGTCCAAGTTACAGGTGCAAAAACTTCCACGTATTACAGTCGCAGAGTCGCAGTCGCAGTCGCAGTTGTAGTCACAGTCACAGACTGGGGTTTTGGTTTTGGTTTTGGTTATAGTCACACAAGCTCACACTTAAGTATCTTGTAATTTAATGTCGCTTTCTGCAATGCTTTTGCGAAATAATTGAGTGACTTGCGCACGAAGTTAACAAGTAAATTTGATAAAGGCATATTTTCCCATATTCATTTATGTTTATAAGTACGCAAGTGTAAGATGTAATAGTTTTCCGTTGTGCTACAGCGATTCTCTATTTTTTTATTTTTTACTTTGTATGAGTTCATAGTAAAAGGCTGATTTTTATACACATCTGCATGAAGCGAATAATAGTTGGTACTTGCTTGACGATTTATAATTTGAACAAATTGCTGGAATATTAAAGTAACGCATGACACAAAATCGGTTTCGTTCAGCGCATATAAATATGAGTGAGCAAATACCAAAATGATTAGTTTGATATTTAGTGTCACAGCGCAGAGACAAAGTTGATATACACACAAAACAAGGATTAAGGATTCGTGACAGTAAAATGGATAATAAATACCTGGTCCTCTTTTATCTAATTGGCTTATTGCATCTGCTTAGTTTCTGTGAAGCGATTCCAAAATTTGAAAACAAACCAAAGTGAGTTTTTAATAACAACACGATTCCGATTAGATTTATTGATGTACATATATTAAAAAAAAAAAATTTTTAAAACTCTAAAGCTAGATTAAACAAAAAATATCAGTAATTTATATTTTATATTTTGTCATAATTTATTTAATGTCAAATAAAAACTTTTGATACGAGAAAAAGTTAATACGAATTCGTTAAGATACAAGAAATAATTAGTAGTACAGCGATTAAAAGAAATTGAGAAGAAGTAACGGGTATTTCTAGAGTGAACATGAAAATTAATGTTAATTTAATTAATCTATATCATATTGCATATTTTAAATCATAATATTTTTTTTTAGGGCATACACCGAGAATTCGCAATGGAGTCGAGCATATCAAAATGAAAACAAAACTCAGTTGAAGGAGCTGGAAACGGCATCAACCAAAGATAGACTAGAGAGACTGGGATACACTACTGGATATGGTTCATTAAACGTGTGTTTAATAAAAAATGTTAAACAAACAATAATAATTATACATTATTGTTTAATAGGGTTACCCGAGTAGCACAGGACTTTCTGCGTATAACCCCATTAAACTGGATCTAGGTGGAGTCGTTTTGGGCACCCTCGTTGGCATTGGGGCCATCATCCTCATCCCCAAAATACTGTCTGCCTTTCATGGTGGTTATGGAGGCTATGGACGCAGTGAGTAGAAGAAAAACGTCTATTATTATTAAATAAAGAAAACCACTCTGCTTATTAAGGCGAGGACGAGAATGACTTAGCGTCCCTGAGCAGCATGATAAACAAAATTGACAATGTGCTCGGCCAAAACAACATCGATTCAACAAGTTGCATGCAACGCGCAGTTTGCGGCTATGTTCGTTCCACCGAGACCAATATAAAGACCGGAGTATCGGATCAGATGGATGAATTTATTCACATGCTATCTGGGTAAGTTGAAAAATGCAGCATTTGTTTACGTATCTGCAAAATGAGTGCTTGAAACATTTAGCTAAAAATAATTTGTTTATAATGCCAGACGAATTCAATCGGAGCAACTAAAGCAAACATTTTTTCCCTTACGTGTAAAGCTAATAAGTTTATATTTCTTATTGTTGTGGCTAAATTGAGATCATTGTTTGACTCGACAAGATTTTTCTGTGAATATGTAAAATATGCCTTAAATACGAGTAGTTCAATTAAAATCGATATTTTACATTATATAGCATACTTTATAGTGTATGCGAAATTATCCAAATTCCTCTTTTAAAACTTTTTTGTTCCTACTAGACAGTTTTTTAACTTTGCATCTTTTCAAAAAATATTTTCATTTTAACATATAACCGGGAACTCTTTCAGTGTGTGGAACTATGGTAAATTCATCTAATTCCACAGACTGAGATATTTTCCTATTTCTTCTTTCTTTCTTTCCCTCTCCTCATTCTTCAAATATATTTATATATTTTAATATTTTTGTTTATTATTAATCTCTAAACGTAAACATTTTTTTGTTTTGATTGCGTATCTCTGGTATATTTCACATTTTATATAATTTACATTTGTAATTTAACTGTTGCTTTTAATTGGAAATCAATTGCTTTTAATTAATTTATTTTATTGTTAATTTCTAAATTCATTTTTAAAAAAATTAATCGCTCAAGAGTGCAAACCAAAATGAATAAAACAAAAAATGTTATATTCTTGTAGAAATTCGCTTGTGGACTATCTATTGGACGGTACTGCAATCAAAGAAGCCTTGGAGCATGGAAAGGAAATAAACGACAAGCCTTGCGAAGAACTTTACGTTTCCTGTCCATTGGATAGTAAATCGGCCACTAACGTTCTTATGAAATTATTGCCCAAGAAGCATAAGCAGGCTAAGTTAAAGTCGACAGGATCTAATACAGAATCATAAGTCAATACATCTTTAAGAAAATGCATAAGGATGTAAGTTTAGATTCATGTTATGAAAAAGTTATCACAAATTATCATTTTGACTCGTAAAGAGAAATTATCAAGTGTTATAAAATCACAATTCAGTACCTACAAAAATTGCATTTTGAATGAATAGAGAAGTTTCCCAGTAATCTTCCTTACAAGGTTTGATTACTGCCCTTAAATTAAAGATATTGGCGTTTATGGTTTTTGTGAGCATTGGTGAACGTGATCCAAAATGTTATTTACAGATTTTTAAGGGTGTAACTAGCAATATAAATATCAAATTTGGTGACTCTAACTTTCAAATTGTGTTAGATACATGGTTTTCTCGATACCTTCGGTAGTAGAGTATACAAATAAGTGCCACATTTATATTGAGAGCATAAATAGACGTATTTTTTAGAGAGCTGAGCTTTTAAAATTTTTTGGCTTAATTGATTATCAATCTCTGTAGCTCAATAGTTTAAGTTTTTTTCTCTTGTCGCCATAGAATCCCCTCAGAGTCATCTGAGAATCCAGAATCTTGGAGTTAAGAATTTAATGATGAATAAATTACGAAGTACTTTGAGTTAAAGCTCAAGAGCCATGAAATAGAACTCTCTAGAAAAGATGCCAGCATTATTGCCAGTAAAATACATGCAATTAAAGCTTTATGACGAACATGCCTTTAAAAAAAACACGAATTTCAATAATAATTTTCCAATTGTTTCGAATTTCCATAGGTTTTTTTAATTTTAGCGTTATTTTTCGCTTTGACTTTTTAAAATCCATTGCAATGAATCCATTAAATGATTAACAACACTTTTGTTACATTATGTTGACGTATCTAATAATTCATTTTTATTTTATTTAAACAAATTAAGCTGCTAACGTTTAACTATTTTTGGTCTGATTTGGGTGTTTTGTCCAATCCTTGTAATTAAAGTTTGACCATTTAATATATTTCTCATTTTAAATTTAAATTTTATGGTTCATTTGTAATTCTATTAATTTTGATTTTATATTTTATTTAAAATGTAAATTTTTAAATTGAGGACTATTTAATATTAACTAAATAACTTTCCATGTGAAAGTGACAACCAATATTAAAAGATTTTTTAGTTTCAGACGTTCAATTTGCTCGCAGTTCACAAAAGGTTTCAAAAACTATATCAATTTTAGCTCACCAGATTTTCAAATTCCCTTAAAAATGTGGCTCAAGTAGCAAATAATCTAAATAATTTCCAATTGGCTCCTACTCGCAGTGAAAATATCATACCAATATTGTAACTATGAACTGCAACTTTATTATTTTGTTAATTAAATGTGAGGATGATAATGGCTCCACTTTTAAAATGTGTATTGAATTTAATTGGAGTCAAGCAATGATTGCAGTTGCATTTCCTGTTTTTCGATTATCGGCAGCCAGTGCTCAGAAGGAAATACGAAATCGGGTGAATCCATTTTTCTGATTTCATCCAATGTTTTGAGCACACTTTTGCGATGCGAGCTCTTATCTTGTATTATCATTTCTAGTCTATCCATTAAATTATTTGATTCTCGGACCAAATCATCAATTGACTGGAGCAGGGCATACCAATCAATTGTCTGTCTCCCGACTAGGGTATTCCCTCTGAGCTGAAATGGAATAGGGTTAAAACTGCGCCACGGCTTAAGAGGCTCAATGGTGTATGGAATGAAATGTTTTGTGGCTTCCATTTCGACTACGTCATCGTCAAAGTGCCACGATGCCAAAGTTGGATTGAACTTCCTAATCTTCGTTTCCATTTGCGTCTCACTCTCGGCTGTGTCATCTGGGACATAATGTTTAAAGTCAAATGGACACGGATTTGTGGCTTCATTGACAGCAATTGGTAAGAGTGTTTGGGTTGAGACATCTGCCGTATCGATGGCATCGGTCATTTGTGATGTGGAATAGTTTAATACGTCTGCAAAAAAGACGAGTTAGCTCCAAAGTAATAGGTACAATTAATCTATTTCGATTGTACATTGCTCGTAGCCATCCTTTTTAATTGAGTACTGGCCATCTGTTAAAATTCCAATATCCTTCAGTAAAATCAAATCGCACTGCACATCGACGGAGGCTTCTTTCAACAATTTTGTGGGCACAAAATCTGTTTGCAATGCCACATTGGTCTTGCCAGCTCTCAGGCGTCTACAAATCAAATATATCTAATTATATTGAAATAAATGAATTGCAATTTATGAACAAACCTGGAAGCATCAAGCAACTTGGCTCGGAGCAATGCGTTCTTGTCCGGCTTGGCAAGAGTTGAAACGCTAACAGCTCGCCAAGGAGGTCGCTTTGATTCATTATCCTTTTCCTTTTCAGCCGCCAGTTCTTTCATGCGTTTCCAACTGCTTTTTGCTCTAAATTTATTAAATTAAATTGTTTTCTTTACTAATTGAACATATTCAGGTATTATCCAATATTTCCTGGGCTTTGTAAATTTCAATAGTGTGGATTTTTTATTTTATATCTTATACATAATTTAAGTTAAGGAATAACAAAAACTAAAATTTAACGTGATACAAATATATATATTTTTTGCATTTACATTTATAAATTTGTTTTTAGTAAGCTTGTTTTACAAAGCTTTTGAATGAAGTATTCGAGTCTAAGAATGAGCGAATAATTCACTATTTAAGTATATTAAAAAACTGACCGATTGTTTTGTTAGTAATCGGATGTTGATGTTTTTGCTTGATTAGTTTTCAAAAAACTTGACAGACGTACAATGAAATTATAATAACTAAATTAAATTAATGAATAACAAAAATTTAATTATAATGTGCAAAAAAATACATAAATATTTTTGATGTGAAGTCGTGGCAAAAATTGTAAGTATGATTTTTGCTAAGCCTTTGAATCAAGTATACGATTCCAAAAATGAGTAAATGAAAATGTTAAATAAAGTTACAAAACAAGTTAGTCTAACAACTATGAAAATCTATCTTAGATACGACAAAGATTGGCTACTTTTCCAGCTGCCTTTATATAACTGAAATTATTATTTTATTGTGTATTGTTATTATTGTTTCCATAGTAGTTTGATGTTTATTTTTTGCTGGGATAGGTTTCATAGAAACAGGCTATATATGTATTTAAATCTGTTATTTAGACCAACTCGCCTGATTGAAGCAGCACTTCGACTGTTGGCTGCCAAAACCGTTTGATGGTCTTCTGCGCTTGGGTTCTCACTAATTTCCGACGAGGTTGCGCTGTTGTTGAAGTTTGAATTGATTTGTGCTTGTATCTGTGCCTTGCTGTTCATATTACAGATTCTTATTGCATGCACTTCTTGTACAAGGCAATTTAACTTCCGTCCGTGAATTGGTAGCTGCGTTTATCGCAACCCAATATATCGATGCAAAACAATTTGCGCCACTCGCGTTGCTACTGGCAACGCTTTTTCAAATAATTTCCGTGAGTGCAAGGAAAAAAATGGATTGCCTAAGACAACAAATTGTCAAAAGTTATACTTTAAATTTGTACATGACTTTTGAGACACAATATATCTAAAAATAAGTCAATATTAGACAAAAAAAAAGACTTTTTTCCCGGAAGAATTTGCACTACATTACCTTAATTATACTCCTTAAAATTGTGTCCTTGATAATGTGAAATTAAATAAATATATATTTTTTGTAATTTCCTAATAATTATTTATTTTTAAAAATATGTAGTCAGAATCTTGGCAGCATTATTCATTCAGTTTATCTTCAATATGTGAAAATATGTTATTAGCGAAAACAAAAACTTTATAGGTGCTCTAATTTACGCTCAATTTCGGAAAATTAGAAAAGCTATATTACTTAGAAATAATAATATGACCCAGTGATATTCGCAGTGATTGGTGAACCATTATGAGCATCTAGTTTTATGTTTATGTTACGCTCTTTTCAGTTACCAGGACCGTATACTAAACAACTTATAAATTACTGTCCAACAAAAATTACAATAAATCGAATTTTATTTTTAAGATTTTTAAACAAAATTATGAGTTTTGATAAAATGCGCTTAAGATACGGAAAGGTTCAGTGTTAAATCCATCTAAGTGTGGTCTGCCTGTTCTATAGCAACATTCCGTGAACAAATCCACACTGTCCCGATGGAACCAATAGTTTTTAGTGGTGCTGTTGGAGTTTGGATTAAGTGTGTTCAGTTGGAACACGCCAAAGTGAAAGACTCGTCCGTCCGTCTGTGCGCATTGCACAACAATCGGTTTCTGAATATCTCCGTTGAACGAAACGCCATACAACTGCTTAGCCCGGGTAACAGCCGCAACAAAAGCCTTGAGCATGGTACGTCCGTGGAATTGAGTTGCCGTCACTTCGGAGCCGTGCACATTGTTAACAATACTTTTGTTGAAGAACGTAAAAATTGTATGAGGATGGGAACAACTTATTTCGCGTCCAATCGCTAAAATTGTAAACAAAATATTTGAACATATTATCAACGACTGTATAACTGAACAGATTACTTACGATAAAAGTTATCTGCCGTGTAAATGTTGCGCTTGGGCATTGAAACTGTGCACTTCATCGGATAAAGATCTGGCAATTCCCCATGGTATTTACCCTTGATGGCATCGAGGGCACGCGATGAGCTTATTAATGTCTCTCCACTGACTGTAAAGGCGATCACGTCATTGTCCTTTGTTATAGTTGTTTTAAAAGTGACATTGTCGATCATCCTTCGGCGCTCAGTCACGGGACGACCAGCTAATTTCTCGATCTCAAACAATAGCTTGTTTACCAAAAGGCGACTGAAAAATAGCAATACCAATATTAAACAGTCAACAAGACTTAGCTTAATTTAGTAAATTTATAACACTTGTCCTAATACAATAGTGCTTTAGTGAAGCGTGCACTTTAAATACACAAAATCACAAAATTACATTTCCTATTACTAATATGGTGTTTAATAAATACATATGAGGAATATATATGTATATTGCTGGTAAAATATAACTTCATAAATGTAGTCTCTTTATTGAGTTTGAAGCACGACACGGAAATGGAAAAATCTAAATTTATGTTCAAAACATAATTAATAATAATAATATAAGATTGGAGGTGTGATTACTTATTTTACTTTACTAAATAAATTTGTGCAAAATTATTAAATCTTGAGGTGGTGAATTAGTAATCTTTCAAATTATTAATATATAATATAATTAATAAATAATATAATATAATTCAAATTAAAATAATAATAAATGTTTAGAATTAGTAATAGGAAACTATGTGGAACTAATTGTGAAGAATATTTACAATTCGAAGTCTTTGATTTATCTCAAAAGATTTTGTGACTTGTGCAGTAAATAAAACAAATATAAGCTTAAGGAAGAAAAAATATAAGCTTATTGAAGGATATCCCTTAATATCTTTCTTAGATGTGTCTGAAGTCAAATTATTTTAATGCAGTTTTGTTTCAAAAATCGAGCCAATTCGAAAAATAAATTCATTTAAGGGTTCACCCTATTTAATGTTTTCAATATATTTTCGATTCATTGAAGGATTTCCCTTTTATAAAGTTTTGTTTAGTCTTTTATAAAGTTTTGTACAGGGTTTCTCTAGACGAAAACATGTGTATCCATTAATAATAATTGTAATGTTTGGAAAAAGCTTCTAGGGAAATTAGATATTTCACTCAAAGTGTGTAAGGGTTCTACCAGAGACTATAATAATATATCATATCACATAAGAACTTCACAAATATTATAGAGCGAAAAGAGCTAGACTCCAGACAGAATATATATATATATCATATTTTCCACATAATTAAATACATACAGAATAATTAAATACATAATAATAAAGTAAAAGACTATAAAATAATACCTATAGAAGTATATTTTAGAATTTTTGATATTTGATACCAACTTATGACCTGCTCGAACCAAACTAGTGAAGATTTAACGCCACCGAAAACGTTAACTTAAAGGAACAATGCAGACCAAGATCATATATACTTAATGGCATCGGAGCTGTCTAAAATGTGATATTAAATTACTAGTTACAAATTAAAAACTTACTTGCGTCTTTCGTAGGAGATGCCGTAAAGACGGGGTAAATTAAAAGCTGGTCGATCGATCAGTTTGATCTTTGGCAGTTTCACTTGCTGGGCATCCAGCAGATGGGATGAAAAGATGGCATTCTGAACAGCTCGATCGACAGATTTCGGCAACTGCCCATTTGAAATAGCATCCTCGATTTGTGGTGGAAAGCTGTTAATCTCGATTGTGTTAGTCAAAACCTGAGCTTGATGCAATCCTCCGAGGAGAACGTTGTTATCCGTAAAAACATGACAGGCATTCGTATGCCAGTTTGGATGAGTTTGGTCCTCAGCTATCGGCTTTACCACTGATCCCACAATATCCACTCTACGTGTGCAAACATATTTAATTTACTTTCATTTACCATTTTCTCGACTCCACTTACAACTTGAGCTCTTTTTGCGGACTCAGCACGTCCTCGGGGGATTTTACTTGAATGCCAAGTTTTATGAGCTCAGCAGCTGCTCCGGTGTCCTTGGGGACTCGCCTGCCTTGCACCTGCCAGTGCTTCTTGAAATGCCATCCAATGTGCTGTGCATACAACTTGTTAGTTAGCCGCATTTTTATCAATTTAATTCGACTAATTCGGGTTACACGAATCTCAGGTTATGAAATGCGACCAGCTGATATTATCGATAGCTCATTGCCGGAACTATCGATAAGAATTTTATGAATTGAAATATCGAATGCACTCACTCGTATAGGGCTGGACTTACACTGAGCGACATCAAGCATGAACACGCATAAATTTCGTATATGGAATTGTAATATATTATAAATATTATGTTATAAGTTTTCATCCAAACTACGTTGCAGAAGCAAAAATTAGCAACAAAAATATTTACTAGACGTTATTGGAAACAGTACTCGATGCAATAACTTAAAACCAACCATTATTTAATTTAATTTAATTTGTTAAATAAAACCCTTGAGTAAAATTTCAGAATTTCAGATATGATTATTGGAATCTAAATTTTCTCTCATGCAGTAATGTAAGGAAGTATACTAGTGTTATTGAATTTAAAACTTTATTTGTTACCCTAAAACTGCACTGTAATTGGTAAATTTGCGATTGCGACTTGAGAAACTGGATCCTGTTCTAAGCAAAAACTGTTTTTAACTTATGTTTTTCTTTATTTAAATTGTTTATTTTGAACGAAATTGCGAATTAGTTTTTTTTTTTTATGAAATTTTAAAAAGTTATAAATTTATCGAAATATTCATTTAAGTAAAGAATATTGGAAATTCCACAGCAAGGACAACTTGAACAGAAATGTTAAAGTATTTCATTTTTATTAGCCGAGTTTTCTAAAATTATTAAAAAAAAAAAGATATTCCTCATTTGAATAATATATCTATAATATAAAGTGCATTTAAATGCAAATCTTCAGTCTGATTCAATGTTCAGTAAATCATGAAAATTTATTTTAACACAAGAATGAATTTAAAAACAATTGTCTGAAATTTATTACCATTTATAAATATGTGTATGTAAAATGTATTCATATGAGAAAAAGGTTCCCGGGCAATGTTCTGTAAATTGAAAATTCATTTTTAAACCAAGAAAAACACCTACAAAATATATGCAGATTTAAATAAAGAAATCTTTGTAAATTCGAGTAAGATGATGTGCTTTGTGGGCACAGTCAAGTCACTTTAATATGTGTTCATTGTTCGACTTAATGTGCAACTGTACAATTTACATAGAAGTAGTCGTGAAACATAATTTGTTAAACAGGCGCACACTTGTAAAAATATTATGCTTACTTAAAAAGGTACACACTTTAAACTTAGCAGAAGACGCAACACACATCATTCCCTTTTTTGTTTGTTTGTTTTTCGTTCTCGCTGTTGCACACTGGATTTGAATATAATCTTAATCATTTAAATCTAGTCATCAGTTAAGAAGGCTAAAGGATTAGCTTAAATAGCTAGCGCATGCGGTATGTATTTGATTCCTGAATCTCGGACAGATCCCCCTTGAAATGGATGTCGATGACAAAGTCCAAGTCGCGATTGTTTCGCTCATTTGGCTTCATTTGAAAGGTGCCGTTGATCTCCTCGTTCTTCTTCGCCGTCATGTGGTCGTCCAGGTAGAATACTGTCTGCTTCCAATGCGTGTACGTTGAGTCCGGCGATGTACTGAATCCCAGACGCTTGTGGCACTTGGTGAATTCAATGTTGAAATAGGTGACCAAAGCCTGCACAAAATCATTCCGCTTAATTGTCAAATTGAATTTCGAGGAGAAATTCAAATCCGCCTTTTGCACCGTGTACAAATCGACTTCCTTCACCATGCAAGCCGTGGACACGACTTGTTTGGGATCGACAACATCGACGAGGGGCTCCGTGACGGCCACCTTGCGTATGCAGCTCATGTCGAAGCCGTATACATCGTCCCACCAGTTGATCTTCTCGTCCTTATACTGGCGGTCTTCGATCGCTGTGATGTAGAGTGTGCCCCGATCCGGAAACATCATTCCATTGGGTTTCAGCCATTTGTCGCGTGCATACAAAACCGTATCCAGCATGGACTCGTAGAACAGACAGTAGCTGGAGAGGATTACATGTTGTTATTAAACAAATATATTTAATCTATGGATTATATACCCCATCCACTCGGAGATAATAATGTCGACTTTCTCAATTCCACCAGGCAGCTCAATTTCCTCAATTTTCCCCTTGACTACGGTGATAATTTCCTGCAAATTATTGTCGATTATCACTTGGCGAGCGAACTCAATAATATTCGAGCAGTCGACTGCAATCACTTGGGCCGCACCAGCCTTGGCGGCGAACATGGACAAGATGCCCGTGCCGCAGCCAACATCCAAAACGGTCTGCAAAGAATTCAAAATACCAACTTAAAGCGATCTTTAAAAATTATGCGGCAATAAAACAAGTTGAATATTGTACCCGATTTAAACACAAGGAAATCAGGGCTCATATCCACGTGTAACATGACCACAGACGAGGCTTACCTTGCCCTGGAAGAGATGCTTGTTGTGGTACATAGCATTGCGATAGGTCACCGTGCGCACCTCATCCTTGAGCATCTCCTCGTGGATCCCAAAATGGGCATACGAATCAAAGTAATAATCTCTTGAGGTCATCTCGTCCGCATTGCCGCTGCCATCACGAGGAGCAACAGCAGCTGAAGCAGCCGGAGGAGGAGCAGCTGGAGCAGATGCGCTGGCAAGTTTCTTTAAAACACTATTCGAGTTAGCCGCAATTCCGATTGGGATGAGGCCGATTTCAGGCTCGACACTTGCTTCCATGGCTATATCTGTTGAAGACTGCACATATACGCATTAGTTAGCAATTCCCCATTTAAAGAATATTTTTGCTTACCATAATTTACACAATTTTATTTGGCGTGCGTTGTGAGGAATCAAATAGATTTGGCAATGCGAAAAGAGACCGAACTGCTTCCCTCCAAACACACGCGAAAAAGTGATACCAATCAGTGGCCAGGGATGTGGCAACAATATCGATAATTAACATTCACGATATTTATTGTGGCACATTTATATCGATAGAAATGTAATTTTTTCTGTAAAATAACAATTCAAATAATACTTTTACAATATTAACTTTTGTTAGAATTTTCTATAAATAATTTGAATTGATAAAAAAAATAGCTTTTATTTGTGGAAGTGATCACCATCTTTACTAATGTACCATAAACTGACGCTAAAAACTTGGAAATATTTTAAATTAAGAATATATATATATATATAAATATATATATATATATATATATATATATAACCACATATATCAATAGATATATAACCATTTTTTAATTTCTTCTGGTATCTATAGCTTTAAGCTGGAAATGCCAAGTAATTACATACACATTCTTATAATTTCTTCTGCACCCTACAATTTAAAATTGAAATCGATTTAGAGTTAAACAAATATTTGCTCGAAAACGGTTAACGACAATGGAGATCGATAGCAGGGATGCCGCTGTTATGTGGGCATTGTTATCGAAAAACCATGTTGTGCGATACTATCGAGCTATATTTTTTTTATTTTATTTTAGATTCATCGGTTTAGCCAAATCGATTGCAACAATGCATCTTACAATTTTGGCGGCAAAATTTTATTGGGCATCGTGATTGAGGCGTTGGTATTAAAAATAGTAAATTAAAACAGTTTGATTTTAAAGAAGCCACTTTTACGATTGCATATCAATTAAAATGGACGGTTTTGATGATGCGGGCGTATTTTTCTCCGACAACTTTGGCAACGATCAACAGTCGAATGGAGCCCAAATTAATTTGCAGGCCATAAAGAAAAAGTACAAAGAATTTATTCGCACTTTCAACGAAGACAATTTCTACTATAAATATCGGTGAGTACCGAGATATGCATATGGATTTGATATAGGATATTTATGGGGGTTGTCATTGCAGTGATAATCTCAAGCGAAACTATCTCAATGGACGCTACTTTCTGGAGATCGAAATGGAAGACGTGGTTGGATTTGATGAAACGCTTGCGGATAATTTAAACAAACAGCCGACGGAGCATTTGCAGATCTTCGAGGAGGCTGCCCGCGAGGTGGCCGATGAGATAACGGCACCGCGGCCAGAGCATGAGGAACACATGCACGATATCCAAATACTGCTGATGTCCGGCGCAAATCCGACAAATATCCGTCAACTGAAATCGGACAGCGTTTCACGGCTGGTGAAAATTGCCGGGATTATTGTGGCTGCTTCGGGCATTCAGGCGAAGGCGACACGCATGTCGATCATGTGCCGCTCTTGCAGCACTGTTATACCCAATCTGAAGGTGAATCCGGGATTGGAGGGCTATGCCCTGCCGCGTAAATGCAACACCGAGCAGGCTGGTAGACCCAAGTGCCCCCTGGATCCGTTCTTCATTATGCCGGACAAATGCAAATGTGTCGATTTCCAAACGCTCAAGCTGCAGGAGTTGCCGGACTTTGTACCCCAGGGCGAAATTCCAAGACATCTGCAGTTGTTCTGCGATCGTTCGCTCTGCGAACGTGTTGTGCCCGGCAATCGTGTCCTCATCCACGGCATCTATTCCATCCGGAAAGTGGGCAAGCCGACGAGGCAAGATGGTCGCGAAAAGGCTGTGCTCGGAGTGCGGGCTCCGTATATGCGTGTTATAGGCATCATTGTGGATGCGGAGGGAGCGGGCGCTGTGTCGCGCTACAATAACATCTCTATCGAGGAGGAGGAGAACTTTAGGCGGTACGCCGCCTCGGCTGATATCTATGATCGTCTCTCCAAGTCCCTGGCACCCAGCATCTTTGGCTCGAACGACATAAAGAATGCAATCACCTGCATGCTCTTTGGTGGCTCACGCAAGCGTCTCCCGGACGGTCTCTGTCGTCGTGGCGACATTAATGTCCTCCTGCTGGGAGATCCGGGCACGGCTAAGTCGCAACTGCTCAAGTTTGTCGAGAAGGTTGCTCCAATTGGCGTCTACACCTCCGGCAAGGGCTCGAGTGCAGCGGGTCTCACGGCCTCTGTTATGAAGGATCCACACACGGTGAGTTCCCTTTCAGAGATTATATCAATTAATATCTAAACACAATTAAATTGGTTGAAATTAATATTTATTATTTTTAAATTGCATACAGCGGACAAAATCAAAAAAGTATTTTTACCAAGAAATAAATTTCACTATTTTGATTTTTTTTTGCAAGCAAATTGAATTATATTCCTATATCTTTTGTCTTATTTTTCTACAATTCTGTGAAGCTCTTCGATCTAATTACAAAGAAAATTATCAAGATTTGAAATTTTTAAAACCAAAATTAATTAATCTTTGAACTGTTAAGAAAGTTTTTTCACAAAGGCCAAAATGTATCCTGTGCATTCATGTTGCATTTTATAATTGTCCTATATTTGTGTTCTTATTGTTCTTCAATTCTGTGGAGTTCTTTTCAGAAATAGTATCACTTTGTATCTAAATACAATTAATTTGTATCCAAATTTGGGTACAGTATGCCAAGAATGTGTTATCACAAATGAAAAAATTAATTTTTTACCCCTTTCTTTGCAAAAAAAAAAAAATTACTTTATTATTTTCTTATTTTTGTTTCCTTATGTTTCTACAATTCTGTGGACCACTCAAAACAATTTAAAAATAAAATTGTCAAGATTCATTAATTTAAACCGTATTGAAATTTGGAATCCAAAATTACGTGTGTTATAAACGTGTTTTTTCAAAGTACAAAATTCATAATTTCCATTCTTCAAAAAGATGAGCTTTATTATTGTATTTTTTTTTTTCGTATTTATTATTAAAAGCTGTGGAGCTCTTAAAACTAGTTTTAAAAAATAACACGAACACAAAAAATTAAGTTCATTTGTAATAAAAAAAATACTTTATTACTGTCATATAATTTCCTTGATCTTATTTTTATACAACTCTGTGCTGCTTTTGTAACTAGTTAAAACAAATACCAAGATTAATTAACTTAAATAGTTTTAAAATTTAAAGAAACACAGCAATACATTTTTTTCCCACTTTTCTTGCTAAAATATGTACCTGATTACCGTCTAATATTTTTTGTCTTATTTTTCTACAAATTAATCGAGCTTTTATAACTAGTTAAGCAAAGGTCAAGATTAACTTGCATTAAATTAAGCAATTTTAATGGAAAAATTCATCTTTCATTGTTCTACTTTATTTAATAATCGAGAGTTGAAAACCAAAATTATCCAATCTTTTAAAGTCAATAAATAATTTTGACGACCGTTTTATGAATTTGCTATGCCCATTTGAGCTGATCCCCAAATGCTCTATTTTTCTCATTATGCGCTCAATTTGAATCATCTTATCTCGTAAATAAAATGTTGGCATGCATTTGTGATTGATAATTTTTGGGTTTCCCCTATCATTTCTTAAAATTTGAATAACAGCAGAATTATTATTAATTTTTACTTTATTTTTTCATTTTAACTTAATTATCCGTTGTTAATTTTATGTCATTTAACTTGTAACTTGAAATTCAATTTCAAGTTTAATTCAATTAATTTTTAAATTCGTTGACTGTTTTTATTCCACATTAAAAAAATAAATAAATCGTAAAATTTTCTTGATGAAACTTGGAAATAAGTTCTAAATTTGTTGATTATAGCCAGTGGATAAAAACTTTATTAACGATCTTTGAAATGAAATGTTATAAATATTTCCTTATTTTTTTTAAATTTAAATATTAAATTTGATTTTTACTTGAATTTAATTTGATTAATACTTTTTGTATTTTTTGTGTAAATAAATAAAAATGAATATCTGGAGTCAGTGGTGGAGTATCCAAAACTATATCTATATCTACTATATTTATCTATTATATATTTATATTTATTAACGATGCCTCTATTTTTCGCACAGCGTAATTTCGTTATGGAAGGAGGCGCCATGGTTCTGGCCGATGGTGGCGTCGTTTGCATTGATGAGTTCGACAAGATGCGCGAAGATGATCGCGTTGCCATTCACGAGGCAATGGAGCAGCAGACCATATCGATTGCCAAGGCTGGTATAACAACCACTTTGAACTCACGTTGCTCGGTGCTGGCGGCTGCCAACTCGATCTTCGGTCGTTGGGATGATACGAAGGGCGAGGAGAACATTGATTTTATGCCAACGATTCTGTCCCGATTCGACATGATCTTCATTGTGAAGGATGTACATAATGAGGCCCGAGACATCACCATGGCCAAACACATTATAAACGTGCATCTCAGCTCAAACAAGTCGGCGCCATCGGAGCCGGCAGAAGGTGAAATCCCCTTGGCCATGTTCAAGAAGTACATACACTATTGTCGCACCCATTGCGGCCCGAGACTCAGTGAGGCTGCTGGGGAAAAACTAAAGAGTCGCTATGTCCTGATGCGTTCGGGTGCCGGGCAACAGGAGAAGTCGGCCGATAAGCGTCATTGTATTCCAATTACGGTGCGTCAATTGGAGGCTGTGATTCGTATTTCGGAATCATTAGCAAAAATGCATTTACTGCCGTTTGTCACCGATGAACATGTAAATGAAGCTCTGCGCCTCTTCCAAGTGTCTACCCTGGATGCCGCCACAACGGGTAGTCTGGCTGGTGCCGAGGGTTTCACCACCGAGGAGGATCAAGAAACTTTAAACCGTATCGAGAAACAACTGAAGCGACGTTTTGCTATCGGCTCTCAAGTTTCCGAGCAAAATATTTTACAGGTAACTATTACTTGATATTTATATACATAAATATGTTTTATTAATTGTATATACCATTTTCACAAAATCTAGGATTTCTTGCGCCAAAAATATGAGGAGAGATCTGTCATGAAAGTCGTCCATACGATGATTCGACGTGGCGAGCTGCAGCACAGAATGCAACGCAAGATGCTTTATCGTATTTGCTGAATTCAATGAATTACGAATCAATCACACACATAACTCATATTGCATTTCCAAACACTATTTTTCAATAAATCATTTTTACAATAGCTCGCTTTGAATTTAAAAACTAATTATAGCTAGAGTACAATATTGATTGGTTGAAAAAAGAATGTATCCGATCTGTTTTACTGAAAGTTTTTTTTTACGATTTTTAAACGATTATCATCTAAAACTATTTCAGTTAGCAATAAAAGTCAAAGTAAAGAAGAATTAGAAACCCAAAAAAGTTGTGGCATTTGGTTCCAATAGCTTAAGCTAAATGTGTATATCTTATGTAGTCAATAGTCAACGAAACAAATTTGAAAATTGAATATTCTAATGGGAACATGTTATAATAAATAATGATATGATATATAAATAATATATGTTATATGTGTTCATATTTAATTATACATAAGGGAATTTCATCACACGCGTATGGCAACATACCATTTTCCAAATTCACAACTGCTTTAATCCAATGTACTTCCTATCCAAGCTATATTATATTATATATTAACACCATGTTTAATAGTTGTGCAAGTGAATTGTGCAATCGAAAGTCATCTTACAAAAAATCGAGCGCCTTTTTCATCACACAAATTTGAGCTACATTTTGTGGAAAATTAAGTTGCTACATTTGGCCTTAGTTTTTTCTGATAAGCTTAAATTGAAATTAAATTAAAATACATTTGGCCTTAGTTTTTTCTGATAAGCTTAAATTGAAATTGAATTAAAATAAATGCAAGTGCTGCTGCATTTGGCTTCCCACATGATTCGCAGTCGCAAAATTGAGCTTTTCTTCGCTACTGGTCTACATTTATGTTTCCTTAAGTAAGCCCGAACTTTTTCTACACTTTTCGAATTTCTATTCATTTTTTTATAGTTCCGTGCTAGACTTATATGCCCCATTCCTACCTAGACAAATCAGTCTTTTCTCTACATATTTTCCGAAGATTTTAAGTTACGTATCATTTTGTTTAAGTAGTCAACTAAATTTCCACTTTCATTGAAGCTCTTACCCTACAAAAAATAGAAAATTTGATTTCTCTATTGCCAAATTATATATTCTGTCTATAAATTAATTGGAAGAACTGTTTTTTTTTCGATTTGTCTTTAACTAGTGAAAATTTGACCGAATGTTTTAAGAAATACGAACAGTTCTACTCTTTTTAATGCCAGTTTTTGCACTCTCAAACCATTTGGGATTTGGGAATAGAAATGTATTTCTCAGGGAGGAACCATATGGTCTTTTCTGTTTTTCATTAAAGAAATGCTCCGATAACGAAGAGATAAGTATCTTTTTTTTGTAGAGAAAGATCCGAGTTGATAATATTTTTTATGGGCTCTGTATTTATACCTTAAGGGATCTGAAATGAATTCTTTCATGCGTTGAACTATTCGTGATCAAATAAAAAGACAATTCGAAAGGAATATAAGAAAAAAAAACTACTGTCTCGGATACGCTAAATATTATAATTGTAAATTTTGGGTAAACAACGTGCTTAACTTAAGATCACATATAATCAATTAATCAATTTTGACATAAGAAGAAAACATATTATTAAGCCCCAGTGTTAAAAATTGCGCATTTAAATAATTTTTGTATTCTTGTCTCAAGCATTATTCAAACAACAAATGAATTAAATTGAAGCCGCATGAATACAAAACAATTAAATTTCAATTGTTCTGCATTCAATTTTGCAAATTGCGCAAGCAATTAATGTTTGTATGTATGTATATATATATATATATATATATATATATTTATATATATATATGTGTGAATTCAGATAATGCTTGCCTACTGTCATGTGGTCGGGTCATTATCCATAATCCATGTTATGTAAAGGTATTAATTTATATTGAAATCGATAAAAGGAAATGTTGAAAGTACACTGAATATTATGCAATTTGTTCAACATTTTAGAAAAATGTACACTAAAATTAAGAAAAGAAAAACTCCGGTTTTCATAATATATTTCTGAATAATAAGGCGAGTTTCCCTTGCCTCCAAAACAACGCAAATCTCAGAAATGCTCAGCGATTTTTTTTCTGAGTGGAACGGATGAAATCCCAATAAGCCCAAATTTCCCGCGATTTGAAACTTTCAGCCAACAGTGGCACCAGCAAACGTTATTTAAATAATGTTTGGAAACTGACTAAAAATCATATCCTATTCTACGACTTTGTCAACATAGTTTTAGTTAGGAGTGCAATACATACTCTGTATATACATACAATTTGCTGCATTTACACATAATTGTATGTACTCGTATGTAGTTGGATCTACTAATGGGATTTATTCTTGTTAACTTAGTTCTCTTCCCAAAAGTCAATTAACTCGATTACTTTCCTGTTGACCGCAGATAGCAGTTTATAAATGTAACCATTGCCTTGTCATCACCCGGAATCAGTGGCAAAGGAAAAACACATACATATATCTATATATACATACATATATATATGTATATATATATATATATGGTGGAGGCATTTTGACAGATACAAAAAAGAAAATAAACAAATCGATATATGTATGTGCTATACAGAATAACAAGAAAAATTTGTTTTCAGCATACCGAAAATAATATACCCTTTTTGCGTTTAAAGATTATAATTAATCTATAAATTTTAATATTTTTTTTATATTCAGCATACCGAAAAAATATACCCTTTTTGAGTTTAAAGATTATAATTAATCTATACATTTTTCTACGCCCACGTTTATTATATTCTGAATTTAAATTGCATCTAAAATTTTAAAAACAATTTTATTTTATTTACTTTTTACGCGTTAAATAAATACAAAGTCATCTGTCGTATGAAACTTTTTGTCATCCCATGAGCTTTGAATTTATTTACGTATTTATTGATAAAGATATGTGTGAACAGTCATTGGAGATTTTTTGTTAAATTTTCCCCTATATGGATGGATGGAAAACTACATAATTAAACGTTGAGTTTAAGATGGGCATCAAGCCTATTTACAAAATTCTGTCAACCATGTACAAATGTATGTTATAATTCATTCAAGATGTGCATTTTGTAAATATATATTAATTTATGTTGTATAAATACTTAAATAAATAGTCGTGAGAACCACACAATGTTTATTTCTATAATTATAAAATCCCACACGCAGGTGTAAAAGAGGAAACAAATGTTTGAGAAAACTGGAGACTTGCAGATACCCTGTGGACTCTGGTCGACTTTATTTTTACCGAATGATTCATAATTACATGTGGAGAATCGATTTGTAATACCGTCTGTGTTTTTATATTACCTTTAAATTGAGATCATGAAAATGACATCCAAATGTCTGCTTATATCAAAAGTTGTGACTATTCCATCAGATAATTTAATGTTTTACTTTTACGAAAGATTAGATGAAATTAAAAACTTCCATAGCTTAATGTGTCGGCTAAAATTAGGCGATTTAGTAGAAAATAAATTTAATTAAATTACAAATAAACTTTAATATTTAAATCTAAATTAAAAAAAGAAATATTTACAACAAATTTTTATTTAATGTCGACTAATTTCAGTCGACTCAGAAGATAATAAGTTATATAAAATGATGAATATAATTTAATATTTCAATTTGAAAAAAAATAAGATATGTAAGATAATATTTACACAAAATATTTATCTCCCTTCATTTTAAAAATTGTGTCTATGCGAAAGTTAGACAAATGTTTTTCAAAAGTTCAAAGATTACAGTAAAAGAAAATATTCAAAAGAACGAACATTGCACCAAAAAAATATATATTATATTTTGCCAAACAGATTTACAGAGTATATATTTATCAACGTCATCAGCATCCGCGACTTTTTTTAATTTTCAAAAGAGGAAGAGCCACACAAATCTAGTTACACATACACACATCCATACATACAAACATACAAACATACATTGGATACGTAAATTCACAAATACAATTAAAATACGCCGACAAAACCATGTTCGATACATACACACATGCAAAATGTTCATGTACACATTTGTATACATTCAGTGCACACACACATACACACACACGCAAACACAGTGAAACACGTAAAGATAGAGAGAGAGAGGGGGAGATTCAGTCTACGTGTGCGAGAGCATAGAAGATGAGTGGGAGGAGGTTGGGGGGTCTTTTGTTTTGTGAATGGAAAATTGAAATGAAAATTCTTGGTGCACAGCAGCCAATTCCGTTATATATACGTCAGTACAATTATAGCTCTCGAAGGAGCCAGTTCACATTGCTTGCAAAGGAATCATTCGTGATTGTAAATGTAACTCCCGTTATATTTGAGAAGCAAAAAAAAAACAAAACAGTTGAGTGCTGCTTACGATCATGTACATTTACCCGAGCTCACCCGAATCACAGTCGTTTTTGCAAACCGAAGAAAGTGCAGCAGCCATTAAAATTCAAGCTGGTTTTCGTGGCTATCGTGTGCGCAAGCAGATTTACCGTTTGAAGAAAGCGAACGGTACTCACAACACACACAAGAGTACCGTACGACGTCAGCAGCAGCAGCGCACCGATTTCATGGAGGGCAAAACGAAGCAGGCAGCAGCTAAAATTGCTGACGGCAAACAGACGAAAACGAGCGTCATCAACGCAGCAACAGCAGACGCAGCTACGTCAGTCGAAGATCGCTCGGCGACAAAAATTCAAGCAGGCTTTCGCGGATTTCTCGTGCGCAAGCAGCAAAAAATAGCGACAAATGCTGCTGTTAAAATACAATCAAGTTTTCGCGGCTTCAAGGCACGCAAGGAGGCGGAGAAATTGAAGCAGCCGTCATATTAAACAAATACTCTTAGACAACTACTACTAATTTAAATGACTCTATATATATATATATCTATATATAGTCTAGTTATGTGTACATCCTGTAAATAGGTTAAAGTAAAAATAATAGTCGCCAGTTAAACAAAATAAATATTAACATGCTATGTGTTAAGTAATTCTTAGTAGTTAAAATGTGGTATCTTCAGTAAATTCACAAAATTGTATTGAATGTATAGAGAAACGTTTAATACTTGGCATACAGTTGCGTTCAAAATAATATCACCATTACGACATTTTTTCTAACGAATGAACCAAACCAACCATTGGTTTTGTTGATTTTTAATATACTGATATTATTTTCAAATATTTATATTAATTTTTATTCTTTATAAATATATATGTATATTAACAGTAGCAACAAAAGTAAAAGCACCACTTATTCATTCTTTATAGAAATCGCTTATTGATTTCTAATGCTTTTTTTCTTTCTCACTTTGAGAGTCTTCTTCCATTTCTAAAAACGTATTCATCAGTTCCTTACACTTACAAATTTCGAAAAGACACATTTGAAAGCATTTCATTTAAGAGTGGTGTTATTATTTTTTGCGTAACTGTATGTGCAGACTAAACTTTTTATATATAAATGCATATATTATATAATTATATAACTTATTACCATTAAAGCAGCAAAAATCAAAAAAAAAACATAAATGGCATTTATGTGTACATTTTAAAGTACATATGTACATTGAAATCAGGTGTGGTATTTATATTTATCTCTTGCATTAATGTGTATTGTTTGCGTATTCGCGCCCAACTGGTAAAATATTTTGTTCGATCGTCGAACATTTAATTTCCAGTGCAAGAAAATGACATTTTTATGTGCACACAGCAAAAATAATCTGGGTCGTAAAAAGTACAGTTTCAAATTTTTGATAGGGTACATTTTACATATATATGTACATATATTCTGTACACTCTGGAAAAAAGTCGACCCACATTTTAGTAAATCTTCATAAAATGAAACTTGATCTAAATTATATATATTTTTTTTGTTTTTAGAAATATTTTCTAAATATTAGCAAACAAAATTTGTAAGAATTAGAAATGCTGGCATTAGTTATAGAAATAATTCTTTCGAAAATTACAATTTTTTTTCTCAGTTTGTACTATTTGTGGATCAACATGTGTTCCACATATGTATCTCTAGTACTCTTTCAATGTTGTCCGTATTTTTGTCAAATAAAGTCAGATTGGAAATAAATGATTTTTGATTTATGAGAAATTAAAATGTCTCGAATTTAAAATTGTTCTAAATACTTTTAGCCAGAAGAAGCCAAAGGGACAAAAACTCTTGTTTGATGAAGGAGCTATATGCTCAGAAAGAAATACATGTATCTAGTAAAAATAATATTCAAGAAGTCTTATGTATATGTTGGCTATTAAATTAGCCTTGTTGGAGAGAATATTTTAACTTTATTTTATATCAAGGCTTTGAAAGCGATATACGTGAACTATTTTATTTTTAATTTAATCCATATTTTTTTTGGGAACTTTCACAAAAAATTTGGAGACCAATCGAAAGAAAATATAACATTCGTTCAATGCGTATTAGGTGCAACGATCTGTCACAAAAATCGAGCATCTATCTACAGATCCAATGAGGCGCCATCCAGTCTTGGGAATACAACTCTTTTGAGAAGCGGAGGGACTTGATCAGGACTTTTCGTTGTGATTGGGTGCTAACTATTGATGAACCAGCTTATTTTGTTTGGGCTGAGAATATATTCCAAAATAGAATGTAGGTTAAAAGACCAGAAACCATTTTCCTATGTGACCTTGATTAATTAATTTTTTGATACAATGATGTTGTTGCTGGTATCCTAGGTCTAGGTCTCAACCGCTGTCGGCTTTTCGAACAAACAATTTCGCATGTCGAGACAACGATACCGACGATTTTAAGAAATGAAGCCTACAAGGTAATTTGATAATTGATTTCATTAATGAGTCTAATTAGAAATTAGATTATTTCCCATAAATTTTTAAAATATGTGTTAATAAAAAGCTAAATAGCCGACCGTCTCAAATCTGACTTAAAGTTAAACTAATGGGAAAGAAATCTAATCCAATCTAATCTAATCTACTTCAAATTAGTATTCTAACGATTTGAAGTCTCTATGTATTGTCTGCTTAGTGCTGAAACTCCGTATTCAAAATGTTGGTGCAAATTTGACTTTATTTAGAGTTATTAGAAGCTTTAATTTGGAGTCGCTTCTACAAAGACTTAAACTCAAACAATTCGCGTTTCTTGGTGCTTGGATGATATTGAACCTTGCGAAATATTCGTATTTTTGGCAATGAATATGTCGAAATCGGCCAGATCGAACCACTCGGACTACTTATCATAAAATTATAAAATCTCTACTGAGGATGACCAGCAATTATTTTCTTCTAAGGCATCATAACAAAACTAACTATAAGTGCGTGTTTTACTTTTTTAAATTTATTTATTTATTATTATTATTATTGTTATTATACTAGTCGACACAGAAAAACACAAAAATTAAAAACAATTATTTTAATTATGTTAAAAAATAAAAATAATAACATGTTAGAAAGACCATGTTCTTAAAGCTGCTTGCATTCTGTCAAGAATTATTCAAGAGCCGACTTAGACTCTAAATATTTTAGAAGTCCCAGCGTAAATAAGCATAAGTTAAAAAAAAAAACAGTAATCAAGTATATTTTATATACATTTTTTATTATAATTTTTAAAAATGTTGTCATAAGTATTCGTATTTAAAAAGCAGACTGATTTTATACCGTGTCAGCTATAATTATTTTTGTTAAAAATTTATTTCGGTAATTTGTTCTTTCCCATTTCGGCGCTTTTGATGCGTCTCCTTCTGTGTTTGGGAATAACTCTAAGAACCTCACACTCAATTTGAACCGGCATAGAGTTTTGTCTCCTGGGAGGCCATTTCAAACTCATATTCGATTTCTTTTGTACACGTCTCTCTAAAATGGGAAGAGTAAATGTTTTAAATTAGGGTATCTACACAAATGTATAATAATAAAAATAATTCAAATATATTTCTATATATATTTGTCGGCTAACTTATGGATAAGGTTCTTACTTCCAAGTTTGGTAAGTCCAGCTATTAAATTGCGGGAGATATAGGCTTCTGGGAGTTTTGGTGGTCATGGCCAAAAAAATTGTTCAAGTACGATCTTATTAATCTACATTTCAAATATAGATATAGGCTTTTATCATTGGGCATAGTCCAAAATAGTTGTTTTTTTTCGGATTTTTGAACAGTGTCACTAACAATATACCTTTCAGATTTGGTGACTAGCTTTCAAATTGTGTGAGATATATGGTCTTAGCAACTTACACCAACAGGTTTATCGGTTTAGAGACGGTGATTGGTCGTGGTCATCCAATATTTTATCAATCTCTTAGGGAAGTTACAAGTAACATACTTTTAAAAATTGGTAACTCTCGCTTCCAAATTGTGGAAGATATGCGCATTTCAAATTTATAGGGGCGCATCCTCTCCATAGAGGAGATTCCCAGCAAGTTACCTTCCAAGTTTGGTCACTTTATCTTTAAACTTGTGGGGGATATGGGGGTTAATCGAATTACACTTTCCGTTATATCACATTTCGTGATTTCAGTCTTAAAATTGTGGGATATATGTAGCTTTATCGAATATAGATTTTCTCAATTTCCTAGCCTCCTAGTGGACGGTGCACTCTGACGGGACACATTATCTCTTAGAAGGACAGACGGACAGACAGACAGATAGACAGCATGATGGACATTGCACAAAACCTATATACTATGATACCTTCGATATCAAAGTATATAAATAATAAATATTTATAAAATATCTGGCGGTATTTTAATGCAAAATGATCCTAAATTTTTGACGTGGATTTAGGAAAACTCAGACAGAAAACCAATCAGCCAAAAAATAAATACATAAAAAAATAATAATAATTAACTTAATAATAATAACACAAATTATAACAATTATAAATTATTATTAATAACGAACAATAATGTATAATTTTACCATTTTGCTGTATTGAAATTGTATCCACAACTTTGCTTTCGATATTTTCATCCTCTGGTGTGGAATTTGAATCCTTTTGTAGGGCATCTCCACGTTGCAGTGTTTGTCGTTTAGCTGCCAAACTGCTCTCCAAACTGGCACTTTTGATGGCATTCGTCTGTTTCTGCTTCTTCTGCTTCTTGCTATGCAGACGATAAGCAGCTTGGATCTTCTTGGCAGCTTCTTCCTCAATAAATCGCTCCAATGATTCGCTGATGGCATCATTTCCAAATGAGGCCTTGGTCTCTTGGGTCGATGACTTTGTGCCAGCACTGGCGCGACGTAATCTTCGCCTAGTTAGGAATCCTCGTGCTCCCGCCTGGATCTTGGCAGCTGCTGAGACAATGGTGGATTCGGTTTCTGTGGATGTGTCCATGGCATCTGTCATTGCGGTATCTATGTGAAAATCGTCAGCGGCGATTTTGCTGGGATCATAATAATCGGAGTCAGCCTCTGACAGCGAGTACGCCATTATCTTTTTCCGAATGTTTTCCGATGTCTCATCGTCCAAGCAGAAACTGTTGCCGCTATTTAACTCAGTGCCAAGATCAACGTCTTCATTTTCGATAAATTGAACCGCATCAACGATTGTCACCGACCGGAAAATACTTTGCGGATCATCGCCGGCGATTGTGTAATGCCGTGATAATTGTGTCCGAGTAATTTCTGCCTCATTGGATACAATTCGATCTTCATCGGAGTTTCCAAATATTACGGACTCACTTTGCGCGGAACTCTCACGGCTTTCCTCACGTTGCATGCGATTGTATATGATTACATCACCATCCGGAACATCCAAAGAGGCTTGTTCTTGCAAGGAGCTCATGGGTCGAACAACGGTTTCATCTGAAATTTTCTCAACAATACGAGAGTCTTCTTTATCTTCTTTCTCTAGTTGTGCTGTCACGATCTCATCTGCTCCTGATAATGCTCCATTCTTCAGTAAATTCAAATCAGTATCAATTTCAGATTGCTCCTGATTGCTTTCTTTTCTTTTTTCAATTTCATTGTCTGCATTATCCTCCTGATCAAGGGTAGTGCGTGAAATGGATTTCTTTATACATGGTAGCTCCTCAATTCCAGAGGAGAATTCGATCTCTCTGTTCAGAAATTCTTTCATTAAATCGAGAGTTGATACATCTGCTACTTGATAAAATAAATAAATTTTAAAACAATTTGTTTTTATATTTATATATTAATTTTACCGTCGGAATTCTTTTCACATGTTACTTCCTCAACACTAAGGGGCACTAGTCCAGAAGAGAAATCGATTTCTTTGTTCATGAATTCCATTAGTATATCTTTCAGAAAAAATATTAAAAATATGACCATTTTAAAAGAATTCTATTTATATATGTTTATTTTACCTTTGGGAAAAGAATCCGATTCTGAATGCGACAGAGCCTTATCTAAACCGATTTCTACATCGCTTGTGGAACCTGCTAAATTATTAGAAGATCCATTATCGTTTTCAAATACTTTGGTTGGATATATGTCATTTTCAAGATTGCCAATATCAGTTCCCAAATTTGTTTCAAGTGTGCTATTATTTTGAGCACTTGCCGTAGTAGATTCTGTTTGTGCCTCAATTGATTTGGGCTCGCTCGATTCTAGGATTATGGGTTGCGTGCCAACAAACCACTCAGATGACTTTGGTGCAGTTTTTGTCAAGAATCGCCTAAATGCTTTCTGAATTTTAGTGGCTGCAAGGTTTTCGCTTAAAGGAGTTTTCGAATTCGGTGCCATATTGGAAGTTTTCACATTTGGGCTTTCCTTACTCTTCTCGACCGCTGGCTCGCCTTGTGTTCGACGAGCTAAATAGTTTTTAAAGGCTCTCTGTATAATTGTTGCGCTTCTCATATGTTTCAATTCATCACCATCATCCAAATTTGTATTGATTTCACTGGATGCGGAGCTTTTATTTAAATTCTGAACGGTAGATTCATTTTCCGCATCAGCAATTTTAGTTCCCTGAATATCGATTTTAGTATTTTCGTTTTCTATTTCTACTTGAATTTCGGGAACATCATGTTCAGATTTTTGCACATTACTTCTGAGTTCATTTGCAATTTCGTTTTCATTTAGCTCATGTATGGTTTGCAATTTTTGTGTTCCAAATTCTTGATAATTGAAATCAGTTGCAACTTCTTCTTCATCTTGTCCTGCTATTGAATCTCGTGGAGCTTCTTCTTTACCATTATTTTCTCCGTCATTTTGCACAGTTGTATTTTGGGCAGATTTTTTATTATTTTGGCTGCTTGGCTGCTTCGAAGTTTTCTTGGCATCACTCGTTTCCTCAAGTGGAATGAAAAAGGATACTGGTGGTTTTGGTATCACTTCATCATTTGATTCTACTTTCTTATCAAGTCTGTCGCCAGCTGCACTTTCAGCAGTTATAATTGGTTCTATTAGTCCCTCATTGTCTCGTTTAGACTTGATATTACTTTTTGTATCTGCATCATTGGTTCCTGACTCCATATGAACCTCATACCACATGCCTGTATCGGTAGGGTCACTAAATGATTTAAGCTGCAGTTCAGCAATTGGCACGTTAATTAATCGGCCCGATGAATTAGTTGGTATTTGTTTATCCTTAGCGACCTGACCTTTTTTTGATTTATTTGTGGAACTAGTAATTTGTTTGCCAATTAGGGGTTTACTCAAAACTGCTGACGATCTGTTCTGCTAATGTGAAGAACATAATTTAGAATACGATATTACTTTAAAATCTTACCAGCATTTACTTCGGGACTTAACGAATACGGCTTGACCACCTCGCTCGATTTATTTGTTGCTGTTTAAAAATGATTGAGTTTTAATTATATATTTAAATATTTTAGATGATGAACTTACGTATTTTATTCATAACTTCAACTTCTGTAGTATCTTTCATAATAGGGTTTTTCGATGGGCCATCTATTAAATAAATAAGATATTTATGAGTAATAATCATTTTGCATAGGGAAAGGCTGAGAGCCAACATATTTTTGTATTGTACTCAATTGTGAAATGTGAGACTATATATTTCAGTTTTCTCGATTTATACTATATATTTTAATAATAAAAAGAATAAATCATAATAATCTAATGTTATAATACTGATAATCAATTCACATTATCAACATGTTGAGGCTCGACATAATCAGTCTCTAAGCACTTTTATTTAACGATAATTAGTCATCACAGAAAAATATAAAAACTAAAAATAAATTAAGCTTAAAATATAATATCTAAAATTTAATTTATAAAAAAATATATATAATTCAAGATTTTATTTAATCTAGCTAAATTACAAAAAAAAAAATGATATTACCTTTCGAGTCAACAGATTCAAGATTTTGTTTTTGGGTTTCATCGCTGTCATTATCCATTGGCTGTTTATCGACATCTGATACAGATATTTGTTCGTTTGTGCTTCCGTTTTTGGTCGATTTGCTTATAGGGTTTTCGAAATTGACGCTCTCCTTATTTTTCAAATCATTCCCAATCAAACGTTCGCCTCTTATAGCTTCGTCAGTGGAATCTGATAAAACCTTTTTTATTTTTTCATTATCATCTTCATCTGTTGGTTCACTTTGTTGTTCTTTTAAACTACTACTTAAGTTTTGTTCAATCATCTCAAGCTTTGATGGTTCATCCTCATATTGTTGTTTGATTTCCATTAATTTCGTATTACCAGAGTTGACTTCAGCATTTAAACTTGAACTTCTTGTAATGCTGCCATCATTCTCTTTTATTTCTTTTTTTTCCTTTTCTATGCTCTTATTTTTGTCCTTTTCATTTGATCGACTGGCGTCACTTTTAATTTCTTTACGATGATCTTCAGAACTATCAGCAGCTCTTGAAGGTAATACCAAATTATTTGTATGCTCAGTATTTAAATCAATTTGAATTTCCTTTGATTCGTCGGATGGTTCTGCAGCTGTGGGTATTTCAGTGTCAGAAGGGGCGGCTGGATCATCTAACTCCTTTTCCTTTTCTATGATCTTATTTTTGTCCTTTTCATTTGATCTACTGGCGTCAGTTTTAATTTCTTTTGGGATGATCTTCAGAGCTATCTGCAGCTCTTGAAGGTGATACAAAAATATTTGTATGCTCAGTATTTAAATCAATTTGAATTTCCTTTGATTCGTCGGATGGTTCTGCAGCTGTGAGTATTTCAGTGTCAGAAGGGGCGTCAGTTTTAATTTCTTTGAGATGATCTTCAGAGCTATCTGCAGCTCTTGAAGGTGATACTAAATTATTTGTATGCTCAGTATCTAAATCAATTTGAATTTCCTTTGATTCGTCGGATGGTTCTGCAGCTGTGAGTATTTCAGTGTCAGAAGGTGCAAGCGGATTCTCTAACTCCCTCAGATTACTACTTTGAATATAGGTTGGATTTGTGGTTGTTAAACCTGTGGCAGCATCATCTGAGTTGTTCTCCATTTGACTATTTAAATCTTTGTTGTCAACATCTTCTTTCATGCTTAGTTTTAATTTATCTTCCATTTCCTTATTTTTAGCAGTGTTATTATCTTCTACGAGTATGTCAGATAAATTTGAAGTTGGAGCATTGTTCTTCTGTTCCTCCTTTTGTACCATGTCTAAAGAGCCCTGTTTTGGATTAATAACATCATCAGCAGTTTCAACGATTTTCTCTATAACTAATCCAATCAAATCTTGTTCGCTAACTAGAAGTTTTTCCCCTATAATATTTGGGGGACCATGCACCAATGCAACTCCTCCGTCATCAGGTATAGTTGCTAGTTGGGTTTCTAAATCAGATACGTTTTTTTCGTTTGTTATATTTTTATCGATACTAATGCTTTCGCTTAATATTTCTTTAGCATTCTCAGATGAGGTATCCACATTTTTGATTGCTCTTTTGGTAATAACTTTATCGAAATCATCTTGCGATGGAAGGTTTCTCTCAAGTTCGATTTCATCTGGGATTATACTTTGAGATTTTATTTCTGTCTCAACAACGTTGCTTTGTTTATCTTGGAGTTCACCTTGAGTCAAGGTTGGAATTATTTCAGTTGAACTTGGAGATGAAGCAATAATCTGCTTATCGTCCACTTCATCAGTTTTTAACTCGGTCACTCTTTCAATTAAATCTCCTTCGTTACTTAAAGTCTGCTTCTCAGGCATATTTAAAGTATCACGCATTAAAGTAACTTCATCGTTCTTCGGCTTTGACAAATTCTGGATCTCGTCTCCAGCTATATCTTCTTCGTTTGTAATATTTTTATCGATAGTCTTATTTTCGCTCAGTGTGTCTTCAGCATCCCCAGGTGGTGCATCTTGCACATTTGTGCCTGCATTATTGGTGTTAACGGAATCGAAATCATTTTTCGATGATAAACTTTTCTCAAGTTTGTCCTCAGCTGGAAGTGATCCTTCAGTTTTTATTTCTGTCTCAATACTATTATTTTGTTTTACTTGTGGTGTATCTTGATTTAAAGTTGGAATTCTTTCAGAAGGATTTAAAGATGGGGCGACGGTCTGCTGATATTCTTTTGACGTTTCTTTAGAATCTTGGCTTAATATTTTGTCGGTGACTAATTCAACTAAATCTTGTTCTGTAGTTAAAATGTCTTCATCTGGAATATCTGTGGAATCAGGCTCTAACGTATCTTCATCGGCATTAGGTTTTGAGTTTTTCTGGATCTCGACTTCAGTCATATCTTCGTTGTTATCGATATTTATAATTTCGCTCAATACATCTTCGGCATTATCTGTTGTATCATTTTCCTTTTTGTTTTCTCTTATTGTAATAATTGAATCATCCGGCGATGGAATGCTTATTTCAAGTTCATCTTCAACTTTAAGTAAACTTTGAATTTCATCTTCTGTTCCAGAACCAATAATGTGATTATTGGTATCTTGAGTTAAAATTGGAAATATTTCAGGTTGATTTGAAGATAAGGTTTGCTGATCTTCTTCATTTGGCATGTCTACAGAATCGAATTTTAGGCTTTTCTCGGTCACTACTTCAATTAAATCTTGCTCGTTTGTTTGATTCTTTGACAAATTAAAAGCGTCAGGCACTATTGTTACTTCCTCATCCTCCGGTTTCGCGGCTTTCTGGGCCTCTTTTCCAGCTATGTGTTCTTCGTTTGAAATATCAATCAATAGATCTCCAGCAATATCAAGTGTATCCTGTTCACTTTTGATTGATCTTTTAGTAATAACTGAATCTGAATCATTTTGTGCTGCAAGGATTATCTCAAGTTCGTCTTCGGCTGGAAGGGCACCTTTAGTTTTCATTTCTGTTTCAACACTATTACTTTGTTTTTCTTGTAGTATATCTTGAGTTGAAGTTGGTATAATTTCAGATTGGTTTGAAGGTGGGACAATTGTCTGCGGATCTTCTTTTGAATCGGATTTTACGATTTTCGCGGTGTCTACTTTAATTAAATTTTTTACGCTTGTTTGCTCCTTTGGCAAATTAAGAGAATCAGGCACTATTGTAACTTCTTCGTCCTCGGGTTTTGCGGCTTTCTTAGTAATTTCTCCAGCTATATTGTCTTCTTTTGAAATATCAATCAATAGATCTCCAGCAATATCAAGTGTATCCTGTTCACTTTTGATTGATCTTTTAGGGCTTATCTCAAGTTCGTCTTCGGCTGGAAGAGCACCTTTAGTTTTCATTTCTGTTTCAACACTATTACTTTGTTTTTCTTGCAATGTATCTTGAGTTGAAGTTGGCATTATTTCAGGTTGGTTTGAAGGTGGGGCAATGGTCTGCTGATCTTTTCTTGATTCGGATTTTAAGGTTTTCGCGGTGTCTACTTTAATTAAATTTTGTTCGTTTGTTTGGTCACTTAACAAACTTAAAGAATCAGGCACTATTGTAACTTCTTCGTCCTCGGGTTTTGCGGCTTTCTTAGTCATTTCTCCAGCTATATTGTCTTCTTTTGAAATACCAATCAATAGATCTCCAGCATGATTAGGTTTCTGCTGTTCATTTATGATTGATCTTTTGTTAATAAATGAATCTGAATCGTGTTGTGCTGCAAGGCTTATCTCAAGTTCGTCTTCGGCTGGAAGTGCACCTTTAGTTTTCATTTCTGTTTCAACACTATTACTTTGTTTTTCTTGCAATTTATCTTGAGTTGAAGTTGATATTATTTCAGGTTGGTTTAAAGACGATGCAACGGTCTGCTGATCTTCTTTCGCCACCTCTGTTGATTCGTGTTTCAAATTAATAACATCATCATCAGTTTTTAAGATTATCTCGGTCGCAAATCCAGTTAAATCTTGTTCGTTGGTTACAGTTGTTTCCTCTGGCATAATTAAAGAATCATTCTCTTGTGTAATTCTATTTTTTTCTCTCAAAATCTCTTCTCCATTTCCAGGTGTGTCATTTGTATTTTCTATTACACTTTTGGTATTTGCGGGTTCAATATTATTTTCTGGCGAAAGGCGTATCTCATAATCGCCTTCGGTTGAAAGTACACTATGAATTTTAATTGTTGTTCCAATACTATCTAATTCTTTGCTTTTCAGGCTTGCCGAGATTTTTGATTCTGTAAAAATAAAAATTATGTTATGCTCACAGATCAAACATTAAAGGACATAAAGAAATTAAAAACTGTATTTAGAATTAAGACAAATTTTTAATAAAATAAATTGAGGTGATACTACTAATTAAGGGGACGAGATCATTATAATTGGAATATAAGATCTGAAATGGGGTAGCATAACTTATATTAAAAGTTCGGACAGTAAGATGTAGAAAATTGCTAATACTTTTGATGAGAAATGTCAACTAATTTATCTGCTTAATTAAATTATTAAATAATTTATTTAACTTTAATTTATCAACAAAAAATTTAAAAAAAAATTAACTTTAATTTAATATATAAATTTTAAAAAATATCTTTGTTTTTAAGATTTCTATTTCAACAAAAATTCCGAAGAATCAAAATCAATTTTGTTCCCAAAGGATTCATTATATTGGTTTCAAGAAAACTTGTTGACCACTGAAAACAGTTAACAGTCTGTGTATATTTTATCGAATTACCCTTCTAGGGTAGTGGAGGTTTTGATATGTCCTCTGATTAAGGACACGGATTTATACAAATAAGTCTAATGCCACTATATATATTTTTTCAATTATACCCAAGAGTATTCCTACATCCAATAATAAAAAAAAAAACAATTAAAAACGAATTTAAATGGTTTCCGTTGCTTACTTACTGGAATCATCCAACTTTGCTTCGAATTGATTCTGCTTTGCTTCGTTATTGACACTTTCCAAAACCGTCTGCAGGCTTTTTATTTCCATCGAATTTTGGTCCATTATATCTGGTGCAGCTGAAGTGAAAAAATGTTTATTTAAATCTCATAATAAACACAAGAACTTAAGATCATAATCTTAATCATACTAAACTTTATTTTCTTAAATACATTTTTTAGGACAGAAACGGATATTTTTTTGTCTCAACTTTAATGTGCCCTGCGCTATCGCCTATAAAAATGTAGGAAAAAATAGGATTGTTGATATATTTTTTCTTAATTACTAAATTTTAAAATAAAATGATTGATAATTGAAAGAGAGCACTTCATAATTGAATACTCCACAGGGACTATTCTACTCATCACAGAGTGCTCCAAAAGGATTACAAATAAAATATTCATTTTTAATTCACTAGTTGCCCTAGCTTTGATACATTATGAAACGTGCACTCGGAAAAAATCGATTATAAATATATAATATAGTCATACTTTTGACACCGGAGGTAGCTCAACTTATTATTCAGAAATTATACTTCTAAAACGAATGGTTGTTTCTTTCTACAAACCAGTCATTTTCTATTCTTAAGTAGAGTGAAAATTATACCACATTTTAGAAAAAGTATGTCTAAACAAGGAATGTCTTTTTATATGCCTTTACCAAATTCTCACATTAGGTTTTTGTTACTTTACATTATACTTAAACATATGTATTTAATATATTAAAATGGATTTAAGTGACTTACGTACCGGAATTGTCCGACGTTGCTTCGAATTGATGCTGCTTTGCTTGGTTATTCACACTTTTTAAAACCGTTTGTAGACTTTTTATTTCCATCGAATTTTGGTCCATTATATCTTGTGTCGCTGATGTGAATAAAACTATTTGTTATATCTCATAATAAACGCAAGAACTTAAGATTATGAACACTCGTACAAAACATTTTTTCATAAGTACGTTTCTTATATCGAAAGGAAGTGGAATTTTCTTTTTAAAATTAATATAGGGAAATATTTTTTTAGATTAAAATGTGCTTTAAATGTTTTAAGTTATTAAGTTTTGGCGCTTAGAAGACTCCAAATCGTGAAATAAGTTTTCAGATTTCCTTATTTTTGTCACCTACATTTTCTCAACTCCATAAAACTCTTTTTATTAAATATATGCAATTGCTACTGTCTCTGAATTTGTAATAAGCTTTAAAATCTCATCGCAAAGTACTAGCCTTATATTAGTAGCCTTATTTATACCTTAAGTTAGAATTGCACACAAGTGTTTAAGTAGTATGTAGTTATTAAATTTTCTCTAGCTTTGCACTTGTATTTTTACAAATACATTTCTTGATAATAATATGAATATCTAACAAAAAATTGTGTTCAGATTGGCTGTCAGATTTTCGAAATACATATTGCTATTGCATAGTGTTATTAGTAATTACCATTTCCATTAGAGATTATCGATTTTTCACTAGCTTTTATGGCTTCAGTTACGTGCTGCTTGTGTTGGTTTTTATAGTCGTTCTCGACTTCCTCATCTTCATTTATGGTCTGCTGGTAGACTCCTTCCTCGTAATTGATGCCTCCCAACTCATTGTGCTCACCTGCCGACTCCGTCGAAAGTAGAGCCGTGGAGGCGGACGTATAGGAGCCAGCCTCGGAGGCATTGTCATTTATGTCATCGCTTTGCTCAAGTTCAGCATTTGTATGTCTTTTGTCTTTGACCACCTTAACCATTCGTCGAAATGCTCTCTGAATAATTAATGCCGCTGTCATAATTGAAACGCTGGTATCCAAAGGTAAAGACACACTTTTAATTGGGGGTTGTTTCAACCTCTTCTTGGTCAAATATAGTCGACATTGTCGCTGTATAATATATATGGCACTTATATATTGAGCAGAATTGTACCTTTCTACAGATGTGTTCGTAAGTTTCATGGTATTTTTAGCTCGTTTTTTCGATAAGTAACGTCGAAACTGTCTTTGAATCAGAGAAATTGCATTTAAGTAATCTGCATGTTTATAGATATCTGGCGTTAGTAAATTGACCTTGGCAGATCTTTCCGCCTTTCGTTTTAAATAGTTGCGGTAATGTTTTTGTATAATGCATACTGCCCTCAAATTGTAATTATATTCGTCGATCTGCAAGGATTTGACAGATTGTTGACCTGTTTTTCCTTCTAAAACACGTCCACATGTACATATCACCTTCGACTCTTGAGACCATTTTGCATTTTCTTTAGTGTATTTTTCATATGCGGTATACTTCGTATAGTCCATCTTAGCTTTGCTAAGGCGGAGTTTTTGAAAATATTTTCTTGCAAAGACGAGCAGATTTTCGGGATTTTCTTTAAGGACGGCTTTGATGAAGCTTTTAACTACATCGGTGAGATTTTCAGGTATAATGTAATGAACCAGTGACAATGGCACTTGTTGTCGAATGCGGTTTTTCATAATGATTTCATAAGTTTGCGGAGGTTCGTATTGAACCGTATTAGGTCGTGTTCTCATCGCCGCAATATTTTCAAAATAATATGATGAGAATCCAAGAAGATCTTTTGGTTTTTCGCGTAAAACCTCTTTTGTATAGGCTTTCATCAAGTCGCGGAGACCTTCTGGTACTCTTGGTAAATTTATTGCTGTCATTTTTATTGTTTACAATTTTTATAAACACTCACGGCAAATGTTGAATCAATACTGGTGAAGAAAATCTCATTTTGTACCTAGATACCTTAAGAGGGCTTTGTTAGTCGTTTCCATGCTAACTTGAAGGTAGCCACAACAATTGAATTACTGGAATCACTCTGCTCACTGCTGACTCACTTTGAAGAGAGAACACAAGAGTATTATTTAATTCATTTCATAGAAATCTATTATTTTTATAGGCACCGAATGCAAATTACTAAAAGCAAATAGTTTTATTAAGTACTTAAGAATGCATATTTTGGACTTAGGAAATTAAATAATTCGTATGCCTTGGTAAGATTCTTGATACTCTACAAAATTTGTTTCATACTTACAGCTTACATTATTTCAGAGTCAATTCTGTTTGCGCAAATTCCCTGCCTAAATTTTAATAGTGTTAAAAAAACAGAGAATTAAATGTATATCTCTCAAAAATAATGAAATAATTTGTTTTTATTAAATCATATACCTATATTCTCAAAAAAAAATGGAATATTTAAAAAAATAACTCAAAAATTAAAATCCTGCTGAACATTTTTTTTTTTTTTTGAAAACACGAAAAATGTTATATTTCGAAATATTGTCTGTTAACACGAAATATTTTTCTAAAAGTTCTAAAATAAACCTTAAAAAATAATAATATCTAAAATTTAAAAAATAAGACAGAAAACTCGCGAATTAAGGGTTTAATGTAACAATTCAGTGTCCCGTTATAAGAAAAAAACAACATAGTTTTTGTACAATTTGTAAAAATATACTTTCTGAACTGTGTGCAATTAAATACTTAAATGTATTCTTTTTAATTTTTTTGTATTTATTAGAAAATATTATGTATGTACTTACATTCATTACAATATTTTACTTTTATTTTTTTTTTTAATTGCACTTGTGTCTGGCTGATGTCTCATTAAGTAAACTTTGTCCAAAAGTGCAATATAATTTTCTTAGTTCATCCGACTGGAACTTTTTCTGCTTGCTGACTAATTAAAAAGCAAACATCAAAATTTTCAGTCGGTGAAAACGGTATTATTTTTTCAAATGAATTATTAATTATTATTACATTTCATTTTATTTTTGTAATTTTTACCATAAGATATTACACCAATTCAATGACATGTTTTTCTTTGCAAAATATAAACTGATATTTCAGGTGTCATTATTTAATTTTTTCAATCGTGGATTGAAGCTGATCCCATTTAAAATATTTTGTACACGATGCTTCAACCCAAATATGTACAATCGAATCTAATTTTGTAATATTTAAAAATTTATGATGACATAATTTAAATTGAATTATCCATACAAATATCTGGAAAATTATGCAGACGAAGTGACCAAGGGACCATAACATTATAAAGATACATAATTGCCCTTATTACATATTGTGCTGCACAACAATTAAAATTAAATACTTAGGACCAAAGGTAGGATTGCTGGTGATGCCTTCAGAGAATGGCGTATGTATTTTCCTTCATATAGGCATATTGCCGATAACACTCTTCAAATACGTATTTCGCTTTTTTATTTGCTGTGCCAAAAAGCAGTTTAGAAGCAAAAGATGCCAATTAATGGATTTTATTAAAGTAATTGCCAAATCATACTGAAAAACAGTATTTTATCTATTTTCTTCAATGCGACATAAGATAGGTATATCATCATGTCTAGCAATATCCGTTGAATTAGATATCATATTATTCTTTACAAAATTGTTCTTAAATTTTTTCCATTTGAGATTCCTCAGAAAATCATCGAACAAAGCTTCTCTCGATGGAATAATAACGTCTAAATAGACTGATCGCCGTTGCCATATATTTCCAGGATTTTGTTCCTTGTCCATTAAGAAGAATCTGGGAAGTAATAAACACTGCACCGTATTTCGAGCCATTATCACACGATGCTGAATGTGTTCGCCTAATCCAAAAATTCCGCCAAATGTTATGGATCCAACATCTATAAAATGGCTTTCGTAGTTGTCCGACTATAATAAAAAATGCAAATAAATATTACATAAGTTTTTTTTTAGAAATATGTAAGACCTAATGAGATCCCAAATTTCCCAGATCTTGAAGTTGAAGTTTGAAAAAAGTGAAGAATTTTTAGCTTTGCTTACTTCTCAATAAGATACAATCATTAAATTGTGCTGAGCTGGATTGGATCTCTCCAATGTCATTAATTTCTTCTTTGGTTATTTGACTATATTTGATTTATTGTGAGAATGCAAAAGTTGAACTATCTAACAGGAATTTACTGACTCAACTTATTGCCAGCATATCAGCAGATCACTTGGGGGCTCAGATAAACTTAAATGAACTGCTGGTTGAAAATGACTACTTATATTACATACATATATATTCATTTTGATTGACAGCAATAAATACAATCAGTATTTTTATAGCCATTTCACTTATGACTTCGGAGGCGTCCGTTTCGATCGATCGAAATATTTGTTCTCGTTATATATATATATATATATATATATTTTTTTTTATTATTATGATCAAATGTTTATTTGCATGGACTTTTTATTTTAATGTAGACTAAAAATGGTCCACAGTTTTAAAACAAAGCGTTTTAAAATAAAAATTAAATTAAATTATAAAAATAAATATGCTTAATATATAAATTAAAATGAGTGGAAAGAAAATAAAATAAAGAATATAATAGTAGTTTAAACTTGGGTCCAACTAGCGCTTGCACTTGAATTAAGATTGACACTAATCCGAGACACATTGGAATATTTTAAAAGTTTGTGCACGACTTGTGATGGGTACTCATTTGAGTACAAGTACCAAAAGGTATATTCCGCTAGTCGACCTCCCTCGACTAGAGCACTTAACTTGTCACTTGTATAATCCATCATCGCTGACCTCAAACAGTGTATATATGTTCGCAAGTGAGCTCTTTGATAACTCAATGACGTAAATGTCTATAGTAAAATAAACTTATTCATTTTGAGGGCAAAGTGCTGGACAGCAAAGAGGCGTTCTTTAGGCCTAAGTATTATTCCGTTCTTATTCATTTATTTAATGTCGACGAATATCAGTCAACAAAGAAAAATACAAAAAGTAAAAATAAATTAAATTAAAAATAAAATTTAATTTTTTAGCTTAAATTAAAAACTAAGAACAAATTTTTAAGATATTATATTTATTTAGTAAAATATATTTAATATGAATTAAATAAGATGCAAGACAACAGAAGACTTTTAAAATTGAGTTATGAAAGATAGAACTAAAAACATGACAATTAGTTAGGGAAAAAAGGTCAATAAGGAGAAGTTAAACGGTGAAAAAGTGAGTTATAATCTGATTTATGAAGAGTCAATTTACCTCTCCTATAAATAATAACATTTTGAAACTCACTGGATTTATTTCACTTAATTTTTTCAGATCGCCCTTCAATTAAATGCTTCTTAAGCCATTTGAAAAGGCGTCACGCCTTACCCTAATAAATCCCGTTTACACTGGAAATATATTATATTAGATGTAGCAAGAGTAAACTCTTCATTCCCTCACCCAGTGAGCAGGTCGAGAAAATTCAGTCAAAAAGGTGGACAGCATGTTAAGTACTTTCCTTGCACGTGCTGTGTAGGAGCTAAATAAGTTTTCAGAAGAAGTTTTTACCTGTAAAGGTAGATTGTGCAGTGCCTATCTGTAAGGATGTAAGGAACTCTATTTTAGCTGTCCAGAGTGCCATTTAAACCGTGTTTGGTTACCGCCTATATGGTCAAGACTAAAAAGTTGATAGCACTCGGTTAATATCTCGCATGTAGATTTGGTGGCCTATTGGCTCGGGCCACTATGTAAGCCCTAGCAGAAACTTTGGCTACTTTTATTAGTGTGGCCTTCAACTGAAACATGATTCTCGGTCAACTTTGGACGCCATACGTGAGTGGTCTATGGGAGACTTGTGGAAGTCAAAAATAAATTATCTTTCTTTCTAAAACTCACTTTACTTTATTCCCAGCAACTCTACTCTTCTCCTTCAAGCTGCTGATCACACCAATCATATTGATCGATATCGATATTATAGGTTAAGTACATAGTTGCATGTAAAGCTACAGATGTTATGTTACAGTCTTAGTGCTACACTAGTGGCCTGTTACAGACTATACTGTTATCCGCTATAATGGATATGCGATCTGTACACAAGGTTTTGCCATTTGGCTCACATTGGGTTCAGGATATCTTAACCATTTATTTAGCAAATTAATGGATTGTTTCCTTAAACATGCTTACCTTACCACACTAAAGAAAAATATTGCTCTCACTTTGTGGAAGGGACGATTTAAGAATCTGGGCTCTGCTGACATACCTGAAGATATGTGAATTACCCAATGTGGAAGTCACAATGCTGAGTTGAGTTGATTTGACTTATTTTTCAACAGTTTAATTGTTTCACATTTTTGGCTACGACAAATAATATTGGTAATAAAGAACTCACCACTTCACTTTCGTTTTTGCTGATCACATCGTCTGACTCGGAAGATTTGACTGTTTTCTTGTTTGTACTCAAATCACTTTTAGTATGAAGAAACTCATTTCCCGATGTGTCTACTAGTTCGTGAACTGTTTTTCCATTTTTTCGAACCACCTATAATTATTGGATAAGCTAAATTTTATTAAAATCATATTGGCCTTTTATTTATTTATTACAATTACCCGAATATGTAGACACTGGAGTATTACACATTCACCGCTTAAAACAAAATGCACATTTGTGAGTGTTCCTTCGTCCCGGCTATAAATTGTATCCAAAGGATTAAATTGCCTCAGGGAGCATATTTTACACGCATGCGAAAGCTATAATAAGTTTTTGGCTTAGATTATTATTTCTTTTTATGAGGGTTTCTTACCTGATCCTCGTTGAGAAATTCAAAGTAGTCTAAAGCCCTAAAGGCTTTTTTCTTTTCATTCAAATTCTTCTGCATGTGTGGCCTTAGAGTAGAAACATATTCAAAAGCTCAGCAGTCACACAAAATATACGTTGAATTGGTAGCAACACCAAATGCAAAATAAATGGGAATGGAGTGCATCAATTCGTTTAAAGATTCCCAGCCAAAAAAAAAAAAAACAGAAAACAAAAATAAGCACAATCGTTTCGAAGTGAAAGCAAAATTCAGCTTGGGGGTCGAAAAGGTCTGCTTTGTTTGTGCCAACCTATATTTGCAGTGCGAAGTAGACGCCCTCTTGGCCAGAAGTGTGCGGGGGTGGTGGAGGGGAAGGGGGCCATGTTTTGCTATTCATTTTGATTGAATCGAATTAGGACTTAACTTTGTTTATTTCTGATTAAATTGGCTGGTGCAGGCCTCTGCTTTTGGTCACGAAGCTTGAGAAATGCTCCGATTTAATATATATCGCGTGCTGAGTCTATGTATTGAATTTGGATAAGACTACATACATATGCATATACTAAAATAAATACATACTAACATACCATGCAGATGCATACAAACCACAATTTACCAAACCAATTCTTTTTAAATCTTCAAAGCAAAATGAGAAGAAAAAAAACAATACGAATTGTTATTTGGAGTGTCAAACGTGAATAGTGGACACAGAAGACTCGACTCTTGATACTATTCAAAATTCATTTGTAATACCCACTGCATAGTGTTTTTTTTTTACTTACTTAGATACCTTCTCCAACAAACTATGATTTATGCACAATTCAGTTCAGTGTTTTTTAACTATATATTTCTTCTGCATTAAATCTTGAAAATATATATTTTTTATTAAGGAAAGTTAACCCGATTTTTATGAAAGTTATGAGAGTATAGCCTCGTTTAGTGTCTTCCATCATCGCATCTGTTTAGACAACTATGAATAAATTGTATTTGTATTTGATTCAATGGCATTATGCATGTTTGATTTAACATTACAATGCTGTGCCCAGTTGAAATCATGTCCACTTCTCCCGTTAAAATAAAATAAAATAAAGTAGTCGGAAAATCGTTGTCTCATAATAATAAATTTAAGAATTTCCTTTTGGAAGAATACTCGCGGAATAAAACAAGTAAACATTTTTGTTCAGAGTTTCTCAATTTTTTAATTAATGTAAATATATTCAGTGTTAATTATGTATAATACAATAGTTTGAAGTAGAAGATTGAAGAAGAAAAACTAAGAATTAGAGCACCAGTAATCCTCTTTTTTTGGAGATATGGAGGTGGCTTATATAGACGCATGCATAAAAAATTTGAGATATAGGAATTGATTAAAGATAAATTCCCTAAAACATTAGGAAACTTTTAATGGTTTGATTATAATCAAGCGTCGAATAATTAAATAGGATATATAAGATAATTTAGTTAATCGTTTATAATCAAAAAGAAGACTCTCCAGACCTGGAAGGAGGAAGCATTCTCTTTTACGTTCTTTATAACTTCCAGCGAAATTCAACCTGAGTAAAGGTAAAAAAAATATGCTTCTTGCCCGACACAATATTAACAATTCAAGAAGAAAAAAATAATGGTTATGGTCAACCGCCAATTGGCGCACCTCAACTGTTAACCATTTAAACAGAATAGAATCCAGATAAAAATATCGAAAACACCAAAAATATACCACAAATCTTAAATCTAATCGATTTCTTCTGCTGTACGACAATCGATTGCTTCAATGTTATCGACCGTTTGATAATAACAGAGCATTTACAGCACCGTAAGGAAACAGAGAATGCGAATAACAGCTGCAATAAAATATATAAATTCATATTGACATTTTACTTAAATATATTTTAAAAATGTTAAAAACAAATGGTGTCCGTGTTGCACCAAAAATTTAAGAAGTAAAAATAAAGCCGACAACTTTAAAAGCTTAGATATCAATTAATAAATTTGCACTTTCAACTTAATTTGATTAATTTAAAGAAAATCGCTATTGAGAGTATTGTTTTGCGCAATAATAATAATAAAAACAAACGTATTTCTATTTCTAGCTCTATTTCTACAATTTCAGCGATTGAAATTGAAGCATGTCTGCCTTGCAAAAAGAATCATAATCGGAATATATTAAAAAAAGTAATTTAACTTAATGTATTTTAAGTTTCTGTTCATTGTTAGATTATACATGTATATTGTATATTTTAACAATTTACTTAAAGATCCTATTAAATAAATATCAGGGGTTTTATCTGTGTGAGCAAAAAAAAAAAAAAAAACATTGTGTGATTAAACGATTCTGGAAAACATTTTAAATTAATTACAGAAAAATTTAGAGCTTTAACAGATATCGTCTAAATTTAAAATAACGGACAGTTGTGCAACAAAGTGCTGCAGCTGCGCAGTCCGATTTCTAGCATGTGTGGTGAGAAAGTAATATTTAAATACGCGCCAAAAGACAGAATGTGTAACTTTAAAGAAGAAGACAACAGCTGATTCATAGTGAATGGTTCATACGTAGTTTCTTTTTACATTGTCAATGTAGTAAAAACTTAGTGGCAATTGTGATTTAAATAAATAGTTTAATTTTAGTAAAAAGCAGCAGTAAAATGGAGTCAAATTCAAATGAGGATGAACGAGACAAATTAAACATGGAAGATAAGGTAAGTAAGCAGTGAAATCGAAATTATTGTGGCATAATAGAAAACTTTCACATTTCGCAGCTGTCAGAAAAGTCCACTAAAATGTCTTCACTTACTTTGGGCACAATACCAATAAAAGCAGTTATGCTTTTCTTGACAGCAACTGTGCTGACAGCCGTACTTGTTGAACTACTGCCATATTACACTAAAATCATAAATAAGAATAACACAACAGACACAGAAACGATGCCAAATCGCAGACGAACTTATTCAGTTTATAGCAATAGTCCAACGGAGGAGCATTTGGTGCATGTTTTGGATCTGCTTCAAAGGTTTGGCTATGAAAGAGTTGAGCTGGCAAATGGTGACTGGGACCTATTATGGGCCCATGATTATCCATTCACGCGAAATCCCAGCCTAAAGCAGTTGGGCGATCATCAGCTGGTTAACCATTTACCCGGCTGTGGATATTTAACCAATAAAGTCGATTTGTGCACGACGCGCTTGCCCTTTTTGCCTCGCGCTTTCCGGCTGCCGGGTCAGCGGGATGACTTTATCGAGTATGCAGCAGCGCATCCGGATGCGCTCTTTGTGCAGAAGCACAACGAACACAGGCACATCAAAGTGAAGGCTCTCAATGATATTGACCTCAAGTCGAATGAGTCGTTTGTCCAGGAATTCATTCAGCGACCATTTTTAGTGGATGGATTTAAGTTTGACATTGGCGTTTATGTTGTGATCACATCTGTGAATCCACTGCGCGTCTATATCTATAATGGGGATGTCCTCTTTCGTTACTGTCCAGTCAAGTACTATCCCTTCGATGCTGAGAACCAGGATAAATACGTTGTTGCAGACGATTATTTGCCCAGCTGGGAAGTTCCTTCGCTACGAAAATATTATAATAGCTACGGGGGAGGTATGCGTACCTCTTTTGAGGCCTATGTCCGAGATCAGCACAAGGATCCATCCCAAATATGGACACAAGTCGAGCATATTATACGCACAACTATTCTATCGAAAGAACATGATATAATAAATACTCTACGTGCTTATAAGACGCACAAGTTTTTCGATCTATTGCGGTTCGATCTGTTTATTGATGAGGACCTCAAGGTGCACCTCATGGAGGCCAATATGTCCCCGAATCTTTCATCCGCCCATTTCAAGCCAAACGCACTTTTGTACGAACAAGTGCTTTACAGTGCCCTCAACTTGGTCGGTATTCGACCTGTGACAGACTCTGGAACTGGTAGCAGCAAGTATGTAATACAAATTAAAACAATTATATTTACACACATTTATAAATATTATTATATTTATTGCATTATTATTACAGGCTCTCTGAAATTGTGACTGCTGATAAAAATTTGGCAACGGGACTCAATAAATGTGCAAGTAACGATTGCAACCAATCATGCAACAAGGCAGAGTGCAGCTTGTGTGTGCCTTGTTTGAGTGGCACGGAATACGAAATGCTTCGGAGTGCACACGATGAGCACCTGCATCGCATCGATATGAAGCGAGTCTTCCCCAAGCCAATAGTAAATATTATTTCATGCTGCTAAAGTCTCTTTATTAATCATTCTGTATTTTCAGCATCATTTTGGGACATTTGATATTGATGTTGAAACTAGAAATATGACGAAAAGAAACGCTTGGATATCTCGCTGGTTCTACAATAAATGTGAATATGACCGTAACTGGTGCACGTGACACCAGCCGTTCTTACGGCGGATCACAAGACAACTGAAATATTAATTTGCCAATGACATCTTAAAATTTAGAAGAAGACTGGAAGAAGAAAGCAATGACAAAATTAGCTTAATATATATGGGAGTTATATTTTCACCAAAAAAAAGGCAATAAAAATCATGTCAAAGTGCTCGAGTTGAGAGTGTACGACTAGGGGATACCCCCTACTCAGCCATAGCCTGTCCTTTAGAAAAATTTTATAATTTAACGCAAGTTAAACTGAAAGTTTCATATTCACTAAGTTGTTTGTGGGTCTTTTACATATTTTTGTCCATCTGTTCTGATGAACGCAACCTTTTTCGAATTCTTTAAAGCTTGAAAGCTTGAAATATTTACTTATCCAAAGTATTTAGCTTGGTATCCAATACTTTTCCCATAGTTTTAAAGTTCTACTCAAAACCATATTTATTTGTTAATAATTTTTTTTAATGTGGACAATAATCTGTGAACTCAAATTGTAATATAATTTTAGATATTGAGCTTTAAAATAAATATAACAATTTTTAAATTAAATATACAAATCAGAGTGTATTTATTAAATAAATAAATCTGCGAAAATGTATGATTCTGTCTAAAAAAATTCGCAAAAAAATAGTTTTGATAACGGATGAGAGGAGATATATCGTAGATAGTTTAAGGACGAAACATTCGTACAATAAAGTAGCTTCCACACATTTAATTAAATATTTAATTAAAATAAAATTTTGACCCTTGATATCTAAAGATAGATTTATGCAAAGAGACTAATTTTCCCACGCTCCTGATTTAATGACGATAGTATTGAAATATTATGCGTTAACTAGTGTCTGAAACCTGTTGAAAACTGAAGACAGAAAGTTTTCAATACGGAATGCAAATGCATATTACATATATATATATTATACATGGTTTTGTTTACTAATTTACTAATAAATCGTCGGCTAATAACAGTCTACACAAGAATTAATTAAATTAATAAAATTGTGAAATTAAAGAAAGTAAAATCCAATTGCCGATTATTGAAGGACGTCGCCAAACAGATACCAACCAAGTTTTGGGACATCTAGGCCCCTAGTCGACTTAGCACGAACAGTCTTTAGCTCTAAGGTCGTCGATGAAAATTCTGCTTACTCGGACGGACAGACAAACATTTCATATTTCCATTCCAATTACAGTTACTAGATTGGTTGATGCTGCTACCAACACCAATTGCATTGTATATAAATGAAAAGAATGCAGGAATATTGACTACGTCTTAAAATATTTAGAATATAATTTGCACAAAGACATTTGAAAATAATAAAATAAAATAATATTTTCATATAAAAATTTTCCTTCTGTTGCCTCGTACTTTTTATGGTTGGGATCTCAATCATTTGTATACCTAAAATATTCACTTCTGTTCGTTAAACAAAAATTGTAGTTTTTTATGTTTACTTAGGTAACCCAATACGTCCTGCGCAAGCAACGCACAGTCCAAAATATCCCCCCAATGCAGATAATTGGGAAACTCGGATGAGGTTTTTGGGAAATTTGATCATCAAGTGGGGTAAAAATGGGGTCAAATGGGGTTTGTGTGTCAAACTTTAGATACAAATATTGACATTTATTCTATATTTATTTTAGCCGTTCGGCGAGCAACCTAATCAAATGAGCTGTTAGTGAGTCAGAATTATAAACGGATTTTTACCATTTTTACTTGCTATACCCTACATTTATTTCAAAATTTAAATATATTTTTCGAAACTGCAGAGCTGACTGGAGTCAGTCTCTCCTTGAAGACTAGTCCGGACGGTATTTGAAATATATTGAAGTATTCGAAAAATAAAAAAAAAACCGACCAGAAACCAGCTTAAAACTATATATTATGTTTCTATATAATAGACAATATTTCTGAATAAAAAACGCTTTCTAATTTTAAGTTTTTTTTTTTTTGTTTGTATATTTAGAAAAGATTTTTTGTCTGAGTGTAGAATCTGGAACAAATATGCTTTGTTTCAAGGCAACCTGTGTGATAAATTGTATAGAAATTATAGTAAAGTGCCGAAATATATTGATTCCGGCAGCGCATAAATCGATTAAATATAAAAGGGAAAGCCCAGCAACAGAGTCCAATATAAGTATGTATGCAAGCACTTCTTACAAGGAAAACAGTCTGTCCTTACCTGGGTAGTTACCCAGTTGTGGCACTTGGCTAGGAGAAATGTGCCCATTGACAGAATATTGACAGAAGCTATTTCACTTTTCGGGCGTCGCCCTCGTCCCTTGACAGACGTGACAGTCAACGACTACAACGACCTCCCCACCGCCCCGCCCACTTTCTCACATGCGTACCAACTTGCGGCCAATAAGTGAGTGGGGGCGAGGCAGAGGGAGAGGAGGGGCTGGGGCTGGGGCATAAAGGAGTTGGGCATGGTTTCCGTCCGTGCCAAAAGTTTTGACTGCAATTCAATAAACAAACGGGATCATTAAATATTTGGCCCGCTGCACGGTTTTGGGCGCCCAGTTCTCAAATGTGGAATGTGGAATGTGGATTCAGAAATGCAAATGGATATTAATAAGCTCCAAGAAGCAGAAGAAGACGAAGAAGAAGAAGAAAAAGGTCTGGCCAGACCAGAAGACCCCAGAGCAGAGCAGGCCGTCTCAGCAACAACAAAAATTCGGCAGAGCTGAGCAGCCAACTGTACGGCGCCCCCGTCTAAGGTGTTTTAATGAATGTTGCCAGGATACAGGTGCCAGGTGAAGCGATTTTGTTATTTTTATTTACTTTGACAGTCAGCACGTGAAACTCAAAGCAAACGTTGCGGACTTCAAGTCGACCTGTGACCGGCTCTGTGTGAACTTCGAATATTTGCAGTGCAGTGCATCGCAGATGCACAATTCACAATTAAATTTTGTTGCATTCGGCAGTTGGCTTGGGTCGGTCAGCGACGCATGTTATTCGAACTAAAGTGCTAAGTTGCCAAATGGGTATACCCAAGTAATCGTCTTAATTCACAATTTCGATCGCAATGAAACCGTTCACGAACTTCAACTACAACTTTTCCCCGGGACGCAAGCGTTCAAGTGCGAGGAGTCTGATTTGTCGTGTCCTCCCGCTGATTATAATCCTACACTCATAGGTTCTCATTGACGGCCTTCAGCTCCTTAATCGACATATTTACTTAAATCTGCATACACTTTATAAGTACGTATCAACTGTAAGCATTTCGTTAATCATGAAATCGTCTTCAGCTAACACAAATCATGGCTTAGTTCAATTACAAAATGTAAATGCTTATAAATAAGTAAGTATTATGACCACAATTTAAGTCACCTGGGTCACATTCGGGTTGGTGACCCAGTTCCCTGGGTTAAGTTGGGTGCGTGTGGAAATCTAATAGTATTAAAGCATTTTTGTGCGCACTTCCAATGCTATTCAGGCACTTAAATAAAACATTTTTTGAAAAAATGTGGATTATTTATATATTTATTTTATATTGAACATTTCTCCATAATTATATAAATTACTCCTTGTCAGAGAACTTTTCAAATGAATATATAAATATATATATCTCTTTTTTTTTCTTTAATACATTGATATCTTTTGGGGAAATGCTCTTTAAGATATGTAACTTTCCTTTCAAGACTCTTTATAAAGGGTCGACTTTTTATATATACTCGTATAGATAATTTGACTAGGAAAAATGTATTTAGTCATAGGAAAACTTTTATAATCTTACTCAATTTTTAATGTGGTGTGTGAAATTTATTTCGAGTGAATGCTAAAAATATTTTGCTTTCCTTTCCACATCATCTCATATTCAATAAAATGTTGCTGACTTTTATTGTCTTACACATTCAAATTCAAATTGTTCTATTTGTCTCTAAGGAGAGTTACTAGAAATATACAATTAATTTAGTGATGTTTTGTTTTTCAACTGTTGATACAGTTGGTTAATTGAATGACACAAATATATATATATATATATATATATATATGTGGAATGCAAACCTAGGCTCTTGGTTTCTTCTAATCATGAACAAGGAATGCTTGCTTGTTTTGACGATGATAAAATGTATAAAAATGCCAAGAAACATTTTTGAAAGTGGCAGAAAGAGACATTTCCACCCTAAACGAATATTCCTGATAAGGACTAAAGGCTAAGCCACGTTCGTCAGTCCAAATATCCGTCAACCTCTCTATACTAATGCCTCTACATCGGGCACTATAATATCTAGATGCTCTAAATTGTATTCTATTCTACTACTAGATTTATATATTAAAAAAATATCGATAGATATCGATTTGCAAACACCTTTCCTTAACATTTCCTATAGGTTATAATCAGTAACATATTACATTTTTTTACGTCTTGGATAACATCATCAGACATTTTGAAAACCCCTAATTTTCATTCCCTTTGGAATTCGATTTGTTAAAGCGAACAACTTTCAGCGTTTATTTTACTAGGGTATTGTATTATATTCAAGTAGAACACTCTTACTTTCGTTATTATTATGAACTAACAACCAATGTGGGCTAGTGCTGGATGTAGGGTATCTGCTAGGCCATCAGTCCCGACTAGACCACTTTGGTATTTATTGTGATGGCATGTAGCACGCGAGGAGTTTGATCTGATAAATGCATCATACCTGTGACCTACGGTGCATAAAGAAAAGTAAGTGTCCTCGGCAAGACTGCTCGACGGGGAGATACTCTGTACCTGCCCTAAACTAATTAGTCTCTAAGTATCTAAGTATCCGAACTGTGCCTGTGATTCTTACATATTAATACTATTATTAAATACAGTTATTGCAGCTATAAACTGAGCAATCTAAGTAAAAGGGGGAAGGGGGTGCGGTCATACTGTTTTTTACGTGTGATCGTCATAACGTTTCGGTGGTGCTTAAATGCTAAAAATCATGGCCAAATTTCTCACAAGGAGGGAGAGTAATAAAATATTGGGGTGCACTTAAATTCAGAATAAATAAAAAATATTTTCGTTCAAATCAAAAAGATGAAAGAAAAGAAATATTCGATATGGCGAATACCAAATACTCTTGCAGAAATAAGTTCAGCTGTCAGCAACTAATTTTAATTATTCATTTTATATAAATATACAATTAAAATTTGAAACTGTTCTTATTCCATATGGCGTATATATTTTGACCAATATCGAACTATTATAACATAAAGTGAAGCTACATTGTTTACTTTGTAATTACAATTTTGGGTTAATAATATAAATATTATTTACAAACAATGGACTCTTGTCTGCAAGGGTATTTAAGATTCGGCGTGACGAATTCGTTATTAATTGTTGCTTATAACGCTAAGCATGGAAATGTTAAACGCAAATAAAGACGTGGTTTATGTGTCCCCAATTAATCCGACAATTGCGAATTAAAGTACGACATACTACAAGTATTTTTGTGCACCCCACTAATGCAGACCAAGGCGAAACTACTTATGGATATCAATTTGCAACTGGCGGCCAACACATGCCTTGTGTTGACTGACGAATAAAGTTGTGGCAAACAAGCAATTACTAAACATTGCTTCCCTCTCCGAGAATAGCCGTAGCATGCAAATGAAACCTTCGCTAGTCAAACCCGGTTATATTGTATGGCAACAAACCCCGGAAGCCCAAACACTTCACATACAACAACTGGAGAACAAGTTCTCTCTCTTATTAGTCGCTGGACTAAAGTGAATGTGTGGAGATCCGGGCCATAATTTCTATTCGTCACCACAATATATATGCTCGGACCTTTGCTTAGAGCTCGGCCTCCGGGCTAAAGTTCATGCAATCCTCCGAACAAATGGAAAGTCCAGTCGTATGTTTTGACCACCGCTGGTAACCATGGCTATAGACTTTACGGCGAGAGCCAGAGAGGTCATTACAAGAACTTGCATGCAAATCGAGTTAGGGTGTTTCGATAATATTTCCCAAAAACATAAATGTAAATATTACACTTGAATTTCCTTTAAAACTAGCACACATTAAATATTTGTGCAGTTCTGTGTAAAGTTCAATTCGGAAACCTATTTTGCGAATCGCTAAATAAATTCTAGTTAATATTCGGTTATCACAATAAAATGTTATTATGCAAATTTCCTATAGCTTCTATATTAACGGAACCATTAGTCAGCCCCCAAACTATTCTTGGGTAAGGAATTAATTTGAATTTTCACAAACTTTGAAAGCCATGGCCATTCCAAGTTCCAGTGTATTCGCTGACTAGGACACGCTACGTGCTTCTATTCCAGGACTAGAAATATAACACATTCCGGACTAGCTCTCTCGTTCAAACTGTCCAAACGCAAATCAAAACCGCAGTCCTTTCGACGTGGTCAAGACTTCGTTTTAATCGTAATTTGTGTTTTCAATTGTTAATTACAAACTCTGGCGCTTGTTAAAAAATATTAATAATAAAAATAAATTGATGTTGGCATTCTTACAACAAAAAGATTCAAGTTTAACAAAATAAAATTTAATTGTGATAATGCTGTTTGTACGTTTTAGATGATTCGCTTAAACTATTGCAAAGATCTAAAGAGGGAGAAACCCTTCTGTCACGTTTTGTGCTCAACAAAAATACAAATCATTCAATTAAATTCAAATAATTAGAGCCAAATCAAATAAAAAAACTGCGATGCTTTTACTCAATTAACTTTCGTCGGACTGTTTTAATAACAAAACAAGTGCAACAATAAATCAACACAAATAAAACACGAACAAAAAATGCTCTAAATTTAGTCTCGGGTTGTAGTATTTTGTAAGTAAAAATACAATAAGCAGCTATTTTCGGGGTAGCAATAAATAATGGATACATTATTAGCTAAATTAAGTCAAATAATTCAACCCACTATTCGGGTCAAGACTCTCTTAACACCATAATAATTGTGCTCTTTGAAAAATTGTATGTCTGCATGTCGTTCATCTAGGGGTTGCCACGCCCACTGAGGGGCTGGCAAATCGATAGCAGCTCCAGCCACAAAATTTGAAAAGCAGATAACTATTTGCATCTTTAATGATTCATGTTTTCAGCTGTTATCACAATGCAATCAGAGTATTACACAGTCGGTTACTTCCGACTGCAACGCTTAATCACTTGTTTAATTTTAAATATTTTATATTAAAAAATGTTGCATGTCGAAAGATGGGTTTTGTGTGACATATATTTCGGAGCCTACGTCGATTAAAAATCAGCGGTTATTTTGGACACAGCGAAGATAATTGTTGACCGGAGGTAATCTGTTGAAATCTAATTTTTTGTTCAGAGTTTGAAATATTATGTTTTTGGACGGCCTTGTGGTATCGAAAATGAACCAAAAAGGAAACAAACAAAGATTATTCACCTAAATACAGGGAAAATGTTTATTATGTTCGCCTTCGTAATTCCAAAAAGTTTAACTAATTCACACAAGATAAGAGCTGCACGCCAAACAGAAAAAATGTAAACACATTTATTTCTTGTAAAACTTGGAAAGTAAGCGTCGTTTTGCTGAAGAAATATAAACATTTGACACCTGATTCAGCGAGGCGTGAAACAGGAAACTTATAAATAACATTTGTTTAACACCTATAAAAATATTATATTATTTCAAATTGCGAACAAAACTTGATAGTCAGAAGTTTAAATACGGTCTTCAGGATATTTCATCTTCCTTGTAAACTTGTAGTTTTTTTTAATTTAAATTTATTCTCATATTTATTTTCATCGTGTTTCTGAAAATGTGACAAAATCTGTGATATATTTAATTTTATTATGTGAATCTTGTGGTGAACCTCCAACATTTGAAGCAGTCTTGACCTGCGCGGAATATATAAATCAAAAGTATGTCCATCATCGGTGGCAAATAGATGAAGAGACAAAGCTGGTCAATACTCACAATTGCTTAATTACATTTATTTATAATTTGAGAGCGTATTTATACGCACTCATAAGAAACAGTTTTAGCAAGATAAATTTAATTGGTTTAACTTGTTAGCTTCTTAGCCGGTCAATTGTTTTAGTTTCTATTTCCCCTGTCTTTCGTTTTTTTTATTTTTTTATTTTATTTTTATTGAAGACACTTTGGAGTTTTATCGATTTAAGCTAAAATTGTTCGACTATGTACACACATACTGACCGAGGTTATTGTACCCAAAATGTATCTTAGTGTGCTGACCTTTAATCTCTTCCCGTCAACACGGATAAGTAATATATTGAAATGCATAAACTGGTTTCAGCCGAAAGTGCTCAGTACAGCACATGTGTGTACATATCTATGTACATATGTTTATATATATATATATAATATGTATGCATGTGTGACTTTCAGACAACAAGCAATGCAATTAACCTAAATCAAAATAGACCGTTTGGTTGCGTGTAATTCGGGTAGTTAAACCATGTGAAATCTGAGTCAAATTTTAGCTGACTGGAAACAGTTTATTTTGTCCTACACTCTACATAGCCACTAAACTAATTTACTTTACGTCAATGCAGATGCTTATTTAATTCTATAATGTAAAAGAGAGACTGCAAAATACATTATTTGTTCTGCATTCAACAAAATTCAGCAAGATTTAATCAACAACTGGGACTCTTTTGAGACAAATACTTAAGCCCTAAACTTTGCAGCGCATAATCAATAAGTGTGTTACTAAAGAGTAGAATTTATCGTCGATTAACGTCTAGTCCAACCAGTTGGGCCAGGCTTTTATGTCCTGCACCTATGAAAAATGGTAAAGAGAGTATTATGAAGATATGCAAAAGTTTGTGACCAGCAGAAGGTTTAATCTTTGAACCAAACAGGTATTTCCTAATCAGCATTGAGTCGACCTAGCCATGTTTGCCTGTAGAAGCAGGAGACATATCATTTTGGAATATAAGTTTTTGTACATCATTTCCTATTGCCTGAAGCCATATTTTAATATGTTTGTTATCTTATTGAAGAGTATTATTGACGGCTAACGCCCAACCTATGTGGTTACGGCTAAGTTTTTATTCAACATTTTTTAAAAGGATATTATGAAGACATGTAAAAATATGTAACTAACTGAAGTTATCATCTCTGAGCATATTTTCGACTATAAAAACAGCAGACATAACATACTGAATTTAAGTTTGTGTATAAAATTTGCAGTTTATTTTGTTACAGGGTTTTCCGCGGACCAATACAAATCGCTTTCTAATGTTTTTGCTTAGAATATTTTCAAGGTTAGAGAGCCGGAGGCTCTATTTATATTTTTTATTGGAAATGAGAATTTTTTCGAGTTATTACATTAAACTTAGGTTAAGCTAGGTTAGGGCACGAAAGAAGAAGCAAACCCATTGCCATAATTGCTTAATTGGAAGATTGTGTGTTGGCTTTTATATAAAGTACGAAAACATTTTAGGGCTATGTACAAGGACATCTCTCAGTATTACTTGTATTATTTATGACCTATTTTATGTTCTTTGGACGTGTTGTCAAATAAAAATGGTAAAGCTTGAAGGATAGATTTGAAAAGGCTAGGAAGTTGAAATTTGTACATCCTTATAGAATGACGCAAAGGGGGAAAACAAATAAACAATAAAAAAAACTGAATGGAAAAAATAGGTCAGGGTTATTTACTTATGATTCTAAGGCATTCCAAAATAATTAAGGCATAATCAAACTAATAATAAAACGTAATAAAATTTAACAGGCCTCATAACAAATAAAAATCTCTTCTTGACCTTAATAAACGAAAGCTCACCAGGCAATAATTAACAAGTAGTGATAAAATCTAGGTTATTCCAAGAGTTTACTTATCGTAAGTCAATTGAAGTTAGAGTTTAATATTTTTACAAAATAAATTAGAAATCAGAAAATATTTATTATTTTTTTACTTTTAAAATGTTTGTTTAACGCAAACAATAAAAATAAAGATATAATATGAGATAATGGGAAACATTTGATAAATAATCAATAAACTGTGCTTTTTATAATGTAACTGTAATAATAAATAATGAACCAAAGAAATCATTAGATGTTTACCCAACATTTTGCTTTGAAAGACAGTGATTGATGAAACGGGCGGAGAGGAAGAAATGTCAACAAGCTATCGTCTGCTACTTGTGGTTACCAATTGTTGCCTTTTGTATTTTTGTATTTTTGGTCTTGCCTTAAGCGAAGTTTCTAGCTGCAATGGCTTTGGCCAATATATATTCAACATCACTTGAAAAAAAGCTGCTTTACGAAGGCTAATATGAGAAATGAGTCCAACATCTGTGCATTGTACAGGCTTGGGCTTGGGCCTCTGCAGACCGGTTTATGTTGCCGCCCGCGACAAATTTAATAACACTATGCAACAAAAATTACAAACTTTTATATACGTTTTATTTGTAATTACGGGCCGTAATTTCCCGCTTTTAACTAGAAATCTCTTTCAAATCCCATCCATCGACGTTATAACATTTATTTTGTTGTGCAATAGGAAACATTTTTGGTCCCATAAAAACGAATTGCTTTTTTTAGTCAGTTATCTTAACGTCTCTTTTAACAGTCGACGCAGTTCTCATAGTTTTATAGAGTGTCCTTATGGGCTCTAGTTATACTTATATCTCAGCATTCATCAAGAGAGCTTCCAATCTAAGAGAACCATTTTTATTGTAACTGACAGACGATCGTGGCTTTATTAACTAAAGCATTGCTGCCGATCAACATTTAATATATAAAATATAGAACACAATTTATATAGTGTTATTTATAATAAACGAAAGCAAATCAGATTCTTTTGTTGCTATCTGAAACACTTCTTCTGGCCAAGAAACTAAGCACCTTAAGAAGCACCTTTCTAGCCGACGAATCTCTGTAAGCAAATCTAGGATCAACCAAAATTCCGAAATTTATTAACGCATTTGTTTGGGTTCCCTTTTTATATCTTTGTTTCCAGGCAGTGTTAGAATAGTGGAAAAGCGTTTCAAATTTGACTTAAGTGAGTTGGCTTTGTTGGCCAACAACCGTCTAACTTAACCTTTTCTTTGGTATTTGAAATATTATTATTATTATTATTATTTTTATTGTTTGTATACTCGTATATATGCACTGCCATCAACCCAAGTTCTTGCTCAAGTGCAAGAATCTTAGTCGGGTTAAGGGTTTCTATGTCGTTAGAGCTCGGAAAATGCATTCTTAAGATACTACATCACCTCTTAGTTAGGGCGACACAATCTGCTAGGATGTGATTTGGCCTGTGCCCTGATTGGTGAGTGAATTCATCTGTGTACCACTTATTGGTGTGCGATTTCATGGGGTGGACTTCATCCAGTGTCATCCATTCCCTACTACTAACATGAACTGTGAAATTCCGCTGGAATATGGATTCAGCGAGCATTTCATTCCTATCTAAAAAATAAAACTAACTAAAATATATATGATGGAAAACGATTTTATGGTTTTTCAAATTTCTCTCCACCAAAAACAGCAGGCCAATTTTCAAAACACTTTTGCCACTCCTCGCAAAATATAGCTGTGTGCAGAAACAAAACTTTAAGTCGCATCAACAGTTAATTTGACGTTTTATTAGAAGATGATCCGACTTTGGCAAACACATTTGGGACAGTTGATTACTATTTAGTTTTGGGATCTCAGATTTGTCGCCAGTTACGAGTATTTGAAAATCTTTTGACATAAGTCCCATGATGAGTTCCAATATCAGTGAGTGCACAAAATCATTGTTTTTTGGTAAAATAAAAGACGTTTAAATTTAAATGTATGCATCGGACCAATATATCAAATAGCTATATCAAAGAGGAAAAGTCGAGTAACAAACGATTTTCCTTCCAAGGCACAGCTATGTGAAGGGTTTTTAACGTTTTTTCTTTTTGTTTTCGTGGATACGCTGAGAAAAAATCGCTCTAAATTGAAAACCGGACTGAAAATAGAAAGTTTTTCTTATTTTTTTTATTTTTGGAAATAAGAAAGTATTAGGAAAAAATATCAAAAAATTATATGAATAGTTCAAATTTGTGTTTAAAAATGTTGGAAAAATTTTGAATGGTAAATTTACTTTCTGAATAATAAGGTGATCAACCATTTAGGTCCATTTCTTTTATGAGTGTATATACCCTTTCTTTCTTGACATACCTTTTCGAAGGTATAATAATTATGTCGTGAAGTTTTTTATATATTATATATCATTTATACAAAAGAAAAATCCGTCGAAAGATGAGTTCGTGTATGAAAAACTCGTTTCTTTAACAAGATATCCAAACCAAGCTTGCGTGCTATTGCGCTCCTCAAACTTAGACAAATTTAGATTATTGAGAACGTTCTAATATATCGAATAGTTTCTATTTTAAGATTCGGTCGAAAGATGATTTATTTTCGCTTACAAATGTATCCTAATTAAACTCATCAGTAATGTGTGCTCTCATGCATGTAATATTAACAAAAAAATAATGCACATCAAATAGCTTCTTTAGGATGAATCGGTACAGGAAATACTGTTGTATATTTATGTAGATTACCATACACATATACAAAGTGTTGACGCCTTTATTCCTGCATGTGATATTTTCTGCTTTATTTGCCCGCTTACGAAATTACAGCTTAAGGCGGATCGGTCAAACGAAGAGAACAGAATAGAACTGGTTCGCAAATGTGCCATCGGCAAAGAGAGCGGTCAACGACGCAAGCGCTTTAAAGAGCGCAACTCCATCAGTGCTATCTACATAAACATACATATATATATATATATATATATATACATATACGAGTATGTATAAATATATATTTAAAACCGGCTTTCGGGGAGCGATCAATGAGCGTTTTCTTGACGATGGCGCTCAGTTCAGCTGCATCGGCCGTTTGGTCTTTATGCCCGATTGGCTTCTAGTACCATTTGAACAACGGCGGGCAAAGCAACAATCAGATCGCGGTCTGGCATCTAAAGCATAACAAAACAGGCTCGGGGCCAGCGGTTTTATTTAATCGGTGCCTGTATTCAATTTATCATTAAACTTGATATTTAAATTCATAAATATATATATCACAGTGGCGCGCAGTGTATGAAAGTGTATCGCTCTCTCCCTCTCTCTCTCTCTCTCTATCTCTTGTTATTTAACATACCACATGTGACACAACATAAAAAAATACACAAATATTGAAAATATCTAAATGAAAAAGTGCAAAGGCCGTTTATGCCAAGAGAGTGGCAACATATTTCCTACGACCTTAGAACCCCCACATGGAGTGGTTCTAAAGTGATGTGACCGAACCTAATCCGATTTCATCGATTTGTTCCGGTAAATGTGATACTGCCATCTCAGCGGCTTGCAAGATACACATTATTATTGGTAAAGATTTTGTATACATTTTATCACTAAAATATGTGGATGGGGCTTCTAGTGTTTACTCGATAAGATTCTGCTTATCACTATTTTCACTCTAATAAGACTCACCAAAATTAATGATATTTCGTGATTTCTTTATTTTATTTGAATCATTTAGTAAATTAGGTTGCTGGTTGCCTCTGATTCTTGGCGTAAGTTACAAAGAAAACACGATGATCAGGCAGGTTCTCGGCTTCTCAGTTTCTCGGTTTTTCTGTTTCTTCGGCCCTGGTTTCGATTGCTTGCAATTGGAGCTATTGCGGAAAATGCAGCATCATGCATACCTATAAACATCTCGCGCTGTTCCTGCTGTGTTTATTATGAACAATTGCCTCAATTCTTAATTTTCTAAGGCTCTCAATAAGAATTAATCATCTGTTTTCATTTTGAATATCATTTCTGAAATTGCAATACATTTTACAAATTAAATAAATAAAATGTACGGATAAGTCGCTAGTCCGATCACAAATGAAACAGATTAAATTGATTGGCTTAGGACAGTCACTTACTTTCTAAAAAAAAACGTATTCTTAGGAAACTATTTACCTACCAAATTTATTTGGAAATGCTCTTTGGAAAACAACTTAAAATAATGACTTGCTCTGTCGTTATGCAACCGACTATAAAAATTTAATGCGTTTCCAAAATGCTTAGTTGCGGCTTTTAAAGTTTAAAGAACTGGCCCTGTCAAAGCCGTGTGAAGTTTGGGGTTATGCCTGCAATAGGTGGGCGTGGCTTCGCCATTGCAACGGTAGTCTACTGGAAGAGGTAATTATTAATATACCTAATAGGTTTTAGCGGTTTGAGTAGGCAGAAGTGGGTGTGACATGCAATTGTTGCCCCAACATTGTTACTTTAATTGCTATTGTTGTTGGTAATAAATGCTATCTTTAAATTTAATAAAAAGAGTTCATTTTAAAATTGTATTTTTTTCTTTAAATCATGAAAATATATTAAATAATTTAACAATATTAAATATGAATGTGTAGACAACCTCCAAATTTGATGACTACAGCGCTAAAATTGTTTAGGTTGCAGACCTCTACTTTAGTGGCCTTGAATTTTATATCCAATCGATTTGCACTTACCGATGTTATTGATTTTCCAGCCCCATAATTTTTTTTTTACTTTGCCAACCTTTGGAGTCAGAGAATAATGAATACTTGATACAAATTTGAAAAACAATATAACAGGTTGTTCCGTCTTCGGAGACACAAAATAATGACCACTGTAATGAGGATAAAACGCTTGGAACCTCACTTCACCAAAGATTAACTACAATATGTGTATATAATTACAGTGGATATTATACTTTTGTCGTAAAGTGTGCAACTCATTAAAGGAGACGCCTCATTACAGCCACATTCGACTGCCTGTCGAGTTAGTTCGTAAGCTGAAAGCCACCCAGACACCCACAGAAATTTAATAGTAAACGGCTCGAAGTTCAGTGACCTACATACGTTAAAGAAAATTATATATATTGACAGATACGTATGTATATTTACATACTGGATCGGATTTTGAACTCCAACCACAGACACCATTAATAAATGGGTGGATGAAGAACTTATCGAGCAGAGCAAATGGCGTCAAATTCCAAATATAACTACCACAATTAGTTTCGCATACGTATTTACATACGTAATACGTATGGCAGTGAACGTAAGATGTAATACGTGAATTCGTGCTCTTGATGTATGTTTTATTTGCGTGCATCAAGTTAAGGTAAACAAAAAACCAGTCGAAATCGGCCTTGTCTGACCCACTTTTGGTTGCCGCAGTGGCAAAACTGACAATCTTCCGGCATTTTACAACTTTTTCGGAAAGCCAACAAACTTATTTATATTGCAAGCTTTCGTGTTTAAAAGTTTAAAAATATTTTACTGTGATAACGCATTCAGCGCTGACAGTCCAAAACTCGACCCTGTTTAACTTCTTACTCAACGCTTTGATGCCAACCAGTGAGAATGACCGACTAGGCGATGCCCTGCATACGTTCATATATATATATAATATATGTTTACACACACACTCTCTGCTTTACGATGAATTTAAATTAGTTAACAATCAAGTAAACTTTGACGGCAACTTAGTCAATCCTAGTGTGAAATTAGTTGAACTGTGGTCAACTATTGCGTTGACTGACGTTAGTTGACTCTCTAAAATTTTATATGCATATTTTTATATATATCTATATACATATATAAATATATCAGAAGTTGCAACATTAATTTTAAGCGTTTGCATTGACTGCTGATTTATGATGCGTTAAGCATTAATTGACATTCTAATTGATTGCCTTCTGCGAACAGTTGGCAGCAATTCTCACGCGTTGACAAAGTAGACTGAGTTGGTTTTTTTTTTTGTATATATAAATATATCAGTACTGCATATATATCACTGTTTCCAACATTGATTTTAAATCGAATTAATGGTTTGCTTAACAATTTTCAGGTTTTTTCTGCTGTGCATCTTATAAAAAAAAAGAATTGCTGATTAAATATTTAAATTCAAGCTATTTCCGAGCTGAGAACATCAGAAATAATTAATTTAATTTAATTTAATCACAGATTCGTTGTCAGTTTTTTTGGTCCAACTGTTTTATTCATATATGTTATCAAGTTAAGAACATTCCGTCTAGACAAATTTATTGAAGAGTCCAAGGTTAGTTTAATATTGTTTTTTTTTGGGATAACCCAAACACAAAACGATGAAAAATAAAAGAAAGGTTCCGAATTTTTTTGATATCTTTTCCAAATTAATTTATACGATACAATGGCTGTTATCCCCTAAACTATTTACCGGATACCGCAGCAGATAATAATAAATAATCAAAAATGGTATTGCCGCTGACTTAATTTTCGAGAGCGCCTCATTTATAAAATTGGAAACGCCCCAGAAGAGCGCAGTCCGGCATTGAATAATGATTGATGCAAGCCTTTAATCAAATTAAATCTTTGTAACAAATTTGTTGTCAAACCCTTGATAAGCACAAACTGAACTGGCACAGAGCCGATGGCTGAATTATTAATTAATAGATGCCAGCTATGATGACTTAGAGTCTAAATCTAAATCTATTACTGCTGATGTTTGAAAGGATTAATAACACTTTATTTTGGTGTAGAAAAAGTATTTGGATTCACGCAATGCTGATAGGTTTTAGAACTTAATTAAAAAGTGGTAAAACCACGTTTGTTGCTTAAATCTTCTGTTTTTTCGCGACGGTTCGACGATGTTTAGATACCGATGCATGCATGTAATGAGAATTGGTTCTTTCATGTGTACCGCAGCATTATGCAACACTGTTTCGGTTTGTATAAGAGTCGGTTAACTGAAGTTGATCATTACGAACTCGAGTCGCCAAATGAAGAACAATAACTGTGCGAAAGCTCACACAACAAAACACAATCATTTATGTCCAACGCCCACAATGTTGTCGTCGGAAACGCCATCATCATCATCATCATCATCATTGTCGCCACTTTAGCACTATGGAAAAATGTTGCGGGCTGGCTCAACATGGTTAACATCTGTGGTTTTGAAAAGGAGGTAAATTATTACGTTATTGAGGAGAGTAATTGCGACAGACAACTCATAAGTGTCGTCTCATTGGTTCCACAACCAAGCCCATGTTCCGCGCTCTATGCTCCACCAGGTCGTCTCGACTGCCGCCTATAATCTTGCTTATACTCATCATTCACACTCTGTTCTACAAGTCGCCTGCTTACCTGAAGTCTTTTGTATGTGTAGTTTTTGTTAGGCCCTTTCTTAATATGTGTATTTATGTCTTGACCTAATAATTATATTTTAAACTTTTCTGAGGGTTTTATTTATTTAATTTTGAAAAATTGTACGTTACTTATTGATTTGGTATCCATTTTTGCCGTTTGATGTGTTAACTCTTTTGTTTTTTGTGAACCATGTTAAATTCATAATTATATATTTGTAAGTCCCTTATCCTAGTAATTATACGTTGTAGTATAATATTTTTCAACATTTTCTATGATTTGATTTAATTGAATACTTGCGGTTTTTTTTTTTTTGTTATTTTCTTATTTATTTATTTTTTTGGTCTGTTTGATGTGGGGATTGGATTCACAATCGACAGTCTCAGTGTGAAAAGCACATACATTGAATATTTATATTTACCACACAATATTTAAGTAATTGTTGGTTGAACTTTTAAAAAACCTAAATTGGTGGAAACTAATGTTTAAAAATGGAGAATCAGTAAAAACTTCAACTTGCCTTGGCTCAGAGAAAGGACCAGTCGAGAAATTTATTTACTTATGTATATAAAAATGTGAACAGATGAGCAATTAAATTTCAGATATTAAGCTTTATATTGCTTCGTTGTCATTAGCTTATAGATCGATTACTTGGATCTGATATACCATATTCCTCAGTTTAAATTTATAAGGCTTGGCTTGTCAGATTATGGAATTTTTTGAAATATAACTCATAAATAAGAACGAGGAACTCAAAAGATTCTTTAACACTAAGTAAATTTGCCTATGGATAAGAGCACACATAAATTAAGCCAATTATTTTCATGTTAGCAATAACTTTTATAAGGGGCTTGATACCAATAAAGTCAAGATTCAATTTGAGTGTTTTTTGAGCGTCGACATCGTTAGCCGTAGACCCCTCCTAACCACCATCAACCATCACTGGCAACCACTGGCACCACAGCACAGATCAGTATGGTCAATAACAAACTGCCTGTGAATTTTACAGAGGTTGTCCACAGTTGGCTCTTTGCACCGGAGACGCGTCGTCATTGCCGCTGGCAGTCCCACGCACGTTTTTAAAACGCTCGTTGATGGTTGGCCCGTCGCTGTTATTGCATTCATTTGTGAGTCTTTTTATTTACATTTTTTTTTTTCTGTGGTTTTCTTTTTTTTTTTTGCTTAATTTTAATGCAAGTCGACGGTGTGGAGCCCATTCCGCATGCCACCTCCGATGCAAAGGAACGAATCGTAGAACCGAAACAAAGCAGCAACATCATGACAGACCAAAATGACAGCACGACGAGCGGATAACACACACAACCTTAAGCTGACAGAGACGGAGGAGGAGGCGATTTGGGGGCACTTGGCTACTCCACTGAAGGGGGCTGGCCAAGAGGAGTCAGGCGATGACGGCGTAGATCTTGAAGTCTGTTAATGCTTATCATGACGATGATGACGAAGCCAACGTCATCGTTGGCAGCGAAACTAATCGAGTGACTTTCTGGACCCGGGTCCAGGTCCAACTCCCGTGGTTTAGCCTCAAGCACAGCGTGCATATCTTGTGCATTGTTTGTGCTTTTCATTTACAATTGACTGTAAATTGCAGGCCCAGCCAGCAGCTAGCGGCTTGCTGCTTGCTGCTTGTCTCAGGCGTACGCTGTTAATTATAAAAACCGTGTGGAACCGCGCACAATTCTTGTAAGGAGAACAATATTTTATCTCGACCAGTTCGATTATGATTAGAAATCTGTGGGAGCCCAAGTTTGGTGACCCGTCCAAGGCATATTTATAGGTAACTAAGCATTTCAGACACTAAACTATAAAGCTTAATATATCTCTACATTCTTGGTCAGCACCGATAAGTCATTTGAAGTCGCCAAAATCATTTCCACCTATCTTTCAGTTTTAAAACTTTGGCTTTATTCCTATATTTCTAGATTCGGGCGGTAAATCTGGTAAATATTTCTTATTTATGATTTTAAGTTTTACTTCAAATTTGATTTAATAATATTTTCAAATTTTTGTGTATATTTTTGTGTCGACTGATATTAAAATATAATTATATATATATGTGTATAGTATATAGCTGCCACAGAAACAGTGGGTCGAATTTTAAATTCTGGTATAAGACTCATTTTTTGTTTTCCCAGATATCTTAGATATAAGGGTAATAAATGATTTTGTGCTAAAATCTGTAATAGGTATAAGGAAGCATCTGCGGCCCCATAATTTATATATATAATCTTGATTATTATCAACATTAGCATTCTGTATAATCGAGACCAGCTCAGAGAAAAATATAATTATAGCTCCTCGTATGCAATATAAATATCAGACTGGAATAAAATTTTTGTATGTGCTTAAGCAGACTGAGTTAAATTTAAATTTTGCCGCACCCATTTACAAATCCATTTTTCATGAACCAGCTGAATTGCCAAAGACTTTTCAATGTACGTTTTCTAATTACGACTATACATTTCAACACAACTCGGTCAAAAGTATAAGTTTGTGATATCTTTGAAAACAAATACAATAACTCTACTCTCGGTTGATCGATCCTGACGACGATACAAAAGCCAAATTTGAATTTAGATAGCTTAAAGGCTGAGAAACGACATATCTTTTGATGCTCACTGAATGGAGTCTAAGGTGTGTCCTGTGTGCTTTACATATTTTATTTAAAAATACATTTTGCATGGACATAATAATTATATAAACTGTATGCGAATTCACTTTCAAGATCGGAGAAGAGGATATTTCATAGTCTGGCACACCCAAGTAAGGCCTCCCTGTGGCACACCCAAAGCACACCCGCAGCTGCAGCAGTAAAAAGTTCGTCGAACACATATGTACACACAAATATGCACATGAATATACACTCACACACACACACAAGTAGACTGGCATGAGCCCACTGCTGGCTGACGAGGAAGGGGCCAGACGCACTGAAAGTCGGATAGACAAAATCCAACAATCCCCTGTAATAGTTGAGGCAGGAAAACATGGACAGCCATGCTGAAGGACGGTCATATCACGGACGGGTGCGGGTTGAGGGGAGTACGGTTTAATAAAAGTGTATAAGCAGTCTGCATCGTTGGCTGGCTTACCTGGCTGACTGGCTGGCTGGCTTACCTGGCTGCCTTACCTGGCCGTCAGGCATAGCTGGCTGGGTATATGACTTGCTGCTGCTGGTCCATTGTCGTGAAGCAGATTAGTTTGCCATCGGGTTCAACTTTATTTGCAACACATTTTTTCATTCTAGTTGAATGCAACCATGGCTAGTTGCAGCAGCAGCAGCAGCAGCCGCAGTTGCAGCAACAGCCGTGCAAAGCTGCAAACAAAAGTTGTTGCTCAGCTATCAAAAAGCGGCTGCTGCATTTTTCGCATGCGAAGTCAGCCTAAAAATTGAACAACGCCCAAAATCTTGTTTAACAGCAGAGCGAACTCACGATTTTTGGGGCGATCACAACGCAGACCAGACCAGAAATAAACTACGGACCGCACCACAAGGAAGGACATTCATCGTACTGGGCAACAACAACCAGCGATGAAGTCGAAGTTTATACACCCTTCACTGAATGCATGATTGCTGCTAGCAACTTAATTTAATATTATTATGCTGCATCTAGCAAACAACAACAACAAATTCCCCTTTACTAAACACCCAAGCTGTGTAACAATAATCGCCTTAGATCAATTGCGTAAACTTCTAACTTGTGCATGCTCCTTATGTCTAGAGATGGTACAATCGGAGGGCAAGGAAAACTTCCTTCAATTACGAACGGAAGATGAAAGGGTATTTTCACGCATATGAAGCAAGCATAATGAAGCACGAATAAGCAATTTGAGCAGTGTAGTTGCATAGAATTTTTCAACATTTTGCAACAATTGTTTTGAAAAACGTTCTTTCAATTATTCATGTTACATTGGAATCGAATCAATATTTTGCATGTATCATAATTATTTGGTGCTTTATCGTATTGCAACAAATAATATAATGATTTACTACATATTGTTCTAAATTTAATTATGTTATATTGCAATTAGGCTTTGAATCTTGAAACAAATTAAGTTATTAAGTTTTTTTCACAGAAATTGCATAGGAGTGTACTCCACTTCAAGGAATTTTTCAGCATTTTGTAATAGTTCGTGTTTTGAAAATCGTTCTTTAAATTATTCCATTTGCATCAGCAACTAATCAATATTTTTGTGTTTCTAGTTAAGGAACATTTTATCATATTGGAACATTAAAGATAGGGATTTTCATTACAATGTTGTGTATGCAATTATTTTCCCGTTGTTAAGTATAAAATTTTTCATTAGATCGAGAAAAGTAAGCCACTTAAGTACCAAGGAAAATCATTTACTGAAATTACCCTAGTGATAAAGTGAGAACAGTGTCTTATTGTGTATTACAAAATGAAAGTGGTCGACATCCTTTCGAGACTTTCGTGATTAAGGAACAATATGCAGGAGACATAATTCGGTTGATCTGCTTCTGTCAAAGAACTGAGGAAAATGTTATCTCCCCTAGGAGATTTTGTATATTTGAAAACTATTTGAACGCCCATCCGTGATACTTTTATGTATATTTATGTATTTATAAAACTAAATATTACATTTTGCAATATATTTTACTATGTCTAGTCAGGCCCCGGCTTGAAACAAACTCGCTTTTTAAATTCAAACCCGTTACCGTTATTAGGCTGCAATTGCATCTCGTTTTATTATTTTTTATATTATGATATAATCAAAAAATAAAATAAACGATTTAAATACCATAAATATCATGTTAGCAGTTTCCTCGCCGGATGTATCCTGAAGTATAAATTTTATAGTGATTGCAGCTCTGCATACGCAAACCGAATCTTGAGAGATTATTCAGAACACCTTGTGCTGAGCAGTGAGCATGAAGTTCGCCGTATGTTCAGAGGAGAGTATATCAACAATCTGTTGGCACAAAATTTCGAAAAATTTATTTCTTGCAACTATAAAGGTTAGAGTCTAGGAAAAACTATAAAAATCTTGATTAATTCCTTTTTTAATTTTATTTCACTCGGATTATTTCTATATCCTGTATCCATTTAAAATATTTACCTTAAAATTGTACAAATGTAACATTTATTTCTTTTAATTTAATCTGAACAAATGATACAGAGATTCCATCGTATAGTTTGTTTTTTACACTCCAATCCAGTTCGTACCCAAGTATATTTGTTGCGATCTATACATATGCATAACACCTATTTCCTAATAATCACTGATTCTTTCTGAACACTAGAATTGATCGAGCAAAACCCGCTTGCCGATCCAGGTAAATAAACTTTCCATCGATTATGGACTGCTGACGGGTTCTGCAAGTAAGCAATTATGGAAAAGTTTATAAAGTCATTTAAAGAGGCGAGGCTGAGAGCGTATTTTATTTTTATAATCTTACACTCTCAAAGTTATGCAAAAATGTATCGCACATATTATTCAACAAATTTCAATATAGTTTACTAGTATCGAAACTATGCATGGTATTCGAACTTATTTATTCAATAGCTTATATATTTTATTTTTGCTTAGATTAATGCAGAGAATTATAATGGCTTAGATCGTTGTTCTGATGGGCTCTGAAATGTCTGCATCGGCATGTATCATATGTTGGCACACCTTTTAAAATATTTTATTACTACTTTTTTACGATTTCATTTGATTTGATACATTTTATGAGCCTAATATTATGATACGAATGATATAATTTTTTTATTTTTGGTATTATTATTATTATTATTGGGGGGAATTGCACCGCGACATATTTGATCTATTGTGCCCCCTTGTGAGCCTATAGCTCTTCCATCAGTCCCAACTCTCTTACAAACGTGAGGATCTTTGTTGGGTTGAGGTCTACTATGTCTTCGCAATTCAAAACATGCGCCCCTAGGATGCTGCTTCTTCTTCTAGTTAGGGCGACACATTCTGCCAGGATGTGCTTCGAGGACTCCTCCTCTCTTTCACAAAACCTGCAGAGATCGCTACTAAGTATACCCAGTTTTGTCAGGTGACTCCTTAGTCTACAGTGTCCTGTCAATAGACCGGTTAGTATCCTAAGGCTGTTCTTTTCCATGGTTATAGTCTGTTTAAAACGTACAGGATTATAATCACCTAGGAGACATCTGGCTTGTCGGAGCCCTACTGCCTCTGACCAGCTCTTTTGCCGTCTCAGTCTCTCCTCGTTTCTAAGTTCCAGTCGTATAGTGTGATTCCCTATGCCACAATACGGCTCTGGTCCTGTTAGGGGTCTTTCTGCCCCCATTCTTGCTTGCTTGTCAGCCGCCTCGTTTCCCGCAATGTCCCTGTGACCCGGGATCCATCTTAGGGTGAGCCTGTTGTGAGTCCCGAGTAGGTCTAGCTTCGAACGAACCTCATGGACTACCTTCGGTGTATTCCTAGTCCCCATTATGGCGTTCAATGCTGCTTGACTATCGGATGGGATGGATATATCCGTATTCCGATAGTTGCGTTCTATATTGAAATCCGCACATCTCCCTATCGCACACACCTCAGCCTGAAATATGCTGGTGTGCGTTCCCAGGGATTCATGGTATAATACCCGAGGACCCACCACTCCAAGACCAGTGCCCTGATTCGTGAGAGATCCATTTTATTGTGTGCGGTTTCATAGGATGGACTTCAACTAGAGTTGTCCATTCCCTTTTACTACTCATACAAACTGTGAAATTTCGCTCGAATACTCGTATATATTCGGCTACCATTTCGTCCTTAGGTTTTTGGTATACATTTTGTGATACATTTTTTACTAGTTTTCATTGAGTACCAAGTAACAAATGTTTTTTATTTATCTTAGGCTTTTATTCGATAGAAACTTGATGTTTGCGCCAGTGACACACAAGATATAATTAATTCGTTATACATTTCATACCGACTCTTATGGCTGATAAGCTTACACAATTAATTTAGTGAAAAATGTAGTGTCTATTTACAAATTTAAACTTCTTTGATATATGTTTCTACCTATTTACAAATTATGGTAAATATGAAATATGAACGATTTATATTTGGCTATTTTCAGAATTATGCTTAAAAACACAAAATACACAGGAAAAGAAAATTAAGAGAATATTTCAATCAGTATAGAATTTCTAGTCAGATAGCATACAGAATAAAAAAAAATAGGATATTTTCCCAAACATTAATATCATTAAATTAAGCTTATTTATTGGCTTCGATGCTTCGACTGCTAATGGGTTCATGTCGACAATCAAAGTTTCGCGAAAATACAATTTGAACTGGGATCTTGGAGAGGCTAGGCTGCCTGGCGTCAGCACAACTACAACTATAACTGCAACTACAATCACAACCGCAGTTCGTAGTCCGGCTGGCGTTTTTTTTATTTTCGTATGTGTGTTAAGAGAAATTTAACCAAATGGCACAAATATTGTGTGATACAATTGTTGCGCAATAGTGCCGCAGTCTAAAAACCAGTGAACGCGGAAAAGTTGCTGACAGGGACTGGGGACTTGGAACTGGGAACGAGACTGAGTCTGAGACTGAGACTGAGACTGGGACTGAGACTGAATCGTAGACTGGGACTGAGACTGAGACTGCGGCTGCGACTGCGAGTCGTACTGAGACTCGCGACTTATTTGCGAATGCTCACTCGTTAGTATGTAATACTGGAGCCAGTCTAAGCCAAATGCGGGCCAAACATAATATTGCAACATACTTGGCCGTAAATTTAAACGACGTAGCGCCAAATACGAGGGTGCGAGGGTGGCCAAAGCTGGCTCGCCCCGCCTCAAGTCGACTCTATCCAAATCGACTGACATAACTGGTCATTCGCTTGTTGTTGCTTGTTGCATGCTGCAGTTAAGGACACGACGCTGCAGCTGCATAAACTGGAAATTCGCGAATGCAACTAGCAACTGGCAGGCCAGACACTCCGACAGTGCGGCGGACAAAACCGGATTCGCAATAAGTTCGAGTTTGAAGTTTGAGCAGCATCAAACGAGCCACAAATGCAGATGCAGCGACTGCAGCATCGGCTGCAGATACAATTGCTATTTTCATCCATTTGCTGACTGGATGGATGAAGGCAGCGTGGCGCGTTCGAGTTGAGGGCCAATACACCAAATATCCTCAGTCCAACAAATAAATTACACCATATGGTACATTTTCTGTTGTATATGACTTTGAGTACATCTATATGTTTTATGAACAACTAAATATATTTTCCTTATACCAGAAGCTCTTTATTTTCCCAATTTTAGCTCGACATTATTTATAACAGAATTTAATTTTTTAGAATTTAATATAAGAATTGTGCATATATTAATCCATCTGTTAAATTATCTTCATCAAAATGTCAGTGCAAATTAGAAGAAAATAAAATCGCCCTAAAAAGCTTTTCATATTTTTCAAAATAATTTCTAAGCATACGTAAAGAAATTATTTAAAATTAGAGATTATTTTTTATATTTTTCACAAATATTTTGTATTAAAAAGAAATATATTTCTAATAAGCGTATTAAAAGTTGAAATGCAAATCGTCGATTCCTAGAAAATACTCTTTCTGACATTTAGAACCAAGTAAATTTCATTGCTCGGCTGCTGTCCGAGCTTAAAAGTTTTGAAAAAATAAATGATAATGTATCTAAAATAATTTTATTTGTGAAATTATAAAATATTTGTGTTTAATAATAATTTAGAATTTAGAAATCCTGTTTATAAATTTTGAAAAGTCCTCCAGTGAATTAAGAAATGAAAGAAATAAAATATCTTTACTATAAGATGTCCAAGCCGTCAAAAGAGCGGCGATTTTCTAATTTCCACGATTTTTTTCCAAGGATACTTATTCAAAATTAGTTTAAGCCTCTCACATTATAAAATCTTGGACAATATATTCATATTTTTACTCTGTGCCTAAGGAAAAAAGTAAAATGACTAAATTAGGTGGACAACTTCACGATACTTTGTTTCTAGTGCCAAAAACAGATGACAATAAATTTGCTTCTTACTAGTGCTTATGATGCAAAATCTATACGTGTATTGTTAAATAAATAAAAAAAAATGTTTAATTATTATTAATAATTTCTTAACTCGACATTGCCAAAAAAAGTGTTTTTTTTTTCTTTCTCACACCAATAGAATGACGAATTTCTAAAATTCAGGGCGAGTGTAGTCACTTTAATTCGTTATCAAATCGTTAATACAAATGTTGCTAATGTTTCGATGATATATGTAATATATATAAATATATAGTATATATATGTATATATATAAGCAATGCGTTTAACTAAACCACACATAATACATACCGTTTCTAAAAACAGCTTTTTGTATCTTTGATTACAGCAATGGCTTCCAGCAGTAGCAACAGTTTTCACAGAAAAAGTCACCGCTTAACACATGTGCCGCAATGCGGTCTCGGAACTGCCGCAAGCAACACGAATGTAGCAAGAAGGCAAGAAGTAGAAGAAGAAGAAGAAGAATGCTACTATTATCAACCACCTACCTCCCAGCTGCAGCAGCAAAAACAACAACAGCAACAACAGCAATGCCGGCAACTATTGCAGTTTGTCCCATGGCTGAGCGCAATGACCGCATATCGATTGCTGACAATCAGCCTCCTAATTGGAATTCTGTGTCTACATCACGTTCACGGAGCAGATCCCAAATTCGACCCCTCCACGCGCATGAGGCTGGTACTGGTGCCGGCCGACGCACAGGTCGGCTCTGTAATCTACAGATTGCGTGCCACTGACGAGGAGTTCGACTATCCACTGACCTTTGAGTTTATGGGCGATGCATCGTCGTCCACCGTCAAGGTGGAATCGCTTCCATGCACCAAGTACAATTCGGTCTGTCAGGCAAATGTTGTCTTACAGCGACGTCTTGAGCCGGGCCGCTACTATGACTTCCAAGTCTCTGTGAAGGACACAAATGGTGGCATGACCACGCAATTGTGTTCAATTACAGCGACCAATTTCAGCACACCTCATGACCTTATATTCCCACATAAGCCGGGCATCATCATGATACCTGAGGTGAGTTCCCAATTCAAAAGAATTTTAACTACCGTAAATTGTTACTTATTTCAAATTTAAGAACCTGTATGATGAAATCACTGACACTAAAACTGTACACTCAGGAAAAAAATCTCCCCAAAATCAAAATCAACCTCTAAACTAGAAACTTTTCTTAGTTTTAGAAATAATTAATAATACAATCCCAAAATAAGAAATCTTTTTATCTTACCATCGAAATTAGACAAATTTTTTCAACATTTTTAAAATATATATATTGAAATTAAGAAATGCAAAGCCACAATTTTTAATTCAGAAAAATGTTTTCTAAGTGTACGGAGTAGTTCCCATAATTTCTAATATCATATTTTGTGTCAAATGATATTCAATTTAAAAATAGCAAATATTTCAAATTATACAATTAACACGATTAAAATAAGTGTTTTACTTTTGAACACATTTTTTAAAATTACTTTTGTAGGATTCTCAATTTTTAGGGCTGACACAGAAAATAAATTGAATGATTCTAAAACACAAAATTGAGATCAAACTTTGTTCATTATGAAAATATTTATAATTTGTCTTATATCTATATCCGATTTTAATGAGAGTTCATCAATAAATGTGAAAATATATTCATACTCAATTAGAAGGATATAACTTTCAAATTGAGCTATCGGCAATCGATTTTTATCGATATTCCAAAGAAAAAAACTTGATCTATGTGTTACGCTATACGAAAACCTACATACATTGTCTCCATTGTCTGCGATCGTGTTTACACAGACGGGCAGACTAGATTAACTCTGAAGCCAACATTGAATGCTCTATGCATGGGTAATTGCAATAAAAGTATAAAAACACAAAAGCTAAAAGCTGAGGAAAAAATACAGACAATATTATACAACTCCTTCAGCAATAGCGATAGTGTAGATATATTTCAATTCTTTTGTTTTGGCAAATTTCATGCTGCATTAATGAAACAAAAATTTGTAGAAAGTTGGCGTGATACTGTGACAAAATTACTTTGTTTATTTGGCCATGTCTTAGCATTGGTTTTGTTTTTGTGTGGAGTATTCAAACAAAAAGCAATTTACTTATAAATCGCTGAAGCTCTTGGCTTACAAATAATGTTAACGCTTCTGAAATGCCTACCTTAAAAATTGGACAAAATGTTGATGAAATACTCAACAGCATTTGCCAAATTAACCAAAATCTGCACTCGCCAAAAAGTATTTTTTTATTACAAAAAGATGACTTTTTTTTTTTTTAATTTATTTCTTTATAATAGAAAAATTTCTATAAAACAGAAAAAAAAAAATTTAAAAGGTTTTTTCGTATATACAAAGTATTTTTAAAAATCTAATAAATTCCTTTTATGAAATATGATGTTTTTTTACTCTGTTTAAAGGATGCAAAGCGTGGCTCAGAACTCGATTATGTTATTGCCCGGAAAAATCCACTGTTTCAAAAACCAGTCTACCTCGAGTTATGGGTGAGTTATATACGAAACACGTTTAAGCAAACTACTATGTGGATTTCAACTTTAGGGTTCGCCATTATTTGCTATAAGACAAAAGATAATATCTGCTGAGACAACGGAAGGCACAGTTTTCCTTTTGGGGCCATTGGATTTTGAGAAGCAAGCAATGTACCACTTGACCATTCTTGCCAATGTACGTCTGGATGAGTAATTTGAATGATTATTATGTGTACACCATAATGCATATTCGATTTTAGGATGCATATGCTGAGCCTGGGCAAGATGGACGCAATATCGCAGGCATGGAGATTGTTGTCATAGTGCAGGATGTGCAAGATCAGCCACCCGTTTTTACTTTGGCACCACCGGTTACAAAATTACCACCCGGTATACTATCAGGCGACAAGGTGTTTTAATTCTTTAAGTCAATTATAAAACATAACCTTATAACAATTATTGACATTCAAAGATATTGCAAGTACATGCAGAGGACGGGGATAAAGGAAGCCCGCGGGAAGTACGATATGGCTTAGTTTCTGAAAACAACCCATTTACCTCATTTTTCGACATCAACGACACCAGTGGTAAGTGCAATCTATTAATCACACTATGCAACAAATTAAAATAACGAATAGAAATAGAAACCAATGAAAAAGCTATTTTAGCCCCATCGCAGATTACAAACTTACAATAATTAATAGTAGTTCAAAACAGAGATTCAATGAAGTTTCCGAAAACTTATAATTATTTCATTTTTAGAATAAAACATTTTGGCTAACACATAAAAATATCTCTTGGGAGACATATGTATGTTTCACATGTGTTGAACTTGTAACTAAATATACAAATGGTAAAATTCATAAATATGTAATTCTATAATACATAAAGACATTTCAATTTAGATTTTCTTGAACTTTCTTAAGAAAATTTTTAAAATAAGTTGTGCATTTAGGAATGCAAACATTTTTTGAATTATAAAACTAGATAGATTTCTCTATTCTATAGATTTAAATTTATAAAAATACATTTTGTAGTGCTGCCTTTTTCTAGAGTAAAAATGCAGTTTGGCTTAAAATTAACCTGGAGAAAATGTTTTTTATGGATTAACTTCTAGTGAACACGTATTATAATTTTATTAATTCTCATTCCTTCATTCGAATCAATAACTTTAAATGAAGATGGGTTGTGTACGAAATATTAAGTAATTTGGTAAATGCAACACTTTAAAATACGCCAAAGTGAATATATATCGAACAATTTTTTATTTATTTAGTAGCTAGATACATTTTCAGCCGAAGACTATTCCTAAAAAGCATAACGAGCCTAACAATAGCAAAAAAAAAATGTAATACTTTTGGTGTTCCTATGCTGAGAACTAACACAAAAGAACAGGAATTAAGCCTGAGGGACAGACATGCATTTTACATACAAATGTATTGTAAACACTTCTTTCATGCACTTTTTTTTTATCGATTTTATGTGTAGACTGACTGCAGCACAGAGTATAAAAAACAACAATGCAACATCAAAAAGATTTTAACATAGTTACTACTCGCAATCAGAGAGACCAGCCACAATCCGGTCCATCGTTAGACTCGTTAGATGCCCGAGCTCATCTTATATGTATGTACGAGTATGTATATATGTATATATATGCACGAGTATGTATGTATGTTGCGAATAAGTTCTGGAAGTGTAATGTAGCTCTTGGCTCCGCAAGGTTTTTGCTCTTCGCTCTTCGTAGTCACAATCAAGTCACAATAATTGCGTTTGAGCTTCCTTGTTTCGTGTTTCTCTGGTTCATTGCCAGTTTTTGATGGCAATGACTCTGTCCCAGGCAGAAATTGTACTTGCTGAAGACGAGAGCTCGAAAAACTTCGTGACTTTGCCCAACTGGATCTTTGGCATGTGTTAAGGGGCATTGTGGTGGGCTAACTTTTGAGTTCGTCTTCTTTCACAAAAATCGGCAGCATTCTTGATGCATCGCCATGGAGTTAAGCCCCAAAACAAACAAATACATACAACATCCACATTTTATGTCGCTAATAATATACATAAATGGACATACACATATAAAGAAGGTCACGCAAGTCAGACGATATATGTACGCAATGCGTGCTTTAATACCCAAAAATGCATCTGAACATTAAACTGAAAACAAATTGATACTTGAATAATCGAGGAGCACACATAAGTTAACATCATTTATTAAATTCGAATTTCAATTTTTATTATTTATTTAGTTATTTTTAAATCGTTCTTCAATTCACAATTAACTTTGTGCAATTTGTAGCTTCTACTTTATTGTTAAATTTAATATTCAAGTTTTACGTGGATCTGTTTTGCCAGTGTATGAAAGCTTCAGCTTGCCGAGAACCGATTTATTTCTTGTTTAATATGCATTACTTAGTTTAATGTGTTCATAAGATACATACAGGTGCAAAATAAAGTAAATAAAAAACGAAGTTTCCCAAGCCTTCTCATAATTACTTTTTGTTTTCGTTGCCTCTTGACGAGGCAGCCAGCCTTAAGCAAAAACTAAAATGAGAACATTAACGGCATACCTCTATTAGCATGTGAGGCATCTCTCATTATTCCCTTGCAGAGTGTTATAATATTGTCATCAAGTGCCTAAGGAGACATCCGCCGCCCCATAAAGTATTCCTTTTTTTTTGCTTATTCCTTTACTTGTGAATAATTTTTCCCATGGCTGTCCATTTGAATCTTATATGCCTTTCTGGATAGGGTATTTTTTAAAGAAACATTAAAAATAGGGTATTTTTTAAAGAAACATTAAAAAAAAATTGTCGAGTGTACAAGAAAAGTATTCTTAATGTGATCTTATGCCACACAAAATACTAAATGCATATATCTGAAGGCAACAGGTTTACAGTAAGAATAATCACAAGTGGACCCTAATCTTGTAAATTTGATTTTAATTTTAATTATGATTGCATCGTATTGCAGGTGAAATCTTCTTAAAGCGACCGATCGAAGACATTGCGGCCATCACGCACGTGGGCGATCCCGTCTTGCTCACCGTAATTGCTGAAGAAGTTAAGATTGGTCGTGACGAACCTCCAGCCATGGCTTCCACGGTGCAATTGGCGTTCTTTCTGCCGGATCGTACCAATTCACCGCCCTATTTCGAGAATGATCAGTAAGTATATACAGCAAGCAAAGGATGAGCGAGTAAGCCACAAATGAAAATAATACCCTTTCCGAACTATCCTTAGTAATTCAAAATACATTTTGCACTATTCTTGTGTTGGATCCTTTTCAAGTTTTAATTTGAGTTTATTCTTCTTACCATTTACACAAAAGCGCCAGGCAACGAATGTTGTTTTCGCTTAGGTTTTAGCCACGACTGATTTAACTGGCAGAAGACGATTAAGTGAGATTTAACAGAAGTTCATTTTCTCAATTTGGCGAGAACTAAGATTTTCGAGAGGGTTAAAAAAGTTTGATGTAAATACGTAAAATTAAATCCGTATATTTGCTTTAGCTTTCTTTCTGACAACTGATTTAAATTGTTTTAGAAAATCATCTAAAATAAAGATCCTTCTGAAAGTTGTTACTTGTTTTAAGATATAATTTCTAAATGAGCAAAGAAAAGTGTTCTTAAAATTAGAAAGACTTTCTCTTAATTTAAAGTAATATTGACTTTTTTTCCAAAATATATTTCGAATAAACATATAAAAAGTAGAAATGAAAACACTTATTTAAAAAACCAAAAAGATGTTCTAAAATTCATAAGCAAATAATAAAATTAGCTGTCCCGATTTCTATTTTAGGGAAATCGTGGAAAAATTTTGAATTTTCAAAGGTTAATTATATGAGTTTATAAACGGTCTAAGATGTTGTATATATTAAATCTTGAATACTATGTCTAATAATAATATATATAACAAAAAAGCTAATGTAAGAAATCTGTGAACATATAAAAAAAAAAACAATGGAATTATAAGCCTTTTTCTTCATTTTTAGAAAAATCTCTAAAACTGTGATTTTTCAAATTTCAGGACATTCTTATTTATTTTTTTTTCGACTGAAAACTGCAAAAAAATTGTGCTTTAAAACTGTTAATTATATAGTATGGAACAAGAAGGCAGGTCATTATTAATCGGCATTCATTTAAATTTTGCAAGTGGGTCAGAGCTAAGAACAGGGTATCTAATAGAGGTCTACATGACTACATTTATTTCTAATTAGTGTACGCTTTTCTTGCTGCATAGTGGCGACATAGAATCCAAAGGAAGAGAGTGAATGGGTACAGTGGTGTCCAATATGAGGAGAGAGCTACTGCCAAAATAAAGAAAACAAGATTGTCGCAATGACTTTGACTGATGAATGAACATAAATTTTATATGTAGCAGAAATTGCGTACGGCATTAATAACGATTTTTCCTTACTTTTTTCTCATTCATTGCTCTCACGCTCTCCAAAGTTATTCCTAGTTATTCGCTGTATCAAAAAATTGTAGTCCAAATTTGCTGCACACTGTCGGAATAGATGGGCCTAATATTCAGGTGTTCAGTGGGAAAGGCTCACTTAAAGTTTGAAATGCAATCATGCACATTGTTTTCAGAAATTATTTTCCAAATATAAGAACAAAATTTTCGTAAAATTAGAGAGCCAAGCAAATCTTACAAAAAATCATTTCTGAAATTGAGAAAATAGTAATGGTATCTGCTCTTAATAAATAGGACAACACTCTGGAAATTTAACAAATTTTTTCTAACTTTTAGAAAAATCCACACTGCAATAATACACACTGCATTAATACAACGAAAGGCTTTCAGAAACACACAACCGGAAGGTTAGAAATTTAGTTTCAAAATAATAAGTTGAGGAACCATTGGCGCATTTTTAAAACCCAGGGCGATTTTTAATCTGTGTCTTGTGTCCAGTAAACCAGTTGATTTTGAGCACTCTTATTTATTTATAATCACACCCTAAAGATCCCTTCAGTTGACAAGCCCAACTCGAACTGAGGCTCGAGTTATTCTTAGGATTATCATATACTTAATGCTAATATCTTCTTGACTATTTCTTTCTCCCCGTCTGTTCGAGTAGCTATGTCTCACGAGTGGATGAGAATGCCTCACAGGGCTCAGCACTGACGTTCATCGATCCGTATGTGCCACGGGTCTACGACGACGATACTGGAAAGAATGGAGTCTTTTCACTGACATTGCTTAACAACAATGGCACCTTTGAGATTAGCCCGAATGTGGCCGAACGCAGTGCATCCTTCCTAATCAGAGTGCGTGACAACTCCTGGTTGGACTACGAGCAACGGCACTCGGTGCAATTCAATATACTTGCCCAGGAACTGGGTCCTGCCACAAATCTTTCGGCAATGGTCAATGTGACCGTTTATATTAATGACGTCAATGACAACTCACCGGTATTCGATCAGCCGGAATACACCGTGGAACTGCCAGAGAACATGACAGTTGGCACAAAGGTTGTCCAGGTGCATGCAAGTGACTTGGATTCGGGTCTGGGTGGCAAGGTGCGATACACTGCTATCTTGGGTTACCTGAACACGTCGCTCAATCTGAATGCGGAGAACGGTTCGATAACGGTGTCAACCGATAGTCATGGCTTCGATCGGGAAGTAATGCCCGAGTACCACTTATATGTGGAGGCACGGGACATGGACGGCAATGGCAATCGTGCCCAGGTGCCTCTAATTATCAGGCTAATCGATGTGAACGATGAGACGCCCATCTTTGAAAAGGATTTGTACGAATTTATACTGGCAGCCGATTTGACCAGTTTCACAACCAGTGCAATTATACATGCCACAGACAAGGATGCCACGGCCCCGAACAACGTTGTGCGCTACGAGCTCATTCACGGTAATTACGAGAATAATTTTGTGCTCGACAAGGTAACGGGCGAGTTGACGGTGCGGCAAAAGATCCATCTTCGCTCCAAGAAGAGCGCCAGCATGCGAAGGCGCCGCGATGCACAGGACATGTCCATTTCGGATGCTGAAAGCGATCTATTCATACTGACCGCTCGGGCCTATGACTTGGGAGTGCCAGTCCGGTTTTCGACGACGAGTATACGCATCTATCCGCCGGAGAGTCGAAAGCGCATCGTCACATTTGTGGTGCCAGGAAGCAGCTTGGATAAGCGAAAGACAGAGGAGACTCTCTCAGCCATAACTGGTGGCAAGGTCTTCATTCACGAAATACGACCACTCAGACCGGAAGAGCCGGGTGCCAAGGACCTACTCGATGGTAATCCCAACATTAAGGAGCGCAGTGTGGTCACTGCAACGGTTCTTTATGACAGCTCATCTGTCGTGGACATCTCGCAGATACAACAGCGACTCTCGCAGCATAATAACTCCTATGCAATCATGCCACAAAACACGGCGGCCTCAGACGTAAGCTATCTTATATATCAGCCTGATTCCACCATTACCAATATTCTCAACCATCACTATTTGATTTAAATAAAACAGCTGATTGCATAAATATACCCTGAACCCATTAGAAATTGGTTAAAAATGGTATAACACTTTGTGCAAGCGTATGTATGTAACAGGCAGAAGAACTGATCTTCGATGTCATAAAGTATATCCACACCAGAGTTTATATAGCAATTGTTGTGATCGGTTAATATGTCGAAATGAATTTAGCTGATAATTTAGTGCCATCTATAACATATAACACATATATTTGCCTCAGAATTGTGACCACTTCCTCAACTTTGAGTGCGCAACATTTTAAAAGAAAATGTATCAATAAAACTAGAATATATATGATGTATATCGAAGTCGACCTAACTCGACCACAGCATTCTTACTTGTCTGTAATGCCTATTTTCAAAGTGTAACATGTTGTTTCTAGTTTTTTATATGAACCGTTCAAGATGGAAAAATGGTTTTGTGCAAATTAATGTAACATGCAGAATGAAGCATCACCGATCCCTTAATAAATAAAAAGGATTTAATTTCAATTTTGCTTTTGTTTTTAAATTTTCAAAAATCATAAAAAAAAATATTAGTTAATCAAATTATATTGGTATTTTAAATGAAACGTTTAACATTCTTGATCGATACGAAAATCGATAAATCACCGCAAATAATAATCGAATTTCTAAAATCCGCATGAACAGAATGTTGTCCAGTGTGGAAAAACACTTTACATACTGCAGATGCTCGAGAAAAAGTAAGAAATGTTGATAGTGGAATCAGGCTATTAATGAATTGTTTAGCTAGCGACTAATGACGAGATTATCTTAATAGAATCTTACTCCCACGCAGACGCAGTACAAAGCTGAAAATAAGGTTTTGTTTTGGCTGCTCATCCTGCTGGCCACTCTGGTTGCTCTGACGATCCTGATTCTGCTGATGTGCTGCATATGCTCCTGGTGTCCTCTGTATGGTGCAGCTACGTAAGTAACACGAGTGAGAATAACAATAATAGTTATTGTATCCTATGTATCCATCCCTTGCTCCTTGACTCGGTAACTTAGTCTCGGTATGTAACCCAATACAAACCACATTAAAACTTGTCTGATATAAATAATATTTACACGTGTTTAGATAACAAAAATACAAAAACAGATACTAATCAATAGTAACGAATTGAGATAATGGATGGCAAACACAACAACTACGTCTATATCGATTAACGACTTAACGTTTTCATTCTTATATTTTGTTCAATATGGGTGGTAATTTCAAATTAAACTAAACTAAACTAAACTGAACCCGAGTCCATCACAAAGGGACGATATGATTATATTTCGCAAGATATGATTGCTCTAGAGTATCGTATACCAAAGACTAAGTAAAGAGTTCAATGTAGTGAGGAATCGAAATACCTCTTTAAAGCTCATATCATTTACCATTGAAACATTGAAACACCATTCATTTGATCTATAATTCTTTATTCTTCTCTTGTAGCAAAAGAATAGTTAATATCAGTAGAACTGAAGACGATGTACATCTAGTGCATAGAGAAATGGCAAATGGAAAACAAACAAAATCTGTTCAGGTAGATTTTGATCTATTTCAAATAACACACAGTACCTAGAATTATGCATAGTTGAGAGCTGCAAGCACACTTAGAAAATGCAAATTCGCACTTTTTGTACAAAATTGGCTCTTCTTTTTTTATTTGTCATTTATGTTACCTTCAAACATAACACTTACCCACAATTCACATTGGTTCTGAGCGCACATCCCATTTCCGAGTTTCTTTTAAGTATTACCCACCTTAGATAACTTTTTTGAAGGACAAAAGCTTACATTTTGAAAAGTCTACGCTTAATTTATAAATATAAAATACCGCAACTTTCAGGTCGCCGAATGGATGGGAAGACGAGAGGCCTGGTCAGCGGAGAAGCCATCAAATACGCGAACAAAGCCAACCCGCTGGGAGTTCCGGAATGGACATAAACAGCCAAACGAAAACTTAGAAATGGAGCACTCTGCTATTAATACCGATGGCGATGTTGTACGCCGTCCAGAATCCGCTGAATATCAGCAAAGACGCGTCCGCATTAAGTACGAATCTATACATACACTCAGAAAAAAATCTACCTGCATTTTTGGAATTTTTGAAATTATTTCTTAACACCAGAAGGCATTTTCTTTTAAATTAGACTAGCTCCAAATCGACAATTCGGAAATCATTGTGTTTTTTTCTATTTTTTAAAAATATTTTCTTAAAAATAGAAAATGTTTCTAAAAAGTTGAACTGCAAACACTTAGTTAAAGAAAAAAATCCAAGCAAACAACAAAAATGTGAATGACTGGTTATCTTAAGATTGACACTTCTGATTTTCATTCAGAAACAATGTTTCCATATTTACTCATTAATATTTTTATTTTGAATATTTACAAGTCATCGTCTTTACGCCTATTTTATTGTCCAAGATTTTTTAAAGTCTAAATTTTAGAAAAATCCAAAATGAAATTACGAAATGTTAAACCTGGTTTTTAGAATGTCACACGTGAGAACACATTGACTCCAAAAGTTTGACAAATTCTTAAAATTGCGGGCAACTTTTTTTCTGAGTGTAACGTTATGATATTGGACTCGATAATGTGATCCATTTTTTTATAATAGAAACAGCCACACAGCCAAAGAAGACCCACATCATAGTTTTCATAATTCTAGAACTAATTTAATAAACGATCGTGACGTTTACATTGAGGACGTAATGGACGATCGGCGTCTGGTGGAAATGAAGGAGAAACTGACGCGTACTACGGAGAATAGACAATTGGAGAATGGACGTTTCAAGAACTACGACAAGGATGCTCGACAGATTGACGACGACTCGATGAGAAGGCACGAAATAGATCGTGGCAGCGATGTTGACTTTGGCACTGCGCACAACAGTCTCAAGAATAAACGAGAACTCTTCATAAAAGACGGCAATGTCGAGATTCTACAGCTGATGACCAGGGACAAGACTCGCGACGGTGCTGCCCTGGACGATGATAATATTTACGTGAATGTGCCAATAAAGTCATCGACTAACCTTTCGCAGCCACAGCTGCTGATGGTGGACAATACGGGCAAGGAGATACTGATGCGGCGATTCATTGAAGAGCAGCCCGACGGAAAGCAGATTATTCGGGAGCATTATCATATTGTGCCAGGTGCCACATACATTCAGTCAATGCCCAACGAAATACATCAGGAATCAACGCTAAAGGGCGATACGTTTCCCTTGGGTAAATCCGGACCAAATAGCATTGTCTACTCCCAAACGGAGCCGGAGGTGAAAGTCATTCACACCCAGTCCGTTCAGGGCGAAGAGGAACTAACACAACTGCAGCCAGTTGTGGGAGATCAAACGCTTAGCAACGAACTGGAGCACTCGCTGAAGCAACAGAATGCACTCCTGCGACAGATCCTGCTCGAAAAGGAAAAACTCGAGACGAGATACACCCAGCACGAAATTGTCCTGGAGACGCAAAGTCTGCCGGGCCAATCGATGGCAATTGGAACACAAACCGATTGCGATGCTGGCACCCAAACCGAACCGACTGACGGCTATCTGGGCAGTTTGAAGGCCCGGAGAGCCCGGAGCGAAAATGATGATTCAATGTCCGAGGATGAGTACAAATATGTACGCTTCAGTCCACCGAATAGTCCCAATGGCATGTACTGGATAAAGCGTCGTCGTCCCAAAAGGCAACCAAAACTCCGGGGCAGCTCACAGCCACGGAAAAGAATAGTCATGGTCGAGGACGTGAAGCGCAAGATAAGGACACCCATAAGGGAGGAGGAGGAGGTCAACGAGATAAGGAAACGTGTGCCGCCCAGAAAACCACTACGGGAAACCAAAACGAGTATTCTACGAAAGCAACTAAGCGATGAAAGCCGTAGAATCGACGGTGCTGCTCAACACAAGGAAACCAATGGAAAACACAACAAATCCGAAGCCATTAGCCGAGAGGTATTAATCGAAATATCCGATTCACTCGATGAATTCAGTAGTCCAAGAAGACAACATCGAACGCATCAGTACTACGAGAACATTGATGTTGAAGTCGATGAGAACAGCACCGAGTACTCAATTGACTCGGACGAGGGTGAAATTGTAATTAGGACAAATGTGAATCCATCTGGTAGAAATGGCTATGCTAAAAGGCCAAGCGAAACTGAGCAACCCCATCAAGTGCAGTTGAAAACTGTATCCCACCAAAATAGAGGCATGAGCACCAATTCACCAACGGATATGCAACCAGATATGCAACCCGAGGCTAGACCGAGATTATCACGTCGGGACAGTTCGAGACGTAGCCAAACCTCAACACGAATGCAGACGTCTTCGGAACCGCCAAACAGTCGTTATTCAAATTCCAAATACGAAATGACTCCAAGTGAAATTGACCCAAATCACGATAATATTTCCAGTGAAATGAGGGGTTCGAAAAGATCCCTAACTCGCTATTATCAAAGTGAAACGGAACTGGGCGCTCACGATGAGCAGGCAAACGAACAGAAAACTGTGCCCAAGTACATGGAATGGTATTACAGCAAGAAGAAGACCCCCTCCTCGACGGAGTCATCCAAGTCGCACTTGTCACTAAAGAAGAAGAGTGCACCCGAAAAGCGTGTGTCGAAGACCCGTACAAAGTCAAAACCGGAAGATTTAGCAACGCACGACGATGCGGGAAAATTCAAGCCGGAACCGGCTCCGCGAAAATCTCCGCCAAAAGGCAGTCGACTGCTGAAAGAGGATCGAGCCCTGAATAAGCAGCACAAGCCCAAAGTCGAGACTGACATCAATCATCCGCTCGTGCAGCATTCCGAGCACCGTTTCGAGCGTGAGAATGCACCGGAAGTGCCACCAGCTCCCACCAAATTGCCACACTACATGTATCCAGAGACACCGCCATATGCGACAGCAACGGAAAAGGACAAGGATCAGCAGAGGCACAAGCCGAAGCCGTCGCCTATCAAAGAGAACGAAGTCAAGTTAACAAAATCAAAAATAAATCTTTACATAGAAGATCCAAATGCTGCCATCCCCCATCCACAGCCACATCCACATCCCCATCCGCAGCCCCCATCGCAAGCCCAAAAGCAGTTGAATGCCTCAACCTTAGAGGATGACCACGACTCAGGTATTGCCATGAACTCCCTGATGAACAGCATGGGCCGTCGGAATCCCCTAGCTGAGAAGAAGAGCGTTTTTTCAATTGCTTACGATGATGTTAGCCGCGTCAAGAAAATACCATCGGGAGGAGAGTCTCCGCAATATTCATAAATGCCGGCAACTCATAACGTTTAATTCGAATAACCAATATATGTGATAGCCTCTAAGGTTCGTTATATTTGAAGCAACTTGTATACAACGCCCCTAAAATACTACGCTAAATTAAGTCTATTAAGTCTTTCCTACGCATAAGGTATACGGCATAAGTACTCGTATGTGGATAAGGAAATCGCAACTAGTTTTAGTGCACGGAATACATAAAATAAGTGTATTATTCAGATACAATAAGTGTATTATTATTATTAGTTGTATTATGCTTTAAAACCATCCACAATCATTTTGTACTCATTAAAAGTTATATAATATACAAAAACAGAAAACATAACAAATATTTATAGATATATCTCATCTTGTAAATTGATTTCCTTAATTTGCATTCAATTTAAATACACATAGTATTATGTACTTATTCACTTATTAGACATATTTTTCATTCTTAACTGTGAAATTTGATTTAAATCTTTTGTTCCTATTTGTATACTCCCAACATAAAGTGATTGTATAGTTTACTTAAACATCTTAACACACTGCCATGCACTTAAGTAGGAACATCTTCGTTCCCTCTCAAAAGACACAAACTATGTTTACATCTATTGCAGAGATTATTGTATTCATGCCTCGAGGTATGGAACAGAGATTTCCGACCTTATTAAGTATAATTATATGTATATATTATATATATTCTTTATCAGCCATGTCTGCCCGTCTACATATGAGCATCCACATATCACTGAAGATATTGCTCAAATATTAAGTTGTTAATACACAAATATCTTGAAAAAAATATGACAAACAAGACTTTCATTACCATGTAGGCAACTATCCAGTTCTTGAATTTACTACTTCGTAGCAGCAAAGGCAATATAATTATTGATCCGTTATTGCTACGGCTGCGAATCTGGACGTGGCAATTGTGAAAGGCTGAAATGGATGCTCTTTCACTAAAATCTGCTCTGTCGATTTAACGAGCAATAGCAGTAGCAAGCAGGTCATAAAACTTACATAACGATTTAACGAATAGAAATAACAGCTTGGATAACAGCTCCGATAACAGTTAGGCGAATAAAAGAGCAAATCAGCAATGCGATTGCTATAGCAGCAGCAGAAGATGTAAGTTTAACGAATACAAATAACAGCTTGGATAACAGCTCCAATAACAGTTAGGCGAATAAAAGAGCAAATCAATGCGATTGCTATAGCAGCAGCAGAAGATGTAAGTTCGGCTCTTTTTCTTGATGGTATTGATCTAGCTACAGAGAGCAATGTAAATTTTTGTATTGCTCTTGCAAATGACAGTGCTCCTTTAGAGCTGTTATGGTTAGATGCAATAGAAAAACGAAAGAATATCAGGTAATTTAGCATATCCAAGCACAACTATCCTCGATTAAAAGGATCTGTTTCAATTCAGTTTTAATAAACACCAGTTTTTTAGAAATATCTTGGGTTAATTCAAAAAAATTAATAGCACAATTTAATACAAAATTTTGGATGTGCCGATTTGTGTCAGAAAAACTCGGAAATAAGACAATTATTATTATGTATTGTGAACGCTGTGTCAAATTAATTATATTTGGGACTACATCTGAAAGATAGACGCTATCTAATAAATAAAAACAACTAATGACATTTTGCGATCCACAGTGAATTTGAATTGCTGATGTGTGCAAATACAAAAAATTCTTACATATTATTATTGAATTCAAGTTGTATTTACATTAACTGAAAATTTTTCAAACTGCGAAAGTGATGTGGATGTCCACTTTTGAAAAAGCCTGCAGTCTATCTTTGAAATTTGGAAACTCCCGCTGTGTTTTCCACAGGTTTGAAGTTTTTTGGCGCTTTTTAGCAAATTGAATTTATCAATCTTGGCAGAACTTTACTAATAAATCGCCTTTTAAATTTGGTAATTCTAAAAATTTGTAAGAAATTTCAGATTTCACATTGCCGAAAACTTTTTTTATTAATTAATATATTGAGTTTATCGACATCATTTTACACAATCATTACAAAGAATATATTTTAAGCCTCTAGATTTTAGAGCGTCGCAGAAAATCATTCAAATTCGAAGAAAGTCATTCAGACGATCAGTCAGACGGATACCATAACGCATATTGCACAAAACCAATATTCACAATAACAGAATACTTAGTGACAAAGTAAGAACAATTTAGTGGTAGAAACAGTTAATACCACATTTAGCTACTGAACTTCACTTGAATGGCTCAATTAGCCAAAGTAGCGTGTCCATCTCTACACGCTATTGCGTGACTGACCTTCATAAACATTTTGCATTTCCCCACTGTTCTATTTTTTAGAAGTATCTATTTAAATATCTAAGAGAAGGTCCCAGCTTTTCGAACAAAAATATGAGCATGAATTTTGGGTTAAATTGATCAAAGAGAGACACATTTCATTTTTAAATTAAATAATTAAATACATAATAAAATATATAATAATACTTATAGTTAAAATTAACAGATACTTACGGTTAAAATCTAATAAAACACATCTCGTTTTGTAGATGTCTAAAAGTTATATTAAGTTTAATAACTTAATATTGGCCTAAGCCTCCCCCTGGGAATCATCATCCACCTCCGTGTTGGATGCTGATGTCTGTATAATGATGTCCCATACATAAAATATTCATGTTTTTAACCAATAAGGCTTACTGATTACCCCCACTAGAGTTTTTCAAGATTTTCAACAGTTTTTCATTTGAAACCTTAATTTTAATTTCAGTGGTACTATGTGATACGTTTGACATTTCCTAGTTAGATTATATTACACTATAGTTGGGTATAAAAATTACTCAAGTTTTAATGAAATTTAAACAAAAGAAAAGAGCAATTGAAGAGCCACGGAAATATTACAAAAATCAACAAAGAATCGCTCTTTTCTCCGTCTAAGATGGCATATTCTTGCTAACCTGAATAAACTTACGCACATCTAAATTTCATAATAAACTTAAACAAAATTGTAGGTGGCACTATAACAGTTGAAAGTGCGTATCAGCGAGCGAAAACTGGAAAAAACTTCTCGTTTTACAAGAAATTTCTAAATTTCTAAAACAAATTTCGGCATTGAATCCCCATAAAATCACGAGTTCTTAAAATCAAATTATGTGACTTCATAAAACTATTTAAAATGTTTCTATAATGACAAAGTAATGATAATAAATAAATAAATAAATAATAAAAAAGATATTATTGATGGAACAAATAAATATATAAAGCAACAACAAAATCAATCCAATGGAAATAAGATCCATTTTTTCTACATTTTAGAAAAAGTATGAATTGAGAAAAAAAAATCCACTGATTTTTATTAAGGGACAACCTTCCATTTATGAAATATACTTTCTAAATAACACGGTAAGAATGGTGTTTTTTTAAATTCAGGGAGACTTTTTTTCTGAGTGATTCACTGACTGATGACCATCTGAAGAATTTTTTCGGTGAATTGTTTGACGTGGAGAGAAATAGTAAAACATAGTTATGTATTTTATATATCGTCTCGTCCGACTGGAGCCGAAACTTGCTGGAGCTAGATAAATACGCATTTTAGTCCCCATCCTTACAAACATCACACATATCTTGGAGAATATATTTATTTAAGTAGAATGTATGGTGACAGTGCACACTGGGTCAGTGGCAATTTTGAGAACGGTTGTTTGTAATCTTTTTATCTGTATGGAATAATTATTATTTTAATTGGAGTACGTGCACTGCGACCTACAAGATCTATTGTGACCCCTTCTGAGCCTATAGCTCCTCGATTAACCCGAGGTCCTGCACAAATTTTAGAATCTTTGTTTGGTTGAGGGCTGCTATGTGCTTATAACATGCTCAAAACATGCGTCCCCAGGATGCTGCATCTTTTCCTAGTTTCCTCCACTAGGATGTGCATTGGCGATTTTTCCTCGGTCGCACAAAACCTGCATAGTTCATTGCTACAAATACCTAGTTTAGTTAGGTCTACACTGTCCTGTCAATAGACCGGTGAGTACCCATGCTATCACTCCATAGTCAGTATGGCCATCTCATCATACTTGGTGATGTACCCCAAGACTTCCCGGCTATGCTACGACAGTAGCAAAAATTTGCTTCGTGCTTGTGTGCTCGTGTTGAATACCTCTGTTGGCAAGTCTTTTAAGTAGTCCATCAACCAACAAACTCCAGAGTAGCAGAAACAATACACCCCTTGGGGACAGCCTTTGGTGGTTAGGACTGTTACAGAGCTGTCATGCGTTGATGCCGTAGCTTGTCTAGAGCCTAGCAGTGGAGTATCCACCTGCTAGTAGTTGGGTCTGGGTCCCTCGTCAAGAGAGCAGCGCTTATCGCATCATGAAATGTGCTACGTCCAAGAGTCGGTAGCAATGCTTCAGCAGAACCAACAAGGATTCGGAGCATTCTATCAAGAGGAAGCCAACCCTGCAGTGAATGAATGCAGTGTCCCAACCACCGACCGATGTCAAAGATTTTTTGTGTCAAATATGGGGAATATATGAGCAAAAACAACAATCTCAAAATTAATTTCATCAATTATATTTTTAATGAAATAAATTTGAAAACTAAGCCAAACTAACTATAGTATAGTGGCTTAATATCGGATGCAAAAGAAAGTTTTTGAGAGTTGTTTTTTAAATCAAAGGTCAATTGATAACTGTGCTTAGTTGGAGCACTTTAGTACTCAAGCAGAAAGTGTTAAGAGATTTGAATAGATTTGATTGTTCATCATAGTTTTTAAGTGAATATGCTACTAAGGGCAACAGTAAGAAATCAGACATACAAACTTGAAGTTTTTGTTAAATAAAATCAAATCACATAAATTTCACACTATCCAGCCAGACATAAAAATAAAGTTTATAAGCTGATATAACTATACAGCACATCCTGGTCAAATACTTACTGTATAGCATCACATCATTAATTATCTATCAATAAATCATATTCATACAAATATATAAAGAAAGTATACTTAATTTTTTAGCTATGCTTTAATTAACCTGTTATTTTTTATTGTATATGGATTCAAACAATTTAATTTTTTCAGATTCAACAGAACATTTCATGTACTTCAAAATATTTATAAAGAATACTAGAAATGCAACAACTTTCCATTATTCGTTTACTTTTGTATAGCTGCTTTTATGTTTTAAAAAGCTTTACATATATAACCAATTATATAACCAAATTATGCTTAACTTAAAAAATGAAATTTTTCTCGCTTTACGGTCTAGATGCGTTCCACGAAACTTGGCCGCAAAGCGAAAAGCCATATAAGGAATCATTTATTCTAATACAATAAATAACTCATACAAATTCCATGGAATCGGTTCAAAATTTTTTAAAAAATACATGCATGGCAAATACATACATTTGTACGTCAAATAATAACAGACTCAAAAAAATAACAATAATCTATAAACAAAAATGAAACATAAAACTTAACCGAATGTCACATAAAATATGTGTATGTATATACATCATTTATTTAAATGGCTTTAATCCGAACACAATGAAGAAATTATAACCTGAAGATTATTGTCATCATTTTTCGCTGGCAAGGATGGGCTTGTCTTGTTTTCTTGTCTCTTTCTATTTACAACAACTAATACCTGAGTTAATTGCTCGATAAACTTTAGGGCTACGTTGGACTTCCGAACCGCTTTCAATCATAATGTTTATTCCTTGCTCGAAATAGAAAAAGTTTTTAATTTTAGCTGTTTGTATGCAACAGAAACTGACTCTTCATCATAGATATATCAACATTGAAAAAACGTTTTTTTTCCGTTTTAGCGAAACATTTTAGGCCGTAAATCGAAAGCGTGTCTTAATTAAAAAGAGCCATTATAACAAAATTTCGTATAAATAGCAGTAGCATAGCGTGGTATTGGTGTACCAGGACTAAGCAAGCTTAAACAAGGCGCTTATTGAAAGATGGTACTGGAAAAAAATAAAGTATTAAATTATATGTTTGACTAAGTGAAATATATCATTATTGTGTAACATACCTTATAGACTATGGTCTTAATTTATTTTTAAAATTTTCTAATGTATTTTTCATTTCATCTTGAACATCATTATGAAGCCTAGTAGCATCGTCCTCCCTTTCGTAGTCGTAGTCGTACACCAAGAAGAGTATTAATCCAGCAATGATAAAGACCAAAAAGCATCCAGTAAATATCGAAACGAGAATTTTGATTGCGCACTTGAAGCAGCTGAAATGAATGTATGAGAATTTTATTGTAAGAGAATCAGTCTAACTTATTAATTCAAAACAGGTAAATATTTAAACGTAAAAACGGAATCCAAGGAATTTATAATTCTGAAGCTCACTTAATAGTAGAAAAATAAGAAAATAAATAAAAGTCAATAATAAAATTATTTCCTGTATCCAAACACTTTATTGACATACAGTATATATTTATATGCACTTGAATATACACACACACACACACACGCAAAGGGCAACCAAGTGTTTTATGGGTAAATTAAACTTACCAGCACATTACGTGAGTTTTCTTAGTTCTACACATTTTGCTTTGGTTTTTAAGTTTGCTGAAATAAATATTTAATTAACAAACAACTTGTATTTTATTAAATGTTTTCTTTATTGCGAGCTAAGGCAGCCGCAGACAACCCATCACGTCTGAAGTTGGATAGGAACTGATAGGATCCGACTGCGGCGGCAATTCGCGTTCTGTGAGACGAGCGAAATGTGTGTAAGTTGTTGAGTTGCCTTCGACTTGACAGATTCTTAGCGCAGTATTTTCAAAGTATATTGAGAAAAAATTGTCTGTACATTTGATTAGTTAAATATCTTTAATATATAACATAAAAAAAATATATATAAAAATCTTAAATATATTTTTGTTAATCTATTATTTATATTGTGTGGTTAGGAACACAGTTGCTAGATGTAGTACACTTGTACAAAATTGTTTACCAAAATTATAAAGTTTTTGTAAGTTTTGTATTTATTAAACAATTATTTAATTGTTATTAAAACTAAATTGTGAAATAAAGTTGGATTTAATATGCTGATAATAAAGAAGAAAAAAATGTTAAAATTTTAAAAAAAAATGGTATTTCATTTAACTATAATAATGCCAACACACGGAGGAATGCAGAAGGCAATTGAACGGTTGCGTAGAAATTTCTTTGAGACAGGATTGTCAAGAGATGTACGAAATTTTATCAGAGAATGTGACAAGTGTAAGGAGTCTAAGGCTCCTAATGCGATTCTTCGTCCTCCAATAGGAGAGCGACGAGTGTCATGTCGGCCTTTTCAGAAGCTGTACATAGACATACTTGGTCCCTACCTTAGGAGTAAGAAAGGGCATATAGCCTGGACTGTTTATAGTCCCTGATCATTTTAGTTGGTATCATTGGTTATGTCCGCTTAAGAAATTTAATACTACGTCGATCACAGATTTTTTACTAAAGCACATTGTTCATTGTTTTGGAGTCCCCGAGACAGTGATCAGCAACAATGTATCTCAATTAAGAGCCAAGAAATTTGAAGCGTTTATGACCAAACATGTCATTCGGCACATATTTACTATTCTATATTCGCCTCAGAGTAATGCAGCTGAGCTATTAAATGGTTCCTTATTGGCGGCAACTAGATTGTATATCTAAATAGATCAAAGAGATTGGGATGTATATCTTACTCAGATCTCTTGAGCACTCCGTTCTTCATTGCACCAATCGTTAGGATGCTCTCCGCATTATATTTGGTCTGGACATGATTAATCATGGAGACGATTATAAATTACTAAAGAGGTTGTCCTTATGAGAAGAGCCAGTAAATTTAATCAGAGAAGATTTAAGATGTTAAGGGATCAAATCAAGGCAAACTGTTATAAAGCTTATGAAAGGAACAGAAATCAGTATAATTTGAGATCTAAACCAGTTTCCTTCCGAGAGTGTCAAGAAGTGTTTCGAAGAAATTTTAACTTGAGTAATTATCGTCACAATTTTAACAAAAAACTAGCTTCGCAATTCACAAAATGCCGAATTAAAAAGAAGATTGGAAACGGATTTTTTATTTTATTTGCTAGAAAACCTACAAAGAAGAGAAGTAGGAACAAAGCACGCAAAAGATATTCGAATATAATTCCAGCTAATCTGACTCTTGATAGTCGCCAGAATTTTATAGTGTTGTAATGGCCCCATTGTCCATTTAATTTAATTTAAAAAAAAAAATCAGAATCAGAATTAATAAAAAAAATCAGAAAATTAGAAACCATTTTGCCTCGGTACAAAAATGAAATCCGGTAAGAGAAATTTGTTGATCGTTAAATTTGAATTTTGGAAATGGCGCCCAAAGTTTAGCCGATACCGCCACCGTGCGATATATCGTAACGAATTCAACAATAGTGTCTGCTATCGCCAGCACCACTGTTAACAGCTCTGCTGAAGAGAATCTGCTGCTTCTTAGTTCCAGCTGCATCCTTTTTTCCTATTCGAGGTCGAGGAGCAAGAAGACGTGTCCCGCCACTTTATAATTACAAAATTATAAATTGAGAACTGGCAAGAAAGAAATCCAAATCTAGCATTTTTTAAAGCCATCCACGGCGGTGATCTTCACTGCAGATCGAAGCGGCTAAAATGTTCACTGCCAAGGCAGTTATTGCGCGACAAATTTAAATTTATCACGAAACTAAATCTTTCCCGCACATGATTTCATTGGTAGGAGAGTATATTTTTGAAGGGCGAAAGTAAAACACATGGATTCCAAGCCCGGGATTGGCATATATCTAATATATGGCGTGGATTATTGTTGGTTTATAGTTCTGGCCTTAGCAGTGTCTCCCAAGGCAGCATAACATTTTTTTTTCTGTGGTAAACCAAGACAAACCGAAAAGAAAAATCACAAAAAACATAAATATAAAAAAGAAACTCAAACAGACAAGAGTGCAGTGATCGCAAAGAAAATAAAATAAACCAAAATTAAATAGGTACTGCAGCCTAAAGCGCAGAATTATGGTTAGTTATAAGTGCAACATTTTCTTTATCTGTGTTCTCAAAACAATTCAGTTCGCTGTGAATAACTAATCAAACTATGAAAAGTGTGAAAAGTGTATATAACCTGGAAAACAGCCATTCCATTCAATTTAAACAATATTCTTCCATATAAAAATAAATAAATAGCCCATTCAAGCACAATAAAATCAAGCCCCCACCGAATCAACATTATCGAACAGAAACAAACACAACAATTACCAACAACAACACCGTTTACGAGAAGGCTTTCATCGTGCAGGAATTTGGGTGAGTGACTGTTTTGTTTGTCCCACTGTACGTGCCAGCGCATGCTTTTACACGTGTATGGACAAAGCGTCAAGAACAAAGAGAGAGCGTGAGCGAGGTTACTCGTAAGCGTAAGCTTTGATAATAATTAAGCTCTAAAGCGCACTGTAACGTACGGAAAGTAAACAAAGCAGTGCCTTGTAATGGTCGGCAGACAGATCGTCAGGCTAGGGATATCGAATGAAGGACCATCTTCAGAGAAAAAAGAGGCAGGAGAGAAAGAGAATGAACAAAACAGAAGAGGAGACCGCATGCGCATGCGTTGAAGAAAGATTTATTTAAAAAGAAAAAATGTAAACAAGAGAAATCACCTGGAAAGGAGGTACACAAGCTATAAAATATATTAGAAAAAGCACAAATTAAAATAATTACAGGAAAAAGAGCAAATCAATCGCGAATATTGAATTCAGTAAGCAGAGGGGCACCGCCGCATAACCACCCCAGAAGACTTCAGAAGAAGCTCAGCTACCCCCGATCGTTGCTCCGTGCCTATAGGAATAGAGCCCACATTTTTTCCCATCCCCTGGATTCGGGTATAACCTATCTGCAGTCGCAGCCAAACCGGCAAAGGAATTTATTAATTAATTAATTTAAATCGCAAGTCCCCAAACCAAAATCATACTAACAAGATAAACAAAAAAATATAGTACAAAAAAAATGGGAAAAAAGACTCATCAGTCTTCATGAAATAAGTGCTTAATAGTTAGAAACAAATACACATATAATCAGATATAATAAGTATAAATAATAATATATTATATAATAAGTATAAAAATAAATATAAATATATATTTTGAAAAATAAGTATGGTGATGAGTTCATAGGCATTGTTTGTTCAGTACAACACATAATAAGAAGAAAGCGGTTTTTTTGTTAATCATGTGTGTGTTCTTAAAAGACCTTAAAAATATGAATACAATATTAAATGCCATTAAAATAATAAGAAAAATTAAATATGAAATACCATGAAACATAACATACTAAAAGCCCTAAAATACCAGATAAACAGAACAAAAAATCCTTTAAAACTCGATTCTAAAAAAGTTTAAAATACATACAAAACAAAAAATTGGAAATTTTTTAAAGCAATGTGCATAAATAAGCTCAGAACACACAAATTAAATCGATACAATTGGCACAGGCTGTGTGCATGTGTAAGTGCAAAAATAATAAAATATTTGAATAATAAAGTTTCAGTGAAAACCCAAAAATAAATGAATTAACAAATAAAAAAAAAGAAAAACAATTTTTTCAACATCCACAAAAAAATAATACTAAATAAAAATAAAAATTAAATAGATAAAATATATGGAGTCAATTGAACTATTAAAATTATTAATGTAAATTTGTTAAAATCTAAATAACTTTTGAAATTTATGTTAACTTTTAAGCTGCCAATTTATAGCTTTTAGCTTTTAAGTATATTAACTTTAGTCAACGCTCCAGCATGAAGGATCCGAGGAAATAAAATTAAAAATGTATACTGGATGGGTGGGCATAGACGGCGAGGATCGATCATCAACTCAGATCCTGCTAAATTTTGTAGACAGTCCAGTAGGTATCAGAACCTTCTCCTTTAATATTAGTTACTTCCGATTTTTTAAATGTGCATTTCGAAGTCTAGCACTTCCTATTTGATTCAGAAGGGACTCTATGACAATTAAACATTATGTAATAGAGCCATCCTGGTCTAAAGAGCTTGTGGGATGGTTCGGATGGAGATGAGCTGACGCCACCAGGCGGGTCGCGGGTTGCGGATAACGAACGACCTCCCCCGGGGAGGTTGGCTGCGAGTAATACGAAATTCCTCGTAAATAAGCAGTCCCGGACAAGGCGCTTGTGCTGCCGCCTTTTAAAGTATAGCCTCACACAACCCCCATCTCCCCGCATTACTACCGACCCATCCCTATCCGCACATCTCACTCCGGGCCGCACTAAGACGTTATCTGTACCGTGCCGAGAGTCAGCTTGGCTGGGGGCCCGGGCGAAAAACTAGCCCAGTCTCTAACTGTGGGCTCAGGCAAATGACGACCGCCTGTTGTAATTAACCTTAACCGGGTAACGCGGATCTCTGCCCGGGCGAACACATATTTATCCGCAGATCGTGGAACCTCATTGAAAAATTCAGTAAACAAAACAAAAATACCGCAGGATCTCCAGCACCAACGCTCCGAGGCAAAGCGCACAGCACGCGAAGAGGAAGGATGAGTTCCTGCCACCGAGGCGTCAACTCGGTGGGCTGGATGACTCGAACCGGCGGAACCTCTGCAGTTCGAGGGTGAAGGTACAGCATCGGGGAAGCAGGTACAGCATCGGCGCCAGCTCCCAAGCAGCATTCTTACACTACCGGTGGTCACCCCCAGGAGGGTGTGCCCGGAGGCCAAGGGCGCTGCTCGCGGCTCAGTGGCTGCGAAGGTGTCAGCCGAGAAGGGGGCAGAAAGCTTGGACCTCCGTCCGAACACCAGCACCCACCGAGCCTCGATTGCCGTATGCAGATACGGCAAAAAAGTCAAAGGTGGCCGTGTTGCCCCACAGGCTGCGCTCAGTCACGGAGAATAGTCTGTGTTGGAGGAGGCCATCACAGACGAGGGCATTGCGTCTGGAGGGTACATTGCGGTCTCATTCGCGGGTATTCATTTCCGGGTTGGTTCCTGGTTATTGAGTGCTCGGATGAGGCCTCAGCCGATTAGCTGAGAACCGCAGCGTCGCGGCTAGAATCATGGAAGGGCGTGCCCCTTGAATGCAAAGTGGGAACCGACATACCGTCGCTTTTCTGCCCTAGAAGTGTGGATCGGTCGATCGAGACCGACACATGGAAGGTGATTTCCAGGAGGAACGCGGGTAGAGGATCCCTCCTGGGCAGCAAATCTCCTTCCGCTATGGGACCATCCCCGTAAGCGGATTAAAAATGAGGGTGAGGTAAATAAGTTATTAATCTCTGAATCGGAAGATCTAAAAAGTTTCTAAGAAGGCTTTGACCCAGATGCCGAAGTCTTGTTTGACAGAATACCCAGGGGTGACCAAGGAAGAACAATTTCTTCTTTACTCCTCTTGGTAAAAACAGTTAATAACACATTTAGCTACTGAACTTCACTTGAATGGCTCAATTAGCCAAAGTAGCGTGTCCATCTCTACACGCTATTGCGTGACTGACCTTCATAAACATTTTGCATTTCCCCACTGTTCTATTTTTTTAGAAGTATCTATTTAAATATCTAAGAGAAGGTCCCAGCTTTTCGAACAAAAATATGAGCATGAATTTTGGGTTAAATTGATCAAAGAGAGACACATTTCATTTTTAAATTAAATAATTAAATACATAATATAATATATAATACTTATAGTTAAAATTAACAGATACTTACGGTTAAAATCTAATAAAACACATCTCGTTTTGTAGATGTTTAAATTTATACTAAACTTACTAACCTAAGCCTCCTACTGGGAATCATCCTCCACCTCCGTGTTGTATAAAAAATGTTTATGTTTTTAACCAATAAGGCTTACTGATTACCCCCACAAGAATTTTTCAAAATTTTTTTATTTGAAATCTTAATTTTAGTTTCAGTGTTGCTAATTTGAAACACTTAAGTCATAGCAATGACTTTATATCATTACGTGAACTAATCCAAATAAAAAATGGATGAAAAAAATTAAAAAGCCTGCATATTTTACAAAATGATAGATGTGAAAAGTTTGCTTAAAATTTACTGCATTACAATATCTTATTGTAACTATTACTACTATAACTCTATAGTAGGGTATAAAAATTACTCAGTTCTTAAATGAAATTTAAAGAAAAGAAACGAGCAATTGAACAGCCTCGGAAATATCACGAAAATAAACAAAGCAGAGCTCATTTATCCGAGTAAACTTAACCACATCTAAATTTCAAAATAAACTTAAACAAATTTGTAGGGGGCATTATAACAGTTGAAAGTGAGTGTCAGCTAGTTTTCTTGGATATCTGAACCACAAAAACTATCTAGCCAGTGACTAGTGTACGGCCTGCAGCAATGTATGAAAATATTTCGTCTTTAAACTTCCTATTCATCATAAGACAATCTTTACAACCAATAGCATAGAAATAGAAGCTCCGTCACCGATTCTAGTTGATTAACTCTTGTAAAAATGTATTCATATCTATATCTATAAATATATATTTTGCCAGAGACGTCACCGACGATGCGACAAAATTATGATAGTCAAAAAAAATGTTCAACCCTTAAGCACGCGACTTTTACACTTAGAGAAGAAAAAATTCGTTTCTTGCTTCTTGTTTTTTACGAAAAAATTATAATTATACGAAAACAAATTACGGAATCGAATCCCCGTAAAATCGCAAGTTTTTTAAATCAAATTATGTGAATTAAAAAAACTATTTTAAGTGTTCCTATCATGGCAAATTAATGTTAATAAATAAATACATACAAGTAATAAAAAAGGTCAATCAAATCAAGAAAAAAAATGTATACTGATTTTTATTAAGGCACAACTATCCATTTTAGAAATATACTTTCGAAATAATACGGTGAGTATGGTGATTTTTTAATTTCAGGGAGACTTTTTTCTAAGTGTACTCACTGGGTGCTTATGCATACAAACATTGAATTGGCGCCCAGCTGTCGGCAAGCCGAAGAATATTCTTGGTGAATTGTTTAACGAGGGTGGAGAGAAATAGCACAACATAGTTATGTATTTTATATATTGCCTCGCCCGACTGGAGCCGGGCCTTGCTGGAGCCAGACAAATACGCATTTTAATCCGCATACTAACAACCTTCATACATATCTTTGAGTATATAAGTATTGAAGTAGAAAATAGTGGTGGCAGTGCACACTGGGTCAATGGCAATTTTGTGAACGATTGTTTGCCTTGTAATCTATATGGTATAATAGTTCGATGTCAAAGGTTTTTGTCTCAAAAAGGCGTGGTTGGATTAAGTTGGTCTTAAGTTACAACAATCTCAAAATTAAATTAATTCATTAAGCAATCTCGAAATAAAACTAAGCCAAACTAACTATAGTATAATATTTTATTATCGGATGCAAAAGAAAGTTTTTTGATAGTAAATTCGAAGTTATTTTTTAAATTAAAAATCAGAGGTCAATTGAAAACTATGCTTAGTTGGAGCACTATAGCCCCCTGCTAAAAGATTTGAATTAGGTTTTTTTCATCATAGTTTTTGAGTGAATAGGCTATTAATGGGAACAGTAAAAAACCAGACGTACATACTTGAAGTTTTTGTTAAATAAAATCAAATCACATAAAATCCACATTACCCCGTCAAACATAAACATTTTCTGTTGCTTAGCAGTTCTCTAAAAATAAAGTCTATAAGCTGCTATAACTGTTTGTATGAAGCACATTCCGTACAAATGCTTACTACACACATCACATCTAATTATATATCAATACATTATATATGTAAAAATATATTAGGAAAGTAAACTGATTTTTTGGCTATGCTTTAAAACGTTATTTTTTATTGTATATGGATTCAAATAAATAATTTTTTTGAGATTCAAAAGAACATTTCGTGTACATCAAAACACACATAAATATTTATCAAATTTATAAAGAATACTAAAAATGCAAAAACTTTTCATTATTCGTTTACTTTTGTACAGCTTCTCTTGTGCTTTAAAAAGCTATACATATAAATAGCATATGTCGTGAAAATTGTGGTAAATTTAAAGGATGAAACACCAGGCATAGGTGGTGCTGAAAAAAAAATAAAGTATTGAATTATATGTTTGATTAAATTCAAAAAATTATTTTCAGCAACATACCTTATAGATTATGTGCTTAATTTATTTTTTAAATTGTCGATTGTATTTTTAATCCCATCTTGAATATCATTATGAAGCTTAGTAACTTCGTCCTCCTTTTCGTAGTAGTAAACAAAGTAGACTATTAATCCAACAATTATAAAGATCACCAAGAATGCACTGATTATCGAAAAAAGAACGTTGAGTGCGCAATTGAAGCAGCTGAAATGAGTGCATTAGAATATTATTGTAAAAGAATCAGTCTAACTTATTAATTCAAAATAAGTAAATATTTAAACGTAAAAAATGGATTAAGCAAACATTAGTACTGAGAATGAGAGTAGCATGCATAGCTGTATATTTTTACACATTTAATGAAATGTTGTTCTACTTGTTTTTAGAAAAATTTAGTCAAAATGTGTAAAAAATCGGATGCCATTTTTTTCAATGTTTCATACATCTGGTCCATTTTTTTAAACACATTTAACACATTTATATATCGAGTTCATATACCATTTTGAATTACCGAACCAAGTTCTGAATGGAAGCTTCTGTTTTCCCCTATATAACAAAGGGAGTTTAAATTTAAAAAACAAAAAAAAAATTGAAAGTTTAGATTATTTAAATACTTCCAGATTCTCAGTAACTTGCAAAACCAATGGTTTCGAAATTGTGATAAAATTTAATTTTTTCCCAAACTTTTTTTACTGGCAATTACTTTTCTCAGAGACTGAAGGGTTCAGAACACAATTCAAGACAAGACTGTAAGCCCCTGATTTGAACTGATTTGGTCCGAAATTTTAATTATTAATACTTTCCCAACCGAACTTTAATCATTGTTTCTTTTTTTAAGATTATTTCTTGTCATTTATATAGCTCAGTTTATATACATCTATATGTATTTCCACAACTTAACTCTACGCTTTTTGATACTCGTAAATATACACAAAATGCGAAATATAAACAAAGCTTCGAATTAATGACAATATATATGGTGTTTACTTATAATAAAATAGTTTTCAGCCCTTGTCTAAAAGCGACTTCTGGTCACTTCTGTGCTTCCGCATTAAAATATTATGTTGGCGTCCAGCTGTCGGCTAACTGAAAGATATTCGCGGTGAGCTCATTTACCAGGGGCGAGGAGAGACAAGTAGTAAAACATACTTAGGCAAATTGTCTCGCCCGAGTGGAGCCGGAACAAGCTGGAGCCAGGCAAATACGCATTTAAATTCAAATACAGACAGATGGATGTATGTATGTATGTATGAAATGTATACATGAAGTTAGGGATGATAGTTTGGGTTAACAATGCGTAACGTTGCTCATGTGTATCAAGATAAGACATATATATATACGTACAAGTAGTATTGTTATATTGTCATAAGGACATACTAGCTTATGTGTTCGTCATACATTTCATAGGGGATGGTTTAATTATAGTTGTAGAAAGTGTTTGTATATTTTAATTCACTCTTGTGCTATATTGCGAATTTTTATAACTTGTAAAATGCGGCTGCTCTTAACTAAGACGGTAAATTTAACTGAAGTGAAAATGAAGCTATTTACAGTATTGAGAGGAAGAGAGGCATATAGTGAGAGGATGTGGATATTATTTTAATTATGGTAATATGACTTGAGCTTATTCTATATATAAACCAAAAATACATTTTTTTTATTTCAATTTCGAGCTATTTATAATTTACATTTATTTATTTAGTTAATGTAAACTTCAGTCAGTCGACATGGATTGATTTAAACTAAAAATAAAATGTAATATTAAATTTAATTTAAACCAACTAAGAGTGCTGTAGTCGAGTGAGCTCGACTACGATTAACCCTGAACCCTTCTGTTAAATATATACTAAAACTCTTGGCAAGTTTCCCTATAATAAGTTTTGGGTCCAAATGTGAGCAGGTCTGCTAGTGCGCTCATTTCTTATAGCAAGCACAGGCACTGAAAAGTAACAAAAAAACGAGCAGCGCATGTTTTTATTCACAAGCACGAACTGATCCTAGCTGACTGGCAACAAACACGTGCATATACATAAATACATACACATATACGTACACGCAATAGTAACGGGGTAACGGGGGTCTGCAGAATACACACAGACATATTGACGCTCGTGTCGATTATATTGATGCATACAGAAATTGCCTGCGGCTGCTGATAGAAATGAGATCAGTATGAGGATATATTTTCGACTATAACTTGAATGTTTCTTTACCGATCTTGATAAAATTTGGGAAGTTGATCAATAACATGCATATGTATATTCTGTATAAATTAGAAGATTCTGCGTTTAAAAGTGTAGCATTTATTGCTATCGGAAATTTTAATGTATCGATAATCGAACAAGGCAGTTATCGATAAAATAAAGCAAACTTAATCTGCGCCTGGTGTACGAGAACTTATATTCTCTAGCTCTTAGTCTTTGAAATCTGTGTGTTCATACAGAAGGACAGACGGACATGGCTATATCGTCTCGGATGTTGACCCTGACCAAGAATATATATACTTCATGGGGTCGGAGATGCTACCATCTGCCTGTCACATACATTTGCACAAAACCCTTATACCCTTTTAACCCATTTTTAATGGGTTCAGGGTATAAATATAAGAAATATTGAAAAGATATTAAAGAAAATACTCAGACTCCGATACCTCTTTTAATTCTAGTTATCAAGTGAATTGTTGCATATAGAAGGCAGAAAAAAAAACCATAAGCAAAAAATTGATTAAATTAAATTAAAAATAAAATTTAATATGAGATTTACATTAATCAAATTTAAAATATCCATCAGATTTCCGGTGGTATTTAATGCATAAGTATAAATACAAGTATAAGAGCCAAAGATCAGGACACCTACAATTCTCATATTCTCATTCCGTAGGGCTGCTTGTGTTTTTGATTTAGCTTGCAGACCTATGCATAATAGGACAATACACGCATACAAGCATACACACAAGGGAACACGCATACATATGTACTCATTTGGCCGGCAAATCGGAATTAGGGCAGGTATGCAGGTAGAAACACTTGATTCTATTTACAACTCCAATGCCTTAATAAGCTGCTGCCTGTGTGTAAGTATAATGATGACACATATACACACAATATATGCAAAAGTGTACTGTAATTTTCGACTATGATAACATGCAAAACAAACTGTTGGTGCACTAAATTCAAAGTATGCATATGTGTATGTGTGTACATTTATATTTTCGTGTGTATGCATGGAAGTATGTGTGTGTGCACTTGTTTAGCTACTCATTCAACTGTAATGCTTGTATCACTTTCACTTTACTTGTGCACATTTTATATGATATTAGTGTTGGTAATTAAATTAGCTTTAAAATTTGTATGTGCAGTCATCCCCTAGACACAAAAGCTCTAGAAAAGTGCTCGATGGGTTGGGTTGAACATGTTTACACAAGCATGCATACATATATGTATGTACTTAAGGAAGTGTTTACGCACATTTACATATATATTTATATTTATATGAACATACATTTATATACACACACAAAGGCAAAGGGCAAACAAGTGTTTTTTTATGTAAACTAGACTTACCAGCACGCTACGTTACCAGCCAGACATTTACACATTTTGCTTTCGTTTTTAGGTTTGCTGAAATAAATGTTAAATTAATAAACAACTTGTATTATATTAATTTTATTGCTTATTGCGAACTAACGCAGCCGCACACAACCTACCACGTCTGAAGTTGGAGAGAAACTGAAAACAAATGGTGTCTGGCAGCTCTCCGACTGCTGCGGCAATTTGCGTTCTGTGAGACGAGCGAAATGTGTGTGAGTGAATATATTTATACATACGAGCATACACACCAGTATAAGCACAGTTTACTGATCTAAGGCAACTACTCATTGTTCGCAGTAGCCGAACACAATACGCTACTCACATAGACACGAGCCGAAGTAGCCGTAGCAGCTGCTGCTGCAGCGAGAGAGAGAAAATACACTCAGTCGTTGAGTTGCCTTCTACTTCACAGATTCTTAGCGCAGTATTTTCAAAGTACATTGAGAAAAAATGTTCTGTACATTTGATTATTCGAGTAAATTTGTCATAGATCTCGTTAACTATTTGCTTAGTGAAATATTTATTAATTTATTACGTAATTATATTTTTGGAAAGCACGTAAACTTGAAAATTACAATTGTTAATATATCTCATATTTATATTGTGTGGTTAGGAAAACAGTTGCTAGATGAAGTACAATTGTACAAAATTGTTTACCAAAATTATAAAGTTTTTGTAAGTTTTGTATTTATTAAACAATTATTTAATTGTTATTTAAACTAAATTGTGAAAAAATAATATTCTGAAGTTACTAATAGAGAATACCCCTCATTTGGTTTGCAAACGGTCAGCGGATGAAAAAATTATTTTAAAATTAGTAAATTTAAAATAAAAATTTTCAATTTTCATTTAGCTTCTACAAATATTTATAATGTAAATAAAAAGTAGGCTTTGTTGGTTTCAGAAAACTTAATTTCTTTTATGGTACAAAGTATTTCCTTTAATTTATAAACGGTCGGGGACACGAAATAAGTGTTTTAATGCTTGTAGTGCATAACTTATTCATTCTTAAATTACTAATTCAATTTATGATTATTCTTAAATTCCATTGAAGTATATTAAACGCAAAATTGAAAACATCGAAATTAAATCAGGACCAAAAGAGAACTCAAACAATATTATTAAGACCGGAATACCCAAAATATTATAACGGGAGAGTTTCGGTTCTGAGTGACGCTATATATTATATATAAAATACGCATAACGAGTAAACGAGAACTGGAATAGTAAATTAAAAAAGCAGCGGAAGCTGCACACTTATATATTCGTTTATACTAGTTAATTGTAATATAGGGCGCTGTTTATGTATGAATTTTTCTGGTGTTTGTTTTTAAAACCTAACTGATTACTTATCATAAAAAGGTGTTATTTATTGAAATGAATTAAACAGTCAACTCAGCATCACTCACAGCAGTAAGTTACTCAATAAATAAATTCGAAATGGATTTTGGGGAGGAATTAAATATTATTGTTAATAGCTTTCGGTATCGTAGCATAGCGTACAAATTGAGTTACCCATTGATAACCGGATATCGTATAACAGTTTGAAACAATACAGAAATTTCTACAGGAGTTTAATCACATTCCCTGAGAAAATGTAAGCAAATCCAGTGCACAAAATGTAAATTACAACTCAAATAACAAATTATTAGGGAGATAAGTAAAAAGATAAATATTAATTACGTGTACTTTAAATAAACATTACTTAAAACGGAACAGAACAACTTGTGAGGAAGGTTTTGAAGCTAGGTTGCCTGATTTACTGTATATATATATATATCTGAAATCGTCAAGCCAATTTTAATTTATTTTCATAAAAGATGATCTATTAGACTTAAGCAATAGGCAAATGCTGGATCGCAATTTCTACAACTCATTTGGCTTTGAACATTGGTCGTCGATCCCTCGATCCCTCCCATTCTATCTGCTAAGTTCTTTAAAAGTGATTCTTGATGCTTGATATTTTCTGTTGAATTTCACCGCCTTGAGATTTATTCATATTAACTATTTTTGTTGCCTGATCGGAATTTTCAGGGTTTTCTCCAATCCATGCAACAAATGTTGGATAATTTTATAGTTAAATACCCTCAGAAATCTTATAAATATTTCTTATTTTTTTAATTTAAATGTAAATATTATATTTTATTTTTAATTTAATTTTATTTTATTCCTTTTTTATTTTTGTGTTTTTCTATTGCATTAAATAAATAAATAAACTTAGGTTAATTTAATTTGGATTTGTATTTAAAAAGACAGTAATTTTATTTCATAATTGAAGATCGGTTAAGAAATTCATCTTTGTGAGCTTAAAAAAAAAACTGTAACTTTTAAAGAAACGGTGCAAAACATGGAAATAATTTCACTATAATCAAAATACTTCACTTTTATCCACTCTTCCAATTGTTTGTAGTAAATGAGTGCCTGATAGAGAGAGAGAGAGAGAGAGAGAGAGTGCTTATAATTGGAATGAGTGGGATGGATTGCATAGCATCTGTACAGTGTTGTCGTTGGCCATTTATCGCACTGATATGTCCTATTTCAATTTGAGTTAGCCGCAAACATAAGCAAAAACCAATGTCTGGACATCTATACCTTATCAACAATTTCGGCGATCCAATTAAAGCAGATGACTAAATATTTCTCTTAGGACAGCTAAGCGCTTTTGAGAAAGACCAATTCGCCTACCCAAAAAAAGGATATGATTATAATAAATAAGTATTCAATGTTAAATAAAAATAAAATAAAATGATGTTACAGCACTAAGCACACAAAGTCAAATCGGCTAAAAACTGACTGCATGCAATATCTGTTCGATTGGGCACATTGAGTCTTAATTTAAAATGTATCCTCTTTTTATTATTTTCACTTTTTTGTCCCTTTTTTTGTGGTTAATCGGTGCATTTGCATTTGAGTATGGAATTGACGTTTATAGAGCGCACCAACTCTGCGCATCTAGCTTACGAGTGGAAACGGGCTGGCACAGCTGAGTGCAAATTTAAGCAATATTTTCTGAGAGAAAAAGTGGGCATAATTGTTGACTAAGAATATATCTGATTCGGTTTAGAGCACAGATAATATTTCCAATTTTTGAGACGACGTTTAAATTATTTACTTAATTTTTCCTATTCATAATGAATTATTTAAAATTTTAATATTCAAAATTTGACCGATAGTCAAAATAGGTACGCACGAAAAACTCCTTATAAAAAATGGTATATGCTTCTAATTTACTTCGATTTTTTTTTGGAATTACATGATTTATAATCGCTAATTTTTAATGTCCTTATTTTGTTAAATATTTCAAATTATAAATTAAAAAGAGGTAAGAGGCACACAAATCGACTTCAAAAGCCCTCACGTCATCGGCTTTATTATCAATACCTGGTGCTATCGATGAATGGTGCTTTGAAACTGGAGCCCTACAATAATCGATAGTTTTAATTATTACCCGTTTTTCGGCATCACTAATCCCTGTTTATTTCCCTCCTTATTGTTATGGAAACTAGCATTGGAATCGATGATGAATACGGGCACGAAGAGAATGTGGATTATATTTTGGAAAATGTGCTTATGCCTGACGATGGCAGCCCAGAGTTTAAGGACCTGCAAGATGAATACAATTGTCAGCTAACTCTGTGTTGTAAATGCACAAGTAATTCCAGTTGCAAAGACAGCGCAGTTTGTTGTCATGGCGGTGGCCTTGCATACAACCCCGAATATGGGGAATTGGTGTTAATTCCCAGTGCATCCAGAGGATTTCCCACTATCGTTGAGTGCAATGATCTGTGTGAATGTGAACAAAGCCAATGCAGAAATCGACTTGTGCAAGTTGGACCAAGAAAAAAATTGGAAATATATAATTCCCCACTGTATAAATCGAAAGGTTTGCGCACCAGTGTTGCAATACCCCGCGGAGCCTTCATCTGTGAATATGCAGGTGAGCTTCTAACACTGCCAGAGGCCCAGCGACGACTCGAATTGATTGATAAGAACCGATTAATGAATTATATATTATATCTATGTGAATACGCTAAACCCAAAAGTCATAAGACGAAGACCAATTTACTCGGGATAACTATTGTGGATCCATCTCAACGTGGAAATATTGGTCGTTATTTGAACCACAGCTGTGAGCCAAATTGTGAGATTTTGGCTGTGCGAATAAATTGCCCAATTCCAAAAATAGGTAAACGATTTGAAATATATAATATATATATTTATAACAATGTTTCTTATAGCAATCTTTGCCAAACGAAATATAGATGCCAACGAGGAATTATGTTTTCATTACGCCGGAGAAAACTATGGCGAGAGGAAAAGCAGTGGAAAACTCTGTCTGTGTGGTGCATCAAATTGTTCCGGATTCATGCCAAATACTAAAATTTAGAAAATACATATTTGTTCACAGCAGCAGCAAACAATTAATTTAAATTCTGTGTATATTTGAATTTAGCGCGGCATAACGTAATTGATTGAATTGTAATTAGCGATAACAGCGCTCTCTGTCTCTCCCTCTGCAAGGGATGCTCGCTCATTGTGTAACCACACAAGGCCTCAACATGAGCTATTCTAAGGTACCTTAAAGCTGTTAAGATTTGGCTGCTTTACAGCATAACTGCAATTAATCTTTATTTGCCACTATGCAAACAGCTGCTTAACAGGTCGACACCTTTTACAGTTTTCACCTTGTTCCATACTATGTCAAGTGTAGTGCAGTCGACAGCGTTAACAACGCTCTCTATCTGCAGCGCGTTCTCTTCATATTTCCCTCTCTGCAAAGAGCATTCGCTGATCCACCGGCTGCTGCATCAAAGTATGCCAGCAGCGGAAAATTTAAATTACAAATTCGATTCGTAAGCATTACCACTGAGCAGACGATACATTGAGGCGTCAAATCGACTAAAACCTGCATTATGTTTTTTTTGTGACCATAGGCCCTATTCTGTTTCGGGTCGAATAGCCGAACCGGCCGAGCACCCCTTATCGAGAGAGAGAGCGCGCTGTTAACGCTGGCTGCTGCAGCTCAAACTGCACTTGGCATAATGTGGATATGTAATTATAGACTAACAATAAGCTATTTATGTTAAGCCACGCAGGGCTCCAAATTCAATCATGTTAAAAATTCAAAATCAATTAAAGTTCTTTGCTGCTGCTGCCAACCATTTCCAAAATAAAGCTTTCAAAAGGTAACGGTATTATTTTTTTTATTTATTTTACAAAATTATTACTTAGTAATATGTATTGAGCATAATGAGTCATTAACTTAGGTTTTCGACTCGGGAACAGTATTCTTTGATTTATTAAAGTTTATATTGAATATCAGTTTGTAACGCGGGCAACTTAATTGATATCCACTTCTGCAATTCAAGCAACGAGCTCTTCTTTAATTCGTGCAGTGTATTTCCCAAGGGCGTAAATGTACCAGTGATGCCCAATTTCTGCAAGGATTCAAAAGTCTCACGTCCCCATTCGAGGGGAACCAAAGTATCCCGCTCCCCGTGAAACATGCGGAGTTCGGGAAGAGTTCCATTGGCCGACTCCCGATTAGCCAAGGATTCATAGACCACAGATTGGCGATTGAGAAACGAGGAGAGGGCAAAAACCCCGGCCAGGTCTGTGTTAAGATGGTAACCGGTGTGCAGAGCCAGAGCACCCCCCATTGAGAAACCACCGACGATTATGCGATTCAAGGGTATTCCCTGATCCACCTCATTCTGGATGAGTTGCTGGACGATATTGTAGCAATGAGACATGCTCCTTTTGCTCTCCATCGCAGCAATATTAATGGATCTCCGATCGAACCACACATTCGACAGCTGGCCATTTAGTGGGGTATATTTCTGGAAGGGAGCAGTTGGATACACGATTCTTACGTGCGACAGGTCAAAGTCTCGGCCGAGCAGAAAGCGAACCCATTCCAGTAAATTTGGACCGGTATCTCCAGAACCATGGAAAAATATCACAGATGCACTGTATTTTCGTATCGTTGATGCACTCATTGTGCCAGAGTTCGTCTAAGTTATCAAAATTCCTGGAGTGATAAGCAAATAAATAGCATATATAATATTGTATTACCAGCGACTCAGTATAAAATACCAAATGCGACGAGTATAAAATACCAACATCGAAATACTGAAAATCCGCCCATTTCCTTAAAGAAAGCTAGCTTGGCGTTGCCACTCCGATGAAATAATATGAGTCATTTAGAACATATTTTTCACGGCAAATTTATTTATTTAAATACCACTAATAGAAAATAAATGAAATCACACAGAAAATAATTATTAAAAAAAAATAATTACAATATGTAATCTAGGTATCGAACGCAAAAACAGCAAAGCAAACATTTTCCTTGTAGATCGCAAACCATTTAAATTAAATTATTATTTTCCGCCGATTGTTTCAACAAAATAATTATTTAAATATGCGACGCTGGTAATTTTTCTTGTAAGATTTTCAAAAGGCCAATTATTGGTTTCAAAAAATATGTGCAAGAATGTCTTAATTCTGTAAAATATTTTTTTTGTTAGTATCGACAAATATAAATCCTCAAAGCAAACGAAAAGATTTTGTAACCTAGAAAAACATGTTCTAATCTCGAAGAAAATAGACAAAGAAATACAATGAATTCTCGCATTCCTGCAGGAATTAGGATTGATGGAAAAGCTATAACTTTAGAAGCCACAAAATATATAACAGAGTGCAGACCATAAAACCCCCAAATAATAATATTAAAAATAATCCGATCGTCTGCAAACTCAAAATTAACCCGACAGTGCAGCTCCATGAAATACTTTCTAGTATAAACATATATTTGTAAAGTGTTTTCTCATTTTCAGCTTAAAAATACAATTGATAAGAATAAGCTTTAATCACTTCGATTCCTGCTGCTGCTGATTCCTTTCCATTCTATCGCGTTTAACTTGCTGGGCATTCAAATGATCTTGTACGAAACTCTGAAAATTCTGTTCCTCTGCTTTGGATTTGGCATCGCTTTCGATCTCCTCATCTACATCTATTTGCTGTGGCACAATAGTCGGCGCCATGAGGAATATACTGTTGTCCGTATTGCTTGGCGGATCCTGCAAATGAAAAGTTACGTTAAACATGAAGTAATACAACGAAAAAGAAATCATTTCCAAAATACTCTAATACCATTGGGTAATACTAGCTGATGGTATGTGGCACACAACAGTGGGGACTGATTTAAAAAAAAAAAAGGTTATCATATCAATCTTTGGAGAAGGTTCCTAATAATCCACCTTCCATGTCTGCTAACTTTAGCTCTAAAATTAAGGAAATATAAGCTTTTTATGGACCAAAAATTGTACCACATTGTGAAGGGTGTTACTAGCATTATACCTTTATAATTTGATTAATTACAAATTGTGATATATATGGTTTTGTCGATCTATAAAAAGTAGAAAAAATTCTTTCTTAAATACAGAAACAAATAATGCGATCTACGCCTCGGTTTTTGTATTAGAGGCTAGCTGTCTTCGGCCGAATCGCCGTAAAATCATAAGTTCTTTCAAGTTATGTATATTAATTTTAAAAAATATGTAAAATGTTTTTGAAGCCTAAAAACACTGTGAGAATTCTTCAATGTTGTTAAAACATAGAAATTTAGGAATGCAAGTTCATAAATTTTAGATTGGGTGATTGTTTCTCTGAGTGTAATAAAGAATACTCACCAGATCCAGGCCCATGGGCACCGCTGTGCCCGCTGCGTCAATGTGTGCTGCTGGCTGTGGATTTGCCTGCTGCTCGGCGAGGCGCTGCAGCCGCATCTTCTCATAGACGGGCTTGTAGTCCTGCTCATATTCGGCGACGCAGTCGAGGATACGGCTCATCAGTTGGGCATAGCCGACGCCCGTTTTGGCGGAGACGCCGCAAGTAATGAGGTGCTCGTAGAAGGTGTCCAGCGTTAGGGACATGGTGCGCGTCAGATTATTGACATAGCTGTGCTCCTCCTCGAGCGCATCCTGAAACACCTCAAAGTCTGTCATCCACTCCTGCACAAAGCTGCAATCCTTCAAGTCAATCTTGGCAAGTGGGGAAAGGCAGCTGGTTATAGATAATCTCATTTAGAGTCATTTAGCACCACTCACCTTGTTGAGCGCCACCAGGAAGGGCAAACGCGTCTTGTACAGGATGGAGCAGGCGTAGAGCATGTTGGACATGAATGTGGTAGGACAAGCAGAGCGCACCACATCCATCACATAGACCACAATTGTGGGAAACATGGTGGCCAGTCCCTCGGTGATTATGCTCCCCGATGCGGACCAATTGAACACCTCAATTTGGCCCGGTGTATCGATGATGCACCACTTGTGACCACGTTCGCCGGCACGACGCACCAGCTCCACAAACTTGGGCATCTTGGTTGTGAACATATTCAGAGCAGTTACGATACCGCCATTGGGACCCAGCTGATACTGTTTCATCACCTCCTTGTAGTTGACTGTGTCGCGTATGTCGATGTGCGCCGCATACGGAACTTCCCGGCACGCCGGATCCAGATTCACCACGTACGGATTGAACTTCGCCTGCGCATGTTCGATCAGGCTCCGTGTGAATGTTGTCTTCCCGGAGCCGGCCATGCCAAGCACAATGATGCAAACGGGCGCATCACGTATGCCCTCCTTCAGTACCAACGCATCCAGGTTAATGTCATCAATGCTGGGCACTGCTTTGCCGGACATTCTTGCTGCAGTCTATGGCAAAACAAACACACATGTTGAACAAGCATTCACATTAATACGTACTTGTGCGCAAGGTGGCAACACTGGCAACGTTTGCCATATTCAGCGTTTCATCACAGCGCTGTGCCTACCATATTCAGCGATGTGGTAACTTCACGTTTTCAATTCCCCTTTTTTCTAACGTTACCCTATGCAGAATAAGAGAACCAATACAGATAACAGTACTCTGTGCTTGTACATATATATATTTAACAGTTCCTGTGATTTATTATCTGTTTTATTCGATTGTGGAGCTTAAGTGTGCTACCAATATGTTGCATTTGGTATTTTTAAAGTCAGATCGCTTTTTTTAGCCATCCTTATTTTGTTTGTAAAATATTTTGTTGGAGATTTGAAACTAGTATGGAATAAAATATACGTTCCCAACGGTCTTTACCAGGGTAAACCTTTCCTCAGAAGCATTTCAAACTATCTTCGATCTTCGATCAATACATTGCTTTTTATTTCGGGAACACAATCAAAACTTAAACATCTATTCATACAATTCACACAAGCTGTCAGTGTGGCAACGCTGGAAGTTTTGTGTTGATTTCAGTTCTCTTGACTGCGTACCGATCGTAAAAAGCATAAATTAATTAACATTAAAAAGCATACAAAATAAAAGTATTTTATAAGTCAAAATTAGATTTATTAAAATTTAATTGCTGACCTATAATTGTATATTATATGTCCAAGGAATACCCATATTAGTGCTTTAGCTGTGTGGCAACACTGCAACGAGTTAGTTGAGAGTTGCTCGCGGTTGCGGTTGAGTGTGCTACGAGAAAAATAAAAACAAACGGTAGTTTTCCCAACATTTATTCTTTTATTTTTAAATACAAGGGAAATTTGTGTTCGATTCTAAAATTGGTGTAACCGAATTGTTGTGTGTGGCAGAGATCCGAGCCCATTTAAAATGTGAATAGCAACTATAGAAAAGTACCCGAATCGCTGTGACAAATTTATCAGCTGTTTTTGGCACGCACGCACACAATGAAGATTTGTCTTCATTTGTGTATACACGTGATAGTTTTTTTTTCTATTTAGTCTTCCGACCCAATACTGATAGCATGTGTAAAACAAGCAAATGCAGATTGATATTTGCATAGTTTCGTTTAAATGTGTGGTTGGATTAATTTACAATTCTTTTTAGTTATTCATCAAACTCTTGACGAAATCAACAAGTTGTTTATTGGACATGCAAACAATTGGATATGCATAAATATGCATATGTATTTGTGTATGTGTGTATGCGCATGCATGTATGCACGTATGTAGATGTCTTCTTCATCGCTTACCCTCTCTCAAAAAAGCGTCGATTACTTTTTATAAATTAAACATTCACTCACACAAATGCATATGGATGTATGTGTGCATGCGCATGAACATGTGTGCATTTATGCTTGCTCATCATGATTTGACAGTATTGCTCTCTCATTTCTTTGCATATGTGTTTATCGCATTGTTGATAAAAAATAATTACATGGGAACTCCTCGCGATAAGCAGCTTTTTATGCAAAGTCATCGCAGAAGCACGTTTACACACACACATACATCATTATTTGTATGTATGTATTAAAAATAAACAAAAATATTAATTGAAATTGTTGACACTGTTTTTAAAGTTGAGTTGGTTTAATCTAGTTTGGAAATCGATATTGAGCCAATGAATTCTTATCTGAGATCTGATCTGATATATAGCAGACCTTATGGCAGGCGTAATCAATTGCGTTAGAAGCATGACCGTCACTTGTAGACACTTTAAACAATTATTCCGTTAACAGTGTTCATTGTTTTTACGAGTATTAAATACATTTGAATAGATACAATTATTTTCGCTTTATTTTTGATTATCAATTATTGTTATTATAACTATTAATATTATTGTTATTTAAAATATATTTTCTAAATATAATAAGTTTATTCTAAAAAAAAATATGCGATATATTTTTTGTAAATATTTTTCTGAAATGCTAACAATATGTTTGAAATGCGTTAAACAACTGTAAAATATTCACATTTGTGAAAGCACAAAATCTTTTCATTTTCGCATTTTTAAATCATACGTTTTTTTGCTCACATTTTAAACGTAATTAACAGTTTTCAAATGGCAAATCTAAGTGGATGAAATTGCAATTTTTTATTTTGTAATCTGCTCCGTAGTTTTTTTGCCTTTGCCGTACTAATTAATGCAACTAGATTATTATTAGATTGGATTGTATTAAAAAACGTATTATTTATTTGAATTTAAAATACTTTTATGACCCAACTTAAGCAGTGTCTGCCTTCTTATATATAATTTTATTCTTACATAATTTTATCTTTTATTCGCACAACAATTGAAATAGCTGTTGTTGTGCTGCGTAGCTCGCAAACAAAAAAATATAGTGGAATTTGAACTCATATCGATAAGAAAATGTTGTCTTATAGCAACCAAACACGAAAAAAAAATTATTTTGATGGATCAGTTTCCTGCAATTTGAAGCACAATTCACAGTCGCAGGGGAAAAAGTATAAAAAATTCAATAAAATACATGCAAAATATATAGCAACCACCAAATGCAGCATTTATTAGGGGTAACATTGAGAAAATTGTGTGTTGCTTTATGCAGATAGTGAAATGACTCCTTGCAAAATGACAACGCTCCTGAGCCTAACAGCAAGAACACTTGGAAGTAGTTTAAGCATCATTCTTGCACAGAAACCAGAGCTATATCCTATCATGACCAATTTGGGATGTATCTCAGAAGTCTGGATCAGAATGCCCAAGAACAAATCCGATGGTCTAGTTTATTAATATAAAAATAACGTTTTGCCATTACTGACAACAAATGTCAAACAACTCAATATAAGCCTCACTGAAAGCAAAGCCTGAAGCCAAGAAAGATTATTATTTTGGAACTATATTTTTCTGCAGCTTTTATATCTCGCAGTTTAATTTTTACGTGAAATCAGACGGAAATTAAGGTCTTGCCCCATACAAACGTACCAAAACTTACAAACTTAGCAAGAAACAACATTTTTTCTACCTACATAAATATATATTTTTAAATTTTCTTTTCGGGCTTGAAATTGTAACTTGGCAATTGATTTTATACTTTAATATCGAGGACTAATTTGTTCTGTTCTTGTTCTAAGAGCGAACTTAAAATGTTTGCTCAAGCATATCTACGTCCGGCCGAGTGATACGGAATTTGGACCACGCCCACGGTGGGCGATAACACGTGAAGATAACGAATGGGTTTATATCGGTATATATGACTTTTACGATTCATGATATGCTAAGACTCTGGTTCAGGGGACCTGACTATTGACTTCATTCAATTCATTTTTAATTCAAGTTAAATAGCAGTAAAGTTTTTATAAGTAGATAACTCTAAAACAACATCAATAAAAATTCTTCAACACACTTTTCAGTTCTTGGAAAGTAAATTGCCAGATTTAGTTCTAAAACGAAACATTCAAAATGTTGATAGTCATTCACAATTTTACACATTCGATGCGTAGTCATGACATCTAATTAAATTACTGTTGATCGCTGGCTTTTCGTGTGATTTTGTTGCCTAAGCATGACATTGCACTTTATTCTCGCTGTCCCACCTGCTTCTATGTTCGTTTGTCACTTTGAACCAACAGTTGATACTCAGACACTGCCGATACCTGTTTTGTGGAGTGTATCTGGTGAGGATATGGCAATGTAGAATTTGCTTTAAAATAACTCTTGCCTGCCTGAGTGCAAGGTCGGAGTATGTCTGTGTCGAGAACTTGCTGGCTTGCTACAGGCTTGCAATTAATTCATGGGTGTCTGTTCTTATACACAAAAGCAAGAACTTGTTGGCATTTCACATTCACATTTGTTTGCAGCTATATGAATTTCTTCGACTGTGCACAGCATAGCTTTGGTTCACAACTCAAAATAATTCCCATGGTAAATGAGTTTGCCAATATTATTGTAGATAAAAGATATCTACGAATTTATTCACCTAATGTGGACTAAAAAACGGCGTGTAAAAAGCTCTAATTTTAAATTAACAACTACATTTTTTCGACTTCGAATCGAGAAATATTATTAGTCGTTTGGAATAAATATTATTCAATAAAATAAAAGTTTTTTTTTTAAACATATGAATCACTTGAAATTAAATTTAAACGTTATTTAAAGTTATCTCGTGGAATAAATATTTGACTTATGAAATAAAAATATAAATTTGTGTTTCTGGTTACATAATTATTTGCGGAGTTGTTAAACTGAATGGTTTATCGGGCCTGCAAGGTTCACTAAATGTAGTATAACCCTTGTGAAATCGTGGATTTTTACTTTTTTAAATAATTATAGGGCAAATATGTCTTTCACTGTTTGTTAATTCAACTTTTGGAGAGATTCACAGTGTCCAGTCCACAGTCAGTCAGCAGTGGAGTTACAGACTCCAATATATTGGAGTGTTAAAAATACGCGAATAACATATTTAAATTATAAAAAGGGTTCTTTAAACAATCAAGAAATATTATTAGAAGTGTAGATTGAAAGCACGATAGAATTTCTAAAATAAATTAAGTTTTGAATTTTATTGAAAGTTCATAGTTAATAGTTCATAGATAGCCAAATAAATAAACGAATTGAACATGAATATATTTTCTCTTTATATATGTATTGCAATATAGACATTGAGATGAACGAACATTCCTCGGACAGTAGCTCCATCTCAACGAGATGTAGCCGCTTCGACGCTGCACGTGCAATCGATGACCACGATGCGACAGAGGACGATATGACATTCTGCATGTCGAACTATGCAAAGGAGGCGCTAAAGATGATGTTCATGATGCGATCACACGGCATGCTCACAGACGTTGTGCTCGAGGTGAAGAAGGAGCTGTTTCCCGCCCACAAGGTTGTGCTGTCCGCTGCCTCGCCGTACTTCAAGGCCATGTTCACGGGCGGACTGAAGGAGTCCGAAATGTCGCGCGTTCAACTGCAGGGGGTAAGTGAAGACTAGCCCGATAGCGTCTCCAATTTGTTGTTGCTATAACAGTTGAACAGCGTATTCTATTCTCGTAGGTATGCCCCACGGCAATGGCCCGAATCCTTTACTTCATGTACACGGGACAAATCCGCGTCACAGAAGTGACTGTCTGCCAGCTTTTGCCCGCAGCGACAATGTTCCAGGTGCAAAATGTCATCGACGCCTGCTGTGCATTCCTCGAGCGTCAACTGGATCCAACCAATGCCATTGGCATTGCCAATTTTGCCGAGCAGCATAACTGCATTGAGCTGCAGAAGAAAGCCAATTACTTTATAGAGCGGCACTTTATTAAAGTATGCAAGTGTTAAGTGTTATTTGCCATTTTATTGTTATCCTTATTTTTATCCCTATTCTGTTGTGATCGCAGGTGTGCCAGGAGGAGGAGTTTTTCCAGCTATCCGCTTATCAGCTGATCGCCCTCATTCGAAGGGACGAACTTAATGTGCAGGAGGAGCGCGAGGTGTACAATGCCGTACTCAAGTGGGTTAAATACGATGAGGACAATCGGCATAGCAAGATGGAACACATTCTGGGCGCCGTTCGTTGCCAGTTCCTGACGCCCAATTTCCTCAAGGAGCAGATGAAAAACTGTGACGTGCTGCGCAAGGTTCCAGCCTGCCGCGAATACTTGGCAAAAATCTTTAAGGACTTAACGCTGCACAAATGTCCCGGCGTCAAGGAGCGCACACCAAATACAACACGCATGATATTCGTTGCGGGCGGTTTTTTCCGTCACTCCTTGGATATATTGGAGGCCTACAATGTCGACGACAAAACTTGGACAACCTTGCCGAATCTGCGCATTCCACGTTCAGGCCTGGGCGCTGCATTTCTCAAGGGCAAATTCTATGCGGTGGGCGGACGCAACAATAACATTGGGTCCTCCTACGATTCCGACTGGGTGGATCGTTACAGTGCCGTCAGCGAGACTTGGCGTCCATGCTCGCCGATGTCCGTGCCGCGGCATCGTGTTGGCGTCGCCGTCATGGATGGGCTAATGTATGCTGTGGGCGGATCGGCAGGAATGGAGTACCACAACACAGTGGAGTAGTGCGTAATTCCCGTCACTCGAAATGCGCTCAAAACTTAAGCTACTTTTTCATCTCAGTTATGATCCAGATCAAGATCGCTGGACACTCGTTCAGTCGATGCATTCCAAGCGATTGGGCGTTGGCGTTGTGGTTGTTAATCGGCTCCTTTACGCCATCGGTGGCTTCGATGGCAACGAGCGCTTGGCCAGCGTGGAGTGCTATCATCCCGAAAACAATGAATGGAGCTATTTGCCTTCCCTAAATACGGGCCGCAGCGGAACAGGTAAGATATCCAGGCAGAAGGCACAGAAGAAATAAAAGTATATAGGTTTTGTACAATGTCCGTCATGCTGTCTGTCTTGAGCCTTGAAACTTGGCACCTATGCCTCATTTGACCGCGTCACCAAATTTTGTTGGTAGGTTATTGGCGATGTCTTTCAGAGATCGGCATCGGCCACAGCCACGCCAAAAATTGGAGAAGCCTTTATCTTCCGTAAGCTTGGAGCGAAACTTTAAAGTTAGATTACTAGAAACAGGCAGAAGTACTAGCTATAAAATAAGAACTTAATTGCCTAAAGATTTCTAAAATTAGTTCATGTAATGTAAATATAAACATTAACAACCAGGCGGCGATCAAATCTCTCGGCGCGATGTCGTTAAACTCCGTAAGAAGCCATCGCAAATCTCTACACAATATGGCAAATTAGCATGGTGTCTGGGCACCAGAATATAGAAGACAACTGCAAAGCTGATGAGCTAGCTAGAAAAGCCACTCTATTACCCCTCCTCTCGGATAGGGAAGGCATATGTACGCCTCTGGCTATTTTCATGTTTAAAATCAGAAAAAAAATAGACTCAGGTCAAATGACAAACGGCTAAATGCAAACTCTGCTCGAATAACACGCCAAACCTGGCCCAATTCAAATAGCAAATTCAGTAAAGAACTGTAGTTTAAGACGCACAAATTGCTCTCCAATAATTCGAGCTATAACCGGATAAACTTTGGATTGGCTTACGCTCGACTGCAACGTTCTCACTTGTTTATATTCAAAATGCCCATCTGAGTGCCGATTGGCTTGAACGCTATTTTTCTTTGACGCTTGTAATTAATTAAGTTTGTCCATGAAGATCTTATTCAGTTGTGTATAACACACATTTTACTAATAATCTTGCCTAATCTGTATCCCATTTTACTGCCTTTTAATCAAATTCAAAGTTAAGCGGAATTTAAACAATTTTTAAATTACTTATTCAATCTATTTTATTTGGAGCACCAAATTTAATGAGGTCAGATCCAATTTAAGCTTAGCTTAAGATTTCAATCTTACACCAAATCTGACAACTTAAAAGACGTAAAATTATTTTTATTTTTTTTTCTAAAATTGGAATTTCGGGAGAGGTCTTCTAGGCGATATATAGTGGTAGAGCGCAATTAAAACAACCGTTTGATGATATTTTAACAATTTTGCCTCGAATGTTCTTTTGATCATTAAAAAACGATATCTCTTTAAACAATTTTTTCGGTTTATGATACACATAATTTTCTACTACAATAAAATCATACAGCACATTTGTGCGTTGTTCCCAGGTAAATTTTCTTGTTTATATACATATATATTTATTTGGCAATGCGGAATTGATAGAAACTGTCATTGTATTAACGTGTAAAATGTCTTTATATTTAATTGAACTCTGCAATTTTATAATACTTTTTATTTTCGAATATTTCATTTTATCGCATTTAGTTTGCTGCATCACAAATTAGATTTATTATGAATGTATTAGATAATAATTACGAATTTTTGTTAGAAACAACGATAACTCTCGACTATAACACTCTTACCTGTAACAATTGATAAATAACTCAGAAATAATATTTACGTTTTAGGTGTTGCCGCCATTAACCAATACATATACGTTGTGGGTGGATTCGATGGAACACGTCAACTAGCCACCGTGGAACGCTATAATACAGAGAACGAAACCTGGGATATGGTTGCACCGATTCAGATCGCTCGAAGTGCACTTTCGCTGACACCACTCGATGGTAAGCTGTATGCCATCGGTGGCTTTGACGGCAACAACTTTCTGTCCATCGTTGAGGTTTATGATCCGCGCACAAACACTTGGGAGCAGGGCACGCCGTTGAACTCTGGTCGTTCTGGTCACGCTTCGGCCGTTATTTACCAGCCCTCGTGTGCCAGCACATTCATGGACTATGAGGAGTGCGAGACGCCCAAGCGAGACGACAGCAATAGTGAGAGACAGACTGAATCGCCTCAGGATCCCTGTGGCAGAGGCCGGAGTCCGAACTTTTCCGATATTACATCGAGTATGCAGTTTCATGCGTCATACGGTGCCGGCGGTTGCCACAATTGCGAAATGGACACAAATGCCAAAAACAAACATTTTAAATGTGCCTCTCAACAAATGATGAAACCGTCCACTCGATTGCGAAAAATACAAAAGTTTGACGACGACTCGACGGACGATCATAATCCCAGCATTTTCCAATTGCCAAGCTCAGATCCAGTGCCGCCTGGCAATCAAATCAATGCGCACAGGAAATGCATATTGATTCCAGTTTATAAGGCCATGCATAATATATTACGGAAGAGCATCGAATGTCAATTTAAAAAGTATTCAGCAGCTTCATGACAACTAGTTTGAACCAGCACCAGCACATCAGTCTTAATACCAACAACATACATTTTGTAAATCCGCTATCCGCAACCATCTACTCAGATTTTCTATTCCATATTGTTAATCATTCCAACCAAACATTTCTACAACTAATCGATTATATATGTACAAATTCATATTTTAATAATGTATCCCTCGTTTCAAGAGTGTATCACTAGTGACGAAGCATCACGAACGGTGCCAAATTAGCACATGGTAAACTATGTTTATTTTTGGTGAATGTGATTATGTATTTCAACAAGAATATGCAGCAGATATATGCAATAATTTACACATATGCATACATGTATGTGCGTGTCATTATACAACGATAATGTTACTTTAAATAGGCTAAGTAAAAAGGGAATGCATACATTACATACATATATATATGGTACGATTGATTTGGATATTGTACTTTAATAGATTGTATATATGATTTCTAGACTTTACCTACAATTTAAATATTATTAAAAGAAAACAAAATAATAAACATAAAACAAAAGTGCGCGAAAAAACCCAAGTAGCCTATTATTTTAACAGTACTTAAAGCATCAAAATTTGAGTGTGGACCTACCATTTTTCCATTTATTTCCTACAATTAAAAATATGGACTAGCAATTAGATAATTTAATAAAATTAAAAATCTATCCTTTGTAAATTGCCATTTTACAACTCGTTGGCTTTCACGCCATGATGATAAAGACTTGAAAGTTGTAAAAGCTATATATTGTCCATATTTTATTTCTATACCCACAGTCACTTGTCTTGCAGTGTCAATAAGTCAATAATGGTAAGCTATGGTTCAGTATCCTCGTCTTATGTCCTGTTCTACAGAATACTATTTCCGTCATTGATGTATCTGGGTGTTTTATAAGCAACTTCAATTTATATCGTGCTAAAAATTCATAAACCCAAATTGTCTGCACAAATAAAACAAATTCAACACTAACATTTACGTAAATTGTTGTACAATATTTGTATACCTAACGGAGTTTTCTTTTATGTTTGCGTACTGAAGTTTTGATGTTAGCTATATATTTAGTAGACGCTCCTACATATTTACTGTGTGCATCAGAAATATATACATATATATTCAAAGATTCATTTAAATACTGAGAAAAATTAAAGTGCCTTAAAACGGATAAATGGGCACGGCTTTATCGATTATATCAATAATATATATAAATGCATATTCGCATATGCTTCATTTGCATTTCAATTCGCGATAAAATTTTAGTATCCTCTGCGAGGGTGCAATTAAGATTGATAACCTTTATAAAAATTACTGGCTGCCAACGCCAGCATCTACTTTATGAATTCGAAAGATCATTATTGTTAAAAGCATATAGTATATATACCCTAGATGTGGTATACATAATATTACGTATATATATTTTTAGTATAACTAAATTAAAATGAACAAGAATATTTGTAGTTTTCAATGTCCTATAACATTTGGTGATTAAATAAAAGTAAATCAGATTTTCAAATTATTAAATTTAATTTAAATTTATAGCTATTCACATTTTGTAAACTTTTGGCTATAATTAATTACAGACTCCTTTGTTTGCGAGGTCGCGGCGGATTCCAGGACACAGGCGTGTTATCCGTAATGGAAACAATATTCAAGCCACCAACTTGCAAGCCTTTGATAGCCGACTGCAATAAAATAAAACATTATTTAACTTTACTCAATTTAGCCAAGAATAAGAACATTCACCATTCGTCCAGGTCCAAGACCACGCACTTTAACTCGAACTGTTTTCCATCCAAGTTCAACTGCTTTCTAAACGAACACAAAAATATTAGCAATATATATTCTAAATCTAAATTTCTTAAAATCTCACTGCGCTGATGCTGACAGCCGTTGCTTGTGCAGCAATATTTGTGCCTTTTCTGGTATTTTTAAAACCTTCAATGCCGCATGATCGTATAAGTCTTGGCACACCTGCAAGTAAACACAAAAATAATTACAGATCTTCAATATACATATAAATTAAGAGACTTGCCTTTATAGTCCGTCACAGAAATAATTGTGTTGTTGGGCGACACTCGAATGTTGCAAATTGGCAATTCGTTGAAGGGAATGCCATTGAAAAGCTGCGTGGCCGTGCTAGCATCGGGAAAGAACTTTTCCTTTCTGTTGCCAAACGTGAATTTTATTTTATTTATGTTATAAGTTATTTAATTAATAAGTTATGTTTATGCATACCGGGTGATCAGCGTGTCAATGTCGACAGACTTCTCACCAATTGTGCCCTCGTCCTTAGCCGGCAGAGAGGCCAGCATTTCTTTGCGATCCTCTGCCTTCGCTAAGAATGCACTTGTGTGTAAATACGAGTTTCTGGGGGCTATCGCATAATGGGCACATTGCCTCATATAATGAAATCCAGCCAAAACTGTTGTTTTCATTGACATTTTTCTACAAATAAATAATCACCAATGTTATTTTGTATAATTACATCACTAGACTCGGAATCTGGCAACTCTGGAATGCGGCTGATAGTGTTGGAAAATGTAATTTTCTTTGGGTCTCTGGCACGGAAATAAATACCTTAAATTAATTTTTGCTAAAGATTTACTATATAAATTATAAGGTGCGCTAATTTTACATACGTCTAGTTAGCATAGGTATGAGTACTATAAAAATATAAGATCAGAAGAACGGAAAAAAGAGAACAAGTTTTGAACTAGAATTAGAAATAATATGAAATAGTAATTTATTTGCCTCGGTTCGAAGGCCTACATTATTACTCGCTAATAATATATGTATTATATTTAGTACATGTTGCTAAATCCTAAGTAAAATAAAATAAATAAGTTATTTTAAATGTTTTTTTTCCGATTTTAATTGGATAACTTTTTGATTCACTTTCTCTGTAACAATACGGCTGTTTTGTAAATCATAAATTGAGCACTGCTAAAAAACAAGGAACTTCATATTTTAACACATAATTTTCACAGAGAAAAGAAGCTACTACCTTCGTGGTATTGTTGAAAAAATAAGAACAATTTATCATCTTAAGTGGAATATTTTAGCTATTTTTATCTGAGGTGAGCACTAAAATGTTGTCACGAAATCTGCGCGCGTTTGGAAATAAAAATTGATTTTTACTACCGATTGTACAAACAACAATCGATTGTAAAATAATAATAATAACGCATTATCGATAGTAGCAGCAACTATTTTGCGTGCACGTGTTTTACTTCTTGGGTGCAACAGCAAAATATTGCAAAGTTAAAATGGCTCTCAAGCGATTAAAGAGTTCGTGTTCGCATTATATTTATAATCAAATATGTTAACTAATATACATTATATCTTTTAGCAAAAAAATCGAAGCGTTTGACTGGTAAACTCAAGCACAAAATTGACAAAAAAGTGCGAGAACACAATCGAAAGGAACGTCGTGAAGCCAAAAAGAGTACGAAGAAGGGCAGTAAAAAACAAAAATTGATACAGATTCCAAACAATTGCCCATTCAAGGATGACATTCTCAAGGAGGTGGAGGAGGCCAAGCAACGCAAAGAGATGGAACGCCAGGCTAGCCGGGAGAAGTTCAAAGCTGAGCGCGAACAAAAGAAAACCAAGTCGCTGGAGGCGATGGTCGAAGATGCCGATATGAGGAGCACAGTTCATGGAATAATGCATGAAAACGATGCTGCCGATGATAATGAGAAGAAATACAAGAATGCCAGCAGCAAGGAGCAGTCGCTGAAGCAGTACTTCAAAGAATTTCGCAAGGTTATCGAGAATGCAGACGTTGTTCTGGAAGTAGTCGATGCTCGGGATCCTCTCGGCACCCGTTGCAATGAGGTTGAGCGGGCTGTGCGCGCTGCTCCCGGCAATAAGCGGCTGGTGCTCATTCTGAACAAGGCCGATCTTGTCCCCAGGGAGAATCTGAACAATTGGATAAAATATTTTCGCCGCAGCTTGCCTGTCACAGCTTTTAAGGCCTCCACTCAGGATCAGGCCTCCAAACTGGGACGTCGGAAAATGCGCGAAATGAAAACCGAAAAAGCCATGCAGGGTGCGGTGTGCATCGGAGCCGAATTGCTTATGTCCATGCTAGCCAATTATTGTCGCAACAAGGGCATCAAAACATCGATTCGCGTCGGAGTTGTTGGCATACCGAATGTGGGCAAGAGTTCAATTATCAACTCATTGACCCGAGGACGTTCCTGCATGGTGGGCAGCACTCCGGGGGTGACCAAGTAAGTAATACATAATATATAGCAATGACTGTGTAGTTCATTTCATGATGAAATTGTCAATTTTATTCATATAAGTGTATATTTAAATAAGGCATAAAAACATAACTTCAAACCGCCTTACAAAAAATATAAAACCTAAACTATTCCACACACAAAATATGTTAAAATTAAATGTTTAGGGTCCTTGTTTATATATTAACTTTCTACAGTATCTTCAAGATTTTTAACAACTTTAGAAAGAGTAGAAATGTTCTTCATATCTTCATTATTAATATAGTTTTTAATGAAATTCCCGTTTTAAATTGATCTGTTCATAAAAATAGTAGCAGCTGCTACTAAACTTGTTAAGTACAGATAATTCTTAATTTGAACTAAGGCACTCTCACTTTTAATTAATACTTTTAATTGGCAACAGTGATAATATAGTTTACTAATGTGTGTTTTTTTCAGGGCTATGCAAGAAGTTGAGCTCGACTCAAAGATCAAACTAATTGATTGTCCTGGCATTGTTTTCACGAGTATTGCCAATGAAAGCAACGCCAACTCGCATGCTGTTTTAAAGAATGCTCAGCGTGTGGGCGACATCAAAGATCCCTTCAGCATTGCCGAGAGTGTTTTGAAAAGAGCCAGCAAAGAGTACTTCTGTAAAATGTATGATATTACCAACTACGACACTTTCGAAGAATTCTTTGCCAAGAAGGCTGCTAGAATGGGTAAGTAACCCTTATTTATTTATTGCCACTCTCTAATAACTCGTCAATCTAATTTTTAGGTAAATTTTTGAAGAAAGGTGTACCAGATGTCGTGACAGCTGCACGTAGTGTATTAAATGACTGGAACACTGGCAAGATTAAATACTGTACACAAGCGCCTGAGGTGGTCGACAATAAAAATGTACACATAAGTGCCTCGATTGTCCACTCAGAGGTGCGGGAGTTTGATGTGGAAAACTTCGAATCGATGGAGACCGATTTACTGAACCAATGCCCTGGTAAATCGGATGATGTTATGAAGATAACATCTACGGGTCCACTCGAGATACGAGTGCCTCACGAAGATACGCAGTTGGCTGATGCACAGATAGCTGAAGATGAACCACCAGCAAAGGGTCGAAAGAGGAAATTAGACGACGATAAGAAAGAGAAACCAGATCCCGTCCTACTGCTAGAGGGTAAATATTTCCGTGAATCTGTGTCATGGTCTAAATAATAATTATTGTTATTTATTTAGAGAATCAATCGCTTAACAAAAATATCAAAGAGCTGCAAAAAAAGAAGAAAAAACAAAATGTTCGCACCGAGAAGAAAATTTCAAAAATCACCAACGTTTTGGACAGCTTCAATTTGGGTTCATCGTCGACAAGTGCCGATAAATATGACTTCGACCAGGATTATGTGATTGAATAATTGCAGTTAAATAGTTAGATGTATGCTAATAAAATGTATATATTCTTTTAAAATTTGCAGATTTCTCTATACCCAATTGGTAGTCATATTAGTTGACGTATATAAACCCTTTTACCTCTCTCAACAAAACTGACAAACTCCTAGTCCTTTGTAACATTGATTTGAAGGTCGTCATCAAAAGTGCGAATGATGACGTTAGCGAACTCCTAAGTTAAGAGTCTGCAAGGGTAATTAATTTTTCATACATGTATTTAATCTATTTATGGAATGTCTATTGATGTTGAGGTGCGAGTTTGAATTCACCGTGATTGATAGGTCTTTTATTTTGCTAATAATCTTAGCGCAGTAACCAAAATTACATTCAATGTTGGAAAATGGGCATATAGCGATTATATGAACCTTTTTGTTTTTTCACTATCAACTTTCAGCTCATATTTCAACTTAAAAATTCAAGTATTAAAAACGTATGAAATATAACAGTTCAGTAACAGTAATTCAAAGATCTGAAGATCCGTCTACATCGACGATTTGTGAACAAAATTCCTGGCCACGCCTGCCAAATTTGATGTTTCAGGTTTTAGTTATGGGGCAAGGAAGGCATGACCGAGAACTTTATATCGAAATGCAAATCTGAGTTAAAATTGGATGAAGTCTATAGGCTTTATAGGCTAAAGCTATTGGAAATATATATTTTTGACATTTTCAGGAACCGATTGGGCATTTCCGAGAAATTACCGCTCTTTGATGGAGTTTAACAGCTTAAAGCTCCCAAATATTGTCGGTTAAAATGCCTGGAAACATAAGGTTCATCTAGCCAATTTTTGAATACAAATAAAATTAATCTTTTCTCACCTCTTTCGCTGATTTTAGGAACCCCATTTAGCAGTAGAAAACTAAGCAAGTATATAAAAGTCAATAACAAAATACCTTTGTCCGCAAGAGACGAATCACTTTCTTTACAACCCGAATATTTACTTGAGCTTCGGGTTTTAATTTATTTTCATCATTATTTGACTGCCTTAGTTGTATGTCAGAGTATAAAAATTCTACGAATTCTATATACATATTTGTCTTGGATTATAGATTATAATCGATAGAGCAGCAGTGCCAAGAACAGAATCTATATAACTTCAGATATTGTAATGGTTTTGAAGACGTAGTTTAGATGTGTACCTCAATGGCCGGCGAATGCTAATGGATTTTGCAAGGAACTAGGCGGAATACTTCTGCCTGTCCCATAATATAAATTGAATAGACTTTTTGGATTTTTTGTGAAACGGTTTTCATAAAAGCAAAACAATCTTGAAATCTATAGCTGCTTAATATTCGAGTACTTACCTAAAAATATACGGTCAGATCGATATTCACTAACCCTGAATGCCATTCAAATTTGGAATATACTTAACTGAGATGATCATAACATCAAACTAAAATATGTAAGAGTTTAATGAAGTTAATCCTAAAGTCAGAAGATAGAATAGGCAACTTAATTTTTGATAGTTTTAATAAGCGGAACTGCGCCAAGAGAAGTCATCCTAAATCACTTAAATAATGAAAAAATAAATTATATAAATAATTCAATCCAATAAAAAAAGAGTGCAAGACTCTTGTAATATTACTTATGGCAATTAGGTTACATTAAGAAAATGACAGTGAAAAATCCAAATTTGTAAATATATTGAAATTTTATTACAAAATATTTCTTAAAACTTAACATTAGGTCTACAACTATTAACGCTGATTAAATATTTGATCATTTTGAATATATATACTGTAAGTATATACATATATAAGTATGTACATAAACACATGCGTTGCATAAATTCAAAATGACTCAAGTCCAAGCACTTTTTTAAAATCAGCTTTCTTACTACAACATATGTATGTATGTACTTATGCTTTTATAAAAGGGCGTATGGTTATTATAATAATAAATTTTTGGAATTAAAATGTACTTGTGTACATATGAATGCATGTACGTACATATGAGTAGGCACTTTCTGAACTTTCATTGTTTCGAGGGGGCAGATGGCAAATGGCAACCTGATCTGCTCTGATCTGATCTGGTTCTGATTATGATTCTGATCTGATCTGCAGAGAGCTTAAGTTTTACTGAAATACGTATTTCTCATTACAATATTCGTCAGCCCGGAAGAATCAGGCATGGACCACGCTTAATTTCCACAGCTTTACTGGAAATGCCTTCAGTTTGCTCAAATTTGCATTTCCTTCACATTGAAAGGCAAATGAGTATAATACTAAGGCTTGATGAAAACAATAAAAAACAGCTAAAAATCGATCATCGCATCAACATAAAATAAAAAAATGCTTGGGCATGATCGATTGATATGACAAATTACACAGACATTAATTGCAGAACAAAATATTGTAAACACATTTCGAAGACTTTTTTTTTTAAATAATATTAAGTTTTGCAAAATGGTTTTTCAAATCCAGTCTTTACATATTTTACAATATCTCTGGGTATAAATACCCGATCAAGCGAAGCTCAAAATGCCGCCAAAAATCGTTTTTAAATTTAGAAACAAAACGATTATAATCCAAGCTTCACCTGGATAGCTTCAAAACTGAGATAATCCCAATGAAACTTGGTTTACAATCGATTTATGGTGTTTTGAATATATAATTGAATTTAGATTTGACCAGATGGACTCATTAATGCAAATTAAAACTAAAATGATTAAAATTGTATTTAGTAAAAAATCAATTAATATTTGGCTTATTTAAATGACTTTGAAGCAAAAGCTTGTTTGATCGGTTTAATATAACACTAAATATCGTCAAAAACATAAATCAAGATTTAAAAACACAGCTAAAAACTTTAGTGTTTAATAAAAAAGAATCAATTTACTACTAATATTAATAGATTTTCAAATAAAATCAGAAAAGTTGGATGGGTTAGAGAATGCTTTTGCAGTATTAACGAGTGTTACAATTTATAAAACCATAAAAAGAGAATCGGGCTAACATTATTTGTACTGCATTTTTGAGCTGCCACTAGAAGAAATAAATTAGTGAATTCAAAGTCCATCATAAGCCATCATTACAACGGTGAATTTCGAATGTCTATATGCGTATCGGTAATATGCCTTGTATTACGGCGATCACTAAGTAGAATGCCCGTAGAAATATCAGCAGTTATTCGTGAAACGTGTTTTTTCTTCTTACTATTTAAAATTAGATATGAACATGAACATTACACACATTTAAAATTACCGAGGTTGAGTTCTTTCTTTGTGCCTGCGCATACATACTGGATGTGTGTGTGTGTGTGGTGTGTGTGTGTGGTGTGTGTGTGTGGTGTGTGTGTGTGGTGTGTGTGTGTGGTGTGTGTGTGGTGTGTGTGTGGTGTGTGTGTGGTGTGTGTGTGTGTGTGTGGTGTTTGTGTACATACATACATATGTAGGTGTGTACATATATAGAGTGAATCACAGGATTTTAATTGTAGCTAGTCTTAGCTATGTTTAACAATGAATTACTATATGAATTTAACACATTTAACACTTCTAGCTTCGTCGTTGCGCATCATGCTTTATACATAAGTTAATTTCGATGTGGCATTTAGCAATTAATTGAAACATTTCTCGTAATAGGTTTAAACTTTTAAAGTATCATATATATATAGATTTGCAGTCCATTGTTGTGTGGCCCTCCTACTTGCTTGCTTGCTAATCCGGTTGCCGCAATTTAAAACTCCTTGTATTAATAATTTCCGGTAGTTTCAAGATGCACGCCTTACTGCCCAGCCTCGTCAACAGGTTCCGAAGTATTTGTTGCAGTTGCCGCGACCGTTGCAGCACATGTGGTGGCCTACAACACTTGTGATTGGTGGAGTTTGTGGTGTTGCTGGTTGTTGAATCAAGCAAACGTAGCGCAGTTGCGGCGCCCGCCGGCTGCTGCTGGCACTGTCACCGCAGTTGACAGAAGTGCACCTCCAGCCAACAGGGGCAGCCCATGATGTCCGGCCGCTTGTATTTGTTGCCCCAACCCTTCTCAAAGCTAATCTTCATGCTAAACCGATCAATTGGTCCCAGATGCGTCGGTTGCGAATGCTGGCTAGCCAGCACTAGAGCCCTGTTAATAAATTGAAAGGAGAGTCACAATTACTATTATTTTATTATATTTCATTTCATTTCATATATTTACCTGTGAGTGTCGAAGGCTTTGAGACAGTGGCCAGGCATCACTCTGCACACCCGATCCATGCGTTCGGCCAGTGTTGGGGAATCCACGAATACGGGCACATTACTGCGATTGTAGATCCACACATCGCCACCTTCCACACTTAGAGTTACACCTGCAACAAAGTCAATTACATTTCCATTTCCACATCCATCCGTAACCGTATTCAACTGATCCGACTTACCCAGACCCACTTTTTGCCGCGTGCTTTGCACAGAGTCGCGTTGATTCCCCTTGCCCTGCAATGCACGCAGACAAAGGCTCTCTCCGGCACAGTCGACGGACCCGTCTGCGTGAATATTGAGCACTGGCTTCGTGGCATGGAAGAGCTCCCCAATGCGCTGAGCCAGCTCCCAGTAGGCAATCTGGCACCACGCTTGTGTGCAGGCGCTTCGATCTAAAATTGAAAGAGAGCAACTTAGGCTTAGTCTTAGTCTTGCTCACATTCTTAAATGCTAGCTGCAATAGATCGATTAGAAAAGGGCTTCCCAGTGTGCTCAATCTCTTCCCGGCATGTGCCGAGCAGGAGAAAAACAAGTGTTCAGCAGATACCTATTCCTACTTGACAGAGGAGGTTCCTCCTGTCGTAGATATTGACATAGCATGGCTTAGGTGAGTGCTTAGCTTATAGTTATTTCTGAAAGATTTCGTCATATTAGTAGTCTGCTTTTGGGCGACTATTGTATTCTCAGCTAGCGTGAGTGACCTTTATTCTGAGTTATCTAGCTTATGGATTCTCTCAGTCTTACGGCTGTAATTGTTGCATTTTCTGTGCACTCTTCAAATTTCCTTGCAGAGACAGTTGATTTTAATGATGTGTGTGCAAAAGTCGACTAAAATATGTATAATAATAAGCAGATTTGTGTTGCAATTGCTTAGTCAAGTTCAAGCTTGGCACTGACCTCAAATAGTATTCCGATGTCGACAACTAAATGCCACAATATTAAGAACATAATAACACCGTTAACTAGTGAATCTCATCGTACACTTAAAAGTTGCTTATGAAAAACATCGTTCAATTGATGGTTTTTATACGTTGTTCTGATGCTGAGTGCAGTTGCGGGCATGGCCATATTTAGTAAGATATTGATCAACACTATTATAATCGCCAGTACTGAAAAAGGAAGCGAAAAGATTTTGCACTTTCGCAAATGGGATCACGCCTCAATAAGTTTTATACATGTGTAGGCAAATTGTTGGTTTATGTTAAAATTTACAATTATTTTTCTCAATTGTTTATTGTTTATTGTTTAATATATTATTTTATTCTTAATCTGTAACTTTTAAAGATCAACAGTTGAAATTGCTGTCGCCTGTTAACAGGCCACATTAAACAAATACAAAAAATAATAATTGAAAGCAACAGAATTCAGAACAGATTGAAAGTAATTGCAAATCTATGTCAGCTATTTTTGACATACTCGTATCTACAATTGTTATGTACTTTTGAAAGCAATAGCTTTACTACAAGTGAATTAAATTAAAGGCGGGTTCTGCACAACCTGGAAAAGGGGTTGGATTGGTTGAGGTAACTGCTATTGTAGAGCCTAGTTAAATATATGTATCTACGAGTATAATATCAGTTGAGTTTACCCACAGATGTTTAGTTTGTGAACCTGTATATATTAAGTTAATTTATGTACATACACAATTGAATTGCACGCATGCTCAAATACAAATACATGCATATTAAATGTGCTGGAAATTTTAATTACCTAAGTATTATCATCGAAATATGCTGAACATTAAAAAATAAGCTGCTCAGAGACCCCCTGCTGCCTGTGTGAAAATCCCATTGCTTGCAGTTCACGAGTATGGGCGAGAGAGCGGGATAGGGCAGTAGGGGGAGGGCCGTAGCAGGTTTCTGTCGCCGCTTGCTGTGGCGCCAATGCCGCCACAGTTTTGGCACCCGCCAGAGACGAACGGCGGCATTTGCTCGTATCTGAGACGATGTGATGCTTAGCGCCGCTTGTTCGCTCGGCTCTTGTTTTGTATTCTTCGTTAGATATATACATAATAGTACGTATATATACATACATATATATATATATACACATACATGTGTGTTTGTGTGTAAGTACATAAAGAAGTGCGCATCCACGGGGGCTAAAGCACTACACACAACACACAACATCATCTTTAAATTTAGAACATTTTATATTCTACCTGTGCGTGTGTGTGGCCCCACAGTGTAAGTTGGTTGTTTTGTTAGTGGCCACACATGTCGCTCTTGTAAGTGTGTATTTGCATCTGTATATGTATGCATATGTGTGTAAATACATCACCCATACATCGCGCCCGTTCAACTCAACTTGCTCAACTCCAATTATCATCCTCTTAGCGCGAAATTAACCCTATTTCAAACAAATATTCTATTTAAGTTGACCAATCTATTTTTGCCTCTTTTTCCGAAATTATGTTTTTAATTTTTCAAATACTTAATTTTTGTGTTTTGAAAATAGCTGCCGCAAAAGACGATGATTTCTGAAATAAAATAAGTAATATTTTAGCAGTGCATTTCAATCACTTGCAATTGTTGCTTATTTTAGTTGATATTATCTAATGAAAAATTAACTTTGTCGAAATCAGTGCGAGTCCAATAGAAAAGTCCAACGGGTGACGTCACTTTACTATGAACCATTAGTAAAAGAAAATTTATTTTTAATTTATAACTCAGCAACTCCTCTCTTCTTTAAATTACATTAGCTTAGCCGTGTTCAGCTTTTCTTGCTCCACAGATTCAAAGACTCGCGTATTTTTTCCATTTTTTTTCTCACTTTTCTCTCTTCTTAACGTTTTTACTTTCCTTATTACGAAACCACTAACACTTAAAAATGCCCGGCTTGCTTAACCCTTTCAATAATTATTGTATACTTTTACACTTTAATATCCATGGATTTATTTATTATATCCTTTATTTCATTAATTTTTTTGTTGTAATTAATTTCTCTTTTAATTTTAAATAATTTAATTCGTAATTCGTATTTTAGTTCTACATTTTTATTCTTAAAAACAATGGACTGTTATTAGTTAACATTAAATAAGTTGAAAAGATACATTTGTTTAATTTTTTAAATATGGACGAAAATTATGGTGAAACACAAATAAATACATAAATACACATAAATTTTGATTTATTTAATCTTTCGATTTAATAGTTTGTATGCATTGTTTGTCTACAGTTCATCTGTATTATTTTCAATTGAATTTTTAACAATTTATTATGTTTAGTCCCTTTTTTTTAAACTAGAAAATCTAAAAAAAAAAATTATATCAAAACTAAATGAAGACTGCCAAAAATGTAACAAAAGTAAAATTCGCCAAAAAGTTTCTAAAGAAACAACTGCAAGCATTGCTATTTCTCTCTCTCTCTCTCTCTCTCTCTCTCTCTCTCTCTTTCTCTCTTTCCTCATATCTTTCTCTTTATTTTTAGTTTCAGTATATTAATCATTAACATTTTGTAGTCTGATTCGGCATTTTTCTGGGTATCCCAATTCCTTGCACTATATGTTGAATCATTTTACATTTGAATAACCAAAGTAATTTTATTTTTAGCATTTTAAATATTAACTAAACTGTTTGAAACCAATTATTTATTTATTTCAATTTATTTTTAATTTTCTGAATTTACTTTTCCAAAATCTCTCGTGTTTAACCTGTGATTTGAACTTAATTTGATTTTCATTTATATTTATATATTTGTTATTTCATTTTACCTCTTTAGATCGAAAGTACAGGGTCAAGAGTGCATGCGGCAGAAGTCAATTTTCTATCGAAGTATTTTTGAAGCTGATTTTATGGTTAAAATATAACAAAAAGATAGAAATTCTTGAAAGATTTCGAGAATCTATAGAAATACTTTTGGAGCTCCTTTGGCTATTCTGCCAGTGAGCACTATAAAATAAATACAAGAAAAAGACAACAAACAACAGCTTTCCATTTAAGACCGCCTACCCACATCTCAACTTTGTCATTAATTTAAAATATTACAAACGCTTCCCCATATATGGGAATTATATGTTATAGATTTATGTTAGTTTGATTATTTCTTCACAAATATAATAAAACTCGAAATCTAATGAGTTTCGTAAATTTGCTTCAATGAACTTGGCACACAGAGGAAATTCCTAAACAAATGCAATGCATGCGATTCCCATTCGAGTAATGCCAAAGCTGCGCTGTCATTTTTCGCTTCGAATATGGCATAAAAAAAGTGAGAAAAAACATGTTGTTCAATTTGATGGCGGCGGCGTTGGCGGTTAGCGCCATGAATGATATCATACTCATAATGCCACTACCTCCGTTCGCCCCTCTCCCCCTCACCAAAATCCATACAGCGTGCGGTGCCGATAACCGGCCGCAGCCAATTCACAGCCACTCCTCTCGCCACCGTCACCGCCCGCAACTCTCTACAAAACAGTTCGTAAGTGCAGATTTTTGCCTTCTACTTCACCGTCCTCGTCACCGTCGACGACGTCGACGCCTTCGCCTCACTCTTATTCGCATTCGCCTCGCACTGTTTGTATTTGGTTTTGCGCCCATTATTTATTTTCGTGTCGTTTTTGCTGTTTTCGTTTAAAAGTTAATATCAATATAGAAAGTGACGACCTGACGCGGCAAGCTGGCGCCATGAACGAACAACTGCCTGCCTGACTCGGCCCGTGCCGGCGTGCTCAAACACACGCACGCGACCGCATACACATACACATACACATACACATACACATACACACACACACACACATACACACACACACATACACATACACACACACATACACATATACACACATACACACACACACACACACACACATACACACACATACACACACACACACACACACACATACACACACATACACACACATACACACACATACACACACATACACACACATACACACACATACACACACATACACACACATACACACACATACACACATATACACACATATACACACACATACACGGTACATAGGCAGCGGAGTGTGTATGATTATTTATTATACTCACCATACATACATGTATGCATGCATTTGTACAGACGTTTGTGTGTATAAAAATGAGCACAAAAGCTAGGAGGTTTTTTTCGCTGGCTCTTTCTCAGTGCTCAAAAAAAAAAAGAAAAGACGCTCCGAAGATAAGAACAAAAGAGATCAAGAAGAGGCCACGTTTCGTCCGTTCGAACAGAAATACACACTGAACTCACCTTTTCCACTAGTGGTGAAAGACTGGAGGCACTCCGCCGCCTCCTTTTTGATGATGCTCGTCGAAATGCTTTGGCTGTGGTGGGAGCAGCTGCTGCTGCTGGTATTGTTGTTGTTGTTGCCCTGTACGGTCCACGACGCTGACGACGACTGTTCGTTGTTGTTTTGAGTGTTTCCCTCGGAATCTGGGATTAGGGTGGACCTCTGTTCAGTTTCATAGTCAGCGAATCACAAAAATCATTAAGAAAACCTACCTGTATCTCTGAGTCTCAGCATTTTCGAGCGCTGATAAGGCGGGGGTGCGAATTCTGCAAATGTAATCAAATATACGTATATACATATATATAATTATCGATCATAATCTGTGTTTAAGTAATGCAATTGCTATAAAATATATATAGAAGATTTTAAATTTAAGATTCGAACAATATCTGTACTTATGTAATTAAATTGTTATATAAAATACATGGTTCATTTTAAACAACTTTCGGGTTCGATCATTATTTATGTTTAAGAGTAATACGTTTTCCCCATTTTGTGGCAGGCAGCAAGCCGAAGGAACTGAAATAAACGGATACTATATGCCATACGACACAATGCCATATGCCATACGTTGAAATATTTACAATTCGTGCAACGGGGAAGTTATCGACAAAATGAAAGTAACTTAATCTTGATACGAGAATTTATATAAGGCAATAGCTTTTTTGTGTCTGACATCCAAGTAATATGTAAAATCAGACAAAACATACTCGGATATTAATGCTAATCCAAAAATGAATATATAATTAAAGGGTTGGGAAATGCTTCTGTCTTGTTATTTACCATTTACATAACTCTCTAATACCTTCTTAAATCTTTTGTAATATTTACAGCGTATATGCCATTGCGCAAATTCGTAAATACTTATAAATGAATGTATTTAAATTCATAAGAGTTCTTAAGTCGCGAATGCCCAACTGAAAGATGCTCTGTACCCCAACCTAACAAACTTTCGTCCGCTGACATTCCTCTTTTCATCACAATACAAAATATACACCGCTAGAAAAGCAACCTCAAATTTTAGGTAAGCTCTGAAAATCCCCTGAAGCACCTCTTAAATTAAGGAAATAAATAAGTTAATAGTGACGATTCAAAAACAACAACTTAAAAGCCAAGTTATCTTTGGGATTATAAAGTGATTACCTCAATGGAAAATAGTGTCTGACTTGCAAGTAGGTTCCATTCTTATTGATCAGTTTTTTTAAAAGTGTTTTTATAAATTACATTATATAAATTAATAAAATCTTTATAAAGCTGTTATAATTAATTATTCAAATATCTTATTAATAATGTTCAAAATCAGCCGCAATGTCGTCTAGATTTTTCCACAAATTGAGTTGTGTACATAATAGTGTTAATAATATTAGGTAACGCAAGTAGTTTTGTTTTATTTTTATTTCATCGTTGAAATCAGAAATCAAAAGAATGAAAAGGATTCAGGTGATCAGATGACCAGCAATAGTAGGGCAAACTCAGAATACGGATTTAACAATAAGCGATCAATAAATTAATAATTTTGTATATTAATTGTAAGCGGTGTGAAGAGTTAACCAAGACAGACACCGGGTTAAACTGCGCGTGTTTAAGACAAGCTGTGAGCGATGAGATCATGCTTCACAAAAATAGTACAATATTAGTATTCGAGAACACAACACATACAAACATATAAATACAACAGAAACCGAAGCAAGGCACAACAAAAACAAAACAAAAACTAAAAACAAACCAAGAAGAAAAGTTTCTTCGATAGTGCATTACTAAAATATACCCTGTAACTAATTCCATTATGTATTTTACATTCAGGAATGTTGACAATATCTAAAGTATGTTTCCAGTCCTTTTTTTAACATTCTGTAGATTCCACATTCTATAGGTGTGCTGAGAATTTTTGAAATTCACGAGTATTTGCTGCAATGATTTGATTAAGTTCGTATCGATGATTTTCAAGCAAAATTTTAACTTTAATAACTACATTTATTTTTTGTAATTCATTTTAATTTAATGCTAAAATCAAAATATTCTTTTCAATTCGTAAATTTGTCTCATTGCGAAAAGAAAAACAAAAATACTACGATCAACTGTTTGATTTAAATCAAGTGTTAATTTTGCCATTCACACGTTAAAAACAATGGAGACTCATAATGGAATCGTTAAACGTTAAGAATGATAATGTAAGGAACTTTGTGCATAGTCCGCTATCCGGCTATCATAGACATCATATATAATTCCAAACTTCATATACACGGACATTTTATTCGGTATTTAATTTGTAAAACCGGTGTAATTAAGACCCGCAAGTACCTCTAAATCTTTTCCATTAAATCTATATAATTATAATGCATATTAAAATCAACAGATTTTAGGGAACTGTAAGAAATTTCCACTTTTAAATGAGCTACTCGTTTGCAATATGATACTGTACAAGTTGTTATAATTTAATCGACAATCGATAAGCGATGCGACATAGATATGCCTTGCACATTATATCGATACAATCTATATATTTCCAAGCACTTTTAAGTCAGCTGCGAGAAATATTACGGATAGCTTACTTCAAAAGCAGGAAAAATATCGATAGATTCCAAAGAGCTTAAAGTTAAAGTGACATTCTGTTGTATTAATAATGTTCTTTTACTCATAATTAACTTTTAGGTATAAACATCACTTTGCTTATAGGCTAGATATCATCGCAACCAAATACTTAATTTTCACATTTTGTTTTGAATTTTTTTGGTCGATTAGAATAATCAAAGTAGATCACTTAAGGCTATTTATGTGCACAATTAATTTAACTTTAACTACGTCCGACACAAACAAGTATTTTAATTAAATACACACATAAAAAAAAGAAACAAAATTACTTGTCAAAATATAAAATTAAGCAACAACTTCTATTGTGATGCATTTAAAAACAAAAACAAAACTTTGAGTGCTAATGTAATTAAACATTATAATACAGAAATAAAGAGTGTTCTACTAGAAGATACCCTGTTCGCAGCCAAACAGTCAAAGACAGACAGATGGACACATTACTAAAGCAAAAATATAATCATTTAATTGATTCGATTGTTAACCCTCATCGAAAATACATTTAAATTGATTCATACTATAGATTCCTCTTCGTACCTTATTTAATATAAATTATTAATAACTTATGCAAAATTGGAATCATATTTAAAAAAAAGTTTTTCACTATATTTGGTATTTATAAGACCCCGAACACGTTTTTTTTTTTCATGCGAATGCTATTATATTAAATTTGAAAAGTAATCGCCTTTAGTTTTGTATACCCCATTGCTTCATTTAATGGCTGAGGGGAATTATAAAAGGCAGCAAGCAACTTGCGCGGAGCCAAACCAAACATCAGCAGCGGCGAAATAGAAATAAATATAAATAAATAATGTTTGCATATCAGCCGAACCACCACCACACCACCGCACCACTGGGGACATTTTATTGGCGCACAACAAGTCGTTTGATGTGCGGCACTTGCCGCTCTGGGAGTGGAGGAAGCTGGCGCTACACACGTCAGCAGAGCAGAGGCAGAGTGTTGGTGTGCCTGGCTGGTTAGCTCCATTACCAGTTAAACCTGATTACGTTTGCTACCCCCCCTCACTCCTCCCTCTCTCCAACGCTCGAACCATTCTTGAAGAGCTAACACGAAAAAAGCCAAGCCAAAAGCGAAGGGAGCAGCAGTAAAATTCCAACATCGCCTTAATCACAACACAGTGGCTGGCATCCGATCGATCGTCGAGCAGACCGCTAAAAATCAAGTGATTTTTGCTCACCTCGGCTGTATTCACCTGTATTCAACGACATTGTTTGATTGATGGGATCGTGTTTGCACAAAATGAAAGAGAAAACTGAACGCTGCATTCGATAGCTATATTTTCATATCGATGTCGACCATGACAATACCCTATCTAATATTCATGTTTCAGTGGGTCAAACTTGAATGGGAATCGGAATGGGAGCCGCATGCTTACCAACTGAGATTCAGAATCAGCATCGTAATCAGAATTTAAATTCAACAATATGTACACGAATCGCAAGCAAAATTCTTTTCGGCTTAACACCCTGGTTACAAGCCTCTCCACAAAATTATATTACCTCCGGGAAGAAAATGGTTATATTCACAATTATAAAAAAAAATAGTAAAAGATTACCGGCAATCTACCATTCCAATCTGTTGACTTTATCTTTAAAATTGTGTGAAAACAAATGGGTGTTAACAAGGGATACCTGACGTAGGCGTATAAAAGCTTATATATATTGTGTAAGCTTCACTAGTTTCAAGGGCGCTGAACAGAGGGGCCCCAGTCCACTAATGATGCGAGACATTGGTCACGGGTCGGCCTTCGATGGTTTATCGAGAATTTTCCATTTGTAGAGACCACCGAACTTAAATTGTATGAGTGGAAAACGTTTCTCGTCAGAATGGCGCTAGTGGCAAACATTTCTGGCAGTTGGGGGAGCTCTGAAACGTCGCATTGCAATGGTCTCAAATCTGATTCAATGAACAATGCTTCTTGACAAAAAAAAAAAAAAATGCAATCAACAGCAAAAGGTCGCTTCATGGTCGATTCAAATTTATTCAATATGCGAAAATTGTAGTATTCCAGAGAAAGTTAAAATTCGATTTCCAAAAATTGTCAAGATAAAATATACAATCACGCAATGTACAAAACTAACTTCTAAATTTAAATTTCGTAGAACTGAGAAAAAAATATTTATGGTTAAGATAATTTTTTATGGACTAAAATAACTGATAAAGAGTAGAACATTTTTATAAACAGACTACGTGATTCCAAAACTGTAAGATATACGTTTTGTGTATCGGAAATATATTGACTCAACGAAACATCCTTGGAAAAGGTCAACAGTAAGTTAAGCCTTTCATAGTTTATGACTTTAAAACATGTTCAAAATCAGTCAAATACTGTGGGTGACATCCATTTACATTTTGTGAAAATTATTAAACTTTTTTCTAGTTGCACGCAAAACTGTTGTATTGCATATTCCGCTGCGCACACTCAGAAAAAAACTTGAATTTTACAAAATCGCCCTGATATGAAAATCGTCATAAAAAGTTGAAAAGGTGAAAGTTTTCATATTTTTTTTAGATATAAATCCTAGATATATGAAGATAACAAATATTTAAAAAAAAAAACTGGAGTTTAGTTTTTTCTATTTTTGAGAATTTAATTCTTTATAATAGAAAAATGCAAGCCCAGATTCATAAAAAAAATTCTTTCCTGAAATCCAGAAAATCCAATATAATTAACAAGAAATCTAATATTGGAGTTGTACACAAGTGGTTTTTAGAAATATAAGGTGAGTTACCCTTGGCGCCAAAAGAATGGTAAATTTAAAAAATTCGCGCTTTTTTCAGAGTAATTTGTAATTTGTCTACTACTTTTTATTGTCGAGCCCTCTGCCATGAATGCAATAGGCTTTATCATTTAATCTGTTAAGAGTCCCCTATTCCTATTTTAAACTTTTGGTTTCTGGTATAACTTTTTTTTTATAAATCTTTTAATAATCTGATACCGAAGGTACAATACTATATTGGTTTTGTGCAATATACTGTCTGTCCGTCTTTTTGACACCCTTAAATCTAGAGCCTTGAGGCTTTGAATATAGACATATTTGTTAGTTAGTTGTCAGTTAGCTGATTTCAAGGATCGTCATTTACATTTTCAGACCACGCCCGCATATCATTTTTCTCCCAGAATTTTAAAGTCAAACTTGGAACGTAGATTACTAGGAAGAATATATTTCAGAAATTGGTAATTTGGTCACACGAACCCTAATTTTGGCACCTGCTATCAATTTAAAATGCATAAGTAAAAAATTGTGTTTTTAATTTTATTTATTTTCAGTTTGTATATTTTTCTACATGAACCTACCTGAATCGATGGGGTAAGTCATGCGATACCAGTGCAATGGGTTGCAGCAGACGTAGACGTAATCGAGTGCACTGGGGCAAGTGGGATGTCGCCTCAGCTCGTCGGCATTCCTGAGTTCGGGCCAGAAGAAGAGTCTGCATGTTAAGACGTGCTGCAGCTCGTCGCTGGCCGTGTTGGACTTGATCAGGATGCACTGGAGATAGCTTGTCGTCGAGGCTGATGATGTGAGGCCGCCGTTGCACTTGGGTTCGACACGACTTTTCACCGCTTGGATTAGATCGGCGATTTGTTTGCTCTTCAGCTTCTTCCACAGCGCCTCGAAGCTTTGGTAGTACAGCAAATTGGTAGCAGGTTGCCGCAGCAAGTTGCACGTTGAGCTGGGTCGCTGACGACTCAGCAGTATTTGCCGTCTGCTGTCTGCTGATCCACTGCTCGAGGAGGAGTCTGTCGTTGTCTCGCCGCCGCCGCAACAGTTGCGCAGAAACATGTTTGCCGCTGACATCGCAAAGGATGCCGCACTTGCCGCACTCGCCGCTGTGGCACAAACAGGACCGTTTTCGTCGCTTAATATACCCATTCCATAACCATTCTCGGTGTAGGAATAGCTCGAATATTCGTCGATCGCTGCTGCTTCGGTTGCCAATTGATGCTGATGCTGCTGATTCTGGATTTGAGGCAAATAGCATATTGTGTAGCTGGGGAGTGGTGGTGGTGGTGGTGCTGGTGGTGGTGGTGGAGGTGTTGTCCTCGTGGTATAGCACGTGTGCAGCTGAAGGTGGCGTTGATGTTGAGGGTGAGGCGGCTGTGGTTGCTGTTTGGGCAATATCTGTTTCCCATACGAATCGCAGGTTGCCCCGGTATTCTCTGACGCGTAACGCCATAGTTCTCTTCTTTTCTTGTCGCTTGGGAATCTCATGGAGGGACATCAAGTTTTTTGGTAACATCGATCCTTATCGTATGGGCATTATTTGAATTTATCAAATTTGTTTAAAGTCGAGGCTTTGCTGCTGATGCTTGGCTGATATGTCCGGTGGGTCTTAATTCCTAGTTTCGTTAACTATTAAACAAACAAGCCAACACATAAATATATTACATATATATTATATATGTATATATGTATGTTAATTTTTGATTTTGACTAGAGCGTCGATTCGCAGTTTTTAATTTTCTTTATTATCTCGTTCAATAGGCTTTCAGCCGTGATATGCTCTTGTTGGTAATTTATTGTTTTGTTCTCTGCAATAAAAAAAGGAGAAAATCAATTGATTAATTTTTGACTCGAAAGGTAATCAAAATTATATATACATATCTATATATAGAGAGAGAGCGAGAGAGGGAGAGAGAACTCGACTCGAGCACACCCTGTACCCAAGTATCCTATCCATAAGCTACAGGACTTCCTACACTGCATTTTTGAAAACCGACTTAAAAAATGTTATCTTGTGTTTAGGAAAAATTTCGAAATATATTCTACATTTTTTTTTTAATTAGAAAGTCTTCCTTTGCTGAGAAATATATCTCTTAATAGAAAATATATTTCGAAGAAGTATAGATGCGAGTCCAGATTCTTAGAAAACATATTTTTGAAAAACTAAGAACATATTATGGTATATATTAATAATATAGACAAAGCTAATGTCAGAGTTGTTTGTACATATATGAAAAAACTACATTTAAGAAAAATTTACCCTGGAATTAAGAAAAGAAAAACTCTGGAAATTAGATATATAGTTTCTGAATAATTGGATGAGTAACCGAAATGCTTTCTAGATTTTATGGCTTTCTATTTGTCAGAAAAATTCTGCACTGTGTTTATATGAATGATAATATACTGTACAAAGCTAAATATTTGGGTGTTAATTTGCTGAAGCGTTGAATCTTTTTTTTTTGTAATTCATTGTTTGACGTTCTATGACAAGAACCTAAGGATAATCAGATAACTTTCAAGATTTCTTACAGTCGTTTTCCTGTTCTATACCCATATCCCGGCACCTTCGTTTTTGATTGTTTTTTAAATCATTTAAAGCGTATTTTTTTGCATTCGATAAGCTCCTCACTTAAGCAAAACTCAAAAAGAGCTCAGACAAATAAGACGGAAAATATTGCATCAGCTCTGAGTTTATAATAATAGATAGTTTTTGTTACGAAATTAAAAAGGTGTATCTTTACTTTTATTGTTATCGATTTTTATCGATATTGTAAACCTTTGAGGAAGTTATCTAGATGAATTAAACTTAAAGATTCAAAATCTCTCGCTCCTATATTGTTTATTAAATTGACTCAGTTGTTGATTTATTTATTTATTTAATGCCGACTAATAACAGATAAAAATAAAACAATTATAACGATTTTAATATCATTTTGCATTTAAATATTCCCAGAAATCTCGTTTATATATATTTTTATTTTAATTCAAATATTCAAATTAATTTCTTTTCGTATTTTTCTGTGTCGTATGATATTAGTCGACATTAATTTAATAAATTAATTTTGCCTTGAAACTTGAAAATACCTTTTTCGGATACATAAAAAGTTAAAAGTCCAATTCCCATATCTTTGCAGAATGTTATTCGATTTCCGAGTTATTTTCCAATCTTTATCAATCATATATAAATTCTACGATTCTCAACCGATTATGAGTTAACCTCAATTTATTTAAATTAGTTCTACCGAAGTGGAAGGCTTCATATTTGAAATTCTACTTTTTTTTATTACATTATCGGAAATCTCTTTTTATCGGGAAAAGTTATTGATCCAGTTTAATACATTTATTTAAATTACAGAGTTCTCTCTTCTATCTCATTAATTAATTTTAATGGGTATTTAGCTAAAAATAATATTATTAAGCAATTTTTAGCTGTCACGCTTTCAGCCTAATCAGATTATAAAATTATATGTATATATATAATTATATATTGATTATAGATTTCCGGTAATGTTTTCGACCTTGGCGTCAAATTTCTCAAGTAACTTTAAGCTAATTAACTAAAGTAATAATTTTAAAACATCTTTACATGACAGTTGAAGCAAATTGAACAAAAGTTTATATATATTTTTTTTTTAATTTGCTGAATGCCAATTGAATTCATTTTTTATATGTATGCACATTCTTCACAGTCCAAAGAATGGATTTTTTTTTTAAATAATAAAAATGTTATGATAGTGAATCTTGTTACATTTTTTTTTTAACTACTTGTAAGAACTCAATTTAATAGCAGTAAAGTAAGAAGAAAATATAAAGCAATAATAAGTACATTTTCTTGCCGGAAAAGTGCAAAAAAAAAGTACGGAGCAAAACACAGTTTTTGCCAGTGTCTAAGTTAAGTTAAGTTTAATTAATGAATCTTAATTATTTTTGAATTAGTTGTAAGAAAAATATATGGTAACACAGAACAGAAATCTATGAAAACCGGATCAAAACACGATAAAAATCAAAAATGTACTCGCAAAACATTTTTGACAAATTTAAAAATTTGTTGGATTCTTAAAAAACAATTCGCCATAGGAATTAACTGACTGAGAATATTTCAACATACTTTTTTTCTATTGAACAGCTCAAAAATGCCGCTCAAGGATAGGAGAGGAGAGGGGAGGAGAAACAATGCGCATGAGTAATCAGAAAAGGAAAGGAAAGAAGAGGATCAGGGTAGCAACGTTACTCAGACAGCCACAGGCTGAGATGAGGTTGCCAGAGTTAACAGAGCCCAAATACAAAAAACTGTGGCTGGCCCCCTACGATCATCATCATCATCATCAGCAGGCAGGCAGAAAAGCAGGCATTTCTTGCGTTCCTTATCGCAACGACGACAGTGGCGCCGACGCCAACATGACGGCACACACACACACGCATATATGTATATATATATATATATATATATATGTATATATATACATGCCTATTTATGTACAATGTATAAACATATCTATATGCATGGATGTATGTGCGTATATATACAGACATACATACGTATAGAAGCATACTCACACACACATTTACTCAATTTGCTTGCGTGCCAGCAGCGAAGGCAAAGCAAAAGGCAGCGACTCAACGCGAGACGGCAATGAGGCACAGGCGCCACAGTGGGCGCCACTGACGTAAACGTAATAAAAGAAATAATAGTAACGATGTCGTCGTCGGCGGCGGCGGCGGTGGCGGCGGCGGCGGTGGCGGCGGCGTCGTCGTCGTCGTCGCAATGGCGCCAGCAATATAAACTTATATCAGACAGACACGAACAGCGAACAGCGACAACGACGACAGCGCCAGAGAGCTACAGTTAATGCTACACCGACCGACGGATAGACGGACGGGCGGACGGACTGACGGTCGTTTGGTTCGTCGTTCGTTCGTTCGGTCTTTTTGTCAGCCGGTTTGACAAGTTGAAGAATCAACTATTTGTGAGGTGAATTGAAACGAGAGAGAGCGAGAGAGGATGGAGAGACCCGAGAGAGTGAAGGCAAGTGCACAGGAGAGCGGAGCGTATTGTCAGCGTGTGTGTGTATACGAAAACATATGTGTATGCTTTAACGAGTATGCGTGTGAGAACGAAAACACATTTCCGAATTCTTCTGAAAATTCAACAAGTATAAAAACGTGAGTCTGTGATAGCACCAGAGCAGGGGAGGTGGGGCATGCTGCACAATGTGGAACAAAGAAAACACACAAATGATGTACACCGAGAGCATATTATTATTGCCAGAAACAACAAAATTGCAATTTGCACACATACATACATATATCCATGTATATGAGCACATGTGTGTGTTCATTCGCGCACTTGTCGGCTGTCTTGCACAACTCAATCTATACATATAAGCAAATGTGTACATGGATGTGTGTATTTGACATTTGTTGGCGCCACTCACACCCACACTAAAACAATGTAATGGCGCCGGTTTAAGTTCACACACACACAAATGCACATACATGAAAGAATACTATAATACAAAAAAGTGCTTACGTACATATATACACACATATTTGCATGAGAATATATGTAAAATTTGTACATAGATATTGCATTTTATTTTATATTATTTTTTATTGCATTTTAAGCAACTCGTCTTTTTACTTTGAAGAAACTGCAATTAAAAGTGTCTTCACTGGGTTTTCTTGAGAATCTTCGAAATGCAACACTGGCAACACTTTTGATCCGCATATCTATTTTTCGTCTTCTTGGCAATTAAAAAAATTTGCATTTCCTGTTAAATGCTGTTCTTCCGATTAATGACTTACAGTTAATGCATTTTGATAGATCCGATGGCAACGATCGAACTTATCGTTTATCGATATTATTTTCGTTGAAATTAGCCCGGTAATAAAAACCGTTTAAGATAAGCAAATTTACAAATATTTTCACACACACACACATTGTGCAGTGTGAGTGTGCAGTGGATATCGCTAGACTATGTAGCGTTATTCTATTGCATAGAAAGTGTGCCTAATGCTTCCCGGATTTTAAGGTTAGGTTGATCTTTTAAAGATTATTATTATTAATAAATGGGATTCGCTACTAAAAAATACCTAATTTAGATAGGTGACTTCTTAGTCTACAACGTGCTGTAAATAGACCGCTGAGTATCCTAAGCCTATTCTTTCCTACGTATTTTACCTTCTTAAATCATTCATGATTATAGCCATCCAGAAGACATTTGGCTTGAAGGAGATCTGATGCTTCTGCCCAGCTCCCTTGTCGCCTGTCTTTCTTCGTTTCTATGCTACAGTCGTATTGTGTTTTCCTATTCCACAAAACGGTTCTGGTCCTGTTAGAGCCCTCTCTGACCCATTTTCACTTGCTCATCAGCCTATTCATTCCCCGCTATATCCTTGTGACCGGGGATCCATCTTAAGGTAAGCCTACTGTGGGCTCCAAGTTGGTCAAGTTTAAGTCGTGCCTCACGAACAACTCTTAACGTTCTCTTCGTCCTCTTAAAAGCATTTATTGCAGCTTAACTGTCGGATCAGTTTGAAATCCGCACATCTGCTTATTGCACACACCTTAGCTTGAAACATGCTAGTGTGAAAGAAGTTGTTCATCTCCTTGGCTTAGTGATTGCCCTAAACCCCTTCTGCCGACATGCTATTAAGGAGTTGTCTCTGTTGGAGTCTTATAGTATGGCGGAGTGGAGTGAGTTCCATTAAGGGTTCGAAGGGTATTTGTGGGCAGGTACACATTGCTCCTGGAGCTATGTGATATCGTATTTTGTACATGGGTCTTAGTCTACTTTCAAGTGTGACTCCGATGTATTTTACTTCCCTTATTGTTTCTAATAGGGTTATTGAAAGCCATATTTGCTTCATTCTCAGTAACTTACATCTTCTTATAAAGGGGACCATGACTGTTTTTGTAGGATTTAGGTTGAGGTCAACCGCCGTACACCAGCCACTCGATATCCAATCCGATTCACAACATTGAATACCCGTGCTCACAAGTCTTCCAAGTAGTTTGTTTACTAACAGGCTCCATATTAGTGGAGACAGTAAACCCCCTTGGGGACATTCTTTAGTGTGTCTGAGTTTGCTCATTTCAACCTTAAAATTAAATTAAAATTGCGCGAGAAGTAAAGGTTTCAGCGATTTAAACTACCAGTTTCATCGAGGTAATATCGACTTATTACTCCAATCTTAGCACTTTATCTAATACAGACTTGTTTGCGTAAATATTGCCTGTTAGAAGTGAATAGCTTGAGGCCATTGGAAAAAATGAAGATTTCTTAAGAAATCAAGAATGATTTTTTCTCTCTGTAATTGTTATTTGTTAATAAAATCAGGAAAAAAAACAAAAGAAACCCAACAGTCCAAAAATTTATTAGTAACATTTAAGATTAGTACATTTCTTTGAAAAAAATTTCGAATTCTAATTTTGATTGGTAGTTAAAATGCGTTTTTATCTCAGATTATAAATATATTTTAAATAAATTAGAAAACATATATACAATAATTAAACAGATTTTTTTGCACGTAAAATGAAAAAAAAAACTTTTCTTTTGTCAAAACACACCGACATTCGATAGATAAACATGTGCGCATGGACATAGAGCCAATTGGAAAAAAGAGAATAAATATTTGTATTATTTATATTTGTATATATTTAAATATTTGTTTATATGTCTTATGAACATATTCCATTTTTCAGAAACGCTAATTACGAATGCCCGAAAATTATCAGTATAGAGAACAGTCTTATCGTTTTTATAAATAGTAATTGCATAATTTCGATGATAATCGGTTGACAATATTACTTGAATAATACATTAGGGGAAATAACATGTTAATTACTTACTTTGTTAAATTGGGTTTATCCAAATATATCCGTAATATCCCGCGTTTGTATTAAATACATCAATCTTATGGGTTGTTTCTTGCAGTGCTTTGCAATTTCTGATATATTTTTTATTCTGATATGTATTTGGTTTCTTTTTCAGTACACCTTTTTTTGATTACGTATTCCTAAATATGATAAAAACACATTGATATTTTTATTATTATTATATTATTTGTTATCACGTCATATTAAGATTGATTTTCGAGCGCTGAGCTTGTTTATTTTATAATTATTTTTGAAGTAGGCGCTTTCAGCGATCGACATTTTTCTGCTTCTTTCTTTTTGACTAGTCAGCAGCTTTTTTTTTAGGTCTACTACTCCAATTACACACATACATAACAAATGTGGATTTTTTTAAATTAAAATGTTGCACAAGTTTTCAATTAACAATTATTTTTGTTGAGCCCATTCTCTTTTTGCTAATACAAAACAAACACAAATAGAATGACATAATCATAAAAAATAAGTGCCGATTAAAAAAAAAAAAACATGAATCTGCTACGAAATTCAAACTTCCTTAAAAAAAATGAAGAAAATACGAAATACCCAGTGAGAAAACTAACCCATAAGCAGAAATGCTTGCAAACATAAAACAAACAAATAAAGAAATACACATCAAAAATATGCTCAAGTGAAAGTATACGCTGAACGCATTAAATATTGTTATTATTATTTTTATTAAGCATAAGCATGTGTACATATAATATAAATATATATATGTTTAACATAACGTTCTTTACAATGTGTAAAATATGTACATTTATAATCGCTTATTATTGCTTCTGTGTGTATTGATTGATCAACCTACAAATACATATACACATATACCACGACTGTTGTTATGTATGCATGTGTGTAGGCATGTATGAATGTACATATGTATATATGTGGGTAGTAGACGACGCGTTTGATTATAATTCACAATGCAAGCACTTCTGTATTTATTTATATTTTGTAGATTTCACATTAATGTTGCCGTTATTCCACTTTTAATTGAATTCACAATTTGGCTTACATCTTTACTTCACTTTTAACTTTTGCACAAATACAAATACTTAAGAGTATAAGAAATATAAGAAATGCTCAGTGAGTCGAAAATAAAATGTTAAAATTAACATAGAAACGCGGCGCTTACTTTTGTCGCTTATTACATTTATTTGTTGGATACGCCCGCGTTTGCAACAAAAATATGTTCGTATAGCAACCGAAATTCACGTCCGTCCACATTGAGAGTTTCTTGCGTTATGAGAGCATGTGAGTATTATTTTTTTGTCTTCTATTTCTTCAATGTGTGGTGAGTTTGAGTTCTCGGCGCTCTCTTTCTCTCTCTCTTTCGCATACAACTACAGCCGTCATACTAATACAGAAACATCATACCAACACTTATACTCAACACGCTGCCCACCACATATTAACTCACTTGATGTTGGATGCACGCAATTTCTAACTCACGCTAAGTTAGCTGCGCGCAATTTTGAACTCCATGTGTTTGGCTCGTTAATTCAAATTTTGATAGAATGTGTGCATATCAATATGAATATGTTCTGAACTTATACATGACAAGATCTGTAAATAGCAATAAACTCAAAGAGTGTCTACGTGAATTCTGAAATTTTCACAGTAGTTGGCTTTTCAGACGTAACTCAGCATAAATTAGTTAGCTTAATAGTAAATAATCACTATTGAGTGAAAAATATGTATGTTTTTATTTGTCATCCAAACACGCTTAAACTTACTATCAAAGATCTACGAGATCGTATATACGAGAGTATTTATTAATATTAATATTATTATTTTTTATTTTTTTTCAATATATGTTGTTTTTTTCGGATAATCAAATGTTATTCGTCTGATTCTAGCACATGTAAAATGTAAGATATATGATGTATTTACGTACTGACTGCAGCAGATTGGCGGATATACTTAAGCTTTCGTCAAGATAGCATTAAACCTGAAAAATAAGCTTACATAGAAGCAGACAGACAGTCAGTCGGACGGATGGACATCGACTACATCGAATCGACTAGTGATGCTTAGAAAGAATAAATATGCCTTATTAGATCGGAAACGCCCCTTCCAATCTTTCTTCATAACCAAATCATAACACATACAAAATTGATCCTTACAAGTGCCTAGCTATTATAAACTTTTTGGATTACTGTCTTCATATAAACGCAAACACATGCTGAAAGTACACGTCCGTCCGTGCTACATCCGATAAGGTAAACTATCAATAAAAATCGATAGTTTAAATTAAAATAATTCATATATTATTTAGGGTTTGGTCCCACAATCTTTCACTAAAACCGATATTGAGATACAAATTGATAAAATCATACGAGTATATCACAATTTGAAAGCTAGAGTCATCAAATAGAAATGACAAATCACTAAATTTGTTAGCCTCATCAAACTTTGACAGTAGATTACAAGGAAACTTCAATTGGCATTGTTGAGAGAATTTCATTATTTCCGTCACGAACACAAAAATCGTAAAAGACTATATCGCCCACAGTTTCAAAGCCAAAAAATTAAAAGGATACATTACTATTTTTGTAGTGGTCGAGGCACACCCACCCATAATATACTAATCATTTATACATATATTACTATTTAATAAGTAAAACTTTTTTTTCATATAAGAACTACATTTTCTACCCAATAAGGATAGAAAATTGGATATGCAATCGGATATGCTTTCTGCACTTTTCGACACTATCGAGTCAGTGATTATTTTTTCCATGGCTTTTGATAACCGCTTGACTTTGGACCATTAAATGAATAGAAGAGAGAGAGGAAGGGCTAGCTTATGGTACAGGTACAGGTAACTAAGGTGAAAACTAAGCAAAACCACATTTTTATTCACTCCACTCAGAAAATTTACATGAATTTTCGAAAATCGTCTTCAAATCTTATAAGAAAATTATTCTTGAAATTCGACAATCCCAAAACTGTGTATTTTTGTTATATTTTAGATAACATATTTTCTATTTTTAGCAAATATATTTCCCAAGATAGGTTTTTTTTTTAAATTCAATTCAATAATAGAGTTGCTTGTATATATATAAAAAAAAAACACCCTAAAAATTATGCGTATTTTTTTCTATATGTTAGAAAATAAAAATATATTTCTATATAAAGAAAAAGAAGACACTGCCTTCAAGTTTCAAGCTTTTATTGCTATCGAAAATCTAAATGTATTGGTATTCGTGAAATGGACACAGTTATCGATAAATCTGCCCATGAAGATATACGAATATAACTTTATTCCAAACTTAACTCGAATAGTGGTTGAGATCCGTTTCATCAAAACGTTCATGGCAAAACCCATTCGACTTATTTGATACATTTTAAGAATTTATATACTTTATGGAGTCGGAAATGCTTCATTTTTTCTTTTAACCCACTTTGAATAGCATATAAAAAGATTGACAATCGCCGAAATATTGGCTCGGGTATTAATGAAAAGATATTTGCATAAATTATTTTTTTTACCATTTGCAAGGGTATAAAAAGTGCCAAAGGAGAGATGAATTGGGACCACTCAGAAATATCCCACATATTCACAGAGATCAAGGACATATCATTTGCAATTGCTGCGTTCATCTCTGTCGGACTCATGGCGCCCATTTACGGACACACACAAATACACACAAACTCCCAGCGGTCAAAAGAGATCAAAGAAGGATCGGTCAGTCTGCTGGCCTGCTCAAGCAGAGATAATTGTCTTGGGCTCGGACGATTCAAAAAGAAAAAAAAAACATAAAAGCAAATAGGCAGCTGTCATTACGATAATAACAGGTCGGGAACCGGGAACAGGGAACCACGATGACGTCGACCTGACTGCGACTCTGAATGAGGGCTTGGAATAACTTGAGTTGATTTTCTTATAAACATGAAAACTGATGTTATGCAAATTCTTTCGTTCTACATTGCCGCTCCCGAAATTATTGAGGCCCATCGAAGTAAATGCTGTTTTTAAGGTGTACACATTAAAATTTAAATGATCTACCAAAATTGAGAAAGTGCTAACACTATACAAATTAAGTTGGTGTGTCAAGTCCCTACACAATGTACGGGTTCTATACGTTTGATACCCCAGCTTGCAACAACTCAACGTGGCGACAGTAGGTTCTTCAGTTGCATACTCCTGCATATTAGAAAAACTCACTTTAATATTCTAAAAGAATATTCTTAAAAAGCGTTTCTTTTATGAATTTCAGGGTACTTCTTTCTAAAATTAAAAAGAAAAATTTATATTTAATTTATTTATTTTCATATGTGTGTACAAGCATCTTTAACATTAGCTTTTTGTGGCTATATAAAAAGCATTGCAATTTTAAGATTTACACATTTAAACATTTTAGATAGTTTATAAAATGCATATCATTTAATTTGAGTTGAGTGACTTCTCACTGAGTTACATGGTCTGTGAAGCAGACGACAGCTACCTCTATTATAAAGGCCGAGCCCTTAAATTTCACTACTTGTTTCTTAATTTTAAAAATAATTTTTTCTAAAAAGTGTTTTCATTTCTAGTTTTCAGAACTGCTTTTCACAATAATGTTTATTTTTTGGGATTGTCGACTTAGGCGAAGCCTTTCTAATTCTTACAGAAATGTTTTCTTATATTCAGAAATTATTTCTAAAAACATGGTAAACTTTCGTGTGTAGGAAAGCAAATGTTTCCATTTTCAAATAATCAATGAATTTTTTAGTTAACAACTATCCTTCCATTGTATGTTAGTGGTATGAATCTGATTTGCTTAATTTGACTATCAATAAAAATGATTATGTATGTAATATAGATAATTGCATATAGACATAAGCAAATGCCACAAGCATTTCTATTCGACCATGATTGATAACAATTCTTGATTTGACAATTTGATAATTTGTATGTATTTCAAAAAGTACATAGAACGATAACCTTTGTTATATAACGCACATAATAATTATTATCAATATATCAATTATGGTATAGTTTGATTAAACTGACAAACATATTAATCACAATACAGTACCAATGAAGAGAATTAAAAAAACAATCGCCTTTGATTATGCGATAATGTATATTTGGACAACCATCGTAACTAATTGAAATAATCTTGGCGCGATTGGTCTTGCTTACGTATTCTCTTATTATTATTATTATTATGCTTATTTAAACTTATTTTGGTATTTGTACTAACGAATAGAACAACTTTTAATATCATTGTAAGTGGAGCATAAGATCCGAAATAGTTAGCATAGTTTGTATTACAAGTTTGAAGATATAGAGATAAAAAAACTTCTAATCGGAACTGCAAAATAAACCTGGCTATTTAATTCGGAGCAATACATTTTCCTACTTATTATTTTGTCTAGGAAGCGTGGTGCTACGATCAGTCAGAATAGGATGTATATATGTATATGATAAATAGGTAAGCTAATATTAGAATTCCTGTTAAGATCCCGTCGGCAAAATAGCAGAAATAGTTTTGTACAGATTCTGATGATCATTATTATTGGGGGATAATTTACAATATTCATATTTAAGAAGAGGACTCACTAGGGAATAACACTGGGATCAAAGGATTATCGACATTTTCAATACGATCAAGTGGTTTGCTATGCAGAAATTAATTATGCAAAAAGGCAATTCTCCTATAAAAACATTAATACGCATTTATCACAATTAAGATGTAATAAATTGACTTTATTTACATTTTGCAAATTTTGTGCTTGCTCTTCACGTAACACATGATTTCAGTGGTTAATAAATCAGCAAATGATTATTAATATTTGTTTTTAGAAATATTATACAATCATATATTAACAAGTTTAGTGAAAAATTGACTTTTTAAATATTTGCTTCAATACTATGTTAAAAAATACTTCAATTACTTACACATATGCAATATATGATAAGTAGACTGTGCACAAATCTTTCATTGAGTTTTCTTTCTTTTTTTAATTGCAGTTGGGATAATTGAGGTTTTTGCAAATTCCTTCATTATACTATATTATATTAGATACATTATATTTTATAAATTAAAAGCGTTCCTTACGTAACTTGAAATATATTCATATATTTTCAGGTCACTACATTATTCACTAATTCAATGAAAAATGTTATTGGCTTACACAAGCTCCATGAAATTTAATTGAATATAAAATTTTTTTTTTACATTTTGATATATTTGAATAAAAACGAAACACATTCCTAAAATATGTACATATAAAATGTTACAATCCAATGGCCAATTATGACTGAAGGCAGTCCGCTTATGAGACACCCTTTTCTTAGGAAACGGTTTTATAAATGTAATATTAGAAAAATCGTTTTGACTTCGATGGACCTTTTTGCAAGAACAGAACGCCACACCTAGATCACATCTGGAACAATCACTAGGATTTCCAATTTTATAACCTGTCAGCAAACAACCGATTTGTTAAGGCATTCCTAACAGTGTTTTTTTGGTTAACATTAGACTAGAATATGATCTTAAGGACTATTAGATAAATATTGAGTAAGAAAAAAAAACTTGATTAAGTACTTTTAATGTATTGTACAAAATATGCTGTCAATAGAGCAACTATGATCATAATACAGTTCAATTGTCATTTGTACGACGGGTATAATAAATATTTGTGAAAGCGCTTATTAGTTGAGGACTTTAAAAATACACAAATAAATGGAATAAATAAATAAAGTCAAATTTTATCAAGAATATAGAGCTATCTTTAAGCATTGTAGTTCCTTGCACAAAGGTTTTCGAGTACTCTGTAAAGATTACCATAGACTTTATCATGTAATCAAATCAGGGTAATTTGTTTATATTATTAAAAAAATAAATTTTAATCGTCTTGTCACGTTAACAACATTTTTGCATTTATATGTTGTTGGTCGTCTTAACTAATTCAAAGAAATTATTTTTCTGATTTGATTCTCTGTTCTCAGCAACTGTTGGTATATTTAGAATTTGCATTATTCCTTATATAAATATTATAAATATTACTCAATTCTTAATTTCAATCAAAATATTAATTTTTATTTTTAATTCAATATTTTTTGTTCTTGTTGTATTTTTCATGTCGACATTAAATAACTAAATAAAGAAAAAAGAATTTGATTTTGATGATCTTTGCGCAGACAGATACCTGTAAAGTAAAGCCTTGCGAATGAAAATATTTCCGCAACTAAAATGAGATCCTGACATTCTCCAGAGTATTTAAGATCTCTCGAGTGCTTTTGATAGCTGCTGCAGTTTTGTGATGGATAATCAACTGCCGACAAGGGAATGAATCACTTGGGTGGTCGACGAGGCATTCTTGCAAAATTCCTCATTTCATGGGATGAGCGCAATTAGAAGCAAAAACCTAACAAGATATTATCAGCACACTTCTCTCAACGAAAACTTGTTAAGGCGCCATTAAACAGCTTGTGGCTCAATCATGCACCACATTTTAAAACCGGTTTTATCATCACAGCATCATCAGCGTCACTAAGAAAAAAAATCGACCTGAATTCTAGAAATTCGGCATGCTTTTTGAGCCAAGGATTCGTCAGCTTATTACTCAGAAGGTAAGTTTCTAAAATTTAGGGTTGTGGCTGTCTAAAAACAATTATTTGCATATCCTAATTTCAGGGTGGATTTTTCTAAAATTTACAAAAAAATGTCAAATTTACAGGTGGTGTTTTTTATAACCATTACTATTTAATTGAAGATTCTGTTCATACAAATATTTTAGATAGTTAATAAATAGATTCACATTAAAAAAAAGTTAAAAACACCACATATTTGGGATCGTCGATTTAGGACAAGTCTTTCTAATTTAAAGAAAAATGTTTTCTTACATATAGAAATTATTTCAATAAATTCGAAAAACTATCTGGTTTTCAGGGCGATTTTCATTTGATGTTCATTTTCTAATATTCTGTTTTTTTTCTGAGTGTACTTCGAAAGTAATCAGAATTGCAAAACTAACTTTGTTGATTAATTCAGAGAATCAATTTTGCCACTTTTTTGATTGTGTAAGAAGATTTAACCAAACATAATTCTACGTTCAGCAAAAAGAAGATTTATTAGGAAAAGTCTACTACGATGAGTATATGAGCTATTATTAGTATTCTACGGCTCAATAAAAGGAAATCGTACAGATGTAATCCTGATGAACATTGTAGAGATCATATTCAAGATATATATCCAAGAATAAGACGCGCAAGTCAAGTGTAAAGAGTTCAAGTAATGTTGGGATAGTGAAATTCTTTCCACTAGCATTTAATTAAGCCCAGTGCACCAAGAGCTCGATTAGTGGCAGAAGACATATGCTTGACAAACTTAAGCTTGGAATCTCAAAGGATCAATTATTATTATTAATTAAATTCCTGAAAGGAAAAAAACCATGTCAAAGTCCAAAGCGTAAATAAGATTATTTTTCATTATCTACATATATTTATGAACTGCCGCCGTGCGAGAATCTGTATGCAGATCACCTTTGTCACCTGATTAGATAATAAGCTTATTGAATGAAAATGTGGAAATAAATCCCAGGGTATTTCGTAGTCCAGCTCACTCGACTACAGCAATCGTAATTACATGTTAAAGGTTCGAATATGTGTAATCTAATAATACAAATGTTTAATTATAATATAAATAACAGCAAGTTTATAGAATATAGAATCTACCCTGGAATTTTTTAAAGATACAACCTGCCGTTTTAGAAATATTCGTTATTATTAATAAGGTGAGTTATCCTTGGCATCTAATGAATGACGCTACGTGATGAGTAGACAATATCATTGATATATCATTGTTTCAATATCATTGAGATCATTGAATAAACATTAAGTGCACCTGGCTAAAGCTGAATTTCCCATTTAACTTGATTATTTATTATATGTGAATCGACGATTTTGAAAATATTTTGGAAACCGATCGTTATTTTTAAGGGATCGTTTATTGTTATGCGCTTAGTGAAAAGAATGTGATTGAAATGTGTCCATTCCGTGAGGAAAATCGAAAAATAGATCGACATGAAATACAATTTTAATATCTACACTCAAGAAAAAGAAATCGCCCTAAATGAGTATTGCCTTTATAAAAAAAAAATAAAATTATAATATAAAAATGATAATAAAAATGTCTACGTTTTTTAGAAAACATCTAAAATGCTGAAACAAATTATGCAATTTAATTGCTATTGTCTACCTGGGAAGTCACTCAAACCGCAGATCAACGGTAAGTTTTTTTCAAATTAAATTATATGAATTTTAAAAGCTATCTGAAATGTGAAATCTTAAAATACTAACGCATTTTAATTAATATTTAATATAAATAGTACAAAAAACTCTGATTTAATAAATTTTTTTTTTTAATAATAAGGTGAGTTACCCTTGGCGCCAAAAGTATGACAAAACTCTAAATTTCAGACGGATTTTTTCTGAGTGTAATGAGGGCATTGTGAAAGGGTATTTAATCTTCAGGCATGCTTAAGTTATTGTGTTCTTGTCGAGTTCTGCCGACTATGGCACTCAAGCTTAATTCAGTTTATGCTCCACAACAACTTGAGACTTGAATAATTGGTAAGATAGAAACTAATAACTGCACTGTTGAAAAACTTTATAGTATTTGTTCGATTGGGTTTTAAATCAAAGTAAAAACCTATTCAATACCAAACATATTCTTACGAAAGACCTTTAAATTGAGAGAAAGAAATTTAATTGAGAGTAAATAGTTTTTAATTTAGCTTATTTAATGTTACAAAATAAGAGAATAAAAAAAAGTTGATTGGAGAGAATAGAGACTTTATCTGGAAAACAATACCTGTATAAAACTAAAAAAACTCCTTGTTGAAATGAATTGATTTCAAATTAAGGATTTGGTGCATAATAAATTTCACAAGAAATTTAATTTTTATTTATTTTTTGTATTCTATGTGCTTTATATATTCAAGTAAAAGAAGTTTTTCCGACTTACCGAGTGCCCCAGTTTATTATTTATTTGTAAATATTCTTAAGATTTGCCACTGTTAATTGCACCACAAGTTTCGAAACGTTCACGACTTTTCACAATGATTGCTACCTCAATATCCTAGGCCGGTGCGCATTGGACAACTGTGTTCTGCCACAAAAAAAAAAATCAAAATAAACAAATTTAATTGGAGAGAAGAGACACTTATCTGAAAAATAATAACTGTACACAACTAAATAAAGTGATTGTGGAATGTAATTGACATCGAATAGGGAATTAATTGGAATAAAATAAACATCTTCAGAAATTTAATTATAATTCATTTACCGAGTGCCCAAGTTAATAATTTATTTGTGTAAATAATTAAGATTTTGCACTGTCTTATTCAATTTCAAAGTTTCAAAATATTCGCGACTTTTCACAAAGAGTGCTACGCTTCAATATCCTAGCCGGTGCACACTGGACCACTGTGTCCTGCCGCATGAATCCTTGCGAACTAAATGGCAGCCGTGTACGCGGCTATCCTTTTATATGCTTTCGCCAGTGCGCACTTGGAACCACTGCGCAGAGCATTCTAAAGACTGACGCAGACGGCGGCACAGCTCGCTGTTCAACAAGGCGCCGTCGCCACAGCCAAACGTCCTGATTTCTGACTCATTGTCACACACACATACTATACATGTGTATATTTATATATATTTGTGCACATGGTGGAATATTCATTTGTATGAGGACGGCTATCCCTAAGCTCGTTAATTAAAATATCACCTTGTATAAAGTGATTAATCAGTCACTGGCATTTGCATATTATAGCTGCATAGAGCACACGATCATTTACTATCTGCACTCTTCTATGTAGAGTAGATTAGTATATGGGCTAAATGATTTTGAGTCACCCAATTAATGGCAACAAAAAAAAAGAGCAGCAGTGCAAGCCAAACTAAAAAGCAAAACATCAAAGCGTATAAAAAGTAAGGACTGTAAAAAACTGAACAGTAATAGTAAATAAATTTGTAGTTGGCGACACTTGGCTTCTCTCTGGTCCCCATGGTGTTGAATCTTAAACCTACTCTACGCGTTCTATTCTATCTCTATTTGCGCGCAGTTTCGTTTGTCAAATGTTGGCTGCCGGTCTGCCGGCTCCAGCAACACTGGCGGCAACCGCGATGGCGACGGTAACGCAGACGGCGACTGGCGGCCGAAGTCAACTAAACAACGCCAGCCATAACAACAGCAACAATAACAGTCATAACGACAAGTCCCGCACCCCGCACCCCTCCCTCCCTGCAGAGAAATACCCGCGTCCATCCTTGGCGTCGCATTGGCAAAGAGCCCTTCCAGCAGCCTAATGTCGAGCTGTGTACTGTGGAGCGACGACTGACTACGGGACTATCGACTACAGACTACTGACTAATAAGATGCTTGACCTGAACGACAAAAATATTTGGACTAATTGAACGGCAGCTGCAGTGTCCAAGTATAAATCGCTTTTATCCACATGCAAAGAAAATAGATAAGTACAACTCAGGATAGATAAGTGCGCATTTGCATGCATAATTAAGCCTTTTTTCGTCTCTGTAATCCCACTGTGTGGTGTGAGAATTGAATGAGTCGCCTCAAAGACATAATCATGTCCGGAATGGATTTGTATATATTTCTTTTTTCAATTTCAAAACAATAACTGATCACTTAATCTGTCATTAAGGCAAAATTAGGTAATAATAGTAATAATTATATTAATTATGTTTTATTTATATTTAACGAGATACGTCAATATAGATAATATAACTAATCAGATAATCTGTCATTAAGATGTGCAAAGCAAGCTTATCTTAAAAACAAATTAAATAAAAATAATAAAAATTATATTTATATATATTTTGTGAGGATTTAAGATTAAATGTTCAGAATAGAGTGGTTTATTTTTGTCAGTTTCAATATCTATATATATAACTGATCTGTCACTCGTGTTTCTCATGTTTAATAAAAATGAATTTTAAAAAAATATGATACAATTTAAGCATAATTAATTTTGCAATCATATAAATCATTTTAATTATTAATTTTTAATTTATTTTTAATATTATTTATTTTACTAATCTTTTGTGCAATGTATGTACTTTATCCAAGTCTCAATTAACTTTGGTTGGTGATCATTTAAAGACAAAATATTAATTTAATCAATAAGTTAAAAATATTATGTAAATATATGAAACAAGCAAAGGGAAACATTGTATGATTTTTATTATCTGAGACTCTTCAGGTTACGGTTAGGATGCGATTAATTATTAATTAATTAACAAATTTTAAATTACTTTTCAAATTATTTTTTCGAATTTAACTAGAATATAATCAGAGATTTCAATGTTGCATTGAGTTATTATTGATTTATTCATATTGCTTATATAACCATAAGATACGTCATTGAATATTGATTTATTCATATTGTTTATAAAATACGTCACAACTAAAAATTTAATAAGATTAAGACAATCTATGGATCACCTTTCAAATAATAAAACCCCCTCACGGGGTAACAATTTAGTTTTATTACGAAACAGGCAAATATATCTCATTATAATTTAGTATCGATTTAGGATAAGCAAATGAAGGTTTCTAAAAATTGTATTTGTGATATTCTTTTGAATGAGCCATCGAAGCTTATTATTTTGCATTTACAAATTGTTTGAAAAATGCACAATAATATAATACATAATATATTATATGCAACATTCCAAATAATATGATCATGCTGAACTAGAAATCTCGGTGTGCAAATAAGTTAGTTAAAATAATACCTTTTTATAAGCTTATAAGTTATAATTCGATATTATCTGCACTACTTTATCAGACTTTCAAAAAAGTAAAAAGTTTTTCGTTTGTTAGAAATAGTTTGAAGTAAACGATAAAAAAAATTGTAAATTAGGAAAGCTTTCTGGGTCGACAATCCGAAAAATATTGTGTGCTTTCTTTTAATTTTTAGTAATATGTTTTCCTATTGAAATGCATTTATGAAAAGTAGAAACGTAAACTCAGATTCTAGGAACAAATTAGTTCAGAAATTCAAAAAATTATATGTTTTATAACCATTTTAAGCAACAAAAAAACAAATATTTGATTGGAGAAAAGACCCTTAAAATTAGACCATTTTTTTTTAATTTAAGAAAATGTTTAGACAAAATACTTTCTAAATATTCTAAAATTTAGGTAAACTTTTTTTTGCTGAGTGTGGGAAATGGTAGTTCCCGTTAGAGAAGTTCGACTGTATTTAGATTAGATTTACACTTACTTTTGGCGCATAATCAAGAGTGGTATTTTCAAATTGGTTGCCACTAGGAAAAAACAATGTGACCGCAGGTTTGAGTTGAAAACAGTCGCCAAAGTGCGTAACAAGTGTCGGTGGCATCTTCGCAAGTTGTTTCCAAATCAGAATCACAACAGCGGATGCTAGCGCCGGCGACGTCCAGAACGACGACGACTACGATGACGACGACAACTTGTCGGCATCTTATTACTTCTCAATGAAGTGAACCCCACAATTACTAATACACACTAATATACACACACACATACACACGCACACACATGGAGAGTATGCAGACGCCAGAGCTAGATGAGGCTAGCAATTGTGGCGTCGAGTCCCCCGTCACATTGTCCTGTTGTCGCGACAGTGAGGGCGAAAATAGAGCGACCTACAGACAAGCACGAATGTACATAAGTATGCGTATGTATGAATGTATGCGTATGTACATACGTATGTACATATAATCGTACGCACAACTTTGATTTCATATGGAAACACAGGCAGGGCGTGCGCGAATTGGGCGCCATTATTGCCACCATTGTCGCGACAAATGCCGCTGCTTTGTCAATTAGAATTGAATTTGGTCGTGGCGTCGATTATGACGAAGTTACTTGGGATTCCCGCTGAGCATTACGGTGCTAAGCCTTCAACTTTGATTTCAAAGTTTATACAATCCGCCCTGAATTTCAGAAATACGGAATACTTTTGGCGCCAAGAGCAGTTCACACCTCAATGTAGCAAATAAATAGTTCTAAAACGAAAGGTTTTTTCTTTTTTTAATTGCATAGTACTTTTACCAAAATATTTGAAAATATACATCGTATTTCCAGGGTGTTTTTTTTATCTATGTGTACAGCAAAAAGAATTTTCTTTTTATATAAAAAAATTGGTTTTGTATCTTTGGAAATGATTTCTAAAAACGAGAAGAACTTGCCAGTATTTCGAGTGATTTTGCAAATTTCAGGACGCTATTTAATGACGATGATTTAATATGTACTTCGATGTTAGCCAATAAAAGGTTACAATTTGCTTGTATCTACATGGACTTATTAGGGTGTCTGTCTGTCATTTCTATGTCCTGAATGCTTATTGATGCAACACATTTTTATAGCATGCTTAGCATGGTAATTGTAATTATTTTTTGCTTGTGATATTTTTTTCTGACAGCATCTTTTCAAGATCCCTTCATGCATGTAGATATTAAATAAACTGTCTTTAACTCCGCATTAATTCCTGTGTGAAGTTGTGAAGGAAATCATGAAATTCATCAGGTTTTGCTTACTAAATCTGAATTGATTTAACGAGCTAATTTGATAAAGAAACCTTTGTCATTTGTACGAAAATTCGATTTCAAAAAAATAATTTTGGATAAAATACTTTATTTAAATGTCTTGGGATTTTTAATAAGGATATAACAAAATATTATTTTTATTTATTTTTTTTTAATTTTTATTAGCTCCCTTAAAAGTTCCCTTGCTGCAACTTAAATAACGCAAATAATTTGATGAAAATATGATTTTATTATGTGTTGCACATTATATATTAACCAAATTGTATTGTTTTCTTTATATTATTATTGATGTTTTTTGTTCTGCATCATTTTTGCTATCATTAACAGCAAACCAAACATAATTTATGGAAATTGTCATATAGACTATAAATAATATAAACAGGCTTGTTGTTATAATTTCTTCTTCCCCACTTAGCCTATTTTAACTCTCAGTTGATTGTGAATAATTTGACTGCTTTTAGTGTGTTCCTGAAAAATAGTTAGGCAAGTTCTTAATTTGAACAAAAAAAAAATGATGTATAAGATAGCAGCTTAAAACGACTAAGACAACACAGAAACTACCAATCGCAAAATAATAAAATTGATTAAAAACCGTCAATTATGAGAACGACAGATGTAAAAACAAATATTTTTCCATCGTTTTTTGTCTTGATTCTATAAAAAAGAAGTGAGGGAAAAAAATAACACATTTACTATTTCATGTGCACTTTTTCACTATTCGATTGTTTTTCTTTTACATACATAAAATGTATCACAAGTTTGAATATTCTTGTAATAGAGTTGTCAATGTTTGTATTTTTGTATTTTAAAAGTATGAATGTGAGATGCTTACAACTCTACATTGTATTCAAATGGTTTTTACTTAAATTTCATTTCAATATACCCTCTTATTCCAATGGTTTTCAGTTTTCAAGTAGATTTATAAGCCTGATATTTACAAACTTCGAATATTGTATATGTATTTGATGTTGCCTAACGTGCATGTCTCTCTGAATTATTGTAAAGAAAATATTTATTTGTTTCATAACGCAAATCACTCCCCTTCATAATATATGTATAGATGTATAACAAAAATTGTATACATGCATTTTTTTTTCAGAAGTTTTTGAACAATTTGAAAAGTTATCAATCCCAAAAAATGTTAAATGGCTCACAAATGTGCCAAATGAAGTAAACAAGTTAAAATGTGAAGAGCTGCACAAATTTAAATAGCTCAAATATAAAAAATATTTGTGAAGAAGTTTTCACTATTTTAAATACAAAATGACATATATACAATGAGCAACATATCTGATGCTATGCCAAGTAGTTTTTGCCTCGCTTAAAGTGCACATTTATAAAAGTGATGAAAAGAAAATATCTCGAATTTGTTTACATGTTTAATTGTCTTACTCTATATTTCTTTTTGTTTAGCGTTAGTTAATATATGAACCTTCCTTTGTGATAGACATGTATATATATGCGTGGATGCATGGAATTCTTTTACAAATTGTGCGCGTGTAATATGTATGTATATATTGAAAATTAAATACAACACAAACGTATATATATGTAGATACATTGTAGATCATACACATACTAGCTGCTAAATAACCCAAAATTAATGACAGAAATTTTACAAAGGGGTTATATATAAATGACTTTCCAATCACCAATTTAATTAATTTGATGTTTGGCCTCCGTTATTAAAGCCAGCAGCGCATCCAGTTTCAAATCTTTAAAGCGCGCAAAATGATTCATCATTGGCTGAATTGCGTCCGACTCGATTGCCGCCGAGATGGTCTGGTTTTGTATGGTGCGATTAAGGCAGGAAGCAACCTGGGCGAGGAACTCACGCCATTTCTGTCGGTTATCCTCGCTGAGCGTCGCATCCGTGCTCAGCATGTAAATCGCCTCCACTCGTAGAATCAAACCGACGAGCGACAAAATTCCAAACTGCAAACAAAAAACAATTCGGTTCGTAGCATAAAAAACAAATATTGCTTCGCGGAATAGAATTAGTGCTTACCCGACTACAGAAAATGGCCGACATCTTTTTGTCATTCAGTGTGAAAGCAGCCGATATATTGATAGTTGTTTCAAAGTTCGCTTCGCCAATGTGCTTTCTGAACTCCGGATAGAGGGCAAAGAGGACACCCTCGACATCGTCACGATCTTTCTTAACGACATTCTGCAGCGAACAGAAAACGCCAGCCCAAACAGTCCAACGTATGCTCTGATCAGCAATAAATGGCATACAACGGCGTAGGAGGATCTATAATGGGATAATAAATAACATAATAAATAATATGAAATTAGAAATTAAGTATATATTTGTAAATACCTTGCCCTTGCGCACGCTCATCATGGCGACGACCTTCTCGAAACTGAGCCCCGATTTTAGTTTGCTGACGAGAGCCTCACGCGACTCGATTTCATAGTTGAACTTATTTTTAAGCGCTGGATTCATGGTCTGGGGATTGTTTGCCTCGGCAGCACGTTCCTCGGCCGTTTTATTTGCCATCTCGAGCTGTTCTACGGCGGCGATGCGTTCGCTTTCTTTATTCTTTTTCAAAACGATGGTTGCCATCACTTCGGGACTTTCCAGGTCCTCCAGCTTGAGCAGATATCGATAAAGTGTCTCGATGTGCAGCAGAATATGACGCGATTTTCGCATGCTGCTCGGCACCAGGAGCACCTCACTTGGCCCCTCGCTGGACTTATCCGAATGATGCACTGCAGCCGATGAGGAGGCAGACGATGCAGAATTATCCACGGGACTCATGTCGCTGCCCATGATATCGGCATCGATGATCTTGCGGGGCGCTGTGACACTGCCATACTGCAGTTTGCCGAGCGAATTCTCGAATTTCAAGGGTGAGAAAATGTAGCCAGCAAGGAGGTTGCTGTTGTTGCCACCGCTATTTGTTATGTTGCCGCCGCCGCCTCCACCGCTGGCGTTGCTGTTGCTCGTGTTCTCCGAGTTGCGTCGCTCGCGATGCTGTTGTCCGTTGCGCGACCCGTTCTTGTTGCCCAACTGCACCAGGATGAGCTGGGCATGGCCACGTGGCTGCGTCAGCGGGTGATTCAACTGGTTATCCTTGTGCGCCTGGCTGTGACGCACCTGTCCGTTCTTCCGCTCCCTGTGCACCGTGTAGTAGTAGTCATCGATGTACGGCGTATCCGTGTTCAGCTGCGACAACTGAATACCAATCAGCCAGTGCTTGTCCCGGGTGCTCATCAGATTGGCGTACTCGTCGAACTCCTCCTGGGGCAGGTTGCCGCCATGACGATGATTAAGTTGCTGCTGCTGTTGTTGGGATTGGGATTGTTGTTGTTGCTGTTTCTGGCGATCGCCGGGACGATTTTGTTGCTGTTGACGGGCAACGGCCACGTTCTGCAACAGTGGATGATTCTGTTGGATTTCCTGCACAAGGCGCATATTGAACATGTTGTACATCGAGTTGTGCTGCTGATTGAGCACGTTGTGCGGAGGGAGGCGTGGCACAGGCGGCACTGGCTGCATAAAGGTTGCGGGATGCGGGATGCCAACGGCACGCATCGCATTGAAGCTCGGATGCATGGCAAAGTTGTTGAGTGCTGTGGGCAAATGAGGATTTGGCAGTGCTCGGGGATAGCTGGGTGGCAGCGCAGCGTGCTGTTGCTGCTGCTGCAGCAGCGGATGTTGTGGCAGGTTCGGGACCATTCCACTTGGATAGATGAAGCCGGGCGGTGCTCGATTCCCACTCAGCCCGTTGTTCAATTGTTGTTGTTGCTGTTGAGAAGGGGGCGTCGGCATTAGTCCGGGTCCTGGCCCAACGCCAGCCAAGGAATGCGGCCCATGAAATCCTAGATTTTGCCTTGCTGGCGGTGTTTGTGGAGTTGCCAAGAATCCAGGGGGTGCTGCATTTAAATACACATAAAAAATAATATAATATGAAAAATAAATATGAATAAAAATTAAATTATGCAATTTCTAAATTTTATTTTTATATATTGATAGGTCGAGGCTGCAGTAGCCATGCTATAATCCCCTAGATTGTTCAGTTGATAACTGTAATTTTACTGTATTTAGCAATAATAAAACATTTTTAAATTTAGATTGAGTATCAATTCAACAATTCATATAATCAAATAAGCCTTATAAATTTCTTCATCGAATCTTGATGAAATTTTAAAATGATCAAAATTATGGGCAGCTCAGCGAATTGTCGCAAAAATATGAAAACTTCTGCTGTAAACTTGAAATCTTCAGCCTGGGAGCGAAGTCTTATTATGAAAAGAGGGACATACAGACGTAAACGGCTAGATCAACACTGTTGTTATTACTGATCAAGAATATATATATATAGACTTTATGTGGTCGGAGTCGCTGCCCTGCTTGTAATATATAACTGCATAGCTTTGATAAGATACGACTCTCGACCTTACAATTGGCTCGTTGTGATTTGGATTATTTTTAATTCATTGACACTGATGGGAGACTGAATCAAAGATGAGTCCAGATGAGTAGCGGAGTTTGAATATTTCGCTCTATTTTTGCTATAGATCATTTAGAAAGCGGTTCTCTTCCTGGCCATACTCGGTAAAAATATCGCCATAAAACTATATAGATTTTATTGTTTTTTGAAATAATTTCTAAATATAAAATAAAAGATATTTCTAAAAACTAGAATGGCTTGCCCTATATCGAAAATTCTAAAAATATGGTGTTCTTTTTATTTTTTTTAGAATTATTATCTATTATTAAGAAATGCATTTCTACATTGTAGAAATGCAAACCTTAATTTTTAGGGAAAATCCTTTCTAAAATTTAGATGCAAGTTATGGAATTTATTAGCTCGGCTTTTATATTGGAGTTTAGCCTTCATTTGCGTTAGAGGCCGAGTGGCTCAATGGAAAGTATATGAATTCTGTTACACATGCTGAAAACATGCTGAAAGTAGACATTTTTTGGTTCTAACTTTTAGAAAAGTCCACGTTGAATTTTAGAAGTGCAAACCCTAGTTTCTAGAAAGGCACTTTCTGACTAATAACCAATGGCGATTTACTACAATTGTTCTTATGAGTGCAGTGCCGGGCAAAAGCAAAAGAATTGTTGAACCGATTCCTCTTCATCCTCTTCTTTGCAGCTTCTGAAATCATTAGTAAAGTAAAATAGCGCAGATTTCTGTGCTTCTTCACTTTATAATACTCCTTTAGCCATTTTTAAAGTTCAGAGTATAAAAATTAATAAAAAATAAATACAATGCTATTGAAAAAGAGTTAAACTTAATTTTGCAATGGGCAAATAACTCGAACGTGCCTCATGCTAACCGAGTAGAAATTTATATGAATATATAAGTATGTTAGCATATATACATAAATAAATGTATATATATAAAGTAATATATTATGCATGTTTATATTTATAAAAATGTATATATATTTATGAGAAGATGAATGTTACCCTTGTGCTGATGTGGCTTCTGCAGTTGTTGCTGCTGCTGTTGTTGATGCTGCTGCTGTTGTTGTTGCTGCTGTTGTATTGTTGGCGTTACCACCAAATGCTGCCTATTGGCCAGATTAAAGTCCTGTTGATGCAGCTGTGGCAGCTGCTGTTGGGGTATTTGCAGCTGCTGCTGCTTGGGTATTGCCTGCTGTATGATTAAATTCCGTTCGACATCTTCGAGAGTTGAGATTTTGGCCGTAACTGGCGGCGGCATGTGCGGCAAACCAAAATTGGCATTGTTCTCCTGCAGTGGCTTCATTTGTGTGGCTGAGCTTGCAACTGTTGCCAGCGGCTGCACCTTGAACGCGCTGCGAAAGTGCTCGCGAAAAAGCTGTGGATTGCTCGCCAAGGGCATGTTGGCCAACGGCTGCGATGCCCAAACATTTGAGTCCAGGCTGATGCGCTGTAACTGATTCCCATCGCTCTCGCCAAATGAACCGAGGTCGACGTCATCCAATCGCATCGCGGACAGGTTCAGCTCTAGGTCGGAGTCGTCACGCAGCAGTTGCTGCATCTGCTGATTGTGGAAGGTGCCATTGCCACCACTCAGATGATTGTTGGCCCCACCACCTCCACCACCACCTCCACCTCCACCTCCGCCTCCTCCTCGACGATTCTTTTCGCCATTGCCGCCGAGTCGGACGAGAGTTTCGTGGGCTTCTTCCCAGTCGCCGTTTATCGCCGAGCCGAAGGTTTCATCATTGAGCGCGTCGTACTCCTCTTCCGGGGGCTCTGCAATGCGCCCATCGTCATCCTATTGGATTAATACTCTTATTATAATCAGTGCAACCAAAAAAAAGAAGCATAATTGAAGTTTTCATTTTGCAGACGAAACACGAGTTTATCGCTAACCTATTCATATTGCGCACAGGATTATTCCTGCACTTGATTTTATATCTTACCGGTACGCATGTGGTTGTATCAAAGCCGAAAAACGAATCGTCCATTGCGAAAAACTATTTGTTTTATAAAAAATTATCATGACTTGTCAGTCACAATGAATGGTTAAGCTGAGAAGAAGAAGCCGAATGGATTCCACATTATATCCACAGGCCACATCCACATGAATTAGTGATGCACAAGTTATCGGACTATCGCACTCAATATATTTTGGGTACCACTCCCTTAACGAAAAATCTTCGGAATAGTCTCAATTTTCCCCACTGTATATATAATTTAACAACAGACATTGATTTAGAGTTACGCACAGAAGTTAATATGCTTAGTAAATAAGAAATTCACAAAATAAAACAATAAAAAAATAATTTTACCGGAACCAGTTCATAATAGCCAGTTCAGTTCCTTGTGAGATATCGAGCATACTTAAAAATAATATTTGTTTATTCGCTTTAAACAATTGTTTAATTTAAAATAAGCGGTTTAAAATTAAAGAAAATATTTGTTGTTTTAAAGTATATACGTAGTGATTGCTTTAAGGAAAAGCGCATTTCCGTCACAATAGACAAAGGCTTTCCGTTACAATTTAAAAGCAACGCATTCTGCTGCAATCGTGTCTAATTTATATTATTTGTATAAAGAATAGTGATTTTGGAAGCAAGTCGTCGCTCCAACCACACAAAGTAGTCGATGACTTGTCTAATAAGATCTCAGATTTGCTTTCTTTCGATCGAACAATGGCAAATATCTTAAATGAACAAAATCTTTGCTTACCTTTGAGAACAAATTATTCAGAGATTCGTTTATCATTCAGCATGTCAAGGTTCCAACCGCAGATCAACATTATTACAAAAAAATTTAATAATGTTGAGATATTTACATTAAGTAAATAAATGGCTTCAGGTATTGTCTTTTTGTAGATTGTCATCAAATTTGATTCCATATTTTTATTAACACAGGAAGATGTTTTTGTTGAGGTCTCAAAAGGATGAAGCTCTTTTGCTGATTGAGGAACATCAACATCATCAGCGATCGAAGCGAAGAACATTTTCTCCGGGATAATTTGCGTCAATCAAGTGCTGCGGTTTTGATGGGTCGTATGGGGATTAGAGGAAAATAAAACAAAGCATGCCGAAGGTTTAATACCCTTGTAATCCGGAGTTAAATTGTCGATATCCATTAAAAAATCTACAAAAGCAGACTGATATTCATAATTTTTTGTCTACATTTTAGGAGTGGGTTCGGATATCTTATTTAATAAAGAACTTTTCTAATAAGAATTAATTTTTCAGCCGATTGTTCCTATGACAGCTATATGATATAGTGATTCTGTTCTAGCAACAAACCTGAGGGATTAGTTTGCATATATACTGATAAATATATACTTATATAGAGATACATATGAAAATTTAAGAGTCGGAGATGACATCTCCAATACAAGGTGATACATATGAAATAATATGTAGACAATACAAATTGACTAAAAACTGGCTGCATTAAAAATCGGTGCTGTATTTGTAAAAAAGTTGCTCGCGACAAACTTTGAATTTCCGCATGAAATCTCACAAATTGTTTTACTAAATTGACAGATTCTAAAAAATGATTTTGCGACATTTTATATTAAATTACATGATATTTACGTATATTACAAGTTAGATTAGTTTTGTCTAATTAACGACTATCATCATCATCATCATATTAATAACTATTTTAAGGACAACTTCCTCTGCTCAATCTCCAGCAATTTCTTCTTTAATTCTAGTTTCTCTGACATTAATTGTTCGATAACAGAATGGTGTCTTTTGTCCTCGATTAGCTTTTGTTTATAGAGCGCACAGAATTCATTGAGTGCCTTTTGAGTGCTACTCGCCACATCTGTGGCCAAATTGATGGATTTACTCATCGTCTCTAGTTCGGTTTGGAGAGTTCTTCCCTCGAATTTCGATCGCTGCAAGAAGAGTGGATCAATATCGAGTTCAGCTTTGGAATCCTCAGGCTCATAGCCATAGCCGGATGCATCTTGCAACGCGCTGTGATCCTCTTCCTCCTCGGGAACAACATCCTCCACATCTTCCATATCGAATGTGGCGTTTGAGGTGTCCTGCAAATCGTCATCGGATGCATTCATTATTATTTGATTGGCATCATCGCTGAGACGATATAAACTGGCAATTGTTTCCTCCGCTGAACTCAGACCCGTGGCCAAGGGAATATTGTGCATTTCATTTTTCTCCACCTTCTTGATGATGAATCTCTTCCAGTCTTTCAGCGCCTGCACATTGATAAAATTAACGTTTAAAAAGAATAGCAAGTCAGTGTTATTTAAGCAGAGTTGACCTTTTTCCAGGTTGCCAGATCTTTTTGTGGTGGCCCACTGCGATTTAGTTCGGCTGCGAGTTGTTCCCAGAGCAATTCGAATGCGTTGCGTGTTTCCCACGAGGGATTTTGCAACAGGGCCGGGTGCTTCTTTATAAAGTTCAGCAATATCAATTCCTGTTCCGGATTCCGAGGTTTGCCTCGATGTCGGTCATTCGTCTGTGGCAACATTTTAAATTTACGATTCTGCGTCGAAGCCGAAACATTTGCATTTGGATGCATTCGATTCATGTGTTTGCTTAAGTTTGTCGTTGTCGTTTTATAAGATAACTTCGCCTTGCAAATGTTGCACAGCGCAAATGTGTCGTCGACCGCTCGAAAGAAGCACCAAATTTCACTTGTTCTCCGCTTCATTTTGGTTATTGTTGTTAATACAATTCAATATTGTGAACAACTAATATTTTTTAATAATAATGGTCGCAGTGTTGGCAAGTACCGAAGTTACAGAGTTGCCACCTAGCTAACACCAAACACCATGGGCATTATTACATAACATATCATTAAATAATGGTGTGGAACTGGTTCATTGGTAATTGGACCCATACAACATATTTGCTGCTTATTAATTAAAAATGTTTAGTATAGCATACATAGTAAGCCATACAAAATGACAACCAAATGTACCGAAATGTTTAATTTGGAACGCCAGAATATCTGTGAGGATTTTAGTTTTACTGTCTCACCAGCGAATGTGCAAATTTCACAGTCAAACACTTAATGAGATCTTTTCGTTTGCTAGGGGTGTTTTTCGATTTGAGTATTCACCTCCAATTTGCAGATTATTTAGGACAAATTGTTGCATTCGGAAGTTCATCGTGGTGGCAACTCCATATACGTGTTGACGTTTTGTCCTTTTATCTGTCCTTTTTGTCCTTTTAATCGAAGTTTATATTTATTTTTTACCAAGAATTTTATTTAATTTGTTTCATTTAGTCAATTTAATGTTGTTCTGCATTAACATTCAAAAAGCCGGGGCAGTAGAAATGCAAATAAGGCATAAGTAGCATAAATTAAAAAATAAACCAGACTAATTCTCATATAGCAAAATAAATAAAAAATTAAAAAAAGGATGGAATATGAATATGAAATGTAATTTTAGAATTATTTTTTAAAATTATACTCTGATATTTTAATTAAACTATAAATGGAGTATTTATTGCCATTTTGATTAATGGTTCTTTTTAAAATGTTTCCACTTCCATTTTGGCATTTTTTCTGGTCGATCTAATGTGTGTAATTGATAGCTGACTAAATGCTTCTCCCAGTATGTATAGCTTACATCTGAGCTTACGTGCCATTGACATGGAATCGGACGTGCTTCCCATAGAATATGTGATAAGAGATTACAATAACAATTACAGCACTGGCTGACAACTGACTGCAAAGCTTAGCAGTTGAGACCATTCCGCCTCTAGAAAGAGTTTTTGTGCATTATTAAAAAATAGCTTACTTTAAGATCAGCAAGGTCTGGGACGGTAAAGCAGCTGCTACGTACCAATTTCATGATATTTTGTTTATAGACAAATCGTGTTTAAGATTAAAAGTTTTAAAATTTTCAGTCCTTTTACATTTGGAAAAGTGTAATTTTTGCCAGATTTGGTATAAAAAATACTTAATAATAAGTGTTGCTTTATAAATGCACTAGAATAAAAGTTTAGACTTGGATATAAAATATATAATTTTAATATAAATATTTAAGTGTCGTTCTGGGCTTTTACAATTTTTTTGGTATTCGGATCGTGAAGTGCTTTAAAAAGAATGTCTATTTCTAGAGACTGATTGGTAATAAAAAATACATGATTTACGCATAAGAATAAAATTAAAAAAAACAAGAGAGAACGTTGCAGTGGGGCGTAACCGACTGCGAAATATTTGATACGATACGTAATAAAAGTTGAAAGAAACGGGGTGGATATTGCAAAGATTTCCCGCGAATTGGCGTGGGCGAACATTTTTTTTGGAGAACGATATTTGTAATCTACATTCCAAGTTTGATAACTGTAGCTCTTGAGTTGCGGAAGATATAGGCTTTTATCATTTCAGGTGCGGGAGTGGGTGTGATCCAACACTTTTTTCCGCAGTTTTACTAGCAATATACCATTAAAATTTGGTGACTCTAGCTTTCAAATTGCCTGCGAAATATGGTCTGATCGATAGGCGTGGGCGTGGCATGATTTCCGTATGTACCTTCGGTATAAAAGTATAAAAAGTAATAGTTTCTACTACTCTGTTAAAATTTAAAAAAAGCCATATATTTTGTGAATTTTGGTTTAAACAAAAGCGTGCAAACAGTTCTTAAGTACTTACAAATTTAACGTCTAAATAAAATTTAAACTCTAAATAAATGGGTGAAAAATGATCTGCGGAAAAGATAACAAATAACAAATAACGGAGCAGAAACGACACGAACTGGAAGTATTGAGAACACATATACTGGCTTCCGATTTTTCAAGAATGTTTGGCACGTGCTATATATAACTATGCGGAAGATGGCATTCTATGAAATCGCGAATGGGGTTTCATGATCGTGCAAATATGCAAAACATCAGTCGCTGATCCCACGTATATATGCCGGGCAACCGGTGAAAGTGAAGCATAATTCGCTGCGGTGTGGCAAAGATGAGATTACTTACTTCGATTGTTGGATTCCTACTGTTTTTGGTTGTGGTCAGCGCTTCAAGCGCGGAGGATCAGTTCAGTGGTTGCCCATTTCACCAGTTGGACAATGTAGATATGGTTTCTAGTAAGACACGAAGCGAACACGTCGGAAGATCAAAGAGAAGTAGCCCGGCTGGCTATGATGGCAACCTGGACGATATGCTGAAAAGCCTATTGCCCAAGTACACTAGAAATGCAGGACCCAGCGGTTGGCTAAATATCGGGCCAGTTGATAGGCAGCCCGTGGAGCCAGTCAAGTGCGGAATACCGCCCTCAAACTGTCTAAATAATACGCAGACTTTGCACTACAGGAGCATTGATGGTTCCTGCAACAATTTGCTGTATCCAGACTTTGGCATAGCCAAATCTAGGTACTCGCGTCTGCTGCATCCAAGCTATAATCGGCGCCAAACTGTGCCCAACGCACGACTCATCTCGCTGTCGCTGTACGGCGAGAGGACCGTGTTGGATCAGTTTCGCACCGTTGCCTCCATGCAGTGGGGTCAGTTTGTCAGTCACGACCTGAGCCAGTTGACCACACAGGGAGCACCCAACGATTGTTGTGCCGAGTCACAGCATCCGTTGTGCCACCCAATCAGATTGGCAGCTGGTGGACCCATCACCTATCATACGGGCAACACATGCTTGAGCTTTGCTCGCAGCATATCCGATGCTGAGGCGGTTTGCCCTAAGAGTGGACTGTCCCACAGCGAGAAGCTAACTGTGGTGACAGCCTATCTGGATCTCTCCTCCCTCTACGGCAATTCACTCAAGCAGAGTCAGCAAGTGCGTCTCTTCAAGGGAGGCCAACTGCGCACCAACCAAGTCAATGGACAACAATGGATGCCCGTGGTTCAGAATGATTTCGGTGAATGTGGCACCAACAACGAGTGCTATTCATTGCCGGACAAACGGAATCGTTTCACGCCAAATATCGCCGTAATTCATACGATTTTGATGCGTGAGCACAATCGTCTGGCAGAGCAGCTGTCCCATCTTAATCCCCATTACAACGATGAGCGTTTGTATCAGGAGGCACGCAAGATTAACATTGCTCAGTACCAGAAGATCACCTACTATGAGTATCTTGTCGCAGTCCTGGGCGCCACATATACTCATCTCAATGGCATTACCCACTCATATACGGAAGGTTCCAGCGCATATGTGAATGACTACGATGAGAGCGTCAATCCCAATCCGTATGCAGAGTTTTCAGCTGCTGCCTTCCGCTATTCGCACACGCAGATTACCGGCATGGTTTCGTAAGTACCTTACCTTTTGAAGTGGATTGCTTACTTACTTTTGGCACCGATTAAACATTTTTGCAACTGTTCATTTGCAGCATGGTGTCGCCAAATCGGTACTCAAATCAGACGCTTCGTCTGAGCGACTATTTTGAGCGCAGTGAAACGATTCGTCTGCTGTCTTCCAACTTTAATCTGGCTGATCTTGTGCGAGGCATGGTCACCCAACTGCAGAAGCGCGCTGACGGCAATATAGATCGAGAGATTAAGCACTACTTCAATAGGAAAGAATTCCAGGAGTATGGCTCCGACCTCAAGTCTCTGGATATTCAACGTGCCCGCGATTTCAGACTGGCCTCATACAATGATGTTCGTGAATTCTGCGGCTTGAGCCGTGCCGCCGACTGGTCGGAATTCATTAATGAAATACCAAATGAGGTAGGAAATGTTCTATATTTAATGATAATGATGAGTTAATAGGGTGGCTTTTATAGAAAATAAACATGTTGCGGAAGCTATATGCCAATCCGGATGATGTCGAGCTGGCTGTCGGCGGCACTCTCGAGGTCCATGTGCCTAACTCTTTGTTTGGACCCACGTTTTTGTGCGTTGTTGGCAAACAGTTCCTCAACACGCGTCTAGGCGATCGCTTCTTTTTCGAGCGGGAGAATCATCTAAGTGGTCTGTCACGCAGTGAGTACATCCTCAATCCTTAATTATAATTGTTTCTCCTAATATGACCAACTTCTAATGCAGGTCAACTGGCGGAGATACGCAAGATTAGTTTGGCTTCGCTGTTCTGCAGCAACGTGCAAGGTTTGCATTACATCCAGCCAAATGTGTTCATTTTCCCCAAATCTCGGTAAGTCGATATACACTGAGAGAAATTCAGACCTCATTTAATTGTTTCTTTTTTATACAGTAATGTATTGGTGAACTGCAATGACATTCCTCAACTAGACCTTACCAAATGGCAAGACTTAAGTCCCCAGCTGGTTAACTAATTTCCAGGAAATCAACACAAGCACAAAATAACCCAACTTTTGTGAAGAAATAATTTGAATCTTAAAACTGGTTTTGAATAGCTATTATCAAAACTCAGAGAAAAGCTCAATACTTAAAGTAAATAACGAACAACATCAACGAGATTTATTTTGCCAATCCAAAGATTACAGATTCTTGCATGTATATTCATTTTAATTAATGTTTAAAGTTGACAGATTCTTCACTTTGATGCATCCCTAACTTATCAGTTTGATCTTAATAATAAAAAAAAAATAATAATGAATAAATATTCGGTTCAGTTTTGGTACAAGTGAGAACCTAACGTTCTCTTCTTACCTTCGTACCTTAAAATGAAATAATCATATAAATGTGCTTTTAATAATATAGTTTATAAAAGATAACGATCCCTGAATTTGACATATGGTAATACTTTAATTAAATGATTGTATATTATAGCATTTCATGTTTCTCTGTCCATTTGATTTCTTTGCGGACTATACAATGATCTGCGTAGCTGGGATAGCAAAAAAAAAAACAGTTGAAACTTTATAGAACTCTGAAAATGATGGCGAATTATCGGAGCATCATTTTACAAAATATTTTTTAGATATTCTTGGATGTAAAGCTGCTTCGTGATTGATATGCAAATTTATTTCGTCTCCATTCTCGGACAAAATACTTGTATTTATTGAAATGTTTTTCTTTCTTTTTAGAAGTGGCATAAAAGTTACTCTAAACTAATTGTTTCAAAGTTTAAACGGTGCAACTTTTGCAGTTTTTAGAACTTCGACAATTTAGGTTATTGTATCCTTGACTTTTTTTTTATAAAAAGAGAGAATTTACGTTCGCGCAATTGGAGCAGGAATCCTTAACGCGCCTTTCAAGCAGCTACGCCGGGATATTATTTTTAGTTATCTATCAACTTTTTGACCAAAAGTTTTCACTTTTAAAAAGGTACTTCCAGAAGGTGTACAAGTTTGCCAATGATCGATGCATTTAAATGGCTTCAATTTTTGAAAGTTTACTCGGTCTACTTTCAACGAGATAGTTTTTCCCCCAACTTCAGCTTCGAAATCCAAAGTCGTTCATCATGGCAAGTGAGCACCCATCCAGCGAGACGCATGCATTATTTTAAATGTAAGCACTCACTTTTTATAGCCTGAACATATTAAAAATCGTAAACAATAATGTATTACAAAGCAAGTAGACAGTAGGAAACATCTCCGACCCCATTATTTGTACATTACGTACATTTTTTGATTAATTCGATAATTTAATCGATCACTTTTTATATAAATAACATCGCAATACATTATTGTATTACATTAGTGATGTAAGCGAACACTCTTTTGAAAATGTAACTACTTAAATCGGACTTTTATTTTATGTATTTAATGCAAACTAAGCGCAGACCACAAATTTTAAAAGTTGAAAATTGTTGTTTAAATGTTCAATAAAATTGCTTAAATTAAATCCTTAATTAGTGGATTGGATTGTAAAACACTAAAATCCCATCAGATAAAAATGAATAGTTAATATAAAACTGAACAAATAATATAAAATATAGAACAGCTCGCGGTTTTAAAATATAAACTAGTCCAACCCAATAAGTGGATTGGTGAAGCCTGGTAAAAAACTATTCCGATCAAAAATGTTAATGATTACAGATTAATAATATACAAACAGAGGAATTTGAAGAGTAAAGATAAATAAACAGAGGTAGAAACAGACAGATATAGAAGAAACAGAAAGAAGGGATTGGTAAATATCTGAACCTGTGCAATTATGTAAATTTTCCGCAGTTAAGCACTCTTACTGATTAACAAGAGATACTCGTATGTTAAAATTACAAATTTATTTAAATAAAGAGAAAATTCTGCAGAGTATACGTGACATAAGGCATTGTAAGATTTCAAAATGACATCAACTGAATTATGCAAATCGTCGTCAGTTGTGCGTCAAAGTATTAGATATTTCTATAAGATATAATTTTATTTAAGAAGGCATTAGTCAGTCTCTTTGCCAGCTGGTTCGGATCTTCATAAGAGACAGCTGGCATAAGAACCATTTCTAGATAGACGAGTCCTTGTGTGAAAAGTATCTTTTTTTAATAAGTTGTAAACTATATTTCATACAACTTAATTAGGTAGTTAAATGTTTTGGTTATTTCACGGTCTGATCAGTTCCAAGATTATCGGGTTTCGGTTACCGGTTTTAAAAATATATAATTTGGATTTTCGGGAAAAAGTTTCAGTTTCTCTTTGATTCCCTGCATTGAGTAAAAGAGTCAATAAAATTAGGGCAGTGTCTTTGAACTTCTTACGTAATAAGAGAAACAGTTAACCTTTAGCTTTCGCTCTGACCTTGCGGCTTCATTATACCGGTAACCTCAAGAAAATATTCTGTATGTGGGCTAATTAGATTCTGAAGCGTGACATCTTTATGAAACTCTTGAGCCCTTTTACAAACAGAAGTAATGACGTGACGAAATCAAAAAAAAAGCAAAACGATGGATCTCAGCACCTTTATTATGCAGAGTCAATGAGATTTTTATTCAAATCATAATTAGTTTCTTTGCTAAGTAGACAAATAAAGATAATAAGACAAAAGACAGATTTCTCAGTGAATTCCATTTATAACGGTCCTATAGAAACTAGATTATTAAAAGTATATTTTGAAAATATGTGTTTGTCTGCGCAAAAATTCTATATGATTTGTGCTTGAAGTATAAAAGTAATCGGTTCTTTGGCGAAAGGTAGCATTAGCTTTCGAACCATGAAATCGAAGATATCAATCGTCTGCTTTGGTAAGTCACAGTATAGGATATATTCGATTAGAGAGCCAAAATACTTAAAATATCCTTCTTAGGCTTAACCATTTTCGGATTGGTGAGAGACATAAAATGTAGTAAGGAAACCGCAAGATTTGTCGTTCATTCGTCGGCTTCAGGGCCAGCTCCTGCACCTGTGATTTACAAAATACCAGCACCAGCACCATATCCATACCCGCATCCACCCCATCCAAGTCCACCGGTACAATGTTTTTGTCCCCCAGGTCCACCAGGTCCGCCAGGCTTACCTGGTCCGCCGGGTTCTCCAGGTTTGTGTACTGATTTGTGGTGAGAATTATAATTTCAGATTTATTATTTATCTTCAGGTGAACAGGGAATGCCTGGACATTACGGTCCGAAGGGTGACAAAGGCGATAAGGGGGACAAAGGTCACTTTGGGCCAGCTGGCATACCTGGACCCCAGGGTCCCCCCGGTTATCCAGGAAGTAAAGGCTGGCACGGGCCGGCGCCCGCGCTTCCTTACCCACAACCCCCTCCAATAATAATACCAATTCCCGTGCCGGGAAAAGGTCATTATCATCCTAGTGGTCCTGGTGGTTACCCAGGATATCCGGGACACCCAGGGTATCCAGGGCATCCGGGGTACCCAGGCTATCCGGGGTACAAAGGATATCCGGGGTACAAAGGATATCCACACAAAGGGTATCCACACCAAGGATATCCACACAAAGGGTATCCGCATAAGAAACACCCAGGATATCACCACCCAGGATATCACCACCCAGGCTGTCATCATCCAGGCAATTGCCACCCAGGACATCCACATCCAGGACATCCATATCCAGGACATCCACATCCAGAACCGCCACGACCAACACTTTCAGATTCAGGACCTGCGCCTCCAGGGGACGCAAACTTTGACTGGGATCAATGGGATGAGCGAATACAACTAATTGAGACCGAAAATGACATGGAAGATTTCGAAAATCTCAATGATGAAAATACTTTGGATCAAGATTTTATGAAAGAATCAGCAGGTCAGCGTTACTCTACAGAATCTTTGCCCGACGATGTTCAATTGGTTGAAAATATGACTGATAATGATGATATGAGTAACGAAGACGGTTTGGAATCTAACAATGTATCAGAAAATGAACAGAATAATCAGCCCGAATCCTATACAGACGATTACAGTGAAGATAACCAACCAGTTGAGAATTATGATGCGCAAGAGCGGAGCATCACAGGGCCAATTATCTTAGCAATTAGCACGCCTCGTAACCCATTTCACTCATTTCAAAGGATAAAACCTATAAATAAAAATTAACTGGGTAAAAAAGTGTTACGTCTAAGTCCAAGGATCTCAAAGCGCATAAACCCTGAACATTATTTATTTATAAAGTTGTTTCCATCAAAAAGATGCTCTTTTGTTCTTATAGATATACAACCACCAATTGAGCTACTTACAAAAAACTTGTTTATGAGGCAGCTTACAACCTTTTGATACTTATCAATTAAATACTCGTATGCTAATACTTTAATAATGCTAATAATTTAATGGTTTGCTCGACCGTGCGTCATTCGTCTGTGGCACGGTTTGTAAGCAAACTAGTTTCTCAGATAATATTTATGACTCACACAGGTCGAATCACTACTTCATATTTCAGCAATATTTCCTATCGGTCGAATGATGATAATTATATTTTATTTTATATAAGAGAAGGGGACGCCAGTCTACATGTGAATGTGATCTCGGAAAAGATGAATGTATTTCCGTATTTTTTAACTAAGGATCAAAGGAAATTAAGCTATAAATTAACTATGCTGATTTAATATTAATTAATTAACTCGCAATTGTGATGTTAGTTCTTATTATATCTAGAAAAACTAGAACTATTGACGAAAACTTAAATTGTCAGAAAAGTCTATCCAGATTATACAACTATAGTTGTGTCAAGATATACTAAAATGTAAGCAAATTTCAATACTTTCTGCCAAATTTTGTAATTTATTCCTAACCTGCTAGAAATTGGCTAATATTAGTTTAAAAAAAGGATATATAGAAATATGAACATTCAAAAATTAATTAATATTATTACTTTCAATCCCATAACCATTGTGGCATATTTAATATTTTAAATATTACTCGATATTTTTTGGTCTAGTCAAAAGATAAATATGGCTTCATTCCCTTAGTTAATTCTGGATATATTAAGCACAAACCTAACAATTTTTGACACCGGTTCACACATTTTTTTCTTACAAATTTAAATTCAATCACTTTTATGTTAGCATATTGTTCATACAATATGATAAATAAATTAATAAACATGAAGCGGTGGATCAAATATGCATCTTTCACGTTCAAAATTGCTTAAGGGTATAATTTATCAGAGAAGTTTTCTAGAAACTGATTTGCATTGCACACGACCAATTTAAAAAGAAAGAAACTTTAATTTTTATTCATATTTCTTTACATTTATTCAAATGATAACATAAATTTTGCCTTGTTATCACTTTCTGTTATTCTGTTTTGTTTTGGCTCTTCATTGTGATTATGATTATTATATGTAAATAATCAAAATAAATAAACTAGATACACTTTGAAAGCCAATAAAAAAACAAAGAAAATCATTAATCAACCAATTCGTAAATTAATAAAACAAAAAAAAGAAACAATAAAGTTGCCATTCAAATGTCAAATTGTTCTTGAAGAGAAAGATCACAAGAAAACTATCAGTCTTATGCAAATGACATTGTTCTCAAATAATTTGGGTTGATTGTTAGAAGGTATGCGTAATATACTTTTACTTCTGTTTGCTATAATAAATATCATTTTTTATACTCTGATCCCATTCAAAATTTGTGAAATTACATTTCTTGAAATCGTAATCAGCAAAATCCAGTACTTAAACAAATTTGTAGAATAACTATCGGATTCCACAAAGCCTTAATGTTGGTGTATTTATCACTCAGAAAAAATGTTGTTATGTCTGTTAATCAGTGTACGTTACTGATCCATAATTAATGGTTATAAAAACATTTCTGACTCCGATGCAGACTTTTATAACTGGGTTAAGGATAACTTCGAAAAGAAGTTAAGATAAACATGAATATTATTAACATTGCTTGCTCTATTAAATTATACATATTACATGATTTAATTATTTTATTAAACCCTTGCAGGTGCATTGAAGGGGACACATTTTTGATCGGCATATCTGCCGGAGTCGATATTACCACGTACCATAAAAAAGATGTGATAAAAAATTGAATAAATTTGTGTTTTATTCTTTCTTATTTTTTGTTATTTTTTAATTTTTGTGGTCTGCATATCGTTTTCTCTGTATGTGTATGAAATATGTCAGTCAGCTATGATGAACAGTTTTATTAAAATGGATAATAATAATATGGATTTCTTATATAGCGATATGATTTATTTATGTACATAAAAAGGGGACAATATAATACATGGAGTTTGATTTTACAATCTTTAAGTTGATTAAACTAATTGTTATTATATTTTGAACTAGTTAAAGACAGATCCGTGTGCACACAATGGAAACGGTCACTTCTTTCCAAACAGAACTGAGTGATCTGCAGAGGCATGTATAGTTTGATCGACCCATTTCGTGAGGTCAACTTGCGGAATATTCGAACATGGCACAATAGGGTTCCTAGTAAACGGGCATAGATTAATATTGATGTTAATACTTTTTTTTTAATGGTACTTACGATCCCGAAATAGTTTTAAATGCAGCAGGCTGCATCGAACCAATATTGTTGCCATTGTCACAGAGCAAACGAGCCAAGCTTGCCTTGCGCAGTTCCACCAATTGATCTAATCAAGATGTTGAACAATTACATAATTGATCAATACTTGGAATGCAAACTAATACCTGGAGTGAATCCGCTGATTTTGTCGCCATTCTCGAAGAAGAAACGATCGCCGACACGAGTTCGATAGAACTGTTCCGTCAAGATGCAAAGGAAAGTGGGACCGGCCAATGCCCCAGCCACATGTGCCTCAAGAGAGCCACCAACAGTCAGGTCCACATCCTCGTGACTATCATAGAGCGATCTGAGTGTATTAATTATCTGCGGACTGATCAGATCACCAAAGTCCTCCCAGGACTGTGCCCGCTTCATGCCACAAAATTCTCTCATATCATTATACGATGCCAGTCCATGATCACGGTTCCGCTGAATATCCAATGAACGTAAATCGGAGCCGAATGGCATATTGCGTCTAAATAGAAAATGCTTAATCTATATAAAATAAAAAATGAAAAAAAATTACTTTTATTACGTTTCTTCTGATAAATATGAATGCAGATAAAATAGTTGGACATATTTCAAATCTAGCAAATATAAAAATAAGTTTAATATATTTTTGATGACGATTAGAGAAACAATGGGTGAGAATATTTCAAATCTGGCAAAAATAAAATTACGTTTGACAAATTTTTAATGATAATTATAAATACACAAAAATATAAATGAAAAATAGCTGGCAGTTTTTAAAAAGTTTGTTTTATCTCAATAATATTAGAGAACACTTGTTTCATATGATAATTATAAATAATTATCGATGGGGAAAAAGTAGATCGGGTGTATTTCAAATTCTTTTTTAAATTATACAGTTCAAATTCCCATCGCTTACAAAATTGTAGTCACGAATTGAATGGAATGGTTTTTGTGTAAATTCGAGCATATGCAATTTTCGCTTTTACTATTTAAAATTCATTAAGCTTAAAGTTGCTGACTTATAGAGGAGGAACTTATTTCGCGTACAAATATTCACTAAAATTGAGTATTAATGAACATATTTTCAAGTCGACTAATGAGAGCGAAATAAAAGCTGAGTTGGCAGCGTAATCTATTCGAGATCAACCTCATCAACTCAGCTTAATATTATCAATTTAAAATCAATTTAATTTTTTAAAATTTTTAATCCGATTATATGACTGAAGTTAAGTTATTTTTGTATTAATTGTCTGGACATAGAAACCTGTTTATCAAAATTGATGTCCGTCAGTTCTTCTGGCTGCGTTGCATGACCTCTGGTTAGGGAATCAAAGTTATCGCCAACCTCGAGAATACCAGGGCGATTGAACCAATCGCTAAGAGTTAACGAACCAAGAACTGAGCGCAGCTCGGACAAAAGGCTATAAGCAGAGAAGACGTTATAATTTAGTTTAGATTCTAATAATAAAAAAGAGATATCGAGAGATAGACAGTACAAGAAATTGGCATCTCTGATAGGGTATAAAAGTATAAAAATAGACTTACTCCAATCTACCCTCGATTTGGGAATGGAAGTATCTGAATGCAGCTGTGGCGTGTTCATTCAATACGCTGGGATCGATGCTAGGATTGTAGTCATTCACGTAGCTTCCTCCCGGAGCTTTGAAAATCAGGCTATTCTTCAACATATTCTCCTCGCCCAGGAAAATTGGTAGCCATTCGTAATAGCTTATTTGCTGGTACTGGGCTATGTTGATCTTGCGAGCTTCCTGGAACAGCGTGCGATCGTCAAAGTGAGGATTCAGAGCAGACAGAGCATCGGCAATGCGATTGTGTTCACGAAGCAGAATGGTCTGTAATAAGGCGAGTCCGGGATTTTGATTGACACGTACATCGCCGGCTCTGTAGCAGACTTCATTCGGATCGATGGCATCGCAGTCTCCGGTTATGTTACGGGACGAGGGTAGCCAATTGGCGCCATTACGCTCCTCAACAATCATGCGTCCGCCCCGGAACTCGCGGATGTCGCTATTTTGCTGCATCGAGTTGCCATAGACAAGGGACAGATCCATGTAGGCGGTGACCACGGTCAACTGCTCTGCCGCTCCACCGGCATACTGACAGTTGGAGTCACGATCTGTCAGGGTGCGCACAAAGTTGAGGCATTCCGTGCCGACTTGGGAGTAGGCCGGATCATGGGGGGGCACTATGATGGCAAAGCAGGTCTTATGCGCTGTATCCAAGCCCACCAGCCGCCCATCATCTGTGCAACAGCGCGTCGGATGCTTCTCTGTGTAGAAGTAGACAGGGTAATTTAGAGAATCTGTTACCAAGTGATCAAGTGATCAAGATCGACATACTGGATTGAGTGCCACCCGCTTGCATGCTCATGTCGTGCGTCATAATCTGGCCCCACTGCATGTTGTGGAGCGTAAACTGTGGATCGGGCACGGACTGCTCACCAAATACCACAATGGATATCAGACGAGCACTGGGCAGCTCATTGCCAGTCACGGAACGTGTTGGTGCCGATATTCCATCGGCGTATTTGGGTGTCACAAGACGACCATACCTAAAGGACATGCGTTAGAAGTGGCATGAGAATACTGACTGAAACATACACTCATAAAAAATCGACCTACATTTTAGCAAATCGCCATTTTTTTGGAGCGAATGGTTGGTAAATTTCGAATAACTATTGATTGCATTTCTAAGTTTCAGTGTGGATTTTTTTAAATATTGAAGAGTCTAATTTATTACATTTATGTAGTTACATTTTATGTAGTTTATAAAATTCATAAGCTACTTGAAACAAAAGAGAACGTTGCCGTCGTTCGTAACCGACTGCGAAATACTCTGATACCATTAGTTATATCATCTGATAACAGGTGCCACAGAACAGAAATACGAGAAATACAGATCTCTGAATGAGATTCATTATTAGTGTTCATTACTAGTTTCAGAAATGTTATTTCCTTAGAATGATGGTTGCATTTCTACTTTTTAGAAATGCATTTCTTAATAAAAATGTAATTTCTAATTTTAAGAAGTTTGTTCTCCGATATTTAGAAATTATTGCTAAAACTATGAAAAATCGTATGTTTTTAATTTGAGGGCGATTTACTAAAATTTTGATTATATTTTTCTAAGTGTAGTCTATGCGCTTGATATTACTTAGTATTGGCAACGCCCAGCCCTGGGTTTTCCAGGTGATTACATGATCCATCCATCGTACGATAGGCGGACTTCTCACAAACAGCCGGAGGATTGGCGCAAGTAACCCTACCCTGCATGGGCGGAGCTGGTGTGGGACTTGCAACAGTAAAGAATGGATTTTGTGGTAACGGCGAAGTATCCACTGCAGAGGTCAGCGCATTTCTGATGCAAAATAAATACATGTGTCTGTTATAGAGTCGCAGAATAATAGCAGCTAATGCTTACCCTATTAAAAATTGCTGGGCAGCTGGATGATACGAGTACCCATGCAGGTGTGGTCCATGGGAGCGTGGTTGCTCATTGTGCACGATGTGGTAGCCAGTTGATACTTTAAGTCCGACCACACTGCAGACAAGTCCCAAAATGCAGAGGACTAGCATATCTCGCTGATGGCGCATCTGAAAATAAGTCCTCTATTACAAATCACCATATACAATCTTAAATTATATTAACTAATATTAAAATCACTCATACAGCTGCGGTCAAGATAATAGTACATAAATATGCTTTTATAATTTAAATATTGTTCAAATATTAAGAACATTTTATTTGATCATAAGCAAATAAGACCAAAGATAAGTCAAAATTTAATGATGGGATTGCTATAAATTTATGAATTTAAAAAAAAAACTAAAAACTAGATGTACGAGTATATATGTATTTTAATACGTTTGGTTGAATAGCCCTCGTTAGAAATTACTGGCCAATATTTATGCTAAAACAAAAGGGAAATTAATGTCGTGACTGCCGTTCTTGCAGATCATTTATTAATTGATTTGACTATTGCAGTATGCGCAAAATAGCATATTATACCTAAGAATGCGTAATTGATCATATCAAAAGAAATCATCGAATTTGACTTATAAAATTCGACTCAATGCTTCAGCTCGGTCAATTCCTCACTCGAATTTAATAAAAAAATCAACAACGATTCATTGCGTAACTAACAAGCTCTTATGATGTGAATGGCAGAACCAAAGACAACTGACTTCAAAAGTTTGTAAACAAAAGTATGTCTGCAAAATGCTGCACACCAACGTAGCGGGGGGTCGTAAAGCTAAATAAAGCAATTCGCTGGAAACGATCAGTCCAATAAATTCGCATTATGGAGTGCTCATAATAATATAAAAGCTCGTATCAATATTTGACACGCTTTTGGAGTGCAAAGCGGCAGAGACAAAGAAAACAGAAACATAAGAAGAGAGGCTATTTAAGGCACATCGAAGATTACATACCCTTGCAGACCGGACTTACACTACCGGACCGGATTATACATGTGTTGTCTGCTTAGTGTTTCTGCTCATATATGCACACAGCGTAGACAAAAGGACAGACAAATGGACACACTGACACAGATAGTGATCAAGAACATGTATACTATGTGGAGTCGCAGACTTATCCTCTAATGCGTTACAAACGCTACGAAAAAAGCATAAAACACTCTGCATGGCTCAAAGATAAAGCTATCGTTAGGTACGCCTCATAAAACTGTCTATTTGACCAGGCATCAGTTTGCAGATGACGATCAATATTTACGTACTTGGCCTCAAAATCATAATTAAATCAATAATAATAATATATGACAAAACTAAAAAAAACCTTCAATGATATGATGCGATTTTGTAATTTTCGATCGAATTGAATAGTTACGTAATAATAACAATTCACTATTGAGGAGAACAAAACCTAATTGTTGCTCAAGCATTTGAACACGTTTGGGTGACTGGCTTAAAATACATAATCGAAACTCAAATTCCATCTTAAATTCCACGGCTCTAGAATGGTATGCTAGAAACATGAATTTTGTTGCTGTTCGAAATTCCACATAAATATGGAATATGTGCGACTTAGATTGAATAAACACAGATAGACCTTCAAAATCAGTTGTCAGAAATGTACCTTTCTAATTTCGGAACTCAATCCTAGCCTTCTGATAGATTTATTGAAAAGAACCATTTAAGTAAAAAAAAAAATAGAAAAAACATAATTATCTTCCCCTATAAAAAGTTGTTTTATTTTATTTTTGGTAAGATATGCCTAAAAGCTGTGCTCTTGCGGCAAGATGAAGTGTATGAATGTGATGATGAAATGCTACTTTTATACAGATAAACCTCCTATAACACTGTCTCATTTAATACGAATTAAGATTTTAATACACTCAATATTTCCATATCACTTAAATGACAGACTATTTCAAGAAATGTGACGAGATTGCTCCGCGTACAAATTGAGAATGTGCGTGCCATTAATGTAAGCAGAGGCGTCGATAAATAAGCTAATAAAAATAAGGCACTGTAACGTTTCAATTCATTTAATTTTAAAATGTTAATACAAATTATACTATTTATTATAAAATAAAAAAAAATTACAAACACAAATAGAAAGTACAACAAAATATATTGCTAGTGTTTCTTGAAATCCGGTAAAATAATCAAAATTTTTACTAGCTTCATATCTCGTTTAACACGGCTTTGGATATATTGGATATATATACAACGAGGGCCTCCATTCAAGATTTGGTTACTTTTAATTTTGATTGCTGAGCATGGCTGCTGGTGTGTATTTATTTATGGCATAGAAAATTCGCTATGCCGAATTGCCGATGGCTGTTGCTTATTTACTTTGATGAGCTCTGTTTCACTGTCAAAGCAATTTTAATTCGCTTGTGGACTATAGGAATATTCGCAACGGGCATTCGATCAAAGAAGGCGATCGGAAAAACTACTTCTTCAGCGAAACCTTTGTGTGTGTGTGTTTTCTATGTAAATTTTGTTATGTGGCTGGCTTAAACTGGCATTAGACACGAACTGGGCCATTTTGTGTGTTGGCCGGCTAGCCGACTAGTTAGGGAACAGTTAGATGTAACAATCGACCATCGGTCTTGGCGGCTGTGACACAGGCTCTGCAGTTATGGTAGCAACTGGTTCCTTAACCTATTTCGTCTGTATTGGTTATCATTCATTTTAATTGCGACATTTCAACAGAAAACATGTTCGTTGCACAGGCCAACAATTTGTTGCTGCTGGTATTTGCCTAAAAAAATGTATATATTGTTGCAGCGCAATGTGTGTAAATGCAAGGCACACATGTCTAAAAATGTGCTGTTAAAAAGAAACCCACAATTATTTTATAATTTTTAAATAAGTATGTGTTTATATACATTATTCACCAATGTCCAGACCATTAACAAAAACGTCGATATGTATGAAATAGGTTTACATAACGCGGTTATATCCAAGCTTACTGGCCTCGAGCTTAGACTTAGACCCATGTGGACTCATTCATCTGGCAACATGGCCACAGTCACAGAGCCAACCGCAACTTCCAATTGTTGTTGGTGAGAGACCTTTGTGTAAAATGCCAGTTGTTGCATGCAAATTCGCAAATATTGGCGGCCAATCCGTTCCAGCTGCCGTGACAGAATCCAACACACAGACTGAATACATTTTAATTGCATGGTAAACAGAACAATAGCCCAGACTTAGCTCGATCGGACTACATTGGCTACTTTCAAATCTGCCATAAAATTAAAATTAGCCAACAGGCTCTGGAGTCAGTAAAGCCCCTACTATAGTTGGCTAGTTAACGCTTTAGTCCATGTGTCCATGTACCCGGTTCCAACAAGCGAACAACGAAGTAAACACACGATTTTTAATTCTAGCTTAAGCTCGATTATAATCGCGGTGTTTGGCAATCACAATGGACAAAGCAAAGCAATTGGTCATGGACAGATTAGTCGTTAATAAATGCAACCAGTTAACAAACAGATGGACAAGCATTATGGTAATTAGCTTTGATTTAAGTTCATTAGAGATACAAATATGACAAAAGTGCTTGCTCCCAAATGAACCTTGCATGCGAAGCAGGAAGTGGAATTCGAAATAAAAAGCAATGCAAATGCATACATAAATGTTTTATAACATTCTTTACTATTCTATATCTATTGGGCCAGATATTATGTAAATATATTCCATAATAAATATACATAAATGCGAATGCGATTATGCTTCCTGGGTATATTTTTATGCATACTCTTATAATATGTGCAGTACATATGAAAATAAATAAATCTCTTTTATATAACTCTCTGGTTCATGTTGCTATTCTGAAACCTTCGACTTTGCACGAATTGGAGTTGGCAAACGTCTACAGTGAACAAGAAATAAATATTATTTTAGGCCCACCGAAGTTTATATACCCTTGTAGACCCGATGTAATCCACAGACAACTAAACTTTAGTCCGCAAACAAACAAATTTTATTTGATGTATCCTGTTTCATGTCCTGTTTTCCGTTTCTATTTTTGTGTGCTCTAAGTTAGGCACAATTTGAGTTTCAATTTAGCCTGACTGTATCAGGAGCTATGTCTATGAATATTGCGATGCGTCAAGTTATAATTCATTCTTCAACCGATTGTTTCTATGGAATATATTAAGTGACAGCAACAATAAATAAATCAAGTTTCACTAAGATAGTTTTGCGACTGAACTTATATAAAATATATTAGAGGGCTAAGTAAAGACGGACAGACAGAACATGGCTATATCAACTCCATAACTCCACAATGTTAATCCAGAATACTTTGTTGCGTCTCCTTACAAAGTTGACAAAAAAGTTTATAATAGCCACTAAAAGCGTAAAAAGTGCATTGTATAAGCGTCAAAAGTGGTGCAGAGACCAAATCGGGTAATTGCGAGTAAACTATTTTCGGCTTACTTTAACGACATCTAATTAAAATTAAACTCAAATCAGCAAAGACCAAGTGGAGATCATTAAAGTGCTATTTTGCTCTGTGTAACGCAGCAAAGAATTTCACCACAAAATGATTGATTTATTGCTGGCTGATGGCTGATGGCTACGCAGACAACTCACTGCCATTAACAGCCTTATTGAGAGCCCCGAGAGCAGCTGAAGCACCCGAAGCACCCGAAGCACCGAACACCATCTGTGCCGCATTTTGGATACAGATGTACATATTTGTCCAGCATCTCTCTTGAAATCTGAGCTAGGAGACGTGTCCAAATCGTCCACACACACATCGAACAAATTCCGAATGCTCTCGCCGATAAAGTAACACGCACTAATTGAAATTGCCATTTTAAGTGAAAGCACCTAAAAGTGTAGATTGGGATCTTGTCAAATGGTGCTCTAGTATTTGAGCGATGGATTCCAGAGTTGCGTAAGATGTTGCGACTTCTGCTCGATCTGCAAGTTACTGCGTTACTGCAAATTGCGTATATATTATTTTTTATTGACATCGAAATCAAGGTGCACTCATTTTACGCAACGGCCAGACAGTTTTTTCTATAATTTATGTAAGTAAGTAGCCCGGCAGGCATTATACCGGCGCATTTACGCACATACGTGATTTAATATCCACTTATACATAAAGATACAAGTGTAAATTCACGCAAATTCTAGTACCCATAATGGAACGCAACTTAGTAAAGTAACACAGCCTAAAAGTCACATGACCGAATAACTTCTCTTACCCGGAGTCGAGTGATTAGCACTTTTTGAACTCGTTGGACAGGACGGGTCGGATTTTGGCTTGCGAATTCGTATCAACTCGACGCCGGTATTTTCATTGATTGCGGACGCAATTTGCTATTGCCTTTAAGTTTGTCAAATTGGATGCTCCGCACTAATTGATTCTTAAAGGTGTTGACTCGATTAAGTCGAGCCATGTGGAACTGGTTTCGAAGGAAATCGGAATACGGCCAGCAAGTAACCTTTACGTTGTGGCTGACTGTAAATTTCAGATATCAAATTAAAGTCAAAACAATATTTTTGCGTACAATTTATAAATGAATACATGTTTGCTTTTTTTCCGTAGTAATACACCTCTCAAAGCCAATTTTGGCAAAAAAGTTGAATTGAACAAGCAAACAATTAATAACCGTTTAACACTTTGGCTAAGTGAGCTTTTGTTCAAGGTTAAAGGTGTGGAAGAAACATCTCATTTATCTATTTTAATGTGTGCTTTGAAGTAAAGCAATTGTCTTCATTCACAACACAGTCATACAATTATGTATGAGTTTTAATTGCTTACCTCAAAAGTGAATTTTAGTGTACAAATAAATTATGATTATCCAGTCATGAGTGCTCGACTAGGTGATTCTCTGCACATGTAGCTGTAAAATATGTCAGTTAGCACTGCAATAATTTTTCATCAACAATTTTAGTTTATATGTTTTGCTAAGTGCAAGTGCCCATAAAGTAATAAACTTATAATAAAAACGTCAACTAATTAGTCAGAGTTCGTCGCGTTCTTACAGACTGAGAGATATATTTTGGAGTCGAGTAGATTTACATTGAATAATGACCACCTTTTAAGCCAATTAAAACGATTATAGTGTATAAAAGAGATCATGCAACAAGTACGCACCATATCGTAGCAAAAAAAGAATGCCATAAATAAACATCAAAGAACGCATTCTGACAACGAGCGGACATAAACATGCAAGAAATGCGGTAATGTAGTTCTCTCAGACACGGCTGCAAGCTGTTACGCCAGCATTTAAATGGTGAACACCGGATTCGGAATGTTATGTAATTAAAAGTATTGCAAATGTATTTTCGACGGGACGACACTGGAGTCGTAGTCGTGATATGTCAGTCCGAATGGGGAAAGGCACTTGGAGCGATGCATAGCCTTGGACCTGGACCTAAATTGTCAACTCCTATGTTTGATGCCGTTGACTTTTATTTTAATTTAATTGCACATACTGTCAAGGCTCTTAAGGTCTTTAAATAATTGTTTACCTTTTATAAATACAATTAAACGGGTTTTCGTTGCCAAAATGGTATATGCGAAATTAAGTCTTAATCAGACCGGTCCTTAAGCTGGATTCACACAGAGCCACATCAAGTATCAATTTTGCTGATACTCCGAATGGTTTTTCGGTACCAAACAGCACATCAATTCCACATCACAAGTAGGTGTTTATTTATTTATTTGTTTAACGTCAACTAAAGTCAATCGACACAGAAAAAAAAAATTGTTATTATGAAGTAGTTATTCCCCAAATATTATTCACGAGACAAGAAGTTCAACTTTGAGTCTATCGTAATCATTACGAGTACTCGAAACGCTTCATGCAATGAATAATTAGTTGAACAGCGATTAAGGGAAAGTGGAAAGAATTCACTTTGTAGCAATCGGTATTTTGACGAAGAATTCGAGTTACAATTTTAAAATGGACAACCAAGAATGCATGCACAAAATATATAAAAAAAAATATATATATTTAAATATGTGAAATTTGAAATATTTGTATATAATATTTATTTAAATATCGATAAGATAATTTGCTTTAATGAGTACGGCAAAAAAAAAATCAAAAACAACACAGAACATATTAATAATAATCGCTTGGTGTATTTTGCTTTTTCATATGAATATTCATATAAAAATAAAATAATAAAAAATATTCCGCTTTTGCAAATCGAAGCATCCACACAATCGTTTTAAAAATTAAAACGGAAAGATTTACCCCATTTTGTACATCAAATTAAATTAAAGTATTTAAGAAAGCAACAAAAAACCACATTGAATTTACTGCAATTTCCAACAATCAGAAAAAACAGGATGGTTTTCAAGTAATGCTATTTTATTGTCTGAGTGGAAATCCAATATTGTGTAAATGAAAACTTAAAGCCAAAACGTCATTCAGTTTCTTGAATAAATTCCATGAATGCATTAGAATGTGATTTTTATTATTTATTTGAATCCAGATATAGCTCAATGGTGGAATGCATTTTCCACAAGTGGCTTTGACAATTGTTCGTTGATCTGTGCATTGAGATACCAACAGCTCTAATTTTCAATATTTATGTCCAAATCGACATTATTAAAATACAAAATACAGATAAAAACAAATTTGTAACAGCAGCATTCAATTCCTGCTTTCACATCATTGACGTGATTAGCCTATTACTTCAAATGACTTGGTATTATATAGAAATAAGCAAATGTTAGGCCACAATTGAGTCAGTCATTATTTTTCGCACACATTATGATATACGGTTTTTGATCATATTCACGATCAGCCGCCTGGTTGCATTTTGGACATATGGACATATGTTCACATAATTCGTAATGCAATTAAAACCAAGGTAATTACGATGCTCTTACCGCGATTGCCACGTCCGGCCCGGTTCCGGCCCCACGACGCTCCCATTGACAATGCCAACCAGAGCAAATCCAACCGCGGTGTCTTTGAAAACGGAAGTGAGAAAAAATTGTGCAGAAATGGCAACGAGCACGCGAGACAAACTAACACGACTTGACGATTACAAGACCGTGGATAAGTAAGTGCGTACCGCTACTATTTCGAAAACTTTTATATTATATCGTTATATACGCAATACGTACTAATAAGCATACGTAATCATTATACAGTTAGACATGTGCATATGATTGGGTGTCCATGATTTAGTCACATCCATCATCAAAAAATCGTGTTCGTCGTTCGAGTCTCGGGCATTATTTTATCCGTGCCACTTGAATAATATTTGATTCGTGAGAGAGCTTACTCAGCCAGATCGGCATTTTATTTATATAAATTCAACAAATTTGGTTATTTTTTATAGGCATTCAATTGTAAGTTCAGTAACGGTTTCAATAATATTGTGAAATCTGTTGTTTTGCAAAATATCCAGACCAAACTCACTAAATATGCGTGTTATTTTGGTCCTCATATCTGCTCTAAAATTCATCGCAATCGGAAATTAAAAATCATATATCTCCCATAGAAACAATCTGGCACAAGATGAGCTCCTGTTTGTATTTTGCTGTAAGAATAAATTACTCCACAATTAACGAGAACGTTGGTTACAGTTGATCAATTCGACAACAAATCAAGACACAAAACATACATTTAACAATTAGAAAACAATGTATTCTCTAGTATTCTTTACATTCTTCATAACATTGCCATAAATTTCCATGAGTAAAATGTAGGTTTTAATCAAAAGTTTTACTCCGTTTTTACTTAAACAAAAATTAGCTCATCAAACAGCTTGCTTTGAATATGAACTGCAATTTAAAAGTTGTAAAATTATTGCTTATATTTGTTTATTTTACTCAAGATACGCATTTTCAAAATTGTGAATAAAAATTACGATTTATTTCCCAAAAACGCAAAGTGGCCTAGTATTAAGTGGTGTGTTAAGTTGTAGTGAGTAGTTGGTGAAATCTTTGTTATCTTTCACTATATCTATCTTTCATCCTGCTTAACGATTTACTTTCTCTATGACTAAGCTACTAATTAACTAAGTAACAGTTTTTAATCTACCTGTTTTTTCTGGGTTTTCCCAATCTTTGCAATAAATGTTGAACTATTTTACATACAAACAATTTATTTATGCGGTATTTAATTTTTTGATTTTAAAATGAAGTATTAAATTGTAAGTTTAGTTGCATAGAACAGAGTAAATCTTCTTTAAAATCTAGCGAAGATTGCTCTTTTATTATTTGAGCGGCAGACAAGACTTCGGTAATTATTTCGTTTCCGTTGGCTACTTACAGTTAACGGCTAAGTAATTACCTCCGGTCATTTAATTAACTAAGTTACACTAAGTTACTTAGCTTAAGAGTAAATGTGTTAATTTGTGCGAGAACATCTTCGGGTGCAGTCAAGCGACCCATTCAGGCGTTGTCCACGACAAGATTAAGTTGTAATCGTTTTAAATTATGGTCAGAAGACAACATAAAGTTGAGGTTGGCTGGTGGCAGTCATCCGGTGGCAACTATTAGTCACTGAAGCGGTTGCAATACTGTTCATGTTGTTTTTGTTGTTGTTGTTGTTGTTGGTGCAGACCTTGACTTTGAAAACGTGCAAGTTGCTTGAGCAGTTGCATCAACAAACGGAGCCACAGCCAGAGTCAAAGCAAAAGCCGGGCATGAGACGTGAATGAAATCGAAAGCTAAACGAGTTAATCTCAAGACTCGCTTTCTTCGACTGATAATTTAACTAATTTTATTTTGAATTGGAGGTCACTGGCAGCAATTGTTAAATATTAAGCATGCAATAAAATTGCTTAATGGCTGAAATGCCATTACGAATGTACCGCAAATGTTCGTCTTAAAAAAGACCTGATTTGAAGATACAAATGTGGAGTTGTGGTAAAAATGTGAAATAAGAGTTTTCAACCATCATTTAAATTGGTAAGCCCAAATCGAGCGTGACTGTTTTTAATGACCTCATACTACGCAGATCTTAAACCTATTGAAAAGTTGTAATGCCAAATTAAAAAGCCAGTCAAACACTATATACCAACTTTGGGGGATAATTAAGAATGCGTAACATGTACAAAGTTGCCAAAATCTTTGATTTTGAAAACTAAAACAAAGTCCTAAAAATAGCCTGTTTGTGTCAAAATCTGCTTTAAAAAAGGCTGAGCAAACAGCGCTGACATTGAAATGCGATTAAAGTGGTTTATTATTAGTGAAAATTTAAAAATGATCAATTCTGCTAAAGCAGATCCTAATTCAAATAACTTTTATACTTGCAAAGCATAATATTGGTAATTATGATGGAGAAAATCACTATTATTATTTTGGGCGTGTATTTTTGAAGACCTTGTTTATTTTAATTGTTTTCGTAATGAGCTTGTCTAAATTTGGCGCAACTAAAAAGCAAATTACTTACTCCTTAAGAGACTTCACTTCATTCATTTATTTTTTACGCGCAGCTTTATATGGTATTACTGATTCAGTGCTACATAAGCCATAAGCTTAAGCTTATTATTTAAGGTACTAGACACTAATGACAAATCAATTGAATACATGTATACATAAATATAAATAATATTAAGACATTAAATGTTAAAGAGATTTCTTGAAAGGTATTATTTGAGGCACGTGTGAGTTTTGAAATAGTTGTAGCCGTCAAAATCGCATGCCACGTAGCGCCCTGCTAATTAAAATGTTGTAATTAATTTGTTTGTTTAACTTAACTCATTAATTGGGAGCACGGCTGACTTGGTTCTCGGGCTTCAGGCATTCCAGTCCAGCGCCATTTTCCGAACTGCCTTTAAATTTTTCATTTTGATTTAGCTAACGTGCCAGTTGCATGTGCAATTTACATTCTTTATAAAGTATTTTTATTGTAATGCCTGCTTAGCCAAATGTATAAAGTATTTTTATTGTAATGTCTGCTTAGCCAAATGTATATATATATGTATACATATGAGCATTGCTTAAGTGAACCGCTTGAAAAGTTGCCACGATTAGCCTCAAACAATGCCAAATGATTGAAACCAGAAATACAATGTATAAAAATAATATCTTTCAACATTTTCGGAATCAAATGTGATCTTTCGGATGGTCTCTGCGGTATTGTTTCTTAAAAGTTATGCCATTGTTTTTTACACCCTGCTGATGTAATTAAAAAAAAAGATACAAGAAAAAACACAAATTACATGCAAAATTTATGTTTCTTATTAATTTTTCAGATGAACTGCACACTCACACATACAAATAAGACATGCAGATTTCTGTCATATATATATGTATATATATACATATAGATATTTGCACCCCTATATTTATAGACCATATGTGTATTATGTGTAGCTATCAGCATTTGCATATTTTACTTCTGGGTTTATGTCGCTCCTGAAATTAATAAACATCGTCAAGTGAATGGCAGCAAGTCGTCAAATTGTGGTTATACTCGAATACTCGTAGCATTTTTACTTGTCTACCTACAATCACTCAGGCATAGTGGACTTGGTACACAAACACGTCATAATTAAGTACATGACGCAACTGGCTTAAGATTCAAAAAAGAGAGAGAGAAAGAAAGTGGCCACAGGCAGCTGAGCCGAGCCCTCCAGCTGGTTTACCATTTAGACTGTTCATTAGACAGAAAGCTTAAGTGATCGGGGTTCTATTATGTATTAAAAGCGTTTGTAATTAACAACGCTCGAATTTAAACGAATCGAATTGAACCCACTTGAAAAGTGTGTACACGGTCTTGGACCGAGTATAATGTGATATGTAAACTTAATGGTTGCAGCGCGGCTTGTGGCATGTCTGCACTGATTACTATCAGAGCTAACAAATAAAGGGGGGCGTATCCAATTAGATGGCGTAAATTGCTGATCATGCGCGACTAAAAAGGCAGTCATTTTTCAAATATGCCTCCGGGGCAGAAAAAGAAATTGAAGGAGTTGTACTTTGTACAGGGTACAAGTCGAGTACAAAAGCCCTTCACCTCTCTGGGTCTAGAGGCAACAAAAGCACCACCAAAATTAAAACTAATTCATGTATGAAGGTCGCTCGTTTGGTGTCTTAAATTAATTACCTTACTTTTAATAAAAACAAATGCAATTTGCAACACAATCATTATGCCACTCACAATCGTGTGTACTTTTGTATAGAGCTGTAAGTGAAGTCAGTTATATATAAACAATGGCCCGTAATAGCTTTTTAAATATGCCATTAGACGTCGTCAGCCAAAACTGGTATTTGTCGAAACAAGAAAAAAAAAAAATAAATACGAATGCCCTAAATTAAATGCTTTTTATGGGCCAGCAGAGAGTATTCGTTTTTTCTCACGAATGTGCAATAAAGTGCACACGAATTGGCTTAAATCGATTAAAGCCATATATCCACACACTTGTACTAATCTGACATCATCATGTATAATTAATTTGTAAAAAAATAAATTCAATTGAAAATAAAATTGAATATTGTAAGTTTTTATGGCTGCCTGATTATATCTATCCCTATCCTATCGATTATCCTTAATCTATCGACTAAAATGCAAATATAATTTTTTAAATAAAATAATTATTGTATGTTTTACGAATGGAATAAAGGAATGCCCTAATAAATATACCTAATGGACATTATAAAAAACACATTTACTTTTTGAAATTTGACCCGTTAAAATGAAGTCCTTGGCACGAAAATAATTGTCAATATATTGCAAGTGCTATGCTAACGACAACTAAATGAATACTTTTTGAAAAATGGCTAATGGCTTTTACTTTTTGGAATTTGGTCCGTTAAAATGGAAATGTGTTAGCATGATTAAATGACTAAATCTTTGGTACTTACCATGCTCAAGTGTCTTACTTTCTTGACGAGGGAGTGATTAAGTAGGCGGAAACTTAGGCAAGTCTTTCAATATTATTTGCACGCGACAATCAGCAGCAATCAGCAGTCAACAACCAACAATCAGCAATCACAATATTTACAATACACAATCCAACAATTACAAAATCGAAATCGCGAATTCCGCGCTAGGTTGAGCAAACAATTTTACTATTACTGACTGAGTAATATTAATTTGCTGGCAAACTAAATTGCAGCTTAATTAGCTACTCATTCACAAATCAACACCTGCCCATAGGCGGTCGCGTATTGATGCACTGCTGGGGATCTGTGGCGGCTCTGGGGGTAAATCTCAATCGAGGCAAGGCCCCAAGATACTGTCGGCGTTGAACTAACTGGGCAGCCGTTGAATTTGGTGCTTTTATAACGAATCGAGATCGCAACTCGACGCCGACTGCACAACGTCAGCGCCAGCGCCGGCTTCAAAGCTAACGAGCCTGCTCGGCGCTAGAGCCAGCATAAAGCCAGTTTAATGCCGGCTGCGCTGCAGGCCAGCGCAACAGGCACAACAGACGCTGACGTCGACGTCGATGGCAACGGCGTGTAAATCAAAGAAGCTTGCTTATTTTTTCGCTCTGCTCTAATTTATGCCGAAAGCAACTCGACGGTTGTTTGGGAAGGGATTGGGGGGATTTTGTTGTTGATACTGAAAATGATCGGTTTTATTTGATTTTTTTAACATTTATGTGTTTGGCTTACAATGTATACGTACACCTGTCGATTGGTCTGTCATTTTTTTTTGGCCACAACACACACACACACACACACACCTACAATGGCACACTGTGCCAAATACTATTTGTATGACATTAATGCTAGCGCGGACCAACAATACACATGGACAGCAAACAAACAGCACACATTTTTAACCCCGTCGACCTTTACGGAGAGCTGCTTTTATAATGTGTCAAAACTTTGGCATGGAAATCCACATGTGTGACCTAGAAAGCTTTTCTTTCGAAAATGTTACGAATGTTTTGGCTGTATTGTTATTGCGCCTGCGTGACGCTGTTATGCGTAAGTGTCTTGATGAATTAAGTATTTGGACATTTGTGTTGTATATTCTCCGAAATGACGACAATGCATGCGTCACACATCTGACTAAAGCGGCACAGGTCAAATTATATAATAATTACAATAAAACAAAATGTCCTGGCGCCAGCATAATATCAACCAAACAATAAACAATTAACAAAAATTAATAAATAATTATATATTTCGTTATTGAGTACATTATTTTGAAATAATCCACACTTTGTCTGCGAAAAAGAACAGTTTTTTTGGACTTTTTGAAAATTTATAAAAATTATGCATAATTTTATGCCCTGAAAGAAGTTATCAGGAATGAAGTCCTTATGGCTGAGCGAATTGTGTAGTATATTTTGGCTTTTATCAATAGTTTCGTGCTTATGTTTTATATTTAATCTCCCTTAAGGTTGATTTGAAATTTGTTGATTGATTTGTTTAAGTCGATACATTTTCAATAACTTCAAAATTAATTGAGGTAAATTCGTATTATATTCGTAAGGAATTCCTATTTACTGACCGTAGTAGACTTTAATTAATAACAAATCCTTTACTTTCAGAACTTAGAACCACGCTTAGCCTTCTTAAGCAAAATCTAATAAGTGGCGAAATTGATTGTTCCGAATTAAGCAGGCAAGTTAGTTGTGCAGCTCCGATTAGGAGTAATTGCTTACTCCTTTCCCATTTTTAATCGAATATAATTCTCTTTCACCCTTAATTTGTAGTTTCGCGTTTATATGTTCTATTCACATTTGCGTCTGTCTAGCTATTAGGACAACTAAGACCTCAAAGTAAGGTAAATAAGCCACTGGCTTATAGGATGCTTAGTTTATCTGCTGTGGTGTACTGCAATGATCCAATAATCCACGACAGCAGTTGCATTCAGGTACTCCCTGAAATCAAGCATGTATTGTGACTCGCGTGTTGTCCAGCCGGTTCGGGAGCGACTTATACACTTAGGAAAATATATCGCAGCATTTTATAAGCTTGCCATTCTTTTAGCGCCAAGGATAATTAACCTGTTATTCAGAAAGTATATATGTAAAAAAGAAACGATTTTTATTTTCGTAACTCCAAAAAATAAAAAAAAATTAACTCAAACAACTCTTGTTAATTAAATTTTTTAAGATTGGTATAAGATAAGTATTTTCAGATCTCACATATGCAATCATTTTTTATAGCTTATAAATTCTTATATAATTTATTTTGAAAAACTGAAGTATGGCTCGCTAGTTAAGTGACATGCCACTGAGCACGAAGCCGACGACACACAGATGAAACATGCATGAGAAACCCCGCGGAAATTGTTTAGGTGTAGTATGGCTAGCAGCCAACACAGGTCATTATTTGCCTTCATTGTCTTTTCGCGTGTAAGATTTCAATTTCAATTTCTTCGGTCTGAGATATAACTTTTTTGTGACAAATTTTGGGACCACCGACGGCACAAAGAGTGTAAAATTAACGCGACATGCCAAATTCATTGTAACTTCACGGGCACGCATACGTGCAAAGATAGGCTTTTCGAACAAAACAATCTCCGAGACAACGATTCCCCCTTTAAGATTAGCACCGACACGCTAGGCCTGTCTTCGCTCCTACGACCCAAGGGAGCATAGGAAACGCCTCCTGTATTGTCTGCTTAGTGAATTGAGCTACGCTGACTCTGAAAATGATATCACCTTATCGCTACTATATCAGTGATGTGAGCAAATTTAATCACTATTTTCTGAATATTAGAAATGAGTTTTTTTCGATAAAATCTATGAAGTTCTACTTTTAGGAACACTTTTCTTATTAATAGATAATATATCTAAAAAATAGGGCAAGCATTTATAAATTTACGTTTGCTTTTGTTATACTTAAAAATTATTTCTAAAACCAAGAAAAACCTTCTTATAAGTTTATCAGGGTGATTATTTAGCCCGATTTTTTTCTGAGTGTAACACATATTTTTAATATTTACTCCATAAGCTTTAGGCTACGCAATCAACACGACTAACGACTAAATTGGCGTTTTATGAATCCGTATGATACTCTTAAATCACGTAGATATCGGTGGTTATATGCAGAGCGTAAAATTTGCATATCGCTGACGCATTTTTCATATTCTACAATTAAAAGCATATCTCTATTCATTTTGCATATTGATGCATATTTCACAATTTTTTCAAAAATAAAACGACTAATTTTAATTTGTATTTATTTATTTAATGTGGAAAAAATGCCAAAATGAAAGGTTTTAAAAAATAAATAAAGTAAACCTAATGTTCCGAAATTTAAAATGAAAAGAAACAAAGTGAATAAAAAATAAAGTATGTTACAAAATTGTGGCTATTAAACTGTAAAATGGGTTAACATTCATTACAAGGATTGGTGAAACCCAAAAGAAATCCAATCCAACTATAAATTACTGAGCATTGGCAGTAAAAAGTAATAGTAATAAGTAATGTTAAACGTTAAACGTTAAGAAATTAGAGAGAAAAGAGTGAGCGAGAATATAATCAAAAGGGAGCACGCTCAGAGACTTATCGAAGATATATATATAATAGTATTGAAAGTGTAATTAAAGGAATATAGAGTTCCATCAAGAATATGTTAATATTTACAAATGACATTGAAGGCATTTGAAAGGGAACAAAATTCCTATAATATGCTAAGACGACCTAATAGCAAAGGGGAACTAATTTCGCCATTAATTAACAAAACTACACAAAGTTTTGTTCTACGGTTAGCTAATGATGAATGAATAATGAATAATGAAGATTAATAAGAAGAAGCCTGCTGAATACAGTGGCAAACAAAGATTGAGATCTCACTTAAAAAAACCTTAGGGCTCAGTTTGGTATCAAAAAGATCCCTGAATCCTTAATTACAGTGGAATATAAGTGGCCAATTATGACGTAAAACGACTTAAAGTCCGAAACATACAATTTGAGCATTTGGGATACAACTGGTTTATCCGGCTCCAGAGTTGCATAGAGTTCAAATCACCTTGAAAACCAGACGGGTAAAAAATAAGGGTCCAAGGTGAGTACCTTGAGGTATATCAGAGGCGGGGAAGCGGAGGCAATTAAGCTTGTAAGGCAGAAGTTTAACATAGTTAACAGAATCGAATGTTTTTCCGTAGTCAGTGTAAATAAGATCAAAGAACATTTTTAAAAGGAATGCATCACTTACTACAGAGGTAAATTCAAGCAAGTTGGTAGATGTACATCGATTCTTAATGAACCCATGTTGGACTGGAGAGATAACTTATTTTCAGAGATGCTTGCAAAGTAAATATTCATTCAAAGTTATCAAGCTGCTATCTCTTGTTTTTCTTGAATACTTTTGCATATTCAATCACATTAGCAGAGAAACGAAAATCGTTTAAAAGTTGAAATTTTATTTTGAACTTTTTTCTAATAAAAATCAAATGTCTATAGGCAAATGCACCTCTTTATTATTGTTATTATTATTGTTATTATGATTAATATTAATATTGTCATGACTACTAATTTAATTATCAATACATTTTTTGTATATTTTATGTTTTTGCATATTTTAAATTTTTTGGTGCTTTTTAAAAGTTGTTTTGCTCTCTGGATATAATAACAAGAAACACTTCAATTTATTCCTAACATTTTTTCTCCATAAATTAACAAATTTTATTGTCACAACTATTATGGCACAGCCATCAACAGTCACAGAAGTATTCATATAATCTTCCTTACTTCCTCACAAAGCCGTTGCAAGTGTTGTGTCCTGATTTTGTTCATACATATTACGAATAAATAAGTCAATAGGAATTAAATATTGATTATTCAAAATGCTGTCTAATGCTGCTCGGGCAAAAATATAGGTTTTCTTGTTCTCTCCTTGAACTTTTCAAATTTAACAAAAGTTTATTTTTACATTGAATGAAACGGATTTGATATTTGTGGTTTCGTTGGGCATTCACAGATGATGAAAACGTATCTTTTTTGGGTGCAAACACACAATGGCCTTGTGATTTGTGATATTGCCACAACTTTAACCACTTACATTGACTTGTCAGTAAGTCGGGAATTCTCAGTAAGAATATTCTTGATTGTTGTGACTATGATTTGTGTGGTGTCAGTTCAGAGCTTCAACAAATACAAAGCAAAAATAAAATGCTGTTTTTGAAGTTTATTTACATATTGCATATTATTATTGCATTTACAGGCATATTTTAAAATAAATGAACGAAACATTACAAATAAATAATAGACAAACCAAGAGGGTTCCATTCCACAAAAGTATTCAGCCAAAAGTCAAGTGTATGCAGTTTAATCAATCTTCAATGGAAACGGGCTCGAATAAGCTGCCCTCAAAGTAGACATTAAGTAAATACAGGCAGGCAGGCAGGCCAGCCTAGAATACCTCATCTCCATTTGATTGATCTGCCTTCTGCCTGGCGCGAGCTAGTTTAGCAGACAGCTCAGAAGACCGAATTGTTTTGTACTGCAAAAATAGCAATTGTTGAGGATTTCAGATGGTCACAAAATGCAAACTATCTATCTACCTCACAGAAGTTCTTCTGTAGCACAATTTGTGAAATGAGTCGACGGCTCTCCCGCTGCCCAAAGTAGCTCTCGATGGTGTGTGGCGAAAGCGCAAATATCTCCTCGCCACTGAGCATGTGCAGGCGCTTGATGATGTTGTCCGAGAAGCCCTTGCCGCGCAGCCATTCCTCCACCTCCCTGGGCTTCGAGTTCTGGTTAATGTATATCTCGGGCGTCTTCAGTATTTCGAGGTCCCTGCGCTGCTGTCTCTGCTGGAGCAGGACGCGTAGCTCCCCGTTGACATTCTCCTGCATCAGATAGGCATCGTCATCTGCGTCGCAGTCGTTGCGAGCTCGCATAGCTATCAAAAGAAAAGCAGGAAGTTATTGAAAATGTACACTCAGAAAAAAAATCGCACTCAATTTTAGAATTTTGCCATAGTAACTCAACTTATCATTGAGAAAGTCAATTTCTAAGCACCAGAGTTTTTCTTTTCTTAATTTCAGGGTAACATTTTCTAAAATCTAGGAAACATATGTCCAGTTTATAGGGATTTTTTCAGTCTTTTTTCAACAAACAAGCAACTATTTCTAGCTTTTTTGTTAATTATATTATTATTAATAAACATTAGTATTTTCAGATTTCACATTAACAAACATTTTAGATAGCTTATAAATTGTTTTCTAAATATGAAGGATTGTATTTATACTTTTTAGAAATGTGTTTCCTAATAATATAATAAAATAATGTATTTTATAAAAAAAACATAATCTCTTTGGGATTATCGATTTAGGGTAAGCATTTCTAATTTTAAGACAATTCGTTTCTAATATTTAAGAAGAAGAAAGAAAAACTTTCTAATTTTTGGGGCGACTTTCTAAAATTCAGATCGATTTTTTTCGGAGTGTAAAGTGGAGAGGAATGCAAATGAAGCACTCACCTGCAAGTGTTCCAGCGGCTGCCATATTTCGCTTTAAGGTGTCACTCGGAGTGGATGGTTGGCTCTCACTAGCCGGTGGCATTGGTGGTGGGACGGGCACAATTGGCATTGAAAAGGATCGAGGCATATTCTTTGAGCTACCAACTGGTTGCTGAGACTCACGATCCGTTGGCGGCACATACGATGCCATCGTGTTGCGATAAAGCGGGTTGTTCGCCTCACCTTCACCATTGTCAAAAGATGCCGATCCCAATGACTCGTTATCGCGTCCATTCCGGTTCAGGCCAGCCTCAAAGTTGTAGGGAACTAGCACTGTGTGCGGCACGTAGCCAATGTTACCGAATGAATTTCGAGCCTTCCACCAGTTCTTGGAGTCGTCAATAACCTGTATTAATTACAACATGTTTTCAATAAAATTTTATAGCTTCGCAAAATAAAAATTGAAATGACAATGTACCTCTAAATATTCGCCCTTCGTAACATTCAGTTCCTTGTCGTTGGTGGCCGATTTATTGTAAGCAACCTCAGCGATTTTAACATTGCGGCTCTCTAGGCGACTCAGCCAGGTGCGACTGCTTCCCGGACTGGCCGGTATTGGCGTGTAAGATTGCGATTGTTTCAATACAGGTGGCAAGTAGGCAACCTCCTCATCGACAACCCAGTCTGGCGACCAATCGTCATAGAAAATGGGATGGTATGAACCCTTGTGATCCTTGAATTGATCCTTTGGCACTGTCCAATTGGGGCCGAGACCGAGCCACAGCTCTTTCTCGGAAGAGTCAAGGGTACCATTGAGAAAAGCAATTGTTTCTCGGCGCAGCAGAGGATTAACAACGCTCTCGGGTAAATGAGCACCGACATAAACATCGTTGCACACATTCATAATCGATTGCAGGGACGTGAAGACACTGTGCACGGGCTCAGCACCTTTGGTAAAATGGTTCTGCAACTTAACAGCATAATTGAGCGCCAGCTTTATTTTAGCCAGAATGTCATAGAATTCGCTCTCGATTGGCGGGCGTGATCGCAACACCAGCAAACCCTCTCCGTGGGGATTGTGTTGGTTCTTCCGGGACTCCAGCTCATGCAAGGCTTCAGCCGCATAGTGCAATCTTGCAATGAATCGTTCCACATCCTCGCTACAATATAGAAAGTCAGCAACATGCAAGCGTCAAAAATATGCGAATTACATAAAATGTAATTAGGGCTCAGGCTACGATATACCTTCCACTCAGCTGTTAAATATATATTTATGTAAACATATATTTTTATTTTTAGTTTTTTTCTAGCATATCTTAAGGCGGATACAGTTCCTAAGAATGCAGCGCATTTTGTTATTCACAAGCCCGAACTGATCCCAACTGTCTGCCATATATGTATGTATGTATTACATAAATAGGTACACGAAGTCGTAAATAACGGGGCTCGGCAGAAGACACAAACATATTTACGCTAGCGTCGATTTTCATGCCATCCCTTTCTCGCACATGCGCTAGCATGCAGAAAATGCTTGCGGCTACTGATGGGGATGCGATCAATATGGGAAAACATTTGCGCCTTTTACTGGGGTGTTTCTTATCCGATTTTAATGAAATTTGGGTAGTTGATCTATAACATGCCTATGTATATTATATTTAAATTAAAAATTATAACTGTTATTGCAATCGGAAATCGAAATGTATCGATATCCGAGAAACGAAGGCAGTTTTGGATACAACTGAACAAACTTGGTCTGCACAGGGTATACGAGAACTGAGCTATTGCCAATTTGAAGGCTGAGATCCGCATGTTCATATAGACGAACGGACGGGCGGGCAGGCGGATATGGCTATATCGAATCGGTTGTTGATATATTTGTTACATACTTTCAATGGGCTCAGGGTATAAAAACACCCTGAATATTAGATATATTTTTTCTAAATATCACAAAAATATATGCCCTGAAATGAAGAAAACAATCGGTGAGTTACCTTGGTGCCAGAAGTATGGCGAGTTTCAAAAATTCACGGCGATATATTTTCCGAGTGTAATTGCTAAACTGCTTAATTATCTTAAGATCGAAATGTAATTTCCATACAATTAGGTAATAAATGTAAATTTTTTAAAATAAGGGAACAAAATTCAACTTACAAGCAGTGGTTGAGCACCTGAACATCGCGTTCCATCTGATCGCGATCCTGTGCGTTCTTCTCGGCGGCAATTCCGGCCGCAGCCGCTGCGATACCGTATTGATCCTTAGCCTGATGATTGCCAGGACGCTCGGGCTTTGGCAAGTGTATGGGTGTCTTGTTCCGGTCCATGGTGACTGGTGAACCGCTGCTTAGCAGGCGCAGATCCTCCACCAAATGAACCGAGTTCACATCCGTGACCTGTAGCAAAATGGGGTTTAGAGAGTTCAATTCATCCAGGAAGGCAGGTTGCACTCACTTGGAAAATATGCATTTCAGTATTGCCCAAGGAAATTCCCGGCACGGAGAAAACTAAAACATTATTGTAAGTTTCCAGGGGATCATCACTGATAAAGGCTGTTGGCTCCGTTATCAGACTACCCGGAAAGTTTTCGATTTCCTTCATATCCTGATCAAGCATGACAAGCCATTGCCCATTGAAGGACATGTACATCTTGTGCGGCCATATGCCACCTGTCTTATCTAATTCAATCAACAGTTTCATTTTGTCTTTCGGCTGTTTTGTTTCAGCCTCAGTTTTTAATTTAAAGGTGGCCAAATGATCCAATGCATATGTGGGCTTATGACTATCGGCCTCGAGGGCTCCATTGAACTTATCGCTGGAACGAGGCCCATTTTCATAGCCGTTTCGGAGCATACTACTGTAAAAAACGATAAGAATTAAATATATTGAGCACGACAAGGATTAGCATACCAGAAAAAAATACATTTTTATTGAAACAAGTAGGAATGCTACAAAATTCCTAGAACCTATCATAAAATAAATTGCGAGAACTTATATTCCGAATTTGAAGTCTCTAGCTGTTATTGGGATCAGCGATATTATCGACTTGGATGTTGATGAAGATCAAGGAAATATATACTCTACGGGGTCGGTGATGTATTTCTTCTGCACGTTACATGTTTCTATACAGCTTCATTGCACCCTTTTCATCCATTCTCATTGGGTGCAGGCTACAAAAACTAACCAACAGTTTCTATGGCAGCTGTATTATATATTAATCTTATACTGATAATTATTTCTAAAATGTAAATAGCATAAAAACACTTCTCAGTAACAAGATTGGTTCGGATATCAAGCTAAACAAAAAAATTGTTCCGATAATGTGCCGATTATGTTCCGATAATAATAATTAGAGCAACGCTCAAATTAATAGTAGTCTTGATGGAATATATTAAAGTGTTTCTTTTTTTTATATGAGATACAACAACAAATGGCCCATAGAATAATACCAGTGTTTTCCTCATTGGCTATCAAAATGATCAGTGATGTGAAATCAAATAATTCCAAGTAATAGAAGGTTCCTTCAGGGCTGGTTATATGCTAGCAACAAATAATTAAGACTTCATGTTACTTAACAAATATATTTGCAGATAAAAAGTTCACAACTTAGTAGCACTAACATCACTTTGAGCACAACTGTGTGTATTTTGCACCATTTAATTTAAATACAATTCGCAATTATCATACACAAATTCAGAACTCCGCAGATCTCATGGCCACATTCGCATTTATTCGAATTCAAGTTTGTTTATATTCACATCATTTGGCCAGCATTCGTAATTAAACCCATAATCTGCTTGCTTTTAACTTAATTTTGAGATATCCATATAAATTCAAGTATAACTTTGAAGGTCTGAAACCATTCTTGAATGCACCATTGGAGATGGTAGGAAAATAATATACACTCCGCGAAATTCGATTAAAGGCACTTGATTTTTTCATTATAAAATTTAAAATAAAATTTAAAAATAATTTTTTTTTGTTTCACAAAAGTTAGCGTTTGTTTTGAATACAAGTCTTATTAAAAAGGAATTAAATTTGTAACACTAACATAACATTTTTTTCATTGTTTTTTTGTTTTTGATTAAAGTGATGTTAAGGTGCGAAATTCGATTAATGACAATGATAATAAAATAAATACAGTCTGTAGGAAATAACAAATTAATAATATGTTTAGCCTCCAGATTTTTTACAAAAAAAAAAAAATTCGATTTGACATCGACTCAACAACTATTTAAAACTCAGATAGTGAGATCTTGGACCATTCAACTTAAACTCGACGGAATAGATGGTCTCTATGGGATTCAGGTCGGTTGATCTTCGTGGCCATACTAAAAGCTTATAGTTCTAATCCCGAAACCACCCACAAGAAACGAGCGGCACATGTATTGGAGCAGTATCCGCGTCAAAAAATACCACATTCTGCCACTCCTGGTTCTGGACACGTGTTCTCTTGCAACATTTAATCTGTGTGATAATTTTTTGATGTTGCTTTTTTAACATTATTTGTTGTAGTTTTCTTTTAGTTTTAACATGTCATCAATTGCTGATGCCGATTCACATAATTTAATTAAAATATATCTGTTGTTCATTCCAGTATCCTGGTAAACAAGGATTTTAGGTATCTCTCTTCAGGTTAGAGTGTTTTTCAATTTTCCATTCCAAATTGTTGTATGCAACTCATATATTTTTACCTCTAAAATATTAAATAAATAAGTATACTTTATTAACCCACTCGAAGAAATTCCATATATCGCCCTATTTCCTTTTCCGAAGGTTACAAAATGACTGCCTTTAATCGATTTCGTGCCCAAAGTTGCTCAAAAAACACAAATATGCAAGAATCTTGGAAAAAACTAACTAAATTAAATTTCAATTAAACGCATCATGACAGTGTAAGAAGAAGAAACACGTTATAAAATGGGTAAACAAAGTGCCGTGAGGCTTAGTACAGTTTTTAGCACCATAAAAGCGAGGGGCTTTATTCGAATTTCGCGGAGTGTATTTTTAGTCAAACATTTCCGAAGTGCTAAAGTTGAAAAATTGCACCTGGCCAATGGGAGTATTTTCTTGTTTCCAGGAAATACCAGCGACTTAGCTACAGCAATTTTACGATTCATTTCTGAGCAATTTAATTAAAAATTTTCTTTTAATGTATCTATTTTATTTTGTTTTGAATTTAAACGTATTTTATAATTTATTTATTTATAAAGAAAAAATTAGAAAGCGCATTAATTTTTTTTTTTTTTATCTTTTATCAACAATTTCACTTTGCCACTTTCTTTCAATCCATTTATAGTAATTAATAGTTGGAAAAGTTGTTTACAATAATATGGAAAAATTGTTAAGAAATTTCATAAGCCATGTTCATACTTTATGAACTTATGTATACTTGAAGGCAAATATAATTATATTGCGATAAATGAATTTCAATCCAACAAGATAATTGATTTATCTTTGAGTTAAGTGAGTATTCACCTCTGCGTCACCACAACGGATCGAAAGTATTTCAAGGTTCTGTTGCTCGGCTTTACCATTATAATAGATATTCCTTATGAGTATTCTTTGGTGCTCTAAATGCGTTTCACTCATGTCGCGCAGCCTAACTTAAAATGAATTAAATTGCGATTTACAAAACCGCATTCATATATATGGAGTTGAATAAATAAAGCTCGAATAGAGAAGAGATAGAGATACATTTTTACAAATTATATGTATGAATGTATGCAGGTGTGGTACAATGGCCAGATTGGGAATGTGGTTACTTTTGTGCTGATTAGATAAACGAATTTTAGCGCCTGCTTTTGCTTTTGCACCTTACTGTAAATGCCACAGTTTTCCAGTTATCGCCATTTGTTTGAAAATTCTTCAAAAATGAAGCAATCTTTATTAAATGTATGTGTTACATAAGCTCTTAACTACGGCGAAACATATTTATACATCGTTAGTCCATGTTTAAAGTTCATCTGATTTTTTTTTTTATTATAAAAAAATGATTGAAGGCATGACATCATATGCACTATCATATGTGTGATAATTTGTCGTTCATATATTATATTCTCAACGGAATCACGGAACTATCTTTTGGATCTTGATTTACTTGGTGTGTACATCATATTTATTCGCTATCAGAGGTATCACATATAGCTTAAAATACGCGGGATGAGCAATGCTTTACCTTAGACGATATTTAGCACACTTTGCTGCTCAAGCAAAAACTTCCACTCTCGACACGCCGCGATTCCAATTTGAACTAGCTGCCAATGTCAATGAGCAATGGAGCGTTATCAGTTCGCTCTCTATTAATTGATTGCTGAAATTGTTCCAGGCTAAATCTTATCGGGGCTCCACATGAAAAAGACTTTTTATCAACGTGTTTGTTTTTGTTCTCATTGCAAGTATTATTTTCTTTTGTTCTGGTGCTTACTGACAATACAAAGACACACACATACGCTTATATTTTTGCGCCGGGAATTCTTAGGTATATGCCAACATATATTTATATGTACCTCTTATTGTTATGTATAAAAAATGGTTTATCAACTAACACACGTATATAGGTAGCAGTACAATGTACTACTCACTGAATTTGTTTATTATGAAAGGCTTTCCTACAAACAAAACACGATCGCTAAATCGCATTGCTGTCTAATTTATTTGCTGTGTTGTTTCGTTTTTTCAGTTTTGCTTACACTTCCATGACTGGCCAAACCTTTAATTAAAAACGCCAGCGAATGAATAGTTAAATTGAAATTTCGGCAATGCCAAATCTCAGATTTGAATATTTTATAAAAATAATCAATTTCAAAACAAATGATTTTATTACACTCGTGCTTTGTTTTTATTTATTTGCAGTGTTGTTTCTTTTTTCAGTTTTGCTTAAGCGGTCATGACTTGTCAAACCCGAAGAAACAAACCTTTAATAAAAAACAAACGCCAATAGTTAAACAAATATTTCGACAATTCCCAAGCCCAAACTAAAATATTTTGTGACATTACACAATTTCAAAACAAATAGTTTTGGGCTTTTGTTTAAATTGATTGACTATGGTCGATGCCTGATAGCAACCCGATGATAACAGAATGCAAATAAATAGACATCAACAGACTCATGAGTTTATATATCAATCATTATTTTTTATTGTCCCTGACTACCTCATATCCAATATGTAATTGGACTCTGATACGGAAGGTGTAGGAGCATATAGGTTTTGTGCAAGGTGCGTCATTTATTTATTCATTTAATGTCAACTAAAGTCAGTCGACACCAAAAATTACAGATAGTAAAAATTAAATTTAATATTCAAAATTTAAATTAAAAAATAAATATATGTTAAAGACATGTTAAATGGTCTAAAATTTGTTTCAGGGATCGGGGAAAACACATAAAAACCCATTCTAAAAGTAGTTAGTTCACCATGTGATAGAAATGATATTGTAATCACTACACAGGACCCGAAAAGGTTAATGCTAGGAATAATTAAAAGTACAGTGATTAACAGAAAGTTGGAAGTAACGAGTAGGTCTAAAGGGCACACACAAATTAGTTTGGCTCAACAACGCAACGGAGTGTCTAGTGTCGCCACAAAAAAAATTATGGCCACTCCCACTTCTGCCTCTATCATGGCCAAAATCGATATATCTGAAAGTGTAAGTCGATAAAACCACAAATCTCCCGCTATTTAAAGAGAGACAGTCACAAAATTTGATGCGTATATTGCTGGTGCCCCTTCTGATATTAGGTTATCAAAATAGTTTAAGACTTGGTCAAAGCAAGTTATCAAATTACCAAATTCCATGTCCCAAAAACAATATACCTGATAATGTAAATCGATAAGACTCATAAATTTCTCATATGCTATTATTGAAAAGTGCAAGTTGGAGGTGACTGTGCTTACACCTGAAGTTTTACTTGTTTTCAGAAATTATTTCTATATATAAAGAAACAAATTTCTAAGATTAGAATATTTTTTTAGAAACATTTTCCCTTATAATGAAATGCATTTTTAAAAAGCAGAAATTCAATCCTTATTTTTTTTGTACAAATCATTCCTAAAAATGCAAGTAATAAAAAAATACAATTGTTTTATAAGCAATAAAATAGCTAGAACCGGGCTTTTCTATACATATGAATAAACATCCTAAGAATTAAACATATTTTTTCAAAATTTTTGGAAAAAAAAGAATCTGAAATGAAGAAAAAAAGCACTGGTTTTAAAAATATGCTTTCAGAATAATAACGTGAATCAAATTTGCCTCCAAAAGTATGACGCATTTTTAAAATTCTTAGTGTATGTTCAACAGACTTCAACCTCTATTTTATGTGAAAATTGTGTTTTTTTTGTACAGATCAATATTCCTCAAAGTTCCAATAAAAAATCATAAATCAACAAAATTAAGCACTATAAACAAAAGATACGGCTTTTTATTGTTCAACAAAAATGAATATTCAACTGGAGTTCCAAAGGTGCTTGAGTAGTTGTGTTTAGTAAGATCATTTAAATTCGTCTCGATAAAAGTTGGGTTTTTATTGTTCCAATACTTCAGTCTGGCCTTGCTAAATTATTCCACATCGTCACAATTGACCAGGCGATTGCTGCAAACGAAAGTAGCAAATCAATCATTATATGAATATATCTATTCGTAATTACTGTTGATAAGCTAATCACATGGCTTCTTGGTTTTTCATTAATACTTTTTCGAATTTTATACTGCACTATGAATCAGTGCCGCATGTCTTAGAGATAACGACTATTGCTGGTCAACATGTGAGTTGTGAATTGCGACTGTAATTGTGCAATAAACATTTTTCCTCAAGTTTCCCTCGTACCTGTTGGATTGCAATCGGAATATATTCTCGGGCACTGCCATCAAGTTGGAGTTCAAGCACAAAAGTTGTGCCCCGTCCACAGAGCTGTAAGCCTTCAGTAAACCAGCGTGTTCTCGGGACTGTTGCAGCTTATGACGTTGTTGAATTTTTGTGAATTGTTCAGCTGAAAGAAATTGTCAGTGGGTTAAAAGAGTGCTGAGTCGATTTTCTAGCAAGTCATCTCACCCAATATACAGCTAAATGTGGGCCCGACAGTGCCGTTAAAAGTGTGCTCTGAAATGCCACCAACTATTAGGTCCACATGTGTCCAGCTGTTGTAAATACTCTTCAGCTTATCCACGAGCTGCAACAATCAATAAAAACAATTATATTCGTTATTAATAATTTTCGTCCCAATTAATTGGTAGAATCTTTAGTTATTCCATTCATCAAAATCTGTATACCAGTTTCCCAATATGGCTATAAATATTCTTTGGCGTTTCTCCAAAGTGGTTAGTCCAAGAATCTCTTTTCAAATTCTTGATTATAACTTAATATTGCAATTCTCTGCTAAACTCAGTGAGGCACGCAAGCCACTCATTATCATATATATATACAACATATCTTAAAAAAAAAAACTGTTCTCGGAAGCTCTCATATGGTATTGTTTGGGCTCGGGCATTGATTTCTAATACTTTTTACATTTGGCTTTAAGAGCAGTTTCTAAGATATTTTAAGGACTAAAATCAAATCACATTTAAAACCAGAAACTTTTTCTTATTCATAATTTAGGAATTAATTAAACTTATTGAAACGAGAATGAATTCTTCTATTTTACGGAAATATTTTCTATAACTACGAAATAGATTTATAACAAGGTAAAAATAGTAAAAATAGCATTCTTTTATTCAAAAAAAAAACTCTCTTTCTTGGCTTTCTTTGGCGATTTTCTCAATTTCAGGACTATTTATTGAAACTGTAGTAATGAATTAAAATTTGTAATAACTTACTTTGCTTGGTATAAAATTCTCGAAATCACTCCAACCAGTAATCTTTAGGTTTCTATTACACATCTCTAAATATTTGAAATAGGGCTGTAGGCCATGGTCCCGTCCTCGCTGTATATCAAATGCAAGGACATCGGCATGCCCCGGTTTCGTCGGTTCATGCCACACCAGCTGCAACGAAAAGTGTGGAATACATCGCCATTCCCACAGCGGATATCCCGATAGGAGTACTTACTGCGTCTACATAGCTGGAATCCATTTTCATAGCGCGTTCAAGCAGAAGACTTTGCAAGATCTCGTTCAGTTTTTTCGACGTGTACTGTAGGCGGGGCTTGTATATTTCATTTTTCAGCTCAAATAGTTTAGTTAGTGGTCGGGCATTGCTGCAATGAGAAAAGAATGTGGTCAGTGGTCAGTTTCCCTGAATTGCTCTAAATATTGTATAGTATAGTTGTTAGTATAGTATAGTACATAGTAAATTATAGTATAGTATTTTAGTCAAGAGTGACCGAATGGTATTTTCCCTGAATTTCTATAAAATGCATTCCTAAATAACAAAGCTGATAATTATTTATTTACAAAATTTCCAAATTTATCAGCTTTGGAACTGTGTCTTCCCTCAAATCCGCTATATTGATTACATTTTTATAATATTTCAAGGAGGGATTTCCCTTAAGTGATAATGCTTCTAAAAGATTTTTAGAAATAATGATAATGAAATGATTCTTAGAAATAATGTCGGAACTTATGTCCCTTCTATTATATGCTAAGAATTGTATAAAAAGCAGAAACCTGCGAAACACAGCAAAGGCCTTAAGGGATAATGATTCTAAAAGATTTTTAAAAATAATGATAATGAAATAATTCTTAGAAATAATGTCGAACTTTATATATATTCTATTATATATTTTTAAGAATTGTATAAAAAGCAGAAACCTGCGAAACCATTTATTTTTAGAAGACCTTCGTTCTAAAATTTAGTAACACGGAATGAAATTTGAGTTTTGCTCTCTAAAAGTGGGAAACCATTCTGAGTTCAAATCGCATTAAAATTGTAAGTTTTTTCAAATTAAATTATGTTACTTTAATCAACTATCTTCAAGTGTCGAAAAAAGTTCATACAGACATGCAGACGGACGGACGGACTGACAGACAGACGGACAGACAGGCGGACAGACCGGCGGACAGCATGACGGACATTGCACAAAACCAATAGAACATTTAATTCTCCTTAATTCTCCTTTAAAAACACAATTTAAGTTTGTCATATTTTTTCTACACTTAGAACAATTTACCCTTGAATTAAGAAAAGAATACCCTGGCTTTTCTAAAGACACAACGTCACAATCTACTTTATATATAAGGGCGCCAAAGGACGTATAAAAGTATTTGTAAAATTAAGGTCGATTTAGTTCTTTTGGTGTGTATGGAAAATCTTCTGTTGAAAAACGTAAGAAACACGTTTGTTATGTATAAAATCGGACATGTTTAGGTCAATTCGGCTGTTGATCACGCGTCTATATACTCTTAGGGGTCTACCTCAGACTGACATATAATCAAAATATTAGCAAGCTGTTGGGCCCATTTTTAGATATTGACTATCAGCTTACTTGCTCGCTGTATGGGGAACAACTTCGTTATCGGGGGCTAGATTGTGCAGCACATTTGGCAGCATGGACAAATAGAATCGAATGGCAGCCACACCGAATTCATTAGACACCTCAGGCAATGGTTGGCCATAAGGTGCTGGTGATGCGGCAAGCACATTTGCGGCGCTGGCCTCACCCAACACCTGCGTCAGCCACTCTTTCATTATCAGTCGCCGATAGATATCGACATTGACAGCCTTGGCCGCCTGGAACAGCTGCTCATCACTCCAGCTCCTGTTGCATGCTAAGAGCTCGGCGGCAATACGATTATGATTGCGCATGAAGATGGTGTACACCAGAATCGAGAGGGGATTGCTGTTGACACGTGAGTCGCCGGCAACAAAACAGTTGGTTCCATTGGCCCCGCTACCCCAAGCGCAAAAGGTGTGCCCCTCACCGCCTGAGGTCACAGATAGTAACTTCCCATTCCCGCTGGATTTCAGCGCCCCGTTGCTCAGAGTACGCATTTTGCGCTCGACACTGTCTGTAAATCCATATAGCTGTGACAGATCCAAGATGCCAGTGGCTTGGTTGAGCTGCAATTGCAAAAAATCGATATTGATTAGTTCTAGAAACAGATTCTGTGCACGACAAAAATCGATCTGAATTTTAAAAAAATTACGCTGATAAATAGAAACTTGTTCCGGTAAATAGAAATATTAGAAATAATTTATAAATAAAAAAAACAAAATTCTAAAAACATTTTTTCTAAATTATTTTCTATTATCAAGAAATGCATTTCTAAAAAGAAGAAATGCAAACCCTGAAATTTAGAAAGAAATACTTTATAAAACTCAGAAACAAGGAATGAAATTTACTTAAATAAAATGATTAAAAATATAAGCAACAAAAAAGATATCGTTTGAGTTTGCTTGTATTGAGACACATTTTAAAACAAAGTGAGAACGTTCGGGTATCACAGTATTAAAAAACACACTGAAAACTATGCAATTTTTTTCTACAATTATGAAAATATACCCTGAAAATGGGAAAAATTAAAAGCCTGGTTTATTAATTAAAAAAAAAATCTATACAATTCGATAAAGTGAACTACTCTCGGCGCAAAAGGAATGTGGACTTTCTTAAATTCAATCCGATTTCTTTGCCCAAGTGTACTCGTAGATTGTGTGAAACTGACCTGCTGGGCAGCTCCAAAGTTGCAATTCTCGCCAATAGCAAGAGCGCTCCTAACGTAGTTGAGGCAGTTGTGAAAATCGTCGTCTGCCTTGGACCGAATTGGAGCACACATCGGATGAAGATGGCGAGGCTGAACCTCATTGTGATCTCTGTTGCAGCACTCAATCGAGGCTCCATTGTCTGGAAAAAAAAAGTGGTTAGTAATACGAGTGTTTTTTGTTCAATCTGACGACTCATACACATTGACTGGGCGACCGTCTTGCTCAGATCATGTTCCACAAACTGTGCAAACTGAGCGAGAACTAAATTTATGTTTCCACTCTCATCTGGTTGACTTGTCCTTGTCCTCAAGCTATGCGTTGCACTGTCATCTCGATCATACAAAGCCATGCTAATTGACCAAGCGGCGGGCTGTTCATTCACTTCAAACATCTGAAATGATATCTGGTGGAAGCCATTCATGTAGTGAGGCGGCAGAAGTCGCCTGAAGGCATGGTGACCACTGCGTGGACCATGCAATATCCTTTCGCACTCAGCCCTCAGAGCACTGCGTTGAGGGAGTGGCTTGTTTTCTAAGTTTCTGCGGCAATCATCATCACTGATTCCAGAGTGCAAACTACACAAGTTGTACATGTAGAGACTCGCCTTCAGGATCTTCATTGCAACATAGCTGTCAAGCTGGGCTTTCTCATTTGGCAGGGTGTCCAACAATTGACTGTGCGATAAGCTGCCATTGACGACTGTGATCTGAGCGCTTACTAGATTGTCCTCAAGCCTAAATGGGAATCAAAAATATATTTAGTGAATAAAACAACCACAACAACTCTCCATATAACCATTTAAAAGTGCTCTAGTCGAAAATGAACTGAAGAATATTTCTTATATACATTTCAACAGATATCTGGCGAATGGGATTATTTGTATTATATACAGTCTGCAAATTTTCATACAATTTGTAGAGCATTTATATGGAATTCAAATATATTTTTAAATATATTAAAATTATTAGATTTTCAATAAAAAAAAAACTGAATCTTGTTCTTTTTATGCTTTACGAAAACGAAAATTTCAACTTTGCTTGTTCTAGCTGTAGAAATACACATATTCATATTATATTTATATAAATTCTCTAAGATCGATGTATGTATACCATAGATCATATGAAAAAGACCAAAGGTGTCTGTTAAAATAACTTTTTAAAATGTTATCCAAAATTTATCAAAACTCTTCAATATGTTTCCCATCGCTCTAAAACTATAAACAACTTTAAGCAGAAATTCGCATATATATGCATATAATAATCATAAAAAAATATACAAATAATAATAAATGATTCAAATTGAAAATAAAATTCAACCTTTTCTGGCGATCGACCTGAGAGCTCCCTGAGTTTACAGCGGTCATCCATGTACTATCTACCGTAAAATCGTTGCTTCTTGTGGGACGTGCTGTAAAATAAAATATGCAATTAGAGCGTATACTAAAGTAAGTTTATTTATTTTTAAACATTTATTTCATACTAAAAAGTAACAGCTTTTCTATAATGAGAATCCGCGAATACATCTGTTTTCATATAAACAATTTATTTAAATAAAATTTAATAGGATGTCGGCTATAAAACTAACTTAAATAAAAAACAAAATGCATACATAATAGTTAGCCAAATATCTATGATTTAATTTAATTTATTAACTTAAAAGTTTAATAATACAAATTATGCTGTTTGTCGAGTAATTAAATAATTTGAACGATTCTATGCAAATCATAAATTGAAAATAATTCCACTAAAGAATTGTTGTCAACACAACAAAACAACAAACAAATTAAATCAATAATGCTCAACAAGAATAACATATATAAGTATTCCTGTCTTGAAAACGTAATTAAGAGAGTTGAACAAATAAGTACGTTACATATTTGTACTCATATATACACGTACACATATATAACGTCCATAATGTTCACGGCACGTAAAAAAATAACAAAATTGGGCTTACATTGTGAAAGTTCAGGAATATTCGAACTATGACTGGGTTCGACCACTAGGATTACGAGTGCGAACAGACAAAGGCAAACACTTGCTTCCATTGCGAATTTCTTTGTGTTCGATTATTGACGATTTCCTGAAGTGATTTAACAGAACATCAAATTGATTTGCTTCTTGGAATATTGATAAGAACAATTTAATTGCGCTTCAACAAAGCCAGTCTCTGATCAAGCCGCCTCACCTCGACTCGTGCGTGATTCGTTAACTACTGAGCGATGAGCAAATCACAGCACAATAGTCAGCTGAGCTACGCTCCGTTGTTATCAGCTGTTTGAGCCCAGTTGAACTCAGAGAGTAGAGCTGGGAATTATCCAGAGAACAGTGAATTAAATAGCTTTTGCCGTGAGATTGACTTTGAAATACCCTTTATTCGAGTGAATCACTTACATCAGATCTTACCTAAAGCATAGAAAATCGCTTTGTCTTGAAAGCTAAAGTTAGAAAATGCATATAATAAAATAAAACAAAAAATAAATAAACGCTTTAAATACTCACAGTCTAATGAAAAATGTAAGCAAACAAAATCTGAATTTTTAAAATTTAAATTATCAAATTGGGGGACAGTTTTCTATGATGTTCACCATGTCAATTTTGAGGCTGCCCTAAATGATCATCGATCAGTGGTCGATGGACTGATATATGTAAACTGATATATGCACTGAGGCTGGAAGCCAACGCTTAGCCTCTTATCAATAATAGAAGCTCGAAACGGTCAATAAAGCGAGAGTAATGCGAAACGAATAATTAGCTGCAGCAGCCGGCGTATCAGAGAGCGATTTTTGTCGAGAGAGAGAGAGAGAGAGAGAGAGAGAGAGAGCGGCACAAAGAGATTTAAAAGCGAAAAGATCCAATTACGAATTCGGTTTGTAATCTATACTTTGCAGGCGGTGTATCTTCGAATCCATAATACAACCAATTTTACTTTTCCATTATTAAAATAACTACCCCACACGCATTCTTTTGTAATGCAGAAAGTAAGCTCACACACCTTGTGTGAGGGATCGTACACGGAATACTATACGACTCCATAGACCAAGACCAAGACCAATACTATTAAAATTCAGTTACATTACAAATCCAAATACGGAAAAATGTCTAGTATATGCTATACGAGTATATATTCGATATATAAACAAAACAAATTATCTTATTTTTCACTAAACAAATTGCATAACCGATAAAAGGAAACGTTTAACTACGCGTGTGTTTAAACTAGAATAAACAAAGCTGCGGCGGCGATGTAATTAAAAGATAAGTAAAACAGATTAGAAACCAACACAAATGAAACAAATGTGTAATAAGAGATTGGCGAAGACAAACATACAAAATTGCACACAAGGGTATTATAAGGTAATGCTTTACATTATATTCGTACAGAATGCATTCGGTAAGAAGAAGTCATTCCGTAGTTCGCCGCTGGGAGCGCTGTACAAGCGCTGTCTGCAGCTCAAGTGAACTTAACGTAGTTTGCCAATGTAATTAGAATTAGCTTACGCTGCCAGGGCGCCAAATTCAAATCTGTAAATATGTAATTTGTTAAATTTGGTTCTCAATTAAGCTATAATTTAGTTCTGGATTAGTACAGTTTTGATCACCACTTATAATATAATAGCAAATTCTCTGGTATTTTATTGATCTATTCGAATTTTTGTATCCACTACAAGTTTTTTAATTTTATTATAGATCATAAATAAATACATTCTTAAGCTTACATTTCTTGAGGCTCGCTTCCTATATAATCAATTTAATTATAGTCAGTATTTAAATGACAGTGTTTTTATACCCTGAACCCATTAAAAAATGGGTAAAAATGGTATAATGGTTTTGTGCAAATGTATGTAAGAGGCAGAAGAAAGCATCTCCGACCCCATTAAGTATATTCTTGATCAGGGTCAACATCCGAGTCGATATAGCCAAGTCCGTCTGTCCGTCTGTCTGTATGTCTCAGAGATTATAAGAGCTAGTGACTTCAAATTTGGAATATAGGCTCTCGTATAAAAGACGCAGAATCTTCTAATTATAGTCGAAAATATATTATCATATTGATCTCTTTTGTATCAGCAGCCGCAAGCATTTCTGTATGCATCAATATGCGAGCGCATGTTTTAGAAAGAGATGACACGAATTGAGCTTCAATACGTTTTTGTGTGTATTGAGCAGAACCCCGTTATCCCGTAACGATTGAGTCAACGTATATATGTATGTATTTATGAACATTCAGGGCTCACCTTTTGGTGCAATCTTTTTTAGAGGTAAATTTCCCGATAGAACTAGAATATATTTAAGAGCAGGGTTCAGGGTATATCGTAGTCGACCTCACTCGACTTCAGCACTGTTACTTGTTTATTTTCGTGTGTCGTGTAGCTTTTTAATGATAGATAGATAAGAGCATTCAGTTATTTATATTGTTTTAAAAATGTTTTTTATTTTGATATAAAAAAAGATCGAAATGAACGCAAAACGAAAAGAAATATTAACACTTGTTTAACTAAAATAACCGTAAGAACCTACGATGTTACTATTATTTTAAATATTTAATTCTATTTTTATACACTTTCTCATTAAAAATGTATAACTTTAAATAGCATTTTCTATTCATCCTTTTAATTGAAGTAATAATTTAAATAAATAAAAGTGCATATGTAATTTATTCGATTCATTTTCAATTCATTCAATTGAAAATTTGGTTATCAATACAAGATTACTAAAAATTTAAGATTTCGATTCAATTGGGAGTAATTTCATTTTAATTCAGAATTGAATCGGAACGTTTACATCAGAGGCTTAGATTCATCTTTATCCTGGATTCAGTTTCAGGAATGAGTACTACACTCGGAAAAAATGCACTGAAATTGCGAAAATCGTCCTGAAAACCTGAACGTTTTTCTTATTTTGAGAAATGAATTCAATTAAGAAACGGTTTTCTTTTTCTCCGAAATATTTTTTTAGCGAGATTATTAAAAAAAGATCAATGCATTTTATAAAAAATTCTTTTTAAAATTCACAAACAAATAATGAAATTTTCCTTAAATCCCACGTAGTTCAGTGGGCAGTCGAAAAACTCGCGAAAATAAATGAAATAAACTTGTAAAATATCTAAGATAATTTTATATGTGAAATTTTAAAAATCTACTATTTGGTAATAATATAATTAACAAAAAGTTAATATCAAAGATCCGTGAACACAAATAAAACTACCCTAGAATTTATAAATCTTTTTTCTAAATTGGAAACAAATGTACCCCTGAATTCAGATTAGAAAGAGCACAGTCTTTAGCAAACTCATTTCTTATTACCCTCACCAAACATATGGCGATATTTCTAAATTTTCAGACAATACAATACATCTATGTATTAAGATGTCTGAACGGATCTTACAAATTGATTTTATTTTGATTGTTTACCAAGTTCTCGTGAACATTTTATTTGATCTTTTAACCATTGCATTTGTCATTAATTGTTTAACGCATTCAATTCAATATCCGACGACACAATCATTTACGTCTGTCTGTTGGTATCTGCATTTTTAAAGCTATATTAATAAATATTGGAACATGGCCTGATATGTGATTTACATATGGTACAATCGGAGGAATGAGACAGGTATCCGAGGTCAAATTTTGTATTTTTTTTGCTTATTAATTAATTATCCCGATCAACTTACAAATATTTTTTTGTAATATTTATCCGCATCAGATTAGTATATTATTATTATTTTTATTATTCTTTATTTATTTTAGTAAAAAAAATTTTTAATGTAAAGTTATATTTATTATTAAGTGGCATCAGAGTATTACGGAGTCGTTCGGAGTTCGACTGAAGCGTTCTAACTTGTTTTCTTAGTTTTGGACATACAAGTTTCGTTATGCCCAAATGTGGAAAATATGTATAAATTAGTCGACATACGAATATGACATTCATGCTTAAGCAAAGGCACTTTATGTTTGTTCACAATAAAGTAAGAAATCAAAGTTTGCTTGCGTGCTAAGCAGGTTTATAAGTGCCAAGTATAATCAGCCTAAGTAAAATAAAAATTATAATATTTGGAATGGAAATAAATTTACATTTCCATTCAATATTCTTTTCGACCATTCTCAGTTAATCTAAGGGTCGTCTAACTCTTGTTAAGCCTTCCAAATAAGTAGATTAGGAAGACCCTCAAAACAGACAATTTGATCAATTTTAACATCATAATTTCACTGAAATCTCTTTACGACGAGCTATTTGATCCAAGCCTCTTAATAGTCCAAGTCAAACTTATCAAAGTGGCTTTCAATAATAACACTAAAAACAAAAATAGAATTTTATTTCCTGCTAAAACCGATAACTTATCAGCCGACCCTCTTAAATATACACAAGCCGATACAGGAACACATAGGTCATATGAGTCGTAATATTTAATGATTTACACACATATATTTAAACTGATATTATCACTAATTACAGAAATAACTGTTAAGCACTTATTGTTCCTCCGACACCCACTAAAAGTTATTATGAATTAACAGCAGAGTTTATCCACACAAGTCCATTATTCTGAGCAATCTCATATAATTTTACAGGTCTGTTTTCATTATTATTTTAAATGTGTATTTTACAGATCATTTTAAAATATGTTTTTGGCGAAAAAAATTTCTTAAATGTCGCTCTTATAGTTTCATTGATTCTCGCCTAGATCGGTAAAATCTATCATTGACATTAGTTGTGCTTCAATTTGCTTCTATGATCAACTTGTCTAAAACTTGAACAATCAAAGAAATTGCAAAAAATCTTCTGACAGCCTGGTATTTTCCGTCCGTATAGTGTAAGACTCGCTGAAAATAGGAGAATCATTTCGATGCATTTTTGACCCACGGGAAAAGAGAATTAAATTTTTGTTGAGTTCAGATACTATTTCCAATTCCTGGGACCGAGATAACTTTCTTAGACCATTCTGTTGTCAGCTAGGGGCTCATTAAGAACTTCCAAATTTTTTCAATTTTTAAACTTCAGTTTATTTTAATTTTTACCGTTTTGTTTATTTATTTGGTGTAGACTAATGTAGTAGGAAATGTAAAATGTATTAAATGTTATTTACAAGGTTTAAAATATAAAAAATGAAATAAAATAAATTAAAAAAAATTGTCGTTAAAATGAAATGGAGCACTTATGTGAAAATTTAAAATGTTACAATTAAAATAAAATGTATGGGATATTAAAAAGTAAAATGGACCATATTTATTGCAAGGATTGGGAAAACCAGTCGAAAACCCAATCAGACAAAAATGGATTAGTGATTAGAATAAGGGGAGAATTATGTAAGGAATGGTTTTGTGTAATGTATATACACACCAGATCAACAATTACATAAACTGTGAATTCAAGTATTTTTGTACTTATATTGATGTATTTGTGTTTATTAAAATATATATTTTAAGTTTGTTTAGGTAAATTGCTTGAAAAGTTAGTATTTGTCGTTTTCAACTTTTTCATAAACGGTCACACCTTTCTAGATTTTGCCGACTTTTCTTGTTGATGTACACGCGAATTTCATAAAAATCGTTTAAAACAGTAAATAAATCAATTAACCCGAAGCAATTCTTAACGATGCCTTTACTCGAAGCGGATGCCTCCAACGAGCAGTTCAGCAATGAGCAATCGAAGCCAATGTCCGGGCCCATCGTGGGCATCATTTATCCTCCGCCGGAAGTCAGAAGCATCCTTTTACAAAACAAAAAACGAACACATTTATGCATATATATATTATATTATTATTATCTAAAGGTTTTCTGTACGCTCAATTAAAGCAATTTAACTAATTAGATATTGTTGACAAGACGGCAAGCTTCGTAGCGCGCAACGGGCCGGAGTTTGAGGCACGCATCCGGCAAAACGAGCTGGGCAATCCAAAGTTTAATTTCTTAAATGGAGGTGATCCGTACCACGCCTATTACCGGCACAAGGTTAACGAGTTTCGCGAAGGCAACGGCAAGTATTTATTTGCTACTCTGATATACGTCTATTGTAACAAGTATATTATATTTGGCACACTAGATACAAGCAATAACGCAGTGACTGCCATTAAACAGCTCTCGGTGACGAGTGCTGCCCAGCAACGGCAACAGGAGCTATTGAAGCAAGTTGTGGAACAACAGTTTGTCCCGAAAGAGCCGCCAGTGGAGTTTGAATTCATTGCCGATCCACCTTCGATTTCAGCACTGGATTTGTATGTTAAATAGGGCAACCTTATATATATATACTCCTAATTCTTGGAATACTTTTCAGGGACATTGTGAAGCTAACGGCTCAGTTTGTCGCCCGTAATGGACGCCAGTTTCTGACCAATCTCATGAGCCGAGAACAGCGAAACTTTCAATTTGATTTCCTGCGGCCGCAGCATTCGCTGTTTCAGTATTTCACCAAGCTACTGGAGCAGTACACCAAAGTACTAATTCCACCCAAGCATCTGCTGGCCAAGTTGCGTGTGGAAAGTGCGCCTGGACGCGCCAGCATGGTTCAAGTACTCGAGCAGGTCAAGTATCGTGCCAATTGGCAACGACACCAGGAGGCTCAGCGTCGCCGGGAGGAGGAAAAGATCGAACGTGAACGTGTTGCCTATGCGCAAATTGACTGGCATGATTTTGTCGTTGTGGAAACTGTGGATTATCAGCCATTTGAGAGCGGCAATTTTCCACCACCTACAAACCCGGATGAGGTCGGTGCTCGAGTGCTAATGGAGGAGCGGTTAATGGAGGAGGAGGGCGACATTGAAATGCAGATCGAGTCCGATGAGGAGGATGATGTGCAAATCGTCAGTCACATTGACGATGGCGTTAAGCTCTCCCAAATGGAGAATCGCGTGGGCATTCAAATGAAGAACGCCACGGCCTATGGCCAACCCCCTTCGAATGCTAAGCGCGACAACACGCAGGTGCAAGACATGGACGAGGCGTCCAGTGATGAGGATACGCCAACGCTGAAAATGCAACCAGCTGTCGCGCCCATGCTGCCGCCCACACACGACAAGGTTGTGGTTAAGAAATACGATCCGAAGGCTGCCCAACCAAAGCCGGCTCCAGTCACAACAGATGAATATCTGATCTCGCCAATTACGGGCGAGAAGATCCCAGCCTCCAAGGTGTCCGAGCACATGCGCATTGGTCTGCTGGATCCACGTTGGGTCGAGCAGCGCGACAAGCATACAGTGGAGAAGATCAACCAGGACAATGTCTTCGCAGCTGGCACGGCCATTGAGGCCAGTCTGAAGCAGCTGGCGGAGCGACGTACCGACATATTTGGCGTGGGCGATGAGGAGACTGTCATTGGCAAGAAACTGGGCGAGGAGGAGACGAAGAAAGATGATCGCGTTACCTGGGACGGGCACACGTCCAGTGTGGAGGCGGCCACACGAGCAGCCCGTGCCAATATCACGCTCGAGGATCAAATACACCAGATACACAAGGTCAAGGGTCTCCTCCACGATGAGGAAAAGGAGAAAATCGGACCCAAGCCGGTGGGCAACAAAGCGACGCTCTCAGCACCGCCGCAGCCATCCTCGTCGAAGAACCAGCATAGCCAGCATAACCAGGCACAGCACCATCAAGGTAGCGGTGGTGGTGGTGGTGTCGGTCACCATCACGCTCAGCATCATCATCACCAACAGCAGCAACAACAGCCGCCGTCGCACCATCAACACCATCAGCAGCAGCAACAGCAGCAGTCGCAACACAACATGCCACAATCCGCCAATCCCGTTATGATGATGCAAAGACCGCCCATGATGCGTAAGTTGGGATTGGGGATTATTATCCTGTGCAGATCTATTGTGCCTCCTTCTTCTGAGCCTACACTCTTCTGGCTGCAATCCTAATTCCCATACGAATGCAAGAATCTTTGTCGGGATGTTTTTCGAGTTTAAAACATTTTTCCCTGGGATACAAGGATTATTTGTGTTCTACTCTATGACCCGGAAACCATCTAATGGCAAGCCTATTGTGTGTTTCGAGTGTTATCACGAATTTCTTACTCAATCTTCGTCCTAAGTGCATTTACTGCTGCTATCCGTGTTCTGATAGTCACGTTGCAAATTAAAGTCTATGCATTTTCCATATTTCACATAGCTCAGCTTGAAATGTGCTGGTGAACTTCGCCCAAGGCCTGTGCCCTGTTGGATGAGTGATCTATCGGCTTACCATTTTATGTTTTATGGTCTCGTAGAATGTACTTCATCTAATGATGGCTACTCCCTCTTACTACTCATGTGTCCTACAAAATGTTGCTCAAATGTATATTCGTCCGTAGGTTGTATCCGTAGGGGCAGTTCACCTGAAGAGTTCAGCATCGTTATCAGCATTTGAATCCCGATTAAAATTGTGTCCAATTTATTTTTAGCAACACCTTTTGGCGCTGGCTCCGGTGGCTATATGGCCATGCAATCTGGCAGTGGAGGACCACCGCAGATTTCACCTGCGCCGCCAGTGGAATTGATACCCGTAGAGGATGAGCCGCCCACGAAGAAGATACGTTCTGAGGATAATCTGGTCCCCGAGGCGGAGTTCATTGCTAATCATAAGGTCAATTACTAGTTTTACTTTTGACCTGTGTTCATAGAGAATCAACGCTCTCTGTCTTTACCCATTTCAGAGTCCTGTGACAATACAGGTGCAGGTGCCGAGCACGGACAAGTCAGAGTGGAAGCTTAATGGCCAGATGATCGCCGTCACCCTAGCGCTAACCGATCCCATTGCCAACCTCAAGGCCAAGTTGCAGGACGACACGGGCATGCCGCCGGCCAAACAGAAAATATTCTACGAGGTAAGCAGCGATAATTTAAGAAAAAAACAATGTACTTCAATAGTTTGTATTTTTGCAGGGTATGTTCTTCAAGGATAATAACACGATGGCCTTCTACAACCTGCTAAGTGGGACGACGGTGCACTTACAAGTTAAGGAGCGTGGCGGTCGCAAGAAGTAGACTCTCGCCCAGCTTTTCCATTTGAAAACCTATGTTTTACACATGTAAAAGTTTATTTTTTGTGAATGCTTTTGCAATCAATCAATATATAAAAAATTAGTTAATCACAGTATAATTTTGTTAATTGCACTTGAGTCTTATGTAATTAGAGTATGGAATGCGTTGCCTAAAAGTGCACAAGGTGCTAATTCCAGAAGTCTCAGCTGTGGAACGCAGAGTGCTCCTTGTGAGATTGTTATTGGCTCTCCAGGACGTGGGCCAGGTCCCGGTATCGTTGCAGCATCGGCGCATAGATTGTTTCACTATCCTTATTCGGCTCACAGGCAATATTCAGTTGGTTTGGCTTCTGGCTAAGGATATAGTCGCGATAGCTTTTAACTGATTCCGCCTGTCCATTCTCGTGGACATAGTAGGCATAGGCGGCTCGATATGCGGCACCCAGCAGCGCCGCCTCGCTCTCATTCTGAAAATAAACATAAAAATTGAATCGTGAATAATGAGTTGATATAGAAATGACAGAGTCCATTTATAATAGAAACGTCATTATCAATTCGATCAAGTGGATTGCCATAAAAAAATAATTATTCAAAAAGGCATTCGCCTATAAAAAGATATTAATTTGTATTTATTACAATTAAGATTTGTCTAAATCAGTTTGTAGCCTTTGAAAAAGAGAAAGAGTTAGTTAACGACAGGAAAAGTGTTGCATCATCGCCTACATTTTATTTTATCAACGGTTGCAAAGATGAGTTCTTGTATGAAAACCTTTTTTGGCTATCAAGAAACAATCTTAAAGTTGTAACAGTTCCATCACAGAATCCACCGGCTGGATAATAAAATGGATAGGTGGAGTTAGATGCGACTGTGGTCGACTGTATAATCGATAAACATTGCCCAGATTTAGACAGTTGTGATTTGTATTCTTCTCAGTTCCTTGACACTAGTAGCAGACTGAATTAAAAATGAGTCCAGCCTTAATTATAGATAGATAGATAGAACAATTAGAAAGATGCTTCCCAGGCTTCTCTTCGTGTGTTCCTTACAGCTCTTGCAGAAATCATTATAGGGGCTTACTACTGCCTATCTACTGGGTTACTCTACTTTGCCTGAGCCAGGTTTAGCACGCTAATATAATCGATGGGTTCTAATCCATTGATGACGATTAACTATAATCCAATTACCTGTTTGTAGACGGGGGCATTGAAGACATCGGCAATTATTTGCAGTATGGATTGGTTAACTGAGGCACCACCAGTGGCAAGTATTTTCGTTTCGCTGCCAAAGTGGAAGCCCATGTCCTCCGCTATGGCACGATGATGCAGCATTTGTCCCTCGATCAAGGCACGTATTTCGATTTGAGGTGAGCTAAACCTGACAAAAAACACAAGAAATGCGTTCTTTAATCTGTGCACAGCTCATGTTTTTTCCGTTGCACTTACTTTAGTACACCTTTGGCAGCATCAGGCGAGTTCGGCTGCATCTCCTTGTTCCAGCGAAGCGTTCCTTTCGCCTTGGGTATAATTTCCATTTCTCTAAAGTGCAGAGCCATGTTCCCGAAATTGCCACGTGGCGTCGATTCGAGCAACTCATTGAACGTCTCCCAGCTGCCGTTAGCCTCCAATTTGTTCATCGCTTCGCGCACCAGCGAACCATTTCTGAAACTAAATAAAAACCAGAGAGTATAAGTATTTAATACATTAATGTTTAAATCTTCGAACACAGAGAGTTAATTGTTTCTGAAGCACTCTCTCAAAGTCTGCTTAAGTTTGCATTGGCGCCTTCTGATTCACTTTATTCATAAATAACCTTTCGTCTGTTATAACTGACTCTCGGGTGCTAATGATGTAATGCTGATGACTTTGCTTGGCGCCTACCAACTCTTTTTCTGCCCAAAGGATTCAAACTGATTTAGACAGTTTTCAAGGTCAAATGTGCTTTTTGAATAACCATTTGTTGCGTGGCAAGCCACTCTTTCGAAACAATTTAACAATTTTAATCAAACTCTTTGCATTTCACTTGTGCATTCTATTCTTGAATATGGATCTTGCACCCAATTACCAGGCTCATTGGGATAAAAATACTATTAGTAGAAAGAAGAATTTCTGCTATTTGGCATGCGTGGTTTTAACTGAAATTACTAACAATAGCTTACCTACTTATCGTATAATACTATTATTAATAAGTTTTGCTTCTCTTTCAGATTGTAAAAACATGTTTAGTGTTATGGATAAAATGATATAATGATAAATGGATAAATTGATTCTTCTGAGTTGCGATTATAAAACTTGTAATACACACAATGCTATCCATAACGAATTCCGAATCTTCTGCTCCAGTTATAACTACCTATCCCCTAGTCGCACTGCCTCACATTTTTGTTCTGTTGAAATTTTTGCTTATGTCATTTATTGCCGCGCCTCCTGTTTGATATTGTGGGAGGTGGGTGGCAGTTAAAATAATAAATTAAAATGCTAAAATGTTGCATGCATACCACAAGAGACCCATGTATTTATGCGTTTCGGTTGGATGACAGAGCACATGGCCCTCCTCGAGCTTGGGCGGTTCCTCGAGGCTCATCATGAGCGTGTCACTCGTGCCGAGGGAGACACTCAGCCAGTTGTTGGCGACCAGCATGCCAGCCAGGGCCGAGGGATTGTCGCCGGTGCACGCAACGACTTTGCAGGTGGGCGGAAAGCAAAAGCGTTCTACAAAGTAATCGCAGACATTGCCCAGCACAGCGAAACCATCGACTGGGGCGCCTAGGCGTTCGTCCAAATCGGGTGCACAGGCATTGAGGCAGGCTTTCGACCATGTCTTGTTGCGAATGTCCAACAGGTTCATGCCAGAGCCATCGGCATAGTCAATGGCAGCCACATCGCCAAGGAAGAGCGAAGCCAGAAAACTGCTGACCAACGAGATGCGCTGCGCATCTTCGTAGGCGTGTGTGCGTTGCTGGTAAATTTTGCGTATTTGTGGACCCGTAAAGCGAGCATAGCACTTGGAGCCCGTCATCTGAACCATTTCGGTCTGTCCCCCAATGGCCGTTTCCATTTCAAAGCACTGCTTGTGAGTTGAGGCATCCATCCAAATGGGGGTTCGGTTGACCACAAACGCCGAATCGTCGATTTGCGCATGCAGAAACTTATTCGGATCGAGGGAATGCAGCGCTGAAATGCCGTGCTTTGACCAGTACAACGAACCATGCTGTTGGGCAGAGCCGCTGATGGCGGCCACTGTGCTCAGATCTGCTTCCTGCATCACCAAACGATCCAAGACGATATCCATTGCCTTCACCCACATCACTGGCTGCACAAAGAACCTGGCGAATTGAGTCGATTTAATGGGTTTAGAATTCGAATTCGAATTAGAGCTCAAATTGGACTTACTCGAACTTATTTGGGCCTGCACTAGCGCCACCTGTTGTTCGAAACTCGGGCAAGTCGCTATCAAATTTTACCTCTGCGGAGGCAACAACATTCAGATCAGAGCTCAAAAGAATTGCCTTGAGCTGAAAGAATGCACAAGTGCATTAAAATAACAGAAATTAATAATAATACCACAAATATCAATAATTCGTAATAATAATAATAATTATAATTAATTATAATATTAACAGTAGTTCCTTTAAAGTATACTTTAAAGGAATTCATCAAAATATGAATAATAGTTCATACAAATAATTATAATGTTAAGAATAATTAATATTCATTATTGCTTTAGCTTAAAAGTACTTTAAAGGTGCGCTCATCAAGAGAAAATGCAAAATGTAAATTGGTTGCTTTGTGCTAGATTATTAGCCTTAATGTTTGTTTAATACACCCAGCAGCGAACTATTCAGTGACCTATCATCTCACTAAGTCTGCTTAATGCCCTTCTTTAGCGAATGCATTCTGTATGCAAGCAAATAGCAGGCGAAATCTAATTTGCCATGCATGCATGTTGTCTGCGTAGTGATGCAATGTAATGCATTTCCTTATAATGCTCCTATGCAGAGTTGTATGCTGGAGCTTTTAAGTCAGAAGAAAGCTTCAGAATTGGTTTCTTATTAGTTTTGCTATTTCTTTTAATTACTCAGGGTATTCATATTTATTTATTTAATGTCAGTCGAAAAAAAAAAATACATTAAATTAGATCCAAAATAAAATTTCATAATATATTATAGCTAAAAAGTTATTAAATTGTTACACGTATACTAGAATAAATCAAAGAAAATTATGTACATAGTAAACTTTCTGTATTTTGAATATATAATAAATAAAATATGAACCACAGAGTTGTAATGCAATGTCAATATATATAAATATAGCGTCGTAAAGTATTCCGTTTATGGTATGAATTCGATGCCACATCGCCCACAAAGTATAGACTACGAATGAAATTCGTAATGGGTTATTTTCGCTGCTGGGAAGTATTCGTTTGACACATATAAAGACATACCTACAAAAATACATAAGCCATATGCATGTATTATGTACATATGACAATCAAGTTAATTATTCACTGATTAGAATTGTTTATACTTCTAGCTGGCATTTGACTTTGCACAATATCATTTCGCAGTCCTTGTCTCAGCGGCAAGGTCGCTTAGAAAATTTAAATTATGATGATTGTAATTACTAATATTATATATGTTATTATTATATGCATAAGCATTAATTACCTTCTGTGTGCTCAAATCGAAGCCCAAAAATGTTTGTTGTGTTTCCTGTTGCTGTTGAGGCATTGTGCTTAAGAATTTCTCCCTTCGGTTTTAAAAATTGTTTGTGTCGTCGCTTTTTAACGCCCACTGACTTTTTTAATTCGCAACTTTGAGAAACTCGGATGTACAACAAAAAACACCATTTATGACTTGGAACGAGACAACTCCGAACATAACCTTTACTGAAGGGATTGTTTGGTCGATGACGTAAAGACTTCCACAAAATTATATCAGCGTTAATCCTTTCCTTCGAGAAAGTAAATCGGATTGTGCGGCAAGTTTGTGTTTCGCAGTGAACGAATTTACAAATGTGTCGAGTTTGGTAGTGTTGGGATCCGTCGTCGTAAACTGTTTTGCCTAGAGAAAACACATTGCGCACATTGCATCATCGATATGCATATATCGATATAGATATATGTCATATCTCCTAATATGCGATAGGCTATATTGTGAATTTTACTTCACATTACAACTGTGACAGGTTTGACGCTATTCCAGCTGACTTGAAACGCAAACTGTAAAATATATGTAACAAACACATTAATAATGTGCCACTAGAAAAGGGTTATCAGGTTTGAGGAGACAAATTAAAGTTAGCAGCACTGCTCCAGTGAAACGAACAATAGGAAACACATTGTATTTATTAATTATATATATTTATTTTTGTACATACATACATTAAAAAAATTTTAATTTTAAAAAGGCCGCGCAAAGAAGTCTGACAGTTTTCCGATAAGTCAACGCGTTGGGCGTTGCCAGACCAATTATTTAAATTCGTTATCGTAAAAGTATAAAACGAAAATTTAATTTAGTACAGAAAGTTCTTAAATCAGTGCATAATTAATCTTAGCTAATTATCGATTGAATGCCCATCACATCTTATTTAATAATTCTATCGAACCGATTCTTGATGCAAAATTAAAAATCGTAATCAACATAGAAACTCAATTTCTCCACCGGGAACTGAAACAGAGAATAACATATTTCGATAAAAGATATCGATAACAAAATATCCGAATGAATATTATGAGAATCATTTTTTGACAATATTAATGCATTCTATCGATATTGGTTGAACCGTATAAAATTTTACAATTAATAAATTAAAGTAGCTTATATTAAAATGTCGCTAAACTACGAAGAAATGAGTTGGTCAGGTAAATACTTAAAATATGCAAGTAAACTACAAAGGTGCTTTTAGCTGTTCCCTGAATTGATTTAATAATCCGTGACCCAATTGCTGCTTAGAGTGGAAGTGTGCTTATTAAGATTAATAAAAAAAAAAATGTAATATTATTTGCAGACGTGCGCGAGCAATTTAGAAAATGGCGCGAGGAGAGTGGTCGTCACAGCGAGGAAGTCGTGCAGTTGTGGGTGGCGGTGCTCGAGGACAAAGTCCACAAAACGGGCAATGAGCGGCATTTAATATTGGAGCAAGTCATTGTTGCGGCATTGGACACCGCTCGTTTCGACATTGCCACAAAGTGCACGAAGCAGCTGAGCGCCGAGTTTCCCGGCAGTCTGCGCGTGATGAAGTTCAAAGCGATGCGCCTCGAGGCACTCGAACAATATGATGCCGCCAACGTGGTACTGAATGCCATCATCGAGAAGGATGAGACAAATGCGGCGCCACGCAAAAGGAAAATTGCCATAATGAAGGCGCGCGGGTTGCGGCTGGATGCCATCAAGGAGCTCAATGCCTATCTGAAAAAGTAGCAGACTTAACTTTAACTTATTTCTGGTTGTATTGTATTAAAATTCCTATTCGCAGATTCATGTCAGATCAGGAGGCATGGCAGGAGCTATGCAACCTGTACTTGAGCGAGGGCGAATACGGCAAGGCTGCCTTCTGCATGGAGGAAGTTCTGCTCCACAATCCACACAGCCATCTAATCCATCAGCGCCTTGCCGACATTCGTTACACTTTGGTGAGTGGATCTCTGACTGCTCTCAACTATTTCAATTAATTAATTAACTTTCAGGGTGGCGTTGAGAATATTGAAATAGCTCGGACTTATTACTCCCAAGCAATTAAACTGAATCCGCACAATTTGCGGGCACTTTACGGTTTGTTTTTGTGCTGCAGCTTTTTAGCCAATTGTAAAGCGGTCAGCTTCAAGCGAAAGGAGTCTCAGAAACTAGCACAATGGGCACTGGAGCAGGCTTCGATTCACACGGCAAGGCGTTCAACGATTAAAAACAATGACAAGTGGATCGCATCCTTGGATTCGGCCTTTGGCAGCCTCGAGATCAAGTCAAATTGACCCGTGGCTGTTGCTGTTGATAAGGTTATCATTGGTGCAATGCCCGTCAAAGCGTAGTAAACTATTCCAAACATGCTTCAACTATTGGACTATTCTTTTTAATGCCCTAACACTAACATCATATACATCTAAAATACATATTTATGTTTTATTTCAATAAATAGAGTGAATCAAACTCTTCAGTTCGATTTAAAAAAAAAAAACAATTTCTGTCAAAACATTATTCAGCAAGACTAAAATTGGAAAACGATTACCCATAATGTACTCTTAGCCATCCTTCAGTTAATAAATAGTTGAAATAAATCAACATTTATGTATTTGGATGCATTAGTAAACAAACTTTAGAGACTAAGATCGGAAAATGCCTGCGCATAATAATATAATTAATTGAAGAAATTCCACATGTACATATTTTATGTGCCAAGCATTAATAATCAAAGTTTAGTTTGCATTATTCTCGAAGACTACAATTTAAAAATGCCAACCCATAATGCAAGCATTATTAATTATCATACCAACCTGAAAGTTTAATTTAAAAATTGCGATCTGTATCGATTCTAATTTAGTTATCCACTGTCATTTTTGATTACTATATGGTTTAAATAAACATACTCACCTGGGCCATAAATTAGGGGCGAAGACGATAACTTGCGAATTTTCAAAATATAAATTAAATATGTCCAAAACGCAACATATTTATTTGTCCCAGGCTTGAAAAATAAAAAGCTCGTTGGACTCTTACTCCAAATTGAGCTGGACAGTGAAATATGTGCATAAAATTAAGAAAACTTTTATTTATTCATTTAATTGTTTTTAATGTTCATTATAATGAAGGCTTAACTGAGCTTTCAAATAATATTACAGGACTGAGGATGGAAGACTTGTGTGTAACATCTCTAAAATCAAATGAAAATTTAAAATTGTAGAGCCGTAACACTAAGGTCAGAGAAACCGGTTTATTTAAGAAATCATCATTAGCAACCGATAATTGTATGGTGTTATTGGCTAAATCTGATCATTTTGAGTCAACGAAATTAGTTAGCAGAAAATCCAGTCAAGTTCTTTTGGTTAGAACAACAAATTTGAAGATGAGGGAAAACTTTGCTTGGTTCATTAAGGCTGATTTTTCAGTTAATTTAATATGAAGCTCTTGCATTTTGATAGACTAATAAATTTGTCTTACTTTCATCATTTTTAATTGGAAGATTCTCAAGTTATCCGTCTTCACACCTATTTTGTGTCTAGCAAATAAATTTTATTGCTGGTCAAATGGGCAGAAAGATGATATACATTATTACACACAAGGCTGTTGACTTTTAATCTATTTCAATTTGCATTGTTTTGTACAAATACATTTCTCTTTCTCCACATACAGCGACGAAACTATGAATAGCACCACTCTCACAAGAAATGTTTTAATTAAAAAGTTAATTTAATGAAAAATGAAGATTTTAAAACTCTGAATTTAGAAATAAATAAACGATTTCTATAAAGTGCTCAGGTGATGCTATTATTTTTTCGCTACTTTTTGGCACTTTTCCGTTGAAATGAAAAAAAAATATATATGTACACTCAATATTTGAGAAAATCGTTTCATTCGAAAGACATAATGTCGGAGTGGTGCTATTATTTTGCACGCAACCGTATATGAACACAAATAGATTATAAACGGCAGTTTGTAGGGATGGTGGTAGGGTAGGGTAATAAAGTGCAGTGCTCTGATGTAGATTGCCCATTGGTCATCGGCAAGCAAACAGAGCTGATAGGCATATATATATTTATATATATATACATATATATATGTGTTAAAGACAGACTAAAAATAACAGTCAAAGAGAACAAACTCTTACTGGAACTACAGCACACATGATATATATAACTGTTTTTCTTTTTAGTTTGAAGAGGACTCATTCTCATGATGACATCCAGCTTTGCTTTGCGCTTTTTTCAACGGCTTCAGTCGAAAGAACTCCCTGAAACTGAGCGTGGGTGATGCCAATCGTCTGCCACAAATTTGTCGATCGGATGTGCTGGTTGACTCAGGACCTTGTCCCGTCATGGAAGTGCATGAGGAATTTACTGCTGGCTTTGAGTCCCGACTGTCGACGTCTCCATTGCAGAACGCATAGGGCGACACCCCGTCGAGGAACTTCAGATTGGGTAGCACCTGGAGTATATATTCCCGGAAATAGGAAGCGGATGTGGATTTGCCTTGACCCTTGAAGACTGTCTGAATTCCCGGATTGCCCATGCAGGAGAGCTGTTCCAGCGAAGGACATTGCCGCTCAATGCGATGAATCCAGTCGGTTATGTTGCAGATATTGCAATTGTTTATCCTGGCGAAACAGATGCGGAAACGGATTTAGAGCCTATATATATCTTTAAATATATGTAACTATATAACTCTATTACGTATAAATATATATAATATATCCATATACAGAATGGACAGCTAATAACTGACATTAGATCTATATATATCTATCTATCTATTTATCTATATCTATCTATATAAATGTATTTACCTATCTATCTACCAATATGCACAGCAAATATCTAAATTTGGTCGGCTTACCAGAGAATCTTCAGGTTGGCCAGGTAAGGAAAAGTGTTCACATCCAAATTGCTGTTGCGATCCAAAATAAGCGTATCGAGTTCCTCGAAAAACGCAAGAAACTGCAGATTCTGGAATTTATTGTAGCTCAGATCGAGGAATTTGGTCTGCGCAGCAAATTTGTCGGCCAATCGCCGTGGAATTGTGCAAAGATTTTCATAGGCCAGCGAAATGCGATTGTCATCCTCGAGAACGATGTCCGTTAAGAGGTCGTCGCTGCCGCAGCTGCTGTGCGTCGATATGAATCCGCTGAAGGAGTACCGATTACTGGACGAGATCATCTTCTCTCCTTCTTCTGCAGGTGTAGCGATGTAAACATCGTTATAGTCGTTAACAGTGAGCGATTCCATTGACTGGATGTTCGCACACGTCTTCAGCACCTCTTCCAAGCGATAATTGTTACTGTGTACGAGTACGAGCGAGTCAAAAGAACGACCTATAGATTGAGTGGCTCTTCCCGTGAGCGAGTGAGTGAGATTAGCTACCTAGATAGATCCTCTGAGTGCGAACGGCCAGATGTTGATTCTTCAGACATTCTGGAAATACCTCCACTCTTTACTGAAACTTTGAATGCATTTGTCAGGCGCGAGCTTGTTACGGCGGTCTTTGGTCGAGTGCTTGCAGCAGACTGGAAAGGCAATCGCAGAGCAAGTGACAAAAGCGAACATTTTCTGTGTGTGTGTTCGTAAATAGGTATATATGTGTGTGTGTGCATTTCTGACAAGCACACACAACCAACTTCACACTCACACACATACACATGCAGGTCGTATACAATCGCAATAATCGTAAAAACATTTACACAACAACAAAAGACACAAATAGGAAGAACTCATTGCTCAAAAGCCAGTGTTTTGTCTTTGTTTATACTCTATCTCCGCATTGCTTTATTGCTTTACGATCGCAGTTGGACAGAATTCCAACCATATCTGAGATCGTACCTAAACATATGATTTGTATGTACATTTGTCTGTACATAGCTCAAAGCTCTTTGTGGACTTAACAGCGATCAGTCCAGAAATCTGAATTTGTTGCCTCAGGCTATTTACATAAGTATGCGCTGGATTAGCAGAGGCAACACTGGAAGAAAGGCAAGAAAGCATCTTGGCAGAGGCAACACTTAAAATTTTGTAAGCTTTCATCTGCACGATTGAAAATAAAGTATTTGTCCATTTCCGTAAATTGATAGCTACGAACTCTAAATATTTAAAATTTCAGTTTGTTATTATATACAATAAATATTTATATTAATATTGTAAATATATATTAAAATATTATATATATGCTTTAGAAAATGCGTTACAATTTTCTGCAATACTCGACAATCAAATGGCAGTAATCGATATGTTCATCAAATATAATATATATTTCTTTAAGATTAGTAGTAATAATGTGAAAATGCGAGTTATCGATTATCGATTTATCGATTTATACGTCGAGGGCAAACGATATGTTATCGATTTATAATTACAGGTCTACTATATATTATCGACTTCAACTTCGATATCTACATGTGTGTTATCGATTAAGGCTTCGAGGTATATCGACATGTTATCGATTTTCGAGCCACAGTGAGGCATACCAATCCTAACACCTTACCTGCACCATGGTCTCATGCAGTTTTTTTTTTAAATTGTTTGTATTGTTAAGTGTTTTTGGCTAATAAAGTATTATTTTTATGAACATAACTGTATATTTGCTTACATACATACAGCAGTGTTGTCAAGTGTTGTTGGCTGCCATGGCAGCAGCTGCTTCTGCAGCGCCTAACATGCAAGGCATTTTACTATGGAGCCGAGCCTCCAAACAGCCAGTATGAATTTCTCACTCTTTCTGCTCGCTCGCTCCCTCTCTTTCTCTCACTCTCTCGCTCGCAGCTAGCGTTGGGGCTGTCGCTGCTCTAGCTTGGCAACGCTAGCGGCAGTCTGTGTCTATGCTTAGACCTCGATAGTTGGGCGCGGCGAGTTGTTCGTATTTACGCAGGCGCACATAGCAAATCCAAGATCGACTTGAATCGACTCCTCTTCAATTACTACGTAATTACACACATACAACTTGCATATGCATGTGCGTGTGCCAGTGCGTGTATGTGTGCGCATCAGCTGTTGAAAAGTTGAATAAGTGTGTGAGCTGCTCACGGTCTGCAAATCAAAACGGTAATAAAATAAAACACGTCACGCCACACTTTGTGTGTATGTGTGTTTACATGTGTGCATGTATAAATATGTATATGTGCATATGCACATATGCAATAACAATAACAAACTTTTTTATATATTTACTAGCGTGTTGTTCGCTGACAGTTATTACCATAAGTTGATGGTCGCGCCACATTACATATGCATATGTGTATACAAATACATATGTATGTGTGAATGAATTGTGTGAAACAGAAGCCACGTAGGTCATGTATATGTGAGTGTGTATGTGTGTACTTATATGTATGAGTACTGACATATATACATACATGAATCAATCGACTTAGAGAGGTATTTGCACGCTTATCATTAGATGTGGAACTGGCGCGTGTTTACCTCTAATTTGTTTTAGTGCTCAACTTGGTTTGATTATTTCTGCAAAATAATTCGATTTTATATACAAATTACTGTAAAGTAAAAATATAAATAATATTAGTCTCTGCATACATATACATACTTACATACATATATCCATACATACATATACATACAGTTTGTATAATTATATTAATTAAAGCCTTGAGTGCTAGAACAAAGAACGCTTCAATTAGCATGTAGATGTGTATGTATGTGTGTTGTGTCTGTGTATGTATATGTATATTATGAATGAATTACTTTCCTACACTAACTGTATAAGTTCCATAGTTCACTTTGGTCGCTTGTTTTATTTTTCAGTTTTTTTTTTGCCAAATAATATCAATTTGGGGAGGGAGGTGGTGGGAGTAGAAGTGGTGAGCGAATTTATTGATTAGAAAAAGAAAAAAAATTAGACAAGCTGACGGTTCTTTGTTATTTTTATCAGTTAATGTGAAATGTGACTAAGTACAAATATGTATGTGTGAATTCATATATATTTATTTGGTATGCGAATATGTAAAATAGTTTGTATTGATTTGAAGCTGAATTTTTCACAGGTGTCATATTTTTAGAGACGTTAACAACAAAAAGAATGAAAGTTTGGGGGAAACTGTGACAAACACTAATTTTCTTTTTGTTTTGGGAAAATGTGTTCCAAGTCTGTTTGGTTGAAGTTTTATTTTCGTCTCTATGGTTTCGAACTAAATTTCAAGACTTTGCCTAAAAGTGTCAATCGATTCGATTGCTTTAGCAATCAATCCGGAATAAAGGAAGGTTTATAGTTTATAGTTTTATTTTCGTCTCTATGATTTCAAGTTTCGGCCTAAATAAAAATCGATTTCGTTGTTTTAAAAAAAATTAAACATGAATGTAGGAAAACTTATAGGTTAAGTAAAATATAAAAATAAAACCGACTGTGTCTGCTATTATGGTATATTTTAAATGAATTAACCATGAAATTGCACAATATAATATTTAATCCAATATTTAAGTTGTTTGATAAATATATATATATATATATATATATATATATATATATAAAGAGTATAATAAATCTTGGAGTATTAAAATGTGATCCTACATTTATTGCAACGATAGGGAAATCCCAGAAAAAAGACAATCAAACCAATAATATAATAATAGTATGTAATCAAAGTATTTGTAAAAATGTGCAGTCTCTGATTCTCCATTTTACAGAGGCAAGAAATACAAATACGGTAGTAGAAAGAGGAAATTCCACCTGAAGTGGAAGTTGCAATTCATTTTAGGGACTCCCAAGGGATTAGGCAATTCTATATTCTGTTTACAGCTAATTTAACCAGCTAAACGCCATATTGGCAATAGGTTATTAACACTCATGCAGGGTATGCCTTAAAAGTAGAGCATTGTTTAAATGTATTAAAGAATTATTTAATAATTTTACATATTTTGTTCCACTTTGGATCAAACTTCCTTATGTAAACAACCTTTTTGTGTTGTCCTTCCGAAAGTATAACAAATTCCTAAATAGTTTACATTTAATATATACTGATAAAGTTAGCAGCAGCGTTTTTCTTCGGTCTCCTCGTATATAAATATGTATGAGATTAATTTTATTTTAGGAATTTAATTAGAGGAATTGGTCATTTCCTTAGTTCCATAAAATAATTTATGTACGTAAAGACTTAACTACAAACCTACATGCGGTTAATAAATGTACCCAAAACTCGAAACTAATCTAGAAGAAGCGTTTATCATGAAAAAATAAACCTAAAAATAGAAGCGAAGGCTTCTACTGGTTTATTACTGTTAATCTTTTTTCGTGCAGATATTTCAAAATATATATTAAATGACATGAAGTTTTTGTTTTGTCAACTTGTGATTTTCAGGGGTTTCTCCAACTCATACAACAAATGTTAATTAAATTTATGTATTACATTTTATTATTCATTAAATTGAATTTATTTTCTACTTTTTGTATTTTTCTGACTGACATTGATCGACGTTAAATTAATAAGTAAAGTAAGCTTTGGTCTAGAGCACCTTTATCTCTATATAGAGATATATATTTATATTATACATTTAGTTACGTAATTAAATGAAACATAACTAGAGGTGCACAACTGGCTCAAAGTCCAGAGATTTTTCATGGGACTCGTAGGCAATTTGTTAGCAAAAACACTAATTCGCAATTAGTGTGAACTCACCGGCCAGAGTTGTTCGTGCGGTTTCTTAATCGGTTGTGCTGAAAGTGATACAAAAAACAACAAAAGTTCGCAAATCAAAAAACCGGAATAGAGCTGTGCTAAACGAAACCCACTAGAAGCAAAAACCGCAAAAACCTGAAGGTTGTTAATCATTCAAACAGGTTAACATATTAGATTTTCGGACATATGTGCAAGGACTTATTATATATATATATATATATATATATGCTCAATTTAGTATATACACATCCGATCTGCTTCTCGAATAATGTTATATTCAATGTTATACAGTGTATTTTAAGTATTTAATTCTCCATTTGAGCTTGAAAATACCTTATTCTGGAACATTTCGAGAAAATATCTGGTTTAAGCATTTTTTATAAAAGTTAATAATTCCCATTCCCAAAATGCTCCGATCTTTATTCAATTCATTCAGAGTGATACTTAATGTTATTCAGGGTATCTTACGTATCATTAATTCTGCATTAAAACTTAAAACAACATTTTTCTGATATATTCTTTTTAGTCTTTGGAATTATTTTTAAAAGTTAAACTTCACATATTTTTTTAGTTATATTCAATGCTATGCAGTTTTTGTATTTTAATAATGTCAAGATTTTGGATTACTTGATTCTTTAGTTAAAAAAAAGTTATATTTAAATGTTATATAATTGTATCGATTTTAAGACTGTGTGCAGTTGTAGAATATAGTAATATATAGAGCTTAGCTCTCGTATAAGAAAAATACAGGATACAAGTATTCTATTGATAACTTCCTCCGTTTCCCTAATATCTATATAAATAAAAGTCTCAATTTAAATACCTGAATATGGTATTGATCGTTTGTAAATCAAGAAAACATCTGTATTTTTTTTTAACAAAAGACAGACTTCATGGTTTTTGTGACTCCAATATTATTGTTATATATTATTATTATTATTATTTTAAATTTCGAACGTGATAAAAATTCGATTCGGTCATGTTCGCAATTTAACTTTGTTTCGCTATTTCTAATTATCGTAAATTGATTTTACGGTTCTGCATGAGTCATTTTTGTATTCCTAGTTATCGAAGATAACTAGCCAATGTGGGGATTGTTGCTGGGTCCTCTGTCCCAGTTGAGCTCCAATCTGCAAGTGTATTTCATTTTCGGCGTGCTGCAAAAAGCTTTTTCCTTTTTGAAATATCGTCAAGTTCTTAGGTCCAGCATGTGCAGCTCGTAAACTCAGTTTATGCAAATGACTTTTGTGACACTGTGATCTGCTACTAGTGCGAGCTTGTGTTATTTAATCACACAGTGCGGGAAGTAAAAATAGCACTATTATCAGTTTAGAGCTCAAGTTATCACCTTACCCAATTTATACGAGTTTTGCTTTAATATTTTTTGTTTGAATAAGTCTCGTAAGGCAATCAGTAAATGCAGAAAAAATTCCCAATTTAACTTATAAAAGAATTATACTTCTATGTGTTCAAGCATTTTGATATGGATTCTATTTTTATATAATTGCAGTTAATGCTAACAAATGCCAAGCAACTTAATATAAATCAATATTTACATCTCTTAACATAATACATGTTTTTAAAATCATTTATTACATGCAAAAAGTAAAAAATAGATTAAGTAAACATTAAATATAATATTTAATTTAAATTAAAAAATATCCGAAATATTTATAAGATTTCTTTTATTTTTGATATCGACATTTTTTACCAAAATATTTTTTGAAAATATAAAATTTAGTATTTTTCATTAAGTAATATTTACGATTCCGATCTCTTTTTTTCATTTAAGTACGCATCTTTAAACATTATTCGATTTTTCGAATAACAGCGCTACTCTTGTGACTTCATAGTTTTTGAAGAACCAAAAAATGTAGAGTAACCTTTTTCTTTACCAGATAGTTTTTTGTTACTATTTTTTCTTCCGCAGCTGCACCTATTTACATATATATACATGTATGTGTGTATGTATTTGTGTATGTATGTCACAGTAGTGTTTGCCTTACGTCATTTTCATCGTTGAGCATTCGCTGATGCAGCCTCCGTTGCTAGTTACTCCGCTGAGACGCGAGTATTTCTTATGAGCGAAATTTATGGTCGTCTCTAGTATAGCTATTCTTTAAATGTTTTCTTTAGACTCTTTTTGTTTTTGAATTTCAGTTTGTCGGCGACTGAAAGCCGTCATAAAAAACAATCAATAACAAAGTGCAAACACGAAATTTGTTTCGATTTCCATCCTATCTCAAATAGTAAAACACTAGCTTTTTATTCTATTTAACTATCTTTTCGGTTACACTATACAATTCACTATAAGCTGAGTAGCGCGATTTGAAACCTACAAATAATTAATAATTATAGTAAAAATAATACTATATGTACAATTCACACTGTTAATATTTTCTTGCCAAGTAATATACATTTATATTTACGAGTAACTGACACACAACAAATATATACAAATATTTATTTTGCATACCTTAAATTCATTCATGACAGCCTTTCCGTGAACTCACAACTCAACATTACGTATACACGTAAGGTTGATCTCGGGAAAACAATTGCCGTACGAATCTTTTTAATTATTTCCTTACAGTGTATGCAACTTGGTTAGACGAAAATGTATGGAAAATTTACAATTCGTCCCTCAACCTTTACGAAAAACCCGGCCACGCCCATGAATATTGTTATATGTTATGCATTTTGTTATATATGATATGTATATGCACTCAGACAGAAATCGCCCTAACTTTTAGAAATTCGTTATACTTTTGTTGGCAATGATTCCCCACCTTATTGTTCAGAAAGTATATTTCTAAAAACGGTTGATGCTATCTTAAAACCAGTATTTTGCTAAAATTTAGAAAAAATATATCTATGTGCTAAACTCTTACATATCAGTTGAGAGAGATAATTACTATTTTTTGAATATCTTCATTTAATCAATGCACATCTTTATAATAGTAAATGTTTCTGAGAAATATCAAAAATATACACCATATTTGGGGGATTGTTGACATAGGACAAGACCTTTTAATTAAAAAAAAATAAATATTTTCTTATATTTTGTGAAACAATTTTTCGAATAATAAGAAAAGCTTCAACATTTTTGGATCAATTTTGATTTTATAGCGGTTTCCTAATTTTTTCTTAGTGTAGGCAATCTGTATTCTATTGCACCTGTCTTGCGTCAAGGTTGCGTGTCACAGGTTGCAACAAAAATCAATGTAAACAAAAATCAATGCCGAATCAGGTGGATTGTGCAACCCGTGAATTTAAATTGTGGCAACTGCAAAGAGCCAAACAATTCAAAGTTTGACATCAAATATTGATTATGAACATTTATGTCAATATTACTAAATGGATATACTAATTAGCTGTTAGCCTTTTGTCTCAATGACTTTCCTTCTTAGCATTTTCGAGTGTCTCATCATGTTTTGAAATTTAATAGTGCCTACTTGTATAGAATCTTAATTAGATTGTCGTGCTTCACATTGAACGTGTAATGTGTCGAGGTGTCTGTTTCAATTTCCATGGGCGCAATTCTAATGAAGGTCAATGCACCGCACACTTACTGAATAATAATTATAAGCTGTTTACAATCTAGCTGATTTTTCTAATTGAGTGCTTTTACTTATATTTCAGATTAATCTCTTATCAAAAATTGTAAAATGACAGGATCAGGTAAATATATTTTCACAATAAATACTTCTTGTAATATATGTACATACATAAGTAAGCAGCATCAATAGTCGAGTTGAAAATGCCAGATTGAAGATAATTTATGTTAGATCATAACAAAATGGATACGACGAATGCAAAAGTTTATAGTAATATCGTTTGAAATGTATAATTTACATAAATAATTTCTGTATCTCTCTTCTACAATATCTATGCAGCCGGGTGTGCAAGCTCTGCAGAAAATATTATATATTAAACATATTTATACATACATTTATGAATTCGTATCTAATACTTAGCGTTTCTAACAAGAAAAAACACTTTCTGGTATATTTAAAATCAAGCAAATCAAGAAAGATCGGATTAAACTTAAAAAATAAGTTTTTCAATCGATTCCTAAGTGATCTATATGATGTAGTGATCGGATCCGTTGGACTTCGACCTAAAAAAAAGAAACGGATTTGTTAAGTTTCAATACTGAGAGATTTGATTGTATAGAAAAAGAGAGACGGACAATGGCGATATCGACTCGTCTACGGATCTGATCAAGGAAATAAATATTTAATGGGGTCGGATACGATACATTCTGTGCGCTTATAGCCCTTGAGGACAAGATTATAATACAAGGAATTAAAAAATATAGAAAATTGTTACTAACAACCTGGTAACATTTTTTTTTGCGATAGTAGAACTACAAGCAAACAAATAAATAAATAAAAACAAAATTTACATTAAATATTCGAAATTATTCTGCATTCAATATTAATCCATCCAATTACCCCTTGTGTAGACCAAATTAAATAAGTATTATTATTTGTGAGCCCCAAAGTATGCTACTCAAATTTAAAAATTTCTCTGATTGATCGGGCCTGGTGAAGTACATACGAAGTCTCTCTGAACCTACCGCCTTTATTGCTTCCCACTTTCACTTAAAGGTTGTTGCATAAACCATTTCGACTACTCTGTAATTATTACAAAGAGTTTTTCATGTTCTCAATTTAGTGTCCTCGATTTCTATCATTAAGAACTTAATTTTCAACGCTTCGCTTCATGCGTTTGTGGTTGGGCATCTTTACGAATTCATTTGAATTATTTTTTTTTTTTTCTGATACATTTTACAAATGTTTGACATATTGTACATTTTGATACCTCCAGAAATCATTAAAAATTGTCTTATTTTTTAAATTTTATGTTTAAAGATTATATTTTATTTTTGACATAATTTATTTTTTGTGTCGACTGAAGTATCTCTTAGTAGAGCTTTCTCGCATTAGAATCAATTTTATTTGTATAACTGATTTTATTTGAATATTAATTTTGATGGTTTTAGTAATATAATTATTTATCTCAATTTTTGCAGTTCACGATGCGAAATGGAACCTCGAGCGGCGAGAATCATCCGGTCATTTGGTGTGGTGTAAGGACTCACCATCATCGAAGGTACGATTCCGATTCGACGTGGAGGTTTTGGAGTTTGAAAAGCATCCGAACGAGGACCTGGATCACAAAGCCGACAACATGTCAGTCACAAATCTATCATCGACATTAGCCCTCTGCGCCACATGCGTAGCTGTTGTTGCTGCGTCTGTTTTCCTGCCCTGGTACCTCATGGAAAAGGCCGGCTCACTGTGAAAGCGATCTATATATATTCTATTTATAGATATATTTATGTGTATACGAATGTAAATTGTATATCACTTGAAGTTATTAAGATTTAGTTTCTGTATATAGACATGAGTAGATTTAATTATAATACAAGATGTAAATGTAAATGTAAATAATGCACAAATGCTAATAGACGTAACTCGATGGCCTTAAGTGCAGATGAAAACAGACTGTTTGCAGAGAAATGATTTCATCTCTGAACAATAAAGATATTTAAAATAACAAAATTACTTTTATTTTTATAGATTTAGATGTAGAATTATTTTAGGGGAAGAGCCGTTCAACTGAATAGGTTCAAAGCTTCATCAAAAGGTTAATGGCAATGTTTTGATTCAATAAATTCGTTTACTTTAATGTAACCTTTTTTGTACATTTTCGGTAATTGTTAATATATCACGAAAGTTATTGCTTGCTTATTAATAAAAATAAAAAAGAATAACAAGAAAGAACGTTTATTTATACTCTTGTAAATCCTAATCAAATTGTCGAGAAATCAATTTTACTCTAAATGTAAAGAGCCAACCATAAAAATAGAATAATAATATAGTAGCCCGATCTTAATGATTTGTTGTCCAGCCTAATTAATCTTGTCGCCAATTTTTATTTTTGCCAACACAGAAGATTTCAAATTTTATTTCGTCATTTTTATTAGTCATATTGCCGAAACACACCTTTATTTTCCAAAAAAAAAAACACTCTCATTTGTATAAAAAAAAATTAAGAGTCGATTTCAATTTACTTAAGTTTTTTGTGTTAAAAATTATTTCCGGGATACTGGATTCAGGTTATAAAAAACCAGTTCGCTTGTGATAGATGATTCAAAATTGTTTAAAAAGTTGCTGGAGAAAAAATTTGTGATTGATTGTTGCTTTGCAAGCTAAATGATATAATGATTCAATTATAATTTGAGTGATTTAATAACACACGTAACACGTGAGTTTAGTCCGAATATCTTTGTATAGAAAAAAGTGGTTCATACAAGAGCTAATTTCTCGGTACATTTTTTACAACTGAGAGCCCAGCGCAAATTTCATTACATTTTTCTAAGAATAAAGTTTTGTATATCATCTTTTTAGAAATGCATTTCTCGATACTAGAATATAATGTTTAAATATCGATTTAGGGCAAAGCTTTCTAGATTTAAGAAAAATGTTATCTTATATTTAAAAATTATTGCAAAACCCAAATACAAACGATCTAATTTTTAGGGAGACTTCCTAAAATGCAGGACAATGTTGTTTTTGAGTTTAACCAGAGGGTATTTTTATTTATGGTTTAACAAATTGTTTATATAAAATTGAGTTTTTACATAAATGTTTCTGGGTTAATTTTGCTTAATAATAAACAAACTACAAAAGTTGCGCTACAAAATCTGATCAATCGTTACCAACTATTTTTTTTCATCTTAAAACTGTTTTATAAATAAGGGTAAATCTATTTAGGTATTACAAAGACAACAGAGAACATCCTGACATTATAAATACTCATCACTGACAATAGACGGTAGCAGATTCACTCGCTCCTACCAGGAAGTGCATAATGCGCAATGTGATTAAATCATTTGTGAAACTGGGTTTCCTGAGGGTAAGCGGACCATGTTGAAACGCCCTCAATTCACGCTGCACCAGTGGAAGGTGGAATGTGCGAACAATGCTTAGACGGAACACAGCATCCCCAGCGTTATTTGGTGGTGGATGATTCATTAGGGACTCCTTATTAGATTTCCTCCATTTTATGGGCACGCTAAAAGGTACATGGACATCTAATTAAATTTTGTGCCCTCAACTCATTGGGCATTCGAGACTAAAATGGCGGAACGGCACGTAGTAAATGTATTTAATGCGCATCCCTCAACATCCAACCCTCAATATGACAGTCTTTATAGACGCACTAAAACAGAATCCCTCAGATTTTTCGATTTTGCAATTTAATTTGAGCAGTGTTTGGCTTTAGGAAACGCGTACATTTTGGATTAACAAGTCAAAGTTCTACTTCTCTAGAAATGTTTCATGTTTCTAGGAATAATTTCCAACTAGAAAAAAAAATGCATTCGAAAAATTAGAAACGCTTGCCCCAAATCGACAATCCCAAAAGACTTGAAACTTGGAATGTATACTTGTCTGTTCCCGCGTTAGGCAAGGGAGGCTACGAAATCGATAAGATCGGTCATCGCAAATCGATAAAGCCACATATTTCCCACAATTTTAATACCTTTCGAAGTTTTTGAGTTAGCGTCATCAAATTTGTTACGTATTTTACTGGTAGCCGCCCTTAACAATCGATCAAAAATATCTATAAATTCACCAAATTTTGAAAGTAGTTGCTGGTAGAGATCGATTGGATAATTGAATCGCCACTCCCAATTCGCCTTCTCAACCCGATACACCTGATGGTGTAAATCGATAAAACCAAATAACTCACGCAAATTGAAAGCTAGACTCACCAAATTTGAAAGGTATACTGCTAGTCATCTAGACATCTTCTCTTGTTTTACTTCTGATGCTGTTCGATGGATGTCGAAATAAATTAATATGTTTCTTGGTATCTCTCTAATCGTGCCACTTGTTAGATTAAAAATATGGTTGCCTTACACGAACTACACCAACACCAGTTGTGTTTCGTCAGAGAAGATAGAAGTCTTATTTATCTTCAGCTTTCAATCTCTAAAAATATAATCTTCCGTTGTTGATTAAGCGTATCTTATCAGTGTAATCTTCCTACTTAAGTTGATAGTAAAACATAATTACATATCTTCTCCATTTTGTTTAACTCATCTGAACTTTTCTGTTCCACTAGAAACTTTCCCTTTTTATCCACAACCCTGTTTTCGTTATTTATCAATCGTACAACAATTTACAGTGCCACCTAATCTAAGATGAACTTTCTCTTCTTTAATTTTCTTTTCAATCTTAACATATCTCCGGGAAATCTCTGCCACTGTTTGACTGTAGTACATTTATTTAATTCCACGAGTTCAGATATTTTTCTATTTATTTATTTTTTCCGTCTCAATTCATGAATAGAACTCTTTTGCTGATTACAGTCAGAGATAAAATCAGTTGAAAGTTGAGCTTTAAGTGTAATCATTAGGCATCTATTGTATGCTAAGTGGTCTAATGTGAGTCAACGCTTATCTCGATCTAGATTATCTCGATCGTCAGAAGGTTCATATGAGTAAAATACATGTAAGAGTAAAATCATGGGTAAAATATTATTATAAAAATATTATTTTCAAATATTCAACTATGCTAATATTTGTCACAAGCAACAAAAATTTTTTGATTTAAAAAAATTAACAGAAACGGAAAGAGAAAAACATGTAAATTCCACGAAATTTGATTTTAATGCTCAAACAAAGATTATTAACACAATGCTAAAGCTAAGAAATCTTTTTCTATTTACATTTTAACATATCTATTTTACATTTTGAATTTCAAAAGAATAAATTAAAATATTATTTAATTTTATTTTTAATTTTCTAAGTTCATTTTTGAAATTTGTAATCTTTTTTGTGTGTGTCAGTTTATTAGCTGTAAAAGAATTATGTGTATGCTATGCGAAAGCTTACATCTGAGATCTTTAGCTCTTTTATATGTGTATTCAATGGTGTTTTCTAAAACAAGACTCTGAAAATAAATAGTTACCGTTTTTATAAGCCAAATGAGAATATTTACTTTAAATTAGTTATCTCTGTGGGATCGACAACCTCAAGAAGACAAACATGTCACAATCAGCCTAAAAAAACACACGCTCTTTTTTATGACACCGTTTTAGCCCATTTAACGCACAGCGTAAGACACAAGGACAACAAGATAAAGTTCTAATTATGTTCTGAGACACGTTAAGCATTTCTCCGTTTGTTTTATTTGCTTAAAAAACTTTTGCTATCTACACACGCAGAAATGTCTAATTTCAGGATGGTATTATTAAGCATTTGTACTTTTCGATTTCACATAGACCGCAAACATTTATAGTTTCTTCCAGCTTAAGACTGGCAAGTTAAAACTAATTAACTTCCCTGAAAGCTACTTGACCTCCAAGGCAGACGATGGCTAAGCTGGTAGCAAATAGTTATAAGGAATTGTAAAAATCGTTAGATTTTTCAGAGTGTCGATTTAGGCAAGGCTGTCTAAATGTTGACAAATTTTGTTCTAATATTTACAAAGTATTTCTAAATAGTAGAAAAACATTATATATTTCTTAGGGCGATTTACTAAAACTTAGGGCAATTCAATATATGTGTATGTTATTTTCATGTTATTTCTACATTTTATATTAATTAGCACTTCGTTTAATCGAATTTCGCAACTTAACCTCACTTTAAAAAAAAATTAATAAAAACTGTTATGTTAACGCATGAATGAATGAATTCATTTTTATTTGACTTGTAAAACAAACAAAAATTTTAAGTATGTTATTTTAAATTTTATAAGGAAAAATCAAGTGCCCTTAATCGAAATTCGCAGAGTGTAGCAGTCGGCAGAGCAAATTTCATCACTTCTTTTCTAAAAATAAAGTTTTCCAAAGTAGAAAAAAGTTTCTAAGGAATAGAAAAAAATTGCCATATTTTTGGAACTGTCGATTTAGGGCAAGTCATGATGAATTTTAAGCAAGTTATTCGTAATATTTACAAAGTATTTCAATCGTTATATTTTATAGGGCGATTTACTAACAAAGATATAGGCGATATATGTGTATGCATGTCTACGTCAATCCAGCCCAATTGATTTCCACGGCCGCTATGCAAGCGAAGTCAACAGTGATAAGCGCTCTGTTTCAAGCCGTATGCCGAGCAGGTGACACAGGTGACGCAGGTGGAGATGACAGGCGGCAGAGGAATACCTGTGCTCGGGCTGAGAGCCGAAGCACGGGCACAACGTGCGAGAGCGATAACAGAACAACTGAGATAAGATGCTTGCTTTTGTTGGTTCGCTTTTATTGTGAGCAATTTTTTGTGCTCGCCTATTTGCTGCTGGTGCTGCTGGTGCTGCTGCTGCTGTTGTTGCACTCGCTCGCTGTGACTGCGTTCTTTATTTGTATTATTTTCTTTATATCTATATGATCGCTCTGCTCCCCATAAACATAACCAGTACCAGTGGACGTGAATCAGTTTGTTGTTTGCGCACGTCGAGAGCGCACGAAGGCATCGGCATCGGCATCGGCATCGAGGCATCGGCAGTCCACGTTCCACGTTCGACACTTGACATAGAAACAGAACAGCAACAACAACAACAACAACAATAACAACAAGTGACGTAGATAGAGAAAAGACGGAGACGGCGGCTGAGGGAAAGCGCATTGAGTTCGACTGTGCGACGATCTCGAGCGAGGCGCACTTGTTGTGAGACTTGAGACTTTATTAAACGTTTGCGTTTAGTCAACGGCCCGAACCAAATCCGTTGATCCGTTGAGCTGGTCTCGTGGGTGATCAAAAACAGCTGATTAAAAAAAATTACAAAAATTACGGCGATTGTTGACAATCTTGAAACATATTGGAATTACAGACAGACACAGACATAGAACCAGTTTTGATATTGTCATTGTCTAAATGTGAGTTTCTCGAAGGTCGCTGAACAACGATGTAAATAATATTTACTCGATATTTTTACAGTAAAAACTTCGTTAAAATGAGTAAAATGCCGGAGACAACAATGGCCGACCTGAGCCTGGCCGATAAGGTAACAAAACAAAAGTTTGTCAGGTGTATAGACATATTGTATAAAGATATATACATATATAATCGCTAAGTTCACTCTAACATAATAATAATCGTGAAGAAGTCACGACTCATTATATTACTCAATGGGAATGCGCACGTGACAATTTCGCAAACACAGAGCAGAGCAGAGCAGAGCAGAGCAGCGCAGAGCAGAATAAAGTTTTCGCAGGTTTTGCAAAGCAGATATAAAGCAGAAGCTTTGGTAATTTACGGTATGCTCGCCTGTGTGCATGTGTAAGTGTGTGTGTTACACTCGGAAAAAAATCGACCTCATATTTAGAAAATCGCCATAGTTTTCGCGGCAAGTGTAGCTCAATTTATAGTTAAAAAATTATGTTTCTTTGTTTTTTTAACTCAACTTTCCATTTTTATAAATTTAAGATAAAAATTTCAAATTTCTGGTATATATATATATATATATAATTAGTATTTGCAAGTTTTAATTTTTACTTTTTATACCCTAGCTAGAAGCATATTTATTAATAAATGAAAATACTTCTTAAAAAATGACAGAATATTTTCGAAATGAAAACCTCGTTTTCATAGATGTCTAGAAAAACATTTTAGTTGTCCATGCGATTTTTGTTCCGAGTGTATTTCATACATTGAATAACAATGTATTGTGAATGTTTACAGAAGAGGCTATCGAAATGTACACAAGAGTTAGCAGATGGGTGTCTACAAATGCATAAAGTACAAATTTGCTGAATTAATTAATTAGATTAGATATTGGCATGTGATTCGACAAATGTATATATGAGGATGCGATTATCAATTCGTCTTACGATTCGCTTTCAGAGCCTCAATTGGCTCAACGTATTAGCGCAGCTACTCTAATTAATTCCAATTATCATATTCGACTCGGTCTGTGAGTTTTTCTCTTCTACGAATCGAGGCCTGTTTCTGTGCGAGACTGGTTAAGGTATATTATAAATTATTGCAAGCTCTTTTAATTCAAATTCAATTTACTGCGACCGTACCCCAATAAATCTTTTGACTAATGCCTCAGAGCTGAAGCCAGGGAGTCGGAGTCGGAACTGCATATTTAACATTTTTGTAGGCTGGTATTCGAGCAGTTATATTCCAAATTTGTAGTATGTTTCACTTGTAGTCTGTAGTCTTATTTTTGCATAAATGGTATCAGAGTATTCCGCAGTCAATAACACCCGACTGGAAGGTACTCATTTAATAGTTCAATTTTTTGCATTGTGCCGTAAGCTTGGAAAAGTACCGGAGTTCTTATCAGATTTGGAATATTCCCATAAATTCGTCTCGGTTTGACACAATGGCTTTAACTGATTGTTTGGATCATTTCTTACAGAGTAATTGTTGTAAATAATAATTATTTTACAAACACTTAAAACTGATTATTTCGATTATTGCTCTCCACAGACTGCTGTAAGGAAATCAAGCGTGATTGCTCGTCGATTTTCCGACGTTTCCACATGCTCCTTTAGTTCGGGTAAGTAGGGATCGGAACTGAGGCCAAGTATAATTAACTTAAATGATTAATTTTGTTGCTTATCATTTGCAGCATGTTTCACAGGAACGTCCGAGGAGGACGATGTCTCGCCCAAGGATGTGAAGCAGGTCAACACACGTGGAAGCAATGATTTTTGCGTGAAGAACATTGGCAAGGCCGGCTTCGGACGCCGGGAAATTGCAATTGCGGAGCAGGAGATGCCGGGCATTATGGCGTTGCGTAAGCGTGCCGCCGACGACAAGCCGCTGCTGAACGCCAAAATTGTGGGTTGCACTCACATCAACGCACAGACGGCGGTTCTCATTGAGACTCTGGTGCAAATGGGCGCATCCATTCGCTGGGCATCGTGCAACATCTTCTCCACGCAGAACGCGGTGGCAGCCGCCCTGGCCGAGGCAGGGGTGCCGATCTTTGCGTGGCGCGGCGAGACCGAGGAAGAGTTTTGGTGGTGCCTGGATAAGTGCATACACTACGAGGGCTGGCAACCCAACCTGATATTGGATGATGGCGGCGATGCTACCCATTTGATGCTCAAGAAATACCCGGAGTACTTCAAGTCAATCAAGGGCATTGTCGAGGAGAGTTTGACAGGTGTTCACCGACTCTACCAGGTGCGTGTCCAAGCTTCGTCTCCCAATTGCCAATTTCTCTAATCGAACACATTTCTCTCTGCAGATGTCGAAGGCCGGCAAACTCACCGTGCCGGCCATAAATGTGAATGACTCTGTGACGAAAAATAAGTTTGATACTTACTACACAGCTCGCGACTCCATCCTGGACAGGTATATATATATATATATATATATATATGTGTATTTCTATCAACTCTTAAAAATAATCCCCTGAATTTAAGAAATTCGCCATACTTTTGACACCGCGATTAACTCTATCTTTTATTCAGAAAGTATATTTCTCAAAAGCAGGGTTTATATTTTCTTCTTTTCGAGGAATAACGTTTTCTAATTTTTTTTTCATGCGAGCAAAATTTAAATTAGTTTCTTTATTTTGGCTTAATTTCAAAAATTAACATTTACAAATATTTTAGATCATTTATAAATTTATAAAATTTAGTTTGAAACAACTTACGACTTTACGACAAATCGGTCTCTAAGGCAGACGACAACTAAACTCTAATATAAAAGCAGAACTCTGAGATTTTATTACTTGCTTCCGAGTTCCTGAATATATATATATATATATATATATATTATTTTTTTATTTTTATATTTTTCATGTAGCATTTGTATTTTGAACATTAATCAACCTATTGAAAGGTTATAAGGCATTAACTTGTCAAGGAAACAATAATGACAGGAGCTTAAAGTCTTATCACCTAAACATGTGGACGGTTTTAACAGATAACACATAACAGTAAATGTTGCACATTCATTTTAACGTCCAAGAGTGCAGAGGTCTTCGGCGTGTGGTGCTTGAGCCAAGATTTGCAGCTGTGCTTTTTAGAAATGCATTTAGAAAATATTTATAAATAATAAAAAAGCAGTTGGAATTGTCGACTTAGCGCAAGCCTTTCTCATTTTTAGAAATTATTTTTAAGTTATATTTAGAAACTCATTCGAAAAACAAGAACATCTTTCTAAACTTTCTTTGTTATTGCACTTTTTGCACTAGTCTGAAGCGAACCACGGACATCATGTTTGGCGGGAAGCAGGTGGTAGTCTGTGGCTACGGGGACGTTGGCAAGGGTTGCGCCGAGGCGCTGCGTGGCCAGGGCTGCATCGTTTACATAACAGAGGTGGATCCGATCTGCGCACTTCAAGCGGCGATGAACGGATTCCGAGTGGTGCGTCTGGCGGAAGTCATTCGTACGGTGGATGTGGTGGTGAGTGCCACGGGCAACAAGCATGTCGTCACTCGTGACCACATGAATCGCATGAAGAACGGCTGCATCCTTTGCAACATGGGGCATGCCATCTCCGAGATCGATGTGAGCAGCCTGCACACACCGGAGATGACTTGGCAGCATGTACGCTCTCAAGTCGATCACATTATTTGGCCCGACGGCAAGATGATCATCCTGCTGGCCGAGGGACGTTTGGTTAATCTGTCCTGCTCCACCGTCTCATCCTTTGTCGTCTCCGTGGCCTCCTCGACACAGGCACTGGCGCTCATCGAGCTCTTCTCATCGCCAGGGCGATACAAGTCCGATGTATATCTGCTGCCAAAGAAGATGGGTGAGTCAATTAAATTCGATTAAAAGTAATTTTTATTTGATTTTCGACTTAAACAGATGAATACGTGGCCGGCTTGCATTTGTCGTCGTTTGATGCCAAACTGACCGAGCTGACCACGGCGCAGTCCAAATTCCTGGGTTTGAACAAGGCTGGGCCTTTCAAAGCAAACTATTACAGGTGAATATCGATTTGAGACCTAAGCTTCAACTACATAGGTGCTCTCTGTAGTAATTTCTGAAGGATTTTTGTTTGCTCTTGTTAATAACAAAGCAGAGAAGAGCGAAAGAGCATTTAATTCACTTTTTCTGCTATTGGCTCTGCTAATGCTCTGTTAAAGTTGGTAGCAGTAGCAACAACAGAGCAATATTTCTATTCTGTTCACAGTAATAAGGAGCAAAGAATGTATAATGCTCCTGTCTATAAATGAGTTTAGTTAGATTGTAATTCTTTTATATGTTTAGTTCACGGCAAATCTGTGAAATGTTGTTAAACAAGTCAAAAGTTTTAGATACACTAAATATAGAACAAAGATCAGGCATATAAAATATTTATTTATTATTTAAATAATCTTCTATTGCATTATTTGAAAGTTAGAAGGTATATTTTAAATATTTAATTTAATTCAAGTTGTTTTATTAATATATTGTTGCACGTTTTATTTATTTTTTTATAGATATTGATAAATTTTTGGCGCACTCTTGTTTTTGTGTGAAACATCGGCTTAAATACAAACATGCATTCATATGTGTGTTTTATGTTATATTGTTGTATTGATTCATTCTTGACCTGGTGTCTTTAATAATAAGTAATTTAATCTATTATTTGTTGTGTTGTAATTCTATAAATAAAATAAACAAACACATAAAAAAAGAATCATAAATGGTAGCTTAAGCTTCCAAATTTGTTTTGTTTTGTACACACGCATATATATATTCTTGATAAGTTTAAGGGCAGAGTTGATAAAACCTTGTAGTTGATAAAACGCATGTCAATCAATACGCAAAATCTCATTTTAAAGTATAAAAATAACTATTTGCTTTTACAGGATTCTGAATAATGTTTATATGTTTACTTAAAATTATAAACGTCGAATGGTTCTATAGACACAAATTCATTAGATATCAAATTTCATATCTACGTTGATATGAATATTAAGGCTGCCGATAATAATTGCTTTTTAAAAGAAATTCTTTTCAGATAATTCGCATTGTTACCATAAAATTTGAGTTTTACAGCAGGCGGTTATTGACAGGCTTAAAATTAAAGTTGGTTTGTGCGCTTGCTAATATGAAAAGTGTGAGTACGTAAAATAAACCATAGATGGCGTTTTACAACCATTGTTATGTCGGGCTTATATGAATTTTTGTGTAATCAGTCTAAAATCTGAGAATCACAATAATAATGTAATAATGAGACTAAATTTCATAATATCGGAAGAGATGTTCAAAATTGTTTGCAAATATTCATGACCTTATTTTCACCTGTTTTCAGCTCTTTTTAAAAAGATTTCAAATTTTTGTTGTTTCGGCAATGTTTGATTGAAACCTTTTATTTGCTTTGATCTGGAAGAAGCACAAATTTGTTTATTCTCTGTGTGTGTGTTAATGTTTCGGAGCTTGGTCTAGTTAGAGATTAGATTTAAATTGCTTAAAGGGCTCGACCCCAAGTTCCAAGCTTCCGGCTGTGATGATGCCGACGGCAAAGTTATCACGGCTTTTTTACTGAGGAGAGTGACATTCTGGTGCTGCTTTTTAATTCCATTGTTTGCATTTGACACTTCCTGCTGTGAAATGCTGGGAAATGCATTTCTGAAAAGAATAAATGCACCCCCTAATTTCTTGAACAAATCCTTTCTAAAAGTAAGAAATAATACAATTTACTGGCTCTGATGTTATATTCGAGATTAGCTGTCGTCTAAATCGCAATTAAATCGTTAATTTTTTAATTCAAATTAAATTGTATGCATTTATAAACTCTAAAATCTAAAATGTTTATTTGTATATGGTAGCATATTAAAATACTGATGTTTATAATAAAGCAACAAAAAACAGCCAGAAAATTGCACACATTTTTTTTCTCTCAATTTTAGAAAAGTTTACCCAGAATTTAAGAAAAGAAAAACCTTTAGAAATATATTTTTTTCCTGAGTACCAATCTGCTTCAATGGGACCATGTCTCAGCTACTGTTAAGCTCAACATGGACACATGGAACTCCTTTCTTGCATAAGGATTGTCCAAGCTCTGCAAAACAAGATGCTTTGCAACATATCCGGCGAACACACTGTGTAACTGCAGTTTACCGACGGTAATGCAGCAGATAAATAGAGACACAAGTTGCTGCAACATTTGGACTCTTAATGTGCTGCACACAATGTTATTATTTGTAGTTTGTTAAAGCTATATAATTGTTTAAGTTAATGAGCCATAAACCTGTTTTTATTAGTCGACTTGTTATTTTTTTCTCTACAGCATCAAATCAATAATATTCCATATTTTTAGAAGAGTTCAATCTTGTACTTTCCATTACAAGGCCTGCATTTGGAAAGTAATGTAAAATATTTAGGAGTTATTTTGCCATTGATAGAATAATTACAATTAGTTATGACTTCCACAGTGGATCAACTATTAAAATGACAGGAAGAGGCTCGAGAAGCTAAAATATAAATTTTATAATTGATGTACTTTTTCCACTTATTTATTCCATTTATTATCAATCAAATAATTGCATAACAAATATTGCTTCTAGAAGGCTTTTATTTCAAAATAATTCATTTAGTTCGGCTATGTAAAATATTTCCCAAACCACCGCTAATAAATAAACACATATATAAAAATTATAATTGAGTTGTTAAGAATACACTAAGCTGGACTTTTAATTTAAGTATAAAATACAAATTAGAAATTAGAATTATAAATTTACTAATAAAAAAGTGGATAATACAAACAAATGCGCTTTATGAATAGTACGATCCATTTGCGATTCTGTGTAGTTAATCACAAATTCAATTTCAGAAAACAAAGTCTTAAAGTCTTCTTACTCTTGAGGAAATTGCTCTCTCAAAAGGTAACACAAATATTGTTTAAATGGTTGTATTAATCCTTACCAGACTTCTTTCCATTCCAATGATATCATTTACATCTTATACCACTAACTAACTAAAGAGCGAATCGAATCCAGATGACACCGGGTCTAATAAAGGTGATGAAGTTAAAAAATTAACAACAACTGAAGTCAAGGAAGAGATTGGCTAAGAACGCAGAAGAATGCTAATCCATCTGGGGAAAGGCTTGAGTTAAAAATGGTTTGCAATGAATTTTTAAGATACAGTCAATAATATAATAAAATAACTGACTTTTTCAAAAAATTAACAGTATTGCCCCACATACAAAGCGTGATGATTTTAATTAATATAAACTACAACTAAAAATGACACAATAAATATTTTGTGTTTTCTTAAAATCTGTGAACTGAGCCCAATTCTCATTTGGCAATTTATTATTAGTAATTCGGTAATTGGGGGGTCTTTATAGTTTTCGTCGGTCAGTTTTGTCCATCATTTGAGAGCAGTAGTAGCAATGATTAAAGATTTGTCTTCTTTTATAAATGTAGTTCACTTGCGAAGCTGTACTGCTGAACCCTCTTAAGTATGAAGATTTTTGCATCTTTCTTCTATAATATTGTATTCTAACATAATATTCTATGCTGATAACGTCGAGTTGTGTCTGACGTATAATGATATGACCTCTCCATGCTTATTTCAGGCGGACTCACTCTCATTTTTGTCATGGTGTAAAATGAATTTGCTCCATTTGAACTGTTTTAAGTGTAAGGTCGTTTTATAGTAGCACTTCTGAGGTTGTTGATGCCACTTGATAGACTGATAGACTGAATGAAGCAAATGATTCAGGTTCACTTTTTGATCATAAGTTAAAATTCGATAGTCATATTAAACTCCCTGCCAACAAAGCCTTTTAAGTTCTTGATTTTATTAAGCGTTGTTCAAATGAATTTGATGACCTTTACACGACCAACACACTTTTTACTTCTCTTCTACGTCTAATTCTTGGATACGGATCTTGTGTGTGATCTCCGCAATACGGGTATCAAATTAGTTTGGAATCTGTGCAGAAGAGTTTCTTACTTTTTTCCTCTTTGTCGCTATGACTCCTCCTTATTAACCATCCCTCCTTAAATAATTGTTGTTTTATGCTTGGGGTGATGTTTGTAGTTAAATAATTAAATAGTGGGATCGATTCCGCTGCGTTGATGAACTAAATACATTTTTCTGTTCCCTCTAAACTGTCTCGTTACTTCTTATTACTAATTATTCCTTGCATGAACCGTTTCGAGTACTCTGTAATGATTACAATTCTATTATTAAGAACTCAATTTTAAACGTCTTATCTCGTGAATAGCTTTTCACATGCAATTGTAATGGGCTTAACTAATTGATACCAACTTTTTTTGGTCTGATTGGGGTTTCCCCAATTCAGGCAACAAATTTTGCATGCGTTTAAATAACAAATAATAAATCTTAAAAATATTTCTTATTTATTAATTAATATATAATTTAAAATTCTTTTTGAAATATAATTAAATTCATTCAATAAATAAATTCCATTGCTGTCATCTACTCGGTGCCTGCATTTGTCTTTTAATCTTGATACGTACCAAATGCGCCAAGTTCTTGTTCTACAAATAAATATATTTTCCAATTAGAAAATATTGCAATATCTGGTATTGCAATTAGATTTAGATTAGATCGCAACCTATTGTTGTGCATTTGCATTATTGTCTAAGGCAGACTCTTTGCCATTATGTAATAGTTTTTTAATTCAACTGTTCAAAATTGAGCTAATTGTTGCAATAATTAAAGCGTCAAAAATTGACCTCGTGTTTTTGAACAAGTCACGTTAAATAGGTCGTTTTAGCAAGTTGGAAATATCAATAACCACAAAAACTATCGAAAGTTCACGGAAGTTCATTGGAACAACAGACAATTGGCACAGGCCAGATCGAAAGTCTTTAAAACAAAATATGTCACTTTTTGTACAAGCCTAAACCAATCAGGTTAATTTCGTTTGAAAACTTAATGCAGCAAGTCAATGCTGGATGAACATCAACATCTGAAGCACTCAACATCCTTGTATAAACTTTCGTAATAAATGATTGTCACATCTCTGCATATTTACAGCGGTAATCAGGGTTTTTTTGTCTTTTTTTCATTCACATAATAACACTCTGGGAAGATAAGGTCTTCCTGTTCTTACAAGAATTGTGTCAATAATTTCTGAGTATCTTTAATCCTCAATAGACAAGTTGTGCAAGTCTGATTCCACTAACCAATTTCTTTCATTCTCGAATGTTTGCAGATGTTCTTCGCATCCGAGTATTTTGAGTTTTTTCCGAAGATTATTCGAATTTCGTATTGATGTTATGAAATGAATGTTACGCAGAGGTTCTTGGATGGCTTTAGTACTTGGGCCAACCGGTGGAACATCTGCGTCAACGGGAGCAAGTCTGAGCACTGCACGTTTGCGCTCAGGAATGGTAGCTGTCCAACTGCTCGACTCAACAACTTGGTCATACCTCAGGAGAACCATGTTCGCTACCTGGACAGGAAACTTACCTGGCGCAAACACATCCATATCACGGAAGCAGCGTGTATAAAAAAAAAAAATAAACTCAACTGGTTGCTGAGGTCATCTAGCAAACTCAGCTTGAGCAACAGGCATGGGGCATATGGGATTCCATTTTGGGGCACAGCTGCAAAATCTTGGATAAACCAAATTCAAGTCTTGCAGAACAAGGTGCTCAGAGACATCTCTGGTGCTCCACCCTACGTGAGTAACAGGACGCTGCACAACGACTCCGCTCTACCAACAGTCACACAACAAATTAACCGACATACGAGTCGGTTTAATGACCTGTTGCATTACCACGTCAACCCTTTGGCTTGCAATACAACACGCAGCAGGTTGAAGCGCCTCCACACCGGCGACCTGTGGACTGATGGGCGTCAAATTCATGTGCTACAAATGTGAGATTTAATGTTATTTATTATCTGCTAAAACCAGTTCTATGTTTATGTTATAGATTTTAATTCGCTGCTATTTTTCATTCATACTTTACGAATCAATGTTTTATAGCCTTCCAATAAATTGACTAATGTTTAAATAAACTGTTACATAGAAAAAAAAATGTTTTTTTGGGATTACATTAATAAAGTTTTTATAGTAATATAATTTACAGCTGAGCAAAGATGAAAGCAACCAAGAGCAAATATCACGCATATTTAAGAAACTGTGGCAGAGAAACTGGTTGAAGTATTTTTAATTTAATTTATAATATAAAAGTAGCAAGATGTCCGCAAAAACTTGGACAACTGTATTTATTCATTTATTTAATGTTAACTAAAGTCAGTCGACACTAAAAAGATACAAAAACTAACAAATTGAATTAAATTAAAAAAGATACAAAAAGTAACAAATTGAACTAAATTAAAAATTTAATTTAATTTAAAATATATGAAATATTTATAATATGTTATATTGTATTAACTTCCATAAATTGGGAGAGTTGTATTTAATTTGTTGTTTTCAAATTCAGCAATGAATTCACAAAACTTTTCCTACTACTCTACTATTAACGACATACACATCAAAAATAATTGCTTTATTATTCATTTCGCAAAAATAAATCAAAATAGGCTGATTGGATTTTTTACGTTTACGAGAATTTATTTGAATGTTGGTCATAGTCGAATCCGATTATACCTGAATCATTTTTGTTATCAGTCGGTTTGTATTGTATGTAAAAAGGAACATTTTAGATGAAAAATAATATGTTTTATTTATTTATATTTTACTAGAAACTTGCAGTTACTAGATATGTCATCAAGTGATACTGTTTCGAGTTTTGATAATGTTCCCACCCATCGAAAAGTGAATGTTAAATGTGATTCCTAGATACTGTTGCTATCTTCAAGAACTGCGGAGTCCATCTAGTCCGAGTTCAATGACAAAGTTTTGGTCATAGAAAAGTAGATATTTCGTATGTTTAACTTATGAGGACCAGGATAAGGATCTCTCTTAGCAAGATTCTGCTCTGATTTAAATTGATATTACAATTAATATCTGCGCTTCATGGCTTTCATTTTACGTTACAAATATAACATAACTATTCAAATTAAAAGCTTTTTATATTTTCAAATATTTTCTTATAAGCAATTCATTTTTACACTTTGCTGTTGTCAAGAAGTAATTTTTATGCTCCTTCGCAACCTTCATCAGGATTATTCAGCATACTATGCATTGCGTGACATTTAATTACAACATTTAAAAAAGTTTTCTCAACCAAAGCAAGATCTAGATACAAATTTTTACGGCTCATCAAAGGATTTTTTTTCTAATGATTCTTTTATCTCCATAATGCCGTTGTCTTGGCCAATTCATATTCTTAATTTCAATAGATCAAACTGTTCGTATGGCTCCCCATAAAGTACAATCAATTATTATAAGCTCCCATAATAATTATTATGTTAATATGCTTTGAGACAGGTCAAACAGATTGTCGGCCAGTGCTTCCGGCTAGGGATCCAATTCGCTGTGGATGTACGAGTTATGCCAGTATGAAACCATTCCTAAGATTATTCTCTGATCTGTACGTGGGCCAATCAGCGGGTTCATCTGCATCAGGAACGTGATTAGCCAGGCGATCCAGCAACAGACGGCAGTCAGCAAGACGCAGCATCGAATCAGGCTTCGCTCCTCGAAAAACAACGCAATCAGCCAGCCAACAATGGCAAAAACAATCCAGAATGTGGTAAAAACTGAAAGAGAAATGTATTTGTTCATGTTTCAACTGAATCTCAAGTGTAAAAAATGACAAGTTTTCCCAACGTGTTCACAAATTTTAGTCTCAATTCAAATGATTTTCTTTTTTCGCTTAAAACTTTTTGATGGACAAACCCAATTTGGTTGCTTGGGCTCGTAAACTTTTATGATTGCGAACATTTTGCTCATTTTATTGCTGGCCGCGAAGGCTGCAGTCGTGCACTGAAGAGTAAAAGTTATAAAAATGAAAATTGTATACATTTTGCCGAGTGCCAGCATCAATAAAACTGCTGTCGATACGAGTGCTCGTATGTGCACCCTCCTCTCCCATCCCGCCACGCACAAACTTGCATCCTGACTAAGCACAAAATCCCTTTCAGCTTTCAGCTCTACGGGGCTCTCTGAGGGACAGCAGACGTTCAATATATATTCTGGACCGTTGTGGCATGTGTCGTGTCCTGTTGTCCTGATGATGCCATAAGTGCCTAGGCGCGCCTCGTAAAATGGCGGCTGCGCCTTGGACTCGACTTGGACAGGGGGCTGAGTGGGTCGGGGGAGCGGCTGTAATCGAGTTTTCCCAAAGTAGCAATAAATTTTTATGGCGACATCGAATTTTTCATTTTCTCGCCATAAGTATCATGACGGCCGGTGCCGATTCCACCCCCAAAAAAAGAAAAATGCGGTATTGTTGGTGGTGGTGGTGGTTGTGGTGGAGTGCTTGCTGCGGCCATCTTGAATGCCATTTTGGATGAGACCGACAAACCGGTAAAATCAAATAGTGGCTTGCTCCGCTCCTCGCAACAGTTATTATTACGCACTACATCGATCTTAAAATTCCAATCGCATGTTATAAATCACGGTCTCCATGCACTCAGAAAAAAAAACATCGCATTGAATGTTAAAAATTCGACATACTTTTGGCGCCATGATATATTTCACCTTCATATATATTTCTATATATTTTTAAGCATGTGCTTTTCTTTTCTTAATTTTTTGTTACATTTTATCTAAGATCTCGAACAAAATATATATAATTTTGCGATTGTTTTTCATATGTATTTATATAACTTATAACATTCGATTTTTTATAAACATTTGTTAAAAAATAAAATAATAAAATAAAAAATAACCATCATATTTGGGATTGTCGATTTAAATCAAGTCTTTATAATTTTTCAGATAATAATTTATATTTAATATATTAATTTCTCCACACTATTATTATTAATTCTACTGTCCCAAATTGAGCTAACTAATGGAAATTGGTATAAATGGAATAATAATTAAGGGGTCAAAAATTGTAGATATTCGCCATAATTTTGGCGCCATGGATAACTCACCTTATTACTCAGAATGCACATTTCTAAGAACCAGGAATTTTGTATTCTTAATTTTTGGGTACATTTTTCTAAGATCTAGAACAAAACATATCTAATTTTGAGCTTGTTATTTTCATATGTGTATAACAAGCAACTTTTAACAGTTCAAAAAAATAAAATAAAAACACAATATTTTAAGGCAAGCATTTTCTAACTTATACAATTTTTTTTTAGACCAGAAAGACTGTCTTGTTTTTAGGGTGGGGTTAATTTTTGTGCGATTTTTCTGAGTGTGGCAATGCCCAGGCATCGGCACATGTTTGTTGGGTCGCAAGCAAATGCAAATCAGGCGTGAAGTGTGATTTTGCCTTTGAACACTGCCTTTGCCATTGTCGGCGGCAAGAAAAGACGAACTGCTTCGCTCCCGATTCTAGGGCAAAATAGCAACTCGCTATCTGTTCCGGTGGGTTTCTACATTTGTTTAACAGCACAGAGTCACAATATTTAACAACCAACAGGTTAGATTGATATGTGATAACTTGCAGAAACTGCGTGACGGATCAGAGGCTTCTTGGTCAGGTGCCACATTCGCTACAATTCCAGGGAAATTTTTTTTTAGCACATCAGTTCTTATTCTCTTCTCTTTCAGTTAACGAAATATATAGAAGAAGATCGATCATGTACAAGATACTTGGTAATGGAGCAAAGCCTAGCAGACTTTCTTATGCATCAGACCAACCAGCTGAAGATCTGCATTAATTACACCCAGTCTCAGCAATCATGGTCATATCTAAGGATAACCACTTTCGCTGCCTGGTCAATAAACTTACTTGGCTTACTTACAGCTTGTAGATCCGACAGGCTGAAACTGGTCGATGGGACAAAGCTGCCCCATATGCCTTGAGGCATCTTTTGGAATCAAACTCTACACGCACCTCAGTACTTTAGTTGATGTTTGAGTAGGTCGATCAATGTGTCCAGCATAAATGGTATGTCAAAATGAGACCTATTGAAAACAAAGATCTTGAATCGTTTTGTGAAATTTTGTGAAGTAGCAACTCTTTGAAGTTGCACAAGCATTACAAAATATCATGATATTCTTCAATTCAGTATTCAGTATTACCCACTCAAGAAACTAAAAAATTCTAAATTTTTACAAGAATATGTAATAAATATTAATTACAATGTGAATACCAAATTGACGCTTCATTTCTCGTCACATTGCTTATAAAATAAAATAAAATAAAACAAAACAAGTAAGAGTGCTCGACTACGATTAACCCTGAACCCAGCTGTTAATTATAATCTAAAACTATTGGCAAATTTCTCTATAATTAGTTTTGCGTCTAAATGTGAGCAGGTCTGCAATTGCACTCATTTCCCATAGCAAGCTCAGGCACTGAAAAAAACACGAGCAGCGCAGGTTTTTATGCACAAGCGCGAACTGATCCTAGCTGACTGGCAACGAACACGTGCACATACTTAAATACATACATATGTACATATAACGTAACGGGGTAACGGGGTCTGCAGAATACACACAAACCAATGTTGACTGACGCTTGCGACGATTATCATGCCCTCTCTTTCTTACACATGCGCTCGCATATTGATACATAAATGCTTGCGGCTGCTGATAAAAATAAGATCAGTATGAGGATATATTTTCGACTATAACTTGGGTGTTTCTTAATCGATCTTGATAAAATTTGCGAAGTTGATCAATAATATGTATATGTCTATTTTGGGTAAATTAGATGATTCTGCCTTTAAAATTGTATCGATAATCGAGGAACGGAGGCAGTTATCGACAAAACAAAGCAAACTGGATCTGCGTCTGGTATACGAAAACTATATTATGTATTCTATATTGTATATATATTATTATATTATTATTATATACTTCATGGGGTCGGAGATGCTTCCTTCTGGCAGTAACCTCCATTTGCACAAAACCATTATGCCCTTTTTACCCATTTTAAATGGGTTCAAAATTAGGCACCTACATTTTGTTAATTTTTCATTAAAATACTTTTTTTTAATATTTAAAGTTTTAGTATTAATTCATCTTTTTGTTGACAAGCCAAAGCAATAAAATGAACTTTATTTAGAAACAAAAATTAAGTCTCTGACATTCTTGGTTAGTGTCCTTTTCAAGTAGAAAGAAGTGTTAGGCTAAATCGCTGACACAAATCTGTAATATTCCTTTTGGGTCGGAGATCCATACGTGTCTTCATAGCGAAATGATTCAGTCAAAAGATTGAAACTGGAAAAGTTATCAATTCAATTTGCTGAAATTTTAACAAAACAACTTCAAATTTTCAGGAACAATTAATTATAATTTAATCTATATCAATGCCGTACTTTTATGATAATAATAAATAGGATAAGATTCTTCGGTATTCCGAATATTATTACTTTTTTTGCCATACTCTTATCCCGGAAGATTAAAGTGTATTTTAGACAATATGAGCGCATGTTGCTGTTTGTCGATTGAGAAATAATCCATAGCCAAAAATATTTTCATGTTAGGAAAATTAATATATTTTTTAAGAATATATAAATCTTAGGGCGTATTACAAGAGTCATAAATAATCATTATCGTCTGCGCAATAAATAAATGCATATTTATTACTGAGCAGAAAATACACATTGGCGTCAAATCGACGAAAAATCTGTATTTTTTACGCAAATCTGTTTTCTAACGACATTGCATACTGCGAATCTAACAAGTAAGGAGGCTGTAGTCGAGTCAGCTCGACTACGATATGCCCTGAACCCAGCTGTGAAATATATTCTAGTTTTAATGACAATGTGAACAGTTCTACAAGTGCCCTCTTTTCGTATGGCAGCCACATTAACTTCAGAGTACTAAAAAACAAGCACGAACTAACCCGAAGTGGGTCAGTAATAATATAATATGCATATGCATCAATTGGAAGATGCTGCATTTAAAATTGTTGCATTTATTGATATAGGAAATCAAAATGTATCGATATTCTAGAAATTGAGGCATTTATCGATAAAACTAAGCAAACTTGACCAGCGCCGGATATACGATAACCCATATTCCATATATTCCATTGAAGTCTCTAGCTCTTATACCGACTCGGCTGTTAATCCTGATCATGAATATATATATTTTATGGAGATGCTTTCTTCTGCCTGTTAAATACATATGCACAAAACCATAATACCCTTTCTATCCATTTTAAACTGGTTCAGTGTATAAAAAGGTGTATCAATGTCTCGACCAATGAAATTGTACTGTGGCACTGTGCCCTGCAAATTGTGGTCACAAAATTGGTCAATAGTTAAATCATATCACTTTGCGAAAGGTTTCAAATCTGACCAAAAAATCAGCTCGAACACGAAAAGTGGAGTGTTGCTGCAAGGGTCTCCGCGATCCGCTAACAAAATTGCAACTATTTTCGCACGCATTCATAACTCTTTAGGATCCACTGGGAAAACTCCGTACCTGCTCGCGCCCATACTCAGATAGGGCTATGCCTCTATTTTAGCAAAGAAAATGTCGCAGCGGAGGCAAGATAAATGATTACGTTGATTTGATGCCTGTGGCATTGTCTGTTTAGTGGTATAAAATAGGTAAATCCAATTGGAGCAGACAAGGCTTATTAAACGAGATCCTTAAAGTCTGCGAGATCATAAAGGGTATCAAAAGTTCGGTGTGCCTGCGATAGCTGTTCTCCTTTGATGTTTCTTAACTGTGACGAACAGCGATGCAATACACCGCCTGGCGACATCGGAAATTTGGATTAGTGGTATGATATGGAGCCAGCACGCGTTGTTTGCTCTCTCAATTAGCAGGTTTGACACCATTTAAGGAAGTGCCCGCGGCAAACAACACAGGTCGCAGCACACACAGAGCTTGCAACACATCTCGCGGGTAAATAGCGGCCCAGCAATCGCTTTGCTCTTCTGCTGCTTTGATAGCGGACCTTGGCTTTGCCTCTATGTGGATTTAACACCCGACTTGCTAAAAGAGCATACAATGTATCTGCTGAGGCTCCATACTGAATCAGTATGCATTCTCTCACTTGACGATTGGCACAGATATCAGATCCCTTTGATTCCATCTGCTTGTTGAAAACAAAACCAACAATTGATCAACATACATTTATTGTTTATAGTTATTTGAATAACGCTATCTTATTCCCTGATAGTGGAACTTGGGACAACACTTATTGCATTCACATTCTTAGCATTTGGCGAATCCATTCTGAGTCTTGATTTACCACTTGATTTAATTAAGAGATTTGATCAGCATATTTCCATTTGTCTTTATGAAATACATAATAAAACAATTACTGTTAATAACAACTTAATAAATAAACAAATTCATAAATTAAAAGTATTTATTTTAATTATGGCTGTTAATATTCAATTATTAATTTTCAACAGATTTCTTGAAGTACTAGCTATTTGTGAAATTGATAACTGATCTGGAAAAATGAACAACTTATTTAACGAATGTGGAAAGTACAGGCTGATACAATAAATAAATATATATATATATATATATATATACATATATAAAGATTGCAACAAATTTTGATAGTAACTAGTCATAGTCAGGCTATTAGAGTTCCAGCTAAAAGAATGCAGTCATTTCTCGCAGGGCCTTTAGCTGGATCGAGTTTAATTTATTTTGTAAATTAATTAATAAGGATTTGGTTTTATGCTTTAAGAGCCAGTTAGTATTTCTGTCAGTTTTTTTTTTTTTAATTGTGACAAAGGTATGTAATAGTTTTAGTAGATTTTTTTTGGGTATGTTTTATTTTTAAAAACTTTTGCTGTTGCATGAATTATTTTGTCTGTTCTATGTTAAAACATTTTGTAGTTGGGTAGTCGTTTTTAACATTATTATTATATATGGGCAAATTTTAGTTTGGTTTAAACAATCTAGCTTAAAGGGTGGTGTCTCAGCTCATAACCGATATTTTTATATATATAGTTCGGCTATAGAATCTGCTTTGCCCTTGAGTTTTATGAAGGTGTGGCTAGAAAAATATAATTATTTAGGAAATTTGGTACATTTTCCTTATTATTGTTGCAATTGTCAAATTGTAATTGTGAGTATATGGTAATTTTGTCGCGAAACTTGTAATGCATATGCATTATCGGGTCGATCTTGCAATATCACTCAATTTAGCGCTATCCCTTTGGGGATAGAATAATAAATACACAAGGACACACATAGTCAGGTTAAGGAACAGGTTAGGGTTCTTCCAAGGCAGGCACTTCTAATATGAAACTATTACATTGGAATGTAAGAATATTCTGATATTGATGAGCTGCTTATTAATTTGGGATTTGGGGCGTGTTTATATTCAAAATAAATTCATTTGTCTTTGTGGGAAACCCTATTCAGCTTAGCCACACTAGTATAAGATCTGGATACATTTTTGCTCTTAAGACTTAGTTGTGTTGGAAGAAAAGCAGAAGTTATTTTGGCTTTGGTTACACAGGTGTCACAGTTGTACTGAACTAATTTTATTCTTTTTAAAACCAATGCATTTTGAAAACTAAAGTTGCTTCACAAAATTTAACTCATTAAGTGATGATAGGCAATAATCTGGTTTACAATTCAGAGGAAGACTTATGCAATACTTGCAATTCGCAATGGCAGCTGATACTTTCCAAAAAGGGGATTCAAGCAAAAGTTGTTGAATTTTGATCCAATTGATTCCTTAGCGGAATGTGTTGAATAATTAATTATATATTCAAATTATTTGTAAGATTTGTTTTATCCGAAACTGACACTGATTTGGCCAAAAGTCTGGTTAACTTATACTCGTCACAAATGCATACAAATTTTAAAAAATATCTTGGAATGTTATCGATATAACAGACTGCATTTATTTTTGAATAGCGTAGTATCAAAAAATATAAATTTTTTCCAATTTATCAACCAAGGAAACTAGAAAATGTGGTTAATTTGGAAATAATTTCTAAGTATATGAAAAATCAATTATAAAGGCTCTTTTGTAATAAAATTCTTTCTGAATTACTGAATTCTGAAAATATAAATTTTCTCTCTTTCCAGTTAAATCGTTAGTTCTTTCCAATTAAACCATTTGAATTTATTAACTATATTAATTGGTTCTATTACGGGTAAGAGTTTTGTCTACAAAATAAATTACACACTAAAAAATTATTCATATTTTTTGTACATTTTATAAAAATGTATCCAGGAATTACGAAAATAAAATGAAGAATAAAATAAAGACACAAGAAATATACTTTCTGAACAAAAAGGTCACTTATCCTTGTTGCCAAAAGTCTAATATTTAGGGTGATTTTTTTCTGAGTGCAACGGAGAACTCAGTCGGAAAATCTGCTGTTCTCAAAGGAGACACCACAGGGTCAATCAGAAGCTTTGATAAACTAGTATTGCAATCTGAATTTCAACTAGTTTTCAATCTTGGTTTTATTTGATGTATTTGAAGTGAACTTCTGGTCAAGATAACAACTGTTCTCTCCATTCAATGTCCAATTTGGGAAATGACTGAACTTTCATTTTCAATGTTAATGGTAGTAATTTCTTTATTTTATTTTGCAGTAGTTTTAAGATGGATACAATTCGAAAGACGTTCACTTTTCACACACCAAAAAGGCCCAAAGTGTATATGTCCAATATACAATATACGATATATATAAATATATATATATATATATTTTTTCAAGAATAAAACGGAGTTTGCGCATTGTAAAACGCGTTCGTCAAATGCTATTGATTTTTGGCAGTGGAGTCGAACACATCCTGCTGCACTGAACTACAGGTTCAAGGCGCAGGAATGGCGCACTGCGCACTGGTCGATGGACCGATGATTGACAACTCTGAGGATACCGAATAGGGGAGGATACGGCTACAAAAGGGACGCTTTAAACGGGGGTTGGCCATGGCGATGTCGCGAGTGCGAATTAATGTATTTGGAGCGAGTTTGCAACCCCCAAATTGCCGATTCATCGAACTTAAATGCGGCGATATCTGCTTTGTCGGCTGTCTGTCTGTCTGTGTGTGTGTGTGTGTGTGTGTGTGTGTGGGTAAATAAGTCAGGAGCATGCAAGATATATAGTACCGTCATATATCTAAGCATTGCCTTCCCCCCTTTGTTTGTTATCTACTATTTACGAGCCCGTGTGGCAAGTCTCTGTGTCTGCGTCTGTGCCTGCCTCTGCCTCTGCCTCTGCCTCTGCCTCAGTCTCTGCCTCTGCCTCAGTCTCTGCCTGGGTTGCCAATATACGACGCATGCTCTTCGCACGGCTGTCGTCGGTTTCGTCACGGTCGCTTTGTTGCTGTTACTTATTGGTATTGGTATTGGTATTCCATAGTGGAAGTGGACAAGGGTATCGGTATCACTGTCCCCTAACTGTGACTGCGAGTGTGACTCTTGGCGTCGGCGTTGGCGTTGGCGTTGGCGTCGGCGTCGTTTGGTTTTGGTTGTGTGTGCATGTGATTTAATTCCTGGAATCTAACAGCTATTCACACCCAGCAGAAAAGTCGCACATCGCATTCACATTTCGAGCGTTTTCCGATGACGTTCCGTTCCGTTCCGCACAACGCATAACTCCAACTGGAACTGGTTTTTGCCACTTGGCCGACGGCGCGCTCTTTTCCGAAAGTGTTAAAACAATAAACCAACAGTAATAACAGTAACAACAATTATAACCATAAAAGCGACAGTAACAAAATACAATCCAATATTCTGTACAATTCTCATGAGTATTTAACGACCGTCCTCTGCCATAGTCATAATTTTTGAATACGACTGCAAATCCGAATACAATTTGCGTTTGCGTTTGCGTTTGAGCTTGAGTCTGAGTGTATATCGACGGTATCGGGCTGACATTTAACCACGCGATCCATCTGGCTTTGTTTATGGCTAGTGGTCAATTGCCAATTAACAGTTGTTTATCACCATCGCCATTTGGCACCGTCCAACCGTCAAAACCGGAAGCTCCGCACTTTAGTATTTATTCAAGCCGGCAGCTTAAGTGTTATTCCTCAGAGTGAATCTGTCATCATCTTGTATACTATGTGATTAAGTGGCGATTGCAGAGTCAATTGCCATTCGGATTGGCTACTCTCCTCAACGATGACTGCAAATTGCACCTGCTCGCACTAACTTCAGTTTGACAATAACTCTCGGTAAGTGCTTGTTACTTGGTCAAACATGCAGACTTGATGAAAAAGTAAAAAAATCAACACAACAAACACATTAAAGTAATCCCAAGTGGGATGTAAATTACTGCTTTGTGTTTGCTAACCTTTGTTTGTAATATTTTAATATGCATTTAGCTGACTAGAAGTCAATTTTTTTTTATATTAATCATTATCACTCTATAAAAATGATTTCAAATACCATCGGCATTCGTTTTCAGTACAAAAGTGTCAAAGTGTCCTTCTTGTCTGCAGTGGAGCTTGAAACACGATTAAAGAATGTAATTAACTGAATAAAAAATTCAAATTTCTGGATCAAACAGTAACAGAGAAAAGTTAAAGAAGTTGATAATATTTAGCTCTCTATGAACATATGCGATGCATTGCATTCGCAGTAGGCTTTAATACAAATTCAAGTTGCAAGAAATTAATATAAGAAATAGTTAACAAGTTATGCGGCACTAATTCATAGTCTTGAACATTTAACTAGCCAAGTAAAGTAAAAAAGTAAAAAGCAAAAACTTTTTATAATTATTAGTAGCCATTTTTTGTTTTTGTTTGTTTTTATAACATTTGATTCGTTATCTTCAAAAGAACACAGGTTTGTCCTGACTGATTGGTATACAGTATTTATTTTGGAACATGAGTTAGTAGGAAATTCGCAATTCTAACCTAAATCGGCAAAATTGAATTATTGTTTTTGAAACATTTTGTTTCTTTCATCCAATCGGTTCAAATTGATTTGAACAATTTTTTTTAAACACTGTTTAACTTTTTTTTTGGGGAAATTGCTATAAAATATAAGTAACTATAAGTGACTTGACACTAATAATAATATCCCGATTTCTAAAGATAATACATTATTTACGGGTATTTGCCTTTGTTACTGGGTTAATGATAAATCTAGAAAACAACAGATTTTATAAAAAAAAAACAACGTGCATGGGTCATTTAAATGTATTTAGTGTATTGTATGTATGTATCTATGTATTTATGTATACGTACGTATTTATGAGCATCTTAAAGTCGAGCATTTTTACCATGCTATTCCGCCTTATATCCGTGTGATGTGTGAAGTGAAAATTGGTGAAAGAACATAAAATAAAAAATGTGTTTTATTTGATGGAATTTTGGCAAAATGATAACATAATTTTGTTAAAATATTTTAGCAGGCAAAAAAGCTTTCAGTTCAAGAACTCGTTTTTTGACTGGCCGACAATATGAATTGTCCAGCTAAAGCTATGGTAGAAGTAGGATGGGGTAGGATGTTATAACAACGAAGTTGAGTATCATATAGGTATATATGGATATACGAGTATAGATATCGAAATTTTTCCGTATTAAAAGATATTTTTATGTGTTTGTTTTAACCTAAAAGAATATTCCACTCTTGTGTATTTATGTGCAGTCAGAAAGTGATGTGGATGACACCATTTTTATATCGACTTTTTTAAAATGATATAGTAGACCAAAGAATATTTGTATTTTGAAATAGGTAACTGTTTATTCCTATGGCAACTGTATGACGCAGTGGCTTACTGACCACGAAACTTCAAAGCTGAGAGAGTTCTGCTCATATAAGCAAATGGGTTAGATGGTCGAACGGACATGGATATATCGAGTCGATTAGTGTTGTTGTTTATGATAATTAAAAAAAATTATTATATACGGATATAAAACAAGTAAAAGTGCTTTAATCGAGAATCCCTGATTAATAATGTAATTCTTCCCTGGAAAGCCAATTCTTTAAAAAATGTGTTCCTAACTAACTAAAGACCCAATAAATAAAACCTTCTACACTAGTTAACAATCTAGTAACAAACGCATATTCAAGTTCTACAATTTCCGATACCAAATTTTGTATCAAGCTTTCAATTCAACTAAATAAACTTGAATTGCGTTGAATACAGCGGATACAGCTTAAACTCTTCAGTAATCGGTGTGCATATATATATATATAAATACGAGTATATATTCCTCGCACACAAAATTTGACCTCTGATTTGCATCGATGCACTGTGAGGTCTTTTGATCTCTGTTGTTCTTAAAAATCATGTAACCTGAATCATAGTAAAGATATATCCGAAATTAAAAAAATAGAAATTCATATGACAGCAAAAATTCACAAGCTTTAAAATGAGTACGAAAATGAATCTCAAAGATGGTCGTTTTTCAACATTTCAGTTTTCTATTACCGACTCTTTTATCAACAGCAGCACAGCTCAAAAAAAAAATCGCCTTAAATTTTCGAAATTCACCATACTTTTGGCGCCAAAGGTAACTCCAGAAAGTAGTTTACAAATTCATATAATTTAATATAAGGAAACTATCGATTTTACAGCGAACTGAGCCAGTAAATTGCATTGCTTTTTAGTTTGCATTTCTTCTTTTAGAGAGGTATTTTTTAGCATTAAAACAGTTTTTAAAAAATTATATATTTCGAAATTTATTTCAAAAATCAGAACTGTGTAGTTTTCAAGGCAATTTTAATTTTAGATTGATTTTCCTAAATTCAGAAACTTCTTTGTAGTAGTTTTCCAATTTTAATAAACTTTGAAATTAGTGAATCATTGAACAATTCTCTATAAAATGCATTTATATATTTTACACAATAGCAAAGAAGTCTCGAGACATTTTCACGGGAAATCGGGTTCAAGCGTTCCTATATTTTTTTAAATACATTAATTATAATATATTTTTCGTTGTTCCGTCTTTAATCGGACTCTGAATTTAATGAATAGGAAAACTTCATCGTTGCCTTCGAAGTCCATGTTGTTCCCCATCGGGTTGCGTTGCCTTGCAACATTCTGTTTCTTTTTACTTAGCAAGGAATATGAACACAAACTGCCGCGCTTTTAAAGGACAAAGTTATCAGTTTCAGTATTTTATCGCATTTTAAGTCAACGCCACTATTCGAGCTGCGTGTCACAATTCTGTTAATCTTGCCTCTCGGCCCCCACATTGCCCATCATAAAAAAGGCTTCCTGTCTTCATTTCAACTTCATGCTTTATGGCTGGCGATAAAAGGCGCCCGTTTTCCGCTGTGTTGTGTGATTCAAATGTTCCCACGGCATACGGCATACGGCATACGGCAAACGGCATCCGGCAAGAGACGATTAAAGAGATCACGTACGGCCGTAACACACATTGAAACAGATAATGGCAAATGGTAAATGGCTAACGGCAAATGGGAAATGGAATGGCGGCACTTAAGGGCTGCTGCTGCTGCCTAATCCCATTGTGCAAAATGGAGCCACGAGCTGACAACCCTAAAACGCACATTTCACCTCGCATTCTCCATCCACCAACAGCAACAGCGGTAAACGCAATGCAAACACTCGCACACACACACGCACACACACAAATACAAATACAAACACACACACACACACACAAACACGCGTTATACATTTGCACAATGTTGTAGCTCACAGATAAGGGTTCCTTACGTTCAGTGCTGGTGGGCGTGTCTTGCTGCGTGGGAATATGAATGTTGTGTGTATGTGTGTGTGTGTGTGTATACAATGGCGTGCCCTAGACAGCAGGGTTGCCAGATAGGCAAACAAGTGTGTACACATACGTATCAGTATGTATTGTAGGTTGCGGTTGTATACCCCTACGTATGTATATATGTGTACGTAGTATATATCTACTCAGTACATATTTTGCGTAACATTAGATATGTATTAGTTTTTATACAAATTCAAAACTTAAATTGAAAATAATTTTGCTGATCAAGGGTTGCCAGATAGGCAAACAAGTATACATGTTCATCAATATGTATTATAGGTGACGGTTGTATGAAGTGTATTTTAATTTAAATTATAAATTGCTTTTAGATCTCAGTAAATATTTTATTTTGAAAGTGTCAGTATTAGTTTTTACAAAAATTACAATTTAAACTGGAACAAATATTGCAATTTTTTAAGTAACAGTGTAAAAATAATGCGCATTTTTCGAAAGCTGTCGGATAGGCAAGAAAGTATATCAATAATTTTTGTGTGTTAATTTTGATAAATATTAGAATTTGATCGTTAAATATTTTTTTAATTTTTTAAGTAAAAATTATATTTTTCCTAGAATTTTATTTTAAATTACTTAGCAATTTACTTTTTTTTTTTAAATACATATACGTTTTTATAATAACTGAAACTTAAACTCGAATTTATTATTTATTATTTAATGTAGTAAAGAGCGTGTCATGCGCGTAAAATAATATTTTTTTGTTACTTTTTCTAAAAACGGCTATCTGTTCTGAAGTTCAAAGGCGTAAATTTTAATATGGAACAACGCATCTGTATGAAAGACGATTTAATAGTAATAATTATTAATTTTATTTCTCAGATTTGATATTCAAGTAAATTCTCTACTTGGTATTTAGTAGAACTTAAAACACAAAAATTACTAAATCCATCAGGAAGTTTATTCTGTTAAATGTGAATTAATTCTGTTAACATTAGAACATTGTAATGAACAATAGGTGTCGCTGTTGTCGCTAACACAACACAACGACGTCTTGACGAAAAGTATGTTCCTCTGTTTTGGCAGCAATATATGAAAGGTTCGTTAAGTGTGGAGCAAGCAGAACGCATGTGGAGCAGAACAGCTATCAAGTAATGTTCAGGAAAGTGTTCTGTTATAAGAGTCACGCGCAGAGAGTAAATTATAAGAGTTTAGAATGCAAGTATAAGTGGGCGGAGCCTATTCCCATAATGGCTGCCAAAAGTTGTTAAACATGCGTCGTCTACACAGAGAGAATTGCTACAAAAATATGCAACACATTTTATTGGGCATTGTTATGAAAATGCAATTTATTTTAAAAATTTTGATATTTATTATAGTGCACACATATTAAGGTATTCTATATATGTATGTATTTTCATACATGCTTTTTGTCAAATTTGGAAAGTGTATTATTATTTCAATTATTTTATATATTATTTAATTCACTCATTTTTCCGATAACTATCCTATTGATGCAGACCGCATATAAATTTGATTATATTTAATATTTAAAAATAGAGAAACAATCGGTCAAAAATGAGATTATTGGTTGCCAATATATAATACATCATATACATATATCGGCTTAAAGATGAGTAAATGGATTATTTATTTGTTTTTTGCTTATACAGATATCTTAATCCATTAATGCTTGTCGCTTGAAAAAAAAAGAGTTTTTATATTAGGTTTAATGGAATTAGTAAAAGCAACTTAAAAAAATATTCAATATAAAAAAATAAAATTCATACATGTTTAGACTTTGTTTCCAAGCCAGTACACTATTTTGTAAATCCACTTAGTGTACTCCAACAATTCCTTTTAAATAAAACATTTCGAAACTTTAAAGAATGAGTCTTTATATTTATATCACATAATATATAAAATAATATAATATATATAATATATATATATACATATATTCATAATATCATCTTGAATAAAGTGAGGTAAAAAAAGGCTATTATATTTATTATATTAGGATAGGTGTTAAATCCTCTTTTTTTAAATTACTTTTCCTTTTGTCATCGTCTTGGGCTGTCGGATTTGTCGTTTGTAATGCCACATTTTGAAATTTTAAAAGGCTTCTTCGATAATATATATATATATATTAATTTGGATTATTTATTGCATAATACTTTTCAGTTAGTTTCAATAGAACTCAATCTTAAACTACTAATTTCCCTGGATTCGGCATATAACTGTTCTTGGTCAATTTACAATTTTTTTAATGCATATTCTCACAGATATTGAACATATATATTGATAGCTACATAAATCGATGGTTTTACAGTTGAGATTCTTTAACTAATTATGCTTATAGAGATTTATAGTTAGGTAAATATTTAAAAAAAAAAACAGACACAATTTAGTGAAGAATAATATAAAATATATTATTGATAAGCATCAAAAGGTACATAAATTATTTTTACTGTCAATTTTTTATTCAATTACACGAAACTTTAGAAGCTTAAACTTTAAAATACAATGTTACGAAATTTAAATTTAAATTATTTACATTGAAATTAATTTTAATTTTAATGAAACGAATAGTAAAATTGAATTTTAAAATTATTATTATTATTAGTTTGATTTATTGTGCCCCATTCTGAGCCCATAATTCTTCCATTGGCACACATTTTTGCATTTTCTAGTAGCTTTGAAGCCTGTCAAGAGATCTTTGAGAATTCAAAGTCTATTCTTTCCAATTTATATTATTTATTCTAATCGTTTATTTTAGCTATCTAAAAGACATTTGGCCTGTCTTAGACCTGCTGCCTTTGACCGGTAAATAATTAATTTAAAATACATAAACATAAAATTTATAGGGGTATTAATATGTCATCAATTGCTTGAAGCTATTTTGCTGAATCGGATCTGCATATGATGAGCATAATACCTTAATAAAGTTCAAACATAATTTGTTACGAAATCAGTTAACAATTTGACAAATTACTAATATTTTTAGTTCATTCTAAAGAAAAAATACAAGATTATATAGTACTTTGCCTCAAAGCACTATTGCTAACCGATTTGGTTTAAGTTGCACAGAATACAAATTGGAGAAGTTCAAGCAAACTAAACACAAATTATGTTCTTCAGAAGAGAGAAAATTAGAATGAGAGAAAATACTGGTTAAAAGTACTGCTTTCAAAAGACAGCCGAACTCATTGTGCTCAATATAGTAATGTATGTAAATAAAGATGATATTTGTTACACTGGACATTACTTGATGGCGACCTTGACAAACATTAAGTGTTCCATTTGCAAATAGAAAACTGGAAAATGATCGGAAACCATTGTGCGTGTAATGTTGCGTAAGAAAGGATGCGGTGCCTAACCTTGAAGGATTTCTAAATGCATTTAGCAACGTGAAAAGAGTTAAGGGGATGCACATAAAAAGTGTCGGCTCACCAAGGTCAAAGGCGAGAGCCATTTGGCCTTTGAGCCTTTGACCCGCTGCAGTTGCAGTTGCAGCAGTTGCAGCAGATCGCAAGATGCAAATCAGTGCCACTTTCGGGTTGAACGGTACGCAACATGTGTTATTTATGCGCTAGATCGGGTGGTATTACGAGTATTACGAGTATTACGAGTATTACGAGTGCGGGAGCGAATCTTAAAAAGTGCGTTCAAGTTCTCCTTTTGGAAAGGAGTGTTTTCTTACGAATGTCGGGCGGCAATAAAAAACTCGGCGCGATTATTCTGCATTTAAGTGTCCGCTTCTGCTCGGCCGATTGCAAAATCTAAGCGAAATTAGAGCGTCATCGCCATCGTAAATCCAAATCGCCCGTCTGGCTGGTCCTCAGTCCGTAAACGTGAACTCGTAAAAGGACATGGATACGGATACGGACACGGACATGGACACGGCTCGGCCACTGCGTTGCATTAAAAGCTGCTTCACTCCAGGCGAATGTCTAAAACTGTGTTTCTTACAATGTTGAAGCTGCCAAACAAATGCCGAGAAATAAACGACAGCGGCAAAGACAACGAAAACGAAACGCAGATAATTTATTGCCAACAATGGAGTTTCAAAAAAAAAAACAAAAAAAATGTCAATTTCGGTTTTATGGCATCAAATGTTTGAGAAGCTTATGTGGATTGCTGTCACAAAGTGGATTTCGAGTTCGTTTCCCGCCTCCCGCTTCCCCCTCGCGAATTTATTTCTTCTGACTGTGCGCTTAACCTATGTACGTATATTTATACAATCATACATATTTATATAAATATACAAAAATAAATATATATATATATAGATGTGTGTGTGTGTCATTCGTTGGCTGTAGGAACTCTGTTTATTTTGCTGACGATTTTTTAATTGCTCAGCACGTTTTAGCAGCTTTGCAATTATTTTCCACGAAAGCAATTATTTTAAATGAAAGCATTTAGTTTATTTCTGTTTTTTTCCCAAAAGTTATTTTAGTTCTATCTCTTTTTTGTTGAATGAAAGAAATTTATTTGTTTCTTATTTATTTTGTTTTTTTCTGTCATCCCAGCTTTGGATTGTTTTTATTTTATTTTGCAAATGAAGTATGGATTATTAACTTGTATATATATATAAGTATTATGCATATTATAATATTATATTTATTAAAAGCATATATTTTTGACAGCCGACATCGGATTACATGGATTACCACCCATCATTTCTTATTCACACTTGTCTCTCAGCAAAACATACCTAATATTATCCATTTTTTTTTACTAGTTTATGACGCTGACATAAAAACAATTGATTATTTATTTAATTTTATTTATTTAATGTGAACTAGAAACAGACATCAATTTACTTTTAAAATGTGAAAGTTAAATATTAAATAAAAAAAATTAAGAATGAGTAATTAAAATTAAATTTAACAGCAAAAAAAAAAAAAATTTAAATGGTCCAAAATTCATTGCAACGATTTGGAAATCACTGCAAAAATCAGACAACAAATTATTAAATGTTAGTAACTTACTATTAGGGAAAGTTAAATGTTAAGACTTCGGAGAGACAAATATAACGAGTGAAAGATCATGTAAATAAAAGACCGGTGACTCTCTGAAAGAAATGTTCTTGAAAAAAATACTATATTGATTTATAAGATATGCGGACTAAACTCTCCTCTCACCTTATAAACGTTCTTATTTTCGTATAATATTTAAATAAATATATTATACAATTATATCATATTAGACTACTAATCATATAGGAACTATCAGTCGAAAGATGAGCGATTAAATGGTTTTTTTATTTTCCAAGATACGTTTTCCAAACTGACAAGTTGTTCTTGAATTTTGGCAAAAAGTCATCACCTTCAATCTGCTATTTAATAATTTAATTTATTATTTAGTATTTATATTTTTTTATTATTTATTTATTAATTTTTGAAAGTAGCTGTTTTTTTTTTATTGGTTTCAGTACTGCTCCTTATAAGAAAAATTTTATTGATTTTGTTTTGTTTGCTCGAATAAGCTAACTTCTTGCTGGCAACAGAAAACATAGTTTGGAGACGCGACTTCCAGAAAATGCAAATACACTGTCAGAAAATGGAAATACACTTGCATATGGTGGTTGGGTTCGTCAGAGGTGGCAGGGGCAGCGGCAGGGGCAGCGGCTATCAAATGTGATTAGGGATCGTGCTGTGCATTTTCTTTGTTGTGCTTCCCGTTGCCGTTCATATACAGAGTACGATTTAATGGCGGATCAATGGGATTTATATAATGAGCCTGGGGTGGACTCCATAAAATGATGCTATACGCTTAATGCCGCTCCGCCATTTTCTTTTAACTTGACTTAAATGAGCCGAACCAAAGGCCAAACCCAAATCCAAAAGTCACAGCCAAAACGAAACGAAATACAGAAATGAAAAGAAATCTGATATCATTCAGCGTCCGTAAAAAAAGGGAACCCGCGTCTTTTATGTGCGACGCGCCGAGATTGTGAAGCAGATTTAACCATTTTGGATACAGTGTTTTTTTGTCGTATTTTTTTTTTTTCCATCTTCAGGTTTTCTTCGCTCTTTGCTCAGCCATCGCTAAGTCTCAGTCCCAGTCCCAGTCCCAGTCCGAGTCACAGCACCCATTCCACTCTCAGTCTCAGTCTCAGTCCCAGCCGCAGTCCCAGTCGCAGTCGCTGTCCCAATCATCAGCCTCTGACCACCGAGAGGTTGCTGGCCTTTGTTGCTGACTTTTTAACAAGTTTTATGGGTTGTCATGTGTCAAATGGAAATGGGAATTTATGTGTTTGTAATTGAACGCATGCCGCGAGCTGTGTGTGTGCAGTTCAGAGGACGGACAACAAATCCCAAATTCGAGTAATGACGGCTTCTAGACCGCTAAAGCGCCTATTCCCATGCCCCGATCCCAGCAACCTTTGCGGCCATCTTGGAGCCCACAACATGATCCGCATTATGCTGGTGCCGCATTCACAGTATTTACATAAATTATACTCTTTTTGGGTATCTCAACTGGCCATCCGGCAGTCTACCTGCCAGCACAGGCGGAGGGACTTGATCTGGGTTCGTTGGTTGTGGTTTTCGTTGGGCATATTTAGAAAGACCTATTTTTTTTCCGCAAAAGTTAATAAGCTTTCATATTTTTATTTCAACTAATAAATAATAAATAATATTGCAAATTGATTTATTCCACAAGATAAATAGCAGCTGTAAGTAAACTTCAAAACAAAACAAAAAAATGCATTTATCTGTTAGTCATCAACTTTTACCTCTTGATGTTGGAATTACATTAAGTGTTCATCACAAATTAGTCAGCAATAAATAAAAATACGACCATAACAGGGTGTCAAACCGAAACGAATTTAAATTGCGATTACAGATCTCGTATATATAGTATCAAAATTCCAGATTCGGGTATAAAATAAATGAGAATCTTAATCAAGTCGGACACAGCTGACTGCGGAATATCAGTGTAACATCAGCTAAATGGAAAGAATTATCAGCATCAGACAAATATATAATTTATATTCTCTCGTTTTGCTTTTAATTTAATGATGCTTAGGTCGGTGGACTGAGTTCTGCAGGGGCCAAGTTCTTGTGTTCCAGCTTGAACACATAACACAACTTTTAAATATATACACATATCTCAATGCATTATTTTGATGTGTTTAGATGCATATCTAAATAACGCGATCAACTTTTATGATGTTCTGCTAGTATTTTGTCGTTTCGGGAAAAATAATATCAGTTCCGATTTTTGAGTCTTTATTAAATTTTGAATTTGGGTTCTGCTTCTAAATCCTAATCTAAATTCCAATTAGGCTTGAATATCCTGAAATGAATTATATGTGTATATACCATAAAATCAATTGGCATGCAATCAAAGTTGCAAATTGCATTTAAAATAAAAGCATTCGATGAGCGACTAGCATTAGCGTAAAATGCATAGAATTGTTGAAGGTTTTCTTATTCAAAATAAGATAAATCATTATGTGTGTTGTCCACATTCGCGAGTTTACGAATCGATGACCCATATGCCTCCATTTGTCAGAGTTTAAGTTATCATACCAATTATGACGCTCATTGCTTGGCTGGCCCTTCCCGAATTTTGGTACAATGACGCCATTTAAGATGACAGAAAGGGTATAATGAATCGACAGAAGAGAGCACCTCCGACCCATAAAGAATATATATTTATATTCAGCATCAATAACCACCTGTCTGAACAAATCGAGGTAGATTATAAGACCTAAGACTTACATTTAATATATAAATATTCGAATAGCATAAGCAGATCATTATAATATAAGCGTCTCCTTTCCGCGAGTATCGCTACAAATCTATGTTTAATGGCAAAATGGCAAAAAATTGCATTAGATTTATATTTTTAGATAATTTTTTTGGTGACTCCGCAGAATCTGCACAAGCAACAGAATATGTAATGCAATTCCATAACTCCCTGATTACATATGAGAATAACTTGGCAATAAAACTTGATGGGTTTCGGGGTATCACATAAACATACGTTCTACGAGAAATTACTGTGAGAATGCATTTGACACTCTTCAAATATGACATAGTAATGCAAATCACTACACATTTGTTATAATTGCTGATTAAACACTCTTTATTGACGTGATGATTTGTTGGCGTCTTTATGAAATCAACAATAAAACTTGGTTAATGTCTCAATTACTTCAAAGCCGCAATCATAAATTCATTTAGTGAATAGGCATCCCATTCCAAGAGGCAGACATTTGTTTATGTTTAGGTTCCATAACTGAGGCCCAAGCCCAATAAAATATTCAGCCCGTTCGTCCTGAAGTGTAGTTGAGGGGTGGTTCGGTTCCAGTCGATTGAGTGACTTGCCATTTGCCTGGCATGCACCAAGAAAACCACATCGGAACCAACTTGGAGCAGTAGCAAAATCCACCTCGACTCTATGACGAGCTGAAGTGAAAGACATGACAACAGCTAAAGCTCGACGGTAAAAATTGTTATGGCCAATTAAACAAACTAATTATGGCTGATTTGACTCTTAAACTGATTTCGGATCTTCAAAGCTGTCCAATTTAGTCGGTATTTTTGATGCTAACTCATCTTACTATGTATGTATGTGGAGGCTGAAAGGGTCATTCTTAAAAAATATGTCTATTGTATAAACAAGAAAAATTGTGCATCGAATTTTAAAAAGTTGACGTGCCTTTGAAGTTAAACAATGTTTTTACTATTTTTTCTTATACCTAACAGGTTTGATTGACAAGTATGAATGCTCAAGTCAAATGAGCTCAACCAGGAGATACAAACAATTCAAGATAAGATATTCAAAAAAAAATTCGAGCAAACCTATTTTGTGCATGTCTATAAAAAATATGTACAGAAAATGCTTGCGTGCTTTGGTAAATATGAAAATACACTTTCCTTTTATGTTTCCTACCACGAAATTTCTATTATTCATCAAAGTTATGTTAATAATGATATTGAGCAACAACAACAACAACAAATATGAAATTGATTAATTAGCAGGCTTCGCCTTGTCGAGCTCACCCGACTAGAGCATTCCACTTTTTCGTAATGAATCATGACATAAGAATTGGTCAAATACAAACGTCTCTGTCCTCATTTTGTACATGTACACATATTGTTGGTCAGCATGATATTGTTCCCTTCGAGTTTTATAACTTTCTACAAATTTTACTCTGAATATTTCACATTTTGTACACCTTCCTCGATATATTAAAATATCTTTATGTTTAAGAGCTCTATGCAGATTGGAAAATAATTAAAGTCTTTTAAGAATGTCTTTTCCATATTTTGGGATGACACTTACTTCGCTTCAACCCAGTTAAAATAAATAAATTATTTTTGTAACTGGCGAAGCAACTCTTAATTTTGAAAAACATTTATTATGATTTTTAGATCGATTTTAGTTTTAATAAAATATCGTTAATGGCATTTTTTAGCTGATTGCACATGGGCTAAGTCCGAAGATAAAACAAATGAAATATTTTTGAAATTGTTGCAGATACTATTAAATTACAAAAGCAGACATTAATTTTGATTTGGGATTATTAAATAATTCAATGGCTTCTTCTTTTTTTTTTTTGAGTGGAGCATAGACATAATGCCACTTTGTTTCCTTATCCACAAATTACTCGATGCGTTTGTGGCATGGTAAACAGCAGAAGGAGAGTGCACCATCATCATATGATATCGTATCATCATTTTCATGCCTTCTTCATTCCTTCCGCTTCGTTGGCAGCCTCCGCCTTATTTCATTCGCCATCATTGTTGTCAGCCTCAATTTTTACACTGATGAAGCCGATGAAGTTGTGCATATTTTTAATGCCTCTGTGGCAAAAATGTCGAAGACGGAAATTACATTTTTTCGGTAACATTAAAATGGGAAGCAGACAGCTGATGCCAAATTCACAAAATTCAACATAGCAACTTTTTTTTGCACGTTTGACATACAAAACGAGCAGCAAAAAAAAAAAATGAAGAATAAAAGAAAAGCAAATTATAATAAAATCTTTGAATTTTATGGACCTCTTTAAAAAAAAAAGTAATTTGCATACGTTATTTTATGTTTATATGCACAAGGAATAAAGTCACAACCATAAATAACAAAATGTCTCTAATAAGTGTGAATTTGAGTCCTTAAATATCCATATATGTACATTGACTTCTAGACTTGAAATTTTGACACATAAAGTAATTATCATTTAATAAAGTTAAACTAGATAATATAATACAAAATATTTAAACGAGAAAAATGTGAAAATCGGGAGAATATTGAAAACCCAATGAATAAAAAAAAAACTAAAAATAATCTTGCAGGATAATGATGCCAATTTGCAGGAGACACCTGCACCCCATAACATCTTCTAGATCATAATAATCAGCAGAGTTGACATACACTTCTCGCCACTTTATTAGTACACCCTGAACACTCTCATTTATTTTTTGTAGTAGTTGTGTAGCTCTGCAAAAGAGCCATTTTAATTTGATTTTTCCCTTTAAGTTCTCATTCCTGGAAATTGTGACCAAATTTGTTCACTATTTGTCTGATAGTCATCGTTGACTCAAATTATTTGTTAATGGAGCTTTTCAGTTTTGCCAATTCCCATATATTCAGGTAATATCGCATTCGCATTAGAAAGAATCAGAGTTTTTTAAAGTGCTGTTTTCTCAAAAATGTCATTTTGAAATGTCGCATAATTAAAAGCCCGCATTTTGTTGGTTTTTATCTAATAAATTTTAGAATAAAATCTTTTTCCGGTAAAATTTAAACATTTAAATTACTCTATTGATTTCTTCAAAACGTGATTAAGAATTTATAGAAATATTTCATTTTTAAAAAACCTTTAAAAATATATATTTAAAAAAAATGACGAAATAAATGCAGGGTTTTATCTGTACGAGAACCATTTAGAAGACTTTCATGAGAATCGCAACTGATCTTAAAATTGAGTGACTTTTGTTAATACCGTAATCGTTTTTCATATTCACAATAAAAGTATATTTTTCATGCATGAGTTTTGAAATTTCAATTCGATAATTATTGAAAACACGCTGATAAAATTAGCTTTATATTGATTGGCGACTATAGCAAAAGGGGCCAGTAATTTCGAGTTCTTGTGAGATTTGTAGTATATATATATATATATATATATATATATATAAGCAGATGTTCTTGTCTTAAAGTTTAAGGCGTGTTTTGCGAGTAAATTGCGGCTTCCTAATCATAGAAAAACTCGCACCCAAATTCGCGGCTCTTGTGTTCGTCTCTGCGTGTGTGTGTGTGTGTGTTTGTGTGTGTGTTTTTCTGTATCTGGGTGTGCACATAAATAAACACAAATGGCAACCGAAGAAAATGAGAGCCAAGCCTTGCAACCGCTGCCAGCGCCAGCAGAGGCCATAAATTGCGCCTGTCACTGTCTTAATGGGGCGGCTGTCCTAAATTTATGCCACAATCAGCAGCACACAACGAGGAGCGGACACCAATCGCCAAGAGCGCCCAATCCCCGCTTTTTTTTCTTTTGCCACAGTCCAAAGTCCGCAGTCGGCAGTCGGCAGTCCAAGACTCACACCCTTCTCTGTGTCCTGCGGTGGCAGCACAACTAAAAGAAAATCAAGAAAGAAATAGTATCTTGGGCACACCGAAGATTATTTACTCTGCAGAGCGGAGTCTATTTCTCCAAAACCTCGAGAAAATGTCTTAAAGTAAGGTTTCTTTTCTTAACAATAGAGAATATTATAAAACATAATAGTAATAATAAAATAAGCTCGTAATTTATTCGAATGAAATTTTATGAATTTATAAGCTACCAAAAAGCAGTATCTATGAAATAATGAAATATCAATGTTTCAAAATAATATAAATCATAAAAGGCTAAGAGTTCTGGGAAGACAAATAAAACATATCCTGGAAGTTAGACATAATTTTTCGAAATTGTTGGTAAACGTTCACTAAAATTAAGATAAGCAAAAATCTGATTTTATATTAGAAAGAAACTAATATTTTGTAACATTTCTGAATATATAATTAAATAAATTTATATATATATATATTAATTAATTTACCGAATTTTAGAAAATTGTAATTTTTATATATATTATTAAATATATATTTTTGCCTGAGTTTGGATTCTATATCAGGCATATAGTCTTCAGTTTCATTAAGATATATATATTGTATATACATATACAATGCGTTACACATTTGATGACAAAATAGAAATACCCTCTGTCAGGTTATAGCAACGATAATTTATATGTCGTAAAATGTTTGCTTGGTTCTTAGACGGCGCTTGGCGATGAAAACGGCACGAAAATGGAATGCGAAAATGTGTAGGACAATTTCCTAAATGTATCGCATTTGCCATCCGATTAGCGTCGTTGCCGTCTTTTGGTAGTCGAAACACGAAACAGTGGCGATTTCGACACACCCTCCCTTTGCCACCTTGCCACACGCATCAGTTGCCAGTTGCCAGTTGCCAGTTCCTGGCCTACCATTGTCGCAAAATGGCCGACGATGGTCATGTCTCGGGGGTTGCTGCCGAGGGAGTTTTGTTTGCTGGGCAAGAAGCAAGAAATACATATAAAAATAATTGTAAACGACAACTTTACGAAACTGCAAAATATTTTCAAGCTCACTGAATCGAATCGTAAATAATTTGCTCGTCATTTAATTTCGACAAATCAAATTAAATAAGAACTATAACCATAAAAGCGAGAAGCAATTTGCATTTTTCAATCAAATCCGAATTACGCTAACTTTTGATATCAAACATTAAAATAACAATACAAATCTGTCCATAATGAATTCAGTTTTATGAATTGGTATTAAGCGATTAAGTAAATACTACTCATTAAATAATGCACATTGTGTAAGAAATTTACTATTTTTTATTTGCAATTTCGCAATTTATTTTATTTTATAATTCTCCAAAATTCTCTTGTCGGAAATCCAAATATTTATGCATACAGAAAATGATTGCGCCTGCTGATAAAAATGAGAAAAATAATATAATACTTTTTCGTCTATAACTTAACCGATTGATGAAATTGGTGCATATTGTTTAATAATATATCAATGAGTATTATATATTAATTAAGAGGCTCTGCATTAAAAACTGTGGCCTTTATTGTTATCAAAAATCGATACGATTACATATTTTCGTACAAAACCAACAGCCATAATTTGACACTTATTTGAATAAAATTTCAATTAATTAAGGAATGAATATATAACGATAAATATAAGAGAATGCTTTACACAGTAAAAATACACAAATTATAAAACTATATTTATATTACTCATATTATTTTATTAACACAAAATTCTAAAATCGGGAAATGGAAAAATCTCATCATCTGAGTAAAATACGAATTTTACATTTTTGTTTGTGTGGTGAGCATCGCTGCAGGCGCATTGGACGCAGAGATGTGGCAGAGAGGGGCACAGATGGGGCAGAGTTGGGACTGGGACGGGGCCAGAGAGGTGCAGATATGTGGCAGAGGGGCAGAGAGCGGGGAACCAGAAAATCACGAAAGAGAAGCGAGCTGAGCGAGAGCGAGCAAACGAACAGAAAGCTAAGAGATTTCAACTCGCAAAGTGGTGATTTCGAATTTGGCTTATACACACCGAAGGCACTCACTGTGTGTGTGTGGTGGTATGTGTGTTGGTGTGCTCGTGTGTGTGTGAGTAAGTGAGTCTATACCTCTTTAATGTTGTTGTTCTGGTTTTGGCGCTGGCGTTTTTTTACGGTGCGCCGCCCGAGTATTTACCACTTTACAATGGAGTTTTAGTACCCGTGAGTCGTCATTGTCGCCGTCATCATCGCCGCATAAAGTCGAAATTAAAACCGCGGAGTGTCAGCCATTAACCAGTAGAATCGACTCAATCTACACTCGATATAATCAGCGCTCAATCGCAGTTTCAAATCAAATTATTGAAAATTTTACAGCTTGCGCAATCTAAACAGTATTTAAAAACCCATCAATCAAATCGAAGCGATCGGCAATATTACTCAAAAGTGTAGTTGCCTGGTTATTAATAGGTACTGATAAATCAAACGATTATGTGAAGTGTTCATTGTGTGTTCAAAGTAATGATTACTGGTCAAAATTTGAATAAAATGAAGAAGCTCCGTTGGAGAAGTATGCAAACCTAAGGAGGAATAATCCAACTAGCAAATACTCATCATATTTTTATGCGTCGAATACAGTGGCAACAAAGGTATGTAAAAACCAAAGTGTAGTTTTTATACGTATTTAACGCAATTAATAATGAGCTAGTAATAAAACTTAACAAGATTACAATCAATTGAAATTCATAGTATACCTCAAGGTGGTACGACAAATCCACTTTCACTAACCAAAGTTAAGCGACGGCGTCACATTGACCACTAAAAGATGTTCTTCACACGCTTTTTCCGATGTGTTTTTACCATAAATGAATGAAATTCTGACTACTATGTCCGCCGCCAATATTTAAAATTGTTACGTCAAATACTTCTAAGTCTTTGTAAAACCACAACAGAAGAAAAGAAATAAATAAATAAATAAATATCATGAGAACTGGTTTTCCAACTTGGCGGCTCTAGCTAAATAAAATCTTCGACAGTTTTATAATACCCTCTATAAGGGCATACATAAATGCGAGCACCAAAAGTCAAAATTTTGAGTATTCAGCTATTATAGTCTCTAAGATCGGCTTGTTTATACCGACGGGCGAACAGACAGCTGGGGCTAAATTGAATCAGCTACTGATGCTGATCAAGAATCACCATCGAGAATTTACCTGTTACATACTTAAATCCCAATTCTATAATACCCTTATCCTATTTTTAATGTGTGAGAAAAAGGTCAATCGTTCGTTATTATAACTCTTCCAGGCCTCAGGCAGAAATTCAATTCTCACTAAATCTATTTCGCAGTTCTCCGATAATAAATAGGAAAAGATTCAAATCTCAGAAGCTTGGACGGGGACTTTAGTGGTTGTTCCTTTCAAATTTGAAGACGCTAGACTGTATCTGTGGAAGATATCCGCCCTCTCTCTAAAGTGTCAAATTACTTTTCTGACACCCTTAGATAGAGACTTAAAACTTGGAAGATATACTGGTCTGAGCCCGCATTAGACAAAGTGAAAAATTGGAGGACTACATCTATACATAAAGCCAGAAATCTCCCACAATTTCAAGGCTACAGTCGTCAAATTCGTTTGGTAGGTTGTTGGCAATGCCCTTCAAAGATCGGCATATATCCTAAGTCTTTGAAATGGCTATATCCTCCGCAGCTTTCGAGTTAGAGCGGTCAAATGTGATAGGTTGATTGGTAGCCGCCTTTAAGAACCGAATAAAAAATGTCATATTCCTAACAACATTTTTTTGGCCCCGCACACTTTCGCCTCCTAATTTCTAAAAAGCTTAAACCAATCTCTAGCAGCTTAAGAGCCACAGTTACCAAACTTGCAAGGAAGATGACTGGGAACCTTCTCCCGAACCTTAGGCCCTTTAAATTTAACACTTGTCTTAAGCATAAAATATATTCCGCTTAAGGTCTCTAGTCGAAAATAAAATATCTATCAAAAACCCCAACTGATGTTTCGATTGGTTATGCATATTCCGTCTAGATTAATACCTAATTGGCTGGATCTCTTTCAGTTTCCGATGATAATCCTGCTCGCGCTAATTCTGAGCGCTCATTTGTTCCAAAATTAATTGCATTTTCCCTTCGATGAATGTTTCGACACTTTTGCTGTTTGTTGTTCTGCAATTAATTGAATTTTGTCGTCGACAAAGTTTTTAATCTTCTTGCTGCCCTCTGTGTGTTTCCCGGCGGAGTCGATATGTGAACTAGCTTCTCAGTATATCTTGAGGAGATTGCCCGACCAGCACGTGTAGCCGAATCTGTCGTTTAAGAATATCATAACATACAAATGAAGTATCAGTCGAAAGACAAGTTGTTGTACAACAAGGTTTTTGCCTACCACATTTTTAGGCTAAAAGTCTCAATAAATGGATTTTTAATCGTTGCTCAGCTATTGGAAAATATATCAAAATATATAATTTCAACTTCACAATCTATCATTCAATATGATTCTCATCTGAGCGTTCTTTTTTGCAATTTGAGCTTTTAAATAAGTGAAGTAATTTTTGCAATGAAGTCTTAAGTGTATAGTTTCAGCATTTGTAGTAAGTAATTGTAAGCAGTGGGAGCTTCTATATGCCGTACATAATTACTTACTTACTTAATTGCCCACTTAATTACTAACTTACTTACCTATCCCTCTAAATATTGTAATGTTGCAATTAATGTTGCAGTAACACTTTTGTAAGTGCACAGAATTTGTCTCGATGCACCTGAATTGGTATCACTTTAGTGGACTTTCTAGTCGATGATTTAGCAGTTGCACTTATTACTAAACACAGTCAAGAAAATCTCACCATTTGGAGCCGAGTGTAACTCAATCATATTATTCACAAAGTATTTTTTTAAACTGAATGTTGTGGCATCTTTCGAAAAAATAGGGTTTATTTTATAAAATTGAAGACATTTTTTTTTAAATTTTGGAATATATACGTACAATATTAGCTTTGTTGTTACTTATATTATTGTTAACAATTGTAATATATAACATATACCAATATTTTATAAATTTTGTAAATTGAAATAAATGTTAGCGATGAAGTTATATAAATATATGCTATTATTAAGGAATATATATCTAAAAAAAAAAAAATAGAAGAGAAGTCTTTCAAATTTAAAAATTTCTACTAAAATCTATACAATTGTTGTGGTATTCAATTCGTTTTTAATTTTGCGGCGATTTTCTAAATTTCTTTACGATTCACTTGTAATTTAATGTGTAGTCTTCCCTACCGATTTGTATGAGTTTGTTATTTTGATTGACAATTCAGCAAAAAGTTTTCAATTATTTTAAAAGTTCCCACAATTGATTGTTTGGATTGCCTTAACGTATCATTAATAACAACAACTGCGAACACACGCCGCTGCTGCTGCTGCTGCTAATTAGGCAAGACAAACGGCGTTTAGCTAATTACGATTGGGCCAATTGGCACTTATGGCAGGCATTGTGGCTGTTACCGATCTGGGCGCTGCCATTTACGACTATCTCAATAAACTTAATGCATAATTACAGCAATAAAACAATAAAATTATGAAGCTTTTTGGGCCCGCAACGAGAAATGAGACAAAACAACCGACGGACAATGGCCATAAATATTTACAGCCCAGCAAACACTTGCTCAAATTAAGTACTCGTTAAATGGATATTGAAAAGCAACGCAGAGCTGTGGCAAACAAAGCACACATCAAACAGGAAACCAGAAACCACACAAATTGATAAAAAAAATATATGAATAAAGTGGGTTGTGGACAATCTTCCAGACGTTCCCGAAGACGTCTTGGAGTCCAGCTTTAAGTTTCTTAATTGCCATGAAAATAATGCAATCCGATTGGCATTTGACTTGATCTTCAAGCGAAATTATTAAAACAGAAGGATGCTGTTGGTTACTTTGATGACAAAAACACAAAAGACGAACAGAAATGTGCAGTTTTTTTTGTCAGATTCGAGGATGCTGTTGCTGCCTGTTTGGGGGCGCAGTAATTTCGTATGATTAACTTTCGGATTTTGTAAAATTATAATGGTTCTCTGATGTAGAATGCGTATGCGGGTGGTGGTTGTGTTCGTGTATGTGTGTGTGTGTGTGTGTGTGTGTGTGCGTGTGCGGATGTGCCTGCTTTGGCTTTTGCTTTTGCAAATGGCGTCTTTCACCCTCACCCTCACCCACAGGGCCCCACTGGCAAATGAATTAAGGTAGTAAAATATTCAAACAAATACAATGAGAGTTGCTCGCTCCGGTTTTGGGGAGCTTTCAGCTTCCTTCAGGGCTTCCGACGCCAGAAGGGAAGCTCGTAAAAAGGGGGAAAAATATCCATTAAGTTTGCAACCCCTGAAAATAAGCGAAACGGAATCTGCATTAGCATGCTACCAAAATTAAGTTGCCCATAAGCAGACACACGTCAATTTTATATGTGCGTGTGTACATATATATGCATATATATGTATATACAAGAATATGTAATTTATTAGTTATACGACACCAGCATACATCCAAGAATATTTAGCACCCGCGTGGCCCGTCACGTTATCAGCGATCAATATTCCTAGGTAAATTTCATGATTCTGTCTCTCTTTGCAATTGTTGTGCTTAATATAAGATTAAAGGGTTCAAAATTCAATATATTAAATTTGTTGAGTAGTTTTGTGTATTTAAAGTAAATTAAATGTAATGCAATATTTAAATATCAATAATACACATTTTTTCAAGAAAAATAAATTCATTTTCTTAAGTTATTATTCTCGATTTTTACTATAGTAGTTGAAATAAGAGTTATTAGCGAATTCGATTTTGATATTTATGGATATTTTTCTTTCCCCGTGCCTTAATCTTAAGTTCAAGGCATTAGTCACTGATAATTAATCGTAATCAGCTCTACAAAAGTTAAAGTCAATATTAACGATTCGAATTTAAAATTAGTCTCAATCGTTTTCGTACGTTGTACTTACTTCTAGGTATATTAAATTATATGTTTTATTTATTTAATTTGATTTAATTTAATAATCTAATTTTTTTCATTTATAATGTGCTTTATTTCAATTTTAAGTAATGTGTCAACAACCAACAGCTTTTAAATTATTAAAATAATATAATATTTTTGTTTAGGAAATAAGAACTTTAATAAATTTATTTTGAAATAGGTAAATAATAAAAGTAAATCCTGTTTTTGGAAAGTCCGTTGAAAAATAGGGTTATTTTTATCTACCCCTAATTATCAAATAAGGCGAGTTGTTTGGATGCCACAAACTTGGTAACTTTATAAATCCTAGAAATATTTTCGTTGATGCTGCCGAAGAAAAAATGGCATAAAAATCACAGTTAAAACAGACGGACCCCAAGGGTTTAAAGACTTTTTGGCTTTTTAACGAAATAGTTGGTAAAAATGTGTTTTTTTTTTAATGAAGATGTACCGCTCAAAGGTTAATACTCAGTTTTTGGCTTTGTTGGCAATAACAGTTTCAAATACTTTCTGCAGTAGTTTACCAAGACGTTCAATTTTTTATTTATTTTTTTTTTTTTTAATCTAGGTTTATGACTTTAGTTTAGTTGTTCATGGATTTGGCTGCAGGCATTGCTTTATTTACATTTGCTGACTATTTGTTACAAAATTAATATCGAAGCAAACGTTTTAGAAAGCTTTATTTAACTAAATGCCCGAAGTCTGTAAAACTAGTCTGCATCTGCACTAAATATTTATGAATATATATTCATGTATAGATGGTTAGCATAGCTCAAAAAGACAATGCGTACAGCTAACGGACTAAAAATTAGTTAACCAAAAGAGAGAGAGGGAGAGAGAGAGAAAGAATGGAAATGCCTCACAGCATAATCGAAACAAATACCGAGAAAATGGATACAAGACAAAGGCGCACACACGAAACCGAGGGAGCAATAAAATGGCTACGAATGAGTATGAAAAACAAACAAGAAGAACAGCGTCTGAGCACAGGGGCAGTTTTTTTTTTTTTCTTCTTATGCAGAGAGATACCCAGAAGCAAAGATAGAGATGCCAGGCGCAACAACAGATACAGAGCTGCTGGCGGCTGGTGAATGGCTGGTGAGTGTGTGCGAGACAGGGAGCGGACACGCGCACGTGCGCAAGTGAGATGGCAACAGCGGGAGAGTGAGAGTGAAAGAGCACGAGAGAGGGGCGGTCAGAGTGACGAAAATGAGCTGGCGTCGACCGCAAAGAGCCAACGGAGGCATCGACACGACGCAACGCGACACGACACGACTGCGGAGAGTCGTCAATACGAATACGAGCACGAATACGAAAAAAGGCGAATGCAAGCACACAAGCACAAAAACGCACACACAAAATGAAAAAGCAGCGCATAGGCGCAGAGGCGCAGAGAGAAAGACGATGGGAAGACGTAGGCAGAGAGACGAGAATGCGGAGGAACAGCAGCAAAACGGAAAACACATTTTCCAGCTTCGCCGTCTTTTTACAACGAATTTTATGGCATTTGGTCATAAACTTCTTGTTAGTGTAGAGCGGATCGCAAACGCGTGAGAACCGACCATCAGCAATCGAATGCAAACGAAACAAACAGAAACTGAAAAATAAAATAAAACAGAACAGAACACAACAAACAACAACAAAAAGAAAGCAATAAGACAAAAACATTCGCACAATTTGAATTCGCATTTTACATTCTTCGACATACACAAATTTGTATGTTTATTTGTACTAGTGAACAATTAAATAAAATCTTTACCGCGAGTGAGAATGCCACAAAATTGCTGCGCTGAGCAGAAGGCGCCGTCGACGGCTGCTGCACTCGTCTAGCGGAAACAAATTGGCTACCAACCAACTAACCGCCAACTACGCATATCTATTTACAGTTTACTGTTTACCGTGTTTACTGTGTGTGTATACCTGCACCTAATAAGGCCATTAAGCTGACACATCATGTAAGTAAAATTGGCCAATGCCAAGAAATTCAATAGAAGTGCTTAAATATGAAACCACAATTGGAGGAGACTCTCTCTCTCTCTCTCTCTGCTGTGTGTGCGTGTGTGTTTGTGTGTGTCCTCGGCCAGGTTCTTAATTTGACAAGGTTACCTACACCGATGTCGTCGGCTTTAAGGTGCTAACTTTAACGCTTCAAGGTTGCTGCTCTCTTTTAATGGGTTCACGTCGGAGCCATTTTAGCCATTTGCCATTTGCCATGTCCATTTCCACTGCCACGTTTATTCCAGGCACCTCGGCTTGTTGCATGGCTTACAATATGCAATTGCTTGCATGTGCGGCATTTGGATTAGCTGTGAAATGGGATACCTCCAGTGCCACACTCGGCACTCGGGTGTGGGGCACATGTCCCAGTCAAAACTGAGCACAATTTTCAAAATTACGAAACTATTTTGGGTACCTTTTTTATATTATCAACTAAATATCTAGTGACAACAGCATCTCAAAATTTCTGTTGTCTTATTTGTGACAATTGATTAAAAAATATCATTTTTTCTATTATATATTTTTGCCAAAAAGTGAACTTTTTTTTGTCTTATTTTTTAAATGTTTCTACAATTTAATGGAGCTCTTATAATTAGTTTAGAAAAATAACACGATTCATTAACTTAAACTATTTTGAAATTTTAAAATCCAAATTAAATTATCCATTCTTAGGAAATTGAAGAAAGTGTTTTGACAACCGATGCATGCAATTGAGAGAGAAATGTGGCATATTCTGTTCAAATTTAGATAGAAGAAGTAGAAGATAATTTTTGCATAAAAAAATAATCAAATGAAAAATAAAAGCATTTTATATCCCCGTATATCAATGCGGTATATATTGAGAAAAACGTTTGATTTTCTGTTGGATGAATGTCTGGACTTGTTTGTTGGAATGAATAAAAACTAGAACAATTTTCTATATAAAAACAAGTTCCCAGTAAAGATAAACCTTTCCACGAAGTAACTATTATGTGATGAAAGCATCCCAAAAATTCATCACTCATATTTGTGACTAAATTACTAAATTACGATTTAAAATCTAAATTTTCGAAATTTTAAAATTATTTCTGTATTCAACATATGCCTCAAGATACTCCTGCCTCTTTGCAAATAACAAATAAAATGCTTAAAGTTACTTTGTATTTTACGTATTGTATTTCCTATAAAAACACTTGCTTGACAGCCCAATGAATGGATAATTGTCGTTTCGAAAATTTCAAAATAGTTTAATTTAATGAATTATGCTATTATTTATTTTTCATCTAGTTATAGAGTTGCATTGTAGAAAAATAAGAATAAATTATAAGCACATTTAGTAAATGGATTTTTCTCTTTTGTCAAAACAATTTCTTGGCATAGTTTATATTGCTACTTAAAGTTCATCAAAACCACTAGAAGAAATAGGGTCATAGGGAAATATGTATTGAGCTCGAAAGATATTGAAAATATCAACCTGACACATATTGTTTAATGCGTTCAATAATCTCTGTTAATGGACGAATTATAAACTCAGAAGGGGCACAATATATCTGAGTAGGTCGCAGCACACCTATAATAATAATAATAATAATAATGTGAGTCAAATATTTGAAACACAAATTACGTGTCTCAGATAGCACAATATTTGAAAGTTTTATATAGCATATAAGATGTGAAGAGGAATTTATATCAACCACATAAAACTTTGCCTAAATTAGCATAGAATGCAATCTGTAATCGATTTATTTTAAACTGATTTGGGTATTGTTTAACGGAGATCTATAGCTTCTGTGATTAATTAATTACCTTATCTCTATTCAAAGATTGTAAATAGCTGTGTTTATATTCAAACACATTGTTTGGGTGACCACAGAGTATATAGTAGAGTATAAAGTTGAGAGCCCGCACATCTCTGCACTCAATTAACGTTGAGGTGTGAACTGCAGAACATAGTGCTAAAGACCTTGATGTTATCCTTAGACAATTTTTATGGGGGAATCTCCTCGATTAAGCGTTGATGACGCACTAAATAGTGGCATGCCACTCGATCAGAGGAATGCCTCGCTATTTTTGTGCGCTTGAATGGATTTATTGGCCGCACTAAAATCATTAGTGCCACTCAACATCAACGGCAACGGCAACGTCAACGTCATCGTTGCCGTTTGCCGTTTGGCTTCGTTATTTCCGATCCATTGCGTGACGCGCTTGGGGCAAATTGCACCTGCAACTCGCTCGCTGGCAGCGTAATTGCGGCAATAATTTCATAAATATGCTTAATCGCATTACGGTCGTCGCTTTATGGTCTAGCTATTGCTGGCCATCATAAACTTTGATTGCAGTTGCACGACTTGATTAAAGCGCAATCAAACCAACATTTTTTAGCAACGCTTTGGAAACCCTAAATCTCTCTTTCTCTCTCTCTATCTCTCTCTTTCTCTCTCTCTCTCTCTGTCTCTCTCTGTCTCAGAGAAGGGGCAGGACCCAAATTGTGTTGTGTATCGCTTTTCACGCGACATGCGTACAACGGCCGACGACCAACGTGGTTGTTGGCCGAACCCTCTCTTTCAGCGGCAGCCATGATGGCTCCGTAGCCATTGCGACTGTGCGTGTATACACTGCAAGAAACAGTCGTGCTACAAAAATTACCGAATGCATTTTATAGTTTGTCACATTGAACTTTAACATTTTTTAACTAATTTTCTTATGTGTTTGGCTGCAAACAATTTTAAGTTATTCTATTTTGAAATTGAACAAACTGCTTCAGTTTTATTTATTCTTTAACTTGTCTAAACAATTTTAAGTTATTTTATTTCATTTTATTTTATTTCTCTTTTCTCTTCACTTTATATATTCAAAATTAATATACGTAGGGACAATCAATATATTTTTTATTATAATACATTAGCGGTTATCTAGATTGTTTTCGGTAGAAATATTTAAAGATAAAAGGTACAATTAAAAAATGGAATTTTAGAATTGTAAGTTACTTTTTTACAGATTGGTACATAATGGTTAATATTGACTTTATACTCTTCAGATGGTAGTTCATGATTCAATTTCATATGGGAGATTTCGACTTGTTAACATAAAAAACATGTAATATCCATTCCTGAAATTTGTTGTGCAAATTGTTGTGATTCTTATCCAATTTTGGCACTTTCACTTATGAATTGCGCGGCTTAAATATTTTTATAAAATCTGAAATCAAAGTTGGCAACGTAATGCGAAATTTTTGAATGAAACCTAATTGAATTCAAATCGAATGGTCAAATTTTTATTGGAAAGACAATTGTTTAATAATTTGGAAAATTTATTAAATACTACTGCATACATTTCATATCATACGTACATATATATTTTCGGTATTATATTCATTAACTTCTATTGATTATATGAACAATAATTTTAAGTCTAATCATTTATCAGATTTTCTCAAAATTATGGGTCAAAGTTAAATTGTTGTCTAAGCACCTTTTGTGCTCAATTCTTAGTACAGTACTTAATTCAAACAAATTTGGATTGGTAATACAATTGCTTAATAATTTGGAAAGTATGTAAAAAATTGGACAACATTTTTTTTTGCTTTTATTCATTTCTATCTTTAATATGAAAATCAATTTCAAGTCTGCTCATTTCTAGATTATATCCAATATAGGAGAATAGAAATATATTAAACTGTTGTCTGATAGGCTGATAGTTAAAAATGAACAAAATGCTTTTGAAACTGATGCAAAAAAAAGTTAATTTAAATACTTTTTTAATGTCGCACTTCGAGTTTGAGTTTACAACTGTTATTTAGTTCGCATCTTCCCCGCTAGGTACACGATAATATGGTTTGTGTACAGACTGAAGTTAGTGCGCAGACTCGACGACAGAGTGCGCTCGGTGTACCTTAAAATAAAAAGGCAGTCAAAAAAACATAAACATCTGATTTATTATCGGCAACTGTGAGTTGAATGAAGTAAATGGCGGAGTTGATGATATGTAAATAAGGAGAGTTAATGCTGTATGACACCTTTGTTGCATGTCACTAGGTAAAACTATAACCTGAATAGATTTGCTTGATTTACCTAAAAGACGTAAGTGTAAAATTAAAATACTAAAACAAATATTAGTTTTTATTCCACTGCAAATATTTCCATTCTTGATTGCTAAGAATATCATCGATAGGTGGCGCTTCACTCACTTCAATTCATGATATTAACTGATTAGGCGATGGGTAAATGTTCTGACTAGAAATGCTTTAATATTTTATCCGGAGAATAACTTTTTTAAAAAATAAATGTGGATGGAGTCGATTCACAATAAATATAAATTTAATACTATATAAAGCTATAGTCACAAAATTTCCAAGGTAAATTTCTCTTAACCGATTCTGTCAAAATTGGCAAATCAGAATCAGAATATTTTACAATTCGCAAATGACATTTTGTAAAACTTGTTTGGTTTTAAATTATCTTAACCAAACTCCTAATAAACCATAAAAACAATAAACAGCAACACGTATTTCAAAGCCAACAAAATATTTAAAAATATATTCTTATTTTTATTGTATTTTCAATATTATATTTTAATGGAATCCTTAAATTATACTGAGTTAATCAAATCAAGTTACGCCATTTCAGTTGTAGAATGATTGTTTATTGTTTGTTTCTGCGGAAATTAGTATTAATAATTTGTACAAAACAGCTTTGAAGTTACCGTAATGAAAATATTAGTCACTTTACCGCAGACAATAAATTAGTCGAACTAAGCTGGATCCGAGCGTACCTGGCATATAAACCAGCAATTTAAAGTTCTATTCTCGTTTTTAAAATCTTCATATCTTCATCGAGATCAATTCTTCCAATGATATAGTTTTTAGTCTAAACGTTGCTGTACTGCATGGCGTTGTCTGCAGCACAGAAACAATATTTTCGGCGCAGCCTTCAAATAAAATAATATCAAATAAAGACAATATAAATGTGAATGGTAAAATAAATTAATTCACTCTGGCTTTAAAATATAAATACAATCAGCATACAAGTTGCAAAGCTTTTTTATTTTAGCTGTTTGTCAATTTACTTGCAGCTAAATAATAAATAAATAACTTGCGTAAAATTCATTGACAAGTTTCTTTAATATTTCATCAAACAAATTTCGTGACAAACTTTTGATATGCACTGCAAGGTTATGAAATGTGAAAATTGTGGTGGAGTCAGCCTTATGGTAAATTTTACTATGTTCAGTAAAGGGACGAACCTGGCATCAGCCCTCAACTGCATTTATCTATGGACAATTTCGACAGAGATGCGGGTGCGGGGCAAATAAGGGCTTCCAGCTCATTCTCTTTCTCTCTGGGGACATGTTTTTGAAATTGTATTGTATTGTTTGTATCTGTTCTGTGGCTGACTCTGACTCTGATGGTCCCCACAGATGGCTGCCATTGCCCAAAGGAAGCCAGCCAGAAATTACCTATACCTATCTGTGTGTATGTGCGTGTGTGTGTGTGTGTGCGTGTGTGTGTGTGTGTGTGCCGTGGGCTGAACAGGGGAACGCGGCCAACGCTAGCAACCCAGGCAACAAGGCACACAGGCGGATCGGGTCGGAAACCGGGCGTTCAACGCATGAAAACATCTTCCAAGAACGTTGACTCAACTTCGAGAACATTTTCATTTTTTCTTTCATTTTCGTTTTGTTTTTTGTTTTTTCTCATTTCCCGTAAATTCAATTCACATAGAAAATGCCATCGTGGTGCAGCCTTCGCTCAAGTGTCCGTGGCAATTTCGTGGAATCGCCAGTCGGCGATTGCTCCACATTTGTGTCTTGCGTCGGCTTTGGCAAGTGGAGTTCAGCGTTTGTGAATTGTGAGAGTTTCTGAGTTGACTGACTTCCGCTGAGCAGCACACATGGGTCCGGTGTTCCTCGCAGCTACTTTGCTACTTATGGCTCAGTTGGCTTGAGCCCGACAGCATCTAGTTGGAATCGGCTTGAGTGCATGTAGAGCAATCGCACACCGTCGGCATGTTTTCAATTTCACTGGATGTTGTTTTCTGCATCTTATATTTATCTCTAGGGCATAACAACACACACCATTTTCTACTTTTTAGAAAGGTGGTTTGCTTGCCTTATCATTTCAAATCAGAATATGTTATCTGAAGGAAATACAGAAAATGATACTAACAGAAATAAACTCGATTTGCGAATCAACAATCGTTTGGCTTGTATGACTACACTCAGAAAAATGGCCTTGCATTTTGGAATTGAGCTATGTGTGACCTTCAGAGCAGACACAAGCTAAACTTTAACAGAGCAGTCGAGAAGGTAAATTTCATCACCATTTTCTGCATTTCAGAAATGGTGTATTAAAAAAATAATGATTTGCATTTGTAATTTTTAGAAATACATTTCTAAAAAAGAAAAAGAAAAGGCTCCTTCTACTTTTTAGAAATAGAATAAATATATTTAAATAAGAAATTTATTTCTCAAACAAAAAAAAAAAAAATGCCTTTCTCTTTCTACGTTTTAGAAATATTTATTTTTTTAAGAAGTAAACCTTCTTAATTTTATGAATTGGCTTTTGAGTTATATTCTGAAATCATATTAAATTCAGATAAGGTTTAATTAAAAATCGAATATCAAATATTTGCAATAATAATTGTTAGTCGAAAATAGAGTTTCTGCATAAAAACTGTCATCTATAAAAAAGTGTTTTGGTTTTATAATTTATTTATATTAAGCACAATTAGCAACACTATACAGAGAGCAAACAAAAAAGGCACTTAAAAATGAATTAGTGGCAATCAAAATGAAAGAACAGCTTTTTTCATTTTTTATCTAGAACAGAGTCTTTCTAAAAAGAGAATTTGTAATATTTTAATAATAATCGAGATGTAAAAAAAAGTTGCTTGTATGTTGTGTGTTGTATTAGTTGTTGTATGTTTTGTGTGTTTTTTTTTTTTGATGTTGCTGCATGCTGAAATCTCTATATTTCACTATGTCTTTCAACTTGGTCTCTTCTTGTTAATGGCGGCGAAAGCAAACAACAAACTTTGGGAGGGGGCAGCGAGACGTTCCACGTGCACTCTGGGATTAGTTGGGAGCCAATTTATTTTATGTCCTGAGGCACAAACATAATCATGTCTAATTTTGTTTACTTTCAAAAATGTGCGTGCGTGAGTGTATCCATGTGACTGACTGACTGACAGACATGCTGCCCGTCTCGCTGCCCGTCTCTCTGCCTCTCACTCTGTACACACGCGTGGGTGACTCCGACGCTATATGTGGCCCATGTTGCCTGCCCCATGTTGTTGCGACAACGACATTAACTAAATTTAGAGTGCGACGGCTGTTGCGGCCATGGATAGGCCTGGGGCCAGAACACGACAGTTTATAATGGCACCCCAGCAGGAAATTACATATTTACATGAATAACAAGAACAACAACAACAACAGCAACAACAACAACAACAACAAGAAGAAGAAGCACATCAACTATATAGGGGAGGATTGGCTGTTTGTACGCAACCCCGAACTCAAGGGCTCAAGTTACGCAATCGAAATGAGGCAGCGCGAAATCAAAAAAAAAAAAAAAAAAAATAGGAAAAAAAATAATGTTAGCGCTCTTCCTTGGTCCTTGGCCGATTTCGCACCATTCTAACCCACACCTGCACAGGGTGTGGCTACAGGGTGGCTGGGTAGGCAGGCTACAGGGTGGACACAGGGTGGCACGTGCTGCTTGTTTTGCTGTTGTTTTGAAATTGCGTGCCTGCTGGCCTAGAAATTGCCCAGCGGTTTCTTGCGTGCTGAACTGATTACGTGGCGTCGACGGAGGTACGAGTGGAGGGGGAGGGGGTGGGTGAGAGAGGGAGGCAGGGAGGGGGAGGCATTGCTGACAACCCTTTTTGCTGGCCCAAAAGTGAAATTGTATTTAATTTCGCCCCAATAGGAATGCAATAATGTCCTCTCACAATACGCTGGCAATTAAAATGTTTAATGAAATTTTTGGCAAAACGCCGTTTTGCTTTCGGAATGTTCCGTAAAGCTTCGGAGATATTTTAATTATCCTGGCGTTTGTTTTACGGCCGCACTCTAGCTGACTGACTCTTTGACTCTCTCACTGACTGACGGACTGACTGACTGACTGGCTGTCTGATTGTCTGACTGTTGTTCCATCAGGCTTGGTAATTGCAATGGCCGCTGGAGAGCTCAAAGCTCGTAATCAAGGCCTCATACAAGATTCAAATTCAAATTCAAATTCAAATTCATGCTGCTTTTAGCACTATTGGTTGCTGCTACACACACACACACAAATACACACACACACACACCCAGGTTGCCACAGTGCGTTGTGGCAACTGTGGTTTTTAGCCAGGCGACGGCAATTGTATTCGTAGTCGTCGTCGTCGTCGTCGTCGTCGTGAAATCGGATTGCGTGTAGCTATAAATCTGTGATTTTAATGCGCGTTATTAAACTGCAAGCAGTGGCTGCCACACTGTTTCCCGGGCCCAGGCCAATAAAATGCAATTAATATGTTCCGCCAACTTGCAACAAAGTTTGCACTCGCTGCGAATCATTTGAGTTGGCTGGCTTTTGAAGCTCGCACAAACCACGCCACAAAGATGGCCAAATCAAAAACAACAAATAGGAGGCAACAACAATAACAGCAGCAACAACAACAACAGTAGTAAAACAATAACAACAACAGCAGCAGATTGTCATCATCATCGACAGTGCAGCGGCAAGCCTTTGTCTTGGTCTCCATTTTGCACGGTTCAATTCGATTAAGTTCGAGTTCGAGCTGAGAATTTGCATTGTAAATTCAGCGATATAAAGCCCGATAATGATGGAGGCATTGGCGGCAAGCTTACTCAGCTTGGTCGCAACACACAAAACACACACCCTGTAAATGGAGTGGCCTCGTCGCTCGGCTTGGACAGCGGCTCGTTAGCTTGTGGCGCAAACAAGTCACGTCGCCTAATTTATGCGACAGCGACGGCAAAATAGCTAACAAAAATATTCGAAAAACGTGTCTTTCGATTTTTAATGGTCGCGCATAAATTTCAGCATTAAGTCTCGTAATAACTTCATTACACCAACTATAATTTTTTCTTGTTTGTTTTTTTGTTTTTGTGTTTTTTTTTTTTGAGAACAAAGCCGGATAAAACGCTGCACTTCAAACGTTTCAAAGATTTGGCTTGTCACTGCCCAAAAACCAAATCCAGATCTCCATTTATAGTAATATGGAGCTCGATTTAACTCACATAATAATAATTAAAAAAATACATCGGTAAACTTAAAAGATTTCCAGTGTTTTGACTTTTTGCCTCGTATTTAATTTATTTACCTAATGTGGGCTCAAAACAGACCACGGTTTTTTTGAAAAGAACTTACAGAATAAAAATACGAATTTAAAATGACAGCTCAAATGATAAAAACTAAGATTTTAAAAAGAAAAATACAACAAAAGTTATAATAAATCTGGGTGAATCACAATTATTTCAAGGTTTGGGCTAACCCAGAAGTAACTAAATCGTACAAAAAATGTGTAATCTTTAGTAAAATCAAGCAAAAAGTAATGATTACGAAACGAACTACAAAATCGATGCTCCAACTATATAAAGTGGCAGGACTAATGATAGACTGATCAGGCAATCGAAAAGAGCACCTCGAAATTTTGCTAACTGTGCGGAACTCTAAGCCACTCGTGACAAAATTAAATTGTTATAAATAATACTCCTATTATTATATTCCTTATTAAACTTACTCTTTTTTATCTAATTTAATTCGTTACTTTAATTTCAATCTGCATTGTTGTCCCTTGCAGCGTAGGTTATAATTTTGTATTTGTTTTTGAAAAGTCCACTGCCATATTATGAGTTAAACATGTTGATGGTAATCTGATAGGTTTGATTATTTAAATTGTCAAGATTGACTAACAATGAAATTCAAATAGCACCTATTCCCAAAAAGACAACAACAACAGAAACACAAGAATATATACTGGGACTACAAAAGTTACTTAAATGCATATTAAGAACACACTTGTATCTGTATTTATACATATTTTTGTTGAAGATAAATACTTAAATAGTTTCAATAGTAGTCTTGTGTGAATATTTAAATTGTTCCTTTTTGATCAGCGTTTCAAATCGTGTAGCAGCCATAAACAGATATGCGACTATAAAAGTTACTTAGATGCAGTTTAAGTAACTAATTTATTCTTTTCCAGCTGAGGCACCCATTCGTATCCATCTGAAGATACATTAATGTGGGCAGCCTACGTAAGCAGAGATCTATGCATATATGTAATTATTATATATAGTCATGTAGTCAACAGGCGATCCGTGGACTTAACTAGTTATGATATATGCGCGTAAGTCGCACACCTTTGTTTCCACTACGCCTCCTCTGGCCACATCCCCCCCTCCCAGCAGTCCACAACCATCTCATTTGGTATGCAGCGTCAGCCGCTGTTGGGCGGGGTTAAGGTTCTCTGGTTGTGTTGCTGGATCTGGGGATGGGATTGTGGGCTGGGGGGCTTTTGGGGTCGATTACAGCGACAATGCTGAGGTGTTGATAGAATAGCACAGGGCGTGAATTTTTAGTCGAAATATTACCGACACACACATGCACACACACACGAACACACACACGCACACACACAAGCGAATGGGATAAACACGTAAACAAGTTCGGGCTTATACATATTTAAGTCCCATAAAGGAAATATCAAATGGCTGCCTGCTGCACTGCATCCCTTTCACACCAATCAGTGGAGCTTCTGCCTGTGCGTGTGAGTGGCTACTACGTGAGTAAACACACACACGCACACGCACACACACACGCAGGGTATGAAAGTGTGACGGCGCTGGGACATATTAAATTTGAAACGTTTTTGGAATATTTGATCAGGCCGCGACAGCAGCGACTGAGAATATTGGGAGTGGGAATGGGCAACGGGGCAACGGGCAACGGGTTTGGTGGTGGTGGTGGTGGTGGCACGTCTGGCGTCATATGGTGCCACGGCTCGGGGCGCACTCAGGGGTTAAATGCTGCCACTGAGAACCATTTGCAATGCATGTCATTCTGCCAACATGTCGCCAATTTTGCCAGTGTTGCCGTCGGCGTTGTTCATTCGCCATTTATTCGATCCTTTGAACTAGTTTTGTCTTATGGCGTCACTCCAGTTCCAGATCCCGCTCCCATTTCCATTCCTTTGCATAAGTAGCACTCGGAGGCAATCGGAATCGATGCTCGCCTCAAAGTGTGCGTATCTTATCCGATCCATTATTTTGATGGATTTATAGGCATGAAGGTTGGGTTCGCTTTTTGTTCTTTTCGTTCAAGATTTTATGCCTTTTATTTGTTGGAGATGTGATGCGAGGTGCTTTTATTTTTTTTATTTTTTTATATATCTTCTTAGTTCGGTCTTCTTTCCAAATATGTATGTGTGTAGAAGATGTTGAGTTTTAAACATATTCTGGCCTGACGATGGCCTCCGTTTGACGCTGAGCTAAGAGGATCACGGGCTCTCTGTCAAACTGTACTTTACGGCTTAAGCGAGCTTTGAGGGAAACGAATTTCACTGGAAAATGTTTTTAACAATAAGTCCAAACTACGATGGCAAAATATGCACTCAGAAAAAATGTAGCATTCATTTTTTACTATCCGCAATGGAGTAAATTCAAAATACAAGAGTGTGTCTACTATTAACCTATAATCACGATTTAACTTAAGCTACAGTTTTCAAATAATTTAATCTAAGAAATAGTTCCATAATCAATCGGATTGATTTGATTACTCAAATTGTTCTTCAAAGACAAATATATAAAACTATAAAAAAAGCATTTAAACTCAAATTTTAAAATAATATCGATTAAATATGCTGAGCACTTACATTTCAAATTCTGCTGAAATCCTCAGTTAGATTTTTTTATGTATTTTTGTTAATAAAAATAGTTTGGTATGCTTGAAGAAAAGATCACTTTATGTGTGATTCGAATTTCTTCATAGTTATAATCAAAACTATAATTTGTATAACCAGAACAAAACATTTCCATTCGATATATATAATATAACAATATATAATCCAAGTTAAAGATTTGAATGTTCAGATGTTCAAAGATATTTATTTATTAGCTATTCATTATATTTTATTATTATTTTCGGTCATTCTTGACTCTTTTCTTTGATTTTGAGCTGTCTCACATTTTTGACTTAATAGAGGAACTTTTGTCTCTCCTTTACTAAATGGAATGAAGCTACTGCAACTGGTTTAATTGTGAAATTCAAAAGTCAAAAAAGTGTAGATTTGAATTCTTCTAATATAAAATTATTTATTATAATGAAATTATTTACAAAATGAAGACTTGGCAAAGAGGAAGCCAAGAATAGCGTTTGAGATATGCTCTAAATTTTCCTTGCCGGCGTGTTGATTGTGTATTTGGCCCAAACCGACTTTCGCCAAGACTCTTCTCACTTGGCCAATGCCCTGCTTAGCTATATACATATATATAAATGTATCTGTATTTGGTTTTAATCCTCTCTGTCGCACACTCTTTTGCTTGGTCGCTGTCCCGCTCTCGCATTTCAGGCTAGAGAAAGTTGTTAATATTTTGGGCTGGAAATGATTTCCAGAAAGGGGCATGACGGGCACAAAGTTACGTAAGCGAACGAACCCAAAACACAAACAATCCTTTTGTGCATACCAACATTGTGGACTCACCCCGAGAGCACAGCAGCCGACCGACAGCCCTTCATGCCGGAATCCCAATCCCAATCCCAATTTCAATTCCAATCCTGATGCCAATGCCAATGCCACCCTCAATGCGCTGCTCTAATTTCATTGTTCACGGTCTCTTCGTCCTTTGTTTGAGTTTTGAATACGCCGAGTTTCATATTTGTGTATATAAGCAAAAACACACGAGAAAGGGTTCGTCCAAGCGTCGCATCCATAAATCAGTTGGGCATCAACATCGGCATCGACATCGGCATCGGCATCGGCACCGGCATCGCAATATGCGTAAATGCAATAAAATCATAAAACGAATTGTGTATGCCAAAGTAAGATGACAAGGCAAGGGCAAGACGGCTGGAGGGAGTAGGGTGGGAGCGGAGGGGTGCAAAAGGAATGCTAAACGGAAAATTTGAATCTCGCCTCAAAACACCAGGAGCAGCTACAGAGTCAGAGTGAGTGTGTGTACGGCGATTTCAGGCTCTACGGACGGCTGCCTTTTATGGCCCGTCGCGTTAACTGGACGCAAATAGAGCTCGACAGGAGATATGACTTGAGCCCGAAATGGAAACGGGAATCGGGAGCTAAACTGAGCTGAGCTGAGCAGGTTCGACTTTGACTGCGACTCGAGTTCTTTGACAATTTTACAATTTTGTTGTTACGCATTTGGATTTACATGTACATATTTTGATTTGGTACGCGTGCAGGTCATGCTCTGCTTTAAGAGCAGCTCGTGTAGGCCAGGCCCGTGCATCTGTCAGATACACTCAGCAAAAAGATCGCACTGAAACCGAAAACTAAAAAGTTGCTCTTGTTATTAATGATAATTTCTAGCATAAGAAAATACAATTTCTACAAATTGTAAAGTCTTTTCCTAAATTTACAATCTTTAAAATATGCTGTTAACTTATTATTTATCAGAATTATTTTGTATTATTGAGAAATACGCAGAATTTTTAGACAAAATGCAGAAGCAAGTCATGAAATTTACTGGCTTCGCTTTAATATTATTGTTTAATTCAAATTAAATTATATGAATCTGTAAACTATAAACTAGTAAACTGACAATACTAATACTAAATATCAGCAAAAATAATAATGTTAGAGTTGTTTGATAATTTGATTTCTAAATTGTAGAAAAATGTAATCTGAAATTAAGAAAACCACAATTTTTCTAAAATTCAGTGAGATTTGTTTTGCAGAGTGTAAGAGCTAACCGTGTAGGCCCGGCCCACTCAACTGTCAGATACAGATGCAGTTACAGATAAAAAGCAAAATACAAACCCAGATACAGAGTTGCCCTATCTTTGTGGCGGAGAGCAAAAGCAACAGCAGCAACGGCAGCGGCAGCAGCAGCGGCAGACTCGTAAAATGGTCTTTTACATTCCAGCCAGGCAAGCAACTCCACATGCCCTCCACTCTCCATTCTCCTCCCTGTTCATGGAGGCCTAATGGATGCTGGTATGGACATGGGGCATTGGGCATCGAACATTGAGCATCGAACATTGAGCATTGGGCATTGGGCATTGGACATTGAACATAGTCGCCATGTCTCTTTGGGCACATCTGTTAGATGCATATGTAAATTTAAAGTATGCAAATGAGCATTAGTCGCTGTTGTCCCCCACCTCTCCCACCTCACCCTCCTCTGACCATCTCTCCCCGCTATTCCCTGCAGAGAACTCGTTGCGGCCCGCAGCGCATTCCAAGTGCCCTATAAAAGTGTCACATTTTATATGGCCAGCCTCGGAGTAGGCCTCAACGTTGGCGATGCCAGGCCTCTGATTAGGCCTTATAGTCATAGGAGTCAACTAATGAGCATTTTGATTGCCAGATGAAACGCAATTTTCGAGAGGTGGAACACCGTTCGCCCCTCGCCTCCTCCCCTCCCCCATTGTACATATGCATGTGGAAATACATTTGTGATTTTAAAATTATTTTTAAATGCAATAAAACTGTTGGCTCGACTCGGAAGGTGAACAAACTGCTGCGAAATCGTTTTTTTTTCTTTTCTTTTTTTTTTTTTGTTATGACAACAAATACACAATGAAATTCCTTTGGAGAAAAATGCGTTTTATTTGATGATTTGCATTGGGCTTGAAATTTTGTTTATTTATGCAGTATCATAAACAGAGCATCGCCTTATTTACAAATAACGTTTTTTATTTTTGTAAGCTCATTTATTGACACCCGACAAGTGTTTACCGATTCTCGCATCCGTTAAAATATTTAAATTCAAATATATTTCGTTGTTTATCTGTATTGATGTTTGTGGTAATTATACATACTTGGAGCATAGGAGCTTTCTGGGTTTTTACAATGTTGGTTTGAATATCTTGGATAGAGTATTACAAAGTCAAGCTCTGTCAAGAATTCTCTTACAATTAATTATTTTTTAACATTTGTCATTTATTGTTATTTTATCTGCCAGCTAGTAAAAACGGCATTAATTCAAGTGTGACAATAAATATAAGTTCGCTACTGGTTCCATTTGTAATTAACAGATTTAAATAACTTGTAGTATTAATGTGAAAACTAAATAACAATAAATTATATTATTGCGTTAATAATTAACCGATTTGAACACTTTAGATTATTAATTTCGATACTAACTGCAATAAATTGTATATAATGATAAAAATATTTTGCAATAAGCTGTCATCATTCTTACTTTAAATTGTATTTACTTTATATATTTTGTATTTATGTGTTTATTTTAAATATTTCCTATACCATTTGATGAATGGTGTGTTTAAGGGTTTACTTTTAATATTTTAAAAAAATCAGCTCGGAATTTTCATATGTGCAAGTGTATATAAATAATAAATATATGTAAGTGTACATATTTTTATTACTTTATTTTATTTATTTATTTTATAGCTTATTTGACTGCCCTTCTCATTTTCCAACTTGCTTTTATTATTGCACAGAAATATTTGTGCCAAAGGAGCGAATTGATGTAATTGAATGAGCAAACATATTCTTGGCATGTAGTTGTCCCATTTGTCAAAAATAATAATAACTCAGGCCAGATTTAGTGCTTTGAAATAACAAAATAATTTTAATAAGAAATGCTGTGAAGTGGACTTCTATGCAATAAAACGACCTCAAGAATTTAGCTAAGACCGTTAAAAAGTTTTTGCAGTACGAAAATGTTCGCGTTCTCAAAAAGTCAAACTTAATGCCATAGAAAATCCTTAGAAAAAGGTCAAGGTTCAAGTAAACTAGATAAAATTGTAATTTCTATATGTTATGTGGGTGAGAGTTCAAAAAGATTAATACTCCTTCCCAAAGCATAAATGCTAAAACCGCGAAGAGAATGAGCCGCAGATGCAGCTATTCAAAATGCTGAATGTAGTAATCAGAGAGGATAATGAATGAAAGATGTGAAGCCACCAGGTAAAATTCGTGATAAAGTACACAAGTACTAAAATTGCTTTTGCAATCCAATTTGTCATTCTCTTGTGCGACATTATCACACTAGCATTTTATTTTTCATAATTTTACAAAATATATCCAAGAGCAAGTTTTGTTTCTCGAATAGTTAAATAAATAGGAATGCTTGGAATGAGCGTAAAATTTTATCGTTTATTTGTGCTTTATATATTTGTTTTTATTTAGTGATATCTGTGTGCAAGTAAATGTTTTTTAAAGTTTTACAGCACTATTTTGGCTTAACTAATTCATACTGATTATTGTTTTGGTCTGATTGTGTTTTTGTTGGCTTTTTTCCAATTCGTGCAACAAATGTTGCATTTAAATACACCCAGAAAACTTATAAATATTTCTTATTTTTAAATTCTTTTATAATTTTAATTTTATTTTCAATATAATTTGTTTCAATTTGTGACACTTTGTATTTTTTGTGTCGACTGACTTTAGTTGACATTAAATAAATAAATAAAAATACAAATTAAATTACAGCCCGAATACCAACTAAAAAATATTAATATTCAATTTAGAACTGATCTGGCTATTAAGCTTGAACTAATTTCAAATTAAATAAATATAGTAAATATATATAAATAAATAAATATACAAATTCAGGTGCATTTTTACGTATTTTTATTTGTCATTTTAAGTTTCCCTTTTTAGCACTACTTCTGCACAGTTCAAAGTTTATGTGGTATATATGATATCCAGAAATTGTAAATACGGAACTGAATGAAAACAGGGTGCTCCGATCGGTGTTGCTGCTGCCTGCGTCTCTGCCGGCTGCGCGCAATAAATCCAGAAACCATAATCGGGATTTATGGATGTTGTTTTTGTTGCTGGTGTTGTTGTTGTTATTGTTCATGATGTTCATGATGTTGTTGGGCTGGTGTCGGTGGTGTTTCAAACATTTTTATGATGTCTCTGCAGCATTTATGAGCGCTTTACGCCGTGGGAGGGAGGGGTGCGGGAATGGTGCGTGTTGTTCGATATAGAACAGCCACCGATACGCCGTGACGGGCATTAAATCAGAATAATTTGCAACAGGTGATAATTGTTTTATAATAAGCAGCAACCTATTTATGTGTGTGTGAGTGTGTGTGTGGTGTTTTTGTTCGAAGAACGAGTGTATTTATGAGTGTCGGGCAGAATCGCACTTAATTGACCATTAATTAGAATATATTCGCTACTGGCTTAAAGATCCCCGTTTAATAAGTAATAAAAAAATAATATTAAAAAACGAATTTACGCATAGAATGACAATTAGCAAACTTCAAAATGCGATTAGTCTAAAATGGGCTTACATTAAAAATTAGTAGTTATTGGCATGATTGATTGAGTGATTGATATGTAGAATACTAGTAAATTTTACGCATATTATGGATATTATTATTCGATGAGCGGTGATTTTAATAACCAAAATAGGCTAAAAATGAACAGTTATTGTTTCATTAATCTAACGCTTTAAATGATTGACTGAGTGATTAATGTGTGGAATACGAATTTGGCGCTTTTTTGGTATATGGTAAATTCGATCAGCGATGATATTCATAACTAAAATAGGCTAACAATGAACTGCTTGTCTGAATGATTGATGCGTGGAATACGAATAAATTTTAGGCATGTTATAATCATAAGAGAACATTTAATAGAACATTTAATGGTTAATTAATCTAACGCTTTAAGTGATTGACTGAATGAATGAGTGTGGCGAATACGAGTATATTGTGGCTATTTGAATATTTGAAAATTCGATCAGCAATGAAATTCATGACTACAATTAACAGTTATTGGTTAATTACGCTGGTATTGTGAGTGATTGACTGAATGATTGATGCGTCGTCATGCTAAATAGTAAAGCCTCAACGCGAGCCAGGCAATTAAATATTTATTTTTGTTTGTTTGTTTTATGATTTGTTGTGATTTTTGCAATTGACATTTTTACGAGGGCGCTACCTGACTTGACGGAAGTCGACGCGGCTCATTTATATGCAATATTAGTGGGGATTTTATTGTCTTCGAAATTAATTGACTATTGTTAATAGTGTTCGCCTCTCGTTAGCCAGCGCTGGGCGATTAAGGCTTTTTTCTTTCTTATTTTCATGGCTCACGTAATAAACGGCAGCAGCACCAACCCGCTAACACGGCTTTGTCACACTGACTTGGCCCATAAACAAGCAACAACAACAAATAATAACGAGAACGAGGGCGGGCGTTACTATCTCGGGCCTGGCCCATAATTCACTCGCCCAAAACACTTGAATGCCTGCCTCTGCTGCCCTGGCACTCGTAAAAGCGGGCGAGCGAGAAAAAGAGTTTTACAATCGTTTAAAAACTCGTCAAAAAATTAGGCCTTAAAATATTGTATGACTTGCGTTTTGCCGTTCTGCTCTTTTGCTCTTCTGCTCTTTTCGCCGGCTTGCATCAATAGACACCAACACCAACACCACCACACATACAATAACCACATGCAGATCAGGATTCACACCCACACCGTTACACCCACGCCTAATATTCCCCACAGCCCCACACCCCCCATACCATCGGTCCACCTCTTACAGTGTCTGTGTTCGCTTTTATGAGCCTACAAAATATTTTTATATTAGCAATAATTTCACTAGACACACGAATGGATGGGTGGGTGTGTTTGTGGTGGACGGGTTTTGGTGGGAGGGGGTGGAGGGCGGAACTCTTAATGTGCACAAACAAGGGCAACAAAAAGTGACTTTGATTTGTTGTACATTATTTTAAGCGTCATTTGTGTTGCTTTGTTTTGCTTTGACATTTTATTATTTATTTGTGATTCATCGCCGACAACAACAACAACAAAAACAACAAACAATTAAAAAGCGCTTACTTTTTTTATTAGATGTATGTCCATATATTTCTATAAATTCGCATAGTGCTTATGCATTCCTTACACTTGTTTTAATTTTGGATTTTTATTTTTTGCTTTTGTTTTGAATTTTTTTTTTTTTCAGCTCAAGCGCTTTTTTCTTGTATCTTTACTTCAGGTGGGCAGTTCCATGTTGCTGTTGCTGCTGCTGCTGCGTCAGCCATTGGTCTTGCGTTTCGCTCTCGCCAATGGCCAAAATGCGATCTGTACTGATCGTCGGCTCGCTCTTACTAATGTAAGCAGTACAAGCAGAGCAGAACAGCAACACAGCATGCTGCTCTCTCTCTCTGTGTGTGTGTATATATGTGTGTGTGTGTTTGTTTGTCATTGACGCTGTGGTGAGTTTTGCTGACTGTGTTGAGTATTTCACCGCGACAGCAACAGAAATGCAGCCATTGCATGATTTCTATACTCTGTTCACACAGCTGGAAAACGAGTGTATCTGTTGTTATCATATTTGAGTATTTCATTTCACCTATTATGTTTAATTTATGTTTGCAATATAAATTACCCCAACTTATTTTAATATCAACCACAAAAAATCTACTGACGCCAGAATGTTGCATAGCACAAATATTTTGTTACTCTGTTCTCATTAAAAATGGTCGCATTTTATTAATGTTTGCAATAATTTTCAATAAGCAGTTGAATACCCACCTCCATAATATGATATATGATCTGATTCCGATTTATATTTGTATTCAAAAAGGAAAAAAACTGTTTCTTACATATTTCAAGAAAATTGCGACTTTTATCGCTTTTATAATCCTTAAATTTTCCACTTCTCCTTCATTAAAATTTTATGCCTGAAAACTTTTGGAGGCCGAGCTTAACAACAAATAAATAAAATAATAATAATAGAATTTATATAATTCATTTTCTATCGAGGACAGCAACATTGCTTTACGACGCCATTTACCATTGCTAATAATTATTTATTATGAGCATAATTTCATCTTTTTTTAAAACTATTTATGAGTATTAAAATTTAATAATTGTTCCCATAGGAATGTACTATTGCAACAATCATTAAATTAATTAATAATATAATAACTGTTTTCTATATCGTTATATGTATGGTGCATTAGGTTTTGAGAATTTACATTGAAATATAGTTTCAGATTTAAATTAATTGAAAGGGATCCTAATGACCGAATATGAATTTGAATTCAAAATTAGTTTTTGAGAAAATTTGAGAAGCAATTTGGTTATTTAATTTAAAGTTTTTCAATCGCATCAAGCGGCATAATAACTAAGTTAAAATTCATGTTCAAAATTAGTTAATCGAGCAAACTGATCTGATTAATAAAAATCAAGGTGCAAAATGGCTTAATCCAAATTTGAATTCAAAATTGGTTTCTTGAGAAAACTGATTTATTTAATTTAAGTCCTAACAGTCGTATCAGGAGCATAATGACGAATCTAACTTTGAATTCTTCACTTATTTTGTTGATAAAATTGAGTGGGGGTTTCATTTAAGCCAAGGAACATTATAATTCATGAATTAAATTTAATTAATTTAATTTAACAAGATTTCTAAATTAGCCATATAAGGCAGCATAACTCAACTTTATTTTCAAAATTAGACTTCAGTGAGGAAACTGATTGGATTAAACCCTGTCCGGGTTCTTTAGCATATATATCAGCGCCGTTAGTGGAAATGCTTAAACTCTTTTTGTGTGCTTTAATCAGTATCCGTCTCCGTCTCCGCCTCCAACTGAGTCACAGCAGAGGGCAGGTCGAGGTGCGGTTTTTAACGACGACGTTGCGCTTTAGTCGCTTTACTCGCTGAATGCATCTTGGTTTTCGCGTCGGCTTAATCGCCGCACAATTAAATTTATTTGCTCTTTGGGCATTAAATGCAAAAGCTCAGCATGACATGTGAGCACTTTGAGTCAAACGAAATAATTAAATTAATATTAACAATTTACAATTAAGGCAAGTACGCGCGTCCAACTAGAAACATTTTTGCCAAAAATTATTCAACTTAACTTTAATGTCGACTGCCAGCTTAACCTTATATATATATATATATATAGAACTATCTATATATATGTATATAGACATACGCACAAGCATACACACTAACAAGTCAGGGTTAGTCGGCAAATACGGCATTAAATCATCTGTGTTGGTTTAAAGCAAAGTTTTCAACTATTTTTTCAAGCATATTTTTATTTGTTTTTTGTATTTCTTGGCTGAAATCTTGCGCAGCTTTCGAAATGTCGGTCGCAAGCACACACACACGCACAACACACACCACACACACACGCACACTGGGGATGCACATGTGGGTCTCAAGTCGAGGCCGTCGTCTTGCTCTAGACTTGCATACACACACATATGTATGTGTATATATATATATATATATGCATGTAGCTATGTATGTGTGTATGCATGCGTGGTAAGCAACTCGCATCGTTCTCTGCCTACTCCCCGCCCCCCCTCCAACTCCTCGTCGCACCGCAAAAAGTTAATGGGCCGTGCATGTTTTTCCCTCAGCCGTGGCGCTTAACATTATTTATGATGGATGGAAAATTACTATTTTACTCTCTTTCTCTCTCTCGCTCTCTCTCTCTCTCTCTGTCTTTCTTTGCTGCAACTTCTTTTCCATTGCATTGGAATTGGAATGTAGCGGGGGGTGAGTCTTTGTTGATTTTGCTGGCTTTGTTACAGTTACAGTTGCATATTTCAAATATTTTCACAAGTTTTCCTTCAGTCTGGCTGAGTATTATTGTTATTATTCGTATTTCATTTTAGTGTCTGGTCCTTAACTTACTCCCTGGCCAGCTGTCTTGTTTTTCTCTCAGTTTGTTGTTCAGTCAGCCATAAAATTTGACAGCTCTGTTTTGGACATCCATTCGCCATTTTTGGTGCTAGCTGTAACTCTATTTGTCTAATTGTCCAATTGACATTAATGCTGTTATCGTTGCTGACACTGACATGACTTTCCGCTTATCTTAGGGCTTAATTGACAATTGCTGGTGTGAGGGGACCACTTGCCGCGACCTCAGCTCTAATTTAGCTGTGGTGGTTCTCAATCGATCGATGTAATGGATATATTAAATTTCAATTCGTTGAATTGAGACTTTTGCCGAGGGTATTACGATTTTGCTATAATCCCATATATGGGAACTATGACTTTATATGCAAAATTACTAAATTTCTTGAGTTGATTAAATTAGATATTTTTAGGAATGGTTCAAGTATTCAGATTACTTATAAACAACATTATAAATAAAATAAATAAATAAATTATTAGTATTCGTTTTAGAAAACATTGTAAAATGAATAATAAAATTATATTATATATATATATAATTATATTATAATATATTATAATATAATTATATATTATATTATATATATTATAATTATATTATATATATTTATATATAATTATATTATATATGTATATATATATATATATATATATATATATATTTGCTGTCGAACTCATCTATCAATATGTGTGTGTGTCTGTCTGTCTGATTTTTTTATAAACAAGTGTCTCGAAATGTGAGTTGATAAACTTGATAAACTACATAGTTTTTACGCAGTCAATAAATATCTTAAGATTAACGGGATCATATTAGTGTCATATAAACTATTTCCCGGCATATTAACATTTTCTATATTTTGAGCAAATTCATAAATAGATTCTGTAGGTATATGATATGATATTGATTTACTTTTTGAAAGAAAATGCGATTAAAACTAAGATCGTCTTAAGAACTTCATAAATATTATTTGTTTATTTGTTCACATGACGATCTTTTACTATTTCTGCTGGAACGAAATAATTTTTCTCTTAAGGCAATCAAAACTTTATTTTAATAAGTAAACTGAAACGTTTAAAAAATATGAAATAATCTTTATATAAACTAACTCATAACTGTTGAGCAAAGATGCGAAACGCTTGGGAAAGTTGAGATTTTTAGAAAAATATACGAAAATTAAGGAATATGCTCTTCTTTAACTGTTTTGTTTCCCGATATCTTCAAGTATTTTCAAGCAGTCAAAAAAGTATCGACAAACATAACTCTTTTTGGAAAAACAAAACTTTTATATTAAAGAGATTTTTGTTTCGATATAGTTTGAAAAATATTAAAACAGAGTTGATAAAACGGATAAATATGTTTAAAAGTGTTTTAAATTTGGTAAATCTTTTCAGCGGCTCAATGAATTTCATAATCGATTTGAACTGATGGAATAGGAAAAACAACGGATTCGTAAGAAATTGCTGACTAAATAATAATAAATAATAAACTACTCAATATGTATTTAAGTATTTTAAATGCAAACATTTGCAAGCTTAGCAAAAAAGATTCAGTCAAAAGACTGGCTTTGATTTCGCCAACTGTTTTAGTATGAAAACTGCGATAGACTTGACTACAACTGGTTCGTCCATTTGGGTTTTGAGTGCCAACTCCTATTTGAGGCTGAGGCTGGCCAACTTTAATTAAAGCTGGCCTGGGAGGGGCACATGGGTCGACAGCTTACGTCTGTGTGTGTGTTGTGTGATGTGTGTGTGGTTGTCAGTTTGGCTGCTTTCTGTTTTGCTGCTTCTTTAATAAAAATAATTACTCGCATATTTTTTTGTCTTGCTTTTTCTGTTTATTTTGTTGTTTTTTTTGCTTTGTTTGTTGCTGAAAGCCGCGAATATGAAGCGTTTTATGACCGCGTTTCGTTTCGTTTTGTGTTTTGTACATTTACCCGGCAACCGCACTTGCCACTCCCCCCGCCAACCGCCCCCGCCCCCCTGCTGGCTGCTGACGGCCATTTTTAGAGTGGAAGCGCTTTTCCCACTGGCCGGTGACCAGTGTCCGACGGTCAGCCGGTTTGACCGCCAGATTGCAATCTAAATGTAGCCTTTTTTTTTTTAGCTGTTTGGCTTTTTTCTCTGTTTCTTTTTTGCTTTCCAGCGTTTTTTATAAATTTTTTGCAACGGCGGCAGCTTTCAATTTATGAAACACGCTCGTTACGTTGAGCTGCCCTCGTGCAAGTGCCAGCAACGCTTCCAAGGAGGTGAGTGACGACGGCTGGAAGGGTTGTGCTTCCAGGAGACGAGCAGCCCACTCGACTCGACTCGACTCGACTTGTTTACTTGCATCAGAGAACAAAGCAGCCGCAATCTGTTAGCCAACCAGCTAGTTAGCCAGTTAGCCTCAAGGCCGCGCTACGTGGCTCTATGGCGAGGGGGGGGCGTGGCAATTGATGTGCGCACCACTGATCAGCTTATGTGTGTGTGAACACTCATGGCCAGCAGCAGTCGCAAAAGCATTAGTAAATAGCAAAAATGATTCGCTGCCGCGCTTAGTTCCTCTTTAACCCCCCTCTTTGACCCCACTCTTCTGTTTGGCCAATTACTCGCAACACTTTGGCAAGATTTTTCTAAACATTATTTTTTTTCTGCTTGCTGTTAATTGCACAGGTTGCTGTTGTTGTTGTTGCTGTTGCTGTTGTTGCTGCTGATGGGGTTTTAATTGCGTTTTCCAGGTTTTTAATTAAAGCTTAACTTGATTTTCAGTTAAGTTGCAATTTGAGAGCTGCTTTTTTTTTTTTTTTAGTAATTTTTGCACTTGACGCCGAAACAGGTTTGATTGGCAACCGCGCAGCGCTTGTCAGTCGCAAACTGGTTTTCCTGCCAACAAATATCAAATAGGGATGCCAACTACAACTCCAACTACAACTACAACAATTGCGCATTTTTAATGGCTGCCGCTAAAGATTTATGTTGCCTCCGCAGCCAAAATCGCGAACACACAACAGCAGCAGCAAAAACAGCAACAGCAACAACAACATTAATTTCAATTCAGCTTTAGCTTGAAACTGGGGGCAACCTGATAAGCGTCATTCCCTTGAATTTCCTAAATAAATATTCACTTTAAACGATGACGAAACGTTCTATATCTATAGATAGGTATGAAGACGTCTTGGACATAGAGAGACTTCTCTGGAAAGGGGCCAAAAGTTGCTGTAACATATGCACCAATCTAATCTATCTAATCAGAAAAATAAAAATAAAATTAAAAGTAAATGAAATAATATTGAATTTAAATTTAAGGACTCTTATTTTTCTTGTTCATTTATAGCTACTCCAAATTTCGATTTTTACTTTCCTTCGGCTTTGATTGCTTTTTATTATTTATTCATTTATTTATTGAGACCAATAAATTATTGCGCTGGTCACGAAAGAGTGAAGAATAATTACATTAGATATAAAAGGGAATGTATAAATATAGTGACCATATCAAATGGGTTCATGCTTAATACTAATTACTGTAAAATTAATTTTTTTAAATATTAAAAAGTTATTTTAATTGTTGTGCTTAAAAAAACAATGTCAAACTTTTTAAACTGAATTTAACCACTTATTTTTAAAGGTCTTTAAATTGTTGTGTTATTTTATAATATCGTACAAACAAATTTTAAAATTTTATTTTCTTTTAACTGCAGCAATGCATATTGTATGATTCTGAACCATTAAGATAATAAATGTCACCAACTGCCAGTGATATTATGAACATTGTGCAAAAATTCAAAAGTACTTAAATATATACTTCTCATATACTTGTTTCCTATAGGGTATTTTTTGTGAGCATTTTAAGTTATCTATTTGCGACACAGAATGGCGGCATTTCTGAGCAAAGTTTTTTCTTCTTTTTTTTTTATAAAACAACTTGCCTTGTGACATTTTGAGAGGCGGCGACTGCGACAAAGAGGACGGGGTAGAGGAGGGGCAGGGGGCAGCATGGCGTGGCCAGCCATCCGCAAAGTCTGTCGAGGCATGCGAAGTTGTTCGCATTCTCGATCTTTTCCGGAGGGGCCAACTATATATTTAAGGCAAGAACAAGTATACAAGTATATGTATATATAGATATATACATATATATATATATATATATATTTTTTTTTTTATCATGTAGATATATGTAGCCGTATTTATGCTTGAGGGGCGCACACGAAGGCAAAGAGGCAGAGAAAAAAGTAAAGAAGAAATACCCACACAGACTGGCAAAAAGAGCGCACATGTCAAGAATGTTATAATTAAAATATAATAAAATGAAGTAAAAATATATAGGCATACGTATATATATATATATATATATATATATATTGTGAACTTTGTCGGCAAGCTTTAAGTTAAGATGAGCCGCATTTGGCTGGCCATTTCCATTTCCATTTCGTCGCCGTTTGCAGCTCGCTGCCAAGATTGCGAGATCGCTCGCTCATATTTGAATATGTACACTTGTTCGCGCTGTCAGCTCGCCCAGCCAGCCGCTCTCTGCCCGCCCCAGCCCCAGCCCCAGCTCCAGCCCCAGCCGCAGCAGCAGCCCTCGTTCCAGTCGTTGGTGCCCCCCCTTGGCCGACGTGTTTTCGGCGCGGCAATAAAAACCAAAATAATACTATGTAAAAATGCTTTGTGTGTGTGCTGTTTGCTGCCCTTTCCCCTCGTTTGCCACTCCCCACCACCCATCAGCGAGATCAGTGCGCCAGCAAAGTTGACGTGAGAGCTGCTGACTCGGGCTAGCTGCTTTGGGGTTCGGCGTTGGATCGCGTCGCTCGCTCTTGAGGCATTCGCATTCGTTCGCATTCGGTTCGCCAGTTTTTTCCGTTCGGTTTTCGTTTCAGTTCAGTTTTTTGTCTAAACAAACAAAATATTGAATTTAATTTTTTTAGTGTTAGTTGCTCTCTAACAATTTCGGAGTCGTTATCTCGCATGCGCGTCGCTGATTTGTCTGTTGTTTCTCGTGTCTCCGTCTTCTTTTGGCCCTTGCCGTGGTGCCTATATATATATGTATACATATATATTTATATGTGTGTGTGTACACGTGTGTGTTGGTGTGTGTTGATCCCTATTCCCGATTCCGATTCCGATTTCGATACCAAATTCCGATTGAAATTTCAGTGTCTTTAATATCGATGACGGCGGCGAGCGTGTTTCGATTGTGAGCGAGTGCCAGAAGAGAGGCACTTGTAAATTATGGTGTACAATTTAATATCAATAGTCGGAGGTATTATCGCTGGCCGGGTCGCTGCGTCTAATGGCAATAAAAATCAGAGTTTTTCAAGTATTATGTATTATGTTGTTTGAAAGTTCATCATACACAACAACAACAAAATAACACAATAATGCTGCAAAATTAACTGAAATAACTACTTCCCACAATCCCCCCGGTTCAAAATAAAAAATATATTTACGACGCTGAAATTCGTTTTTGTGTGTTTTGATTTCAATTTAACGAGTGCCGCAATCTTAATAAACATTTCGTTGCCAGCTCATAATTTATGAAATTTGTATTGATTTGTATAAATTATCTAGCAACGTTATCAACGCCTCCTCGTATCGGTGAGTGCCGCCCCAACATTTATTCTAAATGGCTATTAAATATTATTTTAATTATGGTTATGCAACAGCATTTGTGGTTAGGTCAGATCCAAACTATTTGATATACTGTATTTCCACATATATATATTATCTTTATATACACACTGTATATAGATTGTGCTTCTGATTTGTGTTTTTAAACTTCTGATATTTTTTACCATTTAAATTGAGTGTTGATTTATGCTAATAAATACGTGTTTTTCTGATTTACATTTTAATACTTTTTTAAACACTTAAATCAAATAATTATTAGTTGATTTGATTTATGATTTAAAATCATCCCATATTTTTATCACCAAAATTGACAGTTATTTAATGCCAATAATTATTTATTTGGCTTGATTTATGTTTCAATATTTCGGTTTTTTGAAACTTAAGTAGAATTTGGATGGTTTGACTTGACTAAATACTTTCGATTATTTTACAACTCAAATTGAGTGTTATTTAATGCTAATAATTATTTGCTTAGTCTGATTTATGTTTTACTACTTTCGATTTTTTTTTTTAATTTCAATTGAGTGTTATTTTCGCCTTTTTTACTTTTTAATTTTAATAGTCTAATTTTCCACCATTATTTATTTAATTGATCTCATTCTTAAAAATAAATAATTTGATCTTAATTTGAACTAAATATACGCCAATATTTTTCTCATCCGATTCCTTGAATATTCTCTTATTTTTACAGTTTATCAAACAAACAAATTCATTCTATCGGAAGCTCAACTAAACATTATTTCGGTAAGTTTATCAAGACCCCATACATATAATGATTCCCTATTGAAATTCTATTTTAAGAACCTGATTGAGCACAGAACTCTGCATATGAAAATCATGTGGCTTGAGCTAGGCGATTGCAAGAGTAGAGACACACTCTGCTTCCAGCCAGGCCAGGATATTGTTTTGACTTGGCCCAAGCCGCATTGCTCGAATTACCTTTTTGATTTTATGGCCAAAACAATTCGATTGCAGCAGTGTCGAGGGAACATTATTGTAACATAAAGTGGCCATGCTCCATGCTCTCTCAACTTGCCTCTCCCACTCCCCCTCCCCCACCCCCACCCAGGTCCTGGACACACTCCGCAATAGCAATAGCTGTGTACAGGGCGTTAAAATGTCCAGCAGGAGGCGGGTCTGGCGGTATTAAAAATGGCTATAAATAAAGTAAAGTACGGCGAGTACATGATTTCCCTGTTAAGATGCCACGCAGGACGACGTGGACTGAGGATTGAGGACGCGAGTGAGAATGACACTGGTGGGGCGTGGCAAGTGGGGCAGTCCAGTCTAAGCGGGCCAATTGTGGTAAATCGGAAGTTAAAGACGGCAATAAAATGACGCAATAAAAATCTATGAATGACACATTAAATCAATTGCCAAAAATCACAAAATCGCTAGAAAAAAAAATGCACGTTGGCTATGAGTGGATTTATTTTGGGGAGGGTGCTTTTGCTGCTTGGGTGGCAGGCAGTCCAATCATGAATTCATTTCAAAACTTTAAGTGAATTTTTATGGCCGTGAGAAATTGGTCATCTGGGCTAATTGCCAATCCAGTCAATCCCAAAGCCGGGTTCAAAGGCCAGCCGGTGTTGCCAGATGTCTATCAGGTGCATCCACATCCTTGTCAGCCGACGCTGCCTCGCGATTAAGCGATGCCTTTCAAAATCTTGACATTTACAACTATATTTTTCGTTTCTTTTTTTTTTCTTTTCATTGTTTCGAAAAGTTTCTTGAAATGCCAGCGAGGAACAACCTGCTTGAGGGCTTGTTGCTGGCTGGCTGGTTGGCTGGTTGGTTGGCTGAAAATGTTTACGACTTTCGCCAGAACAAAGGGAAAATCGTGCGCAATAGTCAGAAACAAGAAAAGCAACCAAGTTCCACTTATGAAGCCATAAAACGGACACAAAAATGAAAAGAAAAGAACACGCAGCCAAACACAGCCAGTTAGTTCTTTATCGCTCGGTTTTAATCGGGGGCAGGAATCGACGTTGCCACTCCTGCTGCCAACGCAGCTGACGATCAGTAGATCAACCCGGGGGCAGGACCCGAAAAAAAACACACACAAAAATTATCGTAGCTGAACCTGCCTGTACAGGTGAGAGAGTGCCGCTTTCACCTAAACGCTGTTCAGGGTGCAGTTTTGCGGCCATTTTCTGTTTTTTCTTCTTTCTTTTTTTTCCATTTTTTTGATGACTTTATATGTGTTTCTCCTTTGCCTTTCTCTGCCGGCAGCAGCAGCAAGTGTAATGCACTGTCCGTCCCTCCGTCTGCCCATCTGTCCATCTGTCCATGTGTCCGCCTGTCTGTGTGTGTTGCCTGCCTGGAGCATATATATGTGCATCTATCAGATACAACACGAATTCGTTGGCTGGGTATAAAACTCGTAAAATATGTGCACGTCAACGCGCTTCGTGCTGTCTTTTGTGCAGCCATTATTAAATTTCTGATTGTGGCTTTCTACTCGCATGTCTCCATCGGACTAAAAGACAGAGAGACAGGCAGACACACCGACGGACCGATGGACAGACAGACCGACTTCCGACGGACTGGACCGGTTCGACTTGTTATCTCGAGCCCGCCTCGTCGCTCAGCTGGCTAATCGAACAGCCGCCGCTCGCTCGGCTGTTGACTCGGTGCGGCACACTGGTTCCAAACACAAGAAACTCTTTTCGAATTCGAAATTATCCATTCCAACATAATAATATCTATGTGTTTAATCTTGGTTTAAGAAATTAGTGTTAGACAGTTTTAGAATTCAACAATATCTATTCCAACGCAATCATAACTTTTTGCTTAACAAAAATATCTATGCCACCGAAATAATAACTTTTTCTTTACTTTTAATTTAACAAACTTTGTTTGTATTCAGTCTTGAGCTTAATAAAAGTTTAACGAGCACTTGACTCGAATAAAATTGATTGAATGATTTATTTCAATACACTAAATACTCTGATGGATCCAAATCAAATTATTTTTTTTACAAATGCTCAAACAATGAAATCATATTTTTTATTCAAGTCAAATGTAAATGGGTTTGTAAATAAGACAGTTGCTGCTTTATTAGACTTTAGATAAACTTGGTTTCAAATCATCGAAAAGAGATACAATTAATATGATTAGTGTTCAACATTTTGCTATGCATCATTGTAATAATACAGATTTTTACATGCGATGTTGAAAATCGAAACATTAACTTAACTGCTTATATTTTGAAGTCATAATTCGTCCAATTTAAAACTCTCTTCAGTTCTCCAATTATCGAAAATGTAAAATGTTTCTTTCTTCTTCAGAATAACTAGAATATTGAAACACTCAAAATAATGCTTTGGTTTCAAAGATATGCTTAAGGCTCTTACAATTTGCCTCACTGTGCTGTGCCCCACCTCTGCAACCCCCACCCCTCTTCTTCGACATTATCAACTTCGCATGCGCCCAAATGAAAATTAGCTTGAGGTCCTCATCATCTTAGTCAGCTAAAATTCCACGAACTCGGGGGTATGCAACCGTTGCCAAGCATATCACGTAGCGCGTTGCACATGCTCAAGTTGTTTACAGGGGGTTGGGGGAAAAGAACAAGAAAAAGGCAGGCATCAACAACAACAAGAACAACAACAATATAGAGGAGCTACAGACATGCACAGGCACATTATTAAAATGTTAAATTTATAATTCAATTAATAATGACAACGTGGTCGAACTAAGATTCTCCAGCTCGATGTTAAATTCGATGTCAGGAATGCAAAGCTTGTCTTCAAGCATTAACAAAAGAATACATAAATTTGTGTACGACATAATATATATATATACAGTGTATATGTATATATATGTATATATCTCTATAACTGCAAAATTTGCGCAAAATGGTCGTAGGTACAAAACAAGAAATCGAATGAATTTCAATTGTGAAACATTGTGTGTGAGTGCACTCAGAAAAAGTCCCTTTCCCTTTGACCTCAAGGGTATTTCAACTTATTATTATATTATACCCAAGTTTTTCTTTTCTTAATTTCAGGGTACATTTTTCTAAAACAATTTCTATTGGGGTTTTCATACGTTTTTTCATACAAGCGCAACTATAAAATTTGCTTTTTTGTTGCGTGTTTAATGGGTTATTAATTAATTAATTAATTAATAATAGGTTACAAATTCATATTATCTAATTTGAAAAAAATAACCATAGGATTTTCCGACGATTCGGAGTTTTTGTTTTTGAAAATTGAGAAATTATTTCTAAAAAGAAGAAAAATTTCCCATTTTTCCGCCGATTTTTATTTTAGGACGATTTTCTAAAATTCAGTTCGATGTTTTTTGTGAGTGTGCGAGTGAGTGTAAGCCCCAACTTTGCGTGTATATATAGATACGAAATCTATACACGAGCCACAGTGCCACGGGTGTGGCCAGTGTGGCCAATGGGGGAGTGGTAGAGGGAGGGGGGAGGCGAGGTTGAAGGCAACGGAAGCACAGTAAATTGAGAACTCATTGAGCGAGGGCAACAAGGGATCGATATTATGGCACGGCGAATAGCTCGTTCAGAGTCCGTTCAGTGTCGCTGCCACCCTCGCAGCCACCCACTCTCCATCATTTGGGGTTGTGCTCTGCTCTGGGTGTGTATCTGTCCATGTGTGTGTATGTGTGTACAGTTGCGAACAAAATAGGAGCACTTTTCTCACAAGAAATGTATTCAAAGATATCTTTTTTTGAATTCGTTTTTAGAAGCTAAAAACTCTTAAGTAAAAGTGAGGAAGAAAAAAAAAACCGTAATTTTATACACCGTTTTCAACATATTTAAGAAATGTTGTAATCCGATTCGAATACCCCTAAAATCGTAAGTTGTTACTAACTAAAATATTTAAGTTTAAATAAAATATCTTAAATGAAATAATATCAGCTATGTTCGATTTGCTTGCTGAAAATTAAATATACTTTTTTAAATTTAAGCAAAAAATGTAACCAGAAATTAAGACAAGAAAAAGTTTGATCATTTTCAAATGGCTTTGATTTGCAAGAAGAAATGTAGTAGTGATGCTATTTTGTTGTTCGCCACTGTAGGTCGAAGTGACAACGTCAGCAAAAGTGTTTTGCAGCTCGGCTAAATGCCGTCGCCTGTTCGGCGAACTCGGCAAACTCGATTCGATGGCTTCGACGGGGGTTGCTGATGTTTGTTTTTCGTCTTGGCTGAGAACTCTAGCGGCCATGCCATTTTCCCCATTTGCTCCCATTTTCTCGCATTTTCCATTTTCTTTGAAATCTTTGAATGCTTTTGAGTTTGCTTATCGCGTCTGGCTCTGGCTCTGGCTCTGGCTCCGTCTTGTTTGGGGTTGCTCTGCGTATCCCAGTATCCAGCGGCGTTGGCGTCATCACAACTGATGCGGCAGGGGTTGGGGGTGGTGGCGCGGGCGGTTGCCGTCTTGCCGGGGGTTGACAATGGCCTCGCCGAAACTGAAATTAACCTTTAGGGAGATGGCCAAGGGGAAAGCGAGGGGGGGTGGAAGCGTACGCTATTTGAATAAATATTTTGCTGACTTTAGCTGCTGTTTTAGCTGCTGGAGCAGGACGGCCATGTTGCTGACATGTGTGTGTGTTGGTGTGTGCTGGTGTGTGTGTGTATCTTTCAAAGCTATTTGGCTGCGTAACTACTCTATGTGTAAATTATGCTTATGTAAATGAGCAAGTCGCCTTGCACTGGGCTCTTTAAAAAGGGAAAAGGAAGAGGAAATGGCAACTCAAAGTCCCCCATGGATCTCTTATGAGCAACAAAGTTTCCATCCCCTGCTGTGAGCGATAAGAAAATGCCTTGGAAGTTGAGATTCAGATAACCAGCATAGAATAGAAGAAGAATAAATAAGAAAAAAGAGGAAAGTAAAATTGATGATTTTACTTATTTTGGCAAAATGAGTTTTATGTCCTTTCCCCCTCCACCCCCCAATTCTGGCTCCGCCTCTGGCTTTGTTCTGCTGCAGCTTAGTGGAGGCTTTAGAAAAAAGAAAAAGTGCTCTTTGTTAATTGTATTGCAACTTTAAGAATTTTAACTAGCTATGTGTTTTAGTGGTTAAATCAACAGATTTGCATATGAATTTGATTGTGGCTACCGCAATATTCAAACGGAAAGCTCAGCTCACTTCAAGGCCAACCAAAATTTATTCAAAGGCATTCTCGACTGTAGCGCTCCGTGTTTGCTTTCCAGCATTTATCACACATTAATGCCAGTGTACTGATGACCGTCTAGATAATGACAAACATAACTCTGGAGCTGACGAGCTTGGGGATGGGGTTTTCGAATTTTGAACAGGTGGCCGATTTAATGACCATAAAAGTGGAATTAACACCTTGTTGGCCGAGAGAGCAGAGCAATTAACGCCTTTGACCACTCATAATAAACTAAAACAAACACAAAAGCAAAGAGCACCTTAATAGAAACAATGCTGAAAGCATTTCGAATTTATTTAAATGATAACCCCTTATCTTAATTTATTTACAAGTTCACCATATTTTTAGCATTAGTTAGTTCTGCTTTAGCTTATTCAAAATAAGCTTATGCATTAACAGATATCATCTTTTTCCCGCTGCGTGGGAATTGCACGGAACTTCGTAGAGATTGCTCTTGATGGCGAATTGCCAATAAATAAAAAAGGCGCCATAAAACGACGACAACTCGCATGTTTTTCAAGTTCAACAGACCTCGAATATTTATGGGCTACCATTTGTCCAAGTGGCCAGAGACAAAAGACTTAGTGCGTGGAATTTGAATTCTCTCCCTGACAAGAGAACCAAACCGAACCAAGCCAAACCGAACCGACTCGATTTGACTGCAAATGTGTCAATTTTAATGGCCGCGACTGTTGTGCCCGCCACGGCCATCCTCCCATCTCCCCTTCTGCTGTCCACATGCAACGTGTGCCGTATAATGAAATATTTTATATGACCGAAGGTCGTTCGAAATCACTGAGAAAGATGAATGACTCGCATGACAACTGCACGGGCTTCGAAGAGAGACAAATTCGCTCAGGTGAAGTCATCCGATGAAAATTAGAAAGGCATTTTCTTATATTCTCTGTGAACTGATCTACAAATCGAAAAAAAACGACCTGATTTTTCGAATTTTTCCATACTCAATAATAATTCAGAAGGAATATTTCTAAAGTATTTCTATTCTGAATTGCAGTGTATATTTTTTCAAAAATTTTGAACAAAATGTCTTAGACAGACGACAACTTAATTCAACATTAAAACCTGAGCCAATATATTTTTAAAACTTGTTTCTTAATTTTAGAAAGGGGTTTTTTTAAAAATGAAAAATATTTTTACAACATACAAAAGAGCACTATATTTTTGGTATTATTGATTTAAGGCAATCCTCTGTAAGTCTTAGAATCTATTTCTCTTATATCTATCAAGAAATCCTTTTTGTTTTTAAATACGATTTCTAAAATTCAAGTGGAGTTTTTCTCTGCGTGTTAAAATCTGCTCAACATTTGGACTTCACTCAGCACACAACAATTTCGGAATAGTCAGGCAGTGCCCAAATTAAAGGGTTGTTTATTTATATATAATAAAAATAAAAAAATTACCTACTGCCTGCGAGTCACTTGAAGAGTTTGCTGTCATACGCCGTCATTCTGGGGCACCCTGCATGTCGGTTTGTTTGTCGTAAAACGCTTTGCTGGCAATAAAAGCAGTAAACTAGCTAGATTTATTGTACTAAAATATTGTTTAAGTACACAGTAAACAAGAGCAACAGCAGCAGCAGCAGCAACAGCAACAACAGCAACAACAACAACAACGACAACAACAGACAAACAAACACGGACCTGGCATTTTCTCAGGTGCTTCGTCTGGGTTTCTAATTGCCCGATTGGCGCTAAACTGTCCAGCATAAAATAATCATTAACAACTTTTACTGTAACACATCATAAAGCATCTGCTATGAAAATTTAGATATAAGTTTATTGCACAATTAATACATATTATGTTGGGGATTTCCTTCTTTGTTTGATTCACTCTTTAAGAAATGTCATTGAATCTTGTGTTTTAACTCAGCATTGAATAAACAAAGTCTTTAAATTTTAATACAAATATCAAAATTTGGTATATGCAAATCCTTTCTGAGCACAACTTAAAGCTGTAATTTATTATTAATAATAGTAATAATATAAATAATAATAATAATAATAGTTCATAACAGCCAAATTGCAGAATATTCTCAAATTAATTCAGTTTCTAGTCTCCAATCTCTAGTGATTATCCTCTAATCTCTAATCTCTAGACACTAGTCTCTCGTCTCTACTAAATAATATAAATATCACAAATAGCAAAATTCTTTAAATGCAATATTTCGATTCAAATATATTAATGGATATGGATGCTTTCGTTGTGGATGATTCATGTACAGTACACACAGATCTCTGTACTTCATAACTATCGAGAACTGAACTGAATTGAGACAACTACACAAAGCAGAGGGAAAATACAAAAATAAGTGAATGACTCCGAGGGGCAGTGGCCATATTGAGGCAGCAGGAAGATGGGATGACTGAGTGGCGGCAACACATGCTCGAGAAATGTATGCCGTAGATTTTGAAGATGCCTCCACAGCTCTTGTCTCTTGAAGACGACTGCACAAAATGTCTCGCATCAGACATCTTCAGGCTGTCAGTAGACGATGTGCCATATTTCTCTCAATTTTCATCTGCCATCCCCTGGCAGCATTAGTGTGTTTTCTCTTTGTTCTTGATTTGGACTGCTTAAGACTGCCTTTAAGACGCACGTGTGTGTAGATGTGTGTAGATGTAGATGTGCTCGCGGCATAGCTATCTTTTTTTCTTCTTTTTCTTTTGAAAACCAATTGCCCCGACCGGGTTTGAACATGTTTTGATTTTTATAAAAAAAAAAAGAAAAGAAACAGGAATGTTAAGACTAGCCAGAAACTTGTTCGATGACTTGAGACTGCATTGCTTTCGGTTTGTGTTTGGGTTTGGGCTCGGTTTTGGGTTTCTGTTGGCTCCTGAAGACCGACGTGGGTCCCACTTTGATACGCCAAACTCAGCGCTTGTCGTTGTCTGTGGAAACTGGAAAAACAACAAGATTTTTCATCCACGTCGCGAGGCGATGACGATTTGACCTTAGCTGGAATCTCTGATATCTAAATTCTTCGGTTTCCCTGCTTTGACTTTGGGCTCATTGCAAGGGAAACATTTTAAGCCGAAAGGGTTCTGGGAATAAAGAAATTCAAAGCAATTAAAAGCAGCAGCATCGCTGCTGCCATTGGACTGGACCGGGGGGACAGCCAAACAGACGGCGTCTCATAATTAGCTGGGAGAAAGATCGTTAAATTTGAGGAGGCCCCCTTCGCCAGCAATGAGCTGTGCTGTGTCTAATTGGATAACACAAATTTAATTTAATTCGTTCACAGCATCTCACAGACCACCGAAAACCCGATTCTTCTATTTTTTTTCGTTCTATTTTTTTTTTTTTTTGTTAGTTAGGTTTTTATGGTGGTAGAGCCAATGAACTTTTCTCTCACCGTAAGTCGTGTGTTTGGTTGGCCATTGGTTGCGGGAATTCTGTTTTCTTCATATGGCATGTGAATTTTGTTTGAAATGATCTTACTCGTTTTTGTGTTGGGTTTATAGTTGTCTGAATTTTAGTTTTTTTTTTTAGTCGTGCCGTGTCTTCATAATGAAGCCATAAGCTGCCATCGCTGCGACCATAAACCCATTTGAATATTAATTTTGTTAATTAACTTATTCAAATTTTAACATCGTTAAATATGGAAGAAACTTCTTTTTACTGCTCAGTTTTTATTCATTTTTTAATTTTTTTTTAGGACCATTACGAAAGAGAACACATGAACTAAAGGCTTCTTTGTTGTTGAAAAACAAATAATCGAATAGTATCGATGAACAAATGTATAGCCCTCATAGATAATCCAAATCAAGAAACATCTGCGGTGAATTAAGCCATTTGTATTTAGATTGGATTATGGATATTAATATATAACACTCAAAATATTTTATGCTTAGAAGTTCATTCATATATATATTTGTTATAGTTTTAATGTGATTGGGGAATCCGCTCGCTGCTGAGTAAAAAAAAGTTTGCTTTTAATTTGATAAAGTTTTCGAAAAGTGTGCTGAAAGTTGATATTTGCTATTAAAAATGAACTAAGTTCATAATATATACTATAATACTTTTACTACTATAATACTTTTAAGTGATTTGACATTTGAACTGATGATCTTGATGAAACTGTAATGTTTCACTCTATAATATACATTGGTCACAGGAAAATAGTAAGATCTATGTTATATAAGATATTTATATATAAAATTTTGACGAAAGATGTGTCTTCCAAACATACATTTTAATTTACCATAATATAATGTGTGGTCCCATTTTATAGAAGATGGATTCCACAGAAACTTCAATGGCAGCAAGTGATTGAAATTAGCTTTTAATACTTGTTGAGCATTTGTCTGATTTGAGTGGGAAACGTTATCTAAAGCCAAAACACTACTTTTCCAATAATGTATTTTAACAATTATGAATATTGAGTCTATCAAATGTATTCAAAGATTCCAGCTTAAGATAACTGCCTGCGTGTTCAATAAAGTAGCTTTAGTGCAATTAGTAGTAATGAGTAAATCAATCAAAATCAAGCAATTCTAGTTTAAAGAAACTACCATTGTTTTACCCAAATGTGTTTTTTTATAAGCGAACTGGGATTAGAATTGAAAGGGATATGGTTTTAAGTAGCACATGTGCCTCTGAATGCAAATTGGTACCATGTATATTGTAGTAGGGCATGAAAGTACAAATAGATTTGACTTTGACCCTGACACCGCCAAAGAAAAAAGCAAATGGCCTCAACGCAAACAGCAGAGTTTTGTTCAATGCAAATACAGGCGAGGAAACAAATTTTACGATGTGTTTGACGGCTGTCTCTTTGTCTGCCCGTCTCTCTGTCTGCCTGACTGGCTGTCTGGCTGTCAGTCTGTCTGTCTGTCTGTACATATATTTGCCTAGCTCGGCGCTCACTTCCGTCCGCCCGACAACAACTCAGCAGCAGCAACTCTGACTGGGCCTGAAATGCATTATTACCTGCCCGGTATTAAATGCAAACAAGACGTTTGCGCCAGTCATAAAGATGTAAGATGACTTCCCTGTGGAAGGGACGCAGTAACGTAGGACACATCATTACGTCAACGCTGTTGTTGTTGTTGTTGCTGTTGTTTTTGCTGTTGTTCGTCTTAACCCTTAAGTGTGCTGGGAAAGTGGTCGCAAGGCGGCGCCTGCATTTATCGCATTGCTTTCAACTCACTAATTTCTTCTCTCTCTCTCACACACACACTCTCTCTCACTCCCTCTCTCTGTCTCTCTTGCAGCTAATCTACCATTGTGAACCATTCACAATTTAAAGGGTATCAACGGTAGCAGCGTTACTTGTAGCAAATCTCAGAAGTGGCGTCCGGCCAAACTCATATTGTTGCGCCGATAGCGGCGAGTCTATCCCCTTCCAGCGTCAATTCCCAGCCACCAGGTAAGCACCTCCAAATTACCTTACTTTTACACGCACTGCTGCGCAATAGAAAATAGAATAGAAAATATTTCTAAAACATTAAAGAGAAAAAAAATATACTTTCTAATTTTTAGAAATTCATTTGTGCTATTAACCCAAGTCGGAATCGGATGCCGTCCTTTTCAAATCCTCGCTAAATCTGTATTGATATGAAAACTTGTGTTTAGCTACTTTGAGGCGTGCTCCAATTTGACCAAATATTTTCCGTTTTTAGCACCTTTTTTTTTGGAATGGAATAGATTTTTCATAACCTAAACTTATAGATACTGAACGATAGGGCATTAGATCTTCGTCGTCCTGTTGTTTTTCTTTTGGCTGTTTATTATTACCCTTGGTATGATGCATGCAACGTGCAACGTGAACCGAGTTGACTGTGCTAGGAAATGCGTATCCTTTTATGATTTGTCAACATTTCGCCGTCCTTGTCTCAATGCCGTTTTCTTCTTCCAATGGAAATTGTCGTAAAATGCTCATAATTGTCTATTGCAGCGTTAAATTCGACAAATGTTGAACATGAAACATGAGGCAAGGGGCATGGGCAGGGCCAGGAACAGGCGCTCGTATTAAATTGCTGCTGGGAAGCCAGCGCAATTGTCTCAATTTGTGTGCTGTCGTAAATTATTGTGTGTGTATATATATATATATATATATTTATTTAGCTCATTTTGATTAATTATCGGAGAAGGGGTTCAATTTAATACTCTTTGCGTGTGTATATAAATATCTAGATATGTGCATTTGTGTATATATATATATGTATATATATTAATAAATATACGTCTATATATAAATGTTGTTTTGAATGGATGTTGTTGCTGTTGCAAGAATATAAGGGCAACATTCAACTAACAGACGCGATTCGAAAAACAGAAAAGAAAAGAAAAAACATCGCAATGTTGAGGGAGCCACCCCAGTCCCTTCCCATTGAAATCTCGGCCATAGATGGCGCTCTTGTGCGCGAGAGTGGAAAGTACGTGTATTCAAATCAGCCCCAAACAAACAACTAGCAAGAACCAGCAACAGAGAGTGAGAGAGAGAAAGAGAGACACACAAGAAGAGGGAGTGAAAGAGAAGGGTAGCTACACTGTGAAAAGAGCACACAAAGGCCATACTGTGGAATTGTACTGCTGTACTACTGTTTAAATGTTCCTTGTGCACCTGCTGAAAACCCTGCAGTAATTATTATCGATATTCTCAAGGTGCAAAAAACAAAAGAAAAGACCACAATTCTGAAATAATCTCACTTAATAAGAGGCTCTCTTAAAGCATTGGGTCTCACGGACGTGTGTACATGTGCACACCCATACATACAAGCATGCGTGTATCCAACATTCACACACATACTGTGCGTGTGCATAACGCGCGCCGCAAAGAGAGAGAGAGAGAGTGCGACTACAGCCAACAACAACCACTGCACACACAGACACACGCAGATGCGCATGCGCGAGACTCTCTTTTGGGCACACGGACACAAGGCGCCGCGCAGTCACCAGCAGTCAGGCACACGTATCGAATATGCCTTTTGTTCACATCTTGACTCTATTGTTTTGTGAGAGTGAGAGTCGCTGCTTGGACTCCACCGTTTCTGCTGCTGCTGCTGCTGCTGTTGGCTCTGCTGACTGTCGCCGTTTTCGCAGCCGCTGCCAGTGTAGATTTGTGCTTCGCTCTGTACGGTCGAAGTCGTGCGGGCGTCAAAGCAGCGACAACACTAAAAAATACCTCTGTTTTGTATCCCAAAAGTAGCCACTACAGCTACAGCAACAAACAGCGAAACCAGCGAGAACTTTGACTCAAGTGAAGTGTTGTTCGACGACAAAAAAGAAAAAAATATGTTTGGCTCTATGGAATGGCCAACAAAGTATAAATGAAATTAAAAATGCTCAAGAAAATAATACGAGTATTTGCTGAATTTTATTAACTGTTGCGAGCGGCGAGTTTTTAATTGTTTGTTTTGATCGTAAAATCAAATTTTATGACCAGCAACATAAAAAAAAAACCAACAACAAAAATAATAATAATAAAAAACAACCACAACAACAACAACATCAACTCAGATTCGCTCTCTCACACACTGAATAAAAATAATATTCATTCGCGCCATTTGAACCGGCATCAAAAAAGAAAAGAAAAACTTCTTTTAACAACAACAAATTCGAAAGTCAACAAACAAAACGCATCAAATAAAAAACTAAGTAAAATATTTTCAATACAAGTGACTTAAAAGTGATTACAGACCTTGAACAGATGACTGCAAAAAATAGTACACATAATAAGAAGAAATTCAAATTGAAAGTTTGATTAATAATTAAAAAATGGAAAATTGACCAACTGGGAAAAGGCCAATTTGAAAACATTTGTGCGAGTCTTAAGCACCGTAAACACCCTGTGCTCTGTGCTATCTCTTCGACTGACTTTCGATCAAGAACGCTTACCGCCCGCGCCCTCTCCCTCGCCCCTCATCAACAACTCTGCAACTGTTGTGGGTGGTATTTAGTTAGTGCTCTCTTCGCCCGTCCAGCCTTGCTCTTCACGAATTCTGACTCTCGCTCTCTCTCTCTCTCTCTCTCGCTCGTTCACCCTCGCAAGCAGCGCACTCCGTCATCATTGACCTGTGCGTGTGTGCGTGCCTGTGTGCGTGTGTGCCTGTGCGTGTGTGCCAGTGCGTGCGTGTGTGTGCGTGAGTTAAACGTCGACTTCTTTTGGGTCGTAAAACTGCAAATAAGAATCAAACCAAAAAGCGGCAATTGCAAAAAAGTACTTGTATTAAACTATTATTTAAACTAAAAGCATAAAGGGAAATAAAAAAAGCTGGTCTGCTATAAAGAGAAATAACACAAAAAATAGACCGCCTGAAAAGTAAGCCAAAAACCGGCAATTAAAAGGAAAAAAAAAAATAAATAAAACATTGTCTGGCAAAAATACATTAAATTGTATTGGACTTGCTTAAACTGAAAATTAAAAACACAACAACAAAACATTAACCGGCTCAAAGTGAAGCCAAAAAGTGGCAATTGGAAAAATATAAATTGTTTTGAAAATCTGAAAATATAAAGAGAAATATCCACAAATAATAAACATAAGCAAAAAACTGAAATTGGAAAAAGAAATTGGCACATTTGTAACTGAAAATATAACGAGAAATATACACAGAAAAAAGACTAAGGCAAAATCGAAACCGGGTCGGTGTTTGGGGGCCGCGTCCCGTTCGGTCTGTGTTGGTTTTTGGTGTGTGTTTGCGGTGCCTTTCATTTTCCGCTGAGATTGACTGAGACGCACTCAAGATAACCGTAAATATTCCACCCCTTCCCCAAACCCCAACCATCCCGCTGGCGTGCGCTCTCTACGACCCCCACGATGTCTCGGCAGTCGGGTCGCACGCCGCTGCCGGGGCTTGGTGGGGGCCACATCACACACACCCACATCCCCCACATCCGCCACATCCATCACACCCACACCCCACCTCAGCCAGCGCCTCGGCGGTCGCGCTGCAGCACCACCAACTGCAACACCAGCAACAGCAGCAACAGCAGCAGCAGCAACAACAGCAGCAGCAACAGCAACAACAGCAGCAGCAGCAACAGCAGCAGCAGCAGCAACACCAACAATTGCAACAGTCCGCGCAACATTTGCAGCAATTGCATCACCATCCGCACCATCACCACCACCTGCCTCAGACCCAGCCGTTGCACCACCATCTGCAGCAGCACACAGTCGTCTCTTCCGCCTCGGTTGCACTCTCCACGCCATCCGCCGTACTCCAGCAGCAACAGCAACAGCAGCAGCAGCAGCAACAGACGACGCCCACAACACATTCCACGCCCACACATGCGGCGATGTATGAGGAGCCGGGGCCCGTGCAACAGCAACAGCCGTCTCTCCAGCATCTGCCCCCGCCACAGCAGCAACAACAGCAGCAGCAGCAACAACTTGCAACAACCCCGGTTAGCGGCGCCCTTAGTCCCGCCCAAACTCCTACGGGTCAAGCCGCACAGCAGCAGCCCCAACACCTCACATCACCTCATCATCAACAGCAGCAACAACAACAACAGCAGCAGCAGCAGCAGCAGACACCGAGTAGTGCACCAAGTGGTGGCGCCACGTCTGCTCTGCAACAAAACTCGGTTGTGGCAGCCGGTCAAAGCCAAATTGTTGCACCAACAACGGCGAGTGTTTCTCCCTCCAGTGTCAGTTCTCAGCAAGCAGGTAATTGGAGCACCCTTCCTCCCCGTACCCCTACCACTACCCCTAACTACGATGGAGAGTCCTCTCTGCAAGACTCAGTCTGATTGTCAACCTAATCCATATAACCTAAGCTGAGTCATTATAATGCAAATGCGATGATGTCCTGTAACTGTATGTAAAATGTGCAAATTGAGACTCGACTATAGTTTTATGGTTTATGGTTTAGTTATCGATCTCGAAATTAAACCAACCAACTTAACTGAAGCAGCACTGAATTTTAGAAATTTCCCATACTTTTGGCGCCAAGCCTAACTTAGCTTATTATTCAGAAGGTAAATTTCCAGCAAGCAGAGTTTATGCTTATATTTATTTTAGTGCACATTTTTCTTATGTTTGGAAAAATGTGAATCATTTCCAGAATGTTTTTCTATTTTTTTCTTGTTAGTAAGCATTGGTGTTGTAAGATTTCACATATTCAAACATTTTAAATAGTTGTTCAATATATATATATATATATATATATAACTAAAATTGAAAAATTTAAGATTCTATTGGGATACTTAACAAATGCATTTGTTAATAATTAAAAATATCTCTGAAAGATAATAAAAAGAAAACCATACTTTTGGAATGGTCGACTTAAGCAAAGCCTTGCTAAGTTTTAGAAATTGTTTTTCCTGTATTTAAAAATTATTTCTTAAAACAAGAAAAACGTTTTAGTTTTCCGACCGCTTTTCATTTTTAAGGCGACTTTTTTAATTCAGGCCTTTATTTTCCCTAAGTGTTTGAAACACGTAGAAATATTTTGCAGTAATTCAATCAACGAGCATTTCTACTGTTGGTTAGTTTATGACTAGTTTATCAGTCATTGAGCTAATTTCCCTTAACCCTTAAGTACAAATCTGGCTTGTTTCGATAACAGTTGAGACTAGTTCACCTTTAACATCTATATCCTCAGATTGAATATAGGAGTCCAGGTTGATGACGATTGTTTCTGTATTTAAAAAAAGCTCTTAACTTTCATCGGCACAGTTTTTATTATATATTTATATTTTCATTCCCGATCTAAAAACCTTTCCCATATTCGAATCCAACATCAATTATACAATAATTCAGGAGACAGTTTCGATTTCTTAACGCAATAATTGCTGACTGATTTTTGTTTGAATTTTGGGTGATTAAAATCACCTTATGGTTTAAGCATGTTAATAAATTTATTTGATTTTTAAGTATTGGATTAAGTTTCACAATAAACTGTAGTCATTAAATACTGAAATACCGGCTTTGCTCAGGGTATCCACTTTTGGGATTGCTAAAAACAGTAGCGCTTTCAAAATAATTGTCTGTTTGCTCAAAATGGTAAAACAAGTTCTCATTTAATGTTCATATTCAAATAAGTTTCAAGTTAATCATATTAAAATCTTCAAAATTCGTTCATCAGTAAATTTTTCAATGAGCTTTCAAAATCAGTCAGAGGCCATACAAACAAAGTTATTTGTTTTTCTTTTTTTTTAATGAAACACTTCTCAATTAAAATATCAGAAAGATTATTGAAAATAAGTCACTAATTGAATTCAATTTTTCCATCATACTTGCCGGTCCAATTTTCGGATTTATTTATAAGGGGAACCTTCAATATACATCTATTCCTAGCCATAAGCGATTATACTGGGATCCTTAATATTCTTGGGGTATATTTAGATAGTTGTGATAGAAAGAACAAGTATCTGATTAAATCCCAATATCCACATATATTACTACGTTACATGACTTACTCTCATTTTCTCTTTTGATCACCAGATAGTTTTTAATTGATAGAAATTAATTTAATATTTTTTTTATTATCTTATTTAAATCTCTTAAAGTTGTAAATCGCACTTTCTTACTATCAGAGTTCTTTTTATTATTTGAGCGAGTCTAAAGAGTTTCCTTTTCCCATTTTGAAGCATATCTCAAAGAATAAATGATTTCGATACACCAAATTGGTTTTGAGTATTTTCGTACAGACTTCGTTGAAGTCTCCGCATTTTTTCAAATTATGAAATTTATTGTTAATGCGCTTGCTTAAGGGCGATCATCATTTAATTCTATAATTATATATATATATATCTATATATATAAATGTATATACATATTATTTATTTTTCCGAGAGGAAAATGAGCAATTATGCTGCCAGAAGCGCTTACATTTCATCGTATTAGTTTGTGAATGTAGTTGTGTTCTCGGTAATATAAGTAGAAATGTGAGTTGGGGCGTTTCAGAGATATTTACAGGGTATATTCGGGTCGTGCACTCTGAACCAGATTATTGTTTCTAATTATAATAACAACTGTGTACGAATATTAACTAAAACTATCAACATTTATTGTTGTCAAATAATTATTATTGTTGATTTCGAGCTCTGACTGATTGAATATGTTGAACTGTGATTCGATTCAGTCTGTTTTCAAAAAAATGAATTATATTTTCACAGTAAATTCCTGGGCGCATAATTCGGAACGAGAGTGTTCCTCAAGTTGATTTGTTTGACAGGCAATCGATAACGAGAATGTCTCTTCCCTCTTTTACAGACATGTCCATCTCACTAGCGCCAATACATATACCCGCGATCAGGCCCGGCTTCGAGGCGGACGCAACGACGCCAGTTAAGCGGCACGGGCATCCGTGGCCCTATGAGAACGAGTTCAACCAGTACCATGCCACGCCATATTATATCGACAGGGATCGCAAGCCGATGTTCTACGGTTACCCAGAGACCCAGTTTCAGGTGAGTGCAAAACAACAACAACAACGACAACAACAGCAGCAACCACAGGCGCTGAGACTCCGGCTCGAATTGTGCGCCAGACAGCAGCTGTCTAGTAAACAACTCAATGTCAACTTTACGCTTTACGCTTCTGCCTTCTTCTCGTCCCCCTCTCGCATGTTGCACGTACGACAACAAGCAGCCTCCATATTGGCCCAACTACCGTGATCAACCGAATGCCGCTGCAGCGGCGGTCTACATGAGCGCCACCGATGAGCGCCATGCATCTGTCAGCGCGGCGGCAGCGGCGCGACAGTCCGTCGAGGGCACCTCGCAGTCCAGCTACGAGACTCCCACCTACTCCTCCCCTGGTGGGCTGCGCACCTTCCCCGAGGCCTACTCGAGCACAGGTGAGTCCACACACACACACACACACACACATAATCATACACACATACAGAGAGAAAAACAAATGGCATTCATTTTTAAAAATTCGCCAAGGGTAACTCAACTTATTATTCAGAAAGTTTATTTCTAAAATACAAAATATTAGTTTATAAATATTAGTTTATAAATTCATTAATTTTCAATATTTCGAAAAGGGTTTTTCTTAACTAAAAATCTGGGTTAGCATTTCCAATTTATTGACATATTTTCTTTTATTTAATATTTTGCTGATTAATAGGAGAAAAAACCTTTATAATATTTTCAATTATTTTTCTTATGTTTATTATTACTTAAACAAGTAAAACATTTTAGTTTCATTGGTAATTTTTTCTGTGTGTATTTCTGTTATCGCTTTTCGCATTGCTGTTTGCTGTTTGCCTCTGCTGCCTGTTGGCGAGTGTGGGGCAAACTGCAAATTGCGACACAGTCAAGTTTGTCATTTAATTAGCGTATTGCAAAATGCCTCATAAATGAATATCGTCAACGCTCAACCGGGTTCGTGCTCCTGCCGGTGGGTGTGCCAATATATATTAAAACAATTGCCACCTCCCCAACCCAACTGCCTGCCCCCATTTCGTGTATAAGCCACTTTGAACTGAGTGTTTAAGCACTAATTATAAAGGACTCGCTAAATTCATTTTTGTTTTTGCTAATGCCAATTTATTTTTAACTTTTTACTTCATCAATCCTTATTCTACATATATTATACTCGTATAGTCTCTGCTAGACTGCAATGAGCTCACTCGAATTTAATTATATATTATTTGCCCCAAGAGCAGTTAGGAGAAATTTATATTTGTGTAATGAAAATTATGCAGCAAAGCAGCACGTGTTTTTCATTTAACATAAGAACAAATATCTTTTTTAAATTAATTTCCTGACAGCCACCTTAGTTTAGTGCGCTTCTTAGCTGAATCTGATCGAATCGCCAATTTCAATTTAAGCCAATAATAAAAATTGTGCGTTTTTCGTCAATCCGTCTGTGTCAGAGACGAGAAATAGAACAACAGCTCGAGACTTTGGAATATAAATTCTCGTATACCCTGTGAAGATCAAGTGCACTTCGTTTGATCGATACCTGCCCCTGTTTCGAGAATATCAATTCATATTGATTTTCAATAGCAATAAAAGCTACCGTTTTAAAAGCAGATCGTTCAAATTAATACAATCGCATATTATTTGATTGACTTGACATATGAAAAGGAATTTTCATACTGATCTCATTACTATCAGAGGGCATAAAAATGGCATTAAAACTATAATATAATTTTAACAACTGGGCTCAGGGTATCTTGTAGTCGAGCTCACTCGACTTGCTTGTTTTACTTTTCACTTTTCACTTTGAATTCCGAAATTCATTAATTTTCCTTGCATTACGTTAAAATTTACTAGAATAATATTTGTTCTAATTATACATTTTTGTAGAATTTAAAATATAAAATAAGTAAATTTAATAATAAATAATAGTTGATGTAAGTAAAATAATGAGAAATATGTGTGAATATTATTTTGATCGTCCCCAGGCGCATCCGGTGGCCTTTCAGTGGGTGCAGTGGGTCCATGCACACCGACAAATGCGATGCACGAATGGACCGGACAGGTGTCGGTGCGAAAAAAACGCAAGCCGTACTCCAAGTTCCAAACGCTGGAGCTGGAAAAGGAGTTTCTCTTCAATGCGTACGTGTCCAAACAGAAGCGCTGGGAGCTGGCACGCAATCTGCAGTTGACGGAGCGTCAGGTGTGTTAAATAAATAAAGAAAAGTTCATGAAAATGTTATTTATGTCGTTGCATTTGCATGGGTGTGTTTAGGTAAAGATTTGGTTTCAAAATCGACGCATGAAGAACAAGAAGAACTCGCAGCGGCAGGCGACCCAGCAGAATAACAACAACAACTCCAGCAGCAACCACAACCATGCGCAGGCGGCACAGCAGCACCACAACAACCATCACCTGAACTTGGGTCTGAGCATGGGCCACCATGCCACCAAGATGCACCAGTGACCTTTGGACAACAGCAGCGCCGGCGCCATGGGCTTTGCCACCTACTAGCAGTTAGCCAATCCCAATCACAACACTTCCCAACCGAATCCGAATCCGATTCCGAGTACGAACTCGATTTCAAATCCAATTAAGAACGAATTGATATCGATCGACTTTCCCTGCTAGTTGAAGGCAGCTCGAATTTTCACCGTTCTGTAAATATATGTTCGGGAGTGAGGAAAGCTGTGCAGGAGGAGCTACGAGAGCGGATTGAGGACGAGGTGGTGTGAGGCAATCCCAGCGTTGGCGTCGCTGTTTTCAAAGCTTAAATTGTTTGGCATAGAATTGCCAAGTAGAGTTGAGAATCTACGTTTAATGAAATGTAGCTAACTAATAAGTCAGTTCTTACGATATCTAAAAACAAGCTAAACAAATGTTAATCACCCAGTCTATTGATGCTTGGTGCAGTAGTTGAATACTAGAGAGACATAGCTGCAAAAGATAATTAAATCAGAATTCAGAAATCAGAAATCAGAAGGAAGCACATTCAGTAGTTGTACTAAATATGTGCATATATATATATATATATATATATATATGTATATATATGTATGTGCATGTATGTATTTGTCTCATAAATTAACGCGCATTACTTATTAATTTTAAACTATAACTATAATATGCATACACAAAATACTATCCGTATTAATTATGAATACAAAAAACAAGAATTCAAGTAGTAGATTCTAAATGTAAGTGCAGCTAAATTGCAAGTGACGAGCACATTGTAGGCCAAGTGAATGTTCTTAAAACAAAACGAACAAATTGAATAACAATTTTCAACCACAAATACAAATAATATACACACACACACACCCACACACACACACACACACACACACCCCGTAAGCAGTTAGAAAGCGGCGCACTTTTAGCATAAATTTTTGTCATTTTATTGTTCGTTGTGTCGTGTTCTTAGATACATTTTAAGTTCCTGTATATAAACTAAGACATAAAACCAGAAAGAGGGAAAATTTTGAAAACAATTTGGGTTTTGTGCCCAAGAAAATAAACATTTATTTAGTGCATACTAAAAATTGAAAGTAAAGTAAAACTGAAAATAAAAATCAGCAAACATATGAAAGTAACAATTCAAAAAATCAAAAAACGAAAGCAAAATGCAAAAGTTGAATTCATTCTATTTATAGTAAATCGTGTAAATCGTAAGATTATTGATGTGTGTGCATGTTCACTCCATAGTTAAAAGCGCTTTTGATCCAAACAAAACAAAACAAAACAAAAACAAAGCAGAGCACGTTAAGCTAAAGATAAAACTATAACTAATACAACAACAAAAAGGAAAAACTAAAAAAAAGTAAATACATTTTAATAATACGTGTAAGGAATACAAACAAGTACATTGAAAGCAGTTGAGAAACAATTAATTTTCAATACATACCTTAACGCTACTTACATTACTTATATATAGTACATACATAAAATAACGTACATATACATATATATATATATATATATATATATATGTGAACAGATATATATATATTTTATGTGTATCGACTCAGCTTAATCCTGATATTACATCTAAGTTCAGTTATGTTGTGTAATTATCGAATTTTTGTTAATGTTTTGCTTCATACATTATATTATATATTGTACCATATGCATAATTATATGTATAAATATCGTATGCCCGATACATACACGTATATACTTATAAATGAAATTATTTCGCCAACCGCTTTATCCTAGTTCTTGTATTATTATTATTTCAGACCTTTTTCATAAGTTGTAGTCTAAAGTCGGTTATGTTTATGCTTATGTTCGATTATAGTTTGTTTAGTAAATTTTTACATAGCATTAGCAATTCTCTTTTTTAAAAAGTTAATTATTGTGAATAAAACATAAAATTGCAAAAAAATAATATGCAAAAATATACACAATTCAAAACAAACAAAAAAACAAAAACACCAATGAGTATGCAACTTTTGGTACTCATTTAGTCAATCGAATCGGCCGATAAATAGCCACTTTCATTCCGGCCTACATTCAAACCATCCTTTTCTAAAACTATATGTTTCTTATTTGTTCTGTTTGATCTTGCTTTAGTTTTGTTCACTCGTTAGATTCGGTTTTGTTTGGTAAGTACCGTCGGCCACTTTTAAGGGTCCAGCGCTGAGATTACCTCTAAACACGTGCAGAGCTCAATGCGTTTCAAGGACGACCTCTCAGCATCGAATTTATTCATAAGCATCCATAGAAGTTACTCGTACCAAGTATAAATACTTAAGTATAGATACTTAGTATTTGGCTGCACATGAACAGACACTGAAATGTATATTTTGCAACGAAGCCTGTCGAAATCAAAAATAGTGCTTAACTATTCCATTTGATGTTCCCAATCGAAACCACTCACATTACAACATCGGATTTATTGAGTTCATTAGATATCAATATTTTTGTTATGTTCCACGTGTTACCTCTGAGTTATCCTAAGAGTATTATTTTGCTTGTGGTAATGTAATACAGCGCTTAAACAAAGTACATTTAAAGTCAAACAGTCTTGTTTTCAAATATGTCATAAGGTTAAATAAACTATTATGTAACTGTGATGTTTTTGAAGTTTCATTCACAGACCTAAGACAAACTAACGGTACATTGGGTAATCATATTCGATTTTTGTTCGCTGTTATTAACTATATTTGTTACGTTTGATTGATTGACCGATCCAACTAAGAGTAAATCCAATATGTATTACACAATATCTCATTATTGATGGGAATCGCATCTACCTGATCAAATCATATCATTTCTTTAGAATACCACAATTTTTATGTGTCTATTTTTATTTGTTTTTACAGCTAATTTGAAAATGGCGACCATGCTCTATAAATATAAATAATCAACAGAGTGTTTCTATAACAGGTATATGATATAGTAAGCAAAAGAATTTTTTAAACGAGAATCCATTTTACAAACTATTATTCTTATGACTATTTGATTTATTGTTCCGACCCGCCTCTAAAATATACTGCTTGATGCTATTCATGCTGATCTATAATATATTTACTTTAAGAATCGGGCGTGTCTCCTTCAATGCGGTACACACTTCATTACACAAGTATAATTCCCTGTAGAAAGGTAAACAAATTGTTAATCTAAATATTCTCCTGGGTTTGATTTAGTTTTGACATAGTTCGCACTTGATTTGAGTACGGAATACATGCTTTCTTTTCCTCTAATGAGTGTGTGGTACTTGGTATTCAAAATGTTGGATTTGGCTAAAAAGACTACGCAGGTAATTATTAGGACTATGAGAATTCATTTGGGATTATGTAAACATTTTTGGCTCTTTTAGAGTATTTGGTTGGCAAATTGGATAATAAACGAAAATAAAGCGCATCTCGTCTTCTTTATGGGTTAAAGATATATATCCCAAAGCTATTTTAGTGTGTACTGAACAAGTTGTTCAGAAATCAGCTCAATTCTTAATGTAAGAAATAAAAAAATTGTGTTCGACAACGCAATGATATTGACTGGAAAATGGCCTTTTATTATTTAAGATTCGTTGACTTTAGCTAAGACGGATCTGCAGATAGCTGCTCTTAAGTGAAAAGCCGAATATTTTTGCAGTGAGGATGTGTCTCAGATATAGATAGATGGATAGATATCAAGTGCACATTGTGTATAATATTGATCGTCATTTAATGCCAGGTTGTAATAACAGTGTCAGTCTACAAAATGTAAGCTATTTGAAAGACAAACTTTGGTGGCAGGTGTTTTGTGTGGTGACTTTTCGCCAGTGCTTTGTCGCAATGCAGCACTTAGTTATTATATTATATAGGCTTATTAAAGTTATTTAAATAAGTTTAATACACAACAGCAAACCAATTGCAAACGACTCCATCTCGCATTGTCTTCAATATCTATAGATATGTATACTAATATCATTGTGTGTTATTATTCGTGTATTTGTGTTTTTTCATGATATACGAGTATACAAAAATACCTAAGGGTAACTAATGCTTGGCAAAGATGACATTTATTTATTTCTTTATCTACAAAATTATGACTTAGCTAATGTGTTTTTAACAAGTATTAACATATCATTTGACTCTAACTATGGCATTAAAATATGTGAATTTATAAAATGACAAGGCCAAACCTAAAAAATACTTGTTTTGGAAAGGTATCCAAAATAAAGAATATTCTTGAATTTCTTAACTAATTGTGCATTTTTTGTTAAAAAGAATAGTAAAAAAAAACCCAAGCCGTGGAAATTTATTGTATGGGAACGAGTTTATTCACAGCTATTTGTTATAATAGTAGAATCTGGTCATATATATGATATACTCCATCATATATACCTAGATTGCTTTAAAAATGAGAGAGCTCTGCCCGCTGACACACATTAACATTGGACAAACGGATATAAAAACTAATTTCTAATAAAGAAGTTCGATATTGATAATTCTTTGCTAAAATTTTAGAAGCACATTAAGCATCTTCCAGCCCATAGAATATATTTATTCTTGATTTACAGAGTCGAACTACCCACATAAACCTGCATATGGACACTGTAAGAACTGAAGTATGTGCAATTGAAACAAAAGCATATTATGAAGGGTGTATGCAGAGGGGGAGAGGATGTCAGCTGCCCTCTCTACATCAAAACTTTACAAAACCCAACTTTACAAGACTCTACATTAAGATGTATGAACATGTATATTTAGATTGAAATGTATGGAAAATTACAAATCGGACTCTTTTACGAAAAGCTCAATATAAAGAAATATATAAAACGTGTAAAATGTATTTAATTTCTAGTTAGTATTTTTCAAGGAGCAGAAATTACGAGCTGGTCCACAAACAGATTAAATTCCTGCTCGAGCATAAACAAATGGCATAACATATAATTTAGGCAAGCCGTTTCGACTATATATATTATTTAATTTGTATATATTATTTATATTTAATTATTATATATTTGCGATTATTAAAAGTTGTCGAAATATAGTAGGGCATGCAGTATTTCTGTAGCTATTGTGGCCCCACCAACTTGCCCAAAACTTAATTTAATTTAAAAAATGGCAATCTACAATAAGATGTGTTTGCACCGTCAGCATGGATGTTGACTTAATGATCAATGTTTATTTAAATGTTGGGCAGCTTAAGGGTTGCAAACTGATTTTTGGATACATAGCCTTGTGTATGCAGCCGAACTTAGTTATATGGATGCAATTTACAGTCTGATTGTCCCTTCTTCACAGAACTTATCCGAAATATTCGTGTGAGCATCGAGCTGGGGCGGGAAAACAAGAGCAGAAGAGAAATGCCATAAAATGCACCCTGCTATATAAACATTGGCATTTCCCCTCAGTGAAGGTTCAAAGATTGCCCAAAAAAGTGTTTCTGTTTCGGTTCTGAGCGACTTAATGCGTTTTTTATGTTATATACAAGTAAAATGCTTTCACCCGAAGTTCCGTTCGTGGCTTCCATTGGGTTGGGCTTTGTGGGCTGTTGTGTTCCCAAGTCCAATGAAATTTACAACCACCACCATTGTTGAAAATTTATCGATGAACCTTAGCGATGAGAATATTTTAAAGGTCCTTGTCAGTAAATTTGCACACATGAGCTTAATGTTTTTGATATGCTTATTTCCCCGCAGAGGAGGCAATTTTATCACAGCATTTGCGAGAATTGAAGGTATTCCAGTTGCTTCTAAAATTACATGGCTTCAATATGACTCAGCCGAAATAAAGTAGTTTCGCCTTCGAAAATCTAAGTCAGAGTAAAATTCATTATAAATATTTAATAAACTAATATTAAGCTGCTCAAACCAAAAGATTTTTGAAATTAGTTATTCTGATTGACTGAGTGGATCAGTGACTGAACACCAGTTAAAGCAATATTATTATTATTATTGGGTCTGTTGTGCCCCCTTTTGAGCCTATGGCTCTCCCAGCAACCCTTGTTCCGGCACGAATGTGAGAATCTTTGTTGGGTTGAGGGTTTCTATTTATTCCGAGTTTAAAATATGTTTTACTAGAATACAGCACATTTTGCTGGCTAATGGGATACAATCTGCTAAGATGTGCTTTGAGGATTCGTTCTCATTATCTCAACATCACACAGAATTCGGGACATAATTTAGCTAGGTGACATCTATGTCTCCAATATCCTGTCAAGAGACCGGTGATTATTCCACATGACTATCACATTCCTAAATTGTTTTTGATTATAGGCACTTGACTTGTTGGAGACCTGGTGCCTCGTCCCATCTAAGCACTGAGGTCAATGAAAAATGTTTGTAAATGCTTGTGTTAAACTCTGTCGCTAAAGGTGTATGTGGAAAGCTACATTTTCGCCCGATGATCTTTATGCTCATTTTGAACGTTTCAAATAACAAGTGAAAGAATATGCGCTTCCTAATTGCACCCCAAGAATTTGTTTAATCAGCTTGAAAATCGATACATAAAAATCTATATGTGCAAAACGATATTGTATTTTAGTTCAAACGGACCCTAGAATTATTTGAAAGCGTCTTAAAATAAGAATTAACTTAGGTTTGAGTGCCAAACACTGTTTTCATAGCTTTCTTGATTTTTTTATTTATCTACAATAAATTTATATACATAATAAGAGTTTATCTTTTTTTGGTTAGTTGAATATAAAATCTTGCCAATGTTATTTGTTTTGGATCTTCGAATAAAATTCAAAATTGATTTCAAGAGACCGACATTAACTTTTTAAAATAGATCAACAAATAAGCTAAAATTGAAAAACTAAAAATAAATAAATAAATAAAAGTAATACTGACATTTTTATTCAACTTTGGAGTGCATTTTTTAAAAACACCAATGGGAAAATTAAAAATTTGAGATCGTAGGGTAAGTTATACAGTCTTCATCCTCAAACAAAAATAAAAATCAGTATCAATAGCTAAGTAGATATTGCCATTAAAGCCTTCATTCAATTTGGGATATATCCATACGTTTGCTGCAGACAGCCCTATCACAGAGTCAGCTGTATCGAATCACTATATCATATGGATGACATAGGAGCAATCAATCGAATGATGTATAAGCTGTATTTTTGGCTATAGCTCCCATATGGAACATCGATGATTATTTTTGAAATAGATACTTAAATGCAGACAAGAGCAGGTGTACTCAAGTCTGCATGGGTATGTAATCTGCGTTCCTACCCAGCCGTTTTTATATATTTTTGATAAGTTTTTCCATTATTTTTCCCCATTTTGAGATTCTCTGCATTCGTTCCAAGTGTTAAGGGTGTTGTATGCATATTAATGATTATGGAAAAGGAGTGTACATCGAAATATGTTCGTGTTGTGTGCTTGTGTCCAAAATGTAGGGAATTATGTACCTAATTCAATACAATTCGCTGTGGTAATCGAAAGATAAGCTCGTTATACATAGATGCTGCTGGTGGCTGCTGCTGAACCCCAATTTCGAGACCAGGCCGCATTGAAAATTAGAATTGGTGGTGGAATCCTGACAGATTGCCTGCCACATTGGGGGTACAGAGCAGGATGCAGAAAGAATAACAATCAAGCGACTGCAATAATAACAAGCAAATGGACTCTTGACGAGTGAGTTCGCCTAGATGATACCCTGTAACAAGGTCTTCATTCAGCCAAACCACGTAGCTTTTAATGCATCACATTCTAAAATTGTAAAGCTGAGCATGCATTTTATTTATACATGTATATCTAATACTTGTGTATATATAATACTTGGCGCCAGCTTCAATGTGTCTTTTTCCTAAAATAAACTCAACAATCTGAACGACATTTATAGAAAGTTGATCATTTAAATACTGAGATATAATCTTTTGAAAAGTGGATTCAATTTCCATCGAAATTCTATTGAAATTGGAAAATGCAAAATATTAACTTTTCTTGATTTGTAAAAGAAAATAAAAATAAAGATAAAGTATTTTCATTTAGCATTTATAGTATTTATAAATAAAAAAAAAGCCCACAGAAAATGGAATATTACTCGGAGATTGGATCATTATTGACGAAGATATTTATAACAAATTACGAGATTTAAACTACTCGGCCTCTAAAGCAGATGAAAACTATACTTTAATATAAAAGCCGAATTTAATTAATTTTATCTGAATTTAGAAAGCATTTTTTATAATAAATTCTGTAAGTATTTCTACTTTTTATAAATGCATTTCTCAATAATAGAAAATATGCGTAAAATAAATATTTTATAATTTATTTCCGTATAGAAAAATTATTTCTTAAAACATGAAAAGCTTTATAATTGTTAGGGTGATTTTTTTGCTTAGTGTACGAGAAAGCAGCGGATTCATACAGACAGATGGTCAGAGAGACAGACAGACATGGAAATACATGGCTGTTTGCCCTTTCTACCCAGACCAAATTGGGAACAGGGTATAAAAAGAACAAACGACAACCACTAAGATGAGAAACTGGAATTCAAAATTGACTCGTCGTTGATGCCGATGTCGTCAGCGTCAACATCAGCATCGAGTATACACACAGACACACACAGACACACAGACACACAGACACAAGCAAGCACACACACATGGTAAGTATATAGTCGACGCCGGGGCGGCGTGGACTTGTTTCGCACATAAAGATACAAATGTATCTACGGCAGACAGCACAAATGGCGTATATAAAATGATTCGACATGTGTTTGCATCAGTGTTAGAGTCTGTCGCTTCGTGACAGTGTTCCGGTGGTTGTTTTGTGTGTGCATAAGCGTGCGAGCGAGACAGCGAGAGTCAGAGCGAAAGAGAGAGAGAGAGAGAGCGAGAGAGAGAGAGAGAGAGAGAGAGAGGAGCTACTCGCGCGCGTTTTATTACCCATCGCTTGTGCCTTGATGCTGCTGCTTGCTGCTGCTCCTCTGGCTTTTCATCTTTTCAATGCTGCACAGCCCTTGCTGGCTTGCTGGCCTGGCTGCTTGCAGCTCATGTTCATGTTCGGTTCTCCGTTCTCCGTTCTCAGTTCTCAGTCTCATTTTCATTTTCATTTCGTTTCGTTCTCCATCTCCGTCCTTTTGCGTTCTCGTCGCAAGCGTAAGTGTTGCGGCTGCTGCTGCTGCTGCTTGTGGTGCTGCGGGCTTATGTCTTCTTTTTTCCCTCCTCCTCTTCTTCTTCTTCTTTTCTGTCAGCGAGCGTCAAGCGACGCGACGCGACGCTGTCATCGTCATCATCCACATCCACATCCAAATTCAAACACACAGAGGAACACATTCACTCTTGACTCGCAACCACCGCCAAGCGACACCTTTTCCCCAGCGCGCAACGCGTCTGTCCGTTCGTTCGTCTGTCTCTCTGTCTCTCTGTCCGTCTGTCCGTCTGTCTGTCTGTCTGTATCTGATTGCTGTGTGGTTGTTGCTCTGGCTCTGGCTGTGGCTATAGCTGCGGCTGTGGCACTGGCTCTACTCTGTCTTGTTACTGTTAATGCCGAGTCTGCCTTGCCGTATTCTCACACTCACACTCACACTCACACTCACACTAACACTCACTCGCACACTCACTCGCACACTCACTGGCATACTCACACTCACATTTGACGCGTTTCTGTTGCTTTTCGCTTCGTTCTTGCGCTCGACGCCACTTCGTGCGCCGACCGCGCTGTCACGGCTTCAGAGCCTCGGCCTCGGTCTCGGCCTCGGCAACCACTGACTGACTCTTGTGTCAAACTGAACAGCAAATATTATTTTTTGGACACTTTGCTATCAGGTCGACGCCGCGTCAACCAGAGGCGTCCTGTGCTCCATTCACCATTCACCAACCACAGCTATTGATATCGACACCGCCAACCGTGCCAGAGCCCATCGAGCTCTCGACTTGTCCAATTCTTCCCCATTCAAGTGTCGCATTCGAAGTCGGACAGCTGCCGGAGTCTCCATTTTCGCCGGAGTGTGAACTATTGAAATCCGCAAACAAATGTGAAGTTCAACAAATTCTGTAAATCAACTCGAGCCGGTTCGTGTTATGCCAAAAATTAACCGAAATTAATTATAATATTGACACACAGCATGAAGAACGAGGGGGCTGCTCCTCCCCAGCAACACAAGCGCCTTTCGACCAACTGTGAATAATACTCGTATGGATTACAATCTCGCGTGTGATGGCCAAGGCAGCAAAAAATAAAAATAAAAAAATGCTAACGTTAACAACACTTGAGGGCCGGTTCTGTGCTTTGTGCTTCGTACTTGTGTATTTTCTGCTTTGAGGTTTGGTCTGCGGTCGCTGCTCTTTGGGCGGAGGACCGGGAACCCATCCATCCATGCTTCTCTCGTCTCGACTTGTCGACTTGTCGACTTTCGTGTCGGTCCAATGGGCCCGTCCAGCTCCTCGCGTTCGCCGGGTTTTCTCAGATTCGCTGGGCGTGGATTCAATTAAAATGATTTGTTGCCGCCGTTCCTGACATTTTGGACATAAATAGTGGACCTGATTCATGGTACAATGTTTTCGTGTAAACAAAACCAATGCAAAACTTTGGCACCACAGCACTACTGGACTGATACCCCCTTCGGGTGAGTTTTTACTTATGTATTTACATATATCAAAATGGCATCTCCATTGAATGGCACCGTCGGCATATCCTTAAGTCTTTTAAAACTTACATTGATATCTTTGAATTTAAATATACTTATTTGTTGTTACTTATTTATTGTTGTATACGTTTGGATGTTGTTCACTGATTGTGCAACACTTTAGGGCATGCATCTTTAACCCCATACGTCACAAGTAAATACAAATGTATAAGTATACATATGCAACTTATATGTATACCTATAAATACGTTGGAAATGTCACTATTTATTACATATAATTAGTTAAATAAATATTATTTATATTTAAATTTATCGTTCCGAATGTGGGTATACTTTAAAAAATGATTTGTATATTTGATAACATTATCATGAAACTCGGGCTTGAAACACTTTTTAAAAATCGCTTTATAATTGTTTAGGAATTTAAAAAAATAATCTCAAATAAATATGATTCGATTTTAATAAGATCAATTTCTCTCTTTCAATTGAATTGCATTTTACTAGATCCAAGAGATGTCAGTAATAAATTGAGTGGTGGAAACATATTCTTTAACAAGAACTATTTATATTTATTTGTATATTCCACAGTACAATATAAGCTTAAGAAAAGATGTTCCCTATTCGAAATTTTAATGAATAAGTACACTTAAAAAAACAGTCCTCGAAATTAGATTCGAATTACTAACCAAGCCTAGAATCAAAGGTTTATCAATTATTATGCAGATTCAAAATCGGAATTGAAATTTATTTAGGTGTATATATGTAAATATGTCTGTGATTAATATTGGTATACGAGAACATATATTCAAAATTTTATTACTGAATCTGTAGCTCAATCGAACAGACAGACGGAGTCAGCGCGATGCCGATATATATATATTATATGGAGTCATAGAAAAGACACAATTAGCCATTTTTATCTACGGGTCCTGAAAATAGGACAGGTCTTTTAGGCACTCCGATGACAACGTACCCTTGCAGAACTCAGTACACCTGCTGAAACCTCAAATTCTTTATCAATTTCGAAAACCGACCGAGTTATTTGATATATGTATGTGTTATATACCGTACATGTACCGTAAAAATCAAGGTACCAATACTCATCCAAATGTCTTAAGAAAATTAGGGAAAATATCGGCGTGTTTATACTCGAATTACCAGAATCGTAATCGGAACACAAATTCGTTTCGGTTTGGCACCCGGATTCTTATCCATTTTTAATTGATTCAGGGTATAACCAAAAAAAAAAAGGGATTTTAGGCACACCAAGATAACATTCATTTCTAAATATATATCCTAAAAAATAAACAATTTGCACTTCACTTCACTTCACTTCTTGTCAAACAGAAAAACTTACTACGAACAGAGTAGAAACGGAGTAATATTATAGTTTATATGATTCCTTTCATTAGTTCTAATTTGTGTATCAAAAATATTTGACAAACTAAGCAAACTTCAATGTTACCTTCACTGAGAAATTGCATACTTTCCTGTTAAGTGGGAAGAAAAAAGGGTTCGCATCTTCATAAAACTAAATGCATTTTGGACAACTTTCGACAACAATAACATATATATAAATTGCTGGCAGTACCAGACAGGTAGAAGACGGATAAAAGGGTTGTTTGAGATGTCTTTCTAGTGATTTATGGCACTGGGAAACTGAGAAACGACCTTTCGCGAGTGACGCAAAACGAGGTCTGGGACGCAGGTCCTAAGGATATGGCACAATTTTGGCATAATAACGGTTCAGCATTTGGGTTGAGACCGGTGTGGTCCGGCGAAAGCGTGAAGGCGGATTCATTTATGACCACACACCATAAACCAAAGTACAGCAGCTCATGTCTCAAAATATTTTGATTCTGACCACAGAAACAACACGCAGCTGGAGGCCCAATTTTGGGCAGAAAAGGGTTGGTGAAGTCTCAAATAGTTTCGCGTGAACATCCATACAAAAATATATACATACATACATATATACATATACCATATATATATATATATGGAGCATCTGTTACCACTTCCGACAATTGAACACCCAATGAATGCAGACATAGCTAATTGATCTGCATGTGTATGCCAAAGTTTAATTGCCACTCAGCACACAGAGAGTGGAGTCTCGTGCCACATCTCTGTAGGGGACGGTAGGGAGTGAAGGGGCGTCTATCATAAATACATGACGTACATGGAATGTAGTAGTATACAAGTATGTATGTACACAATTATTATGAACATGCCCAGACACACACAAAATGGCATGCAGCATGGGGCAAACAGAGCAAAGTGTCGCCGACTGAATTCATTGAAATTCAAAGCAGTCATGCGGCAAGAGCCCTTATTTGTATGCATGCATGTATGTGTACATATGTGTATATTCATGTATACGTACATACGGATTGGGAGTTCTCGTTGGTATAACCTGAAACAGGCGAAGCATGGCTTCAAAATGATGTAATTTATTCTGACACTTTCATAAAAAAGAGAATCCAAAACTCTTTGCAACAAACCAAGACATTATCGCCGCATAATTAATGCTACATGTTGCAGTTCAGCGTGGAGCGCTTGTGGAATGGATGAGGAGAGGGGTCGAAGGGGGAGTGCAGAGGGGCAGAGCAGTGCCCCGTTACACTGCACAGTAAAACATTTAAATTTCCAGCCGGTCGTAGTCTGGTCTTGAAGTTACTGTCGCCCCGCTGAAGTTGTCGGGGCACGAAGAGAAAAAATATCATAAAGCCATTAAAATTTTAATTGCCTTGCTAGACGCCCCAGGAGTCATTTCCATATTGAGCGCTTCTCATTTGAATAATTTTATCAAAATGGTAATCAGCGACGGAAAAACCAACAGAGTCAAACCCATCTCAACCCATCCCATCCCATCCAATCCCATCTCGATGCATGCATCCCATTCCATTCGACTCCACTCCACTCCACTTGGTTCTAGCTTCCATCTCAAACTCAAACCGATTTTCAGCCCATGCCGCGCGCACCGCTTGACTTCCATCGTTTTTCGTGTCTTTCCCTTCCATTCTGCTTTGCCTGCCAGTTTCGCCGGCATGGCGCATGCGTCGCAACGCGGGCAGCGCGGCAGAGACGAGGCCATTATAAAATGGGCGGAGCTAAGGTCGCCGTTCACCGTTCACTCGCCAAGGGTTCAACGCACAGGCAAAGTGTGGTGAATTTCAGCTTGCTCGGCCATCTCCTGCGCTGTCTGACTTGAGTCGAATACCAGCTGGACATATGTTTGTGTGTGTGTGCTTGTATGTATGTGTGGGTGTGTATGTATATTTGTGTGTGTGTGTGTGTGTGTATACATAGGTTTTTAACGCCTTCAATCCGGTTTAAATTTATTTATATATTGTTCGTAAAATATTGGTTAGAAAAAACCGACTGAATTTTGTAATTGTATCTATTTATTTGTTTAGTTCTTGTCAACTAAAGTCAGTCGACCCAAGAAATACAAAAAGTAAAAGAATTGAATTAAATTTAATTTAAAATTATATATATCAATTAAATACTATGAAATATTTATCAGATCTCTGGGGGGTATATAATGGCAAAATGGTCAAACATTTGTTGCGTGAATTGGGGGAAACACAGAAAAACCCAATCAGACCAAATCTTCATAGTTAGCTACAACTATATCAGATATTAACATGATATCTTCTAATCTACTAACTTTGAAAGAAAGTATTAAGAATGTATATATATTTATGCATGTATAAAATAAGAATAATGCGTTAAAAACAGTTCACTTATAAAAGCTCACGCAAAAATCAGGAATGCCAAATAGGTAGATAATATTCTCAGCAGCATAGATTCTGTTTTATACTCAAAGAATATATGTATTACGTAGTTATGTATTGCAATTATCGTAATCGCCACAAAAAAAAAAAACGCCCTACATCTTAGAGATGATTTTTAGCTGAGCTACTCTGATTTCTAATTTAAAAAATTAAATAATATAAATTTCATTACTTTTTTCTAAAAATTAGGGAATGCATTTCAACATCTTATTTTTAATTTGCATTTCTTCATAATAGAAAATCTTTCGAAGAAAACGCATATTTTTGGCCATCCTAATTTTTATAATTTTTTTGCTTACACAGAAATTATTTTGAATAATATGAAAAACTTTCTAGTTTATATTTCTAGGGTATTATAATTAGGGTGATATAATTAATTATAATATTCAATAGCCAGTCTATGTAACGATATTCTTCTGTCCGTCTTTTCTATTTTTTTAGTGATATATGCGTAGAACTAGCTTAGTTTTAGAGCTACCTTAATGAAAATTCGGATCACAATTTTATATAGCTGCCATCAGAACAATCGGTCGAAAGATTTCTTCTTGCACTAAAACAATTATTTTATACCAATATATCTAATTATATCTAAGACTATATTATATATCTGACATAAGAATAATCGGTTGTAGTGATTATGCATTGTAACGATTTTACAGTATAACTACACAAATGTGGAATATTCAGTTTAAACCCAATCGTGAAACAGAAATAAAAAAAATAAATAATAAAAAAACAAATAACACATAATTATAGTCGTCGTTTTTAAAATAACCTCTTCTTTCCGTCTAAATACAAATATTCCGTGTGCTCAATAGTCCGTTAAACACGTATATATATTTATATATTTATATATGTATATACTGTCTTAAGCCCTCCTCCAACTACTTACAGTTTATTTTTTTAAATATTATATTGTCTATTAATTTTACTGATATATTACTTCGTTTCTAAAGAGCTATAAAAAACATACTTGGACCAAATAAAACCAACATATATGTTTAGATATTTCTTAAGATCTTAAAGTCGCCAATTTATGAAGTGATAATGATAATGATAAATTCCTTCTACAAATCAGATAATTGCTTTTGCCATATAAAACTTCGTTTCAGAGCTGAGTCCAAAACATTTTTAAGTCAGCTACAAATGTTCAAGCAACGTTCATGCCAACTAAGGCAATGGCTGCTCTTCTTATTATTTCTGAGCCCCAAATAAAATGAATATGATATAAATGCTCAATCGATAATGCCTCAAAGGGATAGTTCGAATAATCGATAATATATATGCGTTCGAGTATCCGATGAATTAAGTTCCTCTTATGTTTTATAATTAATAGTTTCAGATGTGAAATGATTTGAATACCATTTTCTTTTAATACGAGAAGCGACTAGATGTCGGATCAAATCAATTGTTATCAAATTGAATAGCTGATAGGTGAATTAGATATGTAATAACACGTAACGAAAAAGTATTAAGTACGATTTTAATACTTATAAATTCAATGTCTAACAGTAATGTAGGTAAGAAATAATCTGTCGCAAGATTTGACTATTCAACTGTAATCAGACAACCATAATCCATGCTTGATACGGGATCACATCTATAAGGGATGTATCTATTAGAAAATAATGAATGATTGGAAATATCAGGCTTTAACCAAGTTCCGGTAAGCACTAGAATATTAAATTCAAAATAGAGACTGTCAACATATAGTTTAGAGAGTTTAGTCTTGAGACATCTAACATTCTGATAAGCAAGAGAAAGAGCGGGTTTTAGTTTTTTGGTGCAACCTTAGAAGGAGAGGCACCACATGCGTCTTAAATATAAACCAAATAACAATTATATATCTTCGAATATTGCAAAGAGAAAAGCGATAGTCACACGATAGCAGATAAATTTTGTGGCTATGAAGTTATTTCATTCCAAGGACCATTTCAGAAGACCCGAATTTCTTATGACTTAGCAGTTTAGCAAATACGATATTTGATATTGAGCAATCCATTACCTCATTATCGACATACAATTTTTACAACGTCGCATTCTTGGAGCTTTTCAAATCTGTATTATTAACGCTTCATTAATGTTTTCTTTTACAATTGCTTATCCATCTCTAAGCCAATCGTTTACTTACAAAATTTACAGACAATTTTGAACATGTACACATATTTATAGTTTGACACTATGTTTTAAAATTGTTTGTGTTTCGACAAGAACGTTTTTTTTTACTCTTATATACATTATATATTCATATTTTAATGCATGGTTTTTCCATCATAATTTTAGAACAAACTTTTTCTGTTTATATTTTTTCCATGCTTCGCATTGAAGGACTCGTCTTCGACCCCATAAGTAAATATTCTTGATCAGCGTTAATAGCCAAGTCCATAATGCCATTTGCGTACATCCGCCTGTCAGTCGGTCGAATCCTTATATATGTATAAATGAGCATAGCTCAGATTTGAACATATTCGTCATTTTGCAGCGATCATTAAGTACGTCAAAGTCGACCCAATCGTACCACTATATTATATAGTTGCCATAGGAACATTCGGTCGAAAGACTTTTATTATTTACTTAAGATTTAACTCACAAAATTTGCAAGTTATTTGGTTTCGTGTTTTTAGAAAAATCATCAACATCGGACCACTATATCATATAGCTGTCATAGGAACAATCGAGATAAAAGTTGTGGCATGTCCACAGACATATTTGTTAGATATAATTTAACCACACAATTATGGAATATTCAGTTCTTAGTTCTTCAGAGGTAAGACAGAAAACATTTTTAAAACAAGGTACAAGGTACTATCTAAACTAATAATAATATCTCGTAATTCGGAGTAACATTTTGATAAGGTAGGTTAACTTCAGTCTTCAAGGGTAGCTTGTCTTCGGCATGCCGTCTTGCTTGCTTTATTTATTTCCAGGAGATCAACTGAAGATATTGTTCCTTATATGTTATAAGCTATAATGAAGAGAAGTGCAAATTAAAATTTATGCTGGTCTAACAAGTTTTAAGATAAGCTAGTTCGGAAAGAGATGTTCCTCTATATTTTATTTTTATTTTTGTGAGTTGTCGACAAAAGACTTCTTCTGTGAAAGGTGTACACATATATAAATATATATATATATATATATGTATATCCCAACATCAGCTCTATTTCTCCTTTATATAACTGAGTGCTTGTCAGTCCGTGTTGGGACTTGGCAGCTGAGATTTTAAATGATTCATACTTTCTGCTCGTTAGAACATAAGTTTTCATAATGTTATGTGATTGGCGAAAATATATTTGGAAATTTATTGGAAAATATGTCCAAGTCAAAATTAATATAAATAATAAAATAGCAACAATGGAAACGATTTTTCTAAATTTTTATAGCTAAATATTTTTACTAATCCGACTAAACTGTGTACATATCAATTAAAATTTAATTGAGAACAATTTTGTGCATTCTGCAGTGCAAGTAAGTTTTTCAAACTACAGCATCATTTTCTATCAATTATAAGTATGTGTGGAAATATATGTATTATCTAAGTCCAAAATGATTGCCAATGAGGAATATAATTTTAAATTCGACTTATATCCTATACAAATGTATGTATAGGATATATGTCGAATTATATAAATAAATATATCTCCTATATCTAGAAAATGTTCTTGAATATGCGGACTAATTAAACACAATTTGGTTAATAAATTCTGAACAACAGAAAGGTTAATCAAACAAAAGTTAATTGCGAGCAATTATATGTGTGAATACATATTTTTGAACTTTATGTAATGGGTTCTTTATATGATCTTAGATCTATTGTACTATTTGGACTGATTTCTTAACATAATACAAGACTAACATTTTCTATGTCTTGGCGGAGCTGAGCACAGAATCAGCCAGTTCACACACCTCCCTGCTAGAGGCGACCTCTGGTGTTGTAAGCTGTGCACGCTTTCTGCACTCGACGAGTTGTAGATGGCGCTGTCTATTGAACCTGTACAAGACCAAGTTGGAATGCGCTCAGCTGTCGCTCTCTCTCTCTCTGCTCGCTGCTCTCTTTCGCACACTCTTCAAGTCACCAACACAAGCAAACATGCTGAAATGTCTTAGTGTTAGTGGATCTGCTTCGAGTGTGTTGGTGCTGGTTATGCCAACATCAACGTCGTCCATAGGATTCTGAGCAGAGCCATTTCATATTTTGGCATTCCGAAACATATCGAAATATTGTGAATTGGAACCGCAATTGGAAGAGCCAATGTAAATAGGAAGACATTCCGAATTGTGGCCAAATCAAGTGGACATTAGGAGAGCGAGTATCTAATTAGCATTTCCGTCAACTTGACATAATTTATTGAAAGCCATTTCTTGAATTAATTATGCCCGCCTGCATGTTCACTAATTTGATTTATGACACACATTAGAAAAAACTTGTATCGACTTAAACAAAGCGAACACGTGTTCCGAACTATTAAGTTAAAATGTTAGAAATATGTATTTTCGATGTGAACACGTTTAATAATGCTTATATGTACATATCTATATGTCTGCATGTGTATATAATGAAGCAAGCTGTCAGTTGTTGAATAAAACAGGAAGACTGCGAAATAAAATACAAAGTTGTAGACCCCGATCCCTGAATGAGACGTTAGTCTCTGCCCAAAAAACTCAAGTATACAATAAATTTGAATTGGCTACGAGCTCAGAATAGAAACACAAAAACGCAACAGATTACAAATGAGAATGCCTCCGAGTTTTAAGTGCTGCACTTGGCGGTCCCAGGGAGATTATTTCGTATACCAATTGAAAAGCAGGGCTAATTGAAATTTGTGAATCGAAAATCGAAAATGGAAAATGGAAAATGTGTACTTATCATAACTAAATACGCCATGTTCATATCGATTCGATGCTTATGGCTTTGACAAATGGCCACAATTGATATCCGATTGTTCAAGTGCATGTGGCAGCTGCCACACACGCAACACGGCGGCCGGGGGCAGAAGGATAAACGTATTGTTTTGGAACCGTCATCATTGCGGCTGTCAAAATAGTCAAGAGGAAATCATAAATAAAAGTGCTAACTAACTTTACGTTTGAAATTTTGTGACATTTGATTGCATTGCAACCCACTGTTGAACCATGAATAAAAAATGCACATCTGATTTTGATCAGAGAAATATTTCAATACGTATTTCGATCCGCCCTTTTGCAGACAAGTGACAAATGTAGTCATTATGCATAAACGTTTCTCCTCTGAATTCGTTTCGTTAATAAAGATGTGATGACCATTTAATTAACGCTCGGAGGCCGTTTCTGCAGTGGAAACGTTTCAGACATCAGAAGAAAATGCATCGGCCAAACAAAATGTGTTTAATATTGAATAAATAAATAAAATATATACATATAAATGTTATTTGAAAATTAAATTAAATCAAACAAAATTAGCATTTAACATATCTCTCATTAGGTATAACATAGGAAAATGGCTAAATATAAATTCTAATCAGCAACTTTTAAAGTCGTTATATTATTAAAATATAACGTAATGTTTAACTTAGATTATTAATTTAATATTTAATATAATATAATGTAATATTTAACTTGTGCACAATTGATTTTTACTAATAACTGGTGCGTGAAATAAAAGGTTTAAGCTTGTATCAATAAATAATAATAATAAGAATAATAATAAATAACAATAATAAAAATATAGTCGGATTAATTCTTTAAATTTCGTGATTCTATTGTTCGTTGCCGCTGATGGGGTGTGGCAAGATTCACACTTTATTTAAATAAAACAGATGCTTTTTTTTAAATTGTCTTTTTCAAATATAAGACAGGGCATTATAAGTCTTCTGCTAATAACCCAATAAATAATCAACAAATTTAAAACTTGGAAACGTTTTCATTTATATTTAGCTTTCAGCATTAAATGATAATAAATTATAACAAAAAATATATTATAAGTGTAATTTATATGAACGCTTACCTTTCTTGAAATATTTACGAATCTTGAATTTATGTAGCATGTTGCAGATGTAAGAAATGTAGACAGTGGAATCAGGGTGATCGTTGACTCAAATAAAAAAATGTTATAAGAAAGACAACTAGATCAGTTTCTTTTTATATGAATTTTAATATATTATTAAACAGTATATATATAATTAATATATAATTAAAATAGTCATAGTCGAGGGAACAAAAATTGTATAATAAACCATATTTTCACATTTGATATGATTTGTTCTTATATTTTTATATATAAATGTAAATAACCCTAGAGTAATAGTGAAGCAAAAATATCCAGGCAACTAAATACTTCATGAATGAATTGTACTAAACACCTAGGTTATTTTATATGAAAATTATCCAGATTTTGGAAATTAATTTAACTTTAAAGAAAAATTGTGATAGATTATTTTAAATTTCTAATTGAACATTTCTTTATTTTTGTTGTGCTCATATATTATTTTGGCAACCTGCATTTATTTCACTTTATTTTTTTGTAGGTAGATAAACTTTCCTTTTTTTATTTCCCATGTATTATTCCCTCTTGGTTAGGGTTCATATTTACTGTCAAGTGTTCCACAGTCAATGCCTTATATGACGTTCAGTCCAGAAAAAAACTTGTTTTGCGCAATAAACTTGCATTGATTTAAGCATTCAGTTAGCGTGCCTCGAATGACAGCGAAATGTCTTTTTGCCATATATTATGGAAATCATAAAAATCAAAACACATGTGCAACAGTGCTTAATTCCCTAATGAACTCCCGTGTGGGCTGTCCAACTGAGGCTAGAAACGATCCTGTGTCAATTGTATATTATTGACTGTCTGACTGGCTGTGATTCAGTGATTCGCATTAGGAGATTGCTGACCTGAAACCCATTAGGGCGTTAACTGTCCCACATCCGGCGACTTCAGAAGTCGCCCATCATTGCATTGCTCTCAACCTAATAACACCAATAAAAACAGCTCCAAATAGGGCCCCAATCCAACCCCATCTTATTCATTACATTTCAGCACAAAGAAAGACACTGTAAACGACTTTTTGTGCAAAAATTATATTTCAGAGCTGGCTGGCGCCCGGCGAATATGATTTTATTGCCGTCGCTTTTGCTCAACGGGCGGTGGCCATTGCTGGCTTCAGGGCAGCTCGGGGATAGGGTTGGGGTTGGGGTTGTGGTTGTGGTTGGGGGTGGGGATGGAGGTTAAGGTCGGGGCGTGCCACGTCACAAGTCGCTGCTGACACGCCCCATTCCATTTCATTACAATTCATTTTGCAAATGTAAAAAGTTGAAATAAGCTAAAAGCAAATCCTAAGCACGAAGCCAAAAAATATACAACAACAAAACAAGCACATGCGATACATACAAGTAGAGTCGTATCTTCAAGTACATTTGTGTGTCCATTGGAGCTGTGGTGGGTAGTAGTCCGTAGTCCGTAGTCCGTAGTACGTAGTCCTCGCCCTGTCGGAGGAGGTGGCTGCTCCAATGGCGCCGTGCCCACTGCCATTGCCAGTGCCACGTCGCCGCTCTTACAATAGTGCGCCTCAAATTGCCCCCGGTCGGCGACCATAGCCAAGTAATGGCATGAAATGGCCTTTTTCCATTATCCAAATGGAAAACTTACACCAACAGCGAAGACAAATGGAAACAAGCCGTGGCAAGCCAAGAAAAACATAAGAAACCGAAAAAGAAATTTACTCGTGCGCATCATTGCCGTCGCCATTGCTTTATCAGCCAGAAATTTCGCAAAAATCGAGCCGCACTAAAACCAAACGAGGCACAAGACCCCCTCCCCCTCTCCACACCCTTCACTCCCGCTAACCAAACCGGCTCAGTCGATAGGGGAGGGCAGAGCGCAATCGGTAAGAAAATTAAATGCTTCAGATCGCTTAACATGCCTTGGCCCAACTTATTAATTAAGTCTTCCTTCAAGTCGGGGAAATTATATGTAATTCTTTATGGTAAGAGCTGGGACCACAATTTTATTCTGAACAAAATTCATTTCATTTGGCTTTAATTATGATAAGGAAAAAACTTTCTGTTGGAAAAAAGAATTATAATAATTAACCTGTTGTGGGCCACGTCCCTTAAGGGACATCTAATCTAATAAGTAATAGTTAACCTTCCTTACTTACTTTATTTGATGATGTTGCAGCCTTTTCTTGATTTGATTAATACGTAAAGTAATTCAATATCTGCAGTAGGTATTCCAGCTCGTGTCTTTTCCGATACACAAACAACTTAGATTACGATATTTGCATTTTTGTATTTTTCATTTAGATCTTGGAATAGTCAAACCCAAAAAGGTCTCATGGAACTGCTTCCCGCCCATTTTTCAAGCTAAGAGGAAAATTATCTGAATTTATATAAGTAAATAAATATTGACTTTAGTTAACAAAAACTAAAAATTAGTTTCTTATATTTTTACTGACAGATTACACTCTTACAGACGCAGACTAGAAAAATGTAATTGAATAAAATTTTGTACATATTCTTCGATCAAGCTAATTCTGAATTAATTATTTTAAATTTAAATTTAAATTTAAGTGGATTTACTTCAATTTTGACGAAGTGCGATTTTAAAATAGATTATTGTATGCACACTATTTGTTTTATAACCAAAAAAAACCTTAACTCATTTTCAGAGATCTGCGAAAAGTTTCTAAAAGTTCGCACTCTCGCGTAAGGTGCAACATAAGTTTAAACCTTAAAGTGGAAAAGTTCATAACTTGAAATGTGAACCACGGACAAATTTAATGAATTTATGATTTATTGCTACACTAACTACTAACTACTTTTTAGTAGATATCAAGTTCTTAAGTAGTTAAGCAGTTAAGGTAAATACTTATTTCATTCATATGCGCTAAAAGCGCTTCGTTAACAATGATACTTTTAACCTTAACCTTCGAGTTGCGCTCAGAGTCAAGGCACAAAATTGCTGACCCAATTAACAAAACAAAAAGGGAAAGAGCGAAAAAATCACAAAACAAGAAAAAAAAAACAAAAAGAAGAAAAAAATATATCTAAAGGCTTAAATGGAAAACGCATCATTAAAAGGCGGCAAACAATAAAACTTGAAATAAAAGAAATGCGAAAGAAAGCGAATATCTCCCAAAATGGGAGCGCTTAAACACTGGCCAACTAATGGCTCAAGGTCGCCAAGACAATAATGATGATTTAATGGGCTCATAAATAATTTAATGGCTTTTAACTTGAAGCGCAAGCGAAACACCAACAAAACACAACAAAACCCAACCGAACCGAACCGAACCAAACCGAACCAAATATAAAATATGATATAAGCGACGATCTTCGTAAAAAGAGTCACTCGATTTGACCATTTTCTTTCAGATTCGGCGACTTAACTTGCTCACCAAGGGTTAAGCGAACAAGGTTCTTCCTCTTATACTCTGTAGGCATTGTGTAAAAAGGGTATATTTGTGCTGTGCAAAAGTATGTAGCAGGCAGAAGGAGGCATCTCCAACCACATATAGTATATACGAGTATATTGTAAATCATTATCTATGAGATAGAAATGATATAGAGAGTAGAATGATAAGAGAATTCTAATTTGGATTATAAGTTCTCGTATACCTTGCGCGGATCAATTATGTCGAGCATTTCGATAACAATAAAGGCCTCAATTTTGGAGACAGACCCTTTCAATTTATATATATGAAGTATACATTGACATATTGTTGATCAACTGCATAAATTTCATCAATATCGGATCAATATCGAAGAAACACACAACCTATACTCATATTGATCTTGAAATGAAAAACTAAGACATATTCAACTGCTGGTTTCAGGGTATATCGAAGTCGAGCTCACTCGACTCCAGCATTCTTGTTTGTTTAATAATCAATGTGTGTATGTATGTATGTATGTATTTATGTATGTATGTATTTATGTATGTATGTATGTGTGTAAATATGTAGATCGCCAACGACGAAAGCGAACCTGAACGTCGCATAACTTGCGTTATTTATGGAAATGAAAGGGGATATGGAGTGGAGTGGAATGGAAACAGCATAGGTGACCATTGGCAATGGGAGGAGCGAGGTTCGCTGAAATTAAATTCAAAGTTTATCTGAAAAACTTGTTAATTTCAAAATGGCATTAACAAACATGCTGACAGTATCTGCCAGAAATGTGTGGGTAGCTTTATGGCACTTTGCATGTGTGTGTCTGTGTGTGTTTGTGTGTGTGTGTGCTCAACGTCAGCGAAGGGCTCAGCACACTCAAAGTTTCTCCTGCTGACGAGGCACACACAGTTATTTCGGGGAAGGGGGTCGCTGCAAAAGCAGAGATTAGTCAAACAATGGATTCAGCAAAAAATGCTTACCTCCGGGCAGAATGCGCTGAATGGGCGGGATGGGTTGCTCTGGGGCTTGGCATGGCAGAGCAGCGACGACTTAATTAAATCAGGCGACTTGCCCCTTTCAGGAGCTGGAGGGCCGCACCGCTGGCGTTGTGTTAATCGCCGTCATTAAAAGAATATTGTCGGGCGCTGAAACAAAAAGCTTCTCGAGCACCTGTCGGGCAAATGACTCCGTGTCAGCAAGAGCAGCAGCAGCAGAGAAGGTCTCAGATTCGTTTTTAAAAATATATTTTGTAGCTGAGCGCTCAAGAATTACAAAATTAAGTGAACACAAAGCAGCTGCACAGTGGTAAAAGCAACCCAAAAATTTACACATAATATTACTATAAAAATTCAGAGAATTCGTATTTTTCAAGTGTACGTTTTTAGTTCAAATGTTTTATTACGTAAACTTATATTTATGTTAGTATTTTTTAATTTTTATTATTTCTATTTGATTCGAAAAAAACAACAATTTTAAATTACAATTAAAAATTTAATGAAATCAAATTTAAAGTGGTTAATTAAATTACAATTTAAAATTTAAATAATAATAATGGATTTACTTTGGTTTTGAGATTTGGGGGTCAAACACCTTTTACTAGATATGGGAAACCTAGAAGACAACAGTCCAAAAATATGTTTTTACTTTTCATATTTTCCAATATTATCCCAAGTAGAGCACTTTGTTTACTAATGCAGCTAAATGAATGTAAAATGAATAAAGTATGCAGAATACTTACGTATATTTAATGGAATTCTGGCATAATTGACTTGAACTCACTTTTGATAAGCTACATTCACACTTCAAAGATCAAAAGAAAGAATGCAACCGCAAAATGACCAGACGAGTTTATGGGTTTTTGCAAGAAAAAAAAAAACAAGGCAATTAAGAATAAGTTGAATATGTTTTCAGTTTTTAAATATCCATTTTTCGTGGATGGGAAAAACACGCAAATTATTGTGTTTTATATGTTTTTAAGTGTTTGATCATTGTACATTTTAATATCCGCAGATTCATTCATTGCTTATATATATTTTCGCTGTAACTTTAATTTTAAATTTGCATATTTTGTAACAGTGTTGTTTTCATATTTTCTACCATCTAAACAAACTCGATGGGTGTACCAGGTGTCGACCTCTATATTTTAATTACCGTTTTATTATTGCTGTTCCTGGTGTTGTCTTTTAATCGGGGCACGAGGCAGAGCAGAACAGGATGTCAAGTCATACTTATGCATATTTACATATGCATATATGTTAGGCAGATGTATCCACATGCCGCATGTGGACACTTTCACCTGCGACATCAGTAAATCCCACACGCACGCAGCAGTTGGGGCGGGGCAATGAAACTTAGTTAGAAACCATCGCTGTTGGGCCGTTTACGACTTATTAAGTTGGATAAACGTTTACGATATGAAAATGAGTAGAAATCTTGTGTGGTTAATTAAAAACAACCAGAACCAGCCCCAGCACCAGCCACAGCACCAGCACCAGCAGAAGAAGTAGAAGCAGAAGACGAACAGTTGACAAGCCAATTTGGTAGCAATCTCGCAGCCAGCCCAAAAATCCCCTTCTGCCACTGCATGTAATAATAAAACGGTGTGAAATATAACACAAGCCGCAGCACAGAAAAAAGGCTCAAAGTAAAAAGAACCAAAAAAAAAAATATAATAATAAAAATGAATGCAGCGACTTATGTGGCACGAGTTTGGGCTTGTTAATTGTTTTATGATGCGCCCATAAATCTGAGCGTGCACCTCCGCAGCGCAACATACGGCGGGCTGCTCGTAAATTACGCCGGGACACGCATTACAACAAAATAGTCAAATGCGCCTCAAATACCACTCTGCTCTACATCGTTCGGCAATTTGCCTGCGCTCAACTTTCTACTTGCAGCCTATAGAGCAAAGCAAAGGCGACCAAATCAATGCTGGATTTTTACAGAATTAAAAAGATCTTTGAACGATACCCTGAAATCCATATTAATCGTCGCCCCACCACACAGACTTCATATACCATATACTCCGACTCCGACTCCGACTCCTACTCCGATTCCCATTGCTGCGTCCCCAAGTGCCACGCCCTAGACAGAGATGGTCGCATGCGTTGTACAACTGCTGGTTGTGTATCTATCTATCGTTTGGCCATTTGGAATGCCGACGGCACATCGTTGCCAGAGCCCTGGCATGGCCGCTGCTGCCTCGGCAGCCATCAATGCCATCGCTGCGACAGGGCGACAGGGGATGTGGCAGGGGGGAAACGACCTTTTTACAAAAACGACCCAGCAACAAATGCCATGCGTTTCAGGGGTGGGTTTTGCAGCCATGAAATACACTTTGAAAAAAATGGTGCTGCTCTTAATATAGTCTGAGGGATATAAATAGTTTTTATTCGTCTTTCGGGTGGCTTACATAATTTATTACTGATAGCTTAATTAATAATTTGTACATTGTGATTGTTGTTCTTTAAATACTCTAGAGCAAAATCGGCCCAAAGCGAAAATCGCACTGCAAACTGCAAAGTTTTCCTTGTTTTTAGATATAGAAATTCTAAATGTAAGAAAACAAATTCTGCAAATTAGAAAGCACTTTTATCTATTTATTTTTTTCTTAATAAAATATCATATTTCTAGAAACTAGAAGTTTGTTGTTGTTTGTAAGTCAACAAACTCGAAAACTCGCTTTTTTCAAATTCATTTTTAGACATTCTCGTTAGCTATCCGATATAATTTATATATCTGAAATTTAAAAAAAATTATTGTTTAATTATAATACAAAAAAAAAAAAAAATATTTATTTTTCCGCGTTTTTCAAGTGCATTATTATTATATTTACAAAAATAATGATAAACTTTCGATTTTTTGATTGAATATTTGAAATTTCAATACTTTGGATATATCTGTTGCATATATCATATTATTTTCTATTCAAGTTAGTTAAGGCTATAAATTATAGAGCTGTACTCTGATTCCAGCGGCTGTAAGGAAATCCCTTGAAATTACTTGCGGTTAATAAACATGCACTTTTAGTTACGGCCAAAATTCCGGCCAGAACTTTTCTCATTTAACTTTTGGTCCACTCGCATTTTTTTTCTTTCTTCTTTTCGTTTTTTATGTACTGCTGATGGCTATTAGGCTGCGGACTGGAGCCGCCTAAATTGCTGCCTGCCAACTATGTGCGGGAAAGTATCTTTCATCGCTCGTTGTTGCTTGTTTTTTGAATCTGTTTAATTTCGGTGCTCTAAGATGCGGCGGCGTTGTTGTTGTGTGTTGTTGTGTTATTTTGGGCGCCGTTGTATTGCATGTCATGAATGTTTCATGAAATTCGCATTACACCATTTTGGCACTCAATGCCGTTGTGTTGGAATTTATAAAATATCTTGCTTCTGTATACTCTCAAATAGCAGTCCATACCAAATATGCTTTCGCACTTGAAAGTACAAATCAATCAAATATTTTCTAAATATGCATTTATTCAATTTCTTCAATTATTATCAACAATTTCATTATAGTACACTTCTAGCTTACACATATATGGAAAGGGTCAACCATCTTCGGTGTACTTTCTCTCTCAATTCATTTAAAAAATATACTTGTGCCTTGTCAGGGCTCGAGCCTACCTGGGGTAGTGGTAGGTAGTCTAACGAATCCCACACAGTATGTGGGTTTGTTTTGTTTTTTTTTTGCTCATTGAAATGTTGTATAAAAGTTTTTTCTTGTTACTGAAATTTTGATGAGCACTGTTATCAAAGTAACTTTTTGTTGTCTATCGTGGCAGACCAAAATATATTTTGTTTTCGGCGTCCACATTTGGATGTGGCCCAAAGCGGACGTTGAGCCTTACAAAAAGTTCAATTTGCACCAAAGGGAATATAATTCCGACTAAATGAGATTACCTGCCGGCAGTAAATTCCTTTGGACTTAATTTTTGCTTTCGCACCTATTTCGCCTTCTCCCTCTACCTCAATATTTGAAACTTTACATTGTCTGGGACGACATTTCAATTAAGTTCGAAGTCACCCTGGCTCTCTCTCGACGTTTCGCAAAGGCGGCAGCAACTGGAAGTCAAATTTGCTCACGTCGCGGCTCCGTTGAATTTTTATGCTGGGACTTGTGACTTTGATTCAGAAATGGTCGGTGGCCTGCTGCACATCGCATCTAATCTTGCATCTAATAAGCATTTTCAATCAACTTTTATGCTTGCGTTGTAAAACGTAATCGACCCAAGCGGCCCCGCCCCTGCCCCCCTCCTCTTCTGGTTGCCTGTCTAGCTCCGAAACAAATCCTCTCTCACACAAACACACACACACACACACACACACACACACACATACGCCGCACAATAACTTAATCCGTAAATTTTATTTTTTAAAAATCCGTAAAACCGTTCACAGGATTTCACGTGCGCCCGTGGACCATAAATTGAAATCCAACCCAAGCCCCACCCCCCCTCACCCTGCTCCACAAAAATAACACACGCACGTGAACAACTCAAAACTCACACACAAATGAGCACCGAGTGCCTCAAACTCAAATTCGAGTGCGAGTGCGAGTGCGAGTTCGAGGGCTGCCTTTCTTTCCTAGTAGCCCTCGCCGGTGACCTGCACGAAGTCGACGTTTGTTCCGCCCAATCAAGTCAAATGCATATTGCTCAAAAGAAAAAAACCAGAAAAAAGTAAAGCAAAACATCAGATTACTGTGGAGAATTTCATATAATGATCTAGCATATACATGTACACAAAGCTACAACATCCGTTTATGTACTTTTAGTGGAATCGTAGCTTAGTTCAAAATCGACAAAGGACATTGATAGTAATTATGTAATTTGTGAGTTCATGAGTTCATATTAAATAAACACATCTACATATCATATATAGTCAGCCTGAAATCGAATCACAAATTATGGCTAATAACAAGATAAATTCTTAACATTGAAAAGACTTATTTTAGTTCTGTCTGAAATAAATTTCATAACAATAGAAGATATTTCTTAAAACTATTAATAAAAACATTATTTTTAGAAGAAATTCAGAAAATAGTAATTAAATTTTCACTCTCTACTCTAAATATACTATGTACATAAGAAATCTTAAAACATTAATGTTTAATAATAATATAAACAACAAAAAAACTGATATTAAATAAAAACATTCTGGAAATATGACAATTTTTTTACAGCTTAGAAAAATGTACCTTTAAATTCAGAACAAAAACTATCCATGATTTTCAGAAATATACTTTCTGAATAATAAGGTCGAATACGATTGGTCGAGTTCCTTTTTTTTCGAGTGTAGTTGCAAATGTGTTTTAATTGTTAATTTATTTGGTGGTTCATTCACAGCTCGTTGGTGCAAATTAATACTAATTGTTGAAGAATTTAACATATTTATCGTGAAGGTCTCGTCACACGTCCCGATATCAACGGAATTTTAGTTTCTAATTTTAGAAGATTTTGCTTTGTATGATAGTTTACATATTTCTTTATATAGTAATTTATATGACTATGTAAGTCACAGTAGATTCTTTATGCTCAGTAATACTTTTCACAGCTCCAAATTATAAGAATCCATTCGGCACATTTTAGAGGTGATAGTTTTGTGAAGTTAGTTTTTTCTCGAAATTTAGTCACCTTTCGTACACAATTTGTGGCAATCGCTTCTTGGTTGTCCCACTGTGAAAGTTGGCATTGCGATTTAAAATTTATTGAATAACCATTCGTAGCCACAAATTTACGGCAGAAATAACCTGAGTAGCTGGCTGGGTTGGGCTATTCTGATTATGCTGATGCACCCCGGCCCTTTTTGGCCAAAGGAGCTGCGTCAACGAAAACAAAAACAACCCATCCGCTTTGGGGGCATGCACGTAGCAGTGTTTTAAAGAAAAAGGAATGAGAAAAAAAAAATCGCCAGCCATTTTGTTGGCTTTTATCCCTTTCACGAATTTGATGCGTTTCATTTGATTATTTTGCGTGCGTGCTGGGAGCGAGGAGCATACCAAAAACAAAAACCCATTTCATGCCAAGCAACCACAAGTGGCTCCAGGCGAACCAGACCAGCCAGGCCACCAGGCATCCTGGCATCCAAGCAGCCAGGCATCCAAGCATCCAAGCATCCACTTGAGATTGCAGCTCCGCTTCGGTCCGCGTTTCGCTTCGTTGCTCGTAATAACACGCTTTGATAACTTTCATGGGCCATAGCCAGCCGCCTACTGCTCCTGATGCGCCAACCCTTGTCCCTTTCCATCGTGCCTCGTCCCCTGCCCTTTCCCTGTCCCTTTGCATTTGCCTTTGCCTTTGCCACTCGCACATTTTCATTCCATAGCATGGCCAACAGCATTCGTTCGTTCAACAGCGATTGCTGGCTGGCTCCATCAATCTGCGTCCCTTCGACAGATTAGCTTCGTTAAACTTTATTTTGAATTTATGCTCCAGCTCCAATTTCAAATTCTAGGCGGTATTCATGGCATGTATCGCTCCGCTTATCCTTTCGCTCGTTGCCTGTCAATATCCATTTTGTTTGTTGTTTAATGAACACGAAAATTGAACCCCTCACTTTCGAGCACCTTCAACTGCCGCACGACGCCATTTTGTTGCACCTCAAAGAGCTGGAGAGACTCCATTAGTTGGGCAAATATTAAGTACGACGCTTAAAGTTAAGTTTTATTCAATTCGCATTCAATTTGCAATTTGCATCTGTGCTGAAAATTGCGACAAAGGCAAAATGCAAATTTTTGCACAGAGGGCGGCCAGCAGCAACTACGAACTAAGAACTAAACAAACTCACATTTTCCTCACACACACACACACGCGCACACACACAGATATGCATGCTTACACAATTACCATATAATCGAATATTTATTGGCACTGCATGCGACAATTGTCCGTCCCATCCGTCCCGTCCCGTCTGTCCCATCCCAACGCAGCCAAACCCGCTGCTCAATTCAGCTGCCTCAGTTGCGGTTTATGGACGCGCTTTTGCGATTTTTATGGTTTTATAATGCATGCCGCTGATTATCGCGCATGATATGCGAATTAAATTTTTACAATTTGCAAATGCAAATACACAAACATACCCAAATATAAATTCGCTAAGAGAGACAGAGAGAGAGAGAGAGACATATATATATATAGAGAGAGTGAGAGAGAGAGAGAGAGAGGGACAGTTCTCCCGTCATTGGCTCACTGGGAACCTGTCGCCATCATCCATTTTAATGAGCTAGTAGACTGGAAATCGAGCGCGCTCCTAAACGAATTTCAATAATGATTCAATCTTAATTTGAATGCTCGACTGCATTCGAGTCAAGTCAGTCGTCGGGGCTCTTAATAAAGGTTTAATGCAATCATCAATGCGATTCCCCCTAAGCGCTCTATTACGAAGGCGTTCCGGCTTTTAGTTCGGTTAGTTCAAGAGCCTCACGTTAATTACTGAACCCCTCCACCCCTCCCCCACCCAAGAATGGGGGCTATCTAAAGTACGTCAACTCACGAATAACAAAATGAGGCTATTCCGAGGCAAACCATAAAAGTGGCAGCTCTGCGACACAACAGTTGCAATGAGCATTTGATATCTAAGCCTATGCACTTGAAACATTAACTGAGAATTGCAGAATAATTCTTTGAATTCTAATTTCACTTCAATTTCAATTCAAACCATTCAAGTGCGTTCTTGGTGAGTTTTTGAACTTTTAAATGTTCAAAAATGTATCTCAGGTGCTCAACTAACTATCTGACTATCTCTTCTTAGATAAGTTCTACTGAAAACAATTTTTGATTAATTGTTTGACCTAATAATATATTATAGTATATATATATAAATAGTTGTATTTATAGTTCCACTGTGTTGAAGACGTTTTGGAATTTGCACTGATGATACAAAAATATTTGTTATTTCCATTTTTGTGCATGTTTACTTCTAAGTAACTATTAATTTATATTGGTTGGAGGAATCTTTTAGTTGTGCAGCCTCCACCATAAAACGCCATTCGCAAACTTAACATGGAAAAGGATATGATGAAGTTGTTCTAAAGTATGTAACATGAAGAATTAGGATTCTCCGACCCAGTAGCGAAGACTAGCTGGTCTAGCCGATCATAGTCAGAGTTACATTGATTTAAAGTATACCAAAATGCAGTTAAAGTTTCGATCATCGATTGCAATTAAATCCATAATTTATGTATATTTGCGTTACTTTAATCAATTCAGAGTACGCAACAGAGTACATATATGCAAATTTTGAAAGGAAGTCTGCAAATTTTGGCCAATCAATTTTGATTAACTTTGTGGAGTATTAGGCGTTCTTTGAAGTTTCAACGTGTACAAAGATATCAAAGTCTTTGAATATCCTTTGCGCAACTGGTCTTAAATACGAATCAAATATTGAATCTTTATTCTAAGCAATTCATATGTTTGCAAATTTTTGGTAATTTTGATAGCCAATGAAAAGAAATCTCTTCAATACACTACTATTATTTTGAGAGGCTTTTCAGCGTGTCGATTTGAATACCTCAGACTTGAACGACTTGTGATAAGTGAAGATATGATAGGGTATCTATAAGTCGAACTCTCTGGCTAGAAAGCACTCTCTCTTGTTCGCAATATGTTTGTTGAAAACATAAAGTTTAACGACTTGGTAATCGTGCTTTCGGCTTTCATTGGCGCCATTTTACTCAACGCTCTTTGCCTCCGAATACACTTTGGTTGAGACAAAGGAAACTTTACAGCACTCGACGGTCGCGCCTCACATTAGCACATCTGACTGTAATATTGTGTTATTGATACACATAAAGAAGAGAAGAGCTAGGGATGAATTCAGGAGAAATCAATTCGATATTCAGCGCACAGCAAAAATTTCAATATGTTCGGGGGTTTTTCTTCATTTTCTTCTTTTTTTCAATTTACATCGCCGAACATCGAGCAGAGAACGTGTCTCGCGCATTTTATTTATGAGAAACAGAACCCAACTGAAAGTTATGGATGCATATATACTCGTATGTACACAAGTACGACAGAGCCCCAGCCTAGACACAAGATGTTCAGATTGGAAGTGGCAATGCACACATGTGCTCGCAAATAAAAAATCGGAATGTACATAATATGTATGTATCTATGTACATACATTCATATGCTGTCTGCGAGGCTTCCACTACAGCCAAAATTAAATTGCTTCCCGAATAAACAAATGGCAAGGCATAACAACATAAGTGCATAAGCAAATCGCAGCAATCGGCAGTGTCGGGGCTGAAAAAATATTGTTATTGCACATGCGACATGCATAAGAATTAAGAAGAGATCGAAAGCACATGAAACTGAAAAATGCTTATATACATATAGAGGATATACCATAAGCTGACTGCTTACATTCTACTGTCTACTCCCCCCTAATGCTCACATTGATTCAGCTGTCCATTGACAAAGTGGGCGAGTTGACACACATCCTAATTGACAAACATTCCATTTGAATTGCGATATTTTAAATATATTTCAACAAAATGCAATTTGTTCACTGTTGCCTATCATAAATTGATGTAGCAGAAAGCGGCTAAAAGCATGACAAAAGAACTGACTGCCTGACAAATTTCTAATCCTTGGAAGATTTACATATATTTAGCCATTTATCTTTGAACAAATATTTGTAAATTCATATTAAATGCAAAGTAAGAGCCTTCAAATGCTAATTATAATTTTTATACTCAGGTTTTGTATTTGTTTGCCCACTTCCATCCCCAAAAATCACTAAAGTTCGTACAGAGGGTGGATTGCTTACAACATACTTCAAAGATTGAGCAAAGATTGTCTTGACCACGCCCAACCTGTTCTTTGCAAGCTGTTAGAAGCTGGTATTTTATTGGTATCAGAGTATTTCTCAGTCGGTTACGCCTGACTGCAATGATCTCACTTGTTTGAATATGCTTTCGCTGTGCAACTGGTTTTATTAACTGGCTGATTGTAATTGTTAAGCTGAACGAATTTACAAAAATATGTATTTCTGCTATTAAGTTATAAATAAAGTAATTATTTCGGTTGTCACTTAACAAATTTCTGTTTTGCATTTGGTAATAAAGTAATTACGAATCTTGAATACAAAATTAGGCAATTTGGTGTTCCTTAATTATTTTTTGGCCAGGCCTAAGCAATATATTTTAGTTACGATATTTTTAGCTAATTGTGAATATTTATGAATTTGCACATAATTATGAGCACTCTTAAGTATACAGCCTACGCAAAATATTATTGAATTGAGTACAAGCAGCAGTATGAGCAGCATCTCCATTTATTTATATAAGAAATTTGCCCAGTCCAATTCATCTGCTGGGGATGGAATGTGTTGCCTCATGCCACAGAGGAAAATAGCTATGAACATTTTGAGAGTTCGTTACATGTAAACAACGACAATAACATGCCTTATGACTGGGGTAGTCTGTTGGATTGAAATCGGCATTCTGGCGGGTGGAGGAATGGGACTCATCCGCCTGGATGGGGCTCTCTAGCGGGAGAGTGCTAGCTCGTGGCAACGTCAACGTCAACGTCAACGTCAACGGCAACATCATCGTTGGCAAATGTTGAAAAAAACAAATTTTTATACTTGTTTTTGGCCGGGCTTATATATTTCTGTTTTATTTTTCACAGCGCTGCAAAATATGCGACTGTGTGTGGGATGTCGTTGTCGGTGTCGGTGTCGGTGTGGAGTGGCGTGGGAGGGGAGTGGTGGGGGAGTGAGGAGTGGGGTCTGATAGTGCGGCAGTCGGGCGTTGCTGTCGTTTGGCATGCCCTGAGATATTCCAAGATATTAGTCATAAAACGAGCACACAAATATATATAAATTCATTTGAACGTGCCACGCCCCCGCCATCCTGCCCCCGCCCATTGCCCCCATCCGACAGCTACACGCCACACACCTCAGTTGTACAGTTATGAGGATGGCCACCAGGTCGTGCCGTTTTTATACGATGTACTGCGTCCGCGTCCATGAAACTGGAAACCTAATTTTCTATGGTAATCCCAGGCAGCAAAAAGCTAAGGTTCACTTACCGAATGACACGGGGTTTTGGTCCATCCCCCGCCCCCTTCATGCAAACATAAATTATGCAGATCCTGCAAACGTGCTTAGATGACATTTTTCTTGAGGTAGCTCCCCCCTCCCTCCCCCACAAGGGCAATACACTTTCACATATGTGTGTATGTGTGCCTGTAGATACATATGTATATGAGGACACACACATGCTGAATATGCTGTGTGTGCACTCTGGAAAATATCACCCTGAGTTTTAGAAATTCGCCATACTTTCGGCTACAAGTGCTCCTCACCTTTTTTTCTGAATGTTTGCATTGCAAAATTTCTAAAATTTAGAAAAATATGTCTAATTTTCAGTGTGTTGTTTTTATGTGTGTACATTGAAGAATTCTTACATTAGCTACTTCTTACTTGACAATCGTTGATCTTTTAGACGAGTGTTGCAGAGATCCGAGCTAGAGCAAAGATGGATATATGTGTCGACTTTTAGGCTAACAACCGTTGAACTCAACCCACTTGTTATTCATATTATTATTAAACATTGTATTTTAAGATTTCAACAGTTTCCAACATTTTACATAGTTCATAAATGTGTATAACTTAATTAGAAAATACTTAAGGCTTTGGGAGTTCGTGAGTTGATAGGCTTCCCACTGAGCTACTCGGCCTGCAAGACTGACAAGTGTTTATAATTCTTTTTTCCAATGCTGTCTTTTAATAATAGATGTGCCTATAAAAAATATATAACACCCATTTTTTTTTGTCTTTTTTTTTATTAACATTATTTATTAATATTAATATTTAGAAATTATTTCTAAAAAATAAGAAAAACTTTCTAGTTTTTAGGCAGATTTGTAGAAATCAGTTCGTTTTTCTTAGTGTACACACATATTGTGTGTATGCTGCGCGTGTCTACGTGAAACGTATAAAATTGTTGCTAAAACCGTTTGCTCTGTTTATGTAACTCTACTTGGCAAAGACACACATGTGTAATGTGTAAAACAGCCAACAGCCAACAGCCAACAGGCAACTGCTTAAAAAGTTTCTGGCACAAATAGCGAAATAGATATGGCTGGCCAGCCAACCAAGTTCCAAATAGTATGGACTGGCAGCCAGTCTCGTGTAGAGCTGCAGCAATCCACGCCTTGTTTATATGCGCTGCTGTCAGCCAGCGTGTCCAGCCATTTGGCTTATCCTTGATGAAACTAATCCCAACTTCGCCATTTTTATATGCATGTACTTCTGTGCGCAGCACACAAAAACTTTTGGCCAATCTTTTTACGACTTCATTTGCCAGTTGATAGTTGACAGTGCTGCCAGCGGAATGAGCAGCACTAGGAGTCGGAGGAGCGAGCCGCAGGAGCACGAAAAGTAATAAGTCACCGAGTCACGGCAAAAGCCACCTACTCCCTGCCCCTCCCCCTCTCTATATCTCTCTCTCTCTCTCTCTCTCTGTCTCTCTCTCTCTCTCTCTCTCCGTCTATCGTTCAATCATTCCCTCTTTATCCGTGCATTGGATGTGAGCTGTTTTGCAACTTTTAGTTTGCACTGCGCAGCGTCTTGCCAGATTGATTAGACGAATACATACAAGGTGAACCACTATTCATTTCTTCATCGAGCATTTCATTTCCACTGTCTTATTCCTTACGATATTAAATGTATATTATTGTAAACTAAATATTACCTTTCCCAGAGGTACAAACTTGTATGTGCAGTCATCCGCTAGACATAAAAATATAAACAAAAGCTTCCGAAAAATGCCCGATATACGAAATTATAGTGGAAACTGAGTTATAATGCTGTAGTCAGAAATGTATCGTTTGCTCTTAGCGTAACTGCAGTAAAATCAGCGAAAAGTGGGCTAAGAACTATCAGCAATACAAATGTTTTGATCTTGATATTTTTACTAGATACTCTTATAATTAATTACATTCTCAACATCAATATACCCCCGGGGAACGTCTGGGTTTGCTGAACTGTGATAAATTAATTATATTCCACAGGTTCTTTATTTTATGTCTCACTTTTTATCTCTATCTTTCTCTCATTCCAACTTATTACCTAGCCACAAACGCTTAACAATTTTTGCTCTAATTTTATTTTTTCAATTTATGTTAATCTGAAATTGAATTCGTAACTTTCGTTTGACATTTGTTTTATTTAATTAATAAAAGAGAAAAACGAAACTTAATTGCTTAATATGCTCTCATAATATGTGTGGAGTAATTGCAGTATTCCGTTTTTAAAGTGAACTTTTGGTATGCTGTGGAGTGTTGGAGTTGTCAAACTGATTTGAGCATTCGATACAGCTGAGAATGATTTCATTCGTGCCCCACCTAAATTTAACTAAACTTTTTTATATGCGTTTAGCCAAGGGGCGCCTCCGGCCCCGGCTCAGTCCTGCCACAGCACTGACTCAGCTCCGCACTTCGGGGCAGCTACACACAGCTCACAGCTCACAGCTCCTGTTGTCAGTGTTGCAATTTCGCGCTGGTTGCATTTCAAGTTTTGTTGCCACGACGCTTAAGGCGCGGACGAGGGCCATCGTAAAAAGCTAAGATCGCCGTCCGCGCTGCTGGAGCCAAACAGAATTTTGGTTCGTTTCGCGTTATTGGGCAAAGCCATTCCAGCTACCAAGCAACCATGGCGAAATACTGACAAAACCCAGCAGCAGCAGCAGCAGCAGCGAACACAAAAATTAGACCTCAAGATGTTGCACTGCAAATTATTTGTAATGAACAGAACAGAACAGAATTATGAGAATGCTGGAGAATTGTGAAATTACTGCGAATCTGCCAATGCGGTGCCTCGACCGTTTGGACTAAGCCCAAAGGCCAGAACTTTGTCATTTCTGATTAAATTCCCGCAGTAACTAACGGAACGATAAAACGAGAGACTTGGCAAAGTTTTTGGGTGCGAGAAACACTTAAGAGTTCTTTAATTGATGCCTCCTGTACTGTAATAATCGTATGTCAGCCGCGTTTGTCTCTGTGTATTTGCATGTGCGCATTTTTGCCGGGCACTCGTATCGTAAACTTTCTTATGTGAGTTTCTAGTTGTTTGCTTAACGTCAAGAATCCTTGGAGAGGAATTCGGAGCGAACGACAAGCCAACAAAAAGTTCAAAACTATTTGAATCTCTACGCCGACCCAGCAATAAAACGACCACCCACAAAAGACAAAACCAACCAAAAGAAAATTTATTTCCAGCAAGAATTCCACATAATAAGCTCAACCTACAACTGAAGAAGGGTCTCCTCATAATTAAGCCAACTTCGGTTGCAAACAGCAGTTGGCTGTCAAATCAATCGAATGTGTTTTTGCATATATTGAAAATGCTGTTTAAGGAAAGGAAAACAAAAATGATTTTGTACTCTAATTGAACCATCGCTGGGTGGACTGGGTGTTGAGCAGTGGGTGTTTGTAAATGTGGCAGCCATAAAATGTAGCTGAATGTTGAATGTTGATATTGGCCGCATAGCACAAACAATATTCTCTGCAGTAAATAAATTGAAACGAATTCAATTGGCAGCGGAATGTTTACAAGTGAAACGAGGAACCCACGTCAAAGACACAAACACAAACACAAAAACAAATAAACAGCAAACGAGCGGACGACAAGGAATCGAGCACGGCCATCGAAATGGATAAGAACATGCTGTTGACAAGCGAAAAATAAACAAATTCAGACCATTTGAGCAACATCCACTCCAAGCCACCGCTCAAGCCATCTTCGACCTGCAACTTCTTAGTTATCAATGGTAGCCATTGGCTCACCGTTCCCTCAATCCTCGCATCCCCCAATCCACCAATCCCCAATTCGAGTTCCCCTTCCAGGCCATAGCCAAGGCGTCAGTGCCATCACAAATGTCATTGGCGTAATAAGCTGTTTGTTTTAACGGCGCTCGTCTCTGGACTGAACTCTAGCCGTTTCGACGCATAAACAAAAATAATGACTCAGACCAGGCCGGGGTCTGGTCTTCAACGGACGGAGTTGGAGCGTCGAGCAAAGCATAGCACAGAAAACAAAATGCCATCATAAATTCGGCTTGCGTATTTATTTATAATAATTTATTTCAATAACAACGACAGCCATTCATCTCCAGCTCCAACTACAACTACAACTCCGACTCCAACTCCAACTCAGTTCAGCCACATCCCCATTCACGTTCCCATTCCCGTTCCCTTGCTCTGCTCAGCTTCAGTCCCTTTCATATCCGAGCAGCTCTGGCTGGGCCCCGTTCAGGTTCGTTATTTTTTCTGGCATTTCAAATATTTGTACAGTTTTTGTTGTCGCTGAGCGACTGCATAAATATTCGAATATCAATTTATGGGGAAAACTCGAGTATTTGGGGACCGGCATAATTTAACATTTTCTCTCGATTGTTTTATTTTATTCAATTCTTTTATTGGGGGGAAAGTGTTTTTAGATACTTGTGCGACTCGAATGCATATTTCTACCCACACTTCCAGCGTTTCGAACAGAATATTTCCAAGTGGTTTTTAGAAGCTGAGATACACTTGATTGCATAGCTCTCATTTTGAACCAGAAAGAACTGCTCTCTTCCACACACCGAAGATTGCATACCCTAGCAGAACGTAGCTCGACTGACTATAATAAAATTAATCTAGATTTTTGCCAGGTTAAAATGCATTTGTCGCATTAAATATACAGCTGAAAAATAAATAAAATCGCAGTTTTTAATTTAGTAAGTTTAATGAACTTAGGAACATGTCTTGAGAAGTGTAAGTCGCTTGAAAAGTGGAAATGAATAAACCAAACATTTTGTTCACTGTTTTCAACATGCTTAAGAAATGTTATAAAAAAGCGAAGAAAAAAAATATTAGCACCAATTTTTTAATTGTTTACTTATGCAAATTAGAAATAATTAAATAATTAATTCCTTTCAACATTCAACACATTTGAAACAAAATTATAGCATCAGTTTTAAAAATGTACACGAATTCTCAGTGATAATTATGCAAATTATAAATAATTAAATAATTAATTACTTACAGCTATAAGTTGTCTACAGAAGTTATTTTATAAATATTGTATTCCGTTCCGAAACATCTTCGCATGGAATCAACCAAGTACTGGCATAGTTTTAGACGAAATTCGGTACAGAAAAGACAAATAAGAATTTCCGAAAATATATATTCTTGATCGATTAGCATCAAATCGTATAATGGCAGACTGTACTGTCAAAACTTGTATTTGGATGAAACTTGGATTCAATTAGCATATTTTTCCGTTTCAGACAGTTCAAAATGGAACACTTTTTGAGTATAGATTGATAAGGCCATAGAACAATCGATAAAAGTAAATGAATTAATAATATGTGAGCAACTCATGTGCTTTCAGATAGTTTAGTTCCCTTATTATTGTTCGCTCGCATAAGTGGTAATAATTTGGAATGAACATGCATGTATTCAAATATTAAGATTAAGACGCAAGAGAAGAAAGAATCCGCTTGCACCTTTTAAAATTCCATCGCAGTATGGGAGACTAATAACAACAAAGTCGCCATCTCGCCGGGCCCCTCTTTCTCTTAATAACCTTTTTAGCCCTTATTCAGCTACAGCTTTGACATGGCCATGCCATTTTTTTTTATATCGCGAAATGAAAATTCTTGGCGAACAGCGGGAAAAAGCAGTTTCTCCCCCAGGTTTCCAGCTTTGCCCCAAACTCGACGCTGCTTCGTGTTTTTGTGCAAGTCATTCACAGAATAGAATTCTTGATTAAATTGGAGTACATTTCGTGTTTCTACCCAGCCCACACTGCCAATCCCGACCCAGCTTTAGCAATGGCGGCTTACGAGCAACGACGCCGGTTGCCAACCTCTCATTTACCTAGCGCGGTGGCTGTTCAGGTGGGCGGCTCCCAGCTCCCAGCTCCCAGCTCCCAGCTACCATGTCCCGGCTGCCGATTTGAGCATATAAAACAGAGACGGTCCGCAGGGGGAGGCTCTGCTGTTTGAAGAATATTTGCTGCATATTCAAGCGGCTGGCTGGAGGGGGCGGGCTCTCCACGACTCACTAAACTCGTCAACGAAATTCAGGACCGAAAATTCTCGTACCTGAGTTTTTGCGGAAACATGCGAAACTTATTTTGCAAGTTTTATGTGCACGAGCAGCAAAGGCAGCAGAAGCAGCAGCTTTTATTTTTTTCCTCGTATATTTTTTGCTGACTTTATTTTTTGCTTTTTTCAGTTTTTCACATCTTGCTCTTTGCTGAAATATTACAGTCGCACTGAGCGAAAACGCCGAGACCCCTCAGGCCATAAGCCAGAAGAGACTGAACCATTTCGAGTGAACTTCAACTTGTACATTTCTCTTTGAAGTTGCACAAACAATTAGCTGAAACTTGCGTGGTTTTGCCTTATTATATTTTCTAGCCGCCAGTTTTAGTCAGTGCAGTGCCAGCCAAAAAAAAAAACTTAGAAAAAAACTCAGAAAGCCGTCGAGCAGACGGGGGAATCCATATCTGCGCTATTGGCTCCAACTGGGGGCAAATATGCCATCGCAATTTGGCTGGCTGACAGGCTTCTCTGGCGATGAGAGAGGTTGGTGCCGGAGGGATGAGGTGATGTGAATCCGAGCATAAAATAGAATTTCTAACATTACTTTGGAGGAAGGCTGGCTTAACGCGATCCCATTTTATGGATTAATTGGGATAACGTTGCCAGGCGCGAACTCGATGCAAAGACACTCGATTTGAAAGGAGAATAAAACGGGTTTATCAGCCTCAGCTAAGAGATACAGATGCAAATACCAAACGATGTCTCTTTAAGAAACAAACACAAAAATTATAATGTGTCCCTCGAACAATCGGAGAGACAACAACGTTAAACAACATTTAAAAGCAGGCACGAGCACATGCGGCTGGCTAATGGGTTTATTTTTTTTATACACACTTTTTTGTTTGTTGTGTCTCTGAGCGAGTTACTCGACTGGAAGCCATCGCACCAAATACGCAGCGGGAGCGACCTCGATGTGTCCGAGGAAGAGGCAGCCGCAGCGGCACAAAGGCAGTTTGCTCTGCTCATTAATGGTTTTATTGGGCGAGTCGAGAAATCCTTTTCTGGGTCTTTGAGGTCGCTCCAGTTATGGATGTGTGGGCATTAGGAAATATTGCATTTGAATCTCACACAATCACCCGAAGGTCACTCGGCAGCACTAAATTTTATCAGACTGCTCTCGTTTTCATGTGAAACGCACCAGTTTTGCCCCTTTTGCTTTTTTGTTGTTGCCCTGCTTTTTACAATCGACACTATGAAAGCCTTGAAATATGAAATATAATTATCGTTGCCGTCTGCAATTGACAACTGGCAGCCCTTTTTACATTTTTCTAGTTTACAATGCACTGTGAAATTCGAACTCTTTGGAGTGTCCTTGTCCAAAATTGGCTTGCACAAGATATTTCTGTGTTCCATGCCTTATCTAAATAGTCTACGTGTATTTATGCCGAACAGTCTTGAACTTCGAACTCATCATCATAAAACAAGGCAGAGAGACGCAACTAAAGTAGAGCCATTTAACACGAGCCCAAAAACCCATTCCAACCAAAGACTAGCGCCGATAATACATATCAATGAAATAGGAAAATCCCCTGGAAAAGCACTGCGGCCTGCTCACGGGGCACAGACATCATCACTTTGAAACGAAAAACTAATTCCCCGTTTGTGAGTTAAATAACACACTTAAAAAATCGACCTGCAGTTTAGAAAATCTTTCTCAAAAGCTTTTTCTGATATTTTTTATGAAATGTTTTCTAAGAATAAGTCATAACATCTTTGGTTAAAATGAGAAAGGCTTGCGCTAAATTTACAATCGCAATAAAAAGCTGGTATATTTTTATATAATAGAAAATATTTCTTGAATTAAATATAGCTAACCCAATGGAAATTAGGCCTATTTTTGACACATTTTAGAAAATCCACCCTGAAATTAGGAAATGCAAACTCTCATTTTAAAATGCCACCACCATTTTCAAAATTGACTTTCTGAACAACCCTTCTTGCCAAAACTATGCCGCAATTCTATTCTACAAATTCAGGACTATGTTTTTTTCTCAGTGCACTGGGAGCCGGTCTGCAGTTGAAGGTAACTTTAACAATGTGTTCCCACAGTGGGCAATATTTGAGTTACAGAGCAACAGTCTTATCGAATCTCTAATCAGAATTAATCGAAGTATTTATCGGAATGCGGGATATATATAGACATATTTATTTTCTGAAGCAAATGTGAGTTTATAAATGTGCAGCTCGCTCCACTGTGCAACGTGGCTTGGCGTTGGTCACGTTTCAGCTGCTGGGCCCAGCATTAGCCGATGAGATAAACGATTACCAATAAAACACAACACTGCCAGTGAGCCGGAAACACTATTCCTCCCACCTTTTCGCACGGCTTTTGGTGGGGCTTCGTACGAATCTTCTCGGCTCCCGTAGCCAGCATTGTTGGGCAGTCACTGGGCCGCGATGTTATCCGGATCACTCCTGGCCCGGATTGTGTTGTGTCGCACGGAAGCTGGGATGGGATGGGATGGGATGGGATGGATGGGATGGCGCTCGATGAGGCATTAAATTGTATTAAAATGCGCAACGCACAAGCGCACGCCTCCACCCCTCCATTTCCCCATTTCCCCACCTCATGCGGGACTTACTTATAATGCTCCCAGGCGGCTGCAAAACTTTGACTGCCTTGACTTTGCCTAAGCGGCGGCATTTATTTGTAGCTCATTCTCCCGTTGCCAACGGTGTGTGCTTTTGTGTGTGTGTGTGTGTGTGGGTGGGGTGGGGGATGGGGGGGAGAGGTGTATGCCGACTCTAGGGAGGTGGCTTTTTTCGTAGGTGGTGCCAGAGCAAACGGTATTTTATTTATTTTTATTGCCAAATGTCAACGAGGCAATTCTTTCTTTGTTCGTCAGCATCAGCATCTCTGAGATATATCAGGAATTGAGTTTGCCTCGGCGATTGCGTTAGTATGCCAAATGAAAATCGAATTGAAAGTTTTCATTTTCATTCGTTTCGTTTCGCTCACGAACAGTCTTTAAATTGATGTTCATCTTAAGGGCATAGTTTGTCTGCACTCAAACACACGATATATGCATATATTTAGAATTCCATTTAAATTAAATAAATGGTATTTTAAAAAGTATCGATATGGGAATACAGGAAAAACAGCTGTCTTGCGCTGGCAGAAGTTGACATACTTTTTCCTATGAAACCTAATTGATATAGTAATCCGAAATGGATATTTTGTAGTTGTTCATTTGAGGAGAATTTTAAGTAAGTTTGAATATTTTTGTAAGCCAAAAAGGTGTTCATGCAAGAACTGATCTTTCAACCGATGGTTCCCATTGAGGCAATATATGATTTAGTTGATAAACTGTTACATTATCTTGATAAGCAAAAAAGTTGCATGCAAGAACTACTACTACTAAATGACCTAATGATTCGATCTGGCTGTCTGCAACAGAAATAAAGACGGCTCTATATATCAAGATAGCTTTGAAACTGAGGAAATAGTTCAGACCGGCAGACAGACGGACAGACACAGGTGTCTATGTCAACTCGGTCAGTGATGCTGATCAAGAATGTATTTATATATATTTTTGGGGTATTTTTTCGGGTCGTGCAGACATTTCCTTCATGTGTTACAAAAAGCATGAGCAAATAATAATAATACTTTCTGAGAGGGGATAAAAATTGATCATATTTTTCCATAAATATTTACTATGTATAAATGACACAAGCCATGAATTGCAACAGGACAAAACCAGAGGAGAAAAATAACAAAGCGCACAATGCAATACCACAAACAATTTGCATAATTATACTTCATAATTGTCATTTTAAATTCAATAACAGTTCAGATTGATCAGCTCCAATTCTTATGATGTTTGATACCTTTGTGCAGTGTATTCTAATTTTCTAATAAATTCTAATTTTTTAAAAAAGTATGTAAATTCTTGAACAGCATCAACTACTGAATCTCCTACTTATGAGCAAAGTAATCCCTCTGTTTACTTTGAACAAATCAGAATTATGAAAACATGCATTTTAGTATAAATATAAAGAAACAAACGCCATATATAAGCGATGTTATATCTGCTGACATTTTAGCAATAAAATGAACAGCATCGGAATCCCGTGGGAAGAATCGTTGGCTTTTTAATTTATAAATAAATTTAGATGAGAGCAGGTGCAGTCGATGTTTGCGTCGTGACTGAAATATAAGTGTTATCTTGCCTAAATTGATATTGAACTTTATATTTGAGCATTTGAACTCCGGTCGCTGGTTTATTTTTGTGTTTTCTCATTAATAAAGTGTTGCCTGTATTTTATATCGTGTGTACGTAGGTGGTCCGGAGTCTATTTTGTTAAATGTATGACTCATGCTCCAAAACTGCCGGCTTTAAAAATATGGAAATTGTGGAAATATAAATATTTTCAATTGAATATTGTTTGGTTGCTGTGGTTAGGCATTTGCTCATTTCAGATGGTAAGAATTCGGCTATTATTATGCTCTGATGCACCCACATTCTTTTCAGCAATATATATTTTGTACATATTATATATAATATATATTAATACCTGCTTCTTTTGATTTATTTTTTATACTTACTAAATATAGGATATAATCCAAATTTGCTTACTTTTTGCTTGAATGCAAATATTGCGTTTCTTTACATGCATATAGCCGAATAAGTGTTATTGCATTTTAGTCTTGGGTTTTTGTTAATTACAATTGCAAATAATATGTTTTTTTTTCTTTTGGCAGACAGCTACAAAATGCCGTCGGAAGAGACCAATGGCAAAGTGCGAAACGGTTCCGCGCTTAAAATGAGAGCAGAGGTGACAGTAAATGAGAGCGCCGACGCAACAAATGGAAGAGAGAGAGAGAGTGAGAGAGAGAGAGTAGCGCGTTGTCATGACAACGGTTGCGGCGGCAGCCATCTTGGATATGAGAGAGAGAGAGCCGCCATGCAGCGGCCATGCTGTTGGCCAGCGACACTCACACGCTGCGGCGGCTATTGTGAAGTTCTGTGACGTGACTGAAATATCGCAGCAGGTAAAACCGTTGTTTCTCGTTTGCCTGTGCAGCGATTTTGCTGCCGCAGTGCCGCAGTAACGATGTTCGCGGCGACCGCTTAACGAATGCGCGTGCGTTGCGCCCGGACCGCGACCTCGTCGGTAGGAAGCTGCGACCGCGGCAGCGACAGCGACAGCGGCATCGGCAGCGAAGCGACTATGCAAGGTATGTATGTATGTATGCATGTATGTGAGTGTGTAACAGAATGAGAACAAATAGTTTGTGGGAAGAAGTGCTCTGCTCTGCTCTGTCCTTTGTCAGTGGCATTTGTCGGGGGTTAAAATGATCTGTGCAACTGCGCATGTAAGTTAGAAAGGGATACATGTATATACATATATACATTTATATATATGTGTGTGTTTTACTAGGGTTGCTATCGAGTACACAAACCAGTTTGGCGTTGTCTCTGCTAAGTTCATACGCATTCCAATACGATTTTGAACCAATACTCTCAATTAGAAGCCAGTTAACCTCTGTTCAAAATTTGAATTTTCTTTCTTATTTATCGACAACAGTAATAGTACTTTTTTCGTTCTTAAGTAAGATGTATAAAGATGAATAAAAGTATATTGATGTATATAGATATGTGCTAAGTAATTTTATTTATTTTTATTTTACTCAGTTTTTCGAATGCACAGCAAAACATTTTTAAAATCGAAATGCGCTCGCATACCAACACATTCAAGCATTGCTTGTGTATTAGTGCTGGCGCTCTTTGCCAGCCAATTGTGCTTGTGTGCGTGCGCGCTCTCTTACAGTGCGCTCTCTTAAAGTGCGCTCTCTTAAGAGCGCTGACTTGCATTAGTATTAGTGCGACGCTCTTTGCCACCACAGTCGGCGCTCTTAAGTGTGACTCTCTGCACCCGTTGCACCTGTTCAGCTGTCTCTTAGCGACGTCTCGGTTTGTTTTGGTTGTTGCCACGCTCTTTACTCTTTGTTGTATTGTGTCTTTTTTTATGACTGCTGCCGCTATTTGCTTATTGGACGCAGTTGGTCTGACTTGTGTGTTCTACCCCCCACTCCAATGGGAAGCCGCGGCGCAGCTTGAAATCTTGTTAGAATTTATGAGAATCTCAAAGTCCTGCGCAAGTTTCTCTGCTTTGGGTAGATGCAATTTCCTTTTTTTACGATTTGCCTCGCATTCATTGCATTCTTTTCGCTTCGGTTCGCTTTCACAACTTTTCCCACGTTCCCCCAACCCCTCTCGGCTCGCCCACAGCCCTTAGAGTGGTCCTTGTTTCTTGCACAGGGAAATATAATGCGCTTTTCTCCCCCGTCACTTTTGGCAACAATGTTGACAGCCGATGCAATTTTTGTTGCTGTTGCTGCTGCTGCTGCTGCTGCTGCTGTGTGGGTGATTGGGAACAATGCCCTGCTGCTGCTGCTACTGCTACTGCCAGTGCTGATAAGAATGATTGGCATAATTGCAACAACAGCAACAGCAACAGCAACAAGAACAACTGCAAAATATTCACCAACAGCAAACAATGCTTTTGAGAGCATCAGCAGCTGCCAGAAAGCAAATGCATTTTTCCCACTGAATCTAATTGGATTCCAACTGCTCAATGGTTTGAGTCTGCGCTAAGGCTACTGATATCGGAAACAACTCAAGCGTTTTTATACCACGCTCAAAATCGGTGATAATTTGAGTTTCGAGCAGACCATTGGCTGAGATTATACGCTTGCTTACATATATATGTACATATATATATACAGATGTATAAATGTATGTATTTACACAGTTACACAAGTATTTTGTACACTGAGTGTTTGTTATGGAAACAATGCGTTTGTTGTTTGTTTTATGAAAATAGTTTGTTTACTTTGCACATTTGCGTAAGTGTTGCATTCGAGACTTCTCAGTTGCAACTATAACTAAAATAAATACCAAACACCAAAAACACGCACAGTTTGATGTGAGATTGAGATACAAAGATCAGAGTTCAGAGGGAAAATTCAAGCAGAGGAAAATGGAAACTTGGAAATATGTATTTGATTGTATTTGTTTTTAGTTTTGTTATTAATAATTATTTTCATTTATTATTTTTGTTTATTTTTATTTATTAATACTTAGCTAGTAAAATGTTATAATAATTCAAAATAAACAATAAATAAATAAATCAATTATTAGTTCTACTTAATGTTGCTAAAGAGTGTGCACCTCTGACTAGCAGCAATAAATTAAAATAAATAATCACTAAATAAATTGTTAGTTCTATTCAATGTCCAGTAATAACTGCCATTGGACATATAATAATTAATAAATATTTAGTTAAATTATTAGCTCTATTTAATCGGACTGTATTTACACTTGTGGCAATTGACTTTGGCCATAAATGTTGGAATAATTTCAAATAAATTATAAGTGAATAAATAATTTTGTAGTTCTATTTAATGTTGCTCTGGCTTTATTTACACTTGAGCCGAGTCACAATTGACTCTGGTCATAAAATAGAAAAAAATGTGCGTTAAATAAACAGAATTAGAACTTTACACCAAAATCAAACTGGAAATTGTTGTCGCTAAAATATTGTGAGTGAAGACATAAATCCTTGCAGTGCTAAGCTACCGTTATGGCACTCCTGGCACTCCCCCCTGGCCTGGTGCCCTGATCTGGACAGGGATTTTGACTGTTTGTCGACTGGTTTGTGTGGACTGAACGGACGTCATAATCGTTTCAGTGACAAAGCATAAAATTTGAGTTTTACGATTTAACTGGGCTATAAAGCAGCCAATTAGTGTCAGTCAAGAGAAGGCAAAACCGAAGACGAGCCCAAGGGGAAGGAGGGAGGCATTGCCCAATGCCATTGCATTCAGATTGGTCCGAGAACCGGAAGGGGTACTGGGGGACACGGGGACACGGGGACACGGGGGCATGGCGACATGGGGAGAGGCAAGTGGCAATGGGACATGGCTGGCTTCGGCTCACTCCATTCCACTCCACTCCACTCCACTCTCCGGTTGTGGATTGAGTTCTTGTGAGAAGTGCATTTAATTGTTTTATGATCATTTTGACAGCTCATTAAAAGTATTGAGGCCCCCCACTAAATTCCAGTGGCTGTTTCATTTTGGGCTCGGCTGGCAAAGGCTGCCAGTTAGAAGCACATGACTCCCCGCATTGCGTTTTCCGTTCAAGTGGCTTTTTAAGGAGCTGCCTAATATACGACTTTTCCGACACACGCAACAAGCACGAGCCCATTGCCCATCCCCATCCCCATCCCCCATCCTCATCCACACCCACAGCCAGTCCAAGTGAGAGTCTTAACGGGAGAACAGCAGCAGCGGGTCATAAAAATGATGACAATTTCGTTTTATTTTTTATGACATTGCGACGCGGCGTCGCCTGCGGTCTCCACTGTACAGGTGGCTCTCGGCGCTGGAGGTGTGTGGACAAACAACACACAGAACATGCCTCCATCTCTCTGCATTGAAACAATTCCGTTGTTGTCGTTGCTGTTTCTGTTGTTGTTGCCGTAAATCACCATGTCAACTGTTGCTTCTGTTTGTCAGCTGTGGCTCTCAATGGGAACTCAGTGCGTACAATGGGAGAAAAGCAATGAAACAATTAACAATTGTGTTATTACTGTTTTTTTTTATTCATAAATCAGCTTGAGCTAAAATATATGCAAATTGAAACTATTTGCTTAGGTGATAATGCCAGTCGACTTGAACCCAAATCGCAAGCTGCTCAGTCAAATCTGTAACTGAAATAATCTCCAATAGACTCAGAACAGAAAATCGTCCTGGAATTTAGAAAGTGGCCTTGAAATAAAAAGCGTACTCAAATTTAGCAAGTGTTTCATGTTTTTAAAAATAATTTCTGAATACAAGAAACCTTTTTTCTTAAAAATATTAAGGCTTTCCCTAAATCCACAATCCCAAAATTAATGTGTGTGTTTTTTCTTATATTTCTATGCCTAAAAAGTTTAAATGTAAAACCTTGATTCTAAAATAAACCGCGTTGTTTAAAAATCATCGCAAATTAGTCGTAAATCACTCAACTCGCGAACGAAGTTTCTCTGGTTCAAAACTTCGTAAAATCAAATGTTTTCCAAACTAAGTTATTATATTGGAACTATGTAAAATGTGTTTGTATACGTTAAATCTCAAACTACGCAAATGTTTAATAAATAATATAAGTAATAAAAAATATAATAAAATAATTTTCTATGTAACACAGACATGGACATATTAATATGAAATAAATTAGAATGCCCAAACCTTTACTTAAGAAATATCATTTCGGAATAATAAAGTGGTGCCAATTTCTAAAATGCATATTCATTTTTTCTGAGTGTAATTGCATACTTGCATACTCATCTATGCATATAAACAGTTAATAAGTCAGTTTAGCGTTTCTAATATACATGCAAAATTGGCTTGGAGTTGGTTCTGTCCATTCCAATTGGCTGCCACTTTGACTCCGACAGTTGCAGTTGCAATTGTCACGGCGCACTTGCGTTCAATTTGAATTGCAATTGCAATTGATTGAGGATGCCGCCACGGTGTCGGTACTCCATCGTGGGCTGCAATTGGCAATCTAATTAAACAAATCGTGACCAATTGGCATTGGCATTGGCAACGCAAGCCGCCGTCGTCTGTGGTGAGCCAGTGGGGCAGTGTGGGGCACTGGCAACCACTTGACAGCATTACTGCATGGGTTCGCCTCGAACTTGTGCCTTGCCTTCTGGCATAACTCTGGTGCTCCCGTGGAATAAATAAAATGGCTTGCAAGACGCAATGTGAATGTGCAACAAACAACCAAACACAAAGCAACAGCAACAACAGCAACAAGAACAACCACAGACGTCTAGAAGGGCCCCAGCCAGGTGAAGTGAGTAAACAAAAATGAGAAATGTCCGCTGATTGATATTATCCGGTGCCAACGCACCGACTCCCCTCCTCACGGTGGAATACTGCACACCCATGCAGACAGAGAGACTTGCATGGCAGACAGCCAGAATGGTAGTCGGTAATCGAGGAATGGATTTCCATTTAGCGTTTCCGCTGCGGCCATATTTCATTTGTGCTGTCAACATGATATTCAGCCGCGACTCGAAGGCATTTGTTATGTGCAGTAGATACTATATCTATACTATATCTGGTTAGCATTCCATCAACATATGTCCAGGGCTGCCATAGCGCAAAAGCACAGTTCTTTTTTTGTGCTTTTTTCATGAGTTACGTTTTTTTTTTATTTTTATTACTTGTCAAATTATTGTCTGATTTTTCCTTAGATTTCCCATTTGCTGCTCAAATCAAAAGAACAAAAACTAAGAAATTTAATTTTGTTTAAATTTCATCAAAACAAAAACAAAAGTTCCGTTTACTTTTCTTGTTGTGCCTTTTTCATGCATTACTTTTTCTGATTTAATTACTTGTCAAATAGTTGTCCTTGATGCTGTTTATTTTTACGTTTTTCTCTTAGATTCATTTACATTTTCCACTGAAATCAAAGGAACAAAAAGTAAATAATTAAATTGTGTAAACATTCCTAACGATAAACCATAGTTAGTTAACTAGTAATAATAATAATATTGAGAAAACTATTGTTTGTGCATTTTTCATGCATCTTATTTCTAGTGAAATTGTTGTCCTTGATCCTTGTTCGGAGTTCGGTTAGTTTTTCTCTTAGATTTGTTCCCATTTGCCGGTGAAATGAAAAGAACAAAAAATAAATAATGTAATTTTGTTAAAAGCTTTTGAAGTTCGCCGTGAATGTTTCTTATTCTAGCTGCATTCTCTATTTCTCATTTGCTTTGATAAAATTAAATATTTTTACGAGACGCAAAGTTTAAGAAAGTGAGGGGAATGTAAACGAGAATTGGAAAACTTAAAATATATTTGACGCGACCCGCCGTACACCAAAAGTATGTATCGGTATAAGTCCGTATGTTTATGTATAGAAATACATATGTAAGTATATATATAAATATATATATATATATATGTGTGTGTGTAGTGGAATGGGAATGCGTGTGTATCTGAGAAATGTCTAAAAGCGATTTACTTTAGTTTCCATTTCGGTTTCTGGCGTTCTGCCTGCCGACGTTTTTCTTCTTTCTTTTTTTTGTTTTGGATTTTATTTTCGTTGAGTTTCCATTTTGCTCATTGCCAGTGGAAGCAACAACAAAGGCAAAGCTATCATCACCATTCCATTATCATCACGGGCATGCCCCAATGTTGCTGATATTTTGCTTGCTATTTTTGCCAATGCTGGTTGCTGTTGCCATTGAGTCCTGACCCTTCCCCCCCATCCCAATCAATCCAACGCTGTAAGCACGAGACACGTATTCTGGCTTGAACAGATATATATATATATGTATATATATTTAGTTAAGTGTGGGCGTATATATATGTATAAAGGTATATACTATTTCTTATTTGTGTAGTTCAACTTCTCATTCATTCACGGCTCGTACTCGACTCGTATTTTTCGTTTCGCGTCATAATTTTGCGTTCAACAGCGACAAAAACAACAACAATGGGCAACAATGCCGAAAATCACGTTCCCCGAATTCCACATGGGGCGAACAAGAAAACCAACAAAAAAAAAAACAAAATATAACAAAAATAAATAGTAATAATACTAAAAGTCATAACAGATTCCCAGTGCTAGTGCCAATCACTCCAACTGCAGACGTGCCAACCTAGAACCCAACCACCCAGAACGCCCACAGAGTCGGTACTAAGTTTGTGCCGGGCCCGCACTTTTCGAATGTACTGTAAATAAAGCTCGCACCAATTTGCAAGGGGCAGATAAAGAAAGGGAAACCAGTCAAGTAGCAAGTAGCAAGTAGCACCTCAAAGTCAACTATCTATTTCTGGACAATTAACGCGAAGTATTCTCTGTGCTTTTATGGCGCTTCATCCAATGCATTTTAAGTCTGCGAATACGATTAATCCACTGCTCTGACAAACTTCCAGTTTACGTTTCATTACCAGCGGATTGTGTCTAAATTTAGTCCATCTCTGCACAGAATATTGAAATTCTTGATTGGCCAGGCTGAAACACTAAATCCAATCTTATTTACCTATATTTTATTACATATTAATTTAAGAGGTTGGTAAAAGTGTAAATGATAAACTACACATATGTTTTTAATAAATGCTGTGAAATATATATCTTTTATCTGTGTCACACAACCGTGTCAAATGGAATTATTTATTACATTTACGATAAATAAATACAACTTTTACTAAAATGCTATTGTGCCATTTGATTTTTAATTTTCATACCTACATTTGTACTATTTGCATTCTATATTTTTATTATGATATTCAAAATATAATAAGTCACTTTTACATAAAATATTAAAAATATTTTTTTCTTTTAATTCGATTAAAATATATAAAATGTAAAAATATTAAAAACATATCTTTTATTTTTCACATGCCCAAAAAATATGTCAGACTAAAACTGTTGCTATTTTCCCAGAAAATTAAGTAAACGCAAACTCTTCTTATATACTTAAATATGTACATATGCATATATATATATATATATATATAAATATATATACGTGTGTGTGAAAGCATATATAGACATTTTATGGCTATTTGATTACGAGTAGATATACCCTATTCTCGTTTGCATGAATCGCTTTTATGACTGTTGGCAAAATGAAATTTAAAAAGTGCGCATTTATTTATTGATGTACGCTGTAAATATTTTGACAGATTTGAGTGCGCCAGAAGTATTTAATTCTACATAAAATATATGAAAGACATACCAAAGACAAACCAGACAAAAACAGCAGCTACTCGTAAAGCGATAAAGAAATAATTGAAAATTATTGGTTGCCTTCAAGTGTATTCTCAGACCGCTGTTTGAATGAGTTAATTCCCAAACTAATTATTGCACAAATGGAGCAGCTGGCGTTGACCGCTCAGAGACTGTCAGTTGAATGAAGGGACAGTTTTATCTGCAGCCGGGGCTGGCTGCTGCCAGGGAGTGGCGCGAGAGGGAGAGGGAGAAAGGACGAATATCTAAATGACATAAAACTGCAGAGACGCAGCCCTAGAGAAATGAGCAGTGCATAAAACCAAGTGAGGCAGCAACATTTCAATGGCAGCCATAGCCGATGCTGACGACGATGCTTGCAGTGCAGTTCAGTAATGCCGTCTCGCTCTAACACTCGTTTCTATGCATGCGTGCATGTGTGTGTGTGTGTGTGTGTACATAAATGCTGCATGGGGACGTTTAACGAAATGCAGAGATGCATTTTGGTTTATTCCCGTAGTAGTAGTCGCCGTGACAGCATACACACACACACGCACACACACGCACACACACACACACACAAATACACAGATACCAATACACACAGCCAAACATGGCGTTAGTCTAGTTTGTTTATCTTTTATTTATGTATTTAATGTCGGCACAGAAAACTACGGAAAGTAAATAACTTAAGTTAAATTCTAAATATATAAAGAAGGAAAATAATATACGAAGTAATGCTAATAATATTACCAAAATAACAATATTGTTATACACAAATTCTATTCTTAGTATTGTTATATGACCCATTACCATAATTTATATTTATTTAATGTATAATCGATTTTCAATACAAATTAATAAATTGCAGCAGCCCCCAGCCTGATTGACAATCTCAATATCAATTTCGTTGAACAACGTTCTTTACATTTGACCTATGCACTATTATAAATAATATATGTGTGTACTGTGTGTATATGAATTTTCTAGATTAAGTAAATACAGCAGTACGAGAACTCGCTCATGCGCACTCCAAGTCCAATTATAGTTGTAGTGTTTGGGTTGGAAAAGGGAGATGAGTTTGAGGTAGTTTTTTTAGGCTCAGCGAAATCGCACTTAAATGTTAAACGTATGTGATATTTGAGGTATGTATTCAATTGGAATGATTAACCGTATTAAGGTATGCGTTCAATGAATATTATTAATATTTTGCTTAACATATGCTTACCAATCGCAATCTTCTCCTTTGTGTTTATAAAAGTACATAATTAATTAAATAAAATAAGTAAACATGTTGAACAAAATATGCATATACGAGACATATGATAAACATTTTGTACGGATATATTTTATTTGAACAAATAAAAGAATTGCCCAAATAAGGGTTAGGAACTAAGAAGTACCAAATAATTGTGGCCCGATTTTATTTTTGTAAACTTTTTATGTTCTTTATTCTATTAATTTCAAGCTCATTTTCAAAAATCAATGTGGAACTTGTTGATGTGTTCTTCTGTAAAATAAACACTAAGTAAGTAGGAACTAAAGAGCCAAAGTTGTAAAAACCAGAGTTCGATTTTTCTCATTCTAAAGTAATCCCTTTACTGACTATACTTCAGTATCAAATATAAATAAAATTACTCTGCTTTGATACTGAATTGCACCACGGCATCATTATTATAATAAAGATTATAATATATTTTTTGCGACGTATTCAGAGCATTATATTTTATGCGTTCAATTCATAATGCCGCCTTTTTAAATTGAGCATTCGATAAAGTCATTATTAAAGAAGCTTCTAATAAAGAAGCATTCTTAATATAAAAAAAATACTTTCCTTAAGGATTTAAATTACTGCAGTCTCAAACAATCACATCTGTATTTGCATTACCAGACTACGGGTGAGGCGATGCGATGCGATCTCGAATATTTATTTTATTCGCATAACCCGTTTAGCTCGCTTGGTCAGCTAAGCGGCTTATACTCGTACTGCAGCTTGTTGGGACAGCTCTCCTCCATTTGTGTTGCAAGCCCCCACATGCCCCGTCATCTGTCGCATCTTTTTGAGGAAATAGTAGAGAGCTTCTCCATCGGCATCTGCTACTCGGGCTTGATTGTTGGATCTGTTGGATTCCATAACTTTTACGATTTGGTAGGCATCTCATCCGGGGAAGGAGTTAGTTGCCTCTGGCAATTGGTCAGCAGAATGCATTTGGCAAGTAGACGGCAGTAAATTGTCATAACAAAGAGTCTGTCTGGTGAAGAAAAAGAGACACATACATATGTACATATGCAGCTGGCGACTGCAAATATTTGTGCTGTACAGCAGCATGTGGTCCCGGAATACATGTGCTCGGCAGGCAGAGCCCAGGCCACTCTATTAACCCTTTCGAAGAGGAATTGCAGCTAGAAAATTGCATTTTTATGGCTGTCATAAACGGCGGCTACTTTCACTTTTCCATCACGACAAACAAAGACAGAGTACGGCGTCGTCGTGGTTCCTGGAACATTAGAAACGCTTCATTTTTTTTGCCAAAAACTCTAGGTTTTCTTCTGTTTTTTGTTTGAAATTGTATTTGGAGCGTCACGGACTCACAGGCAAGCGCATCCAGCATCTAAAAACCCTTTTGCGACTGCTGTGCGCCGCCAGAGTCTGACACAAAGTTCTACTTCCGCAGCGGGGGCGTCGAGGGATGTGTTGAAAACCGATATGCTATGCTCCCTGATATGTCACAGAAATTCTAAACATACCTCGAATGAGAGGCGACTCAAATTTTAAAATTTTAAATGGGTCTTACTTGCTTACTTATCGGATTATTTACAGCATTTAAACCCACAAGAGCATTAGGTAAAGTGAAAAGGCTGAAATAAGACCTGTTTTTTTTCTCCTTCTAAAAAACCGTTTATCTGGCGAATCAAATTCCATACTGCGTGAATAAAATTGTACAGTTATTAATAGGTAAATAAATAACAGATTTTTGCGAGATTCGGCATGTAGGATTAAAATATTATGTACATATAATATATATATATATGTACATATAATATATCATGCATTTTTTTATATGCACTAACATTCGAGAGATATAATGTTGTGAAAAACGTTTTTTGGTTTTCAAAAATATGTCAAGCAATTGTTATTAGTGGATTTATTGTGTCCCCTTTCTGTATCTATAGCGCTTCCAGCAATCCTAATTTCTGCGCGAATATTTGTCGGTTTGAGAGTTTCTACATACTCTGATCTTAAAATGATGTGTTTTGAGGATTCTTTGTAATTATCGCAAAATCGGCAGAGTCCGCTAATTACTATAATTCGTTTTTTTAGGTGATTAAAAAAACATTAAATTAAAAAAAGATCGGACGAATATTTTGCTTATTGATTAGTTTAAGGAATGTATTTGACTAAAACTTGCAATACTTCTAAACAATGTGACTAAATAATAATAAACTACGCATATTTGTTTATGCTTATCCATATTTGTTTCTATCAAATTTTGTTTCACATTTAAGGAAGCGTTTTTTTTTTCTTTTTTTCCCCAATCTGTTTTCATTGGCATTGCGACCCAAATACAGCTCTCAATACTAACTGGATATTTTTTCAAAAATATGTTCTATTTGTCTCGCCGCTATGCCCTCCATTTGGATAGCAACGTTCATTAATTTGTCAGAGCATTAGTAAATTCAACAAATCAACGCTGAAGCAATGTGAGTAGGGAAAAACATTTTCTATGCTTGCTAATCTTCTGAAAATGGAAAATATTAATGAGAAAAAGTTTGGCGGCGCTTAAAGAGCTTTTATGGCGTTTCTATGCAGCCATAGATACACAGACAAGCCAAGACACACGGAATTAGTCGGTCTCCGGCCCGATACGAAAATGGTTGTCTTCCTCTAAGGCAGCCTCATTATGAAAATGGAACAAATTTGGGAGCCAGACACAGACGAGAAACTACTAAGTGCTCTGGCTGGAGCAAGAGCTGGGGTCGGGTCCACACAGGAGCAGACCAAACTCGGCACAATCATCTTCGACCAGTCATGTAGTAGTTATTCGGGTATAACGGAAAAAGCTTTTGGCCCGGCACGGTCTGAAAAATGCTTAGCTAGAATTTATGCACACGACCATATTCCACTGGGGAATATGAGGCTGCCAGTGAGTTGAGACTCGCATCTATATAGATATGTATGGACAAATAGCAAACAACAAGAATAGCGAGGCGAACAACAAAACAACTAATAAGAGATAACAGCACACCGACCATTAAATACTCTTGCAGGCCACCAACCATCTGCAATCACGTGCAAATTAAATCTATATTTTTCCAATTGTATTAGAATTAACAAACGAAAAAGTATTAAAACTAAAAAAATTAAATTTTGTTGTTGAATATAAATTTTATTCTGCATAATAATTTGTTTAAGAATTTGAGTTTTTCTATGTCGACTCATATTAGTTTACTTTAAATAAGTAAACACTCAGCTTTGGCAACGTTTCAATGCAAAATGTTGAATGTTACTTGTACCTGGCTTAGTTTCGGATATCCGGGATAATTAAAATTTTAATTTTTGTACCTATACTTTTCATTGATCTCCTTTAATACAAAGGCAAAGTACCATAAATGTAGATTAATATATCTCGATTATTTTACATTTTATTTATACAGTTTATGGTATCGGAGATGTTGGCCGATAGATGGTAAACTCGCATTTAATCAAGTGACTGTCGCTGCTCCAGCTATAAGATACTCTGCACCCAATTTATTAGTATGATTGCTGTAGAGACTGTGCACTGCAAACTCCTGCAAATTAGTTATCATGCTTGATCAAGCCCAAAATTGGACTCTCATTATGGAAATCGTTCGAAAAGTGATTCATCATTGAGCCGTGTATGATATTCGAGATCATAGAAGCTCTTATAACTTGCATAATGTATTTATCGATATTTTGTTAAGCTATGCAAACTATAAAGAAAATATAATTAATATGATCTGAGTAAGGCTTATATAAAACCGTATTCAATGTCAGTCCTTTAGCGCTAATAGTGTCTGAGATCAGCGAGTTCATAAAACAAACCATCTGTTCTGGTCTGATCAGAGATATATGCATACCTTTTGCCAGTAACTTAAATTTGCACATCTTCATGATACCCTTTTCAGCCAGTTTTAATGGGTACATGGCATAAAAATGATGACGTCGTTGAATAACAATGGAGGGGGGATGTACATACATATCTAGATGGATGAATGCTTTTGAAGCCTCGAGCCTCTCAATGGGTTGTTCTCGTTTGCTGTGCACCAGCGTCGGATGGTTAGGTGGATAAACAAAAAACAAAAACAAAAACAAAAAACAAAAAAAACAAAATAGACAAACAAGAGAGCACTCAACGGGACGGGGATGGGGATGGGGATGGGGACGTCGTCGTCGACTGGGCGGACAATGACTTGGAACGGGTGATGGAGGCATCTCCCAGCCAAGGGCCACCACACGACCCATAAAAGAACGCACGAGCATGTGTGCCAGGGTGTGGGTGGGTGTGGGGTGTGGGTGGGCGACGACAAGTGTGTGGCCATCGCAACACATCCCGGCGACATAATCGAGTAAGCGGCAAGTAATGAAGCGCACGGAAGGGCATGAGTGTGGCACACACAACTGGACCCAATGGGATATGAATGCATCAGCGACGCACTCTGCCACATTTTGCCCACATCAATATAAATATTCTTTTTACTTGTGTACGGCTCTGGAGTGCCACTCTGCCACACTGGCTGGGCTGGCAAACCAACTATAAATTGATGGCATGATATTTTTGGTTTTCGCAAACAAGAAAGCTCACTTCTCCGAAAGAGGCGCGCAATGGTTGTGAAATATTTAAATAAAATGATAAGCGTGAAATTATAATGAGGAGCGTGTTCCGGCATAAATCGGATTGGGTCTTTGCTCTATGTTCCGAATACATTTAAATTTAATGGCGATTTCGCCGGAGACCATGCGTGGTAATTCAATGAAAGGGGTTTCTTTTTTTTTGGGAGTAGTGGGCGATTTTGTGTCGATTGAATACAACCATTTGTTCCTCACATATCCGTCTGTAAAAATGTCTCACATTCAAGGTTAGATTACCATGTGCGAAACAGTCTTTCGAGGGACTCACTTTCACAAATTCCGTTAAGTGTCCTGTGTTCATTTCCTCAGTTCATCACTTTCATCCTTATTGCTTAGGGGCAACATTTATACAACTGAAACAAAAGCTGCAGATTTTAAATGTTTAACACGCATTCAACAGCAAGAATAAAAAAATATATCATATCATTTTAATTACTATTAATTACCATATATTTAAATATTATTGCGAAGAGCTTGGCATTTTATTTATTATTTATTATATTTTATTTATTTAATAGTAATTGATTGGTTATTTCAACATTTTCTTATATGAATAAGAAGATAATATAGAAATGCTTATTAATATGTCGAATTTATTTTAAGTAAATGTTAATTGTACCACATTTATTAAAGAATATTATATTATTATTAATATTGGATTGAAAGCGTTACACTTAATACAGGCTGTCAAAAAACACCGTTAAATTTATTTTTATATGGTGTAATTATTATTGAATCGATCAGTGAAAAATAGGAACACTTAACTCGTTAATATTATATTTAACATTTTTTTTTTAAAACTGTCATTTTAAGTTTTTTAAACACAACTGTCATTGGAAATCTTTGGACTTTTTTTATTTTATTTTTATTAAATAGTATATCAATAAGTTTATTATAATCCATTGGTAATTTTTGTTAATATACTTCAAATAAACCTTTTAATTAATTGTCTTGGTCTTCATTCGATTTCAGGTGGATTATTTTTTACAGGGACCCCCCGAAGAGACGAGACGTTACACGACATATGTTGCAGGTGAGTCTATGGCACATGCCGCTATATAGATGTGAATGTAAAAAGATGTATATATGTATATATGTATATCTGTCTATATGGATATGTGTGCACGTATGTATGTATGAATGAGCAAAATAAAACAATAAATGGCAACGGGCGAACTATCAATTTGAGCTGTGGCGCAGGTGCATCTGGCAGATACAAACCAGATCCGGTCTGGGCCTCAGCTTCTCGAAAGGCACACAATTTTCTTATGATGCCTTTTTTTTTTATTTTCCAACATGATTTTTTGCTAAATTGCAATCGAGGCAATAGCAATGCGTGTGGCATATGAAATAGTTGGCCCGTGTTTTTGTACCTTTTGCCATTTATTTTTCACATTCGCCCGCCCAAATGCGGACCCGATATGAAAAAAAGGCAAAAGTTGATCAAATAAATGGCGAAATTTCCATATTCTGGCGATAAGCACTGGAACGTGCACTCGTATGCTGCTTAGCCCAAAGATTTCCATCAATCGGGGATAGCCGAGCAACCCAGCCTGGCCAAGTAACAAGTTGTGCGAATCTCCAGCTTAGCTTAGGGTGGGTTGCTGTCACGAATGTGGCATGGCTGGCGCAGCTTGTTCCCTGTCGCAGCCTCTTCCCGGTATGAGGATAACGATGGCGGCAGGTACAACCCCCATCGCTTAGCTAAGTAAATGGGTTGGCTGACGAACGTGACTCGCAGCGCCCTTGGTTCAATAACGCCATCTTATGCCTCTATCCATCTAGCTCCAGGTAGGAGTTGAGGCAATATGTATGTAGCACAATGGAATCTGTTCCCTGCCAAGCAGACAAAATGCGAATTTCTTTGTTTTCAAAATAAAATTGGATTCTTGCTCACCAAATATATTTAATTGTTGAAGTTATTTTAAGTATCCATGGAACATAAAATAAATTGGTAGACAATGTTTTCTATATAAAATATAATTTTTGGAAATTTAACAAGTAGTGCAAGCATGGGTATAATTCAATTATTCTACAACTTTATAATTAAAGACTAATTGATCAAATCAATTTAGTCATTTATGTAATTTTTACTCTGTTCATCACAGTAACCAGTCTTGTCTGGAATTGATTTCATTTTACACGAAGACTTCAAGTCGAATTTAGCTTGGCAAAATGAACTCAATTTCCCCATTTGCTCCATTGTGAGTCGACATTTCAATTGGACTTGCAGCCAAAGCCCGTCACGATTTCGAGCAGGGCAACTAATGAAGAATATGTGTAATTACATGTGGTTACATGTGGTTACTCAATATAAACGCTTTGCTCTGCCCCGCTCATTGCTATTGGCATCGCCAATGCCATTGTCACTCTTCTCCGGCTCCGGCTGCAGATCTCGCTTTCGTTTGCCGAATCAATGCCCGGAGACAAACCCCAGAAATTTAATAAGCACGCAAGTACACGGAAGTAAATTATCCCGTCAGTCTATTATGTATGCTGCTCCCCGCCGCCTCTCCAGCTGCGGCTGCCTGCCACTGCCCGCCCCCCGTTGCAAGTGTGTCCCAATGTGGATGGATGGCTGACGTCTTTAGAAGCTACATAAATACCTCGTTTATTTGCTTGCCTGGGCTTGCGTGCTTGCGTTTGCTTGTTTCGTGTTTCATGCGTTTTCACGCAGCGTTTTCCACACCCGTTTCAATTGGTTGCTTTATTTGAGGTCGCAATTTAGCAGTGTTTTTGCTTTTAATTAAACATTTCGCCCGCTTTCGCCGTTTGCCTTCGTCGCAGATAAAACTAACATTAAATATGCCTCAGGTTGCATAGGCGGCTAACTTCTTTGTGCATATTGTTATTGCTAGCTGCCTGCTTGCCGTAAATATCTATTAATTTAACCGAACTGAAGTGCGAGCTTAAATCGGTTTAATTTTAAACTCAATTTGATTACACTTCAAAGTTATTTTACACTCCAATTCGAAACACTTAATTCGCCAGCCACATTTTCCTTACATAAAGTAAAAACATGCCGTTTATTCGATTTTACCTGAATCGCTAACTCGGAACATTTTATTCAAACAAATTCAACAATTCGAGTATTGTTCTCCTTGTTGTTGCCACTCAATTTTTTTATGTTTGTATTTAACAATGAAAGTGTCACATTTGATTCTACTCAAGCGAATTAGCTAATATATTGCAAATAAACTGTTTAACTTAATTTGTATAATCTGCATATATTAGTTCATTAATAAGTTAATTTACCTTATTTACATATAAATTGGCATGTGTATTAAGATGATGAAGCTTTCCCGTTCTCCCATTACTACTTTTATTAGTTCACTATAGAAATAAGCGTTTATTTGTATCTACTTTTGAAGTTACGAGAATTTAACAGACAATCGCCTCTAAAATACTATAAATATTTTATCCAGGGCAATAATCGCTTCGATATAGCAATATCATAATTTCTTGCACACCTTTTTTTGGCATCCAATAATCAAGTAAGTTTGTAAAAGGAAATGACTAGCACAGTTTAACTTGTTTCTCAATTGAGTTGTGGTCTAGTTTCAGACATAAACATTTAATTTCATTCTGCTTAAGGCTTACAAATTGTTTGCAAATTGAGGTCAAAGACATTCAATTTCGATCAAATATATTTTTGTTTACAATTGCGCAATAGATTTTGTTTATACGACTCGAAGCGGCCACAACGCCCGTAATTCTACGGAAGTTTTGTTAAACAATGATAAACCGATGTAATTATGTGCATATGTACATCAATGCATACAAGCTGCATATACATAAATGTATCACAGACGGCAAAGAACTTGAACCTGTGGTGAGGGCTACCATGTATGTATATATATATATATATATATATATATGTAGTTTCCGGCTTTCCACGTTCAAATTTGAGCAACAAGAAGCTTAAAACGAAAATGAAATTTGAATTTTTAAAATTAAAAATCTTTCTTATATCAAGTTTTACAGGCGCCTCAGCAATTTTCTCTGTTCTATTAGCTAATTAGCATAATGAGTGCGTTTAATTAAAGACTTCATTTTACCAACCTTTGACTGAATCATTATATTTTTTAAACAATATATCAATTATATTACTACTACTAAAGTTATATTAATATATATTTATGACTATATATAGTTACAGCTATTCATTAGACGCTCTGCAAGAGTATGTAATCGTCGACATTGCTAAGATATACATTTTTCTGGTTTTTCGTTTTACTCGGCGAGTTCATTTGAAATTTTAATCTGCACCTCGAGCTGCCAATTGCAAAGCTGAATAGAATTAATTTTACTAATTTCGCAGCACGATTTGCATGAGCCAAGTGCAGCCCCTCGGGAGGACAATTGGAACTGCCTAATTACATTAGAGATGCGCAATTAGAGGCCCAGCGAATTTCATCAATGAGACCCAAGCAGTCGCAACGGGGGCGAAGGGTTGCTTATTTGCTTACTTGCGCGGAGGGGGGCCCAATGAGCTTAAGTTCATTAGGGCACAGAAGGTGTTACCAATTGCCCTCTTACCTGTTTATTTGCATGCCAAGAGTCCAAGCTGTGGATTCAAGCAGAGCTGTCGTAAAGATGAAATATTATTTAACTGGCAGAAGCAAACAACCATTTGCAGGCTGACTGCTTAAATTTCAGCAAAAAATTGATTTATTTGCCACATTTTGAAGGCCGCCCTGCACACTCAGAAAAAGATCGCACTGAATTTTAGAAATTCGCCATACTTTTGGCATAACTCACTTTATTATTCAGCAAATACATTTGCATAATTTATTTATAAGTTAATTTAATTTGTATTACATATGCATATTAAGTGTTGATATTACGGCGATCCCAAACCGCGGTCGGTAATTGAGCTACTCTGCCTCGAAGGCGACAGCCAAACTCTAATTTAAATTAGATTAAATTCCTCTTAAATTTCAATGATTTGTTGCTAAATCTTTGGAAGGATTTTTTCCAAAAAATACGATTTGCCTTTGTACTTTTTAGAAATGCATTTCTTGATAATACAATATATATTTCTAGAAAAAATAAATGTTTGAGATTGTTGATTTTATATTTTAAAATTAATTCCAAAAAAAAGCGAAAATTTCTAGTTTTCAGATGATTGTCTTTTTTTTTGAGTGCAGCGAATATTTTCATCTAAAGTTTGGTTTACGCTTATGCCTTGCCAGTCAGATGCTCAAAATGAATTTGTACATCAGCAACCACTGTACTTTGTTAAGGCATCTCCTCCATATGCATGTATATTTGCTGGGTTGCTGGCCGCGCGCAGACTGTGCATCCCACTCACTCGCACTCGCACTCGCACTGTTGGCGAGAGGGAGAGCACAGCACTTGCGCGGAAAGCGTCGGCCATTGAAAAAGGCTACCAAGAGGCCATTACCCCGCCCTGCCCGGGATGCACAAGGCAGCGCAGCCCAGTCCCGGTCGGGCAGGCCAGTCCAAACTCAAATTATCGCATCGAAGCAGTGCAGAGCAAAAATGTTTGGACAGACAGGCTGACAGACTGACAGACAGGCGGACAGACATTTGGTCGGCGGCAAGGCTCAAAAGTCATGTTCATGTTTCTTGTTATTGTACAAATTCTTTGGCCGTTGCTGTGATATTTAATTTATATTCTAGGCCAACAATATTGCGGAGGCATAAAAGTAAAACGAAATTTTTGTTTGTTTGTAACGGTGCCTGCCTGTGTGTGTGTGTGTGTGTCTGGGTGTGTGTGAGTTAACAAGGGAAACACGCCACAACAACAGGGTCGGAACATTTATTTACATTTGAAATGCACACATTTAAAATACAAAAAACTATTTTTGTATTTTATTTTTAGGTGGGCAAAAACTAAAATTGAATCTATTTTTTTTTATTTCCTACACAAGTGCTTGCCCACAAAAACAAAAACAAAAACAAAAACGAATAAAAAGAAAAACAAATAGAAAAAGAAAAAACCCGCACAATACATGGATTATTCTTTGCACTTTAGCAAAACTGAATTCTGAAGATAAGCACAGTGAGACAGACGAAGACTAAACTTGAGAGCTCACCATTAAATATGAATGATGACCCTTGTTAAGAGTCCAATTAAGTTTGCAACACTTAATGGGGCACTCAGATAGAGGATATTAGGACTGATGCGGATTTGCATTGTGAGTTGCGAGCAGAGGTCGTGCATTGAACTCGCCTTTGAATATAAACCGAGTGCGAAATGAGATGCATCCATCCATCCACTTGGCATACGAATGGCCAATTGCGATGGAAGCCAACTTGGCGTTGATTATGGCCAAAACTTCTCGGCTCCAGAGGGCAGCGCAATATTTTTAAAAAATTTATATTACGATTTTTGGCATTTGAGTGCAAAAACGAGAAGTACTCACTACTATCATTCAGAGCCCAGCCCACATAGTCCCGTCTTAGCCTAGTCTGAAATTGCGTGGCTTAGAACTATGGGGAGCAATCGTGGGTTTTATCATGGCAGCTTTATACCAAAATGTTGGCAGATTGCCAAGCTGCAACTGCAAACTACTGGCTACAGATGTCGATGTCGATGTAGATGTAGATGGAGTAGCCAACATTATTCTTAGTGGATGCTGCTGCTGCTGTTTTTTATACCCAGTATCCATTAAAAATTAATAAGCAGGGAGGCATGATGCTGTGCTGTGTATGTAACAGACTGAAGCAGGCATTTTCAACCCAACAAACTCTACACATTCTTGAACATTATAAGCATGGCAATGTATGTATATACATTTGGGGAACTACTGTGTCTTTTTACAGGGTAGCTCGTAGTGTCCCAGTCTCGTCATGCTCGTTTCGGTTATTTTATTTCTTTCATTTTTCTACATGTTGTTTTTTTTACAATTCGTTGTCGAGTATAACGGATAGAAGAACTTAAGCCAGACATGTAGAAGATTGAACCGTGGAAAAAGATGGAGTAAAAAGTGAGTCTCTTCTTTGGGCCATCAGGTGGATTCAGGATATTCGGGATTGGACTTAAAACCAACATATGAATGTTGTAATCACCGTGTAATCATTGTTCTTTTAAACATGATGATCCACATTATTTCCACATATATATGAGAATTGTTTGATCTAAGTGGATCAATTAGACTCGATTTGTTAACGTTAAATGGAATACACCAGAAAATATTACTGTAAAAGTTAATAAGTGCATAAGATCTTTTTGAATAGTCATTATCTTTTTATGCGCTTGTAATTAATAGAAAATTATGGCTTATATAGAGAGAAGTATTTGTCTGTTTAGATATACTAGATTAATCGCACACTAAAACGGATAATTAAATGTTATATTATTTATATAATATAATTTCATTTAATATTAGCCACAGTTTTCGGGGTGGCAAGAAGATCTTTGGTTAATATAATGCCGTAGAATTATATTTAATATTCGCAATAATTTTTGTTTTTGTCCCACGTTGATCTGTTGCCACCATGGAGCCAATTTGCTGCGGTTCATCAATATGCCACGCCACACACGTCCCCATCAGCATCCATCTGTCTACCCAACTAAATGGCCAGGCAGACGGCACCAGGCATCAGTATGAGCAAACCAACTGGAGGCGCCTGTTTTCGTGTGGCTCCATTTGGGGAGTAGGTGGGCGTAAAGTGGGGCCAAGACGACGAGGAGATTAAGTGGCTGCATATACACACACACACACACTTATATATACATATATATATATGTATATATATACATATATAAATGTATATACTTCGAAGTTGGAGACTCGCTTGCTGCTGTTATAGAAAAAATATGTGCACAAATTTAAAGAATCTCAATTTACTTGGTTCGTGTTCATTGGTCCGCCTTCTGCTTTAGCTCTGCTCCGTCCTGTGATTTGTGAGCTCAATTATTGTACATTTTCTCGTCTTGCTGCTTTCCATTTCCATTTCGGCATCGGCATATCCATCGGGCACCGTCCCATCACCGGCGCGGTTGTTTTTTGTGGTTGTCACTTTGTTATTTATTCAGCGCCATGGCGACCCGCCCATTGAGCGGGCTGACAATTGAGGACCGGCTGAGGCTGAGGCTGAGGCTGCTCCAGGGTCTGAGTCTGGTACCATTAATGAGTTCGTTGTCAGAGCAAAGCTCCGTCTTCGACATCGATCTGGCGGTCTTCGCATTTGGACGCTAATGAGTGCATGACATCCAATAAATTTAGTTCGCAGGGCTTTGCTTTTATCGCGCCACTTGCATAATTCACTCGCTCCGGGGGGCCAGTGCCAGAGTTGGGGCTGGGAATCTCAAGAGGGTATAGAGGTCAATAGAAATTTATGGCCCGCATTGTTAACACCACTGATTACAAATTGCTTATGTCACCTAGGAGCTGCGCAGTAGCTTCCTCCAAGGACGTGGCTCCAAAGTCCATGTCTGATTGTCCACAAAAAAATAATCCTCCTTCTTTGAGTGTACTTATTCAAGACAGTTCCGGCGAGAGCTTGTTAGCTGTAAGCGGTTTTATTTTATGTAAATCAGACATAGCTTCAAATGTTGTTTTTTATATACGTCTCTTCATACAATTGTGTTCATGCTTATTTTTTATATTTTAATTAATTTGTCCTACAGTAAGTAGTAAGCAATATTTTCTGTTTCGTGCTTTACAAGCCAAACGTGTTTTTAGTTTATTTCCAGTTGCCATAGAAATCCATTCAATTTATCACCTTCTATGTGTCCGTCTCTTACACTCAAATACTTTAATATTATGTTTATTTAATTACTGCTAACCCATATTTCTCGCACAATAAAAATATTTTTTTTAAGTATTTAAATGCTCTACATTTGAGTAGTTATATTGTACCAGAAAGGGTAACATGCATGTATGTGGATAACTTATCTTTGACCGATTGTCAATGTAGGTATCCTTGAATTTGCAGGAAACTAGAGATGAAGATTTATATACCCAAAAAAACATTTACGAATTATCACTATTCAGCTAAAATTTAAAAAAAAAAATGCTGTCTAGATATTTTTTAAATCCAAAAGTTTATATTTTAGAACTCAAGTCTCTGAGGCAAGAAAACGTACTTTTGCAAAGTGTTTTCGCTTTTTGCTCTACCCACCTAAGAAACTAATTTACAGATTGGCAGACATGGCTACATCTACTATGCTGTGAATACATTAAAAATATAGTACAAAATACAGTTGGTTCATAATATAAAATATATATACTTTTTCGTGTCAGTGAGGCCAATTCATTACACATTATCTTATTAGTTATATACCCTTTAGTATTATAATTTTGCTATAAAAAATAAATAAATAAATAAAATATATATGTATATATTTAAGTAAGCTTAATCGATAATTTAGTGGTTTTACTGTTTCTCTCTTTTTTCTTTCATCGTATGAAAGTGTTCAGATCTGAGACGAAAAAGGCCTAAGTAAATTAAAGTCTCATATGCCATACGCTTAGGGAGCTATTTCATATCATCAGTCACTCTGCAACAAAGGTCACGACTTTTTGAACAACTTTCAGGTTATTTGTTTATATACCTCGGAAGACTAGTTATTAACTGCAAATTATTTATAAAACGATACTCAGGTGGGCAATATATTTTGTATTGCATTTTATGTTTCCGATGAATGAAGTTTGAACGATGTGGCTCTGTTTTACAAGATGCTCTCGTTACCAGGTGATCTCACGACAACTTTGACATATATCTGATAGAATTGTACATGTATACGATGGGTGTTTGGGAACAGGGCAACTCCCGGTCGAAAGTAGTTGTGGAAATCAGATAAGATTATCGTGGGTATCTCTAACCAGGTCCCATTCCACTTGGAATTATTTATCTTGGCAATCTCTCAGAAGCCTAGCGGCTAAAATGTGAAACTCAGCCGCTAGCTGTGTGCGCTGGCATCCTTCTGGTTGAATGGCTGCTGCTCTACCTGCTGCCTCCCGAGTGCCATGAATAGTAGATAAATATACAGTGCGGTAACTGCTGCATTTATCGTCGCTAGATGTCGCTGCTGTGCCAACGCTGACGGGGAGGTCGTCTAATCAGGTTTATCTGGCTGTCGGCCATGTTGAATTTATCTGGCAGACGAATGTATCTGACGGCAGCGCAACGCAGCAACGCAGTGCCTTCCTTTCTCGCACATGCGCTCGACTCGCCTCAGCTGCAGGCGTGGCAAAAACTCACCCGGCCAGCCAGTCTGCGCCGACTTCGCGACGTCGGCAGCGACAGTGCCGTCCACAGAGACGCGCACACCAATACACGCACAAGTCTGCGCGCACACACACCAATGCAGGCCACAAATACAAGCACAGACGCAAGCCAAAGCAAAACCAGCTCTCTCCGCCACAGACACCCTCTTCTCCTCGCCGCCCGGTGGTGTCCTCGTCCTTTGCCCGCGGCCATTGACCAAGGCGCGTGACTTCCATTATTTGCGGCTCCGTTGCCATGGAAGCTCTTCGGGATGGCCCGAGAACCGGGCACGGACAGGCACCAGTGCATCATTTGCAACTGAACCGATCAACTATTAACTCTCATGCTTGGTTATTTAAAAAGGTATACAAGTTTCGGCAAAGATTGCAGCAAACTCTTTCCAACAACACATATGTATATAAAAATAACAAAAAAAAAATAAATATATATATGTATGTTTAATAATATATATATATATGTTTGATATTAACTATATATTTTGTATTAGTCTGGCATATTGCATTCTATTCGCGTACTTCAATGATGCCAATCAATGACTGTCGATTGCCGCCGGCAATCGTCGTCTTTAATTTTCAGTTATGCTAATTCTCTGTATACAGTCGCAAGCCTTAAAGCGAATGGCTAATTAATGGGCGATTGCTAATTGCAACTTGTGGGGTCTATGAGTCTATGGGGCTTTTTTACATTCCGGCTCATTTGCTTTGAAGACGAGCTGATAGCCTTGCCTTGTTGAGACTATATTTAATTCATTTCATGAATGAATTGTCTTCAAGTATAAGTATAAGCATTTTGCATACAAAACAATTTAGAAAACTATTCAAATCAATAAGCAAACATGCAAAAAATGTGTCTTCCTTTTTATTTTAAATAAAAAAATATATTGAACAAAATATTTAAATGTAACTCTTAACAAACTCACTATTATTTATCATTTCATAGTTTGCACAAAATATTTCAATCAACTATTATACCAGAAAATGCAAAGAGATATTCTTTATATTTATTCTGAATTATTTCCTTTTACTTTAATTACATTTTGCACAACAATCAACTAATAAGCCAGAATATGCACACCATTTTGTATTTCTCTACTAATTATTATATTTTTACATTGTTTATTTGTTTAACTTAAATTATCGCGTACGAATAAGTGGCTGTAGATACTTTTAAGACAAACACAACTCAATTTGCATAACTTGAATGCAGATATTATTTTAATTTAAGCATTGCATAAAACTCGCTTTTTATTGCATGAGTATTTCGCATTACTCAACGATGAACAGGCACCAGCAGAAACGAGTAGTTTTTGTGGCAAGTTCTACAACTAGTTGGAGTCGAGTATAACCCATGCGAACCAATGTGGCCCTTCGGGCCAAGATTAATATTTTAGTCACGTTAATTCACTTACGCTTAATTCTGGAATAAAGTTCGTAACTTATTTTGTGTGCATAATGCAAGCAAATTTATTGGAAAGGCGAAAGCGATATCCGACTGTTCCAGCTGCTCCAGGTTTGTGGCATGCAGGTAAGTCCATTAAATGTTAGATTTATACTGATGCCAGGGACTCGCTGCAGCCGACCGCAGCGGAATGTCCGCTTATTTATGAACGCCATGTGGCGGATCCAACTTGTGTCCCCCCAATTGGAATTGACGGATATAAATGGCCGGCATGTCCCGGCTCTACGACATGCGATTCAGAGGTAGACTGCTCCTGAGATTTACGGCCAAATAAATCAAAGTTTTGCCCATGTCCGTTGCCAGCTGCCACAAACAGAACGAACGATAGCAATTAAGCGAGTGACGTGAAGCCCGATTTTGGCGAAAGTTTTCTCAGGCAAAGTTGGCGCAATATCTGCGAAGCTTGAGGCACGCAAATGGCTGCGAGAAGGTGGCGAATTTCATTAGACACCCGACAGCAAGGAGACTGACAACAAGAAAAATCTGTTGGGGCCATAAAATGTTTTCCAAAAAATATTAGACAACACTTTTGTCACCGGAATTAAACAGAAACGACAGCTACGCAAACTAGTTTCAAAGTAGCTTTAAGACTTGCCAGTTTTTCGCATTGTGGCGCCCCTTGACATGCCCTGTTTATTTCGTTTCCATGCCATTGCCAGACCCAAGCCCAATTTATATTTTTGGCTCAGTCGCAGCGGCCATCATCAAAATATGAAAGCAAACAGACAACGCTTGAGCAAAATATAATCATTTTCGTTTGGGTATTTTAGGTTGGCCCGATGATTGTTTGTTTGCTTCCATTTCTGTGTACATCTAGGCGTGGTCCTCCGAGTCCACCTTGTGTGCCATGTGGCGTGTGCACCGTATGCCCCATGCTGAAACCGCATGCAACGATTGGTGCGGCAGCTACGACCAGGCACATCAGTGAGCCAGAAATTTAAATTCTTAGTCTAGTTGGCCTTAGCTGCGACACTACTGTGGCGTATTCCTCATACACTGTAAGAAAAAATGTTGATGGATTCAATAACTGAAACTATATATAAAACCTAACTGGAAATATTGATTCCTACACTGAAAAAGAAAGTGCTGGAACTCAAACAAATATAATATTTTACTTGGTAATTTTGTCAAATTATTCTCAAATCAAACATAATTTTCTCAATTTTAAATAAAATTAAACAAGTGGAATATTTTATTTGGTTATTTATCCAATTGATGTTGAAAGATATTTAATATAATACTTTAAACAAAAAAAAAAAAAACAATTTAATCATAAATAAAAATAATAACTTCAACAAATAGATTTTTTTTTATTTTCTTAAATTATGTGAAAAGAAATTTAAAATAATAATAATATAATATTTGTTGTTTGAGTTCGTCTTTTTATAATTTAAATATGTTTTTTGCTGTCTCCAAACTAAGCGTTTTCTTTTATGTATATATACAATAATATTTTTTGCGGTGTCCGACGTGATTCATCTACTGGGAGAAATTCACAGCATCCGTTCAGTCAGCTGTGAATTTTGACACTTTTGTATTTAATTTTATTTTATTACATACTTGCAGAGGGTATTATAATTTTGTTGACGATGAATTAAAAAACACGTCTGCGACTTCATAAACTATATATGTTCTTGATCACTAGCCGAGTGCATCTATCTTACTCTTTATAAGCAAGGTGGCCTTTCTTTTATCGTAAAACAGTCTGCGTAGCATTGTATTTTTGTACCCTGAACGCATTGAAAGTGGTTAAAGAGGGTATAATGATTTTATGCAGACGAATGTAACAGGCAGATGGAAGCAAACACACTGATCTCAGAAAACTATTAGAGCTAGAGCCGTCCAATTTGGAATAAATGTTTTCGTATACTCCGCGCAGGTCAAGTTTGCTTAATTTTACCGATAACTGCTTCCGTTTCTGGACTATCGATATACTTCGATTTCCAAAATGGAATAAGTTAAATATATGCGCTGCCGAAAAAACACTCTGTCTATTTTATTTTGTATTTCTGCCAGTGTATTTCCTTAAAGGACACAGACATCAACACTTTTGCAAATCCTACGAATTCCAAACTACGAAAAGCCACCTACAGAAAAGCCTCAATAAAGTGAAACGGAGCTGTTCTTCCGAGTCGTTGCCTTATGTGCAAATAAACTAAAAGTCGCAAGTGAGGCAAGTGGGGCAAGTGAGGCAAGTGAGGGGCAGAGGACGTGGCTGCTCTGTTCTGTATCACCTCAGACGGCTCGTTGCAACCGCTGTGCCAATAATGGGAAAGAAAACGTTTTGGCTCGGACCAGACAAAAGGCATGAGGTCGGCTTCACTCCAACCCATTAGGTGGACACCGATGCAGACACCTACGTTGTTTGTTGGGCCACGTTCAAGGAAAGCCAACAGCCAACAGCCAACAGCCGGCAGCCAATTCGGCGAGTGACTGCCACTTGAAACAGATTTACTCTCGGCAACTTATGGCCCCTGCCTGGTAAGCTTTATGAGCAGCATTTCGCCTCCGACTCCAGCTCTAGCTCCAGCTCTGGCTGAGAGTGCCGCAAATGTCGACTTCGACATCGACATCGACATCGACAGAAGTTTTCTCATTTTGGCAAGATGCTCGCTCGTAACGAAAATTGTCGACTTGCCAAGCGCCGCTGGGATACAACAAAAGCCAGCGACGACAAAATTGGAAGCGCATGCACTGGCGACATTTCTCATTAAAAGTTTCGGTGTTTGTTGTCCCCAACAAGCGTCCTTATCGGCAGACAAAAGCCATCTTAATAATAGATCCACAAAGTGGTGCAGAATGCAAAATTAGATGTTGTCATACACCGCATTATGATTTCAATTGCTGTATCTCTGGCAAAAAGAGGTGTGAATGCACTTCGATCTGCCAGTTTGAAGTAGCATCTAAGTGAATAGTAAAACTATTTTGAGCTGACTGCCCTTTTAAGAAACTATTATGAAGGTTTTGTTACAATAAACGTTTGATCTGTAAGTATCTAACTCTCTTTTAAGGCATTTATTATGGAGTATGTTGCAAACAAAGTGCTTTCTAATTTAAACAGTTTTAAATGCATTCCTATTTCAATTTGTATTCAATATATTTTAATATAAAATCATAACATATTATTTGAGACGTATGCTTAAAAGGTGCTTCAGTTTTTAAGGCCGAGATTAATTGTTCATTTAAAACTGAAGACACACTTTTGACCTCGACGTATTAACCTTTTATTAGTTTAACTTGATGAACTGGCGAAACCAGTTGATCTTGTAAGATTATTTGTGTATATTCACAAGCATACTATAAATGTACATATAGGCTAAAGCAGGATATTTGAACAATCTTTGCACTATATATACAATATATACACATGTACATAAATGTTATTGCGAATTGTTAGAATGTTCGGATTTATTGTGCCAAAGTGATTAAACTTCGATAAAAATCGTAATCGCCACCGAAAACTGTGAAAATGTATGTAGATAATATAATTATTTCGACAATCTAAAAATAAGAAATGTTCTTTCTGTTTTGCGTAGACTTTTTAACTTAGTTTTCTCAGTATTTAATTATTATAAAATAAAAATTATTTATTTGTTTTAAATTATTGTTTCCAGGTTTATCGATACAAATCGATTTCCGATAGGAATAAAAACATATATGCATATGTTTATTTGTCCAATCGCTGTCACGTTATCTGTAGAAAATGTATATGATTATTGATTAAACATTCTTATCCCAAAATGTGGATTAAATATTTTCAAGCTTGGAATTCTTGAAGATCTTTTTTCTTCCTGGCTTGCATTAAGCTAATTGCCTTGGCAGTCATTATTTACACTTTCCAACGCTAATGGTACAATGCTGCTAGAAAATATGGCATAATGTGCGCGGAGGTCGGAGAATATTTATGAGTTTCCAAGTCGCTGCAAAAAACAACAGACCTTGAAAGCAAATTATGCACAACCTGTATGTAATTATCGTTAGTTTTCCTCGATGTATCGCAAAGGGTTGAGTAAGAACCAAGCCAAGCCAGCGGAAGGGTTGATGTTCCTGAAATTATTGTTAGAGATGGGCTCAATGTCAATGCGCAGCGTCTGTTTAACTGGGAATCGGCCATCATAAAATAATAAAATGAGCACAACACCAGCACAAGCCATAAAAAACTAGAAGGGCTAAGGCGAATGCTGAGCCAAGGAAAAGCCATCGAGTAAAAGTGAAAACCGTACAAGGACAGCCACGGAAGAGTATTTAGTCTTTTACTCTGAACGGGATACCTGGCCACATATGTGCGTGTGTGCGTGTGTGTGTGTGTTTCTATGGCAAAGTGATACCAGTTTAAATCGTCGCATTATGGCCGCACAGTGGGCCCATTGACTATTTGCGGCTAGCGGCCGATCACCGAGAAGTGAAGTGAGCCCAAGTCGAGTTACCGGCTGGCATGGCCGGTTCTAAAACTGTTCGTTCGGTCTGCTCTGCTCTGCTCTGCTCTGCTCTGCTCTACTGGCTCTTTACGATGCCGCTTTCCAGTTCGGAAATGTTCGGTCTGCGAGAGATGGCAGTAAAAAGTGAAAGCCATTAAAATTTTTTACTGCTTCTCAAGGTCGTCTGCGTGAATTTTATGTTGCTGTTTATAGCGCGAACAAACGGCTGTCAACGTGTGCCGGCTGACGGCTCTCTGGAGTCGTCAACTGGCCCAATTTCCTCATGAGCCACTTTATGCAGTTAAGCACATTAATTGATGTACCTGTTGTTTACATTCACTGTAATTTATGTTCCCTTGGAAACTAGCATTTAAATATCTTAATACATTTGTAAGAATGATTACATATAATAATTTCAAATGTTGTATACCTTTCTCGAGCACTCTGAACAGACTTGATCAATGTCTTATCTCATGTGTTCAGCTGACTTTCTCGCACTTTTATAAGCTGCCTCTATATACATGTATATAAAGACTTGGCTTATTTGCCAATTTTGTGCACGCTTCGCTGGCCGTCGAAAAAAAGGAGAAAAATATTCAAAAAATACGACAAAAATGCTTAGTAGCAAGTGCTGAAACTAAATCCAATAACTGCATGGTAAAACATTCATGAGCGCAAATTGGACACGTTCCAGCTTCTCTGGTCGAACTGAGCTCCGTTCAGCTGCAGTCCCAGCGTTCAGTCGAATTAAGTTCAATTGAATCGAGTTTCTCCTAGGGAAGTGGGCCGCTCCTCTGCATCCAATGGGGCCAACGCACTCAGCTTGGGCTGCAGCCACGTTGCTCACACGTCACAGAAATATCCACACCTTCTGCACAGAGTGAGTCGAGACCATCTTAAGCAACTTTGATTACAAGGATTTTAGTTTTCAGACGTTTTGTGCAGTTTACAAAAAAGCAAAAATAAAATAAATAGCAAATCTGTTGTCGAGCTTGATCGACCATGAGACACCCTCTTCTCAGCTCTGTGATATATCTGTAAGCAGGCATAACACAAATAAAATACAATTATGCAATTGTTGTACAAACCACTACAAATATCTTGTATATTTTTAAATACTTATATTTATTTAATTACTTATATTTGAAAAACGGAGATTGAAAACCGATGTATAAAAAACTTTGCTGACCGTTTTGAATATCTGCAGGGTATACGCAAAATGTTTGAAATGGCAAGAGCAGGCAAAGGGGATGAAAAGTATCAAATTCCTCGGCCAATTTCACGTTAGGATGGGAAGGTAAGGTGCTGCAAGAGCCAAGGAAAGCGGTGGCATTTGTAGGTGGGAGCAGGAGGGTTGAGCATGCGTCTGGATTTGGTAAGCTTGTGAATTTTAAATTTGTAGCACTGGTAGTTTCTTGCATTGGAAGCCATTGAGAATAATTGAAACGAAAAATGACTTCGGACCATAAAAGTCATTCGCATCTTAGCCACGAACTCTATGTTTGTATACCAATAAGTAAAGCTTACGAAGTTTAAGTTTAATAAAAGCTTAGATTAATACAACATTTATGTAAGCAATGTGATTTAATATATTAAAACAAAAGTACAAGAAATATCATTTTAAAAAGAAACCTAAATATCTACGATAAAAATAGTCAGATAAATAAGAATCGTATTTAATTGCAAACAAAAGAGGATTTTATAAAAAACAAAATGTAAAATAAAATTAAATCATTATATCGGATTATTCTTAAAAATATGTATATTTTACACTAGACTAATTTCCATATATTTTTCCATACAAACGCTAAACTAGACTTTTTCTTGATTATTGATATTTCGAAGCATCTTATCATAGATTTGTTCCAATATCGAATTTAATCTAGTGATGTATTATCACTCATAAATATATTACCAAACAAATATTAATTATTTTTAAGCCAGGTCTAAGACAGACCTTTAACAAATTATGAACAATTTTAAACTCACCTGTACATTTAAAACCCGAGCTTATACAGGATAAAACTTGAAATATACAACTTTTGAGAGAATTAAATTACAATATTTCAACAGTTATTTCTTTTGAAAATAAAATAAAACAGTTAAACAAGCGTCTATTTTAGTTATTAATATTTCTAGTTTCCAAGTTTCATTTGATATAATTTTGTCTTCATTGTCTTAATTATTTCGAGGCCAGATCAAAACAAGCACTTCAGAAAATTGTCGATAGTTCTGAACTCACCTCTGAGTTAATATAGTATCCAACTTAACTCGAGCCGGAAATGTACAGCAAATATTTCTCAGTAAAAATGATTTGCAAACTTCATAATAACGTATGTAGCGATGTGTGTTCCACTATTGCTTCAGCAGAGGCCAACCCCAAATCAAGAGAATCGGGCAGCGCACGCTGCCAAAGAGAGCGCTTTCCCTCTCTTTAGGTCAAATTGGATGATGGGTGCCGGCACAGGGTGACTCAGGCGAACCAGATGTTTCTCATGGGCTTGTCTGTGAAAATGAAACTGGTTTCCACACTCACCTATGAAAGAGCACTAATTTAATGAATAAACAATGAAACGCCAATTAAAGCATATTTAAATTAGCTTCATTTAGTGGAAAATTCGTTAAGTAAAACGATGCATTTCAGTTGACAATCAAGCCAACGAATGGCCAAATTATTTGCCAAGCTGACAATCAATAAATTTGACAACCGATGAGTTTATTAGCCACCGAGCCACCGAGTCTCCCGCAGCTTCGTCGTCGGTTTGGCTCATAAATAAGCAGCACATCGAGTTGTGTTCTTTGGCGGTCGGGGGGCAACAAGCACTTAAATACCCAGCTCGATACTTACCCATTCCCATTCCCATTCCCATTGCCGATTATCGATGCTGATGTTGACGATAATGTGGCACTCATGACGCGTCGCTGATGCCAAAGCGATTATAACTCGCGGCAAATTTTTTTGTGCATGCAACTCAGCTGCTCAGGTCTTAGTTAGCTTTAAGCTGGGAGCAAAACTATGCAAAACGACTTTTGTGTCGGTGTCACGAGCTTGAGTTATGGTTAAGTGCACTTTTTCCAGCATGTATCCGGGCACGTTGCCGACCCTCTCTCTCTCTCTCTGCCAATGCTCTAATGCCTGGCCTTAAATGCAAATTTTGTGTAATGAACATAGCACAGAGTGGAGTGGAGTTGGGCGCCTGCCAGGTTGGCCTAAAACTTGGCTAATGTCATGCTCGCACTCCGCCCGATGCGCTTCGGCAGTTTTGTGCAGAAAATTTGAATATCGTTTGGCTGGCTTGTATTTTTGGGCAGCATCTGCCCACCCATCAGCCGCAGCAGCAACCACCACCCAAATTCATTTGGGAATCATGGCCATTTACATGCACACGTACAACGTACACTCAGCATGCTTGTGTGTGTGCGTGTGTGTGTGTGTATGTGGCACGTTTATTGGTGGTGGAAACATGTTGCAACCACCACCCCGACCTGACGTACAACTCCAGCTCGTAGAGAGGCGCGCACGTTGGTGTCGCCGTTATTTGCACTTTGCCCTGCATCCATCCACCTTGGATAGAGCCAAAACTCTTTCCCGGCACTGCCATACCAACACCCCCTGCCCCTGCCCTGCCCACACTCCGACTGCCCCTCCCACATCGCCTAGACAAAGCGCCTTGCTGCGCCATTTGTACAAATTTGGAGCGTTGCCTGCGGAGTTGAGTCTGTGTCGGAGCTGTGTGCGTCTGTTATTAATTTTCGCACAACTCTGACAGAGTTTCATTTGGTGCCCTTCAGTCGCATCCTTCACCTCCTCCTGACTCCTGGCTGCTGCTGGCTGTTGGCTGCTGGCTGCTGGCTCCTGGCTTCGTTCGGGGCAGTTTAGCACCAATTGCGTCTTTGGGTTTTGTCTTTGCCGCTGGTTTTGGTTTGGTTTGGGTTGTGTTTCATTAATTAACTGAAATGGTCTCGAAAAGCTTTGCACGTTACAACAGTGAATTATTTATATAAAATTTGTCTGGGTTTTCTTCTCATATCTCTCTTTTTGTATTTGTATTTGGTTTTGGTTTTGGTTTTTTTGTTGTTTTTCTATCATAGTGGCTGTTGCTTGAATTTGTCTCATTTCGAGTGTCTGCTTGGCTGCAAAGTTATTGCCACATTTTTATTTATTTTTGTTTTTGTTTTTCTTTTCTTTTTTTTTTGACTCTTCCACATTTCTCGTTCGCATTGTCATTGTAGTTTTTATCTTTCTCGGTCTGGTCGGAAGGTGAAATGAAGTACATTACTTTTAAACATTATTAACATTGTTTGAACGTATGTGGCCCGGCTAACTAGAGGTGGGGCCAAAGTACTAAAAATGGTTAAAGGGACAGCTTGCTTGGGTATTCATCAAATCTATGGACTCTCTTCAAACTTAGCTTGGTATATCTTTAATTTAGCCAAGTACAACAGGCAACACTTTGCTGCTTTTTAATTAACAATGCAAATCTAGTTTGAAAAAATAAATTAACTTAAACTTTTTTATGGATATGAATAAATGTTAATCATGCTCTTCCACTGCGGAAAGATTACTTAATAGCCGAAAGATTCTAACTGATATGTTTTTACTTCTCAAAACAAATAATTTATTGAATATAATATTGAAAACTTTTTTATTCTGTTAACCTTTTGAAATCCTACAGTAATAAAAATGCAATAGACATCATATCTGGCAACTTTCAGTAACAGACAGATGATAGGTAGGGCACTCAGCCCGAACGATCCGTGTATGTTGAAGAAAATATAAATTATATTTATAATCTAAAGATAAAAACTTTCGTGACTTAGCCCATTTGCTTTAAAATATGAGATATTCTCGGTTAAGTATTGTGATACTTAAAAGGGGCAGCAGAGTAAGCTTTTATGCCATTCATTCAGTGAATATTTAAAATTGTTTTCAACCTGAACCCATTGAAATGTGTAAAGTGGGTATAATGAAGTCGTTCAAAAGTATCCAACGGGCAAAAGCATCTGGAATTTTCATCAGCATCCGCAGCCCAGTATAAACAAGATGATCTCTGAGAATGTAAGATCCCAATTAATATGAAAGTTATCGTATACCACAAAGAGATCATTTTCTGTTATAAAATCAACTCCTGAATTCAATAATGTCTAAAATCTTTAAGAAATAATTAGCTGTTAACATATATTGACACAATATTTGTAATCAGTGCAAATTCAAAGATTTCCCAACGCAAAAGAATAACGATTATTAATTATTAGCAAATTTCACAGCAGCAAGCGCAATCAATTTTTATATACAAATGCATATTTAAAAAAAAAAACATTTAAAAAAAAAGTTTAATTTGAATCTGCATAATTATGAATTTTTATTTTTTAATTTTAATTAAGTTATTCTTTTTTGTATTAAATAAATAAACAAATATGCGCCACATTTATATTAATGCATTTGAATATCGAGAACTATATGAGTTATGAAAGATATGGAGGAGGCCTCCGTGTATCTCGTAATCGAGCTCTATTGCCTCGAGCATTCTTACTTATTCAAAAATCCCTTAATACAGCCATCTTTTTCAAGCTGTACAAACAACAATCTCCGACTGCCATTCATAAAGATCTTGATTTCCGAGCGAGAGCCCACCAAATTTTTGGGGCTTAAAATGTCTTGGTGCGGATTTCAAATCTTAACCGGAACGAAATAAATATATTATAATTTTTTCTTGCTACGGAAATGTAAATATTTGTATGCGGCATGCACACTTTGCAATTGAGCAGACAAAATATTCAGAGGGTGTGTGCTAATTCCATTTCTGGATGCATTTGCATTTCGTAATAATAATAATGCCATCAGCTAAGCGTTAAATTACATGGAATACATTATCTTTTCTGGTTAGAGTCTTCTTGAAATGATGCAAAAAATAATGGAACAGGCAACTTTAAACACAGATGAACAACAATTGTATAATTGTGCATATATTCGACTCTCAATTGCAGGTGTATTATTGTATTCGTTGTAAATATTTAAAGCTGTTCGTCATTGAATTCAATGTGGTGTTTATTTAACATAGAGATATGGTGCATAATAAGCCAAAAACACATAAATTTTATTTAGTGCGCTTATGAAAATTGCCAACAATCAGACAGAAACCATAACTGGGAGTGCAATTGAAGACGACAGCTTTTACATAATGTCGACTACTGTTTAAGAATGCTCCATGCACACACACACACACACACACACACACACACAACACGATAAAAATAAAATACACCCTATCAATATGAAAGACAATAACACCAGGAACAACAAGAACAACAATGGCCACAACACGCGTATGAATCACGTTCTGAGTCGCTGGGGCTCAGTTCAAATTCCAGAACGAGAACAACAAACAACAAAATGACATCGCGCAGAGAAAATATACATGTACATGTAAGAGAAATACAAGAAGTGTGTGTACCAATAATGCAGCCATTTTGGATAAGAATGGAAGTTAACAAAGCACACAGCACCAACAACAATAACAATAACAACAGCAGGCAGGAAAGAAAAAAAAACGAGACAAAACAAAACAATCATGAACACTGCAAAGGTGGAATTCGAATTCGGACCCAAATCGATTTAAACGTTCAGTGACTTTGCCGCCCCGTTCCCCGCAGCCTTGTGACATACACACACACAGACACAGACACACACACACAGGCACACACACAAGCATATCAAAGGCCCAAAAAAATATGTACCAGCCCCGAAAAAATAACGAAAAATATAGCACAAAACGCAACATTCGAATTGAATTTAAATGAGTTTTGTGCTTGACTTTGCCGAAGACACGCACATACAGTGGAGCAAAACAGAGGGCGGGGTAATCAGAAAGAAAAAATACATAAATTAGCACAGTTATCTTAGGCAGCCCGAATAGCACATACCCTTTCAGATTGGAGTCCACATTATAACTAGATTTTATAAATAAATCACAAAAAAGAACCCATCGTTCCAATGGGCGCTTTGTGATGCTTTGGTAAACTAAGGGGTTTTATAAGAGACCTCATCTTTCAATCTGCCACTCCCACTGGGCCTGTATACTATAGTGATCGTATCACTATATCACTTTTTGTTTGCCAAAAATGTATTTGACGAGTCTTCTAGGAATAGGTTTAAAACTGAGGGACGAGTTCCCACAGAAAAAGTCATGAATGTTTTAACTATGTTTGAACATATCTGCGAAATCTTAAAATACTAATGTTTTTAAATAATATCAGCAACAAAAAGCGTATTTTAGAGTTCTTTATAGTCATGTGAAAGTCGCTAGAAATTGGAAATTATTTTTCTGAATTTTAGAATTTCTGAATTCTGAATTCCTAGAAAAGTATAGCCAACTTTGAAAATTGAGAGCGAATTTTTGTCTTAGGGTATAGATTGTTCAAGGGTTCGGAGTCGCCACCTCCAACTTCAAACTGCACAACAAAACTGTCATACCCTCGGCAAGAGTATGAAAACCGAACAAGTGTCATTAGAAAGACGTGTGATAAAATAACAGATTGTGGCCCAGTGGCAACGTTAAATTGGACCGAACATGCCATTTGATTTTGAAAGAGTGAAATAGGATAGCAGTGGGTAATTTAGGCACACTGTGCATATGCATATCTATTCATATGCATATACACACGATTTAAGTCAGAGCTAACATCTTTATATACATACCTGTATAATTAAGAGCGTTACTTTAATTTCTTAAGAATCTGAGTCGTCAGTTCTGCAGAGCTGAACGATTTTCTCGCTAGTGGGGTATACAAATAATAATATTATTAGTTAGAATTGATAAATTAATAAGTGAAATCTGTTTTGGTTAAAGTCTAAATAAAAACAAGCAAATATCAAATATTGTTTCTATATATTTTGTTAAAAGGTACACTCGATCGAAAAATAACTTTTGTGTAACTGGTTGACAAACACATATATTCGACACTGCCTGTTTCCTATTTAAGCATATATATAAATAAGTAGGTATATATATAAATATATATGTATATACACACATATATGTATTATGATGCCGGTCTCGTTTTAATTAAGTCCAATCAGAGCCAATAGAATTAATTACAAAATATATTCGAAAATTTCGACGACGCAATTATATTTTCATTCTGCTTCATAAACAACTCGGCTGCAGATACATTTCGTACATCTATTTATCCACATGGCTACACGCACATTGAGGCGTCGGCCAGTGGAAGTAGGTCAAAGACATTAGGACAGCCAGGGAACCAGTGTGCGGACAGACGGACTGAGACAGTTGAACAAGGCTGCTCATTCGCAGTGACACATCGCCCTGCGCACAACAACACAAAAGATATTTATAAATCGGATCGCATCGCATCGCATCGCATTCCCTTTGAGGCTGGCACCGTGTGTGTGTGTGTGTGTGTGTGTGTACGTGTGTGAGCGGCTGCCTGGGCATCTCATTTGGCGACACACAGGTCAACTTGTGTGTGTGTGTGTGTGGTGTATGTGACTTCGCTTATGGAATCCATACACAAATGGCCACATTCAAACTTCGTTACGATGGGCTCCGTATCAAAGCCCTGGCATACTTATGACGGAGACTATTTATTCGCTGCAAACCCTGTGTGCCGTCATCTGAGCAACGTATGCGAAAATCGTTTCATTTTTGTCAACTTCTCTTATAAGTTCCGATGACGGGAGCAGATTTCGCCCGAAATGGTCTCCGCTGGGACTCATCAACAGCGACTGAGCGAAGCACAAACATATACACACAAACATATGTACAGAAATATGAATGGGTATCAGCAATTATGATACCCTACAGCATGTGTTCAGTCAGCATATTAATTTCGAACAGCAGGCAGCATAAAATCAGTGTGCAATTGGAGGGACTTAAGTGGACTTCCTCAACATCTACAAACTCATGTTTTAATATTTCAAAAGTTTGAGTTGTGTAATTTTTCTACAGCAGTTAAAAGCGGCTATGCAGTCAGAAATGGGACTTTGACTTCTTAAATAAATTAATAAAATAGATATAATTATTATTTTACTTATAGTTACCACAAGGTAAGCACCTGGGATATGTCTTAATCGATCAATGCCTGACTGGAATGTGACAAATAACTTGTAATCACGACAATTAGATACCCTAAGCACTAATTACTATGTAACTAAATAGCAGAAGTAAGCGATAAAGAAGCACATTTGAAAAGAATAATGAAACACATGATTTTACTGAATGAACCTTTAAATACGACATATTTAGTAGAATAGCTTTAAACGATAAATAGTCTGTGTATTGTAATTATTATGATACGGAGATGGCTAGATCGACTCAGCTGCTGATGCTGATCAAGAACATATATACTGTATGCAAACGAGGGCTCATCTTTCTGGCTGTTACACGCACTTGCCCAGCTTCAATATACCCCTTTTGGGAATACCAATAGACTTGTAATGCATACAAATTGATACTTTGATTTTTGCACAAATATGAATATTTTATCTGATTGAAGTAAACCAATCTCCAACATAAGTCGTATAGCGGCTACCTGCATGTACTCGGCTCAATGTGGGGGGCCCCAACGTGATTAGCCAATCACTAAAAATGCTGACACGTTTCAAATCGAACCGTAAACAACATCAACGAGCTCTATTCCCTATTCAGCATGAACATGTATGCAAAATGTGTGCGCAGTCTTCTGGGGAAGGCGGGCAGGGCAGGGCACTGGAGGAAGAGAAAGAGGAAGAGGAAGAGGGGCGCGATAAGTGATGGATAAGTGTGCGGTGGCAACACCTACAATGAGCTAATGGCCGCATTTATTGCCAAATTGCTATAATAAACAATTTGTTGAGCGTTTAACGAATTTTACTGCCGCCAGTAACAAGAATAACAAAGTCAGCCGCCGCATGCAAGAGGGGCAAGGGGAACAGTGGGCCAAATGCGAGCAACCATAAAAATGTTTATGATGGATTATGCTCGCTTGGCCCCCACCCTCCCCTATCCCCCTCCCCCCAGCGGGTAGCGAAGACGAGCAGAGCATTCTCTCAGCCACTTGTGTGTTTTATGACACTTTCGATGTGGGACACGTTGGGGCAGGTTACAGTACAGCTGTACTTGTGCCGCTGTCGCTGTGGTTGTGGTTGTGGTTGTGGACATGGTCATTAAGGCTGACGGCGCCACTCTCAAATTGACAATGTCAAGGTTAAAAGTATGCCACATAAAATGGCCATAAAGGTGTTGCAGATTGGCTGGCAATTGATTTCGCTTTGCTTTCTGTCCGCGGGGGTGGGGAGTGGGGCCAAGAGCAAAAGCAAAAGCACGCACCAAATGACGGGGGGATATTAAAATTTTACGGTCAACGGCAGACGCTCGCCAGACACCGCAAATGTATACGCATTGTACATAGATAAGCCAGAGAGTGAAAGAGACGGCAACAGAGGGAGAGAGAGAGAACACATTCGATAGTAAAATAAAGCATTATTATGGCAACCATTAAGCGACAGACGACCAAGAAGCGACGTTAAGTGCCGCCCAAGATGTTGACGGAAGCTGACGCTCGAAGCTGAAGCTGGAAGCGGCCATAGACTCAACTCAACTGGTCTTGGCCGTGTCATATGACTCTCTCTCCCGGTCGTAAAAGCCAAGCGCGCGACTTGGCTGAAGTACACAAGGCTTCACTCCTCATCCTCATCCTCATCCACTGGTCGTTGAGCCTCTCAGCAACATGTCTTTACCTAATAGTAGAAGCGACTGTGCAACGTCTTGCGGCTGCATTTTTATGAATGAAACTGCTTCGCCTCGAGTAGTCTTCTGTTCTTTTTTTTAGCCGTTTCTTGTTGTTTTTTAGTAGCATTTTATTGGCCTTAGTGTGTCACATTATGAGCAGCAAGGGCTCGTGAACAACAATGGCAATGAGTGGCAAGGCAACAGCGAATTTAAACTTAAATGATATGGCCACTGTTTGAAAATGCAAATTCTTTTCTTTTATTACTGGTCGGTTGACATGCTGTGTAGATAGAGTCGACTCGGCGATACTCTGTGCTGTCTCTTCCCTGAATCACATTGTGCAAATTTTAGCTCTTTCAAAATATTGATAATTCGTTTTTTAAAATATTTTTTAAGGCTTATAAATGATTGTAATATTCACAAGAGAGTTTAACAAAATAAATATTAAAGTATGAGTTTAAAATCAATAACTTTGGCATATGGTTTTTTGCTTAAATGTAGTTAATGTTAAATAATATAAAGGCTCACATCTCTACAAATGCTTATTACAAATGTTGCAAAAATATTTAAATCTTGATCTTTGCATTATTGTCATATATATGATATGTCCTTCATATGATCCAATTCACCATTTCTTATAATATGGAAAGCATAAAGCGTCGGATATTCATATTTCAGCCCGCTTATGTTAATGTTCTGCCAATTGCTTAATTAAATAATCATTTCGTTACTGAACAAATACCTTTGATAGAAGGATCTTCTGCACATCGTGTAAATTTTCTATAACCATAAAAGTTTATTGATTATTTTCAACCAATGGTGGTAATTTTATTCCAAGACTTCGATGTTGTCACCAATTATGTGTTATATAGGGTAATTATGAATTTGTTATTTTAGATCTAATCAAATTAAGGAAAAAAATTACTTTTAATAATTGTGCAGCCATTTTTTGGCCGTCGAGATGCAAGATGGATGTTATAATAATTATATATTAAAAAATAGTTACATATTCATTCCCTTTTAATCAATGAGCATTTAAAATAATTAACTAACGTGTAACAAAACCAAAATCATACAAATATTATGTTTGATAATCAACTTTAAGATGATTGAACAAAGTATAACTTTCATGGATTCACACATTGTTATTAGTTCGCCAGAATGAGATTTTAATACTCTGCTACCGAAGATTGATTCTTTGAATATGTTCGTTACTGTCGCCATCGAAGTGATGGGATTTTGGCCACGACATGTGGTAGAAATCGATGGACACATTAAAACAATTTTTATTTTTATTATAATTATTATTATTATTTTTTAATGGGATTCATGCACTGCGAACCTATAGCTGTTCCAGCAACTCTAATTACTACACGAATCTGACACTCATTGCGGGGCGAAGTGTTCCTCGTCGTCCGAGTTAAAGGTAGATTTCTACTGAGCTTCTTCAACTCCACCGCCCGCAAACCCTGTACAATTTATCGCTATTCCAATCAGATGTACTCGATTACTATATTATTACGCAGCATCATACTCAAAAATGATCAACTTACTGTTTATGCTGATCCAAAATACAATCGACTTTTTGGCAGCTGATTTATATTTGTTCGTTGAATGCATTTCTTTATACCAGTAAAAACGCGCATGGCAAATTACTATTAAGCCGATAACCATGCTTGTGATTTTGGAATATCTGAAGTAAAAAATTTCGAAGACTATGCAAAATTGAACAGATCCAAATTAACTTTCCACTGACCTCAATCAGAGCGATGCGATTTGTTATTAAACGTTTGTGTTCGTCTTAAGCAGCAGCAGCGATCTAAAATGTTTACCGCTTTGCCAAGTGAAACACATATGAAACACACAGCAGCAGCAGCCATGCCACTTAGTTGCCACACTGCCTGCCATGTTGGACTCTCTGTCGTCTGTCGTCCGCCGTGTGTTGTCCGTTGTCGTTTGTCTTCTGTCATCTCCAGCTGGCTGTGGGCTGGCTAGTAATAATTTATGCGGAAACACGTTTGGAGCGACCGCGCTTATCTGGCTGACGTAGACAGAAACTATGTGGCGAGCCGGCATGTTGGTATGGTGGTATATTAATTTGCATATTGGCTACGGCTGGTGACGTCTGGAGTCAACCTGCGGCAATGGCTCGGATATCAGGGGCATTTATATAAATATGAGTGATTTATTTGACAATTTTCAACAGCATTTGTGCGGATGTGCCACGCATTTGGGATTAAGTTGTTTTTGGCCATGCCACGGAGAGACAAGAATTTAATGAACACTCGTCTTTGGATCTGGCAAAATGCGTTATATATAAAAGATGAGCTAATCCCCCATTTGACGAAAGCTGAACGAGATATCCAAGCTTATCGACGTACTGCAAGCAGTGCTCCAAACTTTTCTAAAAATTTGCATTCCACGCTTGCAGCCGAGAGACTTAACTGCAGTCGAGTGAACCCCATTGCAAAAACACAAAAAATAGCAAAACAAAAAAAACGGTATATATATATATATATATGTATATATATACAGATGAGGACAAAGCGGATAAGCAGCTGCACCCAAAACGACTTCGACGTCGACTTTGACGCCGACTTTGTTTGCGCATGTTTCTCATATATATGCGATTCCTCTGCAAGGGGGGATGAAACGAGCCAGGCGACTGAACAGCGCCAGATAAATATACCCAACGCACACACACACGCACACACACACACAGTTGTGCTTATGAGTGTGCGTGTATGCATGTGTGTGCGGCGGCCATGTTTGATTTGTGCGCAGAGCAACTATCTCTCTATCTCTCTCGCCCTCTCGCTCTCTGTAGGCGTTTCACTCGCACGCTGTCACCAACACATGCATAGGTTAGAGTTATGCGTGTGTGCGTGCATAAGGCACACCTAATGGGCGCCCTCTGCCGTGCATGCTATAAAGCTGTATGTGCGCTGGCAGTGCGCCAGAGGGCGCAAGTTGCGATGGTTCGGGTATTGGCTTAATCCACGTGCAGCTCTTCAAATTGGGTATTTTTCTCAGTCAATCGAATAACAAATTCAGAGAGAATGAAAAACAATTGACAAATAATAACAATAAATATATATATTATTTTACATATTTCATGGTACCACAAGTCACATAAGCCAAGTCAACAAATTTCTACTTAATATTATGTGCACATCGCAGTTTAGCAGCCGGCTTTTGTTTTTGTTTTTCTTTTCGAAAAACGCAAACACAGAGCTTTTTCATATTGGGCGTCGCTTATGTACACGGAGCTTTGCTGTGATATATACACTTATGTATGTGCTTGTTTGTGTGGCAAGCAAAACAAGGGAAAGCGAGGAAACCATGGTTACATAAAACTCTTAGGGACTGGCTCTGGGCACGGACAAAGGATACCAACATCCCTCGTGCTGTGATGCCGGCGAGATAAAAATCAATAGATGTATGTACCTAATACAAACAAGCATAAATACACACTTGTACATACTACGAGCTACGAGCTTCAATTCTATACTTATATATATATGTATATATGTATATATGTATATGTGTGTGCTCTTGTAACATTGAATACTGAATTCACGCACACCCACACACTTAATGAACAAATTTATGCGTTTTTGCAAAGGATTATGCTGCAGAAAATTTCATTAATTTAATTTAATATTGGCAATAAAACGAGCAACGAGCAACCAGCGACCACGGTCCAATTTACATACCAAGTGCGTAACTCGAAAGTGGGCTGCTGTCAAAAAAAAAAGAGCACAGCTTTAAATCAATTTCGTCATTCATCCAGCTGCCACACCCAGTTAATATATATATATATATATATCTACAGTCTTAAGCAACACTTCAGTTTTCACAAGCAACTCGGCGGAAGAGTTTTCTCGATTGCCTCTTAAATGCTGCACTTTGCCTTATCTCACTCCGCAAAAGGACAGTTCCGCTCCGCAATTTATATTGGTACCTGACTCAGGCCATATATTTTCAGCTTATTTGTTATTCAATCTCAACAAATTACAAATTATCTAATTACACTTCGCATAAGCAATAACACAAAATATGACTTGGAGCTTAAAGTGTTCATAAATTGCTTTAATATGTATTTTTGAGCACTCAAATTTGTCGTATAAACATTAAAACTGCGCTTTTGTGGCATTTGGAATTCGCTAAAGTGCGTCATTTTTATTTTAAGTGTTAAGCAATATTTTATGCAATTTTAATGCAAACTACCCACTGACTGTGAACAACAGGTATTAACTGGATCTGTCTGTCTTAAAATTTATTTTTTAAAAATGCTGGAAAACAGAAAAATGTTTAAGCTTGGAGTCAATCGCTAGAAAATAAAAAATGTTTGTATTACAATATAGAATTTCATATCGTTTTTATTTCTTTAATTATATTCTAAATACATTTATTTTGAAAATTCGTTTGTTTCAACTCCAAAAAAAAGTCAATGAATCTTGACTGTAATCGGATTTAAGATCATCGTAGTCTTGAAACCGGATAAGGCCTTACCCCAGATGTTAATATTACAAAATAGAATTTGATTTAAGTTGTCTTTCCTTGTGCTGTACTATTTTGATGTATGATCTTTCTAAAAACTTAAATTCTGTTTTATTTCATATTTCAAGTAAAATCTGATTTAAAATTACTTCTGTCTTGGAGCCAATCGGTCGAAAATGAATATGTTATTATCAAATTAAATGTTGATCATTCCAAAAATTAAATTAATTTCATGCATATTTCAATCAATGTGTATTGAAGCCAATTGTTAATATAACCACATGGGATTTAATTTAATTTTTCCCTGATTTTTCCTGTACTAATTCTAAATTTGATCATTAAACAAATTAAATTTAATTTGCTTAAAATAATAAAAATGTCAAAGAAACCTGATTTTGATCGGATTTAAAATCACCTGTTCCTTGGACCAAATAAAAAAAATAATAAAAAATAAAACGTTCTTGCAGATGTAAATATTACAATAAAGAATTTAATTTTCCTTTTCTCTCCGATTGTTGTAATATTTTTACATTCAAAACTATTAGGACACAAAGAATAGGATCTTAAATCATCTCTGTTCTTTTCGGCATGTGACGTACTAAAACGTTGGGAACGGAAGCATAAGTCTATTCAAGCTTAGAACAAATATTTTCAGCCTATATGGTGCCCAGTTTACTATTCAAATTCATTGGGATAATAAACCGTTCAAGTTTTTATTGCCTTCGAGTTTACGACTGAGCTATTGGCCAAACAATTTCATTACAGATATTTTAGGTTGATGTTTGTTTGTGACGGAGAAATCTGTTAATACTTTTATCTGCCAACTACATTGTTTCCTGCTCTCGAATTTAACTAATAAGCTTGAGAAATATGCAAGTTAAATTTAAAAATGATAAACAAGAGATTCTGGGATTACCGACGCCTTTTTGGTGTTCGTTTGTTTTTACTCGCCACGCAAATAACGCGCAGCAGGCAGTAGAAAAGATTTTCAAGTAAAGTGAATGCTTTGAGAATTTTAATTGAGTTGCCACTTTTGCAACTGAAGAACGAAAAACAGACATTTTGTCTGCCGCCCAGATTCGAGTTCGGACTTGGGGCCTCAATTAAAGCATTTTAAAAATCACAAGGCATATTTTCATGGCGTGTCAAAGAAACGCATTAAAATGGGCGACGCAACGCGCTGCTCAGCTCAGCTCGGATCGGTTTGACTCGACCGCTCGACTCGACTCGGCTCGGCTCGGCTATCAATAGTGGTCTAACCCCGCCCGCGCCATAACTCACTTTGCCCCAGTGCACTATTCACAGTCACACAGCCATATCTGTTGCTATCTGTTGCCCCGCACTTGACTCTTGTTATAAGTACATCGGGGAACGATGTGGGACTCGATGGGACTCGTCGGCACCCATTGCGGGAGAGTTGGAGATGGAGATGGAAATGGAGATGCGGCCGCCATTGAAATTCAAAGCGCAAACTTGCTGCATCGATCAGCTCCTCGGTTCCGATACTGATACTGATCTCATACTGATACTTACATATACATATATGCCGCTCATATAGCACAATTTTTCATTTTCGAAACAGTTTAATGTCTGTTTTCCCTGCACGCATAAAAGCCACTTCAAAATGAGCAATGTCTCCGATCTCGCAATTGCAAGCGTGCACCAAATCCAAATACAATTCCCAATTCTAAATATGAACACCATCCCAGATCTCTTGGCACTTGACACTCAAGTGGCGATCGTCGCCATGCTCGTGGGCTGGCCAAACCTGAAAGAGCATTTCAATGGAAACTTGTTTTCAATATTTTGAAATGCATTTTTGTCATGTCGCTTTGGTTGTTTCCATATTTCCCGCTCGTATTTTATCAACATATTTCAACGCCGCCGCTGAAACATAATTCACCAGCAAGTCCCAAAGCCAGTTCAAATCTCAGTCTATGAGTTGACCCACGTCTTATCTTGTCCATTTATTTACAACTCAAAAACGGTGGAAACTTTAAAATAAATAAATTACTTTTCGTGCCCAGCTCTGGTTGACAGAGAAGACAGAAATCTGCCTTTTCGTCTGGTGTTTTGTTTTATTTTTAATTTGAAATTCAGTTAATATTTATTTCACTCAGTTTAGCTCAGACACCACTCGTTTCTTGTAGCCACAAATTTTACGATCCTCAATTAACACATGTTCCGTTAACGTTAACAGATTGGAGCTCCATTTTTGACAGATCTCGTGGGAGTTGAAAGGGCTATTACTCCAGCTATTTCTTATTGAATTATACATTGTCTTTCAATAATTATCTGGACCCTTTGTCATGGAGAATTCTTATCAAGGCTTTTTTATATCTTTGTTGCCATACTAAATCAATCAAGGATATTTCCAGTTCTTTAGCATAATCCCACATTGTCTGCATACTGGATTTTAAATCCGTCCAAAAAGTTAAAGTCATTTGAAATTCAAATGACTTACCAAAGTGGATACAATTTTGGTTATCATTCTTTTCTTGATTTATTTATTTATTTATGCAATGTCGACTAACATCAATCGACACAGAAAAGAACAAAAAATAAACATAAATTAACTGAAACAGAAAATTGAATACATATGCATTTAAAATTTAAATTTAAAACATTTGATCACTTGTTTTCCTTTTGAATGTGTGTTTGTATATACATATATAAAGATTGTCAACAAAATTCGTAATTGGTTTTGGCTGCTATGCATTTTTCAGCAGACTGATAGAATGCTCACTATATAAAAATGTTTAGGTTTTATTTGATTTGATTGATGTGGTCTAAAAACAGTCTGCAAATTTAAAAAATGTTGTAAAAATTAAAATGTAATATTAATTTTAATATAACTCAACTCAAATAAAAATCCCATATTAAATTGCATAAAATTAAACTTGAACAATTGAATTACGAATTTAAAATTAAAAAATTATAGAAAAGAAGAGGATATAAATATAAGAGATACTTAGTCAACATAAAGAAGGTTTTAAGTTAATTAGTGCCCAACATAATCAATTATTATATCTATCCATTCTGCCCTGATTCAAGCGTGCTCCAATTAACCTTAAATTTCTCCTTTTTCGTTTTAACAAAACTCTTCGGGCTGATTTTTTGAATGCTCCAAATTATGCAAAATTTTGTTTTTGTCTTCATGGAAAAGGGAACGAAAAGCTTTTCAGTTTTCACAAATGCTTCTTAAAACATCATAACCCACTTTCATATCTCAGTCCATAATAACCGCAGCTTTCATGTGCATTCTCCTCTGTAGATTAATCTGTTATTCACCCCATTTTTGCCAGTCCTGTAAGCGAATCACTTTTGAGTTTTGTTTGACATTTCTTAAATTTCTCCTTTCTCTCAAAGAGAAGTCGTAGTTCTGACATGATGGCAAAACAAAATGAGTCGCAGAGATGTTATCTCCCTAGATCCCTTAAAAAAGGATTACAAAACTGTAAGTAAATTATGATCTGCGATTAGCAGGCATAAAAATAAGAAAATAATAGCCAATTTAAAAATAGGTAGGCTACAAAAAGAAAAATTCATTGTTATTGTTTCTGCAGTTGCGGTTTATTCATAAAAAAATAATAACGGAAGGAGGAGCTATCCAATTTCAATGGTAGATATTGTAAATGTTGTCATTACATGGATTAAACTGAGCATTTAAATGGTGGAAGCAGCTGAAGCGACCAAAGACAAAACCAACCCTTAAAAACTTTCACGAGTGCACCTGAAAAAAAACGGGGTGTTTTCTTGCAATTTCTACGATGGCAACCATAAAATAAAGCAAATCAGGCGAGCATTCAAATCAAACTGGGCGGGATAGTCTTCGAGTATGCGAAGCGGCCTTTTTGCCGTTTTCACTTTCACTTTTTCCTTCCGTCGAACGACCTTTGATTTACAGCCGTATCCTTGCAGAGGCTCTGCCTGTGTGTGTGTGTCTGTTTGTGTTTTTTACGATTCAGTCTCAGGGAATTGCAACAATTGTCATCGCAAACCTTACAACCCTTTGTGCAACCTGACTAGACGTGGACGCGGCGGCGAATGCGACGCAGTTTCAGTTCCATTGAAATCGCAATAACCACTGAAGGGATAAGGATCTGTCTCTGGCTCTGGCTCTGACTCTGACAATGCGTCTCAGCTGCCTGTTTGACAGGAGTTAAAAATCCATTTATGCCGCAAATCATAAAAAGATGCGCATTTTTTGACGTACCATGAAAATGTTGTGTTTTCGCTACACGAATTTTACGCTCGCAAGGGACGAGTCCCGAGTTCTTAGTCCTAACCCTAACCCCTTCGCGGCTGGGCACCTGATGCCCGGGCTTTGTCAAAATTACAGGTAATCCCTGCAATTTGTGCAGACAACTTTCACTTTGAGACAAGTTCGACAGCGAGCTGTAATCCTGGCCATACATAAAGGACGCTCAGCTCAAATGCAAAAAGCAAAAGCAAAAGTTACGTACTCCCATCGAGGGACCGACAAAACTTAGTTTGATTAACAATTTCTTGTCTTGTAATTAGAAGCACGGGCGGTCGCTCTAGGTTTAATTAATGGTATTCCAATTAAGCGGCAGCGAGACCTCAATGGCCAATTAGGGCATGACCGCGGGTTGGGCATGACCGCTCCGTAATTACATTAAGTTCACGAGTCTTTCGCTCCTGCTGATGTTTGATGATTACTATCATTACTATTACATAATATGGGCTTTCGATTTTGTGGCACAATCAACGGTAACAGCAACGTCCATCTGCATATGTAACCAAAACGGAAACGGGCGCAGAAGGTCATAAGAGCAAATTGATCAATTGGGTAAAATTAAGTTGGCACTCTCCGGCAATTCCTCTTGCCATGACTCGGGAGATTCGTGTCAAATTGTAGTTGAATTCATCAATAAATAAGCCAAGACATGGACACTTCTTACCTGGAGTTTGGCTTTTTCCCCGACTCCGCTGTTTGCCAACACCAGTGCAGAGTTGCCAGAAGGCCCGTTTGAGTTTCGAGGCATGTAAACAGAATTGTGACCAGCAGCTGCGAAGAGTGTCATTCAGAAAATTTACCTTGTTCACAGTACCACATTAAAAAATATTATAAAAAAACGGTTGAAAAATTATAAAAATAAAATTACTAAATTACAGTTGAAATCGCCTTCTAAAATATCTACTAAAAAAAGGCAGACAAATTTTAAAATGATATATAATTAAGTAACAGTAGAATATCTTCTTTAGAAAACCTTTGCACAAAAAGTTCATAGGTCACATGCAGGATATTGATCTTTTCGTAGAAGCAATATAAAAATAAAATTAATTTAATCACTTAAAGGTTTTTTATATAAATAAAAATACTTGAATAGCAGAAAATCATCTATTACGATCTCTACACAACAAACTTAGAAGAAAGAAATTTGGTCTATTCAACAGTGTTGTCGAAAAGATGTATCATCATTGAATATTTAGATTATTTAGACGAAGAATAAAAATATAAATAATTAAATTATTTGCAGTAGAAAATTATCTTGTAGCATTTCTACATAAGAAAATCAGAGACTACTACATTTCATTAATTTTTATTTTTCCATCGTAGAAAAAAATATATTAAAAACCAACAACAATTTTTAAAAATATCATCATTTATCTACTCACATTTTTTTAAATTTTATTCATTTAAATGCTTACAGTAGAAAATTATCTTTTAAACATTTTTAAGCACAAAATTCAGAAGTGGTATGAAGGACACTGAATAATAATAAAATACATATTTTGATTAATCACAGTTATTTTTCGTTGAAATATAAAAATAAATTTAAATAAACACGGTACAAAATATTCTTTGGGCTTCATTAAAACCAAATTTTTTTTGTAAAAATTTTGGTTTTAGCATTACTTTTTGACATTATCTTGCACACAGTAAACAAAATAACTGCGTCCTCAAAACATATTACAGAGTATCAATTATTTTATAATAATAATTAATATTAAAAATTTAAGGTGCAATAGTAAACTTTGAGCTCAAGCTGTTTTCATTGTCGTCAATCTGGCAACGCTGTGCTCGCCGTTAATGCAGCCAAATTGGTGAAGAACACAGTTCCCCCTGCAGTAGTGCGCCCCGTTTGCTATCGTTGCTGTCTTCCATCATCGTAAATTACACGAAAAGTATCTATCTTTAGTTGGGAATTGTGCAATTTTATTAAAATTCCAAAACCAGCAAAGAGGCCCCGCCCCAACACAGCACAGCTCAGCAGTCCATATGAATACAAGAAATATACAAATACATATACAAATGCATGTATGTATGCATGTACACATGTATAGGTAGCAGCATGCTCGCATAGATGTAGTTTTGACTTGGACAATTGCCACACGAGCAAGGACAGCATGAAACAGAACGACGCACAACCAGAAGGATGAGAGCACCCTTGACGGCGCCATATTGCAAAAAAGAAAAACTGTATTGCTGTGTGTGTGTATCTGTGTGTGTGTGTGTGTGTGTGTGCCTGAGTGTGTGTGCCGCTGTAGTTTTGCCTCGTTCCGGGTTGTCGTTGCTTTTATATAAACATGAGGCAAGATTAGATACAAATTACACCACAGCTTTCAAGGTATTCGTCCTCCTCGACTCTCCTCCTCTGCACTCGGAAAAAAAATCTTGCTGCAATTTTGAAACTACTTTTGACACCCAGGAAAACTCACCATATTGTTCAAAAAGTACATTTCTATACTTAACGATTGTGGATTTCTAATTTCAGGTTTATTGAAGGAAAAAATTGAATTTTCTGAAAATTAATCTGTGAAGAATTCAAATATCATATATTTTTTTACATATATTATTAATAAACATTAGTATTTAAAGAGTTCACATATACAATGACATTTCACATAGTTTATAAAATGAAAATAATTATATTTTACTGCGATTCGAAGCCGCGACTTGCTTCTGAAGTTTAAAAAGGATTTTTAAAACTGATAGTTTGATGGCTTCCACTTTTTAGAAATGCATGTCCTAACAGGAAATATTTCCAATTAATAAAAAAAATTAGAAATTATTTATAAGTGATTTATTTTCTGAGTGTACCGTGGCCCTTGCCATTACCCTGGCAATTTGCGCACCTTGCTGGCGCTTCTACTCCATCTCTGACTACGGCTGCTGCTGCTGCTGCTGCGGTCGTATCCATAAGTTACAAGCACAAAGTATCTGGAGTCCGACAGCAACAGCAACAGCAACAAATGCAATAACAGCAAAAGTTTCGGCACGCTGCTAGAAAAAAATGGAAGCTGGCAAAAAACTGAAACGAGAGACAGGCAAGGCAAATGGCAAATTGCCGGCTTTTCTCGATGCTGTGGATGCTGTGGCGTTGGCTGTGCCTAATGGCAGGGCGCAGATACCAGGTTGCAACTGTCTTATATTTATTTATTTATTTCATTCATTTTCGCCAGCGATTAAAAAGTGTATGCGCAAAATGAAAAACTATGGCAAGGCCGTGGGGAATCATTCACAGTTCCAGGCCTCGCAATTTCAGCAAATAATTTATGTTCGCTGAAATTCAAACTTTACTTATTTTCGCAAGCAAAGTTTGCCCTCGAAGTTTGCCCGGCGAAGGGGCGCAAACTCAGGCGGAAAATTTCAACGGGCCAAGAGCAACCTGCCTGCCTGCCTGCCAGCCTGCTGACTGTGTGGGCGGATGCGAATGCCAGTGGTTGGGCGCGTACCATGCCACCCCCACCCGGCCGCCTCCGACCAACGCTTGAGTTTGTGTCCCTGAGTCGAGACTCATTCGATGGCACGTTTGCAAAATGGCAGCAATGCGTGTCTAGAATACATTTTCATGTTTGCCAAAAAGAAATGAGAGCTAAGCAAAACTTTTGGGCACGGTTTGTGGCACTGCTCCCACCCACTCCTGCGGCTGCCCCACCACCTTGCCACGCTGCTCGCTTTTTGTTGCATTCGTACATTTTGTCGGTGGTATTTTGACGCAAATTTATGTGAAATTGTTTGCCAACCAACATGGTTTTCTCCAATGAAACCTAACAATGTTTGGCATTTGTGCTGCTGCTCTCCGTGTGCCTTAAAAGTGAGGCTACTTGTCCTCATTGTTGCTGCTTGATGCCCGTTGGTTGCATACAACACCAAAATTCTAAATTACCACATAGATGTATGTGCGGGCACACAAACATCAGGGCACACTCCCACCGTGGCACACTCCCCTCGGCCTTACAGGCATTTCCGCATCTAGACCCAGACCCAACCCAAGAGACCGGGAAATTACCTCGCGAAGGATTTAATGTTAATTGCGGCCTTTGTTTGGTTTTCCGTTCGATTAACTAAATGGGCCCAAGCATCGCCGAGATGATGGGCTGCCTTGTCCAGACACTGCCTTTCCCACCTTCATTTCCTTAAGAATAAATGCAATTTTTGCAAACAGTTTATATTCGGATCCACTGAAGATTTTATCCTCGAGCTATTAAAGAACTAGTTTGAATATATTATTCGATAACATTCAGTTCATAAGATAAATCTTACACATAAATTGTTAACTTAAACCTAAACTTAAAATAACCCATGTCAACACTTGATTTATTGTTGTTAATTTATATACAAATAGTAAAAAATAAATTAAATAAATTAATAATAAAATGTTATTCTTGAAATTTAATTAAACATATATATGTATATATTCATAAGACTTCTGAGGTATTTAAATGCAAGCTTGTCCAACAATCATACCAAAAATATAACCAGTAGGAATTAGTTAGGATAGCCAAGCCAAAATGCATGCGAAAATGTTATTCACGTTTTGAATAGTAGAAAATAATCCATCGAAGTTTCAATATTATATGATATGTGTAAGCCTAAATGTTTTGGCATGTTATCAGCAAAATTCAAAATTATAAAACACAAATTGATACATTCAACTGAAGAGAAAACAACCAAGAAATATATTTTCTATTCGTTCAGGCTTTTATTTATCTTAGTAGCTAAAATATACGTTCAAAGCATTTTAAGTCATATATGGTTGAGATATATACTAACTAAATAAAAGCAAAGAGGTGTATCCTTGAATTAGAGTTGATATATGGTTTAGATATGAAGAAATACTAACTGAATAATAATAATAATAATAAGTAAAACAACGCCATGTGAAATAATCTAAAATCCATTAACTTTTAAATTATGCCTTTTATTATTCAAAAATGTATATTGAATTTCTAATAGATTTTATTTAATAGTTAATTCATCAAAAATTCTTAGTCTGTTAGCCTTCCTTCCATATTCATTGCGATTCAGCAGTCAATCTAAATTTAGATATACATTTATGTATATCTTTGAGTTTGATCTAATTTTGGTTTTATATGCTTTAATTTGCTCTAATAGCTATGTAGAAATTTAAATTTTTGTAAAGTTAAAGCGACGCAGCTAGTGAAAAAAAAGTCAGGGCACAAAGAACAATAACAGGAACAATTAGGCATCGACTAAAGACAAAACTGTCAACTTAAGAATCGTAAAACGTCGATTGTATTGCCAATAAATTTTCGCATTAACACACAAAGTTAATGCGCCTAAAGTTTCAGCTGTGACTTGGATTTGGATGCAAGGTGGACGCCAGAGCACTGCCGAGAGGGGCAGCTATCGAGCAGCAAGACTCCAACCCAGTGCTCTTTAATGGAGGAACGCTCGTAAAAGCCAGTGGGTTAGGGCGGAGGGAAATCAAAATGGGAATTGAGAAGGCGACTGCGACTGCGACCAGCGAATGCACCACTGAGCAGCACTTAAATAATGGAATTTGTTTGTTTTTGTTGTTTTGTTTGCCCGCTGGCAATGGGAAAGGCGTGACGAGGCGAGGCGAGGGGCAGTCGCAGTCGGCGTCTCGGTTGCACCTTGTGCATGTGTCTGTGGCAGAGTCTCTCTGTCTCTTGCAACCGCAGAGCATGTGCATCTGGCACACTTACCGCGCAATTAATGGCGCAATTAAATGTTTACTTTAGGCGCTTTCAGTACGCACATAAATGGCGGACAGTCACTGGGGGAGAACTCTTACGGGGTCTCTGAACGGGAGGCGGAGGAGCCTCTAGCTCTTATCAAATGCAACCGCGATGCACAGAAAAAAAAACATTATAATTGTTTGTATTTACACTTTGCTTTAAGTATTTGTGCCAAGGGCTTTTTACGTATTCTGATCACAGAACAACCAATTATTATATACAACATTTGCAAAGACGCTGTTGAAACTAGAGACTCATTAATTGGAACCGAATTGAATTCGGCATCGAATTATTGCCAATTGAAATTCAGAATCGAATCACTTTGAAATTATAACCTAAATTGAATATTTACTTAAAACCCAAATACCGGAAGTGAAATTATTTGATGCGAAAAGACATCGTAGCGAAATATCATAAAGGTCAATCTTTGTACTTAGGTTATTTATGTTACTGTGTGTGTGCCTATGCTGGGATACGGGAACATCTATTCCAAAATCGAAACCTTTGCCTTTGATAGTCTCGGAGCTCCGTTTATTTATACAGATGGAAGTGGCTAGGTTGACTCGGCTGTTGATCCCGGCCAAGAATGTAACTTACCAATCCTTAATGGATTCAGGTTACAAAAAGAATTAACTGATATTTTAAGCAGGGCTTTAAGAGAACATACCCTCAACCTGCCAACACCTGTATTTCATAAAACATTATAAAATTCGTACCGGAAAGGTGCAGTTGAAGCAAGCTTGGGACAAGACCCGAATCTTTATTGGCATTTTTTTTACTTTACGTAACAGAATCGGGTTGACACTCTACTTGGAATATAGACTCTCTATTAAAATGCACAAATCAGACCATGAATTTAAAATAAAAATCAAATTTGGTGTATTGCTTATGTTCTTCATCAAAAACTTGTATAAAAAACAAACACAAAATCGCAAATTGAAAATTTCATTTAAACTAAACAACTGCAAAAATGTGCTTTAGAGCAATATGAAATCATAGATCTAGTCAAAGAAATCGTGGATCACTTTTACCAATCACATGGAATCAAGCTATTTGTTTTTTTTTACATCGATTTAATATATTTATATATATATATAAATATTTATGTGTTTTTATTTTATTTTACATTTGTTCCAAGCGAAAGTTTTTTCTTCAAGCTCACAACACTCTATAACCTTACTTGAGGTTCTTGCACTCCGATATAAATACCGAATTGGCTTTTCCAACTCAAAAATACACTCAAAAATATCATACATAATATCAAATATGCATTTGCTTTTATTTGTTTGTCGAAATGACCTTTTTATGTGGATGATCTAATTTGCCTTATTGTTATACAATTTTGAAGAGCTTCTTTTGCATTTTGTTTTTTGTTTTTGAATACAAATCATTTGACATAAGTTTATTTTGACACACTCGTCTTTGCCTTGACTTAATTTTAGGCCCTTGACTGTGTATACATATATTAGTTCAGAATATATGACAATTTCTTTAAATTGGACTCGCCAGAAATGGGTTTAGAACTTTTCGATTTAACCGTTACAAACGGTTCTTTAATATTCTGGAAAACCCGCTAGCCAAGTTTCATTTAGGAAACTGAAAAATTGGCACGAGTTTCAAATATAAATATTGCAATGCCTTAGCCGAATATCCGATTGAATTAAAATGAATGCAGAAATGTGAAAACCATTCAGTTTACATGCTTCTATCCATGGCACATGATTTAGACAGTCGCTTGTACGTTGAGCGATCGTAAAAGAAATTGTTGCAAAATTCAGCAAACGCCCAGAAAATTGGCCCGTTAAAATATTAATCCTTCCACTAGTTTCCTGAACATCTAGCCAGTTTCAGTCCCACTCCCAGTCTCCGGCTCCGACTCCGACTGCGACTCCGACTCCGAACCCGACCAAAACTCAAACACAAAGTGCCTTGCCTCTGAACTTGTCCTCTGGCTGCATGCGGAACTCTCGTTTTCGTTTTTAGAGATCGTAAAGCAGTTTTAATGGCCGTTTGCCTTCTTGCGTTGTTTTTTTTGTTGTTTTTTTTGTTTCTACTTCAGTCATGGTTGCTTGTGTTGCGGAAAGCAAATAGAGTGAAAATTTAAGAAATCGAAAAAACCCAAAAGAGTCGTGGAGCGCACAAATTTTATGGGCTGGGTGGGATTTTGCGTACGGTTTCGTTTCTTTGCGTTTCATTTCGAATGTTTTTCACTCGGCGCTCGTCAAAGAGTTGCAATTATAGATTTTAAGTGGAAAAACGAAAGTGGTTGTCCCTGGACCTGAAGAGAGTCGAGAGTTGACTTAATGGCCTTTAAAGAAACATTCAACGGTGAATTATGATTTCGAGGTCGCTAAAATGAGGCACTCTGTATCTTTTATCCGCAACACGACGTGTGTTGTGGCCTATTGATAGATCTGCAAGATCTTACAAACTATCACAGTTCAACTCTCAAATGTCGTCCAGATGCACACACATATGTACTCCAACTCGCACTCAAACACGATAATGTATACATTGTAAATCATTCATGACGCACTCGACGCTGATGTCGTGTGACAGGCAGGAATTCAAAATGATGCCTGTCAGTTGGATTCTTATTTATTGCACTTGCATGCGACATGCGACTCCCTCCCGGACCGGGGACCGGGGACCGGTGACCGGCGACAGGGGAACGGGAACCGGGGATCTGGGAATTGATTCGGCGTGGCTATCTGACCACTTGCCAGTCCCTGTCCGTCTCCAGTCGGCAAATGCATTTAAATATTCAATTCCAATGTACTTTCTGTTAGCAGTCGAGGCCCAAGCTCGAGCAATCGTTAACAATTCACATACATTTCTGTACATACATATTTCTCTCAGTATTATGTATTTTTTTTTTAAAGAATTAATACGAAAGCCATGTAGACAATGAGACAGAACAAAGAATGAATAAATTGCTTCAGCAGACTTGATTGCCATGATTTTGGCTTATCCCTCGCCTTTTCTTTATATCGGATCGCCTAAAAAATCACTGTCTTTGACTCATTGAAATAAAGATTCTTTTGCTCAATTGACTTTGTCGTGGTCATCCAATTTTTTCGGCTTGCTTCGTTGAGTTCACTGCCCTTCAGCTGATAATTAAACTTATTTGCAAAATGTATATAAGAAGACATAATAATAATACACTTATACAAATAATATAATTGAAATCATCTTAAATTGACTTCTTATGTAAATAAAAATAATCTTCATTTTGTCATTTGCAGTTTTTTTTTTCGAGACTGGCGGATGGATACGTTAAGCATTTGTAAGTATATAAAATTTCATAGTCTCAGATACAAATTTCATCATTAGACTAACATATTAATTTTTGTTATGATGTTCAAACACTTTGATGATTAAAACGCATAGTTTTAAACTTAATTTAGTTCAAATATTGATATTACTAAATCCGGGAATTGTAAATTTATTTAAAGTAAAGTAACGACAAATTTTAGTATTTTTGTATATGCGAATGCACAATTTTTAATTTGAAATTCAGGTCTATATTAAAACAAGTAGAAGAGTATTTGGGAACATACAATTTTTTTATTTTTCATTTATTCATTTTCATATTAAAATATAGGAAAACTTGATTGATGAATAGTTAATTTCTAGAATAAGAATTTGAATTCGAAGAGTCAAAAGGTTAATCTGAAAATTATAATTTTGCTCCTAAAATTTGACTTCGCAATCATAACGGAGATTAAGAAAATAAACGGAATTTCCAGATTTTTCAAGCTCGAGGATCTTATATTTAAAAGGCCACTTGGGCTTTCAAGTCGATCATGAACATTTTCCAGCTCCTAATGTGAAACGCCAGTGAAGTAAAAATCTTTTACATAGAGACAGATATAAATATAGATATAGATTTATATAGATACAGATATACATAGATAAAGATACAGACTCATATATAGATATAAAAAAGGAAACGGATAAATACAATAAACTACTTGGTTTCTTTCATATTTTTTATAGAAAGACTTATAGGTTCGCTAAACTTACATCTATAATATATAACATCTATGTAAATAAATAAATTAGATACCAACTGAATAATCTATATTATAATCTAATCGCTAGTGAGTTTCGAATGCGCGACTCACATTGCGTACTTTGTGGTTTTATTAGATAATAACTTCCCGATTTTTTACAATTATTTTCTCACTGGCATTTTAATGTTGATATCTGCCATCGCTCGTTACGCAAATTAATCTTTTTTGTTCGATAAATTTAATTCCCGATAAATTTGCGACCTAACCCAAAGACAAAGCTTGCGAGATTCCAGTCCGGATAGCAATACGGCAATCGTAAATCGTCAATTTTATGGTTAATCGATAGCCTTTTATGCGCATAAACGTCCACTGCATATTAAATATATCGAAACTTAGAGTCGACTGTATATAGAGGCATATATATGTGTGTTCGATATAAATCTTAACGCGTGACAGACCATCTCGAGGTGATTTATTTGTTTTTAAAGACGTGTTTAGCGCACAGTTCCTTAATTGCCGAATCGTAAATCTGACTGACGATCATCATAAAATCACGTAAAATTTCTGTGGATTTTGTTGTGGCTATCACACTTACATCCACACATAGAAGCTGTGAGCGCGGAGACTAAATCAGAGTGTGTGGCAACGAACTTGCTGATTTACATATGTGTTTTGTGTTTTTATTTCTCTAAATGCCGTGTTCTCTATTCTTATATATATATATATACATATATCCATATAGTGTGCATAGATGGGTGAAGAAAGTTTTAATTGAATGCCAATAATGGAAAATGGAAAACAGATACTAAAACATCTGAAAGTGCCCTGGGGAAATGACGAGCGGAGCAAAAACCACCCCGGCAACACCAAACAAACTCCAGAGTATAAACGTGAAAAATGAAAATCGAGAGCGGGCAGAGGAGAGGAGAGCAGAACGTGAACGAGAACGAGAACAAAAACAAGAATGTGAAAGACAACCAGTGGCAATGACAGCAACAACAATTTCAGTATTTCCAAAATCAAATATGGCCGAATAAAATGTTCTTGCTCTGCGCTTTGTGCGCTCCTTCGCAGCGGCCATTGTTGCCATGACAACCGGCTGCATTCGTTTGAGGACGACGACGACGACGAGGAGGAGGAGGAGGAGCGCTGAGGGAGAGGAAGAGCGTCGAATGGAGAAGTGAACGGGGAAGGGCAGGGGAGGGGAGGGGTTACGGCAACGTTGACGTGCGTGCCTGGCAAACGAGAATGAAGCGCCGCATGTTCATAAATTCATTAGGCGTTGCTTGTTGTTGTTCTTCTTCTTGTTGTTCTCAAGTAAGTTGCTCGTTCTCGTTCTCGTTTCGTTATCTCCGCTCTCTCTCTCTCTCTCTCTCTCTCTCTCTCTCTCTCTCTCTGAAGTTGTCTGTTTCTTTTCCTCTTTGCGCCGCCTGCGTCACTCCTTCCCCCCTCTCAATGGGGCTCATTGGAAATGCGTTCAGTTGCTGAAGTTCAATGATTTCTCAGTTGACAATATGATCGACAAAATTACTTGCCCTCTAAAAATGTGCACATTATTAAATTTAGGCATTTAAATCTGCTATTGTTAATTATTCAAGAATTATAAGCCTATATGTAGATTCGCAAATATAACAGTCATCAATCATAACTTTTTAATGGCCGTTAGAAAACTGGAGTATTTTTTTCCTTGCTCTGATAAGAATGGGTATTCATCCCTTATCTTCGCATACGAGTATAAGATTTTGCGCACTCAACAGAATGCATTGACATTAGGTTGCGACACTTTAACAACAGATGGCGCTGAACAGCTTACGGAAACTCTCGCCAACAGCGCTAAGCCCACGTAATATGCCTGATTATCCGTAGAGTAATGAAACTATTTGATTTAACAGGTGAATTATAGAGAGAAAGCAATAAACTCTGCTTTTCTGTAAAAGAAAAGTGTTTATTATTACATCGTAAGTATTTTTACTTCACCTTCACCTTCACCAACCATACCATCCATGCGATTTAAGTGCACTCTGAAAACGACCGCAAATTAATAAAAATATGAGAGACTAAAAATATAAACTGATGGCATCGTCAAGCAACAACGTTAAATCGTAAAGACAGAACAAGAATATTAATATTATATGGGTTGATTCCTTCTTTTGCATCTAGCATTGATAAAAATATTCATATTATTTTAAGTTATGTCACGCATAATTTGTTAATAAATTATTCATTTATTAAATCCCTTACTTTAGTTACGCTTTTATTTAACATTAAGTTTCTCGCTTTTAATTATGTATAATTTAATTCGTCACATAAATTTTGAATGTATTATGACTTTTTATTTATTAAATTATTTTTAAAAACTGTGGACTGTTTCTAATTCACATTAAATAAATAAAATATTAAAAAACAAACAAAAACATTCAACTGTATTCCAATATTTACGTACCCTTTAGGCCTTAAACTGAAGCAAAGTATCTCCCAGATCTAATAAAAGAGCATGGATTTTTAGGCTGAACTGTTGATTCTGACTAACAGCAAGAAAGGTCCTTCCTATTGATTCATACACAATTATAGCGAAAAATGTTGGTTCTTTTGTGCCACTTGACAAATGAATTGCCACAAACCTTCTAACCCTTCGCTGGGTGTATTCATAGTGTCATAAAGTGTGTAACGAGGTAACATAAAAATCATCTCCAAAATATTCCCTCATCCTTTCCGAAATTGTGTTCATACTTTGTACCAGTTTATTTTTATTATTTAAATTAAATAACCAAAACAACTATAAGTTTAATTGCTTATAATTTAATTAAAATCCTCAATATACGCACTAAAACGGTGTTTTGTCGTGTGATAAACCTTTAAGCTCGATTTTAAGTACACATTAAATATTAGTGTAATTGATATTATAATCTTGTTCCAATTTATGTAAGGAGCTAAAGAGAGCACCTCCGATTCCATAAACCATAAATATTCTTGACCATTATTAAGTCTTGCTATATCAATTTTGCATTATTTTTATTGGTACATTCCACCCTGTTCGCAATAATTCGCCTTAAATAAGAAAAAAATAAAAAAAAATCAGACTTGAAAATGTAATCTTTGAAAATCTAAGTAAGCCTTGATGCTAACTATTAATAACAAAAATTATTGGAGTTGTTGAAATTCCAATATTTCGCAAAAGTCAATAGCAAATATTATTTTTAGACCTTTACCATTAAAAATAATCGTAAATTCAATCATTATATATATATATTTTAATAATAGAAATTAATAATTATAAATTGGAAAAAATTAAATAATCAAACTTGGCCGGATTTAGCGATCCGGTTTTTAGGTCTGATGCTAATGCTTGTATATTATTTTTAAGAAGTGCTAAAAATAGCTCTTTTGATCTACCAAAATGTAAATTGTGATGCGAAATACCAAACACGAAAGGAAACTTTATAAATTGACCTGCTGTTGTATGAAGTGCTTAAAATAGTTACTAGCAGCTCATTTGATAGAACAAATGTAAAGAACCAGTTGCAGGAGGGCTATGCCCAACCGTATTTCTGTCAGAGACCACGTTAGAAGAGACATATATATTCAAGTCCATGGAATGGGTCCGGCATCAAGTCAGCTGTTTCATCATTGTTCTCTGAGCGAGCCGTCAATCAAATGCGGCAGCAACAGGTGGCATGAGAAAGTCTGAAAAGTGTTCGCTTGTGCCACATGAGGCGAGAGAATGAATAAAAAACACGTTTGCGTATTATTTAGTACAATTTAATTAACAATATTATGTGGAATGGCAACAAGTGCAGCAGATTGCCCAGTGACAAAGTGTGACAAAGTGTTTTCAGTGTTTTATTTATCGAAATTTATATATACAAAACACATCCCGCGTTGCTGGTGTTTCCTCGTGTTACGTATACTGAAGGTATACCGGATAGGATACACTCAGGATACATTCAGTATACGTATACGAAGTTGCACAGGTTCTACAAGAGTGTCCTTTTGAGTGTCCCCCCGGTGTAAACACAGCGTAACACGTCGCTCAGCTCAACGCTCGATAACTGCGTTCGGGACCGTTGTTGACCCGACGATTGCCCGGCCGCAACTGAGTTGCCGGTAGGAAAAACTAACCGGCGACTCGTCCGTAATTGTCGTTTCCTTCTTCGTGCCGGCTCGTGTCCGTGTCGTGTTGCGCCGCCTCGTGCCTAGCCTTGTCGTAACGTGTCGTGCCATGCCGTGCCGTGCCGTGCCGTGTTCGTGCTTGTTGTGCATTTCCATTTAATAAGCGTTTTCCCCCTCCGAGAGCAGGAAACGGGAGACGAAACGCAACGCTTCCGGCCTGTGATGCACTGCACTTTGGTGGTTGCTGACAGTAGCTCGGCGAGAGTTGTCTGCAATATGATTTAGATAAGCAGCCAGCCGGCACTTGTATCGCCTTGGTCCTGAAAGCAGGTGGTAGCAAGAAAGAGGGCAACAGATTAACCTCAACAACAATAAGTTTACCAAGTTACTGCCAGAATGTTGCGAATTTGGGCTTCCTGCTTCGCTCAGCGTTTCACCAATCGCGATAATCACCCTTTGTTGGCACTGTCAAAGCAACCAGAACACTGTACCCGAGGCCGTGCTCAACCCAGATCCCGACTACCGCGCACGTCCTGCCATTTAATCCAAAATGGCAAACACACACACACACACCCAGACATCCAGCCAGCCAGCCAGCCAGGCTGCCAGCCTGCCAAACTCTCTGGCAATCTAATGCCTAAGATAAAATTCAAAATTTATAATATTGCACAGTTTGCCCGATATAAAACGTAAACTTATGGCTCTCGAGGAGTACGTGCCATATTTTTCTATGTATATGTGTATGTGCCACACAGCCAGCTCTATATATACATGTGTGTGTGTATGTGTGTGTGTGTGTGTGTGTGTACGAGTCTCGAGCCATGCCCAACCCTTGCCAGCAAAGAGTCACGAGCTCGTTATGCTTGTGAGATTTCATTTGTGTTGTGCAGCAAAAACGTCCAACCCCCTGTGGCACTGTGGACAATCAACAGAAAAAAAGCAGTTACAAACCAAGAGATAAATGCGTAGATAATGCTTCCATGCAACAAAAATAAAGTGCAATATTGAGTTTTAAATATACTAAATTGAAGAGCTGACAAACAAGAGTAAGGAAAGTCAGAGAGTCTCCTTGGGCTACTTGGAAATAAGGCATGACTTTTTCATACTTACTTAATAGCAACTACTATCAGTTGGCATGAAAGAATACAAAAAGTAAAAAAACATATTAAATATTAAATAAAAAATAAAATTGAATATCTAAATCTAAATTACGCAATATATATATATTTATAGGATTAATGGTGGATTACATATTTACATAGATTACATACAAGAACAGATTTGTAAAATAATATTACTAACAACAATTGCTTGCATTAAGCCAAGTCGCTGATTACACAATACTTGTATGATTTTCCTCTCAAAGTCTGGCAGAGATGGGGCCACGTGGAAATATGGCAAACTCATTTGTATGGAGATATTTGTAAAATAATATTAATAACAAGAATTGCTACTCACTGATTAAACTTGGTTAAGAGATAAGACAGCTTGAATGTTTGCCCATTGTACATGAGTACATGAGACTATTTGTATGATTTTCCCTGGCAAGCACCACCCCAGCCACGTGAGCTCGATCCAATGGGGTTGGCGTGGCGCTGTGGCGTAGGCGTAGGCGGGGCAGTTGGAGGTGGTGGTGGAGGAAGAGGTGGGGTGTGCACACAAAACGGCCGTTACAACCATAAATATCATTTTTTTATTGGCACAACCCTAAATGGCGGCATTTGGCAAAGCAAATTCCAATGCAAAACTTAGCGGAGCGGAGGGACAAGTGGACAAACGGACTGACAAATGGACATACAGCGGAGCAGACAAGCCCGCATAACGAGCCCAAAGGGCGGTTTAATCCTGAGCATGTTTTGGGGTTTCGTTTCGTTTCGTTTCGTGGGGGTTGGGGTTGGGGGCTGTTGATATACGGTTGTTGCTGCTACGCCCACCTTTAAGAATGTGCGACAATTTGCAAACGCAACGAGCCGTGTGAAGCCATCACTAAAATAACCAGTTTGGGGCTGGAACGGAATCCGTTTAGCCAACTGTACGCATAACGCTTGGCACCAGAATTCCGAATCCGGAAGGCTACGTGACTTTAGAGCGAATGGGTGGCCAACGTTTTGCCAAGGTGCTAAACGCTACTCATGAGTACGATTGAAATTTGCACGCTCCGTTTGGCCAGGCAGACTGTGGCGAAACAAACAGAGCAACAGACGGACAGACGGACAGACAAACAGAGAGACAGAAAGGCAGCAAGACAATAAGACAGCCGTCATAAGCGAGGAAAAACAATTGCTTGAAATTACAGACACCATTGCGCCATTGTTGGCAGCAGACGCATAACAACATCCACAACCCCGCCTCCAGCCACAATCCACCACAAGCACCTACTCCATGCCGTGCGCAACCCTCAGTTCCCGGCTTATGTACTCGCACTTCCTACCTTTCAGTTGATTGTTTCGTCGCGGGGGGACGCCCAACCGCAGCCACAACCCAACCACCCACAACCACCCAGCCCACCCAGCCACCCAAATCAATTGTAAAGTTTCCTGCATTTGTTGCCTCCGTTCTGCGTCTTTCGGGGGCGTAGCTCCCAAATGAGTTTTTTCCTCTCTCTCTGTTAACTTTGGCTACCCAATTATTTTCTTGCATTCGAATTTTGCTGTCTTCTTGCTCAGCGCGTACATTTTTCTTTTAGCACTCATTGGGGATTAGATCTTGAAAATTGAAGTTTAATTTAGTTTCTTTTTTAAATTAGTTTCACCTCGGACTGACTCTTGGTGCCAACAACTTTTGAAGAGCAACGAAAGTGAAGCAGCCCCCGAATGAAAGTCGACTTAAAACTAGCAAGTTTTTCCTTGTTTTTAAAAGTACTTTCCAAATGTAGCCAAACAAATTTCCAAAGAATGAATTTCCAAAAAGTAGAAACGCAAATCTTGATTCTTACAAATGATAATTTATACTTGAAAGTTTAGCTCTTGCTTAAGAAATTAAACCAGAAGTTTAACAAGTTTGAGGTTAGCTGAAATGAATAAGAGAAAAACACGAATTTTCACAAATATACTTTCTGAATAACAAAATAAAGTTGCCCTTGATGTGTGCGATTTTGCTGCCGAGTGTATTCGATTTTAGCAATAATAATATATATCACCCCCAACTGAGTACAACTGACATTTGCTGGCAACAACTCGCCTGGCATCAGATTCCCCAAATCAAAACTATTTAATATCAAGAGTAATTTAAATTTTGAGCAGCAAGCCATGTGAGCTGCAAGACAGGTGGAGTGGGTGCCAGTTGGAAAATGGTTGCTGGGCAATATTGCGTCAACTACTTGCAAACAAAATTAGAAAAGAAAACCCATGCGGTGGGTAGCATATGCTGCTGAGTGCGCGCCGGCATCAAAATGACTACACAGAAAGTTTTCAAATTAGATTTCACACCAAAACTAAACACAAGGCGTTGGTCCTTGCTGCTTGGTCCTCGGGCAAAGGCAGGGACCTCAGACCGAGACTGAGACACAGACTGAGACTGAGACTGAGACTGCGACTGATACGCTGCTGAAGTTGAATTGGCCCCAGAGCCACTGCCCTGGCAATTGCGCACAGAGTTTGCTCAGTGGTTTGGTGGCATATAAGCGACAGCTGTGCTAAACTTCAAGTGGCAACTCTGAAATGTGCACAATTAGTGTGCAATTTATGCCCCATCAAGCAGCAGCAACAGCAACAACCCACTGTCATTTGACGTCTATACGATTGTGCCTTGTCTGTGTCCTGCAATTCGAATGACCAAATTGGACAGCGCTCCACTGCTGCCATATACACTCAGCCAACAAATTCGCCTTGAAGTTTAGAAAATCGCTCTAAAAATGTTAAAGTTGTTCTTGTCTCTAGAAATAATTGCTAAATGTAAGAAAACACTTTCACTACATCGACAATTTAAATAATATGGCCTAGTTTCAATTGTTTAGAAATATTTTCTACTATTAATAAATTCATTTATAAAAAGCAGAAATGCAAAAACTGATTCGTAGAAAAAATATTTTCGACTTTAGAGACTTTTTATGAATCCATAAACAATGCAAAATGTTTTTATATGTGAAGTCTGCAAGTACCAATGTTTACTAACAAAGAATATGGGTAGCAAATATATACTATATTATATACATCTAAGCAACACATATGTTTTCAAAATTCTAAAAAAAAATTCACCCTGAAAAGATGAGGAACGCTAAGATACAGGCTGACTTTTTGCTGAGTGTAGCCACGCCTTTACTCTGCCTTTGCCTTACTCCCTGGCCATTTCTGTTTGCTATTGTCTGTGAGCAATTTTCGCATTTGAAGCAAACACCCACAGACAGCCACTTAAATAAGTGCAAGGTTGATGCTCGCAGCTCGACAATTTGAAGCCAAGCTTTGCATCCGTCTGTGGCTCCATTGTGCTTCGTCGAGCGCGTGGCATTAATGCGGCATGTGGCAGGCATACATACATGTGAGGCAGCTCGAAAATGTAAATTCTGCGGCTTGGTCAAAGCATTCGAACAGCTTCATTATGAACCCACCACCACCAGCAGCAGCAGCAGCAGCAGCAGCAGCAGCAGCAGCAGCATAAATCACTGAGAAGCGCACACATAACACATAACTGCCATTTGACAATTTGCGAAAAATGCGACAGTCAGACATTGTGTCCGATCTACACTATATATATATACATACACACACACACATATGTTCATCAGACACACACACACACACACATATGATGCTCAGAATTCACGCCTGCATCTGTCGCATCATGTTTTATGTCTTAAATGCGGCGCAACAAGGGGAACACCAATAAAATGGCAATACAAAAAAAATGCGTTGCCGGGCGAGGGGAGTGTCTACGGAGTAAATCCGCCCCTGTGCTCCCTTGGAGGTGCGAGTGTGCGTAATTATGCGTTCGCTGTCGTAAAACTAAACTTTATGGCAGTCGGAGATAGTCATGATTGCTTCCCCCCACCACCCACCCGCCTCAACTGTCATTGATTGATTTATGCATGTGTGAAAATCAAGTGAAGCGAGCTGAATGATTATAAACTAAATAACTGGTCCTCTTTGACTTGAATGAGATTCGATAATAGGCAAGAGGCAGGTGAAAAAATAGCCGATTTACCAAGTGCGGCCACAATAAAGTCAATTAAAGGTTATAAATATCGTCAAAAATTAATTAAAATGTTATTTGAACAACACCCTATCATAATACCGAAGGTAAGTAAACATTAAAAAAGGGATATTCATAAAATGTGCGAGCGGGGCTGCAATGCGCATATTTGGCGCGCATACGCCCCATTGGCCGTTATCGTCAAAGGGGGGTGGCTGGGTGGGTGGTGTATGTATATATATGTAATTATTAAAACATGTGCAGATAAAGATAATGCTACCAAACAGTAATTTACATGAGTATAAATTATATAATATGTAAAATAAACAGTTCGATTTTCATGGCATGCAAAGCTAGCGATTTTCTAAACTGAAATTTTTACATGCTTATCGGGATTTCATAATAGAAAAGTTGAGCTCACCAAGTATATCTTACCAAATGGTGCGGTTCCAGCATAACTGAAGATGTCTGAAAACAGAAAAGAAGCTCTCAAGGTGCAATATCGTCGAAAGTACCCGAAATAACCTTTCCCAATACAAATATCTGAAAAGAAAGGGGGCCGACAAATAAAGACATAGCGAAGACTAGAAATATGCAGCAATATAAATAAAACGAAATGAAATGCGAAAGTGGAATGGAATGGAATGAAATGGAATAGAATGGAATGTGCTCATAGTTGGAGTTCGTCGTCGTAGGTTATTGTTTATCGCACCCCGGGGTTCCCTGCAATCCCCCGCCAGACAGTCAGTCTCTCAGCCTCTCAGTCTGTCTGTCTGTCAGCCTGTCAGTCATTTATGCCGACATCGTTGGCTCGCCACAATGCCTAAAGCTCCTACTTATCATCCCAGACAGATTCGCATTCCGTTCGTCATTCTTCTTTCCTCTCGCTCGCCATCTCCCTCTTTCTCCTTCTCTATCTTGCTATCCATCTTCTTCGTGCACGCTGTGAGCATTACACGTAGGCATTTTCGGGCATTTTTATATCTTGCTGTGTGCGTGCATTCTATGCTTGTATGTGTGTGCGTGTGTGTGTAAGTGTGTGTAATGTCGCGACGCTGCTACGAATTGGCGGCCAAAAGCAAAACAAACCATAAACGTGCGTAGCCATCGCCAATTTATACATACATACACACACACACGCACATACATATGTATACGAAGACGAAAATGAAAACGAAAACAAGGAACGAAGCGAGAAACATAAAGCAAAAAAGTCACCCACAGTGTATTCGTCAAAGGGTCGACCTCGAGCCCCGCCCCGTCCTTCGTCCATCGTTAGTCGTTAGTCGTCAGACGCCAGCCGCTCTTCTTCCTCGCCCCCTCCCCCCCGCCCCCAACCACCCGCCACACGCTTCCTCTTTGCCTTCCCCCCTTTGCCCGACGAGTGTCATAAGTCAATGTCAATGGCACGCCGACAGACAAACGAGACACACACACACACACACACACACATAACAGAGCATTTTTTTTTAGGGGCTGTGCTTTGAAAGTATTTCCAAATTTAATAAGACCTTGACATGCAACGCATTCGCATTCGCATTCGAATTCGAAAGAAAAGAACTGAAACTGAAGCGAATAACGGAAAACGGGAAATGACATCGAGCAGAAATTTGTTATTTGGTGTTTATGGGAGGCGTTTTAATAAGCGTTTGGGCCACGTTTGGTCATCTATAAAAGAGAATGAAATGCGAATGAATGTTTGATAGTCAATAATAAGTTATTATTTGTCACAAATCACAAATCAGATATCAGAATGTTTAAATTTATATTCAGCTTAAGCGCCTTAATAAATACTCCTATCAAAGCCATTCACAGAACAAGTTTACATATGACGCTCACACTTACATAAACACACACACACACACACACAGTGTTGCCCTGCCGCTCGCACACATACAAATACAAATACAACTGTAACCCGTTTTTTTTTCTGTTTCCCCTTAGAGCGTGTTAAACGGTAAACAAAAACAAGCAGAAACTTAAAAATATAACACACAAAATTTTGACACGAAAAGCACATTTTTATGATTTTTTTTTGGGAACTTATCAATTGAGAAATACACATTTAAAACTTGATCTCGTTATCAACAGTTACATTTACATCTGTGGCAAATAGTGAGTACTTGAAGTTTATTTTTAGATGCCGCAATTTTTGGGACGTTTATTTTTTTGGCGGATGTTTGCTTTTCAACGTTTTGCGTTCATTTGAAGCCGTCGCCCGACAATTTCTTGTGCGCCGCTTAGTCGCTGCCTCTGCCGGCGACGACGCCGACAACAGCGGCAGCGACGTGTTGTGTATCTGTATCTGTATGTGTATCTGTGCGTATCTCACAGATATCGCCCCATAGCCACAGGCCGAGTATCTGTGTGTATCTGTGTGCCACTACACTAGCTAGTGTGTGTGTGTGAGTATCTGTGCTATCCATGCGCGCAGCGACTCAGCAAATGTCCCACGGCTGATATATTTTTTTTCTCTTTTTTTTGGCTCGCTTTACACACTAGCGAACGTTTACAGTTAGCGCCGTACTTTACTTGCATTGCAAATTCGAAATTGGGAAATTTTTCGACTAGTTGTGTGCGTGTGCGTGTGTGTGCGCGCGTGTGTGTGTGTGTGTCTGCAGCCGGCAACGGTTACCAAAATTTCCCTCACCACGTGCTCTGCACTCAAATTGTTATTGCTTTGACTTTGTTTTGCTCCGTTGTTTTTGTGCTTTTTCTCGCGAGCTTTTAGCTTTGTCTTTTTTTTCTGTACATAACCCAACCCAACGCCCACATTGCATATAATAATGTTGTTGCTGTTGTTGTTGCTGCTGTTTTTGCTATTGTTGTTGTTCTTGTTGTTGTTGTTGGTGAGCTTGTTTTGCGCCCATTGTCGTCGTCTTCAATTCATTTATGAGGCACTTTAAGGGCTGTCTGCGACCCATTTTAAGTTTAGTTCCCTTGCTTGCCCCATCCCTCCCCCGACCCATTCAACTGTGCTTATTGTTGTAGTTTTTGTTGCAATTAATGGCCATTTGAATTATATTTGCGATCGTAAAATTTACAAGAATTGTTTGCTGGCATTTCGTTTGCACTCTCATCCGCTGAGCGGCTGAACAGGCGAACGGCTGCTTTTCCACAAAATCCAGTTTTCCCATTCACATCGTACGTAGACAGCAGAAATTTTTACGACTTTTCCGCACAATGCGCAAATACGTCGACAATGGACCAACCAACGCCCAACCAACCCACCCACAACCGCATCTCGTCCCCTGCCACTGCCCCTACTCTTGCCCCTGCCCCTCCTCAGTGGCATCCACCCGGGATCCGGTCAGAACTTGGACCCATTTACCGTTGGCTGCGTCAAGCATTTTACTGTGGGTTTTTCTAATTTAATAAATCGTTTGTTGATAATAAATTTTGCACTCGCCTTTTATTAAAAAGTTGAAGTGCTGTTTGTTTTTTGCTTTTTTTTTTTTTATTATTTGAATAAAGAAAGCAAGTCTGAAATTAAATGCTGTATTTATTTATTTCAATAAAATGTTAACTGACAGGTAAACTAGAGTTGTCGAACAGCGTTGCCTTAAATGCAGTTTATTTAAATGTTGTTTTTTTATTGTCACTTATTGCGGGTAAGTTCAAATTGTCGATCTTAGATGCAGTTTTTACTTATTCATTTTAAATGGAACTAAATCTAGTTGCCCGCGTTTGTATTTATTCAAAAAATATACATGCGACTGACTGAGCATAATGGGAATGGCTGGTAAGCTGAATTTTGACCTGGAGCCATGGGACTGCGAAAAGAGATTTTGATTTTTTATCAGTCAATTGTCTTCTAGGTGGCTATAATCAAAAACGATTCAATAGCCATAGGGAAGAGCAGACTTGGAATACTTATCGGCCTCTTGACAGGACATGCTAGACTATTAAGACACCTAACTAAACTAGGTATAGACAGAAACGAACTCGGCCGATATTGTGATAATGGAAAAAGAATCTGCAAATCATATTTTGTATACAGGAAGAAGAAACCCTCAACCCGACACGGATTCTCGCGGAAATTAGGGTTAATGGAAGAACTGCAGGCTCAGAAGGGACACAATAGAAGTAACTAAATCCCCCCAATAATAAAAATAGCTAACATTTAAAATAAATAAAACAATAACATTGAAAAATATAGATATAAATAGATGATTATTTTCGTACTTATAATTTCCATTTTCATTTGACTTAAATTGAACAAAGGAAATTGTTATATTCCAAACAAATCGAGTTTCCAGTTGAAATTTAACTGTAGAATCTCCGCAATAACATTTAGACGAGATAATTCTGAATGTGTGTGTGTGTGTGTGCGAATATGCATTTGTGTTAGTGCACTGGTATTGGTGTCAACCCCTCACCTGCGTGCACAGATAATGAACTACCCTTAGCTAAGCATTTGCACCCTTACAGTTTACACACACAAATGCAACTGTGGAAGTGAGAACGTTACCTACTCAGTGTGCTTGTGTGTGTGTGTGTGTTTGTGTGTGTGTGTGTGCGTACCTTGAAGAGCTTACCCCTAATTGCAATGCCATAAAAAACTGCAATTTAAACGAAGGACAACCACTGAGTCGAGGCAAAGGGGAGAGCAGAGCTGAGCTTGCCAGAGCTGAAAGAGACTCTTGGCAATTGCTGTTGCATTCAACATTGATTGCGCTTGCAACGTGGCATTGCCGTTAGACGAGACAAGCACACAATGAGGAGAGGATGCAAGGTCTCTGGCCATTATCAGCAGAGGAAGCACTAGCTGCAAAAGGGCAACCAGTTGTGGCAAGCATCAAATTATGCGTTGCTGCATGTTCAATGTTGACAAAAGAGATTTGCAGACCGAGAGTGAGAGGAATATGAATATACTGAATGGTTGAATGGTTAAATGGATGCGAATGATGCGAGTCAAGTAGCGTGTGGCAAATGCAACGGCAGATGCTTCTGGCAGTTTGCAGTTGCAATAAACAAACTGTGCCCTGCCGTTGGCTGGATGCAAATTTCTCGCAGACGATATCAGAAAATCTCGAGGAGTGCTGCCAATCAACTGGAAATTGCCGAGCGTTGAGTTAAGTGCCCAGCAGAAGCAGCAGCAGCAGCTGAATTGATAACAGATACAGTGCAACAACAGCAACAACAACAACAGCAACGACAACAGCAACGACAACAACAACAGGAGCAGCAGCAGCAGCAACCGCGACGGGCGATAAGCGGCGCAAGCGGCCCGCGGCCTCGCGACTCTCGACTGCAAAAGCTGGAGCTGCTGCTGCCGGTGGGGCGGCCAGTGCGTGGCGTGGGCGTGGCAGCTGGCGTGCCACTATAGTGCGCCCTGTTGCGCCAACGGACACACGAGAGCAGCAGCAGCAGCTAGTCGTACCGCACCGAAAATCCATAACAATGCGAGCGTGCGAGCGAGAGAGGGAGCGATGCAGAGAGTCAACGCAGTGCTGCTCCCAGTTGAGTGCAAGAGAGAGCGAGGTAAGAGTGACTGCTGCGGCCATTTTGGTGGGAGCGAGAGCGACATACTGAATGAGCAGCAGCAGCAGCAACGTTAACGCTGGCGTCGACTGCGAGCGAGTCGTTCGCGTCAACGTCGACAGCGGCCGCAACTGCAGCTGGTCAGCGGCCCTGTCTTTGGAGACTTTGCCTGCTCAGTGAGCCCAGAGCGTACATAGGAACACACACACACACCCACACACATCTATACATATACAAAAATACGTATGTGTAATGGAATTTGGCGGCTGGCTTGGCTCCATTCTTGAAAATCTCGAGCTGCTCGAGCGAAATGCTTTGAGTGAGAAAGTTAGCTAAAGGCTCCATTCCGATTCACACTCATAACCCAAACTTAAAGTTCGGATCGCTTCTTTTAAAATGCAGGCTGAAATTGATTTTGCCCAGCTTGATTTTTGGGTATTATATTAAAAAAAAAAAAAAAAAAAAAAATCAACTCCCAAATTGCTTGACATTATCGTTTGAGACACCTGACACTCGAATAGTTTAGACTTAACTCAATGGCTGGCAATAAGAGCATCGGGTGTGGCATTTGTGGCACCATTAAATGCCACAGCTTGTTGATACATGTTGCATAATTTCTCCCAATGAAATTATCCAAAATCAAATTGCTGGTTTACTTCAAATGCTTTCATTTTAGCTAAACTTCAGCAAATTTCGTAGTTCATTTTTTATGTTATGCCGCCGGCTGGCAAGCGACTTATTATATATTTATTATACAATTTTTTATATTATAAAAAAGAATCTATAAATCTAGTTGAGAGTGTCACAAAACTTCTTTTAGCATACATCGTTTACATTTATATTAGACTGTAAATCAAGACTCACAACTAATAAACGTAATTTTAATCTTCTCATTTCAGAATTTCTTTTCTCGTTTTTTTCTTCTGCTTTTGTTTTACAAAATTGACGGATTAAGTTCATAAAATTTGCGGATTAGGTCTATAAAAAACGCACACTTCACTACGTTAAAGGGTTAGTATTCAAATTTATATGATATACAAATGCGCACATTTTTATTAGCATTATTATTAGCATCGTAATAACAAAAGCAAATAACAAAGCGGATAAATCAAGACGCATTTTAAATAAATTTTCCGTATGGGCTTCTATTCAAATATAAATCAGCATAAAATATAATTGCATAAAGATTTAATCCCGTTCGACGAGCGTTATGCATGAATCGATCAACAAACTTTACGGGCATGTGAATGGGTTGCCATAAGCACTTCGAACTCACTTACTTTCCGAACTAATTTCTTGCTTAAGCGCTTTAAAAACACATTAAAATGGCCATTAAACAATGTTCGAAATCAGAGCCGATGCTTAATTCTAGCTTGGCGAGGAGTCTGCTGCTCAGATCCGTGGTATCGAATTTGATTCTGAAGTTTGCCCCAAGAGAGATATTGAAAAAGAATTCTTCAAAAAACATGCAATCGTTTTTTGGACCCATTGGCAATTTGACCTTTTCCTATTTAATTTAGGTGACCCTTGCTAATATATATCCGTTTGGGTGATTCAATGAATTGATAGTGTTTTGAGGCCAAAATGTAAGCCGCACAAAAAATTGCACGTTTTGTGTAATTATCGCCGTATTTCGATTGTCTCGCGACATTATGGATGGTCCTATAAAATTCGTTCATTATTGCCATTAGTCGACCGTAAATTGGGAAATGAATGTGACACAATCTCGCCGCAATCTACACCGTACCGCTCCTCATTCGGCCATGCACCACAAAGTTCAATAGCGTCATTGGCGCAGCCGCCGCGAATCCGAGCCGACATGCCACAGATCCCCTGGAACTGGCAACTGGCAACTGGCATCTGGCATCTGGCAACTGGCCCAATGCTGGTAGCTTGTAACCAGGAACATGCTGTGAGAGAGAGAGGGCTGGGGGCGTTATTCCAGTTTTAAATCCGATCATTTGCAGAAGGTGGGGCACGGCAATGCTTTGTATCTGGAGGTGGAGCAATTAATATATTGCACTGAATGCTCGTAATAAGGCCTTTTTATTGAGGCACAAACAAACAAAAAAAAAACATATCTTCCACCATATCGCGATACGTCGTTGAACTTGGGCACCATTTCTTATATACTCCAAATGCATTTTATACAGTTCCATTTTTGATATGTTTCAGCTTAAATTTTAAAATTGGCAATATTTTTCTCTATTTTTTTACACACTACAAACAAGTAGTAACAAATACTTTTTACAATTTAATTTTTATTCTGTTTTAATATATATTTGATGAATGAAAGTGGCATTATCTTGTAGAGCAGAGTTAATTTTAACTAGAAAAGAACAGTGTTTCAAAAGTTTCGAATGCATAAAGAACTTAAATGAAAATTAAAATTTGAAACTTAAAGAAATTAAAATAAATTTAAAATTAAAAAAATAAATAATATAAAGAATATAATAAACGAATCAACCTGAGTGCATTCATTTTAAAATGGCCGAATATTTATTGCAGCGATTTGGGAAACCAATAAACATCTCGATACACAATTTTGCTCGGAGTTTGAAATATAATCATGTTTTTGTAGGTCTTAAACACGTGCCCATATTCTATATTCTCGAGAAAAATTTTTTATTTTTCCACAAATATGTGAAACATAAAAAATTTTGTTTTACAAGAACATTTTTCTAATGATTCCGGTTTAGCTGGCCTTGAACTGAATATTCCACATCCGTATGTGTCTATATATATAAATATACATATATATATGGTTATATATTATACACAAATTAGATGACAGAATGTTAACTCTGGTCTCTATCGATATATGCGTCGACATACGTGTCCCTTGAAACTCATAGTTCCTCCGATTGTACCTATATGACATAGTAGTTCGATCCGAACATCTCCGACCCATGTATCAAGTTAGATCACGATTGCAATAAAACTAGGATAGTACACGCATATAAGAAATGGCCATGTGGAAATGCTTGCTGTTACTTATGAAGAGTCCTTATGTGGTCAGAGATGTATACTTCAATGCGTTGCAACTTTGCAAATAAAATACAAAGGACAACATTTGTCTTACAATTGGAAAGGCTTGTCCTAAGTGAAAATGCCAATACATATTGATTTATATATATATATATATTTATTGTAGAAATATTTTCTATTATTGCAAAGAAATGCAAGCCCAGATACCTAGAAAAAATCTTTCTAAAATTCAGAGAATAGAATATTGAAGTTTGCTCGCTTGGCAGCTGTGTTAAAGTAATTATCTATTCGCGAACAAATCCCAGTAAAGTCGTAATAATTATATGGATTTATTTAAACTATATTAAAAGTTGTAATCTTAAATTGCTAATGTTATTTTAATAGTATAAGTAGCTAAAAATCTAAAATAAGAATTCTTAATAAAATAATTCTCTTAAGTACACACATAGACACCAACAGATTATATAAGTTAAACATTTTTTTTTTTAAATTAGGAAGTACAACCCTTGGTTTTTCGAAGATTATAATAATAAAATGAACAACAATGTGAGGAACCGTTGGCACCAAAATTATGGCCAATTTTTAATTGCACTACAAGGGTATAAAAAGTAAATTGAAAAGCCAAGTAAATGTTGTTTACAATTTGCATTCAGTATGAAACAATCTGTATGATTGTCAGTTGCTATTGTCATAATAAAGTTTACTTTTGCATATGTATGCATTATGCATGCAGATATTTTAATATTAATTACAACTATTGTTGTTTTTTGTTGACTCGAGTAATCGGCCCGCATTCACAATTCCCGCTTATCATATAATGAGTATAATGAGCTTAATTGTCACTTAAATACAGATTTAAATTATTTGATTACTTCATTTATTGTTCCCCCGACCACTGCTGACAGCTGTTCGGGGACACCTTGCTACAATCTCGTGGCAACTGCCGAAGGCAGTCTGTCTTCCACTTCCAGTCTCTGCCTGCGATTAAGAAATAATATTCAGAATAAACAATCAGTGACATTTGCACCCGCTGAGAGTTTATTAAGCGCAGCAATTATAAAACAACTATTCATTACGGAACTGGCTGTCTATAGATTAATAATAGGTGCACACATCTCAATTCAAACAATTATATATTGAACGTTGAAACATTGCAAGCCATCAACTAATCAGACACGGCTCTGTGAGTAGGTTTATTAATTACTGCTTAGCCTTTAACCCAAAAATCAAACAATCAAGAATGTTGCAGTCGGAAATCCGTATTTCCTGTCCTCTTCCTCTGTTTACTTGCTTACCCTTAGCAGTTCAAGTAATTTGGTTATCTTATTATAAAGTACACACTCTCTAGACAATTAAATACGTGCAATTGAACAAATCAGACTGCGTTAATAGAATATATATATATATATATATATAAATATATATATATATATTTAACTTCGTGTCTTCTGAATTTAATTCAGTGTCTTCTGGCTTTTATATATATATAGATATTTATGTTTTATAAATACCCATCACAATTTCACTGCTACGATGAGTTCGATTTTATTATTTAGCCAGACAATAAGTGTTTTTAGAACGTCGCTGCAATTTCTCTCCTGAAGTGAGTAGAAGACGTTGACATATTTATTTGATAGCGTATTTGATAGCGCATATCAAAATTAGTTGTCGCCCACACTTAATAATATATGTATTTATACACTTATGTACACTTATGTAATTATTAATAGCTCAGACTGAAATCCCTGCGTAGTAGATAAAATGTTTTTCATTGATCAGGAAAGAAACCGGGACAAACCAGTTGCAACAATGCTATGCATTCAATTTGTATTGTACATAAAACATATTTGTTTAACTTAGTACCCAGTAATACCCATAATACCTAATGATTCAGTTTGAATCTCCATTTTTAATTTGGGTATGCTTTAAGCAGCCAAGAAAATCAAACAATTTTTGCTGAGTTTTCTTTTTATAGTTTTGTCTGAATAATTCGGAATACGTTGCCATATAATAGCCTTTTGAATATATCAATAGTTTTCCTACATATTTCGCCATTTTTATAATTTTTCTAAACTACTTTTTCATTGATTGATATTTATTGATATTTTTGTATCACGGTGCTATAAAGTTCTTAATCCATTTTATAAAATTAAATAAATTATATTAAAATTATAAATGGGCATCAGTCCTTGCCGATTAAAATTTAAATTTATTGTTATACTGAATATTAGATATGTTAAGTCCGATTACCATTTAGTTTGATTTAGTTTATATTCATTTAATTTGCATTGCTCATTTACGAGCAGTAGTTTTAATACCAATTAACAATTAGGCTGTCCGTTGGTCTACTATTAATTGTATCAGACTATTTCTTATAAGCGGAAATAAAACAGCATATTATATAATATACGTAGATTTAAGATCCTAGTTTCGATGCAACAATTCTTAACACAACTTCATATATTTTACTCTTCTCAAGTTCTTCAAATACCGAGACTGTATGCCATATTCACTTCAGAAGAGCTTCAGTAGAAACCTCTTTTCATTTACTTTGGATTAGCACCCATCGTATTTAATTATTTCGTGTAAAGTGCAGGTCACTTATAAATGTGATGTCGATATTGCCAATATTTCAAGTGATATCCAGATCAATATCAAAATGCCATCCACTCCACTCCCCACTCGCGAACTCGACGAAGAAGTGTCATAAATTAAGCGCCAAACACGAACTTGCCCAGAAAGTCGTTAGTAGAAGTGCGACAGAAATTGACAATTAAATAAAATTGGAGAGTTGTCACAACGGCAGCAGCAAAGCAACTCAAATGCGACAACAACTGTCTGTGGGACATGTATTTACATTTTGCATTCTGCAGTTTGCAGTTTGCAGTTTGCAGCTCACATTTTTAGATTTGCATTGGACACTTGCATTTTGCGCCTTGAGCTGTATGTTTTGACATTTACAACATTCATTTGAATGGGGAGAAGGAGTCGTGTCACGTCAGGTTGGCGTTGGGGGCGTTGGCGACTCGAGCCTTAATTTGTTAGCATTTCGCACGCATCCAACATAAATTATCGAGATTTATGCAATAGTCGGCAGCGCTTAGAAAAGGGCACAATGGAATGCAAAATAGAGTTGGTGCTATGACGGCGACTTTGGAGCGCATGGAGCATAACATGATAGCAAATCGATAATAAATTAGGCTCTTTGGCGACACATTTCCTACACGGCTGCGACTACGACTACGACTACTGCACTCACAAAAAAAGTCGACCAGAATTTTAGAAAATTTCACTGAGAACTAAAATATAGTTTCTAAAACTTTGAAAACCAATTTATTAAAATTAGAAAATCTTCTTTTCTACTTTACAGAAATATATTTGATAATAAATATTTTCATATATATATTTTAATATAAAATAAAAATATTTCGAAAAAGTAGAAATGACAACCCTGACTCATAGAAAAGATTCTTACTGAAATTCAGAAAATGGTAATGAAATTGGCTCCCTCGACTAATATGTTAAAGTTTAGCTATTATCCATTCTTGATTCAGGTTGCGTTAATGAAAATCTTAAAATATTAATGGTTAATTATAAATATATATATATATATATATATTATATTATATTATATATTATAAAAGACGAAGCTAATTTTCCTTTGGAACTGAAAAAAGTCGTTTGTATTAGAAAGACACAAACTTCTGTTGTAGACATAAGCTTTCTGAATAATAAGCAAAGCTACCTTTGCAGTGGTTTTTTTTCTGAGTGTAGACACACCCAGCAGCACTATCTCTATCTCTCTCTTTGCCTCTGTCTTTTGTCTGGAGTCCATGGATAGCACTGTGTGAGTTTGTCTCGCTCGCGCCCTGATTATGCGCGCACTCAATTTTGAGTCGAAAATTCAATGGATTATGCAAAATATTGTTTGGACATTTAGTCAGCAACAGTAGAGCCTCAGATTCAGACCCAGTTTCGGTTTAAGCCACAGCCACCGCATGAACAAGCTAAAAGTTGGGATTCGCCTAAGTCAACAGACTTTTTACCAGATCGACAGAAAGATTAGCAAGAACAGCATCCTCCAAAGGTATAACCCTTTGCCGGTTGGGATGGCTAAGTAAATGTTAATTTTCGTTGTCTTATTGTTGTTAGCACTACGGAATGAAATGCAAACGCAGAAGGGTCAACAAGTTATTTGAATGTATTTGCTGCTCAACTTCGAAATGATTTTATCTTCGGCGTTTCAAATAAATATTGTAACAGTATCTGAATATAGTTTGTAGTTTTAGCGCTTCTTACCGCTACGTCCAGTCCATTAGGCTCTTCTGAGTTGAATCGTTGGAATTTGTTTCGGGTACGGACATTTATTTGACAACCGAAACTTTTAGTGTGACACTTTAAAAATGCTTATTTACATACATTATTTCATCAAGAGGCGATGGCCGGCGTTCGATTTTTTATGCGCTATACCCATTAAGAGTTGTTTGAAAAGGTATCAGGAAGTTGCGCAAAAGTACAAAACTAAGATAGCCCAAGAAGTTTCATTATTATTATCAGTCAATGCAAAAAAAAATAAAAAAAATTAAAAAGTAAATCAAATTAAATCAAAAATAAAATGTAATAGTTATGCTTGTCAACTTTAAATTAGAGAAGATCAAGAAAAAATATTAAATATTAAATGCGATTACAAATGTCGTCGTATGCAATACGCAGAACAAAATCGACGATTGTTAACTTCCCTTATAAAAATATCGATAAATATCGACTCATTATTCTTAGCATATGATTGTATTATAAACTAGAAGCATCTATTATGCCATCAATTTCGCTGAGTTAAGATATATCACAGATATTTGTATATATGCATGGCTACAGGGTATATGAGAAGCTGAACTCTCGACTACTTGTGTTTTTTTTTTCTTTATAAACTTTATATTGAGGATTTTTTTTAAATGCAAAGCATAAACTTGTTTTTAATTTAAAGCAAATTTTATATCTTAGCTGGCAGCGCCAGGGCCCACCTTATCGCTAATCGCCATTACTTCGACTTATTTTTGTGTTGCCTTCCGCACTTGAGGCAAAAGATTTGCCAACGCATTGCCCCAAGTGGCGCAGGCTTCGAAATGTTTTGCAGAACATTGGCCGGCTATGCACTTGAGTTCCTTTTAGGGGCATGTAAGGAAAACCAATTGAATGCCATAAAATGAAATGTTTATATTTCGAAAAGTCAAAAGTCAAACACGAATCATAAAAGATCAACAATCCCCTGATATGTGGAGAAATGCATCGCTGCAATTGGCAGTTCAATAGGGAGAAGCTGGGAGCTGGTGGAGAAGGGGGCAGCTCTCTCAGCACTTGGACTTAATTGAAATTTGAAATATTGTATTATGTGCGCGTCGTTCCAGCACAGTTCATAATCGAGCCCCGAGCCAACTTCGAGAGCTCGATTGTTGTTTATTGAAATAATTATTCAGCCGAGTGTAATGAGCAACTGGCTCAAGTGGCTAGTTTGCCAGTGTGCTTGTTTGCCACAAAAGGTATGTAGCACATGGGCTCCAACAACTAACAAGAAACCTCAATTGGTATTTCATAGACTTATGTACATGTTGTCTTTTCGTGTTTCAATATAGCTCTATAAGTACTAATTACCTGCAGACACAATTTTGAATTGATTTTTAATTGTAAACAGCTGTGAAAGCTATGTTTATTGAAAGATAAACAGTTAAAAACATGTTCAACAAAATGGCCAAAAATCTTTAGACTGAGAGAAAAATAAAATATTAACTTTGAGATAAAATTCTTGAATTTGGACTGTGAATAATACTTAAGATTCTTAAATTAATCGATATAAATTATATTGTCAGAATGGATATAGATTTATGTATTCTTTTTACTAAATGTGGATTAGAAACAATTCATAGTTTTTAAAAAACAACTATTTAAAAGTAAAATGACGAATTAAATTATTTATAAAAAGGAGACATTAAATTAAAAATATTAAATTTATAAAAAAAAATGTTAAATAATGGATATTAAAAAATCTGAGTGTATTAAAATTTAAGATAGTCCAATATTTTTCGAAGGATTGGGGAAAACGCAATCTAACCAAGAATTTTTAAGCGTTAGTAATTATTATTATTGTGATTTTCATAATTAATAAAGATGCCTTGCATTTAATATCTGCCTATTTCAGAAAGTTTTTGAAAGCTATACAAAAAAATTTAACTATAATTAATATTTTAAAATTAAGAATGTAAATTTGTGCAAATAATACGGTTTAATTACATTTTCTTAATTATCGATATATATCGATTTTCGACTCCCGCTCTAATAATTAAAAAACTTATTTAAAAACTAATACTGTACGAATCATAGACTTTTTTGTGTGTATGTTTATTTTTGAGTAGTCAATTCAGATTTCTCTACAAGATATTTCCCTGTCGTGCACTTTCATAAATTTAAGCAAATTGTGGAAGCTACAAATTTGTTAATTCACCAGAAAAGAATTTATGTGCAACAATTTTAAATTAATTATCTAAAGAGTAGATCAGACCAAATAAAAACTGTGATATAAGAACAAATATATAGCTAAATATTTTAAAAATATTTTGTTGTATTTTGGATCACAAGTGTTGCCACAGCAGTGATGCCAAGCAAAAAACGTTAAATGTGAATTTAATCGCATTTTTATTGATAGTAAAAACATTTTATGACTCATTCAAAATGAATTATGAATGAATTGGCATGTGAATCCACAGACCCACAGACATTATCATGACAATCCACATTGCCGTGTGTTGTTGTTGCTTATATGTACGATACGTAGGCAGAAACAGCCCGAAATAAGATCACTTAAGTTTAACAAACCGGTTAACTCAAAAATGTAAATTATCATAAGACATAATTGAAATTTGAAATGAAAAAATGAAATAAATATATGGAGTGAATATTTCGATTAGGCCTGCTATTTTGGAGAGACTGAAATAATTTTAATTTATTGATTGCTTGGACTTTATTTGAAGCCAAGTGAATTTAAAGTGATTTAGTGATTTGTTTTTTCCATATTTACAATTTACAGCAATTTAAGGACAACAAATTTAATTGAAACTAACATTTTTGTATTGTGTAATGCATTTTAGGAATATCAAATGTTGTTATGGAATTTTATTCAGTTCGAACAGTTGGAATCATTCATTTCGGCCTGGACATTTTTCATTTGTTTTTTACATCTTTTTTTATGGGCGGAACGTTTCTTGTCTCCTAAAAAGAAAAAGCCGCTCAAGGACATCGACAGGGTTTCAGACTGGGTTACATTAAGGGTTATGGTTATGTATTCACGGACTGTCGTGGTATTCGCGTCAGGTCCTGTTGTGTATGTCATCATGAGTCCTTGAACTGTGCAGTTATGCCCCGAAATATGTTTTTTACAGCATCTGCTCAAACTACCTGTCAGCATTTCGCCTTTCGTCTTTCGCCTTTCGTTTCATGAGCGTTGCGTCCTTGAAATTATTCGATTGTTTTTTAAGCATTTGGACAAATTCAACGAATTAAAGGTAAACTTGTTGCACTCAAATGTGCCTATGCCTGCAATATGCTATGTGTGTGTGAAGGCTTCGCCATCGATGTTTATTAAAAAACTGTTAATTTGGCGAAACGTTTTTTAAGGGCCATCCGCCATTCGCCATTCGAGCAGTGCTCAGCTGCAGTTGCCGCCAGTTTATCAACGAAAGTGAAGCAGTTAAAACGCAGCCATGGAGGTGTGCGGAGCGTGGTTCGGGAGTGAGTCCCGGTTGGCCATAAACTCGTCGAACAAAAGGTGAGCGGCGGTCGTAAAACGCGGCAACATGGTGTGACATTTTCCAGATATACCTATACATACATATATCGTTAAAAAGTTGTTGTTGTTGTTGCTGGTGTTGCTGGTGTTGCTGCTTCCATATATTTTGGCTCGTCGATTACGTGGGCAAGGGGTGTGAGGCATCAATATGAACGGACAGCCTGGCTGGCCGGCTCGTCGCATATTCGCAGAGCCGTGACTTTTGTTTGCCATTTTATTGTTACGCCAAAGGATTTCCAATGCATTTTAAAAACAAGAATCCTATGTTTTATGGCCCTGCATAAGAATTGGACAGTTTAACCCTTCAATGGACGATGTCATTCAGCTTCATGGCGTGAAAAGTGACAGCACACTGGAAATTAGCAACCGAAAACTGAAAACTCAAAACTGAAAACTGGAAACTTGTGTTTTCCTTCAACAACTGCAAAGTCCATCTGGCAATTTGACCGGTCAAAGACAAAGACACAAAACATTTCTTGAACACATTTCGTGGTTCCGTTTTGTTTGTGCAATTGTGATTTACGAGCCTAAAAAACCGGAATTAACCGGAAACTCAATTTTCGACAACCCTTTGCGGTCGAAAACATGGAATATATTTACGTCTACACTTTTTGTTCGCAGAATTAGATTCATATTTTAAACATAAGTTGCTGGCATTTAGTCAGTCAATTACAATTACAATAAATTGCCTGTGCCTGTAGAGAAATCTATCTAAAGTGGATCATGACTATCACCTGTGCACAAAGCGCTCCCATCCTCGAACATAATAATTTAATCTAATCCAATCTAAAGACAAACTAAATAGATTATGTACACATTATCGCCTTAAATGCACTCACTCACTCTGATCATTAGTGCTAATGACTTCACGCTCATGTCGTGGCCGGCCTGAAGGCACTAGAGCTGGCACGCTAAGCGTGAATGCAACTGTGTATTAAACAAATACTTTGATGCGAGTTGAGTATGCATTTATTATTTCCATGCCGCGCATAATTTTGGCATGCTGCAGTGCTAAGAACCAACCGAGTGCTAGACCTCCTCCGAGCCAACGCTTGCTGACGGGCATACACTCAGAAAAAAGTTCAATTTCAGCAAAAAATCAGCTTCAAATTAAAAATGATCTGAAACAAAAAATGTTACTTCTGGATTTTTAGGGATAATTATCCATTTTACGACATTTAAATTTAAACAGCGAACAATCCCATTCGTTTGCTTCTATATTCTCATTTTACTTTTTTAAGAAAATTTTTCATAAGAATATTTCAAAGTTTTAAAAAATATATTTTTAAAGTCAGTATGCAAAAACAATTTCCCCAAATGTACTGAAATGTACTCATTCGGCTACTTGTTAATAATTATTTTTAAAGCTGTCTGAAATGCGAAATACGTATTTGAGTATTAAAGTTCAAAGGCTAGTTTTCAAATTCTGTGAAAAATAATAAGTTTTTAAAATTACGAATAGCATGTAAATTTGGAAATTCGACAAACGTTTTAATATGATGTTTTTATACTCTGTTAAAGAAGTTTGAATTTTTTCCTCGCTTTCAGAAATATTTTTTATTATAAATTTGTACTTATTTCACTTATTTCTCAACATGCCATTTTTGTAAGCCAACTTAACTTATTTTGAACAACTAGTAGGATCAGTCTAAAAGCGGGTAAATCTAAAAATTAATGTACATTTTAAAAAACATCCTGGCTTATAGAAAGCCACAAAATTTAGTTTTAGAAATTCACACTCTGTCAAAATAAGTGAGTTGATCTAGTCGCCAAAATGATGGGGATTTTCTAAATTTGAAGGCGAACTTTTTTTCCTGAGTGCTGAATCTCACTGTGACTGGCACTCGCATCTGACTTCGAAGAACTCGTAAATATTGGCTGGCCGTAGCCACAGTTCCGCCACGGCCAATGCTCACGGCGGGACCTGGCTACGTCGGACTAGAGAGGAAACGCTGGACACGCAATGTGAGACAGTCCGACTGCCATACTGCCATACTGCCAGACTGTCCGCTGTGCGCATAATTGGCGGAGGTTCGCTTAAAAGTTGACTGCTGCTGGAACGTCTATCCCAGTACTAAAAATTGACTTTTAATGGCCAGCAGCGATGATAAGCCCAGCTATTTTATGGCTCCAGATAGCAAGTGTCAGCGTCACGTATTTCGTATTTTCGCAAACACCAGCTCTCAACAGACTACTTTCCCAAGCAATACAAAGCTACTAAATTCTGTGACTGTGCTATCACAAGTGGGTTGGAATTACATTAATTAGCGGCCATTGAAAGTTGTATATTATATATATTAACAGATCATTTCTTAAAGAGGAATGCTAATAGAAAATAGCAACAATCTCTATTATACAGATGCTAATACTATTTCATATTGTTATGTGCAGGAGCCGTTGTCTAAGGATTAAGTAAGAAACTTGCTCTGAAATATATTTGGAATACATCCAAAGCATTTAAGTATGGGTGCGGACGTGAATCGACCTTTGAAGAAGGTTAAAAGAAGGTTCAAATTTGATGGCTAGCTCCAAGAATATCGATTCGTGATTTACAAGGGCGTTGCCGGGAATTTGTTATCACATTATTAAAGGAGGATACTTGTGATATATTTTCAAAAGTTGTACCCTTGCAAGTAAGAGAGTTTTTATTCACAAGTTGATTAACACCTTCATTTAGACTTAGTAGACTTATAAATCAAGACATGTTGAGGTCTGTACGACTTGTCAGTCAATTATGTATGTACAGATTTATAGGGTTCCCTACAGTTCCCCCCGTAAATTTTCCATTGAACTCGATAAACGGTTTTAATATATAAAATTTTTTAATTTTCTTAGATCAAGAATTGGAACTTACTTTATAATTTCGATTAAAGAAAAACTTAGTACGAAGTTTTATATTTTTTGTGTAAGACTCTGCCAAAAAATATTTAATTAAATTAACAACTGAAAGATTAATTGACTCAACCATTTTTTCATAATTAATTTAACTAGTATAATTCATTTAATAAAAATAAAAATTCATATTTATTTGAATTAAGACAAAAACAAACCATAATCAATTTAATATAAAGTTCTCTATTCATAATTTGCATTTTTAAAATATTAAAATTTATTTTATACAATAAGAAATCATATGATTGAAAATTGAGAAAAAAATAGATTTTCCATTACTGATTTAGTGTATAAACCTAGGTTTGCTGCTTAGATTCTAAAATTTTTAATTCTCTCATTCTGTTGGGCTTGGTGCTTGTGACAATGATATTTTAGTTTCACTCTTTCACAATGAGCTAATCTGTGTTTAGTCTCCGACCTGGATCACGAGAACACACATGTGAATTCTAAGGAAATGGAATTCTTGATTTATGAATTTTTACTCTAACCTCCATTATATTTGTTGAGCCACATAGAAGACAAGAACAGACCATTAAATTTGAGTGCGCACTGAAAGAGCTTGCCCCAATATGACCACACGATGAGTCAATAGCTCGAAACAAGTTTCACGCTATTCTGAGCGCGTTGTCATCATGGCTGCCTTGTGCCTTTCGAAACATCCCTGACTCAACCGCATGGCCGTCGAGGCAGGCAAGGAACTGAATTCAACTGAAGAAATGTGTGTTGTTGCGGGAGAGAGCACGAGGGCAGAGCGAGGTGCGGAGAGCGGAGAGCGGAGTGCGGCGAGATGTGCGCATGGGGGTTGAAGTCTGGCCAAGTCTCGTTTGAATCTATTTATTTACATGCAAAGTGCCAAAGCAGAGCGGTCCAGGCCATTCCTATGCAGCTTCTGTTATCAGAGCCATTACGATTTGCTGATTCCATCCACAGCCATTGTTGCCGCCATGCCATGCCATGCCACCGCATTCAAAGTGGTTGATCCGGTTTACGGTTCCCTGGCCGCAGACTTGCCAGTGTGTTGCTTGGCTCAATGCTCTTTAAACTGCACGCTTGTGGGTCTTCGGGGAGTCAGAGAAGGTGCGTAAGGTCTTTCGGCGGCTTGCGGGTCTTCTAAGTGGAGATACGCACCTGAGCCAAATGCCTGTCGGCCCGGTCATTGCATAATAAATTCAATGAATTCGAATTGTCGCGCTGCACACTGGAGTGACATTTTTTCATTATGCATGAGAGTACTTAGTTCCGACAAATTGACATCATTAAACCGAAATGGGTCCCACAATTTGTTATTATGCTAATAAAATACAATCGAAAATTCCACTTGACTCCCAATTAACTCACTAATTAGAATTAGTGAATTCAGTTCGCTGTAGCTACATTTAATTTACATTGGATGGTTGCTTAATGAGAAACGCTTTTTACGCCAGTTAGGGAAAAAAACATATAATATAAGAAAAACATCTAAATACAAACTACTTCAAAACGATTAATATTATTTTTTTTATATATTTAATTAAGAAAATAAATTTTAATGTTTAAATTTAAATAGAAAAAAATTTGTAATTTTGCTGAGGATATTATAATTTACAATGTAGCATTTTAAAGCAGTGTAAATATAATAAATACTCTGCATTTCGGTATCAGAAGTGCTGTAAATTCGGATTACCTTAAGCCAAATAAAAAATGTATTTATTGTTCTATTTGCATACTCTTTTGTTCATTTTCAATTAAAAAAAAATTAATTACTACACTGCAACCTCAGTAAAGTAGACGTTTTTTTTTTGCGAGAAATTAGCATATTGGGTCAGAAAAAAATTTCGACCGAGCTCACCGAGAAATACCTGAAATTCGAAATCGAGAATTTGCAAATGTCATTTGTTACTTAATTTAGGACGACTTTAGATGCTGCACTTTATTTATTATTTATATATTATGTATTATCATATATATTTTATATATTTATATTATATTATATTGCTCTCAATACTCAATTCGTTCGATATAAGTGTTTACATTTTATTTAGATCAGAAATGAATTTCTCACTTTACATTTATTTACTTCGTTGAATAAAAACATAGTACGGAATTTAATAAAATCTTGGGTTTTACAGAAAATTAAATTTTAAAAATATTAAAAAAATTATATTTTTGTGCATTACGTTTTGCAGTTAATTATGTTTTAGTATAAATAAGTATAAATATGTCTGTCATATTGTTAGATATTTTTCCATATAATCTTTGAACCTTTATTCGAGCCTTCCAAATTTATTAATAATAATAATAAATCCAAAGCTCAACGTCCTAGAACTTTTAGCCAGTCAGGACAAAGTGTTTTACTTAAAGCACATATGTACAGCCGAACCTGGAAATATCTCATTCTACGGTCGGTTACACAGGACTAAAATATATTCTATTTTTCGGATATGTTTCCGAATTAGCAAATGAGTCAGCTGTTTGTTGATAGGCCATCGGTGGTTCTCTTATAGGGTTGCCAGATCTCAAAAATGTATTGATGAGCAATAAAGAAAAAACTAGAAGATACGTACGACTCTAGAAAAGCTTCTTAAGTATTGTAACAGATGTGTTTATTGTTCGAGCATTAAGATGATTTTATGTGAATATGGCAAGCTGCAAGTTCAAAGCTCTAAAATTTAAAATTCAGTTCTCGGAAAAACTATTTTGATATATTCAAAATCATGACCATACTTTACTCCATTTGAAGATACCCTATGGTTGTATGGGATTTCGCTTCGATGTCCGATTGCTCCGGCTCATCCGAATTGGATCCCCAAGCAGGCAAGCGCCGGCGTGCGCCCTCTTCATTTTTCATCAGAATTATAAGCATTCGCTGGCCAAATTAAAATTGCATCTTCAGCGCATTCCTTGTTGGTTTGGCGTTTGGGGTTTGGTGTTTGGTGTTTGGGAGGGCAGCAGACGCCACACACGCAATGCGCCCCCATTGACGATGCTGACGGGGCTGCGTGGCGTCCCAGGAGCAAAGGCAGTTTATGGGCACATCAAACACGGCACAGCATCTATTCCAGTTTACATCTAGGCACTTTCGCTCGAATCTCGCGCTTGTGTTGTGTTGGCCATCCGAGCTGGCGTTTAACTTTAATGGGGCGCTACCGCAGCGAAAATCTTTAAATTGTTGCAAATTGTATTTGATTGCGAGGAACACTCGGCCGGACGTGCCATTTTAGAAGATGCGCGCCAGTCAAATGTTGAGATGGGGGCTGAAAAGCGGAGCCGGGAACCCGGCAAAGACACAAATCTTGAACAGAGTCGTGCCGCTGCATATGCGAATAAGTATCTGAGCATTTCCTCATTATATCGTTCGACACTTTAACGAGTTCAAACACAAATTACTCTCGAGTGGCTTGCCAGATGGGCCCGCTGAGAGAGTTGCCAATGAGAATGTTACGCAAAGCCATAATTAACAAACATTCGTCGAATCGCTGAAATTTGTTTTACGAGCTGTACTAGTGTGCTCTCCACTCCACTCGGCACTGCCTTTGATTTATTCGACCATGCGCAGGCAGCAACTGACCAGCAGAGGCCCCCTAGGAGCCAAGAAGCGCTGAGGTCGATCACTGCACGTGGGGAAGTCACGTCTACTCTCTCATCCCAGGCCCACAGTCACGACTGATGATTTAACCGGGTACAGGGCTAGGCTAGACTATAGGAAATCCTTTCGACAAGTCACATAACTCTGGGCAGTCGTTAGTCCGACACATCGCTGATATATGTCCGCGTCTAATGAAGACGTCAGGTCGTTGTCACCAGACATATGCCATTTGTTCGCGTTGAAAACTGCCGTTCTACGTGACTCCACTTACGAATTGCACCCAATGAGCAGTGGTGCACCCGAGTGACCACACTCGCCTTGGCTTGTTTTAGATCTATTCTCAAAGTAAGGCCCGCAGGCTTCGCGTTGCTTAAGCCTCAGTACAACGGGTCTTACTAATGCGAAAACAAGTCGATAAAATGGGTACAATCGTTACACCGTCTGCGACTACTTATGGGGTGGCAATCATAACAATTTGAATAAGTATTCCAAGTAACCGTTGATTTCCTAAGTGAGCACTTATGTAATGTATTTAAGGCAGTTTTTCAATTAATTAATAAAATAATCTCGTTTTTCGATCTGAGTTATGTATATTATAGACCGATTTATACAATTAACAGATATTTCAAAAACATCATTCGAATTTGTAGCCGCATTCTAAATCGCATAGAAACACATGTGCGGAGCATGCTTATTTTTTACACTCGTACATTCATTTGGCGCCAAAGGTAACTTACCTAATTATTCAGAAAGTATATTTCTAAGCCGAAAGATTGTGTCCTCCTAAAAGCCAGTGATTTACTTTATTTATTTTAGGATGCAATTGGAAAAAAATCCCATTCGTTTATAAAACCATTTAATTAAAGGTTATATTTTTAGAAAAACTCTATCGTTAAGAATTGTGTTTCTTAGAATGTAAAAAAAAAATAATTATAATTTTAAGAATATTTTTTCCTCTTCGAAGATATAATATTGAAAGATCAGAAATATTTTGTAGCTTTCAGGGCGATTTTCATTTTAATTCGTTTTTTTATGCAAGCCGGGGTTATATAGCAGAATATTGAGTCATAATAATTCGCAGATCTAATTAGTTTGGTTCGGATAACTTGTTAAGCAAAAAATAATTTTGAATAAGTATGTTAGAATATTTTGTTAAACAAAAAGTTGTTCATACATAAAAATCTTTAGAGCGCTGCGTTGTTCAAAGCTATAGAATATAATGATCCAATCCGTTCGTCTCCGACATACATATATACTGTCTGCAGCAAAGCAAAAAATGTATATATATATATATATATATACACATATATATACATTAAACACTGTTGTTGGTGAGACGATAAAAATAGAAAAACTAAATCAAACTAAATGAATATATAATTTAACATTTAACATATACAATTCTAATCGAAATATATAAAATAATAATAAATCGTTTGTTAAATATACATTTTTGTTTAATAATTTGACAAAATGTTTTAATTTCATATATCTTTCACAGCAATCCGTCGCTTTTTTAAATTTATAGTTAAATTTAAATGATTTCAATTTAACTCCGATCAATGGCGTGCTTTACATAATAAACTTAAGCTTGTATTACCGGGAAAGAAAAGTTGTTATATATGGGCGTGGCTAAAAAAAATTGTTAGAGAAGGTTCCTATTAATCTTCATTCAAGTTTAGGACTTTGATAACTTTTGCTCCTAAATTATGGAAGATATGGGCTTTTGGCAATGGGCAAACAAATTTTTGAAGGAAACTCTTAGTAAAATATCTCGCAAGTTTGCCAACTATAGCTGTTAAATTGCAGGACATATAAGGTAGTGGTCCAAAATGAATTTGAAGGGTCTTACTAGCAGTATACCTTTTAAATTTGGTGACTCTAGCTTTCAAATTGTGCTTTATATATGCTCTCATAGGCTTACACTAGCAGGTGGATCAGTTTGGGGAGGCGGCGTGGGCCAATTCCATTTTTTTTTTTTGATTTCTTAGGTGAGTTACCAGTGAAAGACTTTCAAAATTAAATAAATTGTGGAAGATACGCACATTTCAGATTTCTAGTCCCCAAGTTTGAAGTCTCTATCTCGAAGGGTTTGGAAAAGTTGTGTTCATAAAAACGGCCGCACATTCTTCGGTATCATATAGAAAAATAATTATTTTACTCCCAATTGTAGAATTTTCTTTTTAAAAGCGTTTTCCTTGAGGCTACCAAACTTAGAGAAACAATATTTGATATGTGTACGTATTGAAGAAATATTTAATTTTTTGATTTTACCCAAAGAAGTGAAAAAATTTCGAGATCATTGGCAGATATTCAGTCTACTCATAAGTACAGGAACAGCTGACTTTGGCAATAGCAATGAATCTAATTGCAATGTGTGGTCACACTGGACCGCAGTGTTGCTCAACGTGTAATCTTAATTGGATATCATTAAGTAGATATTGCGAACACCATTATTTACAACTGTTGCCTTAGTCGCGGCTTATTTCAACACCACATTTAACTAAACATTAAAACACGTGTTCAGCTTGAACTCTTTGTATTTTATTGCTGTCATTTTCATAGCTTTGACAGCTTAGGCAAGTCCCTTCTCTTCACTCCTCCTCCAATGTAATAGTAAGGACGCATTTGCACTGCTTTGCCTATACTGCTTGGCCGACTGTGCACGGCATGCTGGTAAGCGTGTTGTTGCGGCTCATCGCAGCTAGATGGCGCTGCTGTCACCTTGTAATTGACAATTTCTCGAGTCAAAGTCTGAAAGAATCGTGTTTTGCCCGAAAAAATACAAAGTTTATAATATTTATTTAGAGCTGTTTTCCGGTGGACTTATACGGCTCTGGCATATCTCAAACTGCGTCGCTGAAAAAACATGTTTGCTATACATATTAGAGACCGGAGAGGGACCGGAGTCCGTGAATTGGAGTGTGCGTGTCCCCTGACACCACTTGGCCATATTTTACCGCTTTTAAGCAGCGCGTAAATACTCACGCTTACTGCAAGAGTCCATTAAACGCTCGTAAAAATTTTACGATTCCCAATATGAGATTCTCTTAATATGATTTTTTATGATATTGAAATCTCCTCTCGCAGTCAGCCCATCAGCATCAGCATCGGCATCGGCATCGTCTTGAGCAACCAGCAAACATCTGAGGCCCAGCAGTTTTCGCTGATTTGCCTTGCACTTTGCCCAAAACTCATTTTCCCCAACCAGGGGAAAAACGGAAAAGCCGCTCCAGGTATACCATGTCCTCCTCCGCCACGAGCCACGAGACACGAGCCACAAAACCATCCGTTATGTGCACTTGCAAAAGGGGCGTGTTCGTATTTTAATATCTCTGCCGAGGACTATAAAATACGTTCGTCACCGCACTGCTGCTAAATATGTTAATGTCTTTTCACTCATCGTGTAGACAGAGAGACAGACGACCTCTTCAATGAAAGTTCGGATTCACTCAAGAAAATCCAGAGCTAGCGACCATATAAGGCTATTTATAATTGGGAAAGTCAAATGAGATATTATCTAAGCCAATCCAATATTACCTTGCTGACACTTGGAATACTGGCAGTAAACCGGTAGGATTGTACCGCTTTATCATTTAGGAATCTGTGGAAATATATTCCTGGAAAGGGCTGCAGCAGAAACAATTTTAAAACCGAAACCGCATTTTTAGCGACTGAATTTCAGAATCGGAATCAGACTTCAAACTGATATTATTTGTCCCGAATTGACCGTGTCTAAAAACAAAAATGGCTAGATCGACTCGGCTGTTTATCCTGTTCAAGAATATATATATATATATACCTAATAAGAGTGGAGATTTACCAGTTTCAAATAAGCACGCCGAAGACAACATTCCCTTGCAGACCTCAGTCCACCTGCTGGCACCTCAACTCCAATTTCAATTTCAATAAAAATTCAAAACATCGACCGAAGATTTGACAGATTTGTGCGATGCTGATCATTTTGTTGGTCGATTGGCTGGCATCACACAATATCAGATAATTCAGATAATTGCATCACACAATATCAGATAATTCGGCAATTAGTTAGGCGCGACTGAAACGTTCTCACTTCTTTTTAGCCAATCGTACCGTCAATTCAAAAAGTTTGGTTTTTTATACTTAACAAACCAGCATCAGAATCGGAGCCAAAATTAGGTTTGATGCCCTGGCTAAGACGGGGCTGCCAGGCCCAGTGGTGGTTCTGGTCAATCGATAAATAAAAATCTGTGCTACAACTTTTGAAATGGAGTCATAAAGTTTGGCATTGAGATTACTGCTAACTTCCTCTAACATTCTGGCTCAGCCTCATTCAAAACCCCGCCCACACTGCCTCCTCCGCCATAACCAGCATCTTTTTTTTACATTTTTTGAGCTTACCTTTAAAATTGTAGAAACGCTCACACACGTTACCCTGTAGCCAAATATTTACCTATCATAAATCGTACTCAGCTCTTGGGCTTAAAATTACCTGAAGAAAGTAGAATTCGCTGTACCCATAAAAAGTGGGTAGGAAAATATGACCTTCACCTACATACCCTCGTTTTTTACTTGTTGTACGTACATAAACAAAAACCCACGCATCTCCTGGAAAACAAACACGCCCATTGCAAGCTGGACTCTTTAAACAATTGATGTGCTTCTGTTTGAAATATATTTGGTATTTTCGTTAAATTCATCGCGTCTTTTTGGTGTATAACATTTAAACCACCGAACGATAAATAACAGCAAAATAAAATCTGTGGCATAAATATACAGAAAGGGGGAACAAATTTAAAATACAACTTGATTGTTAATAATCTCCAACGGCGCCCAATACTTATTTACAATTATGGTATTTATCAATTCAAAAAATGCTTTGATAATTTAAAAAAATAAAATATTTTAGTAGCACTTTTCTCATTTGGGAAAACTGGCAGTCTTTTAACAATTAAAAGTACATAATAAGTGCAAATGATTTTCTTTGGCCGCATGCTGATCGCAGTGGGAAAAGCAGTAATAAAATAACAAATTTTTTACACCTTTTCTGTTTGCAGATACACGTCAAAATCTGAGCCTGAAATACATTATTATATTTGTACATGGTAAGTGAGAGTGCTGAGTACTCGGCATGGTATTGAGTTTTACGACTGTTTTGTTCCGCTTTTAATTAGATTTGTGATTTATATTTTTCATTTGCGTAATTTACAAAACGGTACATCATTGGTGCAATTAAAATGCAATAAACGTGGACGAGCGAAGCCCAAACCAGACGTTAAGACAATTGCCACTGCCACTCGTACACATTTTATTGAGTCGTTCTGAGGAATGCACTGAGTAGGTGCACGGCCGAGGCCAAGGCAGAGGCAGAGTCTGAGTGACACACAAGCCCACATTCCTGGGAGGGGGCTGGTTCACGTCCACCCCGAAGCTGTGAGCGGGATGCAAGATGCGGAACGAGAGCGGGGAGCGGGGAGCGGTGAGCGGTGAGCGTGGAGAGCGGTGCCATAAAACACAGCTTTGTGTGACAACGTCGAAGGATTAAAAAATGATTGCGTGACAAGGCATTTTATAATCATCATCTGAATCACTTAAAAACACATTCATCGTCGCTGCCGACTTGTACGTAGCCCGTGAGTCGATGTCAGCCAGTCGGAGACAGAGCCGGGGTGCGATCCGGATTGGGTTTAGGCGAACCGCAAGGGCCAAACAAGCCATAAACTGGCGCAATAAAAGTGTATCAAATTAAGGAATGAATTTGATGTGCAACAGAAGCAGAAGCGACCTTCTTTTTTTTACAACTGTGTCGCGAGTGATTCCAAGATTTTGGCTCAGCTGCCACTGAGTCGAAGATAACATCCGTTTCACTCAGCTCGGTTCGGTTTCACTCCGATATTATCGATTTCAAGTGCTTGCACTCTGCGTGTGTATGAGTTGAAGCAATTGTCCGTAGTTACTTCCTCGAAAAGCAGTCTGAGTTGAATTATGTTCTGTTCCTTGTTAAGAGTGAGCTACACACAAATGTGGTGTAAATATTCGCAGTAATAAATACGTAGATAATTTTCGCATTGCTTTAAAAGCACAATACACACGTTAAATATAATAACTGTAACATGTATGTAAGTATATACAAAAACACACACAAAATCATACACAGGCTGAAAGTGGCATTTCCAATTTTGGTTTGCTCCGGATGAGGTGTCTAACAAGTTAAATATTTCACAGCTGTTTACCATTTGAAAAATGCAATTTAGGTTTCTACACACTCGTGCTGAATTTTAAAAAACCCCCAAGGGTAAATCACCTCTTTACTTGGCAATTATATTTCTGAAACAAAAGATTGCGAATAATTATTAAACAAACGTATTTTGAATTTCGCAAATACAATCATTTTCGATAGTTTATAAAATCATCTAATAAAATTAAAAAAAAAAAAAAACAAGAAGATATAATTGTTGTTATCTTTGCTTCATTTTGGTAGATTTTTAAAAATTCAAAGCGATCTTTAGTCTGAGTTTTGGCTCTTGTAACTCCCATGTAAAATCTATATTTGTTGAAGGAGAATTGTGAAATAAAATTAAATATTTTAATGCGGTCAAAAGAATAGTTAAATGGACCTTTGCCCAATCGGCAGATATTGGTAATCGAAAAAATAATTCCGAAATATAATTTAATGCAATTTTTACATAAATATAAAATAAATCCAAGGCAGCGTTGATTTAACCAGCAATATTAAAATGATTGTGGCGATGGCTCGATATATTTCATGGATTCTGAAACATTTCCGTCTGTGTGTTTCATATAATGTACATATATCATTTGTATTTATACATACATTTGCGGAACTTTTTAGCCATCAATAAGGGGTCGATTGCGAGTCGTTTTTCATTGCATGTTTTCCCTTCTTTTTATTTTTTGTTTTGTATTATTTTCTTTAGATTCAACTTGTCGAGAGCGTTTTAGCTGAAGCCGTTTTGCTTGCGTTTTACGATATTTGCGCCTCCGCTTTTCTTCAGCGCTTACGAGATACGATACACGACATTGCAGCCACACACGTGAAACCACACACACACTCACACACACAGTTACACACACACACAATTTACGATACCAGCAACACCTCCCGTTTGACGACGCATGACGCAGTCCTCGAGTAGTGTTTTATTGTGATTTTGCTCATTTTTATTATTATGTGCTGCTCCTCTCACCCAGTTTCAATTTTATTAGTTTATTACGGTTATTATCTTTTAATGATGCTCGCGAGCGCCGAGGCCGCTGACAACGTCCAAATTGTTGTTGCTGTTGTACTCCCATACATATCACAGTCGAGTAGTTGACGTTCTTGCTGCTGTTGTTGTTGCTGTTGTAGTTGCTGTTGTAGCTGCTGTTGTTGTTGTTGTTCGCATGCCCAGTTGTTCCGCAATAAAGTGTGAAGTTGTTTTATTATTTGTTTTGATTATCAAAATGGCCGGCTTACATTTTCCGGTCGTTATGCGCGCCGCCCCGCCCCGTTGGCTTCCTAGTGGTAAGCAGGTGCCATCCGCCAGGAGCCATCTGAATGCACTCAAAGAGGGAATCGCTTGGCTGGACTGGTGGCTCGTCTGTGCCGTCTGACCAATAAACACAGCAGCCAAGTGTCGCGATATATATTTAATTTGCAATAATAATAAAGTCATTTTTAATACTTGCTGCCAGTGGCAAGGAATAATATGCTTTTGTGTATACTTCAGCCATATAACATTCAAAAATAGTTGCTGATTGCTTGTTTTTCCTTTTAATATAAATATATAAAATGGCTGTTAATTGGTTATGTTTATATAATTTATAGCTTTAGTCGGTAAACGTCTTCGATCCACGTCAATTTCAATAACTTCAAAAACAAAACTAAAAATATAAAAAATAATTGCTTAAAATATGACTTATTGTAAAAGGAATTATAATTTGATAATATTGGAAGCCTGTAAATTACATAGGATGTAAGTACAATAATTAAAATTAATATCATTTGTTTAAAAATTAAATTATTACAGAAAACCAATCAATAAATAAACGCTTTAAAAAATTCAAATTTATTTGTACATTTTTTTACTTTTTGCTGTTCGCCAGACTAAATGAGTAGGGATAAGGCAACCGAGTCACAATAAAACTGCTTCAATATAAATAAATAAAATAAATACTTCCCAGAATATCACGTAATTGCTACGGACTTGCAAATGATTACGCAATGATTTTTTATTTAAATACCTTGAGGATTTGGGGAGCCCTTTAAATGATAGATCAAGAAAATGAGACTAGGCATCTTTGAAAATTACATATTCTAGCAGGACAGAGCCCACTGTCAAAGTTAAATTATGAAGCTTGGAAACGAACCGATTGTTCCAATCCGACGGCATAGTGAGGCCATAATGGAAATAGCATAATAACAGTGGAATTATTATTTCAATAAAGGATACGAAATAATATGTGTTAAAGCTATAAAGTTTATTTACAGCAGATCAAAGATAATACTGAACAAATAAATTAAATTTTCTTCTTGATATTATTAACAATTAATTTCAGGCTAATTAGACTTAAGCATATTTAAGTTTTTATGTTCACTCTTATTTTTCATGATATTTAGCTGTTTGTGACTAGCGAAGTAATTTATAATTTATTTATAAGGATAAATAAATATAATAAAATAAATAAATTGAGTCGGCTTTCAATAACAAAACAAAATATGAATACGATGTGTGTTCAAAAAGTATCGCGAATTTTGAATTTTCGCGGGTTGCGTATAATCGAATTTCGATTATTTTTGTAGCGTTATGTTGGTACTCATGTCTCTCACTTATGCCGACAAGCTCGGCCATTTTGAATGTTCACTTAATTGTTGACAGCTGCTTTGCTGCCACGTGTTTTGGATCGTCTTCGATTTTTACCTATTCAAAAAAATGGATCAAAGAAATTAAGTGCGCGGATGCATTCCGAATTTTGATTGTGGCATACGGAGAAGCTACCTTGGACCGAAGCAACGTTTATCGGTGGTACAAAATGTTCTCAGAAGGCCGAGAAGATGTGAACGACGAAGAGCGTGCCGGACGCCCGAGCACTTCAACAACAGACGAAAAAATTAATGGAGTGGAGAAAATGGTATTGGCCAATCGTCGAATCACCGTTAGAGAAGTTGCTGAGGAGCTAGACATATCGATTGGCTCATGCCATTCGATTTTTATCAATGATTTGGGCATGAGACGGGTCGCCGCGAAATTCGTACCAAAATTGCTCAATTGCGACCAAAAACAGCATCGCATGAACATTGCTAATGAGATGTTGGACTCTGTCCGCGGTCCAAGGTAGCTTCTCCGTATGCCACAATCATCATTCGGGATGCATCTTATTTAATTTCGTTTTTCACACAAGTGTATAAGTGAGAGACATGAGTACCAACATAACGCTACAAAAAAATCGAAATTCGATTATACGTAACCCGCGAAAATTCAGAAATTCGCGATACTTTTTGAACACAACCTCGTATGTCACCAGTTACATGTTCTATAATTGTAATACCATCGCCAAAGTCGAAAGAATTGTTCTAGTGGAATGTTTATTTTCAGAAATACCTAGTTGAGAGTACCGGGCTAGTTGATATAAGTTGAAATGCCCTTAAATAATAATTGTCAAAATTATAAGTCTTGGTGCAGCTGGAAAACATTGCCGACATAGCAGATAAGGTTGTCCATATAAAAAGAAGACGGAACTTTGCTTTTTGATATAAACGGCAAAAATGACTCCTCGGCTACTCTACAAGACATATTTTAATCTAGTTGCAAGATACAAGAACCAATTAGTACTAAGAATGGTCAATCCCAAAACTTGGACTGAAAAATGAACTGTGAGAGTCACCCAAGTTGTCTACCATAAAGGTCATTATTGAAATGTAATTATGTATTACAACTAATAATTAATAATAGACTAATACCCTCTTTATCCAATTTGAATACAAGATTTTATATCTAGATATAGATTTAGATATGATGTCTGCAGGCCTTAGGCAACGTGTTTTCCTAATCGCCACGCAGGGGAAAATTCACTCTCAAATAACTTCTCAGCATGCTGCCCGATGCGCATTGGAATAGTTATTCAAAAGTGAAATATTTTTGTTGTTTATATGTTGCTGTGCGATCAGTGTGTGGCTCTTCCGACCGACTATAAGGTCGGAACTCAACACGCATTGATGATTATAGTGTTTGACCTGCCTTCGAAGTTAGAGTAACAATGAGAATAATAATATTTGAGAATAGAAAGAGGTGCACTGATAAGGATGTAGACAGAGCAGTTTGTAGAAATGTAATTAGAAATTTTAACTCGTGAAAATTGAGTATTTAAAATCGAAATGAATATTCAGATAAAATCAAAGAAATTATTTATGTTAAAAATATATTTAGAAAATATTAAAATTTAAATAATGTAATATTTGCCAGAAGAGGAATTAGACCAAGTTGTCATTTAAATAGCCCCGCAAATCATATCGAAATGCTCTCACTTTTTAATTTAAATATTATTCTAAATTTAATTAAATTAATTTTTTACTTTTTGTACTTTTCTGTGTCGCTCGATATTGGGCGACATTAAGTAAATAAATAAAAATATTTAAATCAATGCTTAGTCATTTGGAAAGAGTTTGAAGAGTGTGGCATAAAAAAATTAGAACATTAACATTAGTTGGTGGCCCTTGAAACTGAGTATTTGCCAAGAAAACCCATTAAGATTCGATTACGTCTAAGTCCAAAAAGTGTCCAGTTGAGAATGTGCGAATTCGCTGCACTTCCCAATAAATTTCAAGCTAGCAAAAAAATTCCCAGGGAGAAATGTCTTCTTCGTGTTCAATCGTAAATTTCAAATTTTTCATAAAAATGTCATAACAGCAATTTAAGCGACAATGGCAGATTACAGAAACAACAGCAACAACAGCAACAACATCAGCAACAACAGCAACACGACAACGACAACTACAACAACTAAGTTTGACTGTGTCGGCGTTTTTCATCTCCCAAATTTATGGATTTTTCGTACTTTCGCTTAAGGGTAAAACAACATACAAAGACTGGTTCGCTTGAGGGTGAGCGAGAGCGAGAGCGACAGACAAAGAGAGAGAGAGAGAGAGAGAGAGAGAGAGAGAGCGATAGGAGAGAGCGAGCGAGGGCGAGAGCTCTGTAGACTTGCGAATTTTTTATGCGTACAATAAAAAATGTCAATAAAAATTTGTAGTGACTAAATTTTGCACTAATTTTTATTAGAAAACGCAGCGCAAATGTACATAAAAAAATGCGTGTATGTTAATAAGAAACAATCCGACAAACAATGTTTTTGCCGCATTTTTTGGCGCGCTTTTGTCGCATGTGGCGCGCATCGTGCAAAAGAAATTGGTATAAACAACATGAATAATACAAAATAATTTAAGCAACAATAACATTTTGCCAAACAAAGCATAAAACATTTAAGAAGGCATTTCACTCGCTCACTCACTCACTCACCCACTCTGTCTCTCTCTCTCTCTCTCTCTCTCTCTCGCTCTCGCTCTCACTCTGTCGCTCATAGCTTAAGCACTTGCACTCCAAACGATAGTTTCGCTCATCAGTTGCTGTTGCTGTTGTTGTTGTGACTGTGTGTGGCGGCTAGTGTGTGTGCGTGTGTGTGTGTGCTTGTGTGTGTGGATGCTTGGCGCATACGCATTCGCATTCTCACGTTATAAACATCAAAATTAAGCATCCATTGGGTGCGCTCAAAAAAACTAGAAATCATATAAGAAAATCCCTCACAAAACGACTCGACACAAAACGCACTCAAACTCGCTCTTGCACTCAATTTGGCATTGCGCTCAGTTGTTGTTGCCATTGTCTCCGACTCGAACTGTGAACGGCCATCATGCCTCACACACACACACACACACACACACACACGAACGAAGAGGCGAACGCACACGAACTCAAACAAGCAATGGCAACTGCTGCTGTTAACGTTTTATTGCGAATCGCCGAGTGCGAGCGAGACAAACATATCTATGAGATCCGTGTTTCTTATTGCCATCGCAGCGCCGCTAGCGTCGACTGAGAGACATGAGACTATTTTGACTGCATATTTGCGTGTTATGCGCGTGTGCCTGTGTGCGTGAGTGCTCTACGTTTCTGTGTGTATGTGTGTGTGTGTGCGTGTGTGTGTGTGAGAGGCTAAGCGCAGCGCTTGATATGAATTGCTGCTGACTGGGCGACGACGACGACGGCGACGGCGACACTGTCTCTGCATGGCCAAAGCTGCGGCCTTAGCCTCGCATGGCTTTTGTATTGCGCCATAAACGTTTCGCTGCTCGTAACGCCACAACGGCCGACGCGGACACAGCGCCAGTACGCCAGCCAGCCAGCCAGCACCAAAAATCCGCACCCACTCGTACCCGGCATCGAGACAGCGGAGACAGCGATCCAGCGGTGGCAGAGTGAGCCCCCCAGTCAGACGTATGTACTACATACGTAGACGGACAGACAGACAGACAGACAGACAGGCAGGCGGACAGACTGAGTAACTCAAACCCAAACCCAAAACTCTCCACAACGTCGTCGCAACGTCGCCGCAGTGCTGCGCTGCTTGCGCCGATGCCAGCGTCGGCAGCAAAAATTACCAATTACACGAAATTTTTATACTCTTTTAAAAATTTCGTTTTATTATAATATTTATTATCGTTGCGCGCAGTAGTGTCTGCGGAACAGCGCTCGCCGCCCAAAACTCAACTCAATTCAACTCAGCTCTGCTCAGCTCAGCTCGGCTCCGCTCAGTTCAGCTCAGCTCAGCTCATCGCAGCTTAGCGCAGCTCGACTTGGCTTGGCTTGACTTGGCCGATCTCCGATCCGATCCGATCCGATTCGATTCGATTGGACTCGCCCCGCGCTCGCAATCGCATTCGCATTCGCAGTGTGTTTATTATTTTGTGGCATTCTTATTGTCGTTTTACTGTTGCTACTTATGGCTTTATAGTGTGGTTTATAGTGGCACGAAGCTCGCGTAAAACTCACCGGCAGCAGCACTCGCAAAACAAAACAAAACAGAACAAAACAAAACAAAACAAAACGAAAGAAAAAACGGCGAAACAAAAAGCAAACAAATGCGAATAAGTACATAATACACACCGTCAAGCGAATTAACGGTCAATCAACAAGCAAAACTACACATTAAACTGCCGTAATCAGTTATCGGCGATCGTTAATCGCAAATCAGTGCGTGAACAAAACCAAAACCAAAACCACAAACAAATACAAAATTGTCCAACAATAAGTGCTGCGTGCGCATATATAAAAATTAAAAAGTCATAAAGCTGACGCACAGCTCGATAGTTTTTCACCTACCTGTGCGAGCCCGGAAAAAAGTTATTTTATGGCATTTAAAACCAAGTAATTAAAGCCAATTCCCCTGCAGCTATCCGGCGACATATCTCCTGGCCACACGCACTCGAAAGGTCGTAAAAAAAAGTAGAAAGAAAGAAACAAAACGCGTCGGGACTTTCTAGCACCAACACCTACACTGTGAAAGCGTGGACTGTGCGTGAATCACCAAGCAAGAAATTCGAATGCCATAAAAATATATCGCCCCAGTTGACCCGATCCGTCGAATCTCGAATCTTGAGACAAGTGCCAAGTGCCAAGTGCCAAGTGCCGTCGCAGCCATTAAAAATCGCGCGGCTATAAATCAAGCGGCGGCCGACAGACCTCGCCCCAAACATTTTCCGTGTAATTGATGGCCGCAGTTTAATTACTTTTACAACAAATAAACGTCGCACACTCAACACACTCAACACACACTCAACACACTCAACACTAACGAACACATCAACAACAGGCGGAACAGCTGCAAGTGCATCTGAATACATGTGCAAAATTTAACAAATTTCGTTGCGAATTCAAATTGTGCAACATTTTCAACAGAAACGCGGGTTGCACACTCCGCTACAACTAGACATTTTCATGTTAGCCAAAGCACAAGCTGAGAGCCGCTAATCGAAAGGTAAAACACAACTTTACAATTTCCCTCATTTAATTATCGAAATGCTCAAACAAATTCGGGTTAATTGGTACACGCTGACTATTGGCAAGCTAACTCTTCGAGCATCTTTTTAACATAGACTTGATATCTACCCTATTATTATTAACTCCCTTCCTCTACTCTCTATAGTAATTCTCCAATAACTTTGTCCAATTTTTCAATGTAGTTTCTACTAACCCTTTGGCATTGTGCAAACCAATTTTTTGGAGGCAACATATCAGAACAGTTTTTTTTTTTTTACATGGTCAAGCAGACATAGGATTTTTATAAGTTAAAAATAAGATTTATTTCGCAGCTGATGCAATTTAGTTTATGTGTTTTTTATGTGTGTCTTTTTTTTTTTAAGAACATTCCCCCATTTTCACAGAGCTTAACTGCCACTCATTGCTTGCGTCTGTGATTTATGTTTTTATTTGTTGGACTTAAGTTTTGTTGATAAAGTTGTATTTTTTTAACGGAATTAAAGGATTCAGCAGTTTATACAACTGGTTAAAACCGTAGATATTGAATAGGAAACTGATTGTCCACGTGCGATTACCACATATAACATAAACAGTCCAACTTCGCTATGGTTGCGGAAATGTGCTAAATGATGCAAAAACTTCAGCACACAGAAATGCAACTTCGTTGTGACAAATCAGAAGCCAAATCAATTCTTAATCGTAAAATCTTCATTGCATTGAATATTACACTATGGAAGTAAATATACTTCAATCCATACACAAACTTCAATACACGGAAATGCAGCTTCGTTGTGACAAATCAGAAGTCAACTCAACTCTTAATAGTAAAATCTTCTTTCTATAGAAGTTCACTTTGTGGACTGTAGAGAGTAGATATGTGTGTCTGTAAATACCTACACGTAATTTCAGGGTATGCTTGTATCTACATTTAATCACACTACTTAGTTGAGTGCCCCAAAAATGTTCCGATCTTTGATTTAAGAATTGCGGCTTGTTTTTGTTGAATACAGCATGTCCAATGTGCCTCGGTACAAAGTGGGTTATAAATGCGGCACTCTTCTTATCATATTCCGATTAGATAGTCATAATATTCCTCTTAGCGTGGTTTCTTTCGGGTATCGTTGATTTTCAAATGCTCCACCCTTTCGAATCGGCGGCATATCAATTGGGTTCCAGGCACAGATTGGAGTAAGAGAGAAAGCAGATCAGTTCGATTTGAGTTTTTGAATTGTATTTCTCTCTCGCTCTACCCCGTAATGATTGCCATAAGGATACTATAGCTGTCCTGTTTCAAGAAGTAGCTTCACATACAAAAAGTAAAATCTACGAGTCATTTGGCATTACTGAATGTGTAATGGTCAATAAATTGGCTGAAATCGAACCAAATTTGTTAACGAGCACGTCCACACACAAACACACATACATCAAGCTGTATATATATAATATATATGTATATGTACCTATCAATTCAGATAAAAGAGCTGCAAACCAAAAGATTAACAACAACATCGACCACATCAACTAAATGTACTAAAACAATAACAAAATCGACTCCGACGCAATTCGGCAATTCCCGGCCAGAGAAGAAAGATATGTGCAATGTCAAAATTTGTTTTCGATAGTATGCTGCCAAAGTACCCACAGTTTCAGCCATTTATAAGTTCGCACTTAACCACAACACCCCCCAATTCGTCATCAGCAGCAGTTGCCGCCGCCCTAGCCGCTGCCGCCGTCTCAGCCACAACTGTCTCAGCCTCGACGCCTGGCATCCATCCAGGAAGCAGTACCAGCAGCAGCCACATCAGCGCCTCGCTGTCGCCCAGCTCCAGTGGCCTCCAGCTTGGTCAACATCATCTCAGCCAGTCCTCCAACTCGCCGGTCTCCTCTTCGTCGCCCTCCTCGACTGCGCAGCAACAGCAACAACAGCAACAACAGCAGCAGCAGCAGCAACAGCAACAACAACAACAACAGTCGCAGTACTCGTCTCTCTCGGCCGCTCTGCAGCTGCAGCAGCAGCAGCACATCAACAAGTTAGCCGCCGCTGCCGCAGCGGTCAGCTCACAGGGCAGCGTGTCCGGGCTTGGTGGCCATCAGTCGCTGAGCCACGCCCACCAGCAGTTGCTGCTGACGCCTCCGTCGGCGGGCAACTCACAGACCGGGGACAGCAGCTCCTCGCCCTCACCAGCGGCCAGCTCCTCGTTCGCCATACCCACCAGCAAGATGTATCCTTACGTGTCAAATCATCCCACCAGCCATGGTGGCCTCTCCGGCATGCCGGGCTTCTCAGGCCTAGAAGATAAATCCTGCAGGTGAGTGCAAACAAATTACGCTGCTCAACACTTAAAAGCCCAAACACAGCCTGAACATCAATTTATCGAGAAAGTATATATACATATATGTGTCAAAGCAGCATTATTATTATCTCAAACGAGCTGAAATCGAAATATATCTTGGAAAAGAAGTTTACAAACCGAAATACAAATAGTCTCCTAGAACACTGGTCAAATATTTCACAACCTCATCTGATTGCTTGGTTCCAAAAAGGAACCTCAAAAGAATAATCACGCACTCAGAAATCGCTCCAAAAACTATACAATTTTTCTTGTTTTTAGAAAAAATGATTTCTAAATTTAAAGAAAAACATGTTTTCAATTTAGAAAGACTTGCACTAAATCGACAATCCTAAAAATATGACGATTTTCATATATTTACAAATAATTTCTGTTATTAACAAAGAGTTCTTAAAAGTTGCGGAAATTAAGTCAAATCGTAAGTTAAGTACATTTTTGTAATTATGTAATATGTTTATATATATGTGAAGGCTAAATATACTAAGAGTTACAAAAACTAGTCGAAGATATATTCAATGTACACACTAAAATTTAGAAAAATCCACCCCAAAATTTAGAAATAAAAACACCAGTTTTCAGAGAGCCACAAACATCAATTTAACTTTTAACTTTCTGAATAATTCTCTTCAAAAGTATGGAGATTTACCAAAATTTATGGCGATTTTCTATGAGTTCAGCTAGTCACGAAGAAAAGGATTTTTTTTGTATAGTTCTAAAGATAATACAAACTGCCTTTTGCAATAGTATCTTGTAGTCAAATCAAACCAAATTCGCAATATATTTTATTTAATAACTTCTTTTAGTTGAGCTTAATTGTAAATAGAGCAGTCATATATAGGTCCTCAATCATATGATATTAATCATATTGTATACACATAAAACGTAATCGCAAATATGAAATAAATAATAAAATGAGACCTATAAAATAAATATGTGTTTATAGACATAATTCGTTTTAGGGCTAACCACAAATCCATTTCCCACGTACTCTACTCGATAATCGAGTCGTCCATTGACCAATCATTTCGTAGCCATTAAGAGCAACTGTGCTCAAATGGCCGCTGGGCAAATTAGAGTAGCGCTGCGGTTTTGCCAGCTGCCTGCTAACTATTTTGGTGCCACTCTGTTGCCGGCCACAAGATTCGCACGCACATTGACCTTCCGCTGAGGCCATTTGCATATGGGCGGGGTCAATTGAGAGCTGGACTCACGCCGCGGCCGTAACGTGTACAAAATTAGAGCGCAATTAGATGCAACCACACTTTAAGTGGTTATTGTGGCAGGGCGCAGGTTTCGCCCAATGTGTGTGGCTCATTAGCATTAGGCTGGTGATTTTGAAGTCGGCACACACTCTCACAAACACACACACACACACTCATATTGCTACTCACACTCGAATATGCTAATAGTTTATGGTTTGTTTTCGATTTACCAGCAGGTACACAGACACCATGATGAACAGTTACCAGTCGATGAGCGTACCTGCCTCGGCATCCGCGAGCTTCGCCCAGTTCTATCAGCATGCAGCGGCCGCCTCAGCGGTATCCGCGGCCAGCGCAGGAGCCATTGGTGTCGACTCGCTGGGCAACGCCTGCACACAGCCCACCTCTGGGGTGCCTGGAGCTGGTGGCGCAGGACAGAGCATTGCGGATCTGCCGCGCTATCCCTGGATGACACTCACAGGTGAGTCACTGAGTCAGTTGAGGATTGGATTCACCAATCAAAATCCAACTTATTTCGCACTGAAACGGCCACATAAAAATTTCGATTAAATTGTGCATAACTCAGTGCCACCCAAAGTGTGCGTGGAGGGGGAGGTGGAGAGGGAGGAAACAACAATTGCCTCTTTTGGCCGGCAATTTAATTTATACCTTTATGGCCATTGAGGCGTATAAACAATAGATAAACGCGCTCGTTCTGCGCCAATTCCAAATTCATAATGAACACTTTGTGGGGCATTTCCAAGTCGTTTGATTCGCATAAGTCTTCCGCTAAATAAGAACTACAACATTATTTTTTCGACGACGAGGAGCGGACGAGCGGAATGCCGCTGAAGCTCACAAGCCGACGAGCAGATAGCTAAAAAGTGGCGGCAGTAAATAAAAAGCTAAAAGAACTGCTATTCGGCACACCGAACAATACATACCCTTAGACTAGGCTTTTAAATATTTTGTAATTCTTTATTTAAAGAAAAACACACGAGAGTTTATTCAAAGTTATTTAATTATTTTTTTTTTTTTCAAATTGTCAGGAGTCATTTACTTAAAAGTTGAAGCATGTTTAATTATTTAAATTCCACAAATTTAAAAAATGGAACAATTAAATAAGACACCATTAAATTAAAATTTAAAATTGACACAAATCACTTATAATGTCTTCTATTTATTAGCTGCAATTCTTTAGTCTAAATTAGAAATTTATTTTTATTTCGTTAACTTTATTTCTAATTTGTGGACTGCTTTTATTTTACACTAAAGTAATAAATAAAAGAAAAAAAAATTATTAATTTAAATAATTCGAATTTAAAACGCTTTTGCTCAAGACCGTTCCCCTTATATCATATGTGAGATTTAGTATGTTTATTTTGTTTATATTTCTCATAAAGTATAATTACAAACGTCATTTGTAAGATAAAGCTTGATCTAATTTTTACAAATGTTTTACCAGCACGAATTAGATAGATTTGGATAAAGTTTTAAGAATAAAACTTAAAAACTGAGGGTTTAGTTTGCCTAGAAGCAGAAAGAAAGACGGACAGGCAGACATGGTTATATCGACTTGGCTAGTGGTGTTATCAAAAATATATTTATAAATATATATCTGTATATATATATATATATAACACATATCGCGACAAAATTATAATGCCCCTGCAAGAGGCAAGAGTATAAAAATGAAAATGGTTAAAAAATGTGCTGTTTTTTCGTTAAATCGGTTCGTCGATTTGTAATTTAAATAACTTCAAGGTTGCCGTACACACACATGCACTTAAACAATCACACATACCACACACACACACACACACACGCATATAAAGCACTATAAAGAGATGAACAACACACACATGCTTAGATGTACCCCCGCGCATACAAAACGCGCAATCACTCAGTGTCGGATACTGGGCATAAGATACAGATACAGATACATATTGTGTTTGCTGACATACGAAACACTGGCTTTTCAATTGTTGTTGTTGTTGTAGCTGCTGTTGTTTTGTTTTTTTTCAATGTTCAATGTTGGCGCTGTTGATTTCTTGTTATGCGTTAAGCGTAGTACAATATTCGCGCGCATTTTATGTGGGTCAGTTTAATTTACGGGAACCTCGTTTTGCATCGCATTTTTGCACAGCTGACTTATTTATTTAGTACTCCCTATTAGCATCAGCACAATTTTCTTTATAATACTCATAGAGTGTTTTGACTTTTCGTTTTTATTTTTTGTTATTATCTGCCTCGACTCATTTTCACCGACTGCGGTGAATGCCTTGAGAGTTATGGCAATCAAAATATGAATGAATTGCCAATTAGTTTGAAATATGAACAAACCATCAATCGCCATGTGTACGAGGCACAAAGAAATCGTAGAGCATTCATTGTCTGTGTGCTTAAATACTTAATGATCTGGCTGATGGTACATCTGATAATAATTATAATCCTCATAATAGCTTTCAACCTTTTTGAGTATTTTAACTGTATAAGTAAAATAGTTTCCACCATCTGCCTAATGACTAAAACTTACATTTTAACGGAAGTTAAATAGTTGTTGTTCAAAACGATTTTGAAGTTTTGTTTTTAGTAACTTATGAATTTAACTTTAATAGCTTGGCCCCCAAAGCTTTGGTCTCAAACCCGAAAAGGTGAATGTCTCTTCGCCTGTAGGATAAAATTTAAATTATTTTGTCTATATTTAAAATTGAATACATTGAACTACACACATTGTTTGCTAAGTGAATGAATAAATTCAAATGTATAAGTAATATATGAGAAATGTATGAGAAATATGGCAGCGTTCTGCTCTCCTTGGAGCGTATGCTCTTGCAGATTATCAGATTATTTCCAATAATCAATAGCCAAAGAGAGCTTTGCTTTCATTGTCTTCACTATCATATGTATCAATTAATTTATATACCGAGAACTGCAGTTACAAAAATTATAGCAAAGAGCAACAATTTGTCACAGAAGTGCTTTGCGAAGGAAAAAAATAACCAAATTATATTTAACTCGCGCAAAAATGTACTTAAGTATTGTGTTATATATGGTTTTCCATATTTTTACAATTCTGTGGATGCCTTACAACTAGTTAAAAAAGCTAACAAAACAATGTTTAAAACCAAAATGATTCATTCTTTGGACCATTCGAAAAGAAATAATACCACCACTTCCACAAGAAATGTGTTTTTTTTTTTTTTAAATTTGTCAGTTTACGGAACCTCTTTAGAAGAGGAAGAATACTCTAAAAAAAAAATGAGAAAGAAAAAAAAAATATTTTTATTCACATTTTTCAACTCATTTAAATTGAATTAAAATTATATTTATTTTTATTTAAAACATTTTATAAATTACTTAGTATCAACATTTAAAATATTTTAAAATTAAATGGAAAGAAGGAATATCGTAGTGGTGCTATTATTTTTTTCGAATCTGTACAGATTCTGTTTAAATTTGTCTCTGTTTGAATACACAATAAATATATGAAAAATAACAACATTTGATATCCGCCAGATTTGGAACAATTTTCCATTAATATCTAGAATCTTTGGTGGAGAATATCTGCCCACAGATATAAGGTAGCCACATCCGAGCAAATAGCTTGAAAACATTGGTTACACATATAAAATAATTCGTTGCTATGTTTTTCTGTCAGTAGTTCGCTGCAACGGGGCATAGATTTTTTAAATAATTAGTCCAGTTCGAGTCTATTAAACACCAATTAGTCAAATCAAGTTAGTCCAAGAGGAATACAAGTTATAGATTCGATATCTTAAATTCTTTGTGCAATTTTGGTAGATAATATTTGAAAGTCCGCATGACTTGCTGCTGCCTGCAGACAAACGGTATTTTGCACAATGAAATATTTTGCATATCTCTCGCTCGCAGCACCACAGCGATAAAATTGTCAGCGAGATCATAGACGACTGGCTGCGATGAAAGTAAATATGAGCATGACGCCATTAAGACAGCCAAGTGCGCGACACGTCGCCGGAGCACAACACAACACACACACACACACACACACACTCAACACGCACACTCAACATATTACCACTCTGACAGTATACAACAATGCATTTGTAGTTGCTCGAGAGATAGAGAGAGAGAGAGAGTTAGTCACATATACACACATTTCTATATATGCATGTGTGTGTGTGTGTGTGGGTTAGCCAGAATCGATGCCAAGGCATGGACAACGCTCTCATTCTTGCCCCAAAGCCGATTCCAGGCCCCAAATATGTCACACACACTGCAGCCATTGAGCTTTGCCCGTCTATCTCTGTCTCTCTACCTCTCTCTCTCTCTATCTGTCTCTCTCTCTGACTGTGTCTCACTTTGTCACTCTCTCTCTCTCTCTCTCTGTCTGTTTCAATTTGTATTTCGCTCTCCGCGCGTCTACAGACAGACCCGGACGCAGCAGCGAGCATGGCACCGCTTTACAGCTGAATGCTTGCCAAATGCAATTTAACTAATGAATTTTAATATTTTACGCCAAAGCGTCTGAATGAATTTTCATTTTCACATCGTTGCACCAGCCAGACAACAACAAAAATAACAGCAACAAGAACAACAACAAGAACAACAACAACAAAGTTGTGCTATGCACTTGGTTAGGGAGCAGGAGATGCATCGCGCTGAGACTGCAGTTCCTGATTATGCTGATAAGAAAGCAGCACGTTAACTTTTCGCAATTATCTGGAAAAGCGAGGCAAGCAGCAGACTCGTAAAAATTTGAATTAGCAAGCGCAGAGCAAAGGAAATTGATGTTGAGAACGCCGAAGACAGCAAGAGAATGCGTGTAGTAGAACTGGTTACTTGTACAAAGAAAAAACAACGCTGCTATTATCAATGAGACAAAACCATGCATACCCTACTCCATTCGTAGCGGATACTAGCAGCGACTCTTCTCTCTCTGGCGAATTTGTTCATTCATATTAGAGATTGTCTGCGTGTCCCATAAAATGCCAACAGCGGACAGGGCAACTGCACACAAATTTGTGTATTTTAATTAAAAACGCGCCCGGCTAAAAGCCGAGCAGCTTCATCTGCTTATTAATTAGGCGTCACGTTGCCGACGACGGCGTCGTCCATATTGGTTGGAGCCGCTCCAACTTCGTACTGGTCACTGGCCACTTCACTTTGTTGGTGGTCTAAAACCTTCGAATTGGCAGTGCAGTTGCCACACTCACAAAAAAAAGGAAACACCAATTTTAGAAATTCGATTTACTATTTAATGACAAATTTTCCTCTTATTATTTCCACTTATTATTCTGAAAGTCAATTTGCATTATTTAACTTCCGTGTTTGACATAGTTTATAAAAATGCATTAATTTTATTTGAAAAATGTTCCGATTTTACGGGTGAATGATTTCTAACTGAACTAACTCACGGCTCTTGAATTATATAGCAATTCTAAGCAGATAACAACTGCTTAATGATTGAAGCTAATGTTTAATGCATTTCTTAGTAATGAAAAATATTTCCAATAATAGCAAAACTACAACTCTAAACTCGACTTAGGGCAAATCTCTCTAGTATTAAGAAAAATATTTTCTAATATTTACAAATGGTTTATTAAAGAATGAAAATATTTATAAATTTGAGGCCGTTTGTTTTTCTAAGTGTATGCTTTTTTCGCACAGCACTGACAACTTAGCTTAAGATGTTTTGAATGATTTGCTTGCCGCGGTAAAAAAGAAACTCTTTAAAAAATGTGGCACATAATTAGTGAGGTCACGTCGATAAGAAAAGAAATAGGCAACTGCCATGTGTAGTTAAATGCCAAGCACAAAGCTCAAGGCTAAACAAACCGTTCTGCGCATATTAGACCGTCGCTCAGTTCATAATGTGATTACAACTAAAAAATACCTCTACTTCTTTTGCAGATTGGATGGGAAGTCCCTTTGAGCGTGTCGTTTGTGGCGATTTTAATGGTAAGTACCGCTAGTTAACCAAAAACCCTTGAAAAAATGAGTCGAATGGCATTGGCCATTGGCCAATGGGTTATCCGCATAAATATGAATTATGAGTATGGAAGGAATCAGCCCCGTCTATCCTCTTCCAAAACATTTTCTCTTTTTTTTACTCCGAAATGTCCTTGAAGAATCCATACCTGCTGCGTGCTGAGCAGCTGAACCCTTCTCGCTGCATTCGTCACAAGGCTCGCTCCTGCTGACTTCGCCAGTGACTTTATGGCGACCTATCATAAATCCTGCGCTCAGTCCTTTGAGGCCTGGTGCGATCGTTTGTTTATTGAAGTCATTTTTCGTGCAGGCATCTTTCACGCACGACAATAGACACATCCGGCAACTGGCAGACGATGCCTTTTCCCATGTTGATCGTAGATCGGCGCAACTGTGAAAGTAGCTGGATGTGCTACACTCTACAAATATATATTTGAAGCGAATATGGCATGCGAGTCAAGTGTCGGGCAAGATCGTAAATCACGTTGATAGACTGCGCGGCGCTCTCTGCTTATTAAAATGAAGTCGAGTCGCGCACACCCAGGCACCCCCAAAACCAGTATGCGCAATCTGTGTGTTGCCCATAGCAATAAAAGCACGTAACCAAGTCGCCCAATTCGAGGCGCCAAATTGTAAACCATAATAGAGAGTGTAATTGAATTCAGCTCAATCCAGCATAACTCAACACAATTCAAGCAAAACTAAGCTCGTTTCGATTGATCAATTCGGTTGTCAGCCCCGATCGTGGATCGCGTAGCGGTCTACTTTACGGCCCCGTCGCTGTTGCGGTCGTTAAATGGATTTTACGAGCGTTTTATGATCTATTTACGATTTTACGGACGGTTTTGCGCCACGCAGAACGATTGTGACTCTGACTACCGCAACGTTACGGTTCTGAGCCCGCTCCGAGGACAGCAAAGATCACAGCATAATATGCTCGATTTTGATGGCCGATTGTTCTCAAATGGGTATCTCAACGGCCACGGCCATGCGGCCAGGTGGTGGCCGATTTGCAATTTGTCTTAATTACTTAGTTCATCGATAATGACCGTAAACATTAAGAAACCTACGTACGACTGAAGAGCATCAGAGCATCGGAACATCGGAACATCGGAACAGCCATCAAGAAACACGAGTAGCAGCCACTCACGATCGTATACAATGGGAGTCATAAAAAGATTAACGACTGCCTTTGCAATTCAATTCGGTTTATGTGCGTCACGTAGCAATTTTGTTGCCTCGATTACTCCAATTAGTTAACACAGGAAAGCTGCTTTGTAGACCAAATCGAATTTGAGCACATATTAACTGCATAATTATGTGCACAGTAAATCAATCGTTTCTTTCTCATTTTAATATTTAGCGTCGAGAAGATTGCCTTGTATAAGCCATATTTAACCAGCATGTAAAATATGTCTTTGGTGCAGCGAGAAATGCGCTTTTCACATATCCTGGTGGTGCCATTAATTGGAAGTGCATGAGCATTTGGCAGCAAAAGTGCACAGTAGTTGAAAACGATTTTCCAACCGGTCTCATTTAGCTCATTCAAGACAAGCTCTGGCAAGCTGTGGCATGTAATTGCGGAACTTTTTATTGGTGCTGCTCGAAGCCAATCTGTGGCGCAGGCAGTCTGACGGATTTAGATGGGACTGCGTGGAAATCGGAGTCGGCTCCGGCGCGGGGGCATTGGGGAAGAAGTGGCGGCCAAAGCCCTTGGTGGTTTTGTGTACGTGCTGTGTGGTTGCTTTTCGCTTCACAGATCGTTTGATATTCGAGAGTTGGCTAAACCTGCCCCATTCCCCCACCCGTCCGTCCCTCGGCGCTGGTCAGCTGAGTCGTTTGTTTGCTCTGTAAATAAATCAATGTGGGTGCTGTTGGAGTTGGAGTGTAGGTAAAGTCATTTGCGCAGTTTACAACACTGACAGTCGTTGTTTGACAAGTAATTAACTCGATTCTTTTCAATTTGCCCACATATGTATTTTTTTTATTACCTGTTTGCTGACTTCTGCTATGCTCTGGGCCCTAATTACTTATGGTTATTGCAATGGCATATTTAACCGTTGAGTAAAGAAGGTATTTGATTCATTGAAATACCGCTCGTATTTATAATTGGCCATTTTTTCTCATTTTCAATTAAGTGGCACATTTTAATTATTAATTCAAATAGCACATTTCAGTAAATCACATTTTTCATTCCTACTACTATTTTATTTTTTATATACATCAAAAGATGAAATGCTATAATTAATTTTGTATATTATGAAATTAGAAGATGTTTTGTGGACTTTATATGTCAACATTATTTCAGTTTTTATGTCTTGTATTTCTTATTGAATCGTTTCACGCCAAGCATAATCAATATGTAATACAAAACAAGCATTTCATAAATACTATATACAGATGTATCAGTCAGTAGGTGTATATACTCGTACATATATATAACGAGGGGGTGCTGATGATCTTAAACCTGCTCTATCTGTAGACAGTCTGAACGCTTCACTTGGCTTTTCACCTTCATTGAGATAGCATTAATCGCGTGCTAAACAATAATATTCATTATTTTTTATTAATTTAACATGCCATAATCGTAACTCATGATAAGTGATCGCGTTGGGGATTTAGGGTCACAGTAAGGCGGCACTGAGTTAAATTGACAACAGTCACTATTCCATACTTAGTTTGAACTAAAGTTCTATTCATTGTCAAGTCGTTCAAATCAGTAGCACAATGCGCTCCTCTCAATTTCAATTACAAGATCCAACACTAGCGGATCTGCCTCTACACTGCACTCGGAAAAAATCACTCTGACTTATAGATAGTCACTTAAGATTTTAATTCGAACTAAAAACTAGAAAGTTCTTCTTCAAATTTATTAACATAAAAAAGCCTTGTTTTCAATTTTTCATAAATTTAATCATATATAATAATTGAAAATATTTCTAAACGGTAGCAATGCAAAAGGGGTCTTAAATTAAGAAAACGGAAAGTTTACTTCAAATTAAATAATATGAATATATAAACTATCTGGAAATGTTTTTATTTCTGAATTCTAAAAATACTAATGTTTATTAATAATATAAGCAGCCGAAAATCTAATATTAGAGTTCTGTCTGTTCACGTATATAAAAAAAAATCACTGAAAATCAGACATATTTTTACAATATTTCAATAACAAACGTATTCTGAATTTTAATATGTTAAGTCTGCTTTACAAATATGCCATCTGAATAATAGGCTGAGTCACCCTTGGCGACAAAAATATGGAGAATCTCTAAAGTTCAGGGCCACTCTTTTCCGCTGAGTGTATATATGCATTCGCATCTGTATCTGCGTCGGGCCTGGTCGAGCCTAGCCGACGCAGATAAACTCCGTTGCAGGCCACGGCCTGTGGACTGGGGCAACCACTTAACGCCTAGTTGGGTCTTCAGTCAGTCTCTCGGCGTCAATCCGTGTATTTTCCTAGCTGGCTTGCTGCGGTGGGCCGAGTGAGGAGAGAGCTGAAATTTGGTGTACCGTGTCCGTCCGTCCGTCCGTCCGTCGGACGCTGCAAGGGTTAATTTATGAGGCGCGATAAGCGAATTCCATTTCGTTTCGGTTTTGTTTAATTTCCGATTTTCTGTTGTTTTCTTGTTTTCATTTTTTTTGTTTTGTATTTTTTTGTATTTTTTTTTTTCTTGTATGTATTTACATTTGGTGCTTTCCATCTCGCTCTGGTCTGCTCACACTCACGCCTCTCGAGGGCGTGTCGGGCGCAGTGGGCGGGGTAAATGTGCGACACCGTGTTATCGGCACGTTTCGTGGCGTATTTTTTGCCCCGCTCCCGCTCCACGGCTACAGAATATTTCAAATGACACGTTTGCGAATGCGAGGCAGCAACGGCAACCAAAACCCAACACCCTGCGCCAACCCGCCCGCCTGCCTGGAGTTTTTAACTACCCTGTGTGGCTATTAATCGCGGTTTTAATGCCCAAGTGGCGCAAATTGGCAAAAGGGTTTGAATTACACACACAACACAGAACGAGAGCACTGCAAACGGGGCTGGCTGGGTAACTGAGAGTTAAAATGGCAACCAGACAGACAGGCGGAGGCTGGCGCTTTGTCTTGCCACACACACACACACACGCACACACACACACACACACAACATACACACACAACACACACACACTTAACTTCACTTCACTGGCAGACGACATGCAAATTTGCAGACGAAATCAAATTAAAAGCGCACACGTTCCACAGACAATAGCCCTTCGGTGCCACGCCTGCCTCCCCTGCCTCCCCTGCCACCCACCCCTCCCCAACCAGCCTTGATTGTCGTTCCAATTTAAGGTTTATTCGTCCGTTCGCACATGTCGCAAATCCTCGTCGCGAACTTTTGCGTTTTCATTAATTTTAATTATAATTTAAATTTAGTCAAATCCGCACTAAAGTTTTATTTCTAGTTGCTGTTTAAGTAAATTGTTGTTGCTGTTACGGTTCACTTTAGGTGTTATTTGTGTTGAATTGTTTTCCACGTCTCGCGTGCTCCACTTCATTTCCCAGCCATTTGCCGCATTTCGCACTCTGCGTGACGGTCTCCATTTGGGCCGTGGATGTGGATTTCACGCTGTTGTAATTGCTGTTGGGCCTTCGAGCAGCCACCATTAATTAGTGCAAGTAGTCGTTAATATAAATTTGATGGCGATATTATACACGCCGGCTAATGCACTTTGCAATTCTTTTAGTTGTTGCCTGATAAACTTTTATTATGTGTGTCTGAGCTGCGATTGCGACCATTATCGTTAGCGATATGAGCCATATAATATACATAGAATACATATGTAAATAATTAACTGAAAAGCCAGTTGATGATTTCAACAAAAATCTTGCGCTTGTTGTAATTCTAACAATCATTAATCATGTTTTGTGGCTGTATAATTCCATCAAAAATGCTAACGAACAATTGGACAATATTCGAATCTGTATAGGAGAATTGTGCATGCCTGATGATTGGCAATCAGCGAAACACAAAGAGCCACGAAAATGTTGTCCACATGAAATAAAATTTTTACTTTGTCCTAACTTTGTGTGATTTGCAAAGTTGGAAAGACTAACAATTCAAAAAACTATAAATATATACATATGAATTTTTCATAACTTAAAGATAAGATAATAATTACGATTTTTTTAATTTGTAATTTATTTGTTTTTGAAATTTAGAAGATGGAGAACGGGTTTCGGTTTTCGGCTGTCTGCTAAAATTTCTAAAGTCGATAGGACCTGTACCAATGTGAAGAGGTTTATACCCAAAAGCTTGGAAATAATACGAAAAAATTGTACAAACATGTTAAGTTTTTTAGCTTAATTTTTAATAATCTTTAATGAAGGACTCTTTTCCAGAAAGCTTATAAATCGTATCGTATATATTAAAATACAAGCGAAAGAACATCGCCGTCTAGGAGTAGATCACAGCATTCACATTTTAGACAAAATTCAACTAAAGTTATTAGAGCTAATCCCACATTTATTGCAGAAACAATCGAGCATTGCAAAATACATTTTAGGTGTGCAGAGGGAGTTCTCTTCAAAAAGCAAATAAGCTTGATCAATTAAGTATGAAAACTTATAATTTGGTGTTTCATTTGTAATTTTGTATTTCATTCTACCTGATGCACAACAGAATTGCTGTTTTATTAGCACTGTCTTTTAATTTGATTTGAATATTTACTAAGCAAACAATTGAAAATCACAAAATGCAAACTCAAACATTTTGGAGATGCTTGTATCATCAAACTTAATACATAAAATCTACATAAGTACCCACTTTAGGCTTAAACAAAAATGGATTCATATTGGTTTACATTTCAAATAGTTCAATCGGCATTAAACTTACTTACAAATGTGGAACGAGTTATAAAGAAACATTTTATAATGTGCAGGAAATATTAAATAACCGGCTAACGCTGCTTCTTTGTTTTTAGACTCCCCTTATAAAACTAGTTTTCCTTCCTTCTTTCAATTATAATAATCTATTGTTGCTGAAAGAAGTAAATCAACTTTCCTTCTACTTCTAATGAACACATCATTTTGGACACCTCTTTCATAATTCCCTTTAGACCTTTCCAACCTTTTATCGGTAAACATAAATTCCAGTTTATGTAATTTGAGCTTGAGAGTACTTTTTGGGGGTAGTCAACAATCGGTATAGGTATACAATGTATAAGAAGAGGTTACCTGGTCTTGGACGCCATTTTTAGGATCTGCTCTCATGCAACCATTAACCAAAAGAATGCAGTCACAGATGCAGACACACACACACACACACACACTAAGACGCGCATGTGTGGGTATCATGAATCAAGTTTGTTAGCCAACAAAAAATGCTGGGGAAAATTGAAAACGTGGATAATGCAAGAGCTGAAGCGGCATTTGTGGTCTGTGGTCGTCATCTGAGCAGCTATTCAGCCGGCCAACAATTTGGGCACCATTGACAGAGAGAGAGAGAGAGAGAGAGAGAGAGAGAGAGAGAGAGAGAGAGAGAGGGGGAGAGAGAGTGCTTGTGTGGGTGAGTGAGCCAATGGAGCACACACAGGACCACACCTCAAACAAAAAACAAAATGCCAGGCAGGAGGGCCACGACAATATGAAATTACAAGTATTGGGCAACGGACACATTTAAATTTCTATGCGAAGGCATCGGTATGGATCCGGGTTCGGTAATCGGAATGGGAATGGGAATGGGAATGGGAATCGAGGCTAAGCATGAGTTATGTGCATGGCTAGGTAAATATAGAACCCGCAGCAAATGCGTCGATCAATCGATGTTTTTTATACGAATTTAAATGTCACGTTTCTGAAGGGCAGGGGAGCAACTCGCCGTGGATTTAGGGGGAGGGGATGTGGAATGGGGGATGGGGGATGGGGAAACATCACCCCTCTTTGAATGGCGATTTAATACGTCATCGTTCCAAGCCGAAGTCGCGCAGCCCACACAACTTAAGTTATGGGCGACATCTGCTCAAGTTGTTCGTCGAAATAGAAATTCGAAATTCGTGTTTGTTTTTACCAAGTGGAAACAGCGACGGTTTAGCTCTGACTATTGACTATTGACTATTGACTATTGACGGTTGCCAGTTAGCAGCAGGAATGGAGAGCGGGTTCTTTACTGTGACGATATCGATACAGATATCGACGTGTTCAGTGGGCCGTAAACAGAATGGAAACACTTTTCTCACTTCTCACAAAGCAGCAGAGTTGGTCTAATTTTCAATAGAAGTCGATATAAGGTTGCCAAGGTTCATAGAACGCACAAATGAACTTGGCAACAAACAGACTCAGACTCAGACTCAGACCCAGCAACAACTACCCAATGAAGGCAATCAATTTCAATTCAGTTTCTTCGCCTTTGCCGAAAGCCAATGAGCCATCCAAAGGGCAAGCGAGGCCAATTGCATTCGTCGCTGAACCTTTTTTTTTTTTATTATTATACATATGTGTACGTTCTGTTGGTCTGCTCTTTTCTCTGCCGAAAAGTGTTGACGACCCGGCGGCTCACACACACACACACACACACACACACACACACACACAGACATATTGGGCACCACTCCATTGTCATCATTGAGAGGCCGTTGATTGTCGTGTCGATTCGCGGCGATTTTAATCGCAACTGGTGCGCATTAAACGCCTTTCATTTGCAATTAAATGGAGCCAAAAACACACACAATAATAAACACACACACGCACACACACAGCAAAGTGTGTTCAAGTTGAGGTCAGTTGGCGACGCGTGGCCGGAAGCTGCGGCTACAGCAACGGCAGCTGTCAAGCAGACCAGAGCAGAGCAGAGCAGACCAGACCGTCATTGGCAAAAATCTTGCGGATTACCAATTCTAGACGCCTAATGCCATTTATAGGCCATCGTTACAAATGTTCCAGCTGCCCGAATGGAATCCGTTTGCCTTGCCTCCTTGCCTCCTTGCTTACTTGCCTCCTTGCCCTCCTGTGCCTCCGCGCCCAGCTTGCGCCGTCTTCTTGCGGCGTCTGTCCAAAATTAGTTCGCACTCCCCCCGGGGCAAGCCAACAAATTTATCGAAACTTTCATTCGGATTCGGGAGAGGGTGTGGAGCGCCAAGTAGCCCTCTGATTTTGCTCGCCTTCTTTGGCAAGGTTTTTGCTTTCTCGTTTCTCGTTTTTCTTTTTTTGTTGTTGCATTTTTATTCGCTTTGTCGTTGTTGTGGTGCGGTTTTCTTCCGTTTTCCCTTTTCCTTCTGGCCATATATTTTTCACATTTATGGCGGGTATTTTGTCTTATCACACCCTCGTCTTTGCAGTGCGTGCAAAAAATATCCGAGCTCGTACGCATCCTTGTCGTCGTCTGTATTCAGTGCTGCTCTTCTTCTTGCGCCTCCTTGCGACTCCTTGCTGAAACTAAGCACAGGAGGCTTGCGAAGTGGTTGCGTGGCTACGGTGGGCCCGCCAACCACCCACGAGATTAAAAATACCATAAAGACAGTAAGGGTGAATGGCTCTAATGGCTGCCGTTGCTCCTGTTGTTGTTGTCGTTATGCGCTGTTATCCTCGCTCCCTTTCGCTCCCGTTCCCTGTACAATTTAAATGTTACTGTTGTCATGGCTTTATGCATGCTTGCAAATATACATATATATACATACACACACACATCGGTCTGGCCCTAGAAAATAACAGCCCCTGTTTAACAGGAGGTACGCCTTCATTATCATTGTGCAGGAGCTGCCTTTAATGTCAGTGCAGAAACATATGCAGCCAATTGTTACACACGCAAATCTGTGGAACTGTGGAACTGTGTACAAATCTTGAGCTGCCACATTAACAATATATTTTCAACAGATCTTAATAAAACAACGCTAGTGGAGTTTCCAAGTGACCCATAATCAAAGTTTATCGGCTACATAATAACTCTCGATCTCAATTGTGATCGCTTAATACACAACAACCAATAACCTATTCAATAAGAATAAAAAATATGCTGAAACTGACCCGTTTTATATTTTGTTATTATATAATTTAGGCATACTGAAAGTTATATATATATACTTTTCCACATCGCAAAATGAAATATCATTCAAGGTGAATTAGATATTTTAAATATATTTCTTAATTTTGGCGCTGATATGAGAAGGTAACCAGATCGATCACAGAAGAAAGTCATAATTTAATTAAATTGTTTTGCATTAAGGAGAAAGGAAGCGAGAACTGTGGCAGGTAGATTTCAATTATATTTATAGTTAACAGCACAAGGAACTCCCTTATAATTTATTTTTCAACCGATATAAAACTAATTATGACAACTATTATTTATTTGATCATTTTAAAATTGAATTGATTCCAAATGCTTTTGATATATTTAATGATTCAATAACCACTATTTATTAAAATTATCTTAAAGTTTAAGAGTCGCAGTTAGAGTAAATAACTTTATAATTTAACTAATTATATAAGTATTACTCGAATCTAATTTTCTTACTTATCTGTTTTCGACGTCGCCATTTTGGTCTACCTATTCAAAACTATTTTGAGGGGCTACAATTTAATTGTGAACTTTCGAATTCAGTGGTATTAACATCGATTGACCAAAAAATATGTGCGATATTTGCAGAATATAAATTTAACTTCTTCTGCAAATATTACGTTTATTTTCTGGTAGACAAATGTGCCTACGGAACGGAAGATTTTCCAGTTTGCCATGTATTTTTCGAATTGAATGTTCAATTTAGTTTATAATTTTAATTGCCAGGCTTGTCAAAACATTTGCTGAAGATAAGAGTGTCAGTTATACAACATTTTGTTGTAGATATGAAATGTATTTATTGGCTTTGCCAAACTTCGAACATCATCAGCGTTTGCATAAACTCAAACTGTCTTCTGTGTTTGCATATCGTTACATGAGATAAAATCCATTGGGGCCCCCCAGCATTTATTCTACATTACTTCCTTGAACTGGCAGTTGAATTTAGCAACCAACCGTAGCAGCAACAGCAACAGCAACAGCAACAACAACAGCAACAGCAACAACAACAACAACAAGAGCGTGCAATTCCAATAATGGCGCGAAATATTTGATGAGAATATATTAATCCCCGAGGAGCGAGCACTTAATGCTTGATATTATTTGCAACAGCAAAAACTTGCCACTTGGCGCAGGCCCAAACCAGACAGATAGCGACGCCCTGCCATATATTTTTCAAGATTAAGCACACAATTAGCAATTTATGCTACTGCTGCTCCTGCCGCTGTGCCTCGCCTGGCCGGGCTCTCCGTAAGTTGCGGGGAGTGCTGGGGCTGGTACGGTGTTGCGAATGGGGCGGAGGATGAGGGCGTGGCCGGATAGCAATGCTAACGAAAACAACAACATTGGCAACGCGTTGCACATAAATTGCACAAAAAGCATCCCCGGTCCTTGGCCTGTCGCTACCAGGTTGTTCGGCCTCGCAGCAACTCACCCCTCACGAAACACGCACAACCCCCCTCCCTCTCCTCCTCGTCCCCCCACACATACCACCCACATTTTCCCCTGTCTTTTCCCGGCTTGACTTTAGCAGGGAATGTTGCGCGTCTGATTAAATTTAAATAAATTTAATAAACATAAATTATTTGCAGCGGCAGCAACAGCAACAGAGCGGAGCATCAGCTCTTGCCACCCTCTTAGCTTGGATATAAATGGCGGCGCTTACCTGCCCCGCCCCCCAATTTGCGAACGCCTTTATTCTGAGTTTACCTCGCATTCTCCTAAAAGCCGAACAAAAGACGCCAGATGTTGCCCAAACGGAAGAGAAACAAAAGCTGAAACATTCTCTGAGCGGCTTTTCTTTGAAACTTTAATTAGTCCTGGCTCGCATTTGCATATCCTGGCATATAGCTGGTCCCTGGGGAGGCCATTTTGTGTCGTGCATTCACCAAATAACACTGCAATTTGTGCTAAACACTCAAAAGATCGTCACAAAACGCTTTGTCAAAATAATGAATAAAGCGAACTCAGAAATCAGAAATCTGGGAGCCAATTTGGAACCAGTTGTTAAGACATCGATTCACTTTGTGTTTGCTGCTACATCTGTGTGTGTGTGTGTGTGTGTGTGTGTGTGTGTCTTGGGTGTGTGCGTTGTGCGCTGTTGAATGCCTGATGTTTATTTATATATCTTTCAACATGCCATCCGGGAAGTTCGTTTCGAAAATGCATACCAAATACAAACAAATCAGTATACAACATACGAAACCCTCCACAAAATACTTTGAGCAGTGAAATATCCAGCCGAAAGTATAGACAAGTCCAAGTGATGCGATGCGATGCGATGCGATGCGAGAAGACAACATTCAATGCCCAGAAGGAGATCGAGAATTTAACTTGTAGAACGTTAACAAATTAAACTAACAATTCATTAAACAAATTGCGAAAACATTTAAATGACTTCAACTATTAGCCATGTAAAATTCTCTTTCCCATACACATTCAACGCATACTTCGCACCATCGTTTAAATATTCATAAAATATATTTAATTTATTCGAATATTAAAATATGCTAATCACATTTGAAGTTATTCCACACGGGAAATAATCCTACGGGGATATACGAGTACCTGCAAATGCATATCATAAAGTCTGCAAATGTGCTTCAAGTCTTAAAGTCTACTGATGTTTAATGTTAATATTTTTAAACTTACTCCCTGTGGGGCTATTGTTTTATTGAACATAAATTTCGACGAAGTTTTTCTTGTCGAATACACACAAATCTTGGGGTTCGCAAATGTTCAAATTCTGTTTGTGTTTTTCTTTGCAAAACTATTGCCATCAGCATCTAAAATCTTACGAAAACAAACTTTGTGGTTGCCAAAAATGTTGCGCATCAAAAGACAACAAACAATTGTTAGTAAAACTTCAGCAATTGTCAGAATTCAGAATTCAGTTGCAAATCATGCAAATTATGGAACTTTTGAATATGGACGCAATTCCAATTAATTGCCAACAACAATTGCAACAACAGCTATAACAGCAAAAGCCACTTTGCAAACAGATAAAGCGACACAGAACCACTGGCCACAATGTATCAGAGTTCCAAAGTTTGTGTCAAACGATTGTAAATTTGTTTATTATACATCATAACAAAATCGAAAGCATAGAAAATAGAAACAAAATGGTTGTTTATTCCACAACAATTTTGTGTCGCCTGCTAAACAAACGAAGCCGTTGACAGCATTCTCAGATGCACACACCGAGAATTGTCTGCACATGTGTATATAAATTTAGATACTGATTGTCTTGGTGCACAGAGATTCACGCATGCACGTATATACAGATGTGTATGTTTCCCCATTTAGTATTAGCTCTAACACTTTCAGCCATACACAATACTTATAACGCTTTTGCGTACCCCGTCGGACGGTTGTCTCAATATGCGTGTGAATGTTTATTGAATTGTTTTTATGATTTTAATGTCATCATAAGTTTAAGTATGTATACTTTTATGATTGAGACTTGTTTATACGCGTCGCAATTTATGGAACTATTATTTTGAATATCATGAATATTTTCAATTGTGGTTCGCGCATTCCCTGATAATCTCACAAATGCGTTCTGCAGCCCATTTCAGTCTGCAGTTGCAGCCGCGACGGCACTTGGCCAACGCCAGGGCGTCTGCAATGGCAGCGTCTGTGTGGGCCACAGCTGTTGCCAGCTCGCTGGCTGTTGGCCTTTCGATTTTCAGAACGGTCCATAACTCAGTAACTTATTTTAGACGCACAAAAGTTTCGGCCAAGAAATGACACATCGCCAGTCAATTGCAGCAACAGTTTATGGCCAGCTAATTGATTTGAAATTGAAAAAAATGGAAAATGATTTTGCATGAATTGTGCAATAAACCGGTTAGCTTGGGATTGGGATCGCCAGTCGCCTGGCTTAAACTTGATTTCTAGTTACCGCTAATTAAATGGCCATAAATTCATTGACTTTTATATGTGCGACGGAGATGTAAGTCAATGAAATATAAAACATTATCAATTGAAAACCAAATTTGCATTTAACTGAATTGTCTGTCAATATGTTTTAAGTCCTAAGGCCTGACATCAAATGTAATTTAAATGCATATTTTTTTATATTCACATTTATTGTTCAATTATATTGAATATGTACATATATGCTCAGATATACAATTATTATCGATATTATTTTCAAGTTGGAAATTTTCAAGTATTTTTCATATCAATTAAGAGTGAATCAATTTAAAGTAAACGTAAACCAAACATGTCCTCAGAGCCAATGAACTCTTCTTATTCGGTCATCAAGTAAATGTTTTGTAATTGCAATTATTCCATATGACAGTATAATGGTTATCTGTGTATCTGCATCGATAGAGACCATTACATATTACGTGTTTTATGTTTTCAGAGAGACTTTACTATGCGAAAGTTAGCCATCAATATTAATGTGCATCTCTGCGATGGGTGCTGCAGCGCGATCAGGTTGCAAGTTGACTGCATTCAGTTAATACCTCAGCGGACGGGGCGGGGGACGGGGTCGACAAGAGACAAGAGTCGTCCATTGACGGCCATTACAAAAATCTACCGTTGACTTGAATGAAAAATCAATATGTCTCGCACTGTTTCAGAGATTGAGTGCTGGCTCTTTGGCCCGCAACACCATCTGGCTCAAAGTGCGCTCTGCTCTGCTCCGCTCTGCTCTCAGCAATTCAGGTTTCGCTTGGCTCGCTCAGCTGTGCGCCGACTCACCACCACCAACACCACACAGAGTCACCACCAAATAACAACGGCGACGCTTACTGCTCTCTGCCAGCAACAACTACATCAGTCGTTGCCATGACAACGCTCCCGCTTTCTGAGACTGTGTGTGTGTGTGTGTCTGCCTATGCCTTTGTGTGTGTGAGTGTGTGAGTGTGTGTGAGTGTATCTACCTGTCGGACCCATACGCGAAGGCAGCCATATTGTATTCCAGCACTCCTGTGCGCAATGCAGCCATCCCGCTCGCACCTGTGCGCCATCATTGCGAGAGTCGTAAATCTCCTTTAGGGGCGAGTGTGTCCTGGGAGTCGTGATTTATGGGACGAATTGTAGCTGCTCATTGTAGCGAGTAAATAATTTAGATTAGTTTAGCATTTTTGTGTTTTGTCTCTGCTCCTTGCTGGGGCCTGATTGGAATTCAAGTTGTTGTCAACTGGCCAAAAGCTCCTCAACAATATTTTTATGACTCCTGCCTGCCATATTCCGGAAATCCATTCGCTTGAAATGAAACAAACACATCGAAAAGATAAAATACTCGCATGCAATATTGACTTGTTTTGTTGATTTATTCACCACTTGGAATATTTCATGTACATATTAATAGCCCTCCTTAGATTTCCATAAAGTACAACATTCTGAGGAAATGATTTACAACTCATGTGAAAATGTGGGCGAATGCACCTTTCAAAATATTACGCAAAAGATGTCCCTTGCATTGTTGTCGCAAACTCGCAACTTGCCAAACCATAAAAAATGTGCCGCTGACGTGAAAACCTTTCACGAAAAAACAAACTCAAAAAAATAAAAAATAAAAGGAAAAGGAAAAGGAAAAGGAAAAAACGATAGGTGCTGTCATAAAACAGCAAGCGGCAAAAGTGAGCCGTGGCCTGCAATTTGCAGATAGCGAAATTTTGATTTCCGAAACATAAACAAGAAGCACATTCCCATTTCTGGTGCCTTTCTCTCTGCTGCATCAGCCACGCACCGTGAAGCAAAAAATTCACACAGGTAGCGTGAAAAATGACTAAAAAAATGAAAATAAAAATAAAAAAAGTCAAAACAAAAAATAAATCGAAATCACAAGACAAAACTGCTTGGAAAACATTTTCTCATCCCAGCGGGAGCTACTGTTGTGAATTTCGCCCCTGGTTCACCCTTTACATGCCATGCAATCGGAATCAGTGCCCGGCCAGCCGACAACCGACCCCCAGGGAGATAATGTCCTGCCGCGCCTCGCACTGTGTGGCGCTGTCGACTGACGTAAGAGACTGAGACTAACCGTTCGCCCGGTTAGAAGAACTGTTTATTTTCCCCGTTATTCGCAGCAGATGATGCCGGCCACTCACTTTCTGTTCCCGTTATCGCGTTCGATGGCAGTTCGCTTCTCCTTTTCTTGAACGCTGCACCTGCAATTAAACAATTGCCAATCTGGCAAAGTTCTTACCGGAGCTTTTGAGTTCAAAGTGGCTAATGGCTGCACACAAATTAAGCGCCTTATTGCCAGATGCGGCAATGTGAGGCTGAAACCCGTTCGCATAAGGCGAAATTCCATTTGTTTTTCGCAGCTCGTTAAGAGTGTCCAAAAACAGAACCAGAATCAGACCGGCACCGGCCACTTGAGCTGTGTGCGTGACAATCGTGACTAACGCTGCTTTTTTTGTTATTTTTTTGTTGTGGTTTGCAGGGCCCAACGGATGCCCACGTCGGCGCGGCCGCCAGACTTACACCCGCTTCCAGACATTGGAGCTGGAGAAGGAGTTCCACTTCAACCACTACTTGACGCGGCGACGACGCATAGAGATTGCGCACGCCCTCTGCCTGACTGAGCGCCAGATCAAAATCTGGTTCCAGAACCGGCGCATGAAGTTGAAGAAGGAGTTGCGTGCGGTCAAAGAGATCAACGAACAGGTGAGTTAACGCAGCGATAGCTATTGCATTTTACAATGAGTCATCGGACAACAGAGAATTGAGGAACTGAGGAGCACCTACTGTGGACAGGCGTTTAATGTGCTTTTGTCTTGAATCTTTTCATGTTCCTTTGTTAGGCAAGACGCGATCGTGAGGAGCAAGAGAAAATGAAGGCTCAGGAGACGATGAAATCCGCCCAGCAGAACAAGCAAGTGCAGCAGCAACAGCAGCAGCAGCAACAGCAGCAGCAACAGCAACAGCAACAACAGCAGCACCAGCAACAGCAGCAACAAGATCATCACTCGATCATTACACACAATCCGGGCCACTTGCACCACTCCGTTGTCGGTCAAAACGATCTCAAGCTTGGATTGGGCATGGGTGTTGGCGTTGGCGTCGGTGTCGGCGCTGGCATTGGTCCCGGCCTGGGAGCTGGCCTTGGTGGCAATCTGGGTATGATGAGCGCCCTCGACAAGAGCAATCACGACCTACTCAAAGCGGTCAGTAAGGTCAACTCCTAAACGGGCCGCCGATCGTCAGTCAGCCACAATCATTACCGTCATTGTCACCAGCGCCACAATCCAACAACCACCGTCATCGCCATCGCCATCGCCATCGTCATCGTCATCGACATCGTCATCGTCATCAGCATCGTCGTCGCTTGATGTCTAGAGTTCGGCGTCTTTTCGTCTCTTCTGTGTAAAAGAAGAGAAAACAAAACAAAACAAAAGTTGATAACATAAATACGTAATGTTTTACATAGTAAATAGTGTTTAAGCCTACATATAACGGATATACATACATACATATATAGAAACACGCAGTGCATACATACTTGTACATATGTATGTACTCGCATGCAAACACAGACACATGCAAGTTCAATGACTGTGCACAGTGGGCCGTTGTCGATTTGATTGAAAGTTGACAGTTGAGAGTTGTCAACACAAAAACTAAAAAGAAACAAATTTTAACTGCAAAGGCTTTAATTATTTTTAAAACAAATTACTTTGTTTTACTCGCAGATATTAATTTATTTCACATTATAACTTTGACAGTGTTGGCTATTTGATAGACAGCATTGCCTAAAGATGTAAGACATTCAAGTTTCATTTCAATTTCCCTCATTTCGAATAGTGACCATCTTAATTTCCAGCAGCTACAATCAATCCCTGCCCACTGTGCACATCATAGTAAAAATAATGAATACATCGATCTATAAAAAAAACAAACAAAATGAAAATAAAAAATAGCGGTAAATGCTTATGTAGTGCTTTCGAGAGCAAAACGCTGAATCTGAGAGGTTCGCAGAAAGGAAACAATGATTGGAGATAACCATGTGAATTGAGCTATATTTTATAGTCAAATAGTCAGATAACCCCGTGAAGTTGCCAGTGGCACATTGCCAAGGACAACAAAGCGAATAGCGAGTTCAACTGTAAAATTATTTGCGACTGCTGTAGGATTACACATATACATATACATATACATATAGTATGGTAAAGAATCACGATTAACTATGTTTATGAATATTATGGAAATATATATATGTATATACATATATATATAAATATATGTTTGTATTTACAGTTATGATACCCCTACTTACTAATAGAGAAATAGATCGTATGTACGTTTTGTACTCATATATTTATTGGAAATTTTTGTGTTTATGTTTTTAATCGAAAAACTCTTCCAACGTTTTGTTTATTGTGTTGTATGTTTTAACAGTAATTTGTTTGTATGCCAATGCTTTTAAATTTTGCTTAGACGAAATCTAAGTACAATAGTTCCGTCAATGCCATATTAATATTAATTATAATACCAGCTAAATGTAAATCATCATAAGCAAAAATAAAAAACAAAACGAACAAAAATAAATTTAAAAGAAAAACAAAAACAAAAAAACAAAGAAAAAGAAAAGAAAAAAGCGCAAACATTTCCCTATGTACAAGTATAAGTGTATTGTAATATGTAACAAACGGTATGCAACATACCCAAAAGCATAATCACGATTTAAAATACGTAATAATAATATTAACTATAAAAAAAAGGAAAAACAAAATAAAATAGATGTCGATTTGCCAGTGACTAAAATGTTTTCAACACATTTCTGTGTGTAATAAGCGTTGAATGAAATGCGCTAAATATTACAAATTTTTAACTTTAAAATACGTATCAGCTTAAGGTTGCAACAACAACGACAACAACAACAACAACAAAACAACAACAACAAAAACAGAAATAACTGAAATTACACTGAAAAACAAGAAGTAACAAATTACAAACATTGAGCAGGCCAAGTAAATGGAGCCTGCTAGAACCCATATACGTAGAGTTTTAACTTCCCAAAATAAAATTAAATTAATGTAAACAGTGAGAGAAGAATTACAAGATGATTTAAAGTAATTAAAGTAAAAAATTAAAGGTAAAAATGAAGTATATTTATTTATCATAAATGGAGCGAAGCAAAACTTTCACATGCATATTTACAAATACAAACGTAACGATTTAGCGACAAATATATATTACAAATATATACAAATATGAACTTATATATTCTTATATATGTATGTAGTACTGTCAACATTAAACGCAGTCATATTTCGCGCACATTTTTGTCTCCAGATGTGCAGGATTAATTCCCTGCGACATCGTTGGTCAAATCCTTTCCAAATTCTTTATGCTTTCGCTTTGTTTTTCCGGCATTGGCTCAAGTGATATTATTATACTAATTAATGGGCACGTTATGTTTTTAGTAATTTGTTATGTACGTAGTATCCACCCACATCCACACAATCTGGAGGACCTTCTGCCTTTTGTTTTGTTTTACAATTTGAATGAACACAATTTTGTTGCATTTCGCTTCTCGATTTTGGTTGCCATACAAACATTTATGAATTTGTGGAAGTTTCAACTTTAAATAAGTTTAGTTTAATGGCCTAGCTAATTTGCTCATTTTTCTTAAAAGAATATTTACGTTATTTGCATCCTTTTTGTTTTAGTTAAAAGCAAAATTATTACTGCTAATTTTAGTATAAGTTGTGACAAATTGTGTAAATTATGATATAATGCGACTTTTCAAATGAATACGAAAATAATTAAAATCCTATAGAAAACTTGTTGTTCTTATTTCGCACGTCTTCGACAAGCAAACACCACAAAACTATAACAAAAACTATAACAAGAGCCCATCCAAGACATTGACCGGCCTGTCAGGGTCACAAAATATAACGAGAATCGACTAGCCTAAAAACTAACAACTTATATACGTAGAAGTCAAGAAACCTATTTATTAACAAATAACACATATACAAATAAATTTAAAAAATAACTAAAAAACGATACACAATTTTATTTAATCAACTACAATGCAAAATCGAAATACATTTTCGAAACAAACGATAGAAATCGTCTACACACATATACGTAATTGAATGATATTCAAACTTTATGAAGGACTTACAAGTGTATTACAGATAGAGATATAGAGAGAGTGATGTCTCACAAATATTTAAAACGCAGCAACTCTTGCCCAAATATTTGTAAATAAATGCAGTGCAATGCATTATAACATGCGTTATAAGAAAACCCAAAATAAACACATTACACGATTTGAACGGACTTCTTCGCGCTTAAAAAGAGTCCGATCCCTTAAAATATGCAAACAACAGATAAGTATGTGAGTTTAAAAATGAATGAATTAAAGCAAGCATTAAAACGGCGCTGTATGACAAAACTAATCTTAAGTAAAACACAATAAAAATTATTAAATAAATAAAAAAAACTAAAAAGAAAGCTTGTTGTTCAGCCTTATCTAACAATTTGAATAGCTCAATTAGAAAATCGGGTAACATTGATTCCCCTCAGCTGATGTTTAACAACTTTGGGGGAATTCCTAATGATCTCTTCTGAAATTTCATCTTCGTAATATGTATTCTTTAAAGAAGAATGTTTCCAAAGTAGGCATATCACTTTGAGAGCATAACACCAGAAGCTCTTCCCGATATCAAAGATTAAATTCTGTTTCCTACACATTCGCTCTAGGTGCATAGTGCTTCGCTTGACCCTTGACAAAGTCTGTCAGCAATCTCTGGCTCTTAAATTGTGGAATTGTGAGATTTGTTGCAGCAGTTGACTTTTTAAGGGGGCCCTCAGATTTCTTCCTTTCAAATTTGATAATTCTAGCTTTAAAATTGTATTGTGTGTATATTGATTTACATTAAAAGCTTTTTAACTTCTTAGATTTTTTTTTAATCATAAATAAAAAATCCCTTACACTTTGTCTGACACTGGCAGCTCTGACTTAAATTTATTGTTATAAGCTTGGAGATTATCCGTCTCGATGCAGGCATTCGACGTTGTCAGCCAATTGCAATATATGAAAAACTTTCATAAAAATATCCGTCGAAAATCAATTTTTTGTGTGCCAATATTTGTTGTTTTCCAATGTAATATAGACTTTGCTCCGTCTGATCCTATATTATATTTATAATATTTTTTTTATTTATTTTTTTTATAAAAAAGAAGAAGAAGGTATACACATGGGCTATATATTTATGTGACATTGTTATTTGTAATCATATCAGAAATCATTGGAAAATTAGTTCATTTAAATTTAGGTTGGATCGAGGGATGTCTGTGAAAAGTTAAGTATTTTTAATTTATGCTATAAAAATACATCAAAATAATATGTGTACAAGAGTATATATTCAGAATAAGGTGTCTCCAGCTCTTATAGACTCTGAGACCGATGTGCCCAGAAGGATGTACATGTCTACATCGACTCGACTTTTAATGTAACCAAGACTAATTGTCTTCTGTTGACATACAAATATAAAATTAAGCCAATTATTCTCGCAAATTTATCGGTTTTTTAACAAAATTAATTACAACAAGTTTTCGACTCAGGTAGAAAAAAAGTTGACAAAATTTCAGAAAACTATCTTCATGTTTTAATGCAAGGGAAAAGACACGAAAACAGACGCACAAACTGACATCTGATGTTGGAAAAACATCATAAAAATTCATATTTGAATACATTTTGAAGAGTTGAAGAGTTATAAGATATAAAGTTCCAAAAATGTGAGAAGATGAATTCCATTCTGTATGTAATTTTGAGGGCGTGTAAGATAACGGTTCTAGTTTGTTCTAACCATTGTTAATAACTGACATCTGATAAATATATTACAATTAGTGCAAATCATTACTTTATAAATATTAATATCAATGGCTTATTGGTATTTGTACGACGCATAAATTCTCACTGCCTAATATGGATGCTGCTAATATTAATTAAGAAGTTTCATGTGTAGAAATTGATTTTCGTGAGGCGGAGAAAATCTGGTACTTGGGGTACACACTGAGGGTTGGGCTCTGGGCCTGGGTAAATGTGCCATGCAATTTGCAACGTTTGCCACGTACAGCAGAAATGTTGCAAAACGTCTTTAATTAAATTTAATTAATGCGGCAACAACTCAACGGATTATGATAATAAGAGCACACATTTATGACGAGGCACACATGTGCACAACAGAGAAGCGACCAAGGCAACCCAATAAGGACGAGGGTTCCCAATCACTGCTGTTAACAGAGAGAGAGAGAGAGAGAGATAGAGGGGCCAGACATTGTCCCGTTTGGAGCAACGACAGCATAATGGCTGCGTCAACGAGCTGCGTCTATGACGGAAACGGAAACGGAAGCACAAGCACGCAAATGGCTCATGTATGCAATAAAAGAAACTTTCGAAAACGCCAAAATGGCGTTCCGAAAATTGTCCCATTAATGATGAGTGGGCGGCAGAGTGCCGAGTCGGAGGCAGGCAGCGAGTGTGCCAACTTCGGGTCTGTTTGGGGGTGTAGACATTGGCATGGCAGGCACGTAGCCTGCCATAAGTTCCCATTTGGATGCTGTTATTAGAAAAGTTTCTGCGATAAACTGGCCCCGAAGCCGATTATCGACGCGATAAGGCAGCGTATCAAATATGAGAGCAGAAACAATCTCAAGCGTACACAGATGGATAGCAATAAGCATGAATACATAACCATCTCACCTGAGGGAAAAAGTGATTTCTAAATACAAATTTTACTTATAGCTATCTCGATTAAATGGAACTAATACGAATTTTGTATTTTTTTTTTAACGAAAAATGTATTGTTTTGTGAATTGTGTGCTTATTGAATATGGAAATTAAATGATTATTTTCATGGGATGCAGTAATATTTAACATTTGGAATATATTTCAATGCCGCCTCTTAATTATACCCAAATGCTGGTGAGCACGATTTAGGGACTACGGATAAGCACGTCAGACCAATAAAAAAGTTATTTATCTCATACTTTTTCTTCCTTACGCTACAATTATACCCTTTAAATGACTGCGTAAGTCACTGTTGCTTAAAAATCTTTTAATATAAATCATAAACTAACAATCTATTATTGAATTTATTTGATTTGTATTTAGTTGTATTGTAATAATTTTAATTTGCCAACAAACTCTGATTTATGACGTCGATTTATTTGATAAAAAGAAATGATTTTAGTAATGTGGATTTAGATAGATGTTTTACTACAATATATTGAGCATAATAATGCACAGAAAACTAAACACATTCTTGTATAAAAGCTTATCTATCAATCGAATGATTTTGTGACAATTCGATTCGGCCAATTCCCCCAACACAGTTTTAAAGTTAAGAGATTAGTTCGCTTAGAAATTGAGCAACATGTCTAAATCGGTGTTGGATGCCCAGTACAAGGTTGAGATGGAGATGCCCAGTAAAAGGTACCCTCTACATTTTGATATCAGTGCGATTCACACACTTAGATGACAACCATGGCGCAACCCCGATGAGTCTGCTGAAAAATTGTAATGCCAAATGGTATTCGAAAAAAATATAATATATTGACATAGGAAACAAAGCCGCAAAAGCCAAGCGCTGATCCTACTTTAAATTCAGATGATGTTCGGATGCTGCTGTTGCGGCATATGCGCGGCCTAATTACAGCGTGCCACAGATGTTCCGTTTGCCACGAAGCAACCTCTCCCCATCTCCACACCTGGTGAGGAATGCGGTTCGCTAGTAATCCTGTACACTCGCCTGGCAACAGCGGTTCCAAATGACTGCAACGCTAGGCAAATGTAATTACTGGCAATTACTAAGCGCGTTTCATTTAATTGAAACATAATTTTGCATAAATAAAACAAGGCATAAAACACCCTGTTCAATGGCGCCCTCACCGTTCCTCTCATTCTCTGACATCCGCCATTAATGTGCGAAGGGTGTTTTTAAAATGTAAACAACCCGCCCTCCTCTCCAGCCTCTGATCCCCTGTTCCCATTCATGTTCCTGTCGCAGTCCTATTCCCAGTCCAGTTCGTGTGCAATATGTGCAAATAAAGGGCCCCAATTGCAAACCTTGCCGCAGTCACCCATTTTCAGCAAATGACAACCTGTGGCCATTGTATTTGTTGTTGTTGTAGTTGTGTTGTTGTTGTGTTTGATGCTGCTGCGATGATGCGTCGGGTGTCTCTCACAGCTCATTGCGAATGCACAGGTTGATTTTATCCCCTGGCACTTTTTCTTGTTCAGCCCCGAATGTGTTTGTGTGCATGTCAGACTCAGCAATAGGCTTTTGTTGTTGCTGTTGCTGTTTTTTTTTTTTCTTTTTGCTGCGAAATTGCGCAACCCGCGTTGCTATACGAGGATCATAATTTATTAACAAAATGAAATGAGTTTTTCCTTTTTTGCCTTTTTTGGAGAACACTTGCCACAGCCATTGAAAGCCCATGGCGCACATATTTCACATTTTTCACTTTTAAATATGTCTGAGAGCTGACGAAAAAAAATGGTACAAAACAAATTAGAATTGATGGCCCGAAACCGCTTCCATTTTTCATAACCGAAATTGCTGATAAAAGATTCTTAAGTTTTAAGTTGAGATACAGAAATCATTTTCACTAAATTTGTCCAAAAAATAAGATTTTCAACTAATAAGTTATTTAGATTAGCATATTTGCCTCAGCACATTGCGAATAATATTGTTCAAAAACAGAAGTCAAAATAGATCAATTTCCAAGTAGTCCGCCCAGTTTGCTTTCAATGTGCTGCTGAGGGTGAGACTCCATAGACATAAACACTTATTTTCTACTAAGCGATTTTCAATATATTATAATAATCCACCAAAAGGAAAAACATCAACCGACAAATGAAATACAATATTTGCAATATCAAGGAGCCAAGGCACCCCGGCACTGAAAGGTATCCAAGCGTCTTGTGCCTCTTTTACTAGGGCTACTTGGGACATTACCCGGACGACACCCCCGTAATCAGGGGGCGTAAAACGAAAACTGTGTATGGAGGGCTGAAATACGCCGCTAACATTGCAAAATTCTGTTGATTTAATAAAATTGCCCCCATGAGACTAATTCATATGGAACGTTGGTAGTCGAAAACAGCCAAATTCAGTTTCAGTTTCAGTTTCAGGTACACTGCTCTCCTTCTTGTTGGACTGCCTGTGCGTGCGGACAGTGGAGCAAAACAAACAATCGAATCCAGTCGACCATTATTTTTTTAAATAATACATATAGATTATTTTTTTTATAGATTATTTATAAGCTAAAAAAAATGCATTCATGGAAGCAACATTTTAAAATATACCAAATTAGTTGAGATAATTAATATACCAATAACCCATTTTTGATTTAATTAGCTCAACTATAAGTCAATCAGAAACGGCAAAACAATAGTCAAATGGTAAAATAAAATAATAGCAGCTATCAAATACAATTTTGAAGTATTAATATACTTCATATGCTAAGATCTGCAAGTGGATCATGGACAAAATTATTATTATTGTAATTATCCCAAAATTTGTTATTATTAATATTATTAGAATAATAACAAATCTAGTTTATGAATCTATTAAAAATAATTGCTATTAATATTATCTCAAATATTAAATACAAAGTGTGTTTAAATAAATGTAAATTGCGAATAGATCCATCGTTTTATTGGAAAATTCAGCAAACACACTATTCACTTGTCTACTAACTTTTTAAAACTTCAACAAAAGTGTCAACACAGCTCTAAAACTATAAAAATTCCCCTTTAATATATGTTAAACTCAAGTGAGTGAGAAGAAATTTCGTTGGTATATAAATACAGAGCATATTGTAAAAAACACATTATTGCAATTTAATTCGGAATACATTTTTTTCTCGTTGCACAAATATTTAATTTAATTTAATTTAATTTCTTTATTTTTTTGTATTCTTCTGTGTTGCTTGATTGCCAGCATTTAACCACTGTAAGGAACTGTTGGCTGTCAGTCGTATGGCATTTTCACGGTTGCCTATTACATTTTCGGAACTTCTGTTATCATTTCGAATTAAATTTGGCAACTTCAGTAGTTGCGGACCCTTGCTCAGTCCTGGCATGGCTCGCATGCTGTTGACCGCTCATCCCCAAAGCCACCCCACGTACTCTTTGCATTTGTGAATGCTGGTGTCTGCTGAGCCCATTTGCTGATTTATATTGCATAATAACGTCGAGCTGAAAATTGCCTCGACTATGACTTCGATATCGCCATCTTGGCGACGCGACCAGGCTAAAGGTGCGCCATGTGAGCAATTCAGGCTGCTGTACACAATTTGCCAGCCAATAAGCATTATGTCACACGCCCACTCCCAAACACACGGCAACTGGTTCGACGTCCGTCCGATGACAAGTGTTTTGATCTGTGACAAATTTATGGCGTCGAGTTCGACTTTCGGCGAAACGCTTTGCGCAGCCCGAGATACATCTAATCGCATGGATCTTCGACATATATTTGTTTGTTGAATCAACCAGCTGTGGGCATAACTAGAACAAACCACCTTTGAGTAGCCGCCTCCTTGTACATATATATATATTTTTTTTTTGTCTTCTGGGTACCACTTGAACAGATGTAATTTCTGGCGCATAATGGCAGCCAAATTTTGAATTTCGTACTATACAATCATATTTAATAAGGCATTCTTTAGTCCTGGCTCTGAGCACACACACACACACACACACATACATACGTAAGGGCAACGACGACAGAGAAGGTGGAGTGAATGCATACCTGAGACAACCACTGGGCGACCGTGACGTATCTGTCAGATTAAGGAAAGGCCATAAAGTGTGGTGAGCAGGGATGACAACAGCAGCAGCAGCAGCAAAAGCAAAAGCAGCAACGGCAACAGCAACAGCAACAGCAACTAGAGTTGAGATACGGCCATTGTTTTGAATTTGATGCAAACATGGCAGTTGGCCATGCCCCTTGGCTTTCCCTTTTGCATTCGCTGTCCCCTTCTCCCCTTCTCCCCTTCTCCTCTTCTCCTCGTGCTCTGCGGCCCGTCCAGCAAGACTCGGTTTTAATTATAATCGGTTGACTGTGGGCACTTTTCATTTATACTCGTATCGTGTCGTATAAATATCTAACAGTCGCATCTACTGGTGGTGTATCCCTCCGTATCTATCCGTATCAAACCAATGCAGACCTTTTGGGCTCACCTTGAGCTTCATTTTGATTTTGCCTCGCAATTGAAGAACGTTTACGACTGTAAACAGACATTAAACTGTCTACTTTCTCAGTGGCCCGTCGACGCTATGCCAAGTGCAGTACTTTGGATTCGATCCTGCCACGTATTCTCTGTGCACGATGATCTCTCAGCACCTTCGATAATTTCCGCTAGGCCATCGCCAGCGACAGTTATGACTGCGGACGGCACATAAAAGTGACTTTAACGGCAGTAAACAGTTCATAAAATACTTGCAACCATATGCTCCTAGAGGCCAACTCTGACGCGTGTTTGCCGAGAACAGCTCTTACATTTGTGAAATGCTCTTGGAAAATGATGGCTGTAATTCCCAAATGTTAGAATTCATTTCCCTAACCCTTCCCCCCAAAAGAGCATAACACGAATTGTATGCCTAGCAATAATACTTGCTCTAACTGTGTCTTCTGGATAAAATAAGTCGCTTATTTTCACCAGCTTAATTACAGTTTTAGCTGAATGGCAAATCTGCAAATTCGCTTGCTCTGCTTGCCGACTAATTAATACTCTTACATTCCTTTTCTTTTGTACTATGTGTGTCGGAGTGTGACTCATTAGCCTTCTTTGTGTTTGAGAATCATAATTTGCTGCCATCTTGTTGACTTAGTGCAAAATAACATCAGCTTCACAACGTAAGTCAATTAATAACACAATTCATTTGTTAACGCTGTTCTTCGCATTGCCTTTTGCAAATATCACTCGCTTTGCAATATGCTCACAAATTGCCTGTTGCTCTACGACCTCTTCGTAATTTGAAATATTAATTTCAGATATTTTTTTGCCAGTTTTGTGATCTAACTAGCTAATTTCTGAATAATGTGTTTGTTAGGAAACAACTCAAATTTGATTTATTTTCACCATACTCGATTGCTAGCATCAGTTGTTTTGCATCCTAAGCCGATTAATAATGCAAATTAGTGCTGTGTTTGTTATTAGCGTCTTTATTTGCCTAACTTTGTTTTGGAGTTTACCTGTGCAAAACACTTGTTTGTGTTCTTGTGTATCATTGGCTCTGCACTCTGCTCGATTGCACTCTTAGTTTGGAAGATTAATTTGAGAGCTTATTTTAACCTCTTTGTGCTCTCACAACCTAATTTCTGCATTATGTGTGTTGTCTATAAGTCGTGCTCAAAAAAGCAAAGAAATCTTGCCGAAAATGTTGCACAACCAGTGGGACAACATTAGGCAAGCTAAATGTGCAAGACTCTCTCTGCCATCAAATTGTTGCCAAGGCCAAAAACCAGTGTCCAAAAAGAGTGCGAGTGAAATGGTCGACCCCAAAATACTTCGACATACAAGTTTCAAATAATATAATTCCCCGGCATCTCCAGCATGTCCGTAATGTTCTTGCACCTCGAAATCAAGTCTTTGTGACCAAACAAGCTGTGGACACTGCTTGTGCCAGCAAATCTTCAGCCAGCATCTCTATTTCTAAGTTCAATTCCCCCCTTCTCATCAGTTGCCATCATCATAACACAAGTGTTCCTCACGATTAGCTTCCGATCATATGTGCTTTAAAATTTTCACGAATTTTAAGTGGTTTTCATAATTGCATATTCTATATATTTGCAGCATAATTCTCTCTCTCTCTCTCTCTCTGTCTCTCTTTCTTCTCAATACTACTTTTCCCTAATTTCAGCCAATATTTGACAAAATGTATTTTTGGATTGATTTTTTCCCAAAGTTTTTACAATCAGTGAAACAAATACTGAATTGAAATACCACAGTTAATTAATTTGTAATTTTTGATAGTTTGTTTTATCAAATTTTAAAGTAAAATTATAAATCTAATCCTTTAGCCTTTCAAAGGAATTTTTAAATAAAATACTTTAATTTGTGTTAAAATTTCTCAACTTTAAAAGTAAAAAGAGATTCAAAGTGTTTTTGGAAAACAAATCTGAACATATATAACTATATAATGTTGTTATATACGCTTCTTGGTGGGCTAAATTTGTGTTAATTTGGTTCGTCTGTCTTAAAGAATTGACTTTGAAGTATTTACAAATGGTATTTTTTTAATCATAATAGCATTTATAGCAGTTGATTTTTGAACTAGTTCTACTTTGTGACAATCGGATCTAAGCGATCCGACTTTTTTTTATTATTTCAGCTTTTCTTTTCGCTTCTAAGAGCCCGAGCAGCAAGCAGCGCCCAAGACAGATACAGCAAAACAGATTGCAATTCAAAACACAATCAACCCGCACTTGCCGGCAGTAGCAGTGTCAGTGTCAGTGTCAGGTGTAGGCCACCATTATCCAACGGCCATTCTGTGCATTTTTTTATGTATCTGTAGGAAAGCACATGGCTCAGCTTTGTGATCACCTTTGGATTTGGCTCTGGCCCTGGCCTGGCTTTGGCTTTGGCTTGTGTACCTGCGTGCGTGTGATCCCACAGATGCAATTTATCTTTTTTGTTGCCCGCCTTATGGGCCATCGCGCTCTTTGTGTTATTGTTATTAGCAGCTTGAACCCTTTGTATGGTTATTTAGCAGCAACAACAACAACAACAACAACAATATCCACTGGCACAAGAACAACAAGAAATTCCCATAATCAGAAACATCGACGCGTATTCGAATTCCCTGTTGCGTTCATTTTGTTTCAGTTTGGATTTCATCTTCTTCGGTTTCTAGGTATGCCCCTCCACGCATTCGTCTTTGGGTTTTAATTTAAAATGGAATTGTGATTCCGAAGATACGAGACCGACACTAAGCCCAAGCAGCTCTGCGCCCGCACCGAACAAGCCCGACTTCGATCCACAAACACCGCACACCGAACACCGAGCCCTCTGCGGTTGCATCTGCTGCTGTCTGACAGCCTGCGGCTTTGGCCCCTGCTCCACCGCTCCACCTCCTCCTCATTCTCCTTCTCCAACTCGAACTCCAACTCCAATTCCATCTCCGTACCAGTCTCCTTCGCTTGCACGCACAGCGCTTCGCTCGAAATGGAACGAATGACTTTGTCTGCAATAATTTATGGCCGCAGCCCGAAACCCGAACTTGCACCACAACTGAAACTCAAACTCCAACTCAAACTCAACTTTGTGTCATTGCTGGCTGGGAGTCTGCGGCAACGTGGGTCTTGGTGCGTGTGTGTTTCTGGGTCTCTTTTTTTCTTTGCCACAAAAACTTTTTGCCATCGCTCCTACCCAGTTCCCAAACAGGATGGCCCTCCTGATGTAATCATGGAGTGCTTTGTGGTTTCGGATTATTTACCAATACCCCTTTGGGCCCGAGGGCGGACCAGACGGCAGCAGCCACGACCACAATTTGTCGTAGCTTTGGCCCACTGGCAAATGTTCTCAGAGTTCTAAGTTCTGTTGAACACTTTATCTGCGAGCGTCACTCGGATTAATTAAAATCTTAAATCGCGCCTGTAACCTTTATTCCACCAGAATTAGAATGGAGGAGCGCACAATCCACGCTCGCATTCCGTATTCAGCTCGAATTAAATTCAATTCGATTCTATATGTAAATGTGTCGCATGTTAGCTTGATTATGTGTTAATCTCATTGGGGCCCCGTTCGGAGCGAGAGGGGGGGCATTGTACCGATTTTATGGACCACAACATGTCTGAGGCCCGAGTTTATCGGGAGCATTAATTGCAACATAAATTTGTTTTATTTTAACATTTTGCATCGTCGTCTTTATCGAAGGCGCATTTAACTTATAAGTCGGCGTTTAAAGAGAAACTGCACGGCTGGACTGGAAACTGGAAGTCGAAACTTGTTTTCAGAGCAGCCCAGCGCCAAAAGAACACTAAATATAGCAACAACCACCGCTGCAGCAACAACAAGCCAAGCAACAACCGCTGACGGCTTTTATTTCAGCCGAACCGCCAATTGAATCATTTTTATTTCACCCATTGAAAGCATTGAAATACTCGCCCCACATCGAAAACCGACATCTCGATTGGCCGTTGTCATTCAGCTCCGTTCAAAAAATACAACTTCAAAAACTGTAATCCACACGGAAAATGTGTCACATTGGATACATCGCATCTGACAGATTCTGCCGATAGCGTTGGGTAAATCATTTATATTTAAATAATTAGGGTCGAAGATTGAACTAAAGTAAAAATATATTCATAAATACAGGTTCTTTAAGTACTGTCTTGTATAAATTTAATTTTAAATTGTTTCTTAAACTTTTTTATATATATATATATATGATATATATAAAACCAATATGTGGGTCATCGATAGACGTCATGGAGTATAATTCGAGAATAAATAGAAACGCGCAGAATTGTTGTTTCGCACTGAACAGAGTTTTCCTCCTTTTTTTATATTTTATTATTGTCCCACATCCCAAAGTGGTTAGAACTGCACTGGCAATAATAAACAATAAAACAATGCATTTATATATACAGTAAACATTTTTAAAACGATCTCATGTATTCTAAACAATTATTTAAAAACTTACGCGAATATCACTTGAACCTTTGGTTGCAATACAAATATTTTGACACAAAGATCTTACAAAAATACATTTTTGGTGTCAAGTAATAATTTATATATAGTAATAATTTAGGAATCACTTAGAAATATGGTTTTTAAGAACAACATACATCTAATTAAATTCCAAATTAAATGTATACTCCGATATTAGTTCTTGAAAAAAATACCAAAGAAAAATCAACAAAATCAAGTAAAAAGTTTATTTTTGGCATGTCTAATGAAATAAGCTGATTGTTCCTATGAAAGCTATATAATATATAATCAAATGTGAACATTATATCACTCATATTGAGCAAGTTACCAGATTTGTAAGATTGTATCGAGCGCCTTTCATCGTTTTTCTTTCCATATTACAAAAGATACTAAATGTAATCATTTGGGGATGGGACTTTTTCTGGGTGTCCCCAAGCCTTGGATCAAATATTTAACCACTAAACCGGACTTATTCAATCTATTTTTTTTTTAATTTAATGTAATTATTCACTTTTAAATTTGTATTATTTAATTAGTAGAAAATGTTTTCTTCTCTGTTGGCTACAACATCAAAAATGTCTCCTTCTGCCTTTTACACAACATAAAATAGCAATAATTTCATTAGACAATTTTTACCCATTTCATTAATAATTACATGGTTTAAAAATCTCCAGTGATCCAAGGAATACAGAAAATATATATGTACAAGTATGTCATATTTCAACACATATATGTTTGTACATCTGTTGATGTATGTGGTATAGAATCAATGAAATAGAATCAATGAAAACCAGTTTTAGCTTAAGCAAAATTTGCCTTTTGATACTTTAGTAGAGGGTATCTGGAAATGTGTAAAGCACCAGCGGAAACATCTTCGACCCTGTAACTAATTTGTATTCGCAATCAACATTATGTTGTGATTCTCACAAGTTATCAAGATATTTCCAACAACGGAATTGATCCTATAAACTATGATTTCTAAAAATCGAATGGAATCTTTTTGGGTATTCAAGACATCTGAACCAAATAACAAATAAATAACTTTAATCTCTTAAATAGAATTGGTCTTCATATCATACTTAATAATACATTAATTCCTATTTTTAAATAATTATTTTAGCTGATATGTTATCACTCATCAGGTCGATTTGGGTTTGGAAGGGTATATAATCTTCGACGTGCCAAAACAGTTGTTTGCTCTTGTTATTTATGTTTTAAAAATTGACTGCAATTAAAGAGATTTGGAGTTGAGTAATAAATTAGATTAACTTGCTGAGCACAAAACGAAATTAAGTTGCAAATAACGAAATGTGTTTTTTGCGCTGTTTATTAATTTATACTGTTTAAATGTTTATATATCTACATAAACATTTGTGTATAACATTTAATTTAATACTTTATTGAAATTTTGTTTGACGTTTTATGGAGAGAATATCGTTTAATAAATGACCGCCTAAATATACTCTTTGAGAGGTTTTTATTTATTATTATTATTATTATTGTCATAATTATTATTATTATTGTCATAATTATTATTATTATTGCTACTATTATAAATTAAAACATCAATGAAGAAAATTAATTTTTCCAAATTTTTTGCAATACAATCCATAGCTTAAAAATTAAGAAGTGGACAATGCTGATCAAGAATATATGTGCACATTTATATCTGCTAGCATTGGGTAAAAATACATCCGTTTGAATTGTGTCTCCACTAAGTTCTAACAATGGTCAGTTAACGAGGAGTATAGGTCTTTCGTTAAGAGTGGAATGTAAATATTGCCTCCAGCCACCACCTATCGGAGTAAATATTCACTTCCATAGCTACTCAATTAACAGGTGGAATTAGTAATGTCGCCTATTTTCTCTTGAGCTGGTGCAACAACCTATGTAAAGATGAACAATAGATGGCGGTGTGGGAAAAAACTAAGTGGCAGCCCAGCCCTGTTCGTTCGGCAGCATTGCTGGACGGAGAAAAGAAGTAACGGCGCTCGAAAATTTCATTAAACAATTAATTTTGCAAAATACACATTAATAAAATAAATTAATTAATAAATATTTCTTGTATTCAAAAATTGGTTGGTTTTTCCAGCCACCCCCTATCGGAAAATCAGAAGAGAATGCAGCGCTGCTCACCTTGTTTTGTTCAACAGGCTGCTCAAAAAACTCCCGAACTGTTCCAGCTTCAGAAATATAGTCATTTCTTGGACTCACAACATCAATAATAAATAACAATGTCGAGTTTTACAAATTTTGCAAATTTTGCAGCATTAAAAATATTGAAATCCTCCCGCACAAGAAATGTTTGCGAATGTGTCTTTATTTTGTTTGCAAGTTTAAGGAACTCATGAAAACGTTTTTGGACGTGGAAGACTTAAAAAAAAAGTGCGGAAGAAAATAACATTATTTTATTCAGTCGTTTCAACGAAATTAATAAAAATAATTATGTTGGTATACATGTAGAGTAATTTTGTAACAGGACTACCTATCCAAAGATGATAAACGCTGGTCGTTTGCTTAGAAGCAGCAATTGCCTCTGTGACATCCATCCACAGATCTGGATTCTGGTTCTGTGCAAGCCACTCCACAACGATTGCTGCTTATTTTTCAAACCAATTCTTGTTGGTATGCTTACGATCCTTTTCTTGCTGGAAGACCCATATTAATGACATCTTTAATTCTTGGTGAGTTAAGATTATTAAATACAAAATATCAACATAAATGTGTTAATACGAACGATTTCTTTAAAAAAATTATTAAAATTAAAAAATGGGATACTGATAATCCTTTTAATGGCCGTACTTCCTTTAGCGTTTCTGAGGACAACCAAGCCATACATTAAAAAGCAAAGTTTTGAAAAAATTAATATATTTATTTACTTTTTTATCAGTAAGAAAACACGTACTGTTGCTACTTTATATATATGCATGTAGTTTAAAAAGTACAATAAGCTCGCATTCACAATTTATTCCCGGTTAGGTTAGATTAGACGGTTGCCATAAGGTCGACACACATGGGCCTCTCTAGGCCCGTTGCGATACCCTGTGGAATCTTACTCTATTTCTGTGGCACTCGTGTGAGCTAAGATCAAAATGAATTTCACAATTCTGGTCGGTCCTACATTCTCAGACTGCGAACAGGACATTTTCGAAGTTCAGGGTACGCGTCTTAGCTAGCATCGATACCTTGGGCACCAATGCGATGCTATTAGGCGGCAGCCTTGTGGAGTTTCAGTTGAGGAATTTCGTTGAGCAAATAACGCTAGGAACTTATGTTAGGACATTAGTGTTGCGAGAGTTGTGCGAACCATATTAGGGCGATCTGTAAATTATAATTAATGGCCTTCTTATTATTAGAAAATTAAAAAAAACGAACGCCTGTAGCAGATGAGACAGGACTGCCGTCTGATATGCCCTCAATGGTTCCGTCGATCAGCTCATCACTACCAACATCTGTGCGCAGGTGTTTTGTCGTTGAAGTATACCCATAAATCTGCGTAGTGCATCAACACTCGTGCCCCTATTTCACGGAGAATAAATATCTGACTTTTTTAGTTGCAAAAACAGCATTTATAAGTTTTAATAGTTCGCCTACTTCCATCGTAAAATGTGAGGTGCCATATCGTTTTTGTACTTTAATACCGAAGAAAATAATATCTGCCACAATTTTAAAGCAACAGTCACCAAATCCGGTTGGTAGTTTGTTGGCGATGTTCTTCAAAGCTACTCCTTTTGCGGTCCCCAAAGTTCTCAAAACCTTATTTCCCTTGCAGCTTAAAAGCCATACACACGATTTTCGGTGGCACCTATTGCCAGAATATATTACTTATTGGTATCAGAGTATTTCGCAGTCGGCTAAGCCCGACGCAACCTTCTCACTTGTTTAAATTGTGTATATTCGCTATTGACTTCGGTTTTCAAATCCAACTACTGCTTTTTGCCGTTATTTTCCTCTACCAGTTTATATTCTTGTTACTATTCAGACGGGATTTATAATAGTCCGCTTCAAATACATTAGTCGTGGTATCATTATATTTGAGTGCATATTTGATGATGTATAATTTTTGTCAGTGGATGGAGACAGAGTAAACCTTATTTTCTGAATTCGCAGATTTCAGCAGGAATTTTGTTTTTGATATTTCACAATATTAGCGCGTCTGTCAAAATTTAAGTCAAAATAGTTTTCATCTTAATAACACTTATCGATCCTTAGTTGCGTCGATCGCAAAATGCAATCGTGTATATCTTAAATTTTACAATATGGATTTTTTTTCGAACCCAAAACTTGGTAGGCCAATGTACAGTTCCCAGAAGATATCTTGCTAAATGACAAAACCGCTTTTAATCCGGACTTGTAGGGAAGAATCTAAGAGGACGAACTTGTGTTGCTGACATACTGGGCAGAATTTGACGCACAGGCTAATATAATAAAATCATTTAATAAAGGGTCCTCGTAAATAATTTAATAATAATTAAATGAAATAACACAAAGTAATAATAAAAAAAAACATATTAATCTATCTAATTAATATCGCAGTTGCATACAAATATAAATTTATTCAAATTCAAATTATCTTTCAAATAAAAGGACACCAAAATAAGAATAAATTAAATAATATAACAAAATTGTATTCTTGTTTTCCCTTCTCGGCACAGATCCGACCCTGGCGGAATTCAATAACAGGCTTTTCATGTAAACGAAGCTGAGACGAAGCCCTTTTAGAATGCTTTTCTAAAAAGATTTCACTTTTTCAGAGTGAGCTCGCTACAATACAGCCTGGACCCATTAAAATTGTAGCATTTATTATTTTAATGTTTCGATATACGCGAAACGGAGGCAGTTATCGATAATAAAAACATAAAGCAAGCTTTATCTGCGATATCCGAGTATACGAGAACCTAAATTCAAAAATTGAAGTCTCCAGCTCGTATAGTCTCTGAGATCTGCGTGTTCATATAGACAGACAAACGGACGGACAAACGGACGGGCGAACAGACGGACAGGCAAGAATATATACACTTTATGGGGTCGGAGATGCTTCCTTCTACCTGTTACATACATTTGCACAAAACCATTATACCCTTTTCCCATTGTTAATAGAAAAGAAAAGATATTCAATAATGTAACTGTGAAATTTGGTGTCACAAGCCCTAAAAATGAGGGAGATATAACCTTTTTCGATTGTTAGAGACACTGGATAGGCATGTCCAAGAAAGAAAGTCAGACGGCAAAGTGGGAGACGGATTATACTCTGAGTATCTTAAGTTAAGCCACTATTTCAGAATCACTCTTAATTGAGTTAAGCTGCCAAAAATCACTTGGTTCCACTTGAATCATTCAAAAGTAGAACCAGATGTTATATTACAGTCAACTGCATCACTAGTAGCCTGCTTCAGTTTGGGGTTAAGTGGGGTATTCGGCAATTATAACGATGGGGCATCTGTCATATAAAACATAGTTATATAAAAGCTTAAAAACAATGTTGCTCAAAAAATCAAAATCCCCCAACATTTTCTTATCTTCAAATTCGTTATCAATAATAATTTCAATTTGTTCAAGTTCTTTTTGAATGATATTTTACTTATTATCTTTTCTTCTTTTTTTTTTAAATAAGAATTTATCGTATAATTGTGATCTGAAATCCACAGCCACTTCGAGATAACGACTTTGCATAACATTAAACAGTTGTTGGCCGTTAGATGTTTTCTTTCTTTATTTATATATTTTTCGTAAAGTTAGTCGAATTTAGCACATTCGAGAGATGCAGGGTAGGAAGAGAAGCTGCCCGCTGACCATACCTGGCTACGCCCATGTGTGTAGAGCTTATGCATCTCCTAGTATATATACATCTCCAAACATCAAACAAATTACATCTTCAGCATTTTTAGAAAAGAAACTGGTAATCCATACAACAATATACAGAATATGCTGGCATTATCTCTCGCTTCAAACAAGATTTTATTTTTGGATTCTTTGCATATCTGCAGGATTGATGTTTTAATGAATTCCACGAATGTCAAAATGTCTTCAAAACGTAGCATAAAACAGTTGCACTTAAAACAAGTTCGGAAGATCTTATTCGGCAAGCATTCAAATGTAATTTACTTTCTTAGTTTCAGTTGTGTAAATCTTTGTAACATTTAGTTGTCGGAGAGAGGATAGTGAGTATTATGTAACTCGAATGGCGCGACGAAGTTGTACAATTCGCAGGGCACCACTGAAAATCGCTATACAAAATCAGTAGAGTGATGTGCAATGGGTGGTTTCACATAAGATGCGAAATAGTTCTTCTAAGGTTCATAATCAGCCTGTAAAGAAAAGAACACCCTCCTTAATGATCTAGTATTGCTGGTTTAGCACAGATCAGTTGTGGATGAGCCTGGAGCATCCATCGTTTTCAAGGGATACATCCAGAGCTCGCCATCATCTGCCTACCGCTGACAGCCCTTGTTGCTGTTGGCCAAGCCAGCCTCGCATTACTTGTACTGGGCACTGCTGGTGCTCAAAGTGGTCGAGTCCCCTCTGGCAATCTCATCGGCTCAGTGGCTGGTAGGGAATCAGAACGGCGCTGGATCCCTCGTCACTGGCTTTCGCTGCCACTGCAAGTCAATTTTGGCGCATTTTTCTTCTTATGTAGAGTTTGCTTTTTAAGTATTCGATTCTGGTTTTGTAACAATACGACGTCGTCAAACTTAATAACCAAAATGATTTATTGTATATTAAATTCGACTTTAAAAATTTATTTTTTAATTTTGATAAACGATTTTGGACGATTTCTTTAATCCCATCCTTCGTCTCAATCCGACCATCTCGGCGCTCCTTATTTGCATGTTGGACTTTCAGCTTGGTACTTTAAGTATTTACTTTTAGTTATCTGGTAATTTAATTTTACTAACAAGGCAAGAACATGTTTACTGACGACTACATTAAATTCGTCGTTTATATATCATCGGCAAAATCGAAGTTAAACATTTGCGGCGCAATTGTACATTGATACAACATGTAAGTGTTGAAAACATAATCTGTAATTATTGTATATTATTTAGAATATTGTAAATAAAAATGTTGGAAATAACTGTATTTGCCTATGTACACCGCTGCTTGTCTGGCATTCCCGTTTTGTAGTCTTAATCTGTTGTTGCCTGCGAGCAACGGTAATTGTAAGTTCCTTATGATCAAGACCTTCGTCGGTGGTATGCTTAAGCTACTTTCATGAAGTACGAGTCAGTCGCTTTTGGTCGCTTGAATCGCGTAGCATAAGTCGCACGAAGCGGACATACGAGTATATCCTGTATTAAATACAAAGCTCTGAATAAATATAAACCCCAAATTATAATAAAAAAGATATTCAGCGAAACCTTTTGAGCAATGGGATCTCTAATACTCGCATAACCAAAATTAATTCAACTGTATCATCATATAAAAATGAATCATTGGTGAATATTTAACTTAACTTGGAAACAACTCTAATCCACTTATTGTCTACAATTTTTGGGGTTCGCTTTCCAAATTTGGGTAGTAGAGTGCTGGTGATGTAAAGATCAGCACAAGTTACTCACCCCCTTAACTTAAGAAATCTTTGAAATATTCCACAATTTTGAAGCAAGAATCCTTAAAAGTACAGTACTAGTAACTTCCTTTGAATATCGCTAAAAAAAAAAACTCTCGCCCAAAAAAAACAACAAAAGCTTATAATTTAATGATATTATTCTAACTCAATTTCAAAGGTAGAGACGCTAAATTTAAAAGGCACGTTAATGAGTATTCACTGCAATTGTTATTATTATAGGTTTTGCGACATTTCAGACCTATCAGTATTGTGTCCCGTTCTCAACTTATAACTTCTATCAACCACAATTCCTGCACGAATGCAAGAATTTTTCTCGCGTTGAGGGTTTTCATGTGTTTTGAATTCAAAACGAACCTCCCAAGGTTACTACGTATTTTCCTAGTTAAGGCGACACAATCTGCTACGATGTGCTTTGAGCACTCTTCCTCATTTCCACAAAACATGCACAGTTCGCCACTGAAATTATCTGGAACTGGCACGTCTCTCCGGAAAAATTCATGTCTAATCACAGAATCCAATTAAATACACTGCATACAAAGTCGCAATCCCAGAAAAATAAACTGGGAATGATTCAATGATTAGAGCTCAACCAAGTCAGTGGAACATCTGGTATACCCAGAAGTTCATGTGCAGAAAACGATTTCAAAGTGCTCCGAAGAGCTTTATACGTATCGTAGCACAGCCGAAAAGTCATGGAGTACATCATCATAATGAGATGGCTATACCAAATGGTACTAAGGCCCATGCTGGCCTAGGTAGTGGTAGCATGGAGGAGAGGGTGTGACAGATCAGCGTGAAAAAGGTTCAGAGAAAGGCCAGCGTATGTACAATGATATCTGCAGACGGAGTTGCGGGCCATCACATCCTGAGTCAGAGAGAGACCCAATTTCTTTCAGATGAACATCCCTACTGATGCAATCTAAGGATGAAATTTTAGCTGAATACATATTCGAGCAGAATTTCTCAGTTCATATGAGTAGCAAAAGGGAGTGGACGACTTTAGATGAAGTCCACGTCATGAAATCGCGCGCCATAAAGTGGTACATCGATGGATCACTTACCCATCAAGCCACAGTCCTTGCAGTGGTGGTCCTCGGATATCCTACCAAGAATCCCTGGAGAGGCACACCATCACATTTCAAGCTAAGGTGTGTGCAATAAGGAGATGTGCAGATTTCAATCTGAAACGTAACTGTCGGAACACGGATAGAGCCATCTGATCTGATAGTCAAGCTACAATAAATGCCCTAAGGTGTTCAAAGATAACGTCAAGAGTAGTTTGTGAGGTACGATCCAAGCTTGACCAACTCGGTACAGATGTAGTAAGATTGCTCCCGGGTCATAAGAATATATCGGGAACTATTTGTGGCAGAACTATTTTGTGGCATAGGAAGACACACAATATGGCTACAACGTAAGAACAAGGAAAGGCAGAGCCGACAACGGAGCTGGGCAAAAGACACCAGGCCTCCATCAATCCAATGGCTATTGAGTGGCTATAATCATAAGCGATTTAAGCAGTTAATAACCATTGAGAAGAATAGACTTAGGATATTCACCGGTCCATTGGCAAGACATTGTAGACTAAGAAGTCACCTTTCTAAACTGGGTATTTAAAGTAGCGAACTATGCCAGATTTGCGAAATCGAGGAAGAATCCTTTAAGCACATCCCAGCAGATTGTGTTGACTTAACTAGAAAAAGATGTTGTATCTTATGGATACACGTTCTGAGCTCTAACGAAATAGAAACCCTCAACCCTGCAAAGATGCTTGCATTCGTGCATGAACTGGGGTCGATGGAAGAGCTATAGGCTCAGAAGTGGGAACAAAAGATCTGTGCATATAAATCCCAACAATAATAATAAAACTTATTCTTCTAAAACTTTAATGCTACTAGAATTTTCCTGCAGCGTTGCGAACGACACCCAGCAGCGAAAACATCCCATTACGAATGCGATTCGTTATCAACACTTTGTAGACGGAGTAGCTTTGAATCTATCCTATATCTATACTATACACAACCCCGTCCAATTTTTCATAAGCATGGCCGGTGTTGTATGTACCCCTTTCCACATGCAGCATCACTTTTGTTTTTCAGAGCCTTAAGCGAAATACTCTACAACTCCTTATATAGATATATTCAAGTTACATAACGTTTAATATATATACAAATTAATGACTTATTCTAGGACATACAACAATTAAAAGTGTAACACTTATGTGTATAAAGTGCGATCAAACCCTAGTTCGCTGTTTGCAAATTACTAGCGATCCTGGGGATTTCGAAGCCCAAATCGTCATGACTTTTTCCTTGTTTTACTCTCTGTACACTTCGAAGATCTAATTGGCCTTTTTTGATCTGACTGGGTCTCTTATCCTTTGGATAAATGATGGACCATTTTACACTTTAGATATTAACTTAATTACTCCTTAGCTTGAGATCTATACTATCCCAGTATTGCCCTATGCTACACCTTTATTGGGTACTAGCACTAAGCAGACAATACATAGAGTTGTCAAATCGACAAAAAAATTACTGCATGAATACTCTGATTTTTTGGGTCTATGTAGTCTGCTAGTGGTACTAACAAAGGTTCAGAGTGAGGTGAACTTAGCCGGGCCCTTCCTGTGCTCCAGGAAACTGGAGATCTGACCTGAGTTAGCAGGGAATTTTGTCACTAATAAAAATGAAAGTAAAAGCAAGCCCACGAATCAGTAATTTTTTTAAAGAAAACAATTTAACACACTCGGACTGACTCTTCGTCTAATTTATTGAATGCCATTAATATTTTAATATTTGAATCTTTTCAACAAGTTATCAGATATATAATAATTGAAGCACACTTCGATGTAAATATGAAGCAAAAATCACTTCCCACTTTAATATTTTAACAACTCGAATATTTTTCCCTTTTTTACATTTTGATCGATTTCAAAAAGAACACCCAGGAGAAATATTTGGCACCAGTCTAAACTTTAATCGTATATGGACTTAACACAAAACACAAATACATGTGTATGAAGCTGATACATATTTATTTAAATAAACTTATAACTGTATACATGTAGTGTATGTGTGTACATAGCCACATAGCCATATGTACAAACGTATGCAAATTGGTATAAGTATCAATACCTAATATCTCCGAAATTTTGTTTAAATTTTGTGGAAGTAGCAGCTTTCATATGAAGGTATTACACATACGTAGACATATATGTACATGTATGAGGTGTGTACAAACTCTTTTAAATCAAAGCATGTAGGAACTTTGTATAAACAAATATGCGCATACCTACGGATGTTAATATATACACACCAACGTACAAATACAGATACATATTTATGAATGTACTTGCTCGCTGTCTGACTTCGACACTTAAATAAAACGTAAGAAAGACGGTTCTTTGAAAAGCAAATAATTTTCGATCGAGTCGCACAAGCATTTCTTGTTATTTCGTAAAGCTATAAAAACACAATAGCGACGCGATTTTACTTAGTTGAGATTATTAATAGAAAAAGTTTAATTGATTTAAAAGAACAACGCACAAGTTTTATAAAAATGTTCATCTTAACGATTTACTTGATTCTCGGAACGGCTTTATCAGTTATAATCGCCTCATATACTTCAATAATTCGTGATTGCAAACGAAAAACAATTACTAATACCGGAGATTCAAAATCTGAAAAAAATTGTCGGAAACTAGTTCAGGCACCTGGGCCACGTCCTTGGCCAATAATCGGAAACTTAGATATAATTGGCCGCTTCAAAAATCCATTCAGAGGATTTGGAACATTAACTAAACACTATGGCGATATTTACTCCCTGACTCTTGGTCAAACTCGTTGTCTTGTAGTCAATAACTTAGATTTAATAAGAGAGGTACTAAATAAGAATGGAAAGTTTTTTGGCGGACGGCCTGATTTCTTACGTTATCATAAACTGTTTGGAGGTGACCGAAATAATTGTAAGTCTACTTTAAATGTGTAATTTTTAAGCGTTAAGTCCATTAAGTGAAAAATGTTGAATTAAGAAAATGTAAGTATTAAAAAGTAAGAACTTTTCTATCGGAGTTCGGCGAAAATCTCTGATATCTGATGGTATAACTGCTGGGAATGATAACGATAATGATACTCCCTATCATCGTTTTAAAAATCTGGTTTCTAGATTTTTTGATTCTGAGTTATTTTTTTGGGTAACCCCTAAATTGTGCGAGAATTTGATAGAACCACTTATTCTCCGTTCATTGAAAGAATGGTAAATATTTGCATCGCTTAAACAATAAGCTAAATCAAGTTTTCTCTGATTGCGACGTGAACAGAAAGGAAGAGCAGATCTAAAATTATTGATATAAACTCCTGTTTTTTTTGAATATATATTATAGTAATTCGATATTGATTATATTTTTTTTTTAATTTTAAGTAGAATATTAGCAACAGTTGGATACCAGGATATACAAGTATGTTTATACCAACAACACACTTAATGTTACTAATAAAGCTAGAATGAAGTTATACAAAAGCGTACGGGCAGCAGGACCCATCTCCAACCCATTTAGGCTAGTTATGACCCTCAGTTCGTGCATCCAGCGTCTATGAACGTCGACCTAAGGTTATCGTTCTCGTTAGAGTGGCCGAACATTTCCCCCCCTTTTTTTTAAGGGTTACTCTAGCTATCCAATTGTGTGAGATACTTATACATCAGGTATCTCGGGCGTGACGAGCTGAGTATCGGCGGGAGTTTAGCGTGGCCGGTGCCGATCTTTAAAAGATGAGACCATCAAGATACTATCCGAATTGTCTCTAAAAATCACAGTAGAAAGCAGGTTGTTGAATTAAATTTTCGACAAGCCTCTAGAGATTTATATTTTTTAGATATTACGAAACACTTTTACCTTTTAGGCAGATACCATTGTATGTTGCCCTTTATCTTGATAGGGACTTTATTTCAGATACCTACATTGAAACTGCACCCTTAGTAAAGCGCATCATGTTATTTTATTTAGAACACATCATCAAATGCCTTACTATAGTCAAGTAGTGTTAGTAAGGTTGTGTTACCATCGTCCAAATGCTCTCTAATTTATTCAGATATTTTTAAAATTTACGCGATGCAATTACAATATTTCCCGAAGTCTGACTGTATTTTACTAATCAATGAATTGTCCATGATGAATTATTCATTTGAGTGACCATAATATTTTTGAGAGATATGATAGTATTGCCATAGGTCTAAATTCACCTTTTATTTTGGGGATTGCACCGATTTTGACTATGCAGCTTTATATCTCTCAAAATAAGGTGACTTAAAAATGCCTGCATGAGTTCGCGACGCTGCTTAGTGCGTTACAAGTGCACATTTGAACATTCTCCGCGGCGAGAATTATTCTTATGTAATTCAATATATTGTATTTTTCCAGCAGTTGTTGAAGTTGTAGATCAGCGACTGCAAGTTCCACACCGCCTCTGCGCGATATAACATAGATGCAATTGTTGCTTCGAAGGATCAGCTTCAGATAGTATTTCATCGCTTTAACTCCAGATTCCCACAATACACCCATGTGCGGACTCCTCGGGCAATAAAGTTCCAGACTCTGCTATCTTTTGTGGCTGTTGTTGCTACTTCTGTACCTGAATTTGCATTTGCTTCAATTCCATTAGCCTCCAACTCGGTCATTTATTTGTCATCTTGCATACCAATCGCCCGTAGATCTATGTGATTACCAGGACTCGGAACTGATCCATTATTTTCTGCCTTGACCAGTTGGCATTGGGCCTTCAGTAGACATCTAGCATCGCAATCAACGCCTCCACTTTTTTCAGTTCCCAGAAACTCTCCAAATTATCATTGAATTGTGGCGAAGTGGAATATTCCTCTCTCAGTAAGGTTTGCAAACCCTACAGATTTGATCGATTTTCCCCAATAAAACCTCACCTTCGAGGAAGACATAGTCAATTTCTTCGGAATTAATGCACAAAATTTAAATCCGTTCGTATTGCTCAAATTGCGTTTTATATGTTCTGTCTCCGCTTTGCATGACTTGAACATTTCTTTTATCATTCTCTTTTTGCGTTGTAGACGGCTCTATTTATAGCAGTTCCGTCCACATTCTCGACGACATATTTACTTAAGTGTGTTTGTTTCACACTTCTGTTGTAAGATACAGAACACGCCTTGGTTTTCTCGAAGGAATAAAATCTAATTTCAGATTCGACGTTTAAAATCGAGCTTTGAATCCGGCTCGAACGACCAACAACTGTTTGACACTCGTATAGTGTGTAGTCAACACGATGAGACGATGTTTAGTTTCGAACTGGTCTGCTCCGACGAACAGACCTTTATCTTATTGTAAATTCTTAAACCTAAATACATATGCTTTCGATCTAATGCAGCAGCTTGTAAGTCGGCAGCTTGCTATCTCTAAAAAATAGCATGACCCTATGCAGGTCCTACCCTTACCCTACACTGGTTAGAGAGTCACCTGTTCATACTTGGCTGACACACATGATATTAAAACTACTATCTCAATTAGTATGTATTTTAAGGGATTTCAGCGACTTGGCCCTGAGTAAAAATAGGTAAGGTTAGACTAGGTTTGACGGTTGCCGACCAAGGTCGACACACGTATGCCATTTTTGGCCCGGATCTTTCTACATTACTATGGCAGTCATGTGAGCGAGAATCAGGGGTAAACCAGTCAGTTACAATTGTAAATTTCGCAATTCTGGTCGGTCCTATATTCTCTAACTGTGTTAGACGTGATAGAAAGTGACTTCCTAGTATAACGCGTCTTTTTCTCGCCAATGCCGGGCAGAATCTCCTCCTCTTCGTCTCAGCTTCTACAGAAATCATTGCAGGGTACTTGCAGCCTATTTGCATGAATACCCTCTAAGTGGTCAATTATAGCGCGAATTACTGCAGAGCTGTGTATGCGACTTAAACTACACAGTTTTTTACTACGTTTACTATTTAAATTGAGCCAGGTTTGGCGTGCTATGCGACCACAGTTGACATTTAGCCATTTGTCATTTGACCTGAGTCTACACTCTTTACTCTATGATTTTAAGCTTACAGGTAGGTAGCCAGAAGCATGCAAATACCTCCCTTATCCGAGAGGAGGAGTAATAGAGTGCCGTTTCTAGTTAGCTCTTCAGCTTTACAGTTGCCTTCTACAGCTTGTTACCGATATCGAGTTTGACGATATCGCGCTATAATCGCTATATTTATGTTACCTGGACTAACCTTAGACCTGTAGTACTTCTAATGAGTAAACGGAACATTGGAACAATTTACATCCCCATTACTATCACATTCTACACCTAGCTTCCCAGCACCAAGATTCTTTATTTCCTTCCAGGCTTTACCAGAGGATAAATTGCTTTTAGCGGCACCTATAAGCTTAATGACCAGACTTCTCCGTTCATTAAATTCCACACTTGACTATCTACGGTATGTGGGTTAGGTTAGGTTAAGGCGATTGTCGGCAACCGCCAATTTCGACAATTTCCCCTTTTGTCTTGGTTGGATATTGGAGAGATCCATTATGTGTGAGAAGAAAGAACACCCCAGAAACTTCTGCAATAATCGCCGTGAGAGACAGCCACTGTGGTCGCATGGGTACCAACCAGTCAGTGTACAGTGATAGCTCGAATCACTGGTTGGAAATTTTTACGCACAGCCTCTCCGGAAGTAGAGAAGAGATAATGCCTTGCGAGGTCCGCATTGCAGTTTCCCTCAATTTGCCTGTAACCAGTCACCCAAACAAGGTGAATGTCAAACTGAAGAAAGCGACAGCTTTTACATTTTCCGAGTTGGATGATATATAGAGTCGATCTAATAGCAACTTGGCTGTCTACAAAGAGTTTTCCCTACTTCATTAGCAGTCAGCAGAGTAAGTTCTTCCTTCAAAACACTGCAATGATCAGGTAGCCTGAAGTAATGATTTAGAAAAAGATGCTCAGCGTAGACCAGTTCACCAACTTTGCAGTCTTCCCTCGAACCATCTGTCTTTATTTGTATAGCCATGCCTCCCTGGATGGTATACACAAATGAAAGGTGCAAAAATGGGGTCAGTTCCAATCGGAATTTGCGGGAATCTTATTAGGATCTGAGGAGTGACCCCAGTTTAATGTTTCCCACACCTCTGCGTTGTTGCTTGTTTTCCTATTAAGAGTGTCTAAGACATCGCCTTGAGATACACTTAGCTTAACTTTACATATTATTTCTTCTGGAGGATTCTTGTATGCGAATCTTTATCTTTTCAGCGAACCTACACCAGTTAGTTTTACACCGGTTCCTAAACTTGACTGACGTAGCTCGTAAAAAGCAGAAAGTTTGTTTCTCCAAGACCTGCCATGGCACAGCACTGTCATAAAGCTTACTTGAAGCAAACCTGAGATATAGCACCTCTTTGCTGTTTTTGATAATAAAAGTGGGTTGGTCACCTCTACATATAATTAGTCCTGAAGACAGGATAAAATAAAAATCACTACTTTTATTTGTGTCAGTTCCTCACCGCATCCTACGATGAGGTGGATATTGTTGACCTCTCCGTCAGTGACGTCATCTCCCTTAGGAGCAGGTGTGGTGGCTCATTCTAGTCATGACCCATGTAGGCCAAGTTGAGTCTCAGAGGGCCATTTCGGCATTGCTGGCTTAAGAGCAAGAAGGCATCGGATGCTGCTTAATAAATTGATGCTTGTGATTGGATCTTCAAGCATGTTCATATGTCATGTTTGCCACTTTGCTTGAGGACTGCTTGTTGGCTGTGGATTCACAGAATCTATCGGCCTTTACCAGGAAATCTTTAATTCATACAGAGTACTTGCAGATATATATACTAATATTTACTTACGTTTGAAATCCAATGAGTATGGATTATTTATCTGCCTTATAGACGAAAACCACCTCTCTTTTTATTTTAGAAAGTAACGTATTTTTCGCAAAACCTGACGCAATTCTAAATTTAAAGGAATAAAAATTTCAAATCCCATTCAGGGGTTCATAAGATTTTGCACCAAGCTTTTAAAGTCTCTGATATGTTTGTACAACAACAGTATCCAATAGACAAACAAAAATCTCTTCAGGTCAATAATTCAAAACATATTTTTAATTATTAAATGAAATTAATAAAAATATGAGAAAACGAAGTGAAATACCAGCTGATAAGGTAGCAAAGAATAGAGTGTGTGCAGCTAAGAAATACAGTCCCATTTTGCCTTTCACATTGCCGTAGATATAGGTTTTTATGAATTTTGGGGTGTGGCTGAAAAAAATTACAGAAGGTTCCTAGTAATCTTCCCTCCAAGTTTGGTATTTGTAGATCTTAAATTACGGGAGATGTGGGCTTCAGTCCTTTTTGGAGGCAGGATTGGGTGCGGTCCAAAATTGTATTTCCGGATTTTTGAATGGTGTTACTAGCAATATATACCTTTTAAATTTGTAGACTAGCTTACAAATTATGTGAGATACATTATTTTATCGATTTACACTAACAGGTGTATCGGTTTGAAAAGGCAGAATGGGCGTGGCCGTCCAATTTTTTTATCGATCTATTATATGATTTTTGAAGAAGGTAACCAGCAAGTTACCTTCCAAGTTTGGTTACTCTATCTTTGAAATTGTGGGAGATATGCGGATTTATCGACTTACACTTTCCCAAATATCGGCTTGAGCGATTATGGACGCAGGTGTGGAAGTGGCTGTAAATATGGCATCTCTTCTTAAACGCGGCTACCAGTAATATACATACCAATTTTTACGGCTCTAACTCAAAAACTGTGGAAGCATACATATGTCGATCTTTGAAGGACACCGCCAACAACCTGCGAACCAAATTGGTGACTGTAGCCTTAAAATTGTGAGAGACATGTGGTTTTATCGATTTGCAATGATCGATTTTATCGATTTCATAGCCCCCGATTTCTACACTTTGTCTGACGCCTACACAGTATATGTTCCAAGAGTCAAGTATCTATCTCTAAGAAGAAACTTGCATTCATACATTATATAATACCTTGGATATCAAAGTATAAAAATTTACATTTACTTTACAGTTTTTTATGTAAAGAATTAATAATTGGGGCGCTGTACTTTTCTGAATAAATATCATAAATTATTGAACATTCTATATGTTTTTTTAGTCTAAATTAATCAAATTTCCTTAACAAATTTTGATAACAATAACAAAAAGCAAAGAATAAAAAGAATATTAAAATATATATTTTTAATTTGTTCAGGCATATCTTAAGCACTGTTTTCAATAATTTCGTTCATATAAATAACCCCTTCTTCTCATCTTATCTAATTTAATCAACGAGTCACTGAGAGGCCTGGAGGTCGATAATCTTTCAGTGGGTCTTACAGATCAGATACTGCCATTCAGGTCAGTAGGGGCTACACGCTTCTTATGGACAATGTTGATGTAGGCTGTTTGTGGCGCTCGTGCTCAGTGAAATATCGTTTGAGACTTGGGGCCGTTGATCTGTCGTTAATTTCGACCTGATTCCCTGATGCTTGGCAAATGTCATTCTTTTTTCCCTACATCTTCTGTACTATACATCCAGTAAGCTCCAAAATCAGTGCCACTCTTGGCGTTCGTCTTGCTTTGCGAACATTTTTACTTACGTTTTACAGAATATTGTTTTGGCATTGGGATTTTGCTGTACGAAATGCTGCCAACCGATTTAATTTACTCGCTTGCTCGACGGATTTCTAAGTTGCTTCCATCATTTGATTTTGAAAAAAGAATGCTTCACTTGTCTTACTTATTCTGCATTCTTCTGCACATTGGGCGAAGTCCTTCTTTTCCTTTTAAAGCAGAGATCTAAGGTATCCTCAAAAGACTTATCAATCAAAATGGAAAAAATTGTGTAGAAATCACTATTGCCCGCCACGTCAAGATTTTCAATGCAATTTCTTATAGAGCACTGATAAAAAACTCTCTTTGTTGTTTTAATAATCAACACAATCGATGAACCGAATCTGTCATTTGAAAAAAAAAATGCCATTATTAATTTAATTCATACAACTTAAAATTGCCTCTTTGGTTTGACAATAATGGAATGGCAGGAATTATTTGAAGCGATCACACTTAAGTCCGATTTTCCCGTTCATGTATCAGTCGTAAAATTCATGCTTCAGCGAAAATTGTGAGAATCTGTATTAAAAATTAACAGTGATCAAAAACAATTTTGCTGCTTTGACAACTGCAGTGGGCAATTAGAAAAGAATAATAACAATAGACTGGATTTCTCTTAGTCAAAACAATCCAGCTTATATTCAATAGTTGCAATTAATTTATTACAACTATATTAATAAATTAATTTAATAAATAGATCCATTGTGGTTCCTTTTGTGAGGCAGACATGCCTCAAAACTAAGAAGCAATGATCAAAGATATCTTCTGTTATTCATCCCCCTAGACAAGCTCATAACCATCGCCTTCAATTCCCTGAGCCGATCAGAAATGGAATGAATATTGCATTCCTTGAGATTAAAAGAGCTTTAAATTTGGAATATAAATTCTCCTTTACCACTCGCAGATCAAATTTATTTTAGTTTATCGATAGTTTCCTTAATATCAAAATAAAAACCCAATTCGTCTTCCGTCCCGGAAAGAATATACCTTGGCATAACATTGATCAACTGTTGATAGATATTAATATTCGTATGTAATTTGTGTTTTAGTTTAAATATCTAAGAAGTCCACTATCTATAATAACTTGGGTTCATTTTGCTTGGTGGTAAAACAAGTTAAATGTGAACGGATAGATTTACTTATGTATGAGAAACTGTATTTTCACATATATTAATCCAACCTACCATCAACGAGAGAAGTATTTATAATTCGATATATATCCCGTAAAATAAGAAATAAATTTGGCTGATTCCTGTATATGCGTAAACTATTAAATATGTTTTTACAAATAATGTATTACATCTTTGCCATATGTCTTTCCTTCTTACACAGCTCTTGCACTTTGCGACTGGTCACTGCTACAGCAAAAACGGAGAAATTTAGCGAGACGGCACTGCTCCCCACGTGAATCGTCATCATACTTCAAAAAAATGTCGCATATTGGATGCAATGAAATTACTATTTTAATGCAAAAGTTGAAAACGGTCATCGAGCCTGGCAAAGCCTTTGATATAAAACCTCTTTTGCTTACAGCATGCGCGAATATGTTTAGTCAATATATGTGCTCAATGCGGTTCGATTATGAGGATAATGAATTTCAAAAAATAGTTCACTTTTTCGATGAGATTTTTTGGGAAATTAATCAAGGGTGCGCACTAGATTTTATGCCATGGCTTATACCCTTTTACGCTAAACACACAAAAAAAATATGTCATTGGTCCACCACAATTCGTAAATTTATTTTGGAGCGGGTTATCAATCAAAGAGAGGTAAACATTGATTTAGACGGACCGGACATCGACTTCACAGATGTACTTCTAAAGAGCCTTATAGAAAATAAAAACGTGACACGCAACACGATTCTTTTTATGCTAGAGGATTTTATAGGTGGGCACTCAGCTGTAGGAAATTTAGTAATGTTATCTCTTTCGTATATTGCAAAGGATCCAGTTATTGGGAGCAGACTTCAGTGTGAAGTCGATTTTGTATCCAAAAACGGTCAACGTAATATTACTCTATTTGATATGGACAAAATGCCTTATACCATGGCAACTATATTCGAAGTTTTACGGTACTCATCTTCTCCAATTGTTCCACATGTAGCCACAGAGGATACACAAATATCGGGTTTTGGCGTTACTAGTGGAACCATTGTATTCGTTAACAATTATGTGCTTAACATGAGCAATAAGTACTGGAAGAATCCTGATCAATTTCATCCAGAAAGGTTTTTAGAAGAAAACTTGAACACTGGATCAATATCATCGAAATGTAATAACAAGAGAAGATGCTCAGAGGAATCAGATTCAGGCATTGAGTTTGAAAAGGAAGTGATATTAAGTCATTCTTCCGAAGAAAATCCAAATATCACGACCAAGCTTGATGAAAAAACTATTCAAGTGAACGCTGAGCCAAGAAAATTTCAATTAAGAAAAAATATTCCTCATTTTTTGCCATTTAGTATTGGAAAACGCACTTGCATTGGACAAAATCTAGTGCGTGGGTTTGGATTTGTTTTGCTAGCCAATATTATACAAAAATATAATATAAACTGTGCTGATCTTTCAACAATTAAGATTCAATCGGCGAGCGTAGCATTACCTGCAATCTGCTTCCCCTTAGTATTGACACCAAGAATATGATATTCGGATGCAACAAAAACTAATTAAAACATGCATTTTTGCTAGCTTAAATTATTGTAGCCATAAGCCTTATGTAATAACATGTAGAAGTAAAAATATTCCTGACTTATTTCGAATTATTAGTAATCCATGTACACACCCTTAAACATATTTAAATATATAATCGAATATTAAGGAAACAAATTTTTAATATCTTAGCTGGTTTCGTGCTTCATATAACGATATAATTATTATAGACAACTTATAGAAATGATAATAAAGAAAATGTTTATTATATTCTGTATTCAAAATGAAGGTGAAAAGCTATATTATCTTCTCAATTTTAGCGAAAAAAAAATGTTAACTTTACACTTATTGAAACATGTGCAGTTAATAGTTTAAGTCTTCAAGTACTGGTCATCTGTAATTCCATTAAGAGTTTTTCCAAAGACTGAAAACATGTAATTTTTCTAAGAATTCAATAAAGACATCAAATAAAATAAAATAGCCTCACATAGACCATTCATCCATAGAGGTCCCAAACAGAGAAACTCCGAAGAGTCGAAGGTACCTGTCCAAAGCTTTAAGAGATTTCTCAGCTATCCTACCTGAAGCAGCCTGTCTCTTTCGCCTTTAGCATGGGTGGGTAACAGAAAAGAAGTCCGGTTAGGACTTAGATGAGCATTCTGCCTTGGTGGCTTGGTACCACCCAAGTGCAAAGGGTTCAATTTGGTAGTAGATATTTTGTGTCGAACAAATCGACACGTGTAAGTTGCATTGTGGACTAACATTCCCAGGATAGATATTTATCGCTTAGATGTTTTATCTTATCATCTTCTCGATTTTACAGTTGAAATTCGTGACTTCAATGGGAGCAAGTCTCAGCACTGTTCGTTTGCGCTCAGGAATGGTAACTGTCCAACTGTTCGACTCAACAATATGGTCATACCTCAGGAGAACCATGTCTGGACAGGAAACTTACCTGGCGCAAACACATCCATATCACGGCAGCAGCGTGTAGATCAAAAAAAAAAAAAAACGAAACTCAACTGGTTGCTGAGGCCATCTAGCAAACTCAGCTTGAGCAACAAGCATGGGTCATATGGGATTCCATTTTGGGGCACAGCTGCAAAATCTTGGATAAACCAAATTCAAGTCTTGCAGAACAAGGTGATCAGAGACATCTCTGGTGCATCCAACGACTCCGCTCTACCAACAGTCACACAACAAATTAACCGACATACGAGTCGGTTTAATGACCTGTTGCATAACCACGTCAACCCTTTGGCTTGCACACTTGGGTCAAATACAATGCGCAGGAGGTTGAACCGCCTCCACATCAGCGACCTGTGGACTGATGTTATTTATTATCTGCTAAAACCAGTTCTATGTTTATGTTATAGATTTTAAATCACTGCTATTTTTCATTCATACCTTTACAAGTCAATGTTTTATATCCTTTGAATGTGCTGATTAATGTTTAAATAAATTACTACAAAAAAAAAAAAAAAAAAAAAAAAAATCTCCATTCAATTGATTATTTTTTTATGAAATAAAGCTCCACTAACAATTCAAAAAATTGTTAAAATTATTGTTTTTATCTTAACACACTCTCTATCCTAACCTTACGTAGACGCATTCGATTGATCTCTAGAAAATACGGATATATAAGAATTAACTGTATATAAGCTTTCGAAAACATTGGAAATCTCTAAATTATTTGATTATAAAGCTCGGCACGTCGGTAGATTTAAAAAATATGCTAATAAACATAATTACTAAGTGATTTGGCATCTAGTTGGCAAATCGACAGCTCGTCGATACACGTCGAAGAGTAATCTGTTTGGGCAGTAGATGACTTAAAAAGGCTTTTGGGAGATCTTGTACCCAAGTTGCACAAATATCGCACTCGCTATTGCGCTGTGGTTGTGATCTCTTGCTGACCAACCTCGAAGCTCTTGCTGCGGTCTATCCAATACACTACTCGCGCGGCAGGCTACTTCCGACAACAATCCAAACAGATAGAGCTGAACTCAGAGTACATCTCGAAATGTTTGAGTACAAATTGTCTGATAACAGAATTGCCTCTTGACACGCAAGTTAAATATTATTTCACTGCTTGACATTTCCATTGCTTCGGTCTCTCAATGGTTATGGAGTCCATCAATCGACAATGATCTTCTTCATAAACACGTCAACCAGTTGTCCAGCTTATTAGTAGGCTCAAACTCGAGAACTTCTGAGCACCAAAATGTAATACGATCATAAATTTGTTGAACTCATAATTTTTGATAAATTATGATAATTAATATTTCAATTTTTGCAATTCAATTTTTTTCAATATTTTGAATAGCATATGAACTACAAAATTCTTTGCAGTCAGCCATCCCCCATATTTTCTTGGTATCTGCTTCTTTGTGAAACGGTACAAAACGGACACGCACAGAATGCGTTCTCTGCATCTCCAATTGCATTCATATTACACAGTGTCCATATGGGGCGTGCACCATGTCTAAATCTATGTAGGTACGAGGGATAGCATCAGTAAGCAGTCAGAAATTGGGTTAGGTAAAAGTTAATCTCCCCATGCTGCCTGTCTACTCACTCTGCTTTGTCAGGAATAAACCCAACGCTTGCGGCATCCCACCTTGCTTGCCATATTGTAGGTGTGGCTTTCCTTGCTTCTTCCGCAGTCTCCCCAAGATTCCTTAGTCTTATCTGTTCCCTTGCCATGAGGTCAAAAGGTATTGTATCTGCCAATACCACTGCTGCTTCTCCTGAGACTTTGCGGAATGCGCTTCACACGCACAGGGAATACAAGCGACACACGGAATCAATTCTTTTCGTGTAGCTGCGGCATTGTGTGCCCAACTATACTGGTCAACAGCGTCCTTCCTATCCTTAAATGATAGCATATGAACTATTATTGCCCCTAGTCTCCTTTAGAGACTATGGTAATGTCTCCGATTTTGTGATCCGCCGGCTTTAGTTCTGACTTGAGTAACCATTAATGTGCCATACTGATGGCTCCATCCAGATCCGAGCCCTGTGGTAATCCGCCCTTATTAAAGGTGGGTGTTGTCTCTGTGTTCAATTTAAACATTTTAGCCACATGTTCAAGCTGGCACACAAGAACCTATATTCCAATTTCTAGCTGTCATAGATCTTCATACAGCCGGACTCGGCTTCGACTCGGCTACTGATCCTAATTAACAATATACCTCATGTGGTCAGAGATGCTTTCATCTACAAGTTGCCTTACCACAACTTGATCTACATTTTAAATGGGTTTACTGGGTACTGATCATGCGGAACATAACAGACCTTTGCAGAACTCAGTCCACCTACTGAAACCCCAATGTTCAAAATAATTCAATACCGTACCGATATAGATATTGGGGTTAAATACAAAACAAAACAAAAAGTTATATCCTAAAAAATAGTTTTATCGTTTTTTCCGAAATAATGTAAAATGTTTAACTTTGGAATATTAATCGTTGCCATCAAGCACACAGTCTCAAACAGTTCCTTTTAAGTTGATTGTTCTTATTGTGTTACAAATTCAAAAAGGGAAGCTACCAATTAAGGATACACTATGTCACTCAAATAGTTCCACTATCACGCTAAAACTCATGGAAACTCATCGTAATACCATTTATTTTAAAGTTCCAAAATTAAAAGCCCGGATATCAGCATGCAACTCTCTGGTTTTCCTTGATCTTATAGAGTTGATGTGGATGTTACTTTCCTGTGGAAGCACGCTTTATATATAATTATGATGGCAGCATACTACACTCCTAACTCTTGTGATCGGTACAGAGTAAAAATATCTATTCGCAGACAAACATATGAAATAAAACTCATGTATATTACGAGCCTATCGTAGAATATATTTATTTAATAATAAACTGTGCCCGTTCAGCAGTTCATTTATACCAATATACGAGTATATTATTAATTAGGTATATAATACTTAATATTATAATTCGAAGATAAATCCCTTAAACAGCATCAGCAGGACTTTGGAATTCAGATAGAGCATGTATTGGATTTTGAACTTTTTTCTGCGATCCTTTTCGAACTTTAGCACGAACTTCTTCTGGCTTCTCAGGTCGCACTAGTGGTTTTTTCTCTGGTGCTTTCATCTTCCATACTACAATTGGAGACTTGAGAAAAGAAAAATAGCGTTGAATATCAAGAATATTTAAATTTTTAAGAAAGTCTCTTTAAATGATATTTAAATTGTTAATAGTTAGCTGCTTAAATAATTGCAGGCACATCATTTGAAAACTTTTTGAACAGAAGAAAATAATAAAGTTTTTTTTTTTTGACAGCCGGATGTTATATAATATACAATAAATAAATAAAAGGCGATATTGATATACTTACAGTTACAGTTCCTTGTCTAGTATATTTTGTTGATGCCACGTAAGAGTATTTCACTGTCAATACTACGGCATTCATTAGATTCTTGGCTGCTTGTATCAAAGAAGTAGCACTATCCAGCTGAAGGATTAAATAAAATACGATATTGAAAACAAAAAATGAACTCTAACGCAATGCTTACCCCCGAGACAATCAGTTCCCCACTTATATTTTGGACATCTGCTTTGACTTTAGAAGTTATTTGGATTTGATGACAGTAGAGAGCGATACGTTGTAAATATGCCAATAAGTCTTTTTTGGTGCTGCTTTCCGGACACTGTTCTGCTATTTCCCGCGTAAGTTTATCAAGTTTAGTGCCGGCCTCGGATATTTTCTTGGCGGCATTGATAACATCCATGGTGGTCTTTAAGGGGCCACGTCCTCTAAAAGTTGTTAAAATAATACACAAATAATTTTGATTAAACTGTCTTACTTATTAAAAAATTTAAATATTAAAGCAATTCATTAATAAACTAAAATACAAAAACATGAAGTAAAAGAATTTCGAAGACTTCAGCCTAGTACGGTAGTCTGTAGAATGCATCCTTAAAGTAAATAAAATGTCCTTCACGCTGTAAGAACCCACTCCCGCGGCCGCCATGAAAAGCATTCTTCTTCTTCATAATTTAAGAGATATTCAAGTTTATTTGTGGCGCTGCGCTTGAGCTTGAATTTCAGCTTGACACAAATCTAGGTCTCTTTACGATATTTTGAACACTTGATAAGTATTTTATTTAATTATATTTAGGCCCAATATTTTTTTGATTGCTCCAAATATGCTGTTATGTTATGATATAAATTATATGGTCAATGGCAAGCAGCTTGCCAAGTTTCTCGATGATCCTAAGGGAAAAGTTGTTAGATAATAACAGAATATGTAAAGAAATACCTTGTAAAATCTGTCATCTCCATCATTATCATACACATATGTTTTGCCAGGAAAATGATGTCGTTTCCAGTATCATCCCATTTAGCAACCTCTGAATCAAAAGTGAGTTTTTCTCGTCGAAATAGCTCCACTTGTTGCGCAATTTTTTGCTTATCCTCTTCTGTCATTTTACGCATTGCTTCCTAATAATTACAAAATTATATTGGTAGTGCTGCAGTATTGTTACATTGTACACTTACCCTGGCAGTGCAAATGCCGCTTATGTCCGGATATTCGTCAACTGTTTGGTCACCAGTATGAGCACTTGCTGTAAGTGGTTTAACATAAATATAATTCATTTATACCGAATATTAAGAAATATTATAAGCTTGCATAGCTAAAGTTTGAATAAATTAAAATATTCCCATTAAGGCTAGTATTGATAGTGCGCATGGTTTTTGATAGTGTAATTATAAAAACATACCCATGTACAAAAGAAACTTCGAACCTCTAAACTAACGAGTTTATAGTTAAATCTCAAACAAAAATTAGAATTCCTTACTCTATTTCTCAATGTAATGTAATATTGCTCGTTACTATCTATTCTACTAAAAACGTGCTTCTTGATCGTATCAAGGTTAATCACATTTACTTATGCCTTTGCTTCAAACTTCGTATTTTATTATAATTTATAAATCTAAAGGATTTCTTGGTTTTAATATACGGTGAACTTAAGAGTTTTATTATCCTTATTGTACTAAATTTCCATTTAATTATCTTGTCAGACGTATTCTGGAGCATGTCTTTATATCTTTTTCTCTACATCATAAGAATTAATAAAATCAACTAAAATCTATTCAAAACCGGCCTTCGAATAGCTCTGCCAAATGTCTTCTTCTACATGTACCCATTTTAAAGGTGTTTCATAAAGTGAAAAAAGTGCAGTCGGATTTAGCTGACTGCATAATACTCTGATACCAGTTTAAGCCATTAACCAAACTACTTCCCAATTTTGTGTATTGCTTATAGCGCATATATAGGGACCACAGATTTTCCTTTTCCAATTTTTAATTTAGTTGTTAATTTTTCTATACGACGTAAAAAAATAAATAAACAATATAATTACATCGGCTGCGTGTTTCCAGTGTTAAATCTTCGACTGGCTCAAACTCAGTATCCGTGTCCAAGTCTTCAGAACTCTGAAATGAAAACAAAAATTATGAAACATGTAAAAGTTACTAATTCAAATTAATAAGTGTTTAAATTAAAGTAAGATTGGTTGTAGTATATGTATTTTATATTCTATTATTATATAAATTATTTGTTTTTGCTTTACACAATAATTCTTCGAAATACGAACACCAGACAGTGTCAACAAGATACTAACCAAATTTGGTGATAAATTATATCGATTTTCAGGCCCCTGTTGACGTTGCAACAAAATCAAAAAAAAAAATATTATGACGAGCACACAGACGACTATATGTTCCAAGTACCTCTAACTCTAGGGACGAAACAGATATGCACTTATACAATCGGTACCAGATCATAATAATAAAACCTTCGGAATCAGAGTACAAACACGAAAAATAATTAAGAAGTATGGAAAACATAAACTAATCTATGACAAATAAACATTTAAAACCTTTAGTTTCATTCGTCTCGAGTGCTTGTTGTCAAATGATTTATTATGTGTAATTTTAGGGAAAAATAAACCACAATTGTAAAAGGGTTGTTAACGGGTGCTAAGAAATCTATTTAAACCCAAATTCTCAAGAATTTTTAATTTAGTGAGAACACTAGGGATGAAAGTATTAAAAAAATGTTAATTAATTTTATTTTCCCAGTACTCTGCGTTATGATCTTTACTTGATTAATTAGTTAATCAAAATTAATTTTACAAAACCATCAATTAAGATGGAACGCTCGAGTTCACAGGTAAGCTAAACATAGAAAATGTAAGACACAACAATGCAATTAATTTGGATGAAACTAAATACAAGAAAGAATGATTATCTTTGGCAAGTCTCTTGTAGACAAGTAAAAATTTTTTTTAAAGATTTGTAAGGCAACTGCCTTCCGAAATATGTCACCCGGAAATGTTTTACAAGACTAGTTTTTAAGTTGCTATAAAATTCTTACCCGGTTCATTAATACTGCACGTCGAATTTCACGTACTCCATCGTATACCAAACGGGAGGCATCGATAAAATCGTTCTCGTCCACATTTTTGTTTGTATTGGTAGCCAGGGCTTCCACTGCAGCATCAACTCGTTGTTCAAATTTGATCATCACTAAAATATTAAAGAATAATATTTCAACAGTTTATTTGACAGTGCTTATTACTAATTAAAGGCATCAATCAAGAATTTTAAATATTTTACAATATGCAAATATATGGTCAATAAATACTACTAACAATGCATCAGTTGATAACTACTGTCAATTTGTTATATCGATATAAAAACGAGTTATATGAGTTATATGATTTAGTAGTTGCAAGCAGACAAATAAGCCCGTTCTTACCAGTTACAGAGTATGGTACGGATAACTTAGTAAACAAAAGATTTTAATACCAAAACTGATCTTTCGATGTTCTGATGCGGCTGCTCCAACTGATATATGCATTCAGTTTCATTAAGATGGACAGACAGACCGACATGACTATATCGACTCGGATAGTAAAGATGATTGAGAATATATATATTTATACCTTACAAAATTATAATATGTATCCTCTGACAGAGTATAAAAGTGCACGTTGCAGCCGAACGACACAGACTGTTTTATACATGGTGAACCTAGCTTTGAAATTGTGTTATATTTTAAGGTGTTAAAGATACACAAATGTTTATACAGACAGAATGACGAACATTGCACGAAACCAACATACCTTCGATATTGGGGATTAAAAATATGGTAATACCAACCTTGCTCGCGAAGCACTTTCACGGCTTCTAAGACTCGCTTTGTGTAAATACATGGCTCATAGTTGTCCATTTCAGCCTCAACAACATTGCACACACGAGACGAACGACCCTGAATAGATCCAGCAGTTCCACGCAGATCCTTAGCATCGCCAACTTGTAAAGCCATGACACATTTGTTGACATCTTCTAGGATATGATTTTCAGAAACAGCTAAGAAGTCGTCAATGGTTGTAATGTCATCCACAGCTTCTGTTAATATCCGAACTTGCACCTCCCAAGCTTGGCGATAAGCTGCCATGTTCTCTTGGGCAACTTTGGAGTTTGGTCGCACCGTAAGTATTGATGCAGCATTGATTACTTGGGGGCATAAGCTTTCTATTTGGGCCGCAGCATATCGAACCATTTTCACTCCGTCCTCGTTATTTGACATACTGCACACGAGATTAGCAACTTCAACTAATTTCTCAGCATGCTTCGTGAATATCTCAGCCTTTTCACGCACTTTCTTTTCATTTCCAGATTTGGCGGCATCAATTAGGTCAATCAAAGGCGTAGTTGTTTCCAAAAACGAATCAGACACATGATCAACAACAGCCTTGCGAAGCTGCCGTCGCAAATCTCTCGTTTTGCGACACATTTGATCAATCGCACGATCTAGCCCGGGGCTGTTGTCTTTTTGACCCATCTGAAATAATATAAGTTTGTTGAAAATTACATATTTCGATTTCTGGCTTCAATATAAATTACATTTGACATGTATTCAGATAGCAGATCCTGTAGAGCTTGGCGAACTGCATTGCATTCGGCGACAATTCTCTCCCTGCGCTCGTCCCTTGTACAGTCTGCATCGGCCATCAGGGCTGCAGCACTAATAATACTCTCTAAACGTTCTTCGAGAAGTTGCCGTGACCGTTTATCACTGTACGTCATGGGATCCATTACAATTCCCTCCTAAAATGTTTATATACAAATACGATTTACTAAATAAAACCTTCAACTAGAAAACAAATGTTCTCTTTATAGTATTTAAACGCACGTCGAAATCGTCCAAGGCTGCAGCTAATTCTCCTGCGCCACTGTAAACATCAGTAGGCTGTGATGATTTTCCTTGCGCTACATCGCTGATCGTGTTCACGGCATCGCACACTTGTTTTAAAATGAAATCTCGATTGACTTTGGCCAGATCTAACTCTGGATGTCGAACATAGACCTTAGATGCGGTTAACAGCATTGTTGAATGTTTCTTTAACATTGCACGAGCAGCAGCTAAATCATCCCGCAGTTGCGGATCTTTTAACTCTTGTTGACGTTTTGCTGCTTGTTTTATGAGTTCTCCAGCGTTCCGACCAAATTGCTGAATTAACAAGTAAGCATTAATGTACAAATTCCATTAAAATTAATTATATGCTCTTACCCGCATGTTGTTCATAAGTTCGTCTTGGCTAGATGCATTTTTGAGCTTATTAAGATCATCTTCAACAATGTGAAGAGATTTCAGTAACAAATGAACATCAACCATATCTGCCAAGATTAGTAAACGCGTAACAGCTGAGAGCAGATTTCTAGCTGCGCGAACCATGTTCCCTCGCTTCAAGGAGCTACACGGGTCCTCTGAAAATTCTCTGGCTGCAATGCTCATAGCATCTCCTGTTTTGCGCACCTCGTCAACGGCAGACAGCATTTCTTGAGTTATGTCCGGATTTTCATATGCAATTTGCTCTCCCTTCTGAATAAAATTTTCAGTGGCCTTCTCAACAGCTGCAACCAGCGCACTTGCACGCTTTGATTTTCCTAAAAATATTAAATACATAGTAAGGATATTAATATAAATAGGACAAATAAGTAGCTAAAAGATAGGGAAGTAGTGCTAAATCTTGTATTTTTACGGATTTCAGTCTAAAATTGGAAATTTAACCATAAGCCAACATCTCAGCTGCCAGAGCTAATCGTTAATTTTTATACATTGTAAAATTGTAACATACAATTATACATAATAATAATACAGATTATGCAACAGACATCAAATATCATCATAGAAAATATCCTTTTTTTTTAATTCGTAATAAAATTTATATGGCATCGGTTGGACTCTATTCGATGTGCACATTAATAAAATTAAATTTCACTAAGTTGTTTAGCCTAAGTACAGTAAAAGAACATTTAAATATAATGAAATTTATAAAATAGATTTGGAAAGCTAAGAATAAAATATAAATAAAATATCTAAAAATCATATTTAAAAATCAAAATGTATCTCTAAGTATTAAAATGCCTATCAATCCATTGTAAGATTTACATATAACACCAGTAGGATTGTGGAACACCTAAATATTCCTGCATAAGTCTAATAAATAAACTGGTCTACAAGGAAAAATAAGTTACGTGAAGAAATTACTTCTGACCGGACACAATTTGATCTTGATAGACACGGAGGCCACCAAACACATAAACAGTTTTGAAAGATCGGATGGACATGAAGAAATGTGTTAGTGGGAGGGTTTTCAAACTCTGTTGGCCAAATAACTTGGCCTGATTAAGAAATGTGGGCACATAGAGTCCAAAGCTCAGTTTGGAATCAAAGAGAACTGCAATATCTTCAACAGTAATTATACGTTGCAATGGAAAACTTTCAAACGGAGTCCAGTGCACCTAAAAGAATAATTTAGATACAACTGGTTGGCCAAGCACCAAATTTGCACAGGGCTTAAAACAACATGTAAACAATTATGACGATAAGTACAACTAAATTAGTTTCACATCGTCACTCGATTTGCACAGATGAGTGGATTAGATAAGATTGATGGGAGGCCATTAATGAAAAAGTGAATAGAACAATTTCAGGGTGATCTTGAATTAAAACCGACCATTTAAATAAAAGAATATCCAAGACAGAAACAAGGGACGGAATCCATAGAAATCAAGCTTGTTCAGCAGGTCGTGGTAACTAAATGGAATGCTTTGCCAATTGGTTCAAGAATATCGATTCTTTATGCATCTATAATGATCAGAGAAGATAACTGATTTATAGATATTGCAAAGTTTAAGCTTATAATATATTTTCAAATACCTTATAAATGGCAGACAACTTATCCATGCATCTATTATTTAAAAAATCAGACTTACCATTTTTTGTGGAGAAAAATGATATGGATGCAAAGACTGGGATAACTCAAAAAGCGTTAGCATTAAATTAAGGCGCATTTTAAATACGCAACTTGGGAAGTTGTCAGTCTCAGAAGAGAAAAAAGATCTAGTTTCCAAAACATGATTTAATTATAGACAAATAGATACAATAATTATAAGAATTATTGGGAGCGAATATAAGGATAGTAGATTACATATTATAAGAATAGGACATTTTGTAGAGTAGAAAAATAGAGTAAGGCAGAGATGACGATGTGCGCTTCGAACTGACGATATTATAAAATTGCTTGAAGTTCCGTGTAAGCTGTTGTCGTAGCACTTGGAAGTTAAGAAGAGAAAATTGTCAGAAAAATTATATTTTTGGGAATAAAGTTCGCAAAGAGCGCAGTTTCGTTATATCTATGACAACTCCTTCAAATTAATAATGATCAAAAATTATATTCAAATTGTGAATTTAAGAGAGCTACAGAACATGGTGGAAGGAATAGCCAAGGAATACTGATCTTTGAAGGTTCCTAGTAATCTATCCTCCAAGTTATCCTTTAAATTTGTGGTAAAATATATTAGAGAAGATTCCTAGCAATCCACCTTCCAAGTTTGGTAACTCTAGCTCTTAAATTAGGGAGATTTATGCTTTTATAATTTTTGGCGGCTTGAGTTTGCGTGGTCCGGATTTTTGAAGGGTGTTGCTAACAACATACCTTTCAAATTTGGAGACTAGCTTACAAATTGTGTTAGATTAATGGTTTTATTGATTTACACTAAGAACTGTATCCGTTTTGGGAGCGATTAGCCATTCAATTTTTTATCGACCTCTTAAGGGAGTTACTTTCGACATTTATTGACCGAAGTGCCTCAGGCGACTGGCGAGCACGTTCTGATAATGTATTTGCCGATCTTTGAAGTTATCAGTAAGTTACTTTCCAAGATGGACTCTAACTTTAAATTGGTGGGAGATATGCGGTTTTATCAGTTTACATTGATTCTTAAAGGCGGCTAACAGTAATTTACCTACCACAATTGACGGCTCTAATTAAAAACTGCAAAAGATATACCCATTTCAAATTTTTAGGAGCGAGAGGCGGTGGTGGGCATGGCATATGCCGATCTTTGAAGGAGATAGCCGACAACTTACCAACCAAATTTGGTGACTGAAGTCTTAAAATTGTGGAAGATGTCCTAGGTTCCTTGTGGAAATAGCACTCCAATTTTTTCCTTTTGTCTGGCGCGGACACAGACCAGTATATGTTTCAAGGTTCAAGTCTCTATCTCGAAGGGTGTCGAAAAAAGTTGGGTTCTTACAGACCAACAGACAGCATGACAAAATCAATATACTGTGATACCATCGGTATAATTTGTTGATTACAGCCCAATTTTACACTGTGTACAAACGGATATACGAATATTGCACAATACCAATATATTCTCATACCATTAGTGTGGCTAACATTGAAGAATCTGTGTGATTTTTCTTTAACCCTGGAGAGAGCATGAAAATGTTTCACAGAACAAATGTCTGAAATGTAGTTTGAGTTAAAATTTATTAATAAATTCGACCACTCGTTTAATACATTTAGCCACCCTTCGCGAAAAGCTTTCTTGCACAGACAATAAAAAAAGAAATTTTGCGTATTTTTTGTTCCTTTTTATAAGGGATGTAATTTTGTCCTGAAATGCATAACTCTTTGAATGAGACTTCTCCCATATCATCCCATAAGCTATATATATATTCTTGATGAGCATCACAAGGTCTTAATTATTCTAGGTAGGATATTCTAGGTCACTCAGGACTCGACGACGTACCTATGTGGATCACTATAAAAAAATGAAGTCCTAAACCATTAAGACCCAAGACCCTTTAAGCCCAAAAACCATGAAAATTTTATGTTTCAGGTAATTGAAAATAATATAAACTTAAAAAATGTGAAAAATACAAAATAAAACAAAATCATTTGTATACATTTTTAGTCCTTGTATCGTAAGAACACTACATTTTAGACTCACCTAATGTAATCCAAACATTTGTTTTTAATATAATACATATTTAATTCTTTGGAACTTAAAAGAATGTCTTTTATTATACAAATCATAATCTGATTGAATATCATACGAGCTATATTACTTTGTCCGCCTATATCAAATACACGGATACATGCCAAGTTTTAAGATAACTTCAAAACTGAGGAACTAGTTTGCATAGAAAAACAGACAGACGGATATGGTTACATCGAGCTCTAGACTAAAATTTATTTCAGCAGATTAACTCCGGTATACAATATGTAATCTTTAGCGTGCCAAGGATAACCGTTCTTTCTTGTTTTTGTAACAGATTGAAATGTATTTTTGTTTGTTTGTATGTTTTCCCTTTTACCGTGCAAAATCCATAATAAAAGCCTAAGCGGCACCGTTCCACTTCGTGCACTAATTAGACCGATGTAAGGTCATGAACAAAATAAAAACCAATCAAATACTTTTCCAATGTGGATATTAACATTATGCTCATTACAGATGTACAAATCAAAAGGCAATGTTAGTAAGCGCATTGTGTGAAGTTGAAGACAGCATTACATTAGATACAGATACACACATATGTGTGTATATCTGATTTGTATGTAGTAGTAGAACGATGTGTACCGAAAAGTGAAGTTACAAATATGTGCATACGTATGTTTACGAATTCATAGGTACTTATATTTATATATACAAAAAATAATGCAAAATAATAATTTAATACATCTTTAATTTACGAGCTGAAAATCCACTTTCCAATTAATGCCTCACCTTTTTTCTTTTTGCTCGGACCTTTGGTGTTCACGAGCGTTGTCACTTGCAACACCAAGGGCTCTAAAGTTTTCTCCACTGACATGGTACGGATTTCTAAATTTTTTGGATCCCATTTCAGCGCTATTTGACCAAAATCCGATATAGATCCCATTTTAACACGAAAATGTTATATTTTTCGCAAACAGCTCTCTATCACCTTTATATGTCGGTAGACGCCTTTGGTTAGAGCTGGGCAAACATCGATAGTGTCGATCTTTTTGGAGTTTCGCTTATATCGATAACTTATGACCTGCACAGATAGTGGACACAAGGAACAACAGACAATAGAACACATTGCTTTTTTATTGTTTTTGTCCCTTATTCGAACAGCACCTGTGGAAAAATAATACCAATAATTTAATTATTATTAAACTATCTAATTACAAGGGCAATCACAAATATCCATAATTTTAGCTATCCTTTTTTTTAACCTTTTATACCTTTTTTGGCCGTTTTTCTGTCTTATCTGAATCGTATTTTATGATCGTAGCATTCCAAGGAAATAATATAACTCTTGAATATATGTGTAGCTCACACAATAAAAATAGCGTTTTTAGCAATATTTTGCTGTATTAGATCACAAAATAAACAAAAACGTTAGGCATTTGTTACGAACGGAAACGATAAGTTTTGTGTAAATTGGAACGGTAGGAATTGCTGAAACAGAACAATAACAATTAGCACGCTTGCGTGTGAACACTTAAACTAACAAATCTAGCAATATCTCGACGAATTCATTTTAAAAAATTGCGGTCTAAAATGAAAGCTAAATATGATTCATATGAATTGTAAATGTAAATTATATTTTATTTGAATTACTTGTATGTGTGTATATATATTCGTAAATTCTTCTAATTTTATTTTAGATAGTAATGAAGCTTGCCACTGAGAAAAACTGGACGAAAAGCGAGAAAAATTGAGCGCGGCGTAAAATTGACTTGGTGGAATGCAGGCCGTGCTTATCGGTCCTCAATCAGATTGAGCACAAGATCAGGAAATCGCCTTGTGGATAAGTGCAATATTTTCAAATAAGAACAGCGTTCAATATCTTTGAAGAGTTAACATGAAAGATGTTGCTCTGAGTGTAGGGCTATTAACAGCATTCCACATCTATGAAAAATTCCATTCGCTCTTCCAGATGCTGCTCTTTGTTGTGGGTTCTTAATATATAGTTATTTTTATCCTGTGACAACTGAAGATATTTAGAGCATATTGGGTTTGTGCAATGTCCGTCATTCTGTCTCCGTTCGTGTGACACCCTTATAGCTAGTGTCTTGAAACTCTCGTCAGACAAAGTGCTTAAATTAGTTTGCTTCTACTACTCAATGGTCACACATCAGTAAATCCACATATGGCCCACAACTTTAAGGTTATAGTCACAAAATTATGTTATTCTTATTAGTATTAGAGTATTTCGCAGTCAGTTACGCCTGACATCAATTTTCTCTTGTTTAACAATGTTTTCTTTTCATCGGTTTGAGAAATGAATTTGAGTGAAAAATTTTGTAATTTTGTAACACCTCTGTAATTTAATATGTCAAACTTACCAAGTATTTTGAGGAATGGATTAATAAAATTTGTTACTCTACCTCATAGAGAAGGAACTGATGCACTTTCCAGCGAGGCAATTCTCTCCCAGATGAGCACAAAAATGTTCTTCAATGTTCCATATGTAAATGCATGCTTAACTAAGTGATTTTGTTGCAATTTGACAGTTGATTAACGTTATACCAGAGTGTATTCCATATAGAAAAGTTATATCTTGATAATTGTGGATTTTATTGCTCTTGGTATGTTGACTCTATGGCGCACAACAAAATTACAAGTGAAGGAGGGTGTTTGCCTAGATACTTGAAATATTTCCGAATATCTTACGAGAAAAAAAAAGAATGTAGAACAACACATATTTAATCGTATTCTGTCAATATCCAATCGAGCCTGATCGAAATAAGAACATTACAATCGATTGCTTGTTGTATTATTTTTTTTATTATGTTACGTTTTATTTGTTATTATTGCTTACGCACAAAAATATGCGAATCTAAATACACAAATAAAAACAAGTCGCACTACAATCGGTAGCTTATTCATAAGAATTTACTAATTTGTGTAGACGTACATTTGATTGGTTTCGAAATCGTTCTGTTTTCAATTCATATAAATGATGGCCTTTGGAATTTACATAGAAAGGCGGTATTCTCTTTTTTCTTAATACAATTTTATTTCCCAAGGTGAATTGCATAAAATCTATTATGCGATCTTTTCCTGCAATTTTCGTATCGAATAGAGGACTTGCTTTTATTTCTGTGAATCCGTTTTTTGCCATTTGACGTTCAACAATATGCAAACTTGATTCATTAGCTATATCTTGATACGATTTTTGACGCATAAGTCCGATAAAAAACGCTTTCACAATATGCTGTAGGTTTGTTGACCCCTCAATTTTCGCATGCAGGTCCTTTATTCCGATCACCTTGCATATAGTTTGTATAGCCCGATGACATACCAAACCATGACCCTCTGGTTTCTTAAAAACAAATATTTTAGTTTTTCCGAAACCAGTGTAAAAGTCGTGGTTAATCGTTCTGTTTTCGTAAAGATCTATGGCTATAAGTTTTTGTCCTGCTCGATTTTTGGATTTCCGAAGAGCGGTTCGAACTTCAGGAGCTTTAGCGGTTGCAAAACCAGCCAATCCATTCGAATTTCCAGTGACAGATAAAACCGAATATCTTCGTTTTCTTCCCATATTTCCTTTCATAATAAAAACAATTTTATTTTCCAACACACGCGTGTCAAATGAATTAAATACATCCTCCCCGACAGCATCCGGCGGACCAGTACTGCGGCCTGGCATTTTTGCTCCAGACCATCCTCGATCAATTGAATTTAACTTTGTATGTTTAAAATTACCAACAGAGTCCCGCAAATTAATTATGTTTTTTTCTCTATCTAAGTTTTCCGATTGTTTTTGCTGCTGAATAAGTTCGTTTCCGCGTAGAATCGGTGTATTCAAACCTGGCCATATTAAACTTTTCTTTCCGAGTCCGATTGTCTGACCCCTATTAAGATCCTTCGCAATTTTTCTTCCTGCCCCCTTTCCGCGTCCTCTTTTTTTACCAGCATTACTAACAGCCGTTACTCCGCGCCATATATCTTCAGCAGGTACTACAAAACAAAGCAGAATATGTTACCGATTAAACAACGTAATAACAGTAGTTAATGTTTATATAATTGATAAAATATAATATATTATCGGCGTGACAAAGATATACACTCTTCGCCACTTTTTTAGTATTTTTGGTAAAATTGTTTTTTGTAGTACTTAAAGATCCAGCATTAAATTTTCCTTTAGGTCAATTAATTAACTAACTTTTCAATTGTGGTAAGTAAAGTACAAAAGTTAAGGGAATCGGTTACACATTTGTACCTTAATTTTTACGGTCCGCTACCGGTAATGGTACAATACAAAAGTTTAAAAAATAAAGTGTCAGCAGGTGGACTGAGGTCCACCTGAAAAGTGCACCTTTTGTTTTTATACCTAAAATTGTTAAAAATGGATAGCAAAGGAAATAATAAAAATATAAATACATAGGAATGCAATTTAAAAAAAAAGAATGTCCGACCCCATAAAGTACATATATTCCTGGCCATTATCAACAGCCGATTTGATCTGCTTAAGACTGTCTGTATGAACAAATAGATGGCAGAGACTATAAGAGCTAGACATATAATAAAATATGATATGGATGGATATGTATATTGTTACAATCTCAATTCAAAACATGACCGATTAGGTTATATTAATATGGTAAGAGTTTGTTTACTTGGAGGAAATTGGTTGGGTAATTGGAACAAAAGAGTATTGATAGACTTGAGTGCTTAATTTAGCTTAAGTACTTTGAAAGGGTGTGTGGCAGTGCGTGGTCGTCTAGGAACAGCAGTTCGTGAAGCGAGTTGTTTTGGGAGAAATTGTTTAAGTCGTCTTCTAGCTTGATATTGAATTATTCATGTCCATGACAGATTTCCAACCATAAGCCTGATTATTGCAATATGTTTTTGGTGAACTCTTTTATGAGTAATTGTGCGGACAGGTTTAAGTGTTTCTGTGAGTATAGTTTTAAAGGTGAACAGTTGCGTTTAATACCTGAGCTAAATTTATACCTAGTTTTACGTCCGAGGATTTAATTTTTCATTCACGTGTCTCGTGTCAATAAATTTGTTTAATTTTTATTTTTGAAGATTATTATTGTAAATAAATAAGTAGACGCGGATAGCGCGAAATGGAATTAAATCAAATAATAGTCACTAGTTCAAATTGTAGTCAACAACTATTGCAGACAATCTTAGATTAATATGCTGCTAAAGTCAGACTATGTTAATTAATCGCAGTCCACAAAAATTTACCAATTGTTCTGATTGGATTCCTTTTTTCTGCTTACAACTTTTCAGCGACATCCACCAATTTAAACTTTACCCATAACATCAGACATGAATAACAAAATTATCCAAACGGATGATTTATATAATGTATAAGTTTCACAGGAACAACTGATAGTTCTCTTATATATACATATATCACTAGGGATGTAGTCGTGATGTGCTGCCGCAATATTACATGATCACAAGCGTTATTCGTAGCACGTGTACTTACATTTGTTAAAAAAGCTTGTATTTCGGGAAAACAAAAATGTTGATGGAACGCTCAGAAAGTTTACATGATTTCCAAGCCTTAATGCAGAAGTCTTCCAGTTACTCGCTACAAAAGACAACAACCTGCTGCCCATTTTGTATCAACTTATAAAACAAAAATAGGGCCGTATTAGGTATGGCAAAAAAACAAGGAAATATCGCATCCCACAGATATTTTAAATAATGCGATTCTATATTCGATTCCCGATCCGATGCTCAGAACGATATATCGAATATAATTGAATTTTGGATGTTCGGAATAGCATATTCATATCAAGGGGAGTTACTATTAATGATTTGCCGTTATGCAAGATTTGTTTGCCGATGCAGATGGAAGGAGATTCAAAATGATCTGCAAAGCACTATTTTTCGACAAACCGCCATAGAATGTTGCCTCAGCAAACGTTGTTTTACTTTTAGGTTCGTCGAACGAAATATATTGTAATTTCGCTCGCGATATTTTTCGTCAATCTGCAAATTGGGTCTTATAGCTGAAACTGATACCGATGCCAATTTTGCCTATGTGAACAGTGTTTCACATATTTTAAAATTCCCAAGCGTCCCACAAGATGTTGCTCAGTGTGATAAGAAGAAGAGCGACTATATTCGATATATACAGTACTTTTTACATATCGATATTATTATTTCTGATCGATATTTCGTGTGGAATAACCTGTTGTCAACAACACATCTCCAATGAAAGGAAAATAAAAACAAAGGTGTAAATATTTACTAGATGAAGTTTTACTTCAATCTGACAATTAATAAAGATGTCGTGGTTTAATCTGTGGGACGGATTAAAGACGAAGACATGCAGGTACCTACTGCAAAGGTATTTGGGACAGTTTTTTGAAAATAATCTCAATTTGGAACAATTAAAAGTGGATCTTTACAATGGAAAAGCTGTTGTGGAAAATATATCACTTAAAGTTAATGTAAGTATAACTTAGTTTTACTCATGTCTTTCATTCTATAATATACCCGATACCTAAATTGAGGAAAAGGAGAAAAATTGAGTTTGGCATACAAAAAAATATTATGTATAACCAAGTGTTCACTTTCTACGCACTAAAATATTTGGACAGATAAATAGTTTTTAATAGTGTGTGAATTTTAGCTCCCACACATTGGTGTTTGCTTTTCAACCAGATATTAGTATCATTACTAACAATGCCTTTATAATCAATCTTTTGATCTTGTGCTTCCGTGTGCATATCAAAAATGGGCTCTATAGGATTTAAGTTGATGGAATGATGTTGCGATAATGTTTACCAATGTTTATTTTTAGGCTCTCAACGAATTGTTTGAAGAACAAGGCTGGGCTTTTGAAGTGGTTTCTGGACAAATTGGATGTTTGACGGCAATGGTTCCATGGAATGCTCTTATGACCAACGACAGTTTACTCAATATCTCAAATTTGACAATCACTCTCAGACCAGTCACGCGTTGCCAAAGCGGAACAACTATGTTGGAGTCGATGTGGTCATCTGTTAGTAGTTCCATGCAAATGGCCGAAGAATGCATGAAGCAAATTGATGATGACATACCATTTTTAAATCACAACAACACTTTAATTGGGTTGGAAAAGTTTGCTGAAACCATTGACAACGGTGAGCAATAATATAATATAAAAGAAAAGTTAACCGCATGCTTCGCATATGGTAAATTATACGATTATTTGAATCCTTGGAAAACATTACAGTAACACACAAACATTGCGAACAAAATCGAAATATTTACGAAAATTTGAATTTTTGTACCGTCATTTTGGCATTAGATCTGAGCTGAATAAAATGATCAGATATAGAATCAGGAGTCAGACCTGAAATAAATATATGTTTCTTGAGAGAATAACTACAAAGATCATAGTAGGAAATGCAACTGTAGCATGCAGTGAAGTTATTGCTTTGGTTAAATTATATTGATTTGCATCAGCGTTGCTAACAATTTCAATAGCAGGCACTTTTTCAGCGATAGAAGCAATAGCATTCATGGGAATTATGTTGTTTTCGTCATCTATAAGGACGCAAGATTAGTTATTTATCAATTTGGCACGGAACTTGTTGGTATATGTCGAGGGAAAAACAGCTTCAAATGATTTCAAATCATTTATTTTATTAAAATCGTTTTCGATTGCCGAGAAGTAGTAGTAGATCTTAAAAGCCTTTGTAGGTCTGTCTCATGAAACTCATTATATCCCTACAGGTTGTGTACGTCAAATTTACACCTTATTTGTACTCACTCAGGTGAATAATACGTTAGTTATGGCTAGCTGATCTTTCGTATGAGACATCACACATCCAGCAGTAAACAAAGCCCATATTATTATTTGCACGAACCTGTTAATTTTTAATATAGCAGAAATTCATTTTCAAAGTCAATGATATATATTGATAAAATAATTATTTAATTGAATTAAAATATAAATAATAAAATTACTGGAAAAATGAATGAGTGAGAATACAAAAAAAAGAAGTCTGTTGTGAATGCAAAGCGAAAGCGACGAAGAGATACGGAAACTAAAATCATAGTAGCCCCATTAAAATATGTATCGATATTAATGATAATCAAATGGTTTGTCAATGAAAAAATTATTAGAATGCAAATTTGATTAATTTATTTTGCGAATATTTATATATTTTTCAGTTCTGAATCGTATACATGCAAACTTAACCAATACGACGATAAACATCGAATACACGCTGCCAAAGTCAGACAAAAAGCTTATTGTATCATTTAAAGCTAAGCATGTTGAATATAAAAATCAAACTGGATATGGAAAATATTCATCATCAAATGAAGGCTTTGGAAGCAATGATGACAGCACGGAACAGCCGCCAAATTTGAAATATTTACCAATGATTGCTAAGCACAACTTAGTTACTAATGACTTAACGATTCATACATCGGAACTTATTTATAGTGAAAGCCATACTGCGGAGTTGGTTTCTGATGGAAGCCTATGTAAAATAGTCGAATTCAAAGGGTGCCAGAATTTTGAAATTAGCGTAAAACAAACTGAAAATATAGTTGGTCCAAAAATCAACCTGGAAGTTATGATAGATGATATTTATTTTATGCTCACCCCTCGTCAAACGCATCTGCTAACCCGAATTTTGAAGGGTTTTGATGATGTGCGCCCAAAAGATAAGATGTTAAAAAAATTTTCGGATTTTAAAACTGAACTGACTTATCCACATTGCAATACAAAAATGACTGGCATTGTTGAAAAGGATGGACAGTGGTGTCCTGAAGGAGATAGTTTTAAAAAATCAGAATTTTTATATACCGATATGAAAAAGAACAAAATATCTAGTTCTGATATATCTTCGACATCTACCAATAGCATATCAACGTCCTATAGCAATGCTCAATTAAATAACGGTACTGTAGAAAAATCTGGCGAAATTTTAAAATTTAAAATGCAAATATTTAAAATTGTTGCCGTTATCCTACACAATGATATACTTATAGAAAATACTACTAGTAGTGTAGGGACCAGCAGTGTATATAGCAATGAAAGTTTGCAGAACTATTCGAAAATTGCAAATACGTTTTTCCCAAACACATATATGGAAAATCCCTTGAAGGAACAATATATACCAATACCAAACAGTAACTATCTGCTGATTATGGTATCCTCCTTATTAGTAAGTGGAAATCAACAGAGGCGATGTAATGAGTTAACTTTAAAGAGTACATTGTCAGCAACGACCTTTGACTTCAGTGAAATACTTGACAACATCGAGAGTCACCTCATTTTGTTTGACAGAAAAAATGTGAGTATTGACCAATTTGTATGCGTTATACCCACTGTTAATGGTTAAGTGATGATTATTATAAAGTTGTACATATTTATGTAGCAGGCAGAAGGAACTGTCTCCGACCCTCATAGGCTAAATACATTCTTTATTAGAATTAACAGCTGAATTCAACTAGTCACGTCCATATGATTGTCGATCCATCTGTCCGTTTGTTTTAGAGACTATAAGAGTTACTTACTTACATACCTAATTTATTTAAATTATTCGATCAATTTCCTTACTATCGGTCAAAATAGGTTTTTTTAGGATATAGTTTTCTAATTGTATTGCAATATAGCTTGATATAATGTTAATCAAGCGTGCTAGATCTCTATGTTTTTGTACAGAGCTCCGAAATCTATGAGCGCATATAGTCAAATCCAAATATCAACCCTTTTGCAATGTAAGCTCTAGTTTAAGAAGGGAATAAAACAAGCTCTTAAGTGAAATCTAATATTAATCGAGGCTAAGTTTGCAACAAACTTTAGTTCTCTGATGTATGAAAGTATATTTGTCTGTACCCGTGCCAGACAAAGTGTTACAATTGTGCTCCTACTCTGTTCCCTCTCTTTTTGTTCATTGTGATGGACAACATAATTAGTTTGAATTATAATTTTTGAATTATAATTTAGTGCATGAATTATGAATACATAGTTTTGTAGCGCACATTTTCTAAGAAGTAGTAGGCTCATAATATGGAATACAATTTTTCCCTCCTCACTTACAACTTAATATTTTTATACAAATCTGTTCTCTTCTAGTTCACGAAATAATTTTAGATTAATAAACAACTCGATCAAACTATCACAACACATTTTAATTCATCCTTCACTTACTCCAAGTTACACTTTTTTCCTCGAATAAAGCATACAATATAGATTAAAAATTAAAACAAATAACACTAACAATAACACACTTTTTATTTACAGAATTGTCAAGAAGGGTACCACACCAGACCAGAAATTACTCTGTCTCATAATTCGTCGTACCTTTTTAAGCAGAACTACAACACGTGTAGTAACACAATTGAATGCACCTTAGACGACTGTACCACTGAGTTGGATATTTCAATTTATGACAGATTAAGTGCCCTAATAGGTGCTTCGCCTTTTATAGATTTGGATGCTCATGAGGTAGTACTGGAAAATTCAAATCCAATGGATGTGCAAATTAAATGTAATTCTTTCAAAATAAATTTAAGGTAAGTTCAACACACTATTACACTGGTTGGCCAGAAAGTTAAGTTTACCTTCTTATTCTAAAAATATTTGTCGTGGATAACCAAACATTTTTCAAATATACATAGAAGAATAAAATGCACAGCAATTTTCACACTTTTTTAATAATTTAATCTCTAAATGCATATACTTATTTGCAATATATTTATTTATTTTCTTCTTTTTACCAATAAATTAGGTTTCCAGTAATAGACGGCGGACTATTTCGAGACCCCATGACGAAAAATATACGAAGCGACTATCTCTTATTGGACTTCCGAAATGTATTAGTTCAGTGGAAATCATATATTTGTGTAATTGTGGATAAAGTCGAAGGATTCTATTGTGTGAGTAATTGTTTTAAAAAATCGTCTTGTTTTAAGGGTATTCAAAAATGTGCAGACTTCTCAAAAAATAGTATTAAAGATAATATATACTCTAAGGAAAAGTTTTGCAATATTTTATAAGAATTTATGCAGAGAGGAGAGTATTTTAAATGATTAGCTTCAATTTACTCATCGGACAGGGTACTAACTGTATACCCTAAAACCCATTCAAGAAGATTAAAAATTGTATAATGAAATTGTCCAATATTGTGCAATAGATAGAAGAGGCAAATCCGACCGCTTAAATGATATATATTTGATCAAGATCAACAGCTAAGTCGATGTAGACATATCCATATAAAAGCCTGTTCCAATTTACGAATGCGCAAAAAGCATTAGATGTGCATTTGCAATTATTTAAAATCTATTCTAGTTTATTTTTGAACTATTTCTGTACTCAATATTGCAAACTAGCTTGAAAATATATTTTAAATACATATTTTACCATACTGAAAGTGTTAATTAATTTTATGTAATCAAAATAATTTAAAATGCTTGCAGCTCTAGTATCCAAATAGCTGCTTGCTTAAAAAGGCGGACATGGCTCGGCTAGTGATGTAGATCGTTAATATATCTTGCTTCTTCGTCAGTAAAATGTAAGCTGAATGAACACAGCAGCCGCCGAGGCTGCTCTCCACAAGTGCAGCTTAGGCATCTAGCGCAGCCATTTGAATTACTCAGCGAGTATTTAGCAACAAAGCCTCGCTGACCATTGATTTTCTTGCCCATGGGTGTGCCTCATCAGCATATTTCGAACAACGGTGAGGCGGGTAGGCTGTGGATACCTTTATGGGGTTCTAGAAATGACAAATATTTCCCAAACTATTTAAGTTTGGTTTTTTAAGATGTTAATACATTTAATTAGCGATTATTTGCTGAGTAAACATAAATGGCTTGTATTGTATGCCGTGTTTATTGGAAGTGATTAAATTTTAAGTTTAAAAATGGTTAATTGATTGGATATTAAATTAAAATAAAGAAGCAAACTATTTTCATAAATCACGCTCACCACATTCTATACGTAATAAACTTTTATGTTTTCAGGATGAAGGCACTAAGAATGATATTCATATCATGCAATGTTCATCTCAGAATAAACCGGATAAGTCGACGGCTGACACGGAAAAGTAAGCTGTAACCTGTTTCACATTTTATAACCATATTTGCTCTAAAAATTATATTGACAGTTAAAATTTAATTAAATCACATACATATGTATTACACACGACACGTTGCAGATTGTATATCCTTGTCATTTGGCGGCTCTAAAAGCCTAAGCAGTTGAGTCTTTGCCCATTCAGAGTTAATAACGGAGGCACATGAGCTTTTTATTTTTATTATTGGTTCTTATGCATATATTAACACGGATTTTCCTTAAAGTTGTCTCAATCGCATTTAACATACTTTGATGGCTTGCTAATCATATAATGAATTTAGTCCGTGATTGCCTGAAGGAAGTGAAAACAACAACAGGGAAGCAAAAATATAGATACTTTTTCAAGTGTTTACGGTTTCTTGTGCATCATCGATGATGGCTCATTATGCACTAATGGTACAAAAGATTCAGCACAAACTTTTCTGTACTTTTTGAAAAAAAGCAAAAAGCTAGGTTGGACCAAACACGCGATATGTCAGATGTCGCTATACGATATAAGAGTAGATTGAGTATATGCCCATCTGGTTCTGTCTGTTCGGACACCAAGTTTCTTCGACGTACTTGAAGCTTAAAACTTATAGACTAGAATATGTCTGCGTTCCAGATGCACAAAGAGAATCTACATAGGAAATAAAAAAAGAGATATTTAAATTCTTTAATCAGCATTGTTAAGATCTGGCATTTGTACAATATATCCGGACCAAAACTATAAGTTACGACTTACGAGTGCATCCATAATACAACCCAACCTATTATAATTTTTTCTGATAGCATGACTTCCTGATACTTTTATTTTTGTCTAGTGTACAACAAGGTAATTAAATGAAATTCAATAAGCCATAACCAGTTGTCATTATTTGCTGCCGTAATTTCTTATATTTTCAACCATTATTGAAGCTGTCTCTTAAAATACTTATCTGTTTTTGCTTCGCTTTTACAAATCTTTTTCAAGCCATAATTACCAAAGTTTTATTATTTCCTAAAGCATCTAAAAATTGGCGTCAAAAGAATTGAAATATTGAAATCTTTTATTGTTTTTCGTCAAGCCTAAATCTATAAAAAAAAAACATGTAGGGAAACAGGCAAAGACAGCTGCTAAAAAAATCATGGAAGTCGAGATTCAATTACTACAAAAAACTGTACAATTTTTCTATTAATACATGTTAATATTGATGTTATTGATATTAAAGCAGGTGCTGATTACTAATTATTAAGCACATTTTTTGATGTACGACTTAATAATGGTCAGAAAACGGGGGAGATAGTTATCCAAACCAACGCAAAGAAACTGACTGTTTATCAGTAATGAGAATCAAACGAAAAACCAGGATTTTGTAAATGATTGATTTAATTCATTCCTAGGACAAAAGAAAAAATACTTCTTAAGCTTTTGTATTCTTTATTCAAAAAGGATAATGTCTCAAAATTAATTCTTGCAGACATTTTTAAAGATTAAGGTTTATGAATTAGAACTTGAACGGCGAATGTAAAAATTTAAAATAATTCGGCGCTAAGCTTTGACTAACACTGTCAATAATATTTTTGTTCTCTTCAATTTGGCGCCGCTTTGTATGCTTAGTTCAGAAAGTTGATAGTAAAGCAGTCCATTAGCCATAGAATTCTCATAATTTCAAAATAATAATGAAAATGTGTTTTGAATATTTTTTCAGAATTGTTGTAAGAGTCTACAGTTCGAAGGATATCTCGAAGGACGAGGAAACTAAATCTTTTGAAAACAGCGCAAGACAAAAATGTAAATCACCTTTCAGCTCTAAATGTTCATATGGTTATTCATCTAATATCGATGGACTTTACGAGAGTACAGGTAATAAATATGTCGAATCTGATAATGATACACAGTTTGCAAAGCAAATGATAAATAGTGTATAAAGGAAACTCAAATTCCACATCTAGTCGATATATCAAAAAATGTGTCAAAACGGAGACAGCTAATGTTGCTTCTGTACAAATAAGCAAACAAAGTTAACGAATACATATCATGTATGAAGACAGTCGAAAAATGCACTCATATATGTAACATCTTAAGTTTATGGAAGTCCAGTTGACTTTAAAGGGAAGGCATAATTAATAGATTTAGAAACCGCTTCTAAATCGATTATGATTAATAAAACAAGGATACCGTATGATATATTTTCTAATACATATATATGTATATATCATAAAAAGTGATAAACACCTTAGATTATCATCGGCATAGATTATCACACATAACCGAGAGTCTGAAATAAGTCAAATATTAAGGGGTCTACAAATATGGGACTAAGATTCGGGAACCTGCGGAGCTCTTACCCTGAAGAACACTCAATTACGATGATAAGACAATAATTTTCACATATTTCAACGCAATTGAATTGATTCGTTTATATGCTACAAACATTCAACTATGTTTCAGTGTTTTTAGTAACATACTGTACTATATTGTAGCGTCAATTGAGTTTCTGCTTCCGTCGTGGAATTTGGTGTGTGGTTCAAATAGTTAGTAGCTTTAGCAGAACTGTGTATTGGACTTTAGCCCAGTCGTTTGTATATTGCGTTGATTCATATTCGATTTGTCTTCTAATAGCAGCTCAAGGATTGTCTATATAAAAATTGTTCTTATATTGGAGTTTCTAACTGCTGGGAAATATGAAGGTTAGCGTAACGCCTATATTGCAGTGCCATGATCGCTAGCCCAATAAGTATTCGTCTGTACCCGCGAAAGACAAAAGTGTTGGACTCTCTAAAATACTGAAATGCTTATATATTCCATAGGTTTTGAGATAGAGTTAGGAAATTTAAAACGTATTTTACCGGTGAATCATACCCTTTCCTGCTTCCTTAATGGGGTGAGAGACGTCTCCTAATATTGGGTATAAGCATTACATATCACAAAATATTTTGTAACCTAATAATCTTGTGCATATTATTTGGTTTTCTTTTTTAGACAAGATCGATTTCTTTTTGCCTGGAGAGACTGATGAAATAAATGAATTCTGTGAAGGTTGTAAGGATTCATCCAATTTGAAAATTCTGGTTTCTGTTCCAAAAGTTAAAATTGTACTAGAGTGAGTAAAATTCTTTATATGTGGTTTGTGTGTAATAATATGTCCTTAAAGATAATTATTGATATTACTACATCATCAATAAGAAATCATTTAAACACTTAACGTTTAAGCGTGAGAACAAAATTCTTTAATAGTGTCTTTATTAATAATGCAGCTTAGCTATGGTCACATTCCATTCATTGCAATACAAAGCAATAGAGCCTTGTAATTGTAATAGTTCATTGCTTCAGTTGTAGTTGGACTGGTTTCCAAGTACAAAAAATCCTTGCCAATATCAGGTGTGTTTGTCCTCAACACAGCAGCTTGGGGATACAATAAAATTTCAATGTGTAAATAAACATTTTTTTAGCACAAAAATACAAACTTTTTACAAACCCTCAGCTCGATCGAGACTGAGTCAGATCATCTTTTTTATACTCTGATAGTATTAGTTTTGTGCAACGATCGCCTTGCTGTCTGTCTGTCGTTAATCGCAAATCGATAAAGCCACACATCTCCCACAATTTTAAGGCTACAGTCACCAAATTTGTTTGTTAATTTGTTGGTGATGTTCTTCAAAGATCGGCATATGCCAGACATCTGAAATGCGCACATCTTCGACAATTTGTAAGCTAGATTCACAAAATGTAGAAAGCACGTTACTTGTGACTCCCTTAAGATTTCGATCAAAAATTATGGTACGCCCACTGCGCCTCCCCAAATAGGTTAGTGTAAATCGATAAAATCATATATGTCACACAATTTTAAAGCAAGAGTCACCAAATATACATAATATATTGCTAGTAACACCCTTCACAAATCCGTGAAAGTCGAATTTAAGAGCAATAGTTTCAACCACACTCACTTCCGTCCCCAAAATTCCCATAAGCCCATATCTCCCCTAATTTAAGAGCTATATTTACCAAACTTGGAAGGAAGCTTACTAAGAGACTCTACCAACATTTTTTTTGGTCCCCAAAATTCTAGCACAATTTAAATTTTCGGTCAGCTTAAATAAAAATGGCAGAAAATGTTTACCAAACGGTTTTTTCATGCAGAACTATTATGTAAGGTTGAAAACTAAAATGTCAATCATGGAAATCATGTTCAACTTTATGTATATAGAATATATATATATATAGATGTGTATAGAATATACATCGGGATACCTAAAGGTTTAATATTCTTGATTCTTGAATAATATAGCCATGTCCGTCCGACCGGTTGCCCGATTTTTCTTTGGTTTACATACTCATCATTTTGCTAATGACGTGGAAAGCGAATGCATCATTGGGAATATTTAGCTTTCCGCCAGTCGTGAAACATAAACCATATAAATACATTTCATACAATACAGATTAACTCTGATCTGCAATGATGTGGAATCTTTGGCGTGCCTAAGATAGCCATTATTTCTCTTAACATATTTCTTTTCGCTATTATTATTATAATTACTATTAATTTTTAAACAGAAATTCAAAAATGAGTAAAAAGTTATTTTGTTTGTTTTTAGATCTAAAGATATCTATGAAATAATTTATAACCGTCTGAATTGGAACTTATTAATGTGGGAGCCACAATCTGCTACATCACAAGAAGAAAATAGCGTCTGTTCCTTTGAATTATGTGTTAAAGAAGGGATCCTACTCATCTATACAGATATTCGTGATTTGGAAAATAAAGAACAAACATCTTCTCGTGGAAAACTGAAATGCAATGTAAAAGAATTTCGATTGTTTTCGGTTACTGGCCTTAAAAATGAAAAAAATCTGAGCTATTTTTGTACTCAATTAAAAGAAATTGATGTATATCACTGTGGTAAGTTTAAAAACAAATTTAACAGATTCTGTTTATATTTGCTGATCTCTTTATATTCACGGCACCCAGGGGCACAGTGGGTATAAGGGATATTATTGGAGAACGTGCTTTAATCTATAAGTTATTTCTAAGAAAATTGTCTGTCAAATTATTTTGCCATTCTCAGGCAGAAAAACAATAATAATTCACAGTCAGAACAAGTAAGATATTCGTAAGGTTGTCGATATTGCAATGACCGTCTGCGTGTCGGTCCAGATAATCTCTAAGTAAGGCATGCCAGTATTAGCTACGATTAGTGTTAAAAGGTAATGTGATCACTTAGATCCTGGTGTTTAGTTACCATCATTGGAAATAATTTTGTTGCTGTTCGGTCCATTTCACCATTTTACGCTAAGAAAATTAACAGTCATTGACTAGGACCTTGCCAACCTTTCCTTAAAATATTCGTTGGTATCACTGGCATTTATTACTTTGAGGTCAACCATGTCGTTAATTTCTCCACACCTCGTTACCATCTACGCCACAGGTGACTATGCAACCGGTAGATGCAACCCGAGTAAGTCGAGCATAGTGCATCTAGTGCCTGGCTTTCAAATTGTGTGGGGCATATGGCTTTATGGACTTACACCATCTGGTATATAGCTTTAAGGGCAGAAGTAGGCGTGAGCATACAATATATTTTTCTATCGAGAATATTATAAGCAAAAAATTAGTGTCAGGGTCGAGATCTCTCTTCTCAGAGCATTTTTACCTGTTCCTTTTTTTACTTATTAACGCAATATTTCATATTGCAGGAAACATCTTTAGTGAATCGGCTAATGCTTGGACTGATGCTACTGATGCAAATCTTAAACGGATAATTTGTAACCTTCCAAAAGAACAGAGGGTGACAAATAATCGAGAGGAAATGGTATCTGTTGTCGCTGAATTAAAAAAGCAACCAGATAAACGCTTAAAGGTAATTTAAAAGATTAACTTAATATTCTTTATATTGTTCAGCTTTACCTCATCATTGGTTTATACAAACAAAATTATATATTTGGATAGGGTCATGTGTTATTGAAGCATACCTTCGTCAGATACGTTGAATGTCTGGTTGTATCGGCTGTCGAGTGCTTGATTTAGAAAAATCAATAAAGTGATACGAAACTGAAGAGGGTCATTCGCTTACTGCTCATTGTGCTTTCTACACTCATACGTCTTTTCTTGGCTTGTTCCAAATATTCATTCTCTTCATTATTTAGGAAGTACGGCTGATGAATATTAGCACTCATTCCTATGAAAGAGCTATAACTGGAAACATTTAGGAGACGAAGCGGACGATTTTTATATATGGCGACGCTGTTTAAATGATTTTGAAAATGCTATTAACTTCCGCATTGACTACCATTCGAATTACTGCAGATTTCTTTCTCTCCAACAGTAACTGCTCCTAAGTAAAAGCAAATTAAGAGGATATGGCCAGGTATCTTAGAAGCTCTGCAAAAAATCAGAGCATTCAACCAGAGCGAGTCTTTAAGTTGGATTCTTGATTCTACTTCGTGGAAGCAACATGGAATCAAGTTGCGTCTGAATTTATTTGTTGGATATCTCCAACTCAGCCAACAGAGTTTCAATAAACGTTTCTTAGTTTGAAGCGTGCATGCGCAACCAATGAAAGATTACCTCCGAATATGATAAGAAGACTATTTGATCGACAGGAAATCTAGAATTGCATCATCCCAGTCAAAGTCGTAAAGCCTAATTTCTTAGTGCAGTATTTTTGGCCTTAATAAGCCTGAAAGTCGTAGAGCCTAGATGTAAACGACAAATACGGCTAACTTAATCTTCCTTGAGTTCTTGAACAGGTTTCCTTTTGGATTTCAGATTAACAATAGAGTTTTATTGTGGGTTCTTCCTGATGTCCCGTAAATATCGCTTGCCTTGATGGTCGATTTTCCTATTGCTTGCAATTTTAAAGAGCGAATCCTTAAATTGAGTTGGGTTTCGTGCCGAAAAATCGTTTCCTTCTTCATCTTTATTTGTCGCTGATCTGGGTTTGTCTGTACCTCTTATATCAGCGATTAAATGCAATCATATAGTATTGTTCCTTTAAGCATGAGACTAAAAACATTAAGTACAAACATGAAGTTAATTGAAAATAAATATATTTTATTTTAATTTACAGAGAATAAAGCTTGCATTTGGAATAAATGGGGTCAATGTATGGCATAAACCTGAATATTCAGTTAATCATTGGATTTATCAACTAATCGACTTTTTAAATGTAACTGTAAGTATGCTTTTTTGTTCGACACCCTTAGAGCTGGAGACTTGAAACTTAGAACATATTCTCATTTGTACCTACATCAGATAAACGGCATAGAAAATCAATATAATTGATAGTCGCAAATAGGTAAAATACAAATATGACTATAACATTTTAAAGCTACAGACGCCAAATTTTGTTGGTGACGTCCTTCAAAGATCGGCCATGTCCACCAACGATGCCCCCAGTCTTCCAGCAAATTTTGAGGTAGAATTACGAAACAAGTCAGAATCATCAATCTTGGAACGCAGTTCTTTAAAAATCGACTTACGGACCACAAATCGGAAATGCCTATATCTGCAACAGTATTTGATATGAGATAGAATCATAAAATTTCGAAGAATTACTGGTAACTGCCCTTAAAGGTCAATAAAAAAATAACCGTCTCCAAAGCCTAAAATACCTAATGGTATAAATGGATAGAGCAATTTGAAAGCTAGTCATCAAATTCGAAATATATATTATTATAACATCCTTCAAAAAGCAGATAAAAAAATTTCGAATCACACCCATTCCTCCACACATCGCAAAAGCTTATACGGGAGGTATAGGAGTTACCAAACTAAGAAGTTATAATTAAAGGAATCTGCTCCTAAGATTTGGCAATAATCGGGAAAGTCAATTTCACCCGTCATTTTAGAGATTGTGTTACGAAATTTGAATTGTCAATTGTTTTTTGGTCACACGCTTACTTGTTTTTTAAGCATACAGATTTTTTATTTCAGGACTTTCCTATTGAAGCGTACGAGCCATATGCGCTTGTTTCGGAAATTCAGGGCCATGTTTGGAACTTTGCAATGGAGTATCGGTAAGTTAATTATTTTAATGGAAAAGAATATAAACTTACATAGCTATAAATGAAACTTACCTTAACGAATCTGATCATAGTATTGACTAAGCTAACACAAAAAATAGTCTTGTTTGTCAATTAGTATAAATCCAGCACATATTGAATTTATGCGTTAGTCGTGTAGTCCCTCCTCCTTGAGCCTGTCAGTTGAGTTGTAGAGAATGTAATAATCAGTTTCGCTACAAAACTAACATCGAGCTCACAACTACAGAAGTTGCAAAGAATGGCCTGCGTATGTATGACAGGAGCCATGCGCACCTGCCCAACACTGGCCCTTGAAGCCTTAATGGAGCTCACACCACTCCACCACACCATAAGGCTCAAGCAGAAAGCCACGCTTCTAAGGATATCAGCAGAAGGAGTTGGGGGCAACCATATCCTACGCCATAAAGATGCACAACTCCTCTCAAACGAACTGCCCCTGCTGATGCAACCCAGGGACGAAATGGTAGCCGAATATATATTCGAGCGAAACTTCACAGTTCGCATGAGTAGCAAAAAGGAATGGACAACTCTAGATGAAGTCCATCCCACAAAACCACACACAATAAAATGGTACACCGACGGATCACTCACGAATCATGGCACCGGTCTTGGAGTGGTGGGTCCTCGGGTATCATACCATGAATCCCTGGGAACGCACACCAGCATATTTCAGGCTGAGGTGTGTGCGATAGGGAGATGTGCGGATTTCAACATAGAACGCAACTATCGGAATACGGATATATCTATCCTATCCGATAGTCAAGCAGCATTGAACGCCATAATGGGGACTAAAATTACATCGAAGGTAGTCCATGAGGTTCGTTCGAAGCTAGACCTGCTCGGGACTCACAACAGGCTCACCCTGAGATGGGTCCCGGGCCACAGGGACATAGCGGGAAACGAGGCGGCTGACGAGCAAGCAAGAATGGGGGCAGGAAGGCCCCTAACAGGACCAGAACCGTATTGTGGCATAGGGAGGCACACTATACGACTGGAACTCAGAAACGAGGAGAGACAGAGACGGCAACAGAGCTGGTCAGAGGCAGTGGGACTCAGACAAGCCAGATGTCTCCTAGGTGGTTATAAGCCTGTACGTTTCAAACAGATCATAACCATGGGAAAGAATAGCCTTAGGATACTTACCGGTCTATTGACAGGACACTGTAGGCTAAGAAGTCACCTGACAAAACTGGGTATACTTAGTAGCGATCTCTGCAGGTTTTGTGAAAGAGAGGAGGAGTCCTCGAAGCACATCCTGGCAGAATGTGTCGCCCTAACTAGAAGAAGAAGCAGCATCCTAGGGGCGCATGTTTTGAATTGCGAAGACATAGTAGACCTCAACCCAACAAAGATCCTCACTTTTGTAAGAGAGTTGGGACTGATGGAAGAGCTATAGCTCAGAAGGGGGCACAATAGATCAAATAGGTCGCGGTGCAGTCTCACCCCCCAATAATAATAAACATCGAGCTCTAATAAGGTATTGTAATGACTTTGGGTAGTTTTAGACCCGGAAAGATATTTAAATGCTAAAATTTCATACATTTTCAGCAACTAATTAGAGAGACTGCCTAGAAACAACAATAGTATGGGAATTATTAATCAAATAAAGAATTTTAATTGATCTGAAACTCCAAAAGATCAAACAAACAAACAAAGAAGTCATAGTGATCTGAGGGAATGAGGAATCTCCCTATTAGGGAGATTACGACCGCGTAAAATCACAAACCTCGCAAATGTGAAGAAATTCCTTTAATACGTGATAAATGTTGCATATAAATTAAAATATCAGAAGAAGAAGAGAAAAAGCTTAACAACAAATTCAGTGTCAGAATTAAAAAAAAAAAAAAAATACGAAGACATTAAAAAAATGATTATTATATTAGACAATAGACCAATTAAGTTCTGGTATTGAATATTTGAGCGATCCGAACATGCATACTGGCTATTAGGAAATCCCCCGAAGGTTGACAGGCAAATGAACATTTCGTTATTATACTGATGCCAAAAGTATAAAATTTGATAGAGATGTCTCTTCAATGCCTTGCAGATTAAAAAACAAAATTAAAATACCCAACATTACAGCGAGAGAAAAAGTTTAAGTAGTTAGCCTGAACTGAAGTTGGTTACAAAAAGTCAGTTTTACATAGTGTTAACTCAAATTCGCCTTTAATTTTAAACAATAAATAATACTTTTTAAAAATATTCATTGTAGGCCAAAGTATCTATCATATCGGGCTTTACTTGATATTGGATATTGCTCCTTTAGCAGCAACATTATATATCCAATTACCGGATGTACTTTACGAATGATAACTGAAGACTGTATTCTGTCTATTGGCCCAACTGTAAGTAAATCATTGATATCTTATGTTATCGACAACTGAAAAGGGATTGTCAATAATCTAGCTTTAAATTTTGTAAGTGTAGCTCTAAAATTGTTATTGACTTATGATTTCAAAATTTATTGATGCGGGAACGGGCGTGTCCGCCAAATTTCCCACTCCTTAAAATGTGTTAGCAGCAATATAAATGTTAATTAAAAATTGTAGGAAAAATCGTGTTTAAAGAATTTCCACCTTTACTGGCTGTTTCTTTGTATGAAAATCATTGGGAAGAAAATCTTCTGCATATATATCCTCAATTTTCTTTACAACTTTATAATTAGTTGATTCGATTTTCCAATTCTTTACATCTTCCATTTCCGCCCATCTTTGAGCCAGCTCCGATTGTAATTCAATATCCTTGCAAATGCACACAATATAGTTATAATTTCAATTCAAATATCAATTTTTACTGTGATTTCCCTTTGTTAAGAAGTATTAGAGTCAATTTGTTTCGACAATCCTTTGCCTATTAAATAGGTATTATATACCGCTCAGCTTTCAATGTTCATTTGATCAGCACACATGATCGCATATGAAGCATATGAGTCTTCCAAATTGAAGCTCTATTCTGTAATTTACTAAGATTGGTGCGATTTTTTTTTTTTTTTGTTTTCCTTAATTTTGGTATGAAGCTAGATCATTGAACATTTTAATACCTTATACATATTTTACAATTTTAAATTTAAAATGTTTTAATTAGTATTTTTAATTTTAGTTTTTCTAAATTTATTTCTTAAATTATCTATTTAATGGACTTTAAATAGTATACGTAAAATAAATAAACATGAATTTATATTTACATTTTTTTAGGTTCAAGGAGACAACGTCATTGATGAACAATTGACGCACATAAATTGTTCTGGCTTAGTACCAGTCTTAAGCGTGGGACTGATTAATTTTTCAATAAATCTGAATGATCAGAGTAAATTATATCCTAACATTGACTTGCGGTCTTCAATTCACGACATGCATTTAAAAACGTGCTTTGACGCAGCAGATGCATTAGCACAACTTATTGCGTATATAGCAAACGATAAAGACTTAATGTCAAAGGAAAAGAATAGCGTTGGCTCTGAAAAACCTGATGATTGCCCATTAAATAGAAATTATCAGAATAATGATGATACACTAAAACATATAAATATACTTATGGCCGATGCTGTAAAAGATGTAAAAGAAACTTCGCCATCAAATTTATCAACTAAAATGAATGTGATACAGAAAAATGAAACTGAAATCCAACAAAATACATCATCATTCAAAAATAGTTTTGATGCCTGCAATATTTCAGAATTTGAATCAAATGTAATGCTTGAATCATGTTATCAACACGAAAAAAATGCTCTACCGCAAGTTGAAGCTGACCTTGGAGCTACTTTATTTACCAGTGCGCAGGTATTAGAGGAAAGAGACTTTCATGTCATACACGATGAGGAAATTTTTTTTATGGTAAGTTATACACAGAGATTTTTTATAAACTAATAAACGTTTCTGAACTAAAGCTATGTTTGCTATACTTTTAATATATGCAATACGTTCGGTTAACTGAATTGATCGGTTTGTTTAAATATTGGCAAACAAATACACTTGACGCATTTTAAAAAAAGGGTTATAAAAAGTAAACATAAAAGGCTTCGACAGCAAGGGGTCTATACACAGTCATTTGTGGTGTGTCTTGAAGTTCCAAAATATAAATGAGTTAATTGTCAACGGCTTACAAAAGGATAGAAAAATCATAAATATTTATTATTCTTCAAGTACCGATGTTGTATTAAGTTTGCATATTCTAGATGTGGATGATGGGTCGAATTAGGAAAAAATAGTCTTCACATCGCTATCATACCAATGTTTATTGAATTTTTTGATATTGTGTTTTTTATCACTCATAACACGTGAAAAGAATCTTGGTCTAAGATGGCTTCCTTGCAGATCAGCAGAAGTAACGTGAAACGTTTCTGCGGGGTTGCCAAAGAAAATCCGAAGCAGCGCATGTTTTTATTCATAAATCTCATGAATGAAATGAATGCAATGAAATTGAAAATGTTATGAAAATTAACTGAAAGAATAGTTTGAATTAAAAAAAAAATAAATAAATATAGACACGCTGTAAGGTAATTGACACGACTTTTGATGCTGATCAAGAATGTAAACATACCTTTTTGGGTTAGTCCGTGTCGCCTTCAATGCAATACTCTTTTTATGAGAAAATTATAATAATCTATAATACGGGGGATAAGAAAAAATACTAATTGTGTGAATTTAAAATATTTTTAAATATCCTGCGTTGCTATACGTAAGGACAAAACTTGATCTAAGCAAATATGTTGATTATATCTTATTTTCTGCTAAAGGATAAATTTGGAGTCGAGCAGATATACGTTTCTGAAGACCCACTTCAAATAGTTGACAACCACTTCTGTTTACCAAGTGAAAAAGTTGATGTCCTACGGCCTCCTGTACATTTTCCAATACCCGAGCAAAGTTATACACTATGTGAGATGACATTTACATGGCACTTGTTTGGAGGAAAAGATTTTCCAGATTTAACTAGTAGCCCTACAAAAAAGGATAAATCAAGGTATGTGCAATTTAGTGTTTTATATTTGAAATTTGTATCATTTATACTAATACTTGAAGATATTTCATGGCTACGACATTTTTACGCACGTCGAGTAAATTTTCTATAATCAGTTTGCACGATTGTTCAATTATTTTATTTTATTTTTAATCTACGGTATTAATTTTTCTGATTTACAACAAACACTGTTTAACAGATTTAATTGAAAGTTTCAAATAAAACACATCTCACAAGATAGCGTAATCATTAGCATTAGAACAACAACTGTTTAGTCACTGGGCAGCAGTCAAAACTATTTCTTACAGACTATTAATAACGACGAAAATCTGAGGTAATAATTTCAAATAACAAGTTGGGGCTATTAATACCTTAACTTGCTAATTGCTTTCTTAGTGGATCACTTGATAAAAAAATTTATTAAAATAAAGGTATGCCATATAAAGAATGAACTGTAGAGGCATGGCTTTACCTTCCCAAGAACTACAACTGCATTGAAATTTTTTTATTTTTTGTGAGGTCTCATATAATTATATTATTGTGAGTGGCCTTCATTATTAAATAAATTGCAGCTATTAACCTCGGGCGTACAAAAGAAACTCAAATAGCTGTTCATAAAGTCCAAAAACAACTCACTGATTTGACTATACAATTTAATTTTATTTTATTTAATATTTTATATCAATAGTTATATTTTTCCAAATTATATCCTACTAAATATTTATTTGCCTCTAAATAATATCATATTTTTATTTTAGTTTTACAACAGGCATTGGTATGTCGGAAACTTATAAGCATGGTGTATCACAAGCTCCAAGGAAAAAACACACAAAATTAAATAAAGCAGCCAGTGATGAATTGAATACATCCCGAAATTCAGATGTGCTTGTCGAAATTCAATTCTCCAAGATTCGCTTATCCCACGATGCATATCCTAAACAATCGGTTTATGCGTCTCGACAAGTGTTGGTTATTTCGGATATAGAAATTCGAGACCGCTTACTCACTTCAGATATTAATAAGCTCCTTTATCACTCAAATAAGAACAGCTTACCACAGAGAAACGACGAAAACATGATAACAGTGAAAGCGTTGAACGTTCGATCAAATGTGAAGAAAAACAGAGCAGAGGAATGCTCATTAAAAGTTTCAATTTTGCCCATCAGACTTAATATTGACCAAGACACTTTATTGTTTTTGGAAGAATTTTTTTCTGCTTTGGTAAAAGGATCGTCCACTTGTGATAATCCTGACAATGTGGCAAATTATGATGATCCAATGATGGCCGTAAATGAAATATCGAATGCTTTGCATAATTTCAAATTGAACGAAAAAAAAGAACTAGATTCAGATGAAGGCTCGAAAACGTTTGAGTTTGCGGAAGATTGTTCCCCAAATGATATACATCCCACTTACTTTAAGGAGTTTGTATTTAGTCCTGCGTTACCAATATGCTTTGACTATCATGGTCGAAGAGTAGAGCTTTCTCGTGGTCCAATAACTGGTTTAGTAATGGGACTTGCTCAGCTACAGGGCTCTGGAATATGTCTACGTGAAGTAATAAATCGGTAAGTTAAAAATTGATAATTAAAATCTAAAACTTGTTTACTCTGTTTATTATTAATCTATCCGTTTTCAGGCGGGGGCTTTTGGGTTGGAACAAATTATTTGAATTTGTCTGTAAGGAATGGCTTAAAGACATTAAAAGAAACCAATTGCCAAATATATTAAGTGGAATCGGACCAACCAATGCCGTTCTGCAACTGTGTAAGTATTCGTCTATGTAATGTAATTTATAAATACTATACCAATTAAAATTTATTAAATATTGTATAATGAAGAAGTGCAAATATGTGTTAAAGATAGATGGAGGTATCTTCGACCCAATATATTCTTAATCGCCATTAATTTTCTTTGCTTTTGTGAGGCTGCTTTGTACCCTGCCAGGTTAGACTTAATGCATGACCAGTGAAGGTCATTATTATTCTTTTCAGTTTTGAAAGAGGAAAGTGTCAATAAAATGAGTTCCTAAATATACAATTCTCACATTAATCATTATTTTCGATTCATAACTTCTGAATCAAAACCAAAACTTTTTAATTCATTTGAAACTTTTAATAATTGTTTTTATCCTTATTAAATATAAAAATTTTTTCTATTCTTAATATGATATGATGAAAGATATATCCACGCATTGTGACTTAAATATAATGTATTTATTATTGTTTTATTCATTTCAGTTCAAGGCTTCTTTGACTTATTTAGGCTTCCATTGCAACAATATAACAAAGATGGAAGAATAATCCGTGGTTTTCAACTAGGTGCTCAAAGTTTCAGTGCCCGAACAGCGTTTGCAGCGCTTGAGATAACATCAAGAATAATTCATTTACTCCAGGTAAAATATATTTTAATTCAACTTTGAAAGTAATTTTAAATGGACACCTGCACAACATGGCTAGGCTATGACGGTACGACAAATGAAGTTATGCAAATGTAAGAAGGATGCAGAAGGAACTATATTATTTATATAATTTAAGAAATTGATAGTATAAGCTAGTTTCATTACAAAAAATGTATGTATAAACAAAAAGAACTGGGTATACTTAGTAGCGATCTCTGCAGGTTTTGTGAAAGAGAGGAGGAGTCCTCGAAGCACATCCTGGCAGAATGTGTCGCCCTAACTAGAAGAAGAAGCAGCATCCTAGGGGCGCATGTTTTGAATTGCGAAGACATAGTAGACCTCAACCCAACAAAGATCCTCACTTTTGTAAGAGAGTTGGGACTGATGGAAGAGCTATAGCTCAGAAGGGGGCACAATAGATCAAATAGGTCGCGGTGCAGTCTCACCCCCCAATAATAATAATAATAATAATAAACAAAAAGAAGGTTTATCTTAGGCAGTTCGAAGATGATGTGTAATATTCAACGTACCTAAAAATAACCGTTTAAATTAGGGTTTGAAATATTTTATTTAAGGTTTGAATATTAATATTTTATTATTTGTTTTCTGCTTTACTACTGTCTGTGAACTGAATATTCCACATTCCGCATTGTGTAGTGATATATTATAAGTATAAGTATATTATAAGTAAGGTTGACATGTCTGCGCATATCTCGACCCATCAAATTAAAATTGTACTTTTGATCACTTGTTATTATGGTAGCTATATTGTGTAGTGGTCCTATACAGAGAATTTTTTTGTAATACTATATCTTTGTCCTCAATACTTTTAGTTTACAGCGGAAACCACATTTGACATGTTGTCTGCTGGACCATCGTTAAGCAGACGGCGTAATCCTAAGCATGGTAAAAGACGACAAGGCCGGCCCAAGGATTTACGTGAAGGTGTTGCAAATGCCTACACAATAGTAAAGGAGGTAAATTGCCTATTAAAGTCAATAAACTTATTTATATTTGTATACATAAAGAATATTGTCAGGAAATGAGTACATTATATACATACCTATTTATACAAATGAACTAGCTGTTGTATAATTAGCCCATACTGCCTGCCAATCTATCCAATTCTCTCTTCATTTTTTTACCTTGCACTTTTGTTATGAAGCTGTGCAAATGTATGCAACAAGTAGAAGGATGTTATAAACTTTCTTGATTCGCATCTAATCGTCGAGTCGATCTAGTCGTATATCAAAATGCGTATCTCGATGACATCAAGATCTAGAGACTTAAAATTTTGAATAAAAATGTTCTTATTTGAAGTGCAGATTAAGTTTATGTCGCTTATGCTTATACCGGATTTTCCACAGCAATAAAAACGACATTTTAGATGAAGACTTCCAATCCATTTTAAAATTGGCTTATCTTTATATTGCTACAATTTATAAATTGTATTTTATCGGTTAGGAAACAGAAGAGTTGTTAATTCAGTTTTATTTGCATATTGTATGCAAATCCGAACAGCCAAGCCTTCGGAAGTACATTCAATTCTAGTGCCTCCGATTATGAATTCAGTTTATCTTAAATCAGTTGCTATACTTTTAAATAGGTTGTTTTTTTTTTTAGATTTTTCATAAGCAGAATAACAGTGATTTTTATTAATTTTTATATTTATTTATCTTGCACAATCTACCTGAAAATTAGCACAACCTCATCATGTTCACATTGCAGTTAAGCCGAGTGCAGATGCAGTCTGTTCTGATGTTAGTGCAGGTTGAGGTGGTAGAGGCTCTATATTATTGGTTACTTTTGGACTTTCCTCATCTCTAAATTAAATTAAATTAATTATTGTCTACTTAGTGATAAAACATATTGTTATATTTCGATCGGCAGGTGCAAGCTTCTTCTATACACATTAAAATCACATATATGAGAAGGGAACAGCATGATAAGTGAAGTGAGCGTTAATATGTGTGTGTACAAGCATATATAAGTAACAATTTTGAACACACGCGTTTGTCGAAAACCACCGATTTCGTTCGAAAATTTAAGATATTTGTATAAAAATATTATAGGTAATTCAGTCTAAAAGTTTGGAAAGTATATATATGTTCGGAAACTTGAAAAATGTAAGATGTCATCTGTTAACTGATTTAATTGGGAGCTGCATGATACAGTGTCCGATTCTGACAATGTTTCCTCGCCAATCCAATGACATCTTTTCATGTATATGTACTGCCTACTGATGCGCTACAAATTCTTATCAATGCTCAGATAATTGTTTGCATCGAAATTATCAACTTTCAAGACTTCTCGACATAATTGTATCACTCTCTAATTGTATCTTAATTTTTACTTACAGGGAATAAACGAATCGGCGAATACATTATTGGAAGCAGCGTGTGTGGAGCACGACCAAAAAGGATATAGTGGCGCAGTTGGTGCAGTTGTCAGGCAACTACCTCAGTTAGTTGTGTGTCCGGCAGTTCTGGCAACGCAAGCGACTACAAACATTTTAGGGGGGGCAAAAAGTTCGCTTGTTCCGGAAGCAAAACGTGAAGCAACGGATAAATGGAAGAATGCGAAGAACTAAATAAAATAAGGCAACAAATTTCTTAACACAATTTTAAATATAAGTATGGATTTTGCAAAAAGTTTGTCAGTGCATAAAGTTATCAATATATTATATTGTCTTAAGTCTTGTTGTAATGCATATTGGTTGAGCGTACAGCCTTAAATTTAAGCTAATTTGGAACAGTTTTGTACAGCTGTACTTAAAAGAAAATAGGATTTTAATAAACAGCGGAGGTTATTGGCCAAAAAAGTGAATACAATTAAACGAACAACTGCAATTTTTTTTACTAGCCTGTAAGGTCAAATATAGAAAAAAAAACAAACAATAAAAACAAGAACTTGAATTTGCTTTGGTTTGTGCCGCGATGCTTAATAATGCTGACATAAAGCTAACAATTTTCGAACTTGCTTTGAGTTGCCTTAGATGAATTCTTGCACACATCGAATTCGCTTTATTTAAGATTTCGCAGTGTGTTCTTTTTTTATTGAAAACCTTTTCTGCGATGGATTCCTACCTAAATATGCGACTTTCGATTAGCAACAGGTACACGTGTCAAATCAATTGAAAGCACATCATGAGATGCTGATTAGTCAGCCCTACATAGGAAGGGCCTAAAAACAACTGGCATTAGATGGATTTACTCCATGCAAAAACCTAGACAATTGATGATGGCCGCACTGTTACTGTTAATACCAAAGTAAATATCTCCAAGTGTATCCAAAAGCAAGCATCTTTCGAGCTTTAATATCTGCCATCGGAATGTTTGCTTCTTTTTGTTGCTTTATATTAAAAGAAAGGCAAATACATAACCCAGACAACTATCAAATAATAGTGCATCAGCTTTGCAGTTAATGATCGTTTTGTTTATACTGGTGAGAATTCTTTTCGTTGTCCACTTTTTTAATATAAAAAATAAGCTGGATAAGGAGGCGGTTGGTGAGTCATCCAAAAGGGAAAAAGTGCAGTTTTCTGGATGGCAAAACTTTGAATTTATCCGTCTTCTTTTCCTATTTACACTCATACAAAACAAATTCTGTCCTTCAAATCAGTTTAGTTTTTTAAAATCAACCTCTCAACTATTTGGCCGCCAGGTGGCGCTAAGTGCTCGATTCTTCTCTCCGAAAGGTGGTGCTAGCACACCGTTACTAAAACCTATCGATATATTCGCCGACCATATTACGGGCCAATTTTTAATACGATATTGTAAAATTGATTTTGTTAATGTTTTTAAATATGTGTGCCTCTCGAATTAGGAACTTTTCATGTAAGGTTCATAATTTGTTTATCCTAGCATTACATGGATGGTTACAAAAAAGTTAGATGTAATTAAAAATAAAAGGCAAAATATACATATAGTTACCATATCATATGGCATAATGCTTAAATAGCTTAGAATTAGTTGTTAGCAATATTAAAAAGTTAATTTAATTGATTGCTTTATATATTTTTTCTTTGATTTTTTTCACGTTAAGAAATCATCTTAGTTGTAATATGAAATGCATTTGAGATCAGAGGGAAGTTAATTCAAAGCGCAAGCACGGTAATCGACGAAGCGAGTCTCCTATCCTAAAATTCAATTTGGAGTTTTTACTGAATGGTTAGTTCTACTAGATCGGGCTTTAGAGCTTTTGAAATAGGTATGTTGCCTTATTGGTTTGGATTTATTTATGTTAATAGGTTAATGGTTTATTTTTTATCCAGTCTTGAAGCGTAAGGTTAAATATGGAAGCATGATCATTGTACTGTTAAACGGTACCCCAAGATTATTTTGAATATTTACGTCACAATTAGCAAAAACTTCGATTCCATAAAATATAATTGGAATTACGTATGCCTTAGCCACAGTAGAATGCAGTTTAGTTTGTAAATATCTTTAAGTTGGCGATAACTTTCTCAACACGCATATTGTCATTTCATCTTAAGCCATATCACTGACATACAGTGTCTGACAATACAACACCCTATAGATGTTGGAAAAACGGACCCTGCTACTGAATTTAGATTACAGAACATCATAGTTCAAATTCGATGTCAAATGCCTTAATATAATCAAGTAGTATTATGAAGGTTGCTTTACCATCGTCCATTATGTAATATATTTTCTGCTCATATTTGTATTAAGTATCCGGATGAGAGCATTGGTGTTCGAGTTCTCATTCTTTACAGAGTAATTAATATTAAAATATTCCAAATTTATAAGCTATAAAAATATTACTCAGATAGAACAAATATAAATAAACAATTACGATTTAACATGAAATTTTAATCAGCGGAAGCCATATTCAATTTAGATATATAAAATATATTGAGTATTTTATTCGATGCTAGGAATGGGGAAAAATGTGTGCAATATTGTGGACTGAAACCAATTTACCGCCTTAGCTCTGTTTCACAACAAAGCAACTGTCTGAAGTTGTTTTTTGTTTTTGCTTATAGCGTGATTAAAGTGCTCGGATGCTTCTTTTGTTAGATGTTCGCTGACGCATGCTTCAGAGTCAATGTAATCAGGTTAATTCTGAGTTGACTATTCGCATCACGTTGGTATACCCCGCATACTACCAATATTATAATTAAGCGTGCCCAGCGCTGATTACACGGAGCAGAAATCGAAATGCGTTAAACATTGAATTTAAGTTTTCTCCTTAAATCTACGGAACTCCATGAGCGCGGACAGGCATCAACAACATTTGCCAGAGAGTTTCTCATATAATGCTGCTGGAAGGAGTTACCCCCTTTGGCCTCGCTCTTTAGCTAGCTCACTTGTTGCGAGAGCTGATAAGGTTTTTCAGCTAAGAAGGAAAATGGATGAAAAATTGAATGAATGTGTTCTGATAACAAATAATGAATTTACCTTTGTAAACAGCGTTTCACTTCATTGAAACTTTCCATGCGTTCCAATTGATACCGTGGCGGTTATCGGCTAACCACCATAGAAGCGCCAAGTGCATCGAAATGGAAAAAGTAAATTAAATTTGAAAAATAATTGTATTCGTCAAGAAACAAGTGTTCTTATAAATGCCTAAAGGCGAGAAAATTAATTTATTTAATTTTTGCTTCTTAGCCGACCTCTTTTTTAGGTTCCTCAAACGATATATATTGCAAATTTCGATTGCGAAACTTCTCATCGATCTGTAAACTGAGCTTTAGCAGTGAATGCCAAATATTCCGAGTGATGGTCCGAAAAATACTTACAGTATTTTAAGTGCAACAAAATGAATTAGGAACATCTCTACTGATGCAGAATGATGTGGAATCGGTGACAAAATATAATATTGGTGTGTCAAATATAAAGTATCATATTGGATATAATATCGGATGTATTGCATTGAACTTCGATTTCATCTGTATGGTCTTTGTTAATATCGCCTATGTACGAAGAATATACCTCAGGACAACTTTTGTGTAAATATGCATTGAGATAGATTGCTTTCAGTTATTCTGTACTATGTTAATTTTCTGACATTATTAATTCTTCACCATTCCAAATGATTACATAGCAATCAAATTAAAAAAAAAAAAGTGTAATATATAACAACGGTTTGATATTAAATATCGCATTAAATATCGATACACTATTTTGATATCGTAATTCCTTAACATCTCTAGTTTATACATATACATACATTTTAGTTAGATTTGACAACAGAAAATGAATGAGTACTAAAGATTTCATAAACAAATTATTGATTGAAATATAGTCCTTCTGGACAATTTTCAGTTGAAAACCGTGTGTTTAACTGTGGATTATTATTTGGATGCTTCGAAGCCAATGGAACGCAGCTGCATTAACACACGTATGTACATAAGTATATAAATACATATTAAAATTTAAAAGGCGCGCCTTATTTGCAATTGTTATAAATGAGGTGTTCACCAAAATCGGCTTTTAACAGTTTTTGAAATATCCAGCTAATTAAATTAAAGATATGAGCTAACATATCTTGTGATTAAACTGGGGTATTACAAGCAATTATGCATATAATACATGCCTTATCAGGGAAAAGGGAATAGCTTCCACATGGGAGTTTCCGAATTCTTCCAAAACAATGGTATCAGTAAATACATAATCTTGGCTGCAAAAATGAATCACAAAATAATTTACATATTCGAGCATGCATTTTTTTCTGTCGTTTTAAAACAATTAATATAATTTTGATACATTTTTTGCTCACTTGAAGTGCGAAAACGCCTTTTTTAGATAATAATAACTACATTGGTTAGGCTGTTGATAAACTGAAATTGTTTACTAATAGAATGTATTAAATTGAAATTAGCAAAAAATATCAAAAATATTTTTTTGGTTTCGATTTCGTATAAATTTTATTTGCTGTGTTAACTTTTCAATAATGCCTGATGACTTTGAGTTGAATCTATTAACTGAATTAGAATAGTCTAATCCAGTCCATCTGCACTATTTGCCCAAATTTATATTTTAAAGCTGTTTCAAAGAGTTGTAATGCCTTGTTTTTTCAGAAAGGATGCTTCACAAGTCCTCCGTTCTGCGTTCAAATGCTTTATCTGGATGAAATGTCGAATTGTAGCCATGATATTTTTCTGTGAAAGGTGATTCACTCATTTTCCAGCAGTTTTGTCTATATATGGGCATTTATATAGTTCGGCAGGTCAGGCCTTGAAAGATTCGTCCTCATGGTTACGCAGGAGTCGGCTTGGGATATCGCTTATTCCTCTAATACTTGTGTGCCAGTTTATGACAGATTCGAGTTCGATATCTCCGAGCTAGTATTTATTGTAGATGAATTTTTAAGCCTGACCTTAGTGTTTATATATGATAGGTCTGCCTATTGCGAAGCGCCAGACAGAAAATGTGATCAATGTACACAGAATTGCTAGAAAATGAGTTGATCAGCATGGTGATAATTATTTTTAAACACAATTCAAAGAAATCATTTTAAAATGTCAAAAATTCATTTGGAGCATTAAATAAACAACACTAATATGATAAATGCAAGAAAGAACGGATACCTTAGCCACACAGAAGAGCACATACCCTTGAACACATCCAAATTTCACTATGAATTCATAAAGCCAGTCGATTGTCCATAAAGAGACATTATTAAATAGGAGTTAGATGTTGATAATCATAGACGGCGTAACTCTTGATAAACAACAACTAATTCATAAATAGTCACACACCAATTTTATGAGTAATCCCGCCAAAAAACATGATTTTTAAACTCCTATATTTTTGATAAATTAACCTGCAGAACAGCACAATCTGTGCAACAGATCTTAGTTCTTAGAGATAATAAAATGTAATAAATGAATTAAATATTATTATTTAACCAAATTAATTGTTTTTGAGAGAAAGTAGAAAGAAGTATCCATATAACATATACGTAGATAATCACAATTTTAAATTTCTGCTGCAAATCAAACAATCTCTTCATGCTTTTTAAAATTTTTTATTTATTATGCCTTATCAAAGTAATAGTAATAGCTTCCACATGGGAGTTTCTCCAATTCTTCGGAAACAATAGTATCAGTATATATATAATCTTGGCTGCAAAAATGAATCACAAAATTATATTCGAGCATGCATAAAATTGATGATTTTTCTGTCGTTTTAAAATATATAATATAATTTTGATACATTTTTTGCTCACTTGAAGTGCAAAACGCTTTTTTTTTTAGATAATAATTACATTGGTTAGGCTGTTGTTGATAAACTGAAATTGTTTACTAATAGATTGTATTAAATTGAAATTAGCAAAAGATTTTAGTTCAGTAATTTTTTTTAAACATTATTGTTTAATGTGTCATACCCAAAATTAAATGGTAAAATGAAAAATTGTAGTTGTTTTAGGAGCTTAAAATAAAATCTTTATTTAACAACAGAAGAAGAAATACAAATTTTCAAAATATAGTCTTAGTGTATTCCACAAGAATCAGATTTCGAAAATTGTATTTTGACATAAATTTGTAGGAGATAATATTATTACACGTAAAATGTAATAAATGAATTAAACATTATTTAACTAAATTAATTGTTTTTGATAATACATTAGGTAATCACAATTTTAAATTTCTGCTGCAAATCAAATAAACTTTTCACGCTTTTTTAATTTATTTATCTGTTACTTCAAGGGTTTTATAATTGCATTAATACTGCAAGTAAATAGATCCATTGAGTTATACTATGTAATTGAATATTCAAATATTGAGTCTTCCTGGTGTCAATAACGTTTTTGTTTTTGACAAAATATTAAAAATCAGTAAACTGAAGCAAATATTGAGAAAATGATTTTATCACTTCAAATGGCTGCCCGTAGATTCCTTACAGCTTGCAAACGCTGTTTCACATAACTAATAAGGGTTTCCTTATTGTATGTTTCAGATATCTATGGCAACTTTCCATTCACCTCGGTATTTCGGACTTCTGTTTGCCATGTTTTAAATAAGAAAAATGTTTGATTTTCATAACTGGACTTTGTGCGTTGTGTATTAAATGAGCCTTCAGAGTTTTATATTGTGCAGCATCACTAAGCAGATAATAATGTCTTAGTGACAGCATTCAATTAAGGCCAAGTCACAAATTAATTTAATTAATATGCACAAGGACAACGCAGATAAGCGAACGAAAGCCAATATTGGCTTCTTACATGCATCCCGTGATGTGTGCAAGATGTGAGATGCCACACAGTCCCATAATTGATATTGCTATTGGTAGCATTGTTTAAATAGGCTCGGTTGCAATGCGTCTTCTCTAAATTGAATGACGTTTGTCGCCTTTTTTAAAAGGTAACGTACATTTAGCGATTTCTCACGGCCCCAAGTTCTTTCCTTCTCAGTTTTATATGTTGAAAGTAACTAGGAGGAACAAAATATGGTTATTTCCTACCATTGCGAATTTTCTTATATTAAAAATTATATAATAAATCAAATGCGAATTGCAAAGTTATTAGCAGTGGTTACAAAACAATCAGTTTGAATACAATCTCAGTTGCTTATATTTTAAAAATGATTTCAACGCTATAAAGTTTAAAGCAAAATATTATGCCATTGGCATTGATGAATGGAATGTATATGTTTTATGTGTTTTAAAATGCTTTACATGTATTAATCTCTTTACTTATGTTACTAATGTAAATAAATCGTAATAAAAATTTAAAAAAAAAAACTTATTTTCATTACAAATAAAATTGAAAAATGCGACTTTTAATTTGTCAAAAGATCAAATCATATTTTTGCCATAGGAATAAGTTAAAAATTATAATTGCGAAGTATAGTTTGGGGTAATCGCTTTCAGGTAATATCTTCCATCGTTCATACGTTATTTAGGGAATTTTAATTAATTTTAAATTTAATTAAATGCTGCTATTTTTGGGTAATTGACAGAGTTTATTTTTTATACTCTGATACTGAGGGAATCTCGATCTTGGAGGGTAGATTGCTATATCTTCGATAAACTCATCCTGTTCTGTGACAGCGGATGGTGGTTTACTGTGGTGGAGATTGATCTGCAGTATTGTCAGAGACATGTTGCGCCTCCACCTTCACCACAGATCCGGATCCCCTTTTGATCATTCTCCAACATCCCACGTTAGAAGCAGCGACTTAATTTTGTACGGCAGCAAAGCGAATTCATGCACAAATGAAACAAAAGCTTTTATTATACATTTTTCTGCATTTAGTAAGCTTGTTTCCCCTAGTGTTCTTGTACTTCGTGTTGCAGTGTCTCCTTGGTTGGTGAGATAATGCGTCGGTCTATCCTCTTCAGCCTTCTAAGCATAAGCTTGTCCGCGAATTCGACAAAACATCTTATTTTCATAACTGTAATCCTTTTCCACTATATCAAAGACGAAATTCCTCTGTAGTCGTCGTCGGTATCTTTTTCCAATTTATCCCCTGTTCGTTAATAATATGTCAAAAGTTTTGGAAGAAAAAGCCATTTTCTAATTAAATAAATAAAATATGCAACAACACATTCAAACTCATATTTCATATTTTAACCACTTATTTTAAAATTGTATATGCCTTTTAAAATCCGCTATACTTATCACTTACATTATTTTATACAATTAATAAATATATTGTTCTCTTTTTAGAAATAATGGCGACTTCATCAAATATAGGCCTTGCCGATATGACGGCAATTACTGAAATAGACGAAAGCGGCATCAACAGTAATTTAAAGCTTCGATATACACAAGACATAATATATGCATCCTTTTCAAATAACGATTCGATTTAATTCCAAGCACATATGCTTGTTCGATAACACATACAATATCTTAATTATACAGTTGTCCGAAAAGAACTTACTCTTCACAAAATTTGATCTTAGATTTGTATTAAATACATTTACACATACAACACTGCAGAGTGACTATAAGATTTCTCGGGTGGAAACTTGTAAACTCGTATAATGAGGCAATGCCATTTATTTGTTCTGTTAAGATCCAAAGCAGCAAAATGTGTGCTTTTGAATGGATGGCCGGATCTCAATCCTATTGAAACTGTTATATGACGTAAAAAATTAACTCAAGCCAACTAATATTAATCACTTCGTAAACAAGTTTTGGTTTCCACACTCTCCTCTACACCAGTGCTTAAGGAGTGCTGTACCTCTATATTGCATACATTGCTAAGGCTTTTTAACCTATCAACGGTTTTCGTAGGGTTTTGCAGCAGTCATTTATTATTCCTCTTTACAAAATGCTGGTAAGTCTGATAGTTGAAATTTTAGTGGTATTTCGCTCTTTGAAAAATTCTTAGTTCAACTATACTAAAACTCTTCAAATCACTTACATACTCTGTTTAACATGGGTTTATTAAGAGTCCAATTAATACTTTGCTTGAATTTAACTCACTGATAAAATATGTTTTCCTTCTGAAAGTGCAAACTGTCAATTACACTCATTCCAGTAGCGCATTTGAGTCTGTTAACCTTGACCTACTTTACAAGCTTGATCGCTCTTTCTCTCCTGGACATCATCTTATTTGAAAAGTTGGACTTAAAAATGGTTCACGTTACTTCTGGTGTACTTCAAGGTATTTTTGACCCTTATTTTACCCTTCTCATTTTTCGTCCAATCAATCTTCCGTCATTGTTTAACCGTAGAATACTATCCGAGTGGTTTTCCTATGTAAGTTAATGAATGGCGAAATTGATTCCGCTTTTGAAATTTCGTCATCTAAATTTCTATTCCTAGTAGATCAACTAGGAACTTTGTCTCCTTTCTATTACAACTGACAGCGCTTTACATAATCCGGGTTGGGTCATTTGTAAATCTTACAGTTTTACTTTTTTATTATTATTATTTATTATTATTAATATTTATTATTATTATTATTTACTATTATTATTGTTATTATTATTTATTACTAATCTACTAACGCTTAACAATTTTAGGTCTGATTGGTTTTTTCTGGGTTACCTAAAACTTTGCAATAAATGTTGGACCATTTTACATTTTAATACCCACAAAATTTTTTTACCCTTTAATTCATATATTTATTTTTTTCTTCCATTTTAAAATTTTTGTTTAATTTCTCCCGTTTCAATTTAACTCTGTTTATTTATTAAAATTAAAAAAAAAAACATAAATTTTTCAGTCATTTCAATTGCAACACCTCGAATATATCCGCAGTCGAGTCAAATATTTCAATACATCGCCCATAAAAATACAACCCAAACTACTAAAATTTCGTACATCGATCATTTTTCGGATAGTATAATTTTCAGTGGCTATGAATACTGTGTTTATTTTATTTGGTATTAAATCTAATTTAATTACCGTTCCAAACAGCATAAAGTTGTTTGCGTAGTGACTCCCCGCACATAAGGAAAACCTTCAAAATCTGATCAATGTACGAATTAAAAGAGGGTTGTATTATTTAGAATTGCAATGTAAAATTCTCTGGATCTTATGGGGGAACATTCATTTACCAGGATAATCGTCTGACAAACCAATGCTGGAATGAATGCTGGAATGAATGCTGGAGTGAATGCTGTAATGAATGCTGAATGCCGTCCTTTCCAAAGACTATTGTGCTGTTTTCCAACAATTAATTGTCCTTTGGATTGACGAACGACTTCAAATATTCCAACCTGAAATTATAGTGCTTCGATATGTGGCATCCATTTTAATTTTAGATTATAATTTAATTAAATGAATACTAATAATATTAATACTCTTTTACATTTTTCAATCCTTCAATATGTAATTTAATTTGTTTTCTTACAAATATGTATTATTTTAATATTATATTTTTATATCCTTTTCAGATGTGTAGATTTTATGTACACTACATTAAAATTGATTTTAAAAAAGAATAAAAATAGTTTTTGGAAGAGATCCTTGCTTTTGTCGATTCATTAAACTCTCTTGCTTAAATTGCTTCTCGCTGTGAATGACACGTCTAAAACAGTTACAATCCTTCTCTCTAGATGTGGAATACAAAGAAATGTTTACCATCAGTTTCATGAGCGCTTCTAAAATATGTTCACAAAGCGTATCAACTTTTATTTTATAATTTACCATTTTTAAATATCTTAACTGCGGTATTCATATGCCCATTATCTAGTTGCACAGTTGAACGGATAGCGCAAGAAACGATGCTATAATCGACGTATTTCATTTTAACTGGATACCACCACTAAGCAGGTAATACAATAGATGCGTCAAATCGACAAAAAAGGACATCGGAGACTCAGAAAAAATCTGATTCACTTTTTTGTCGATTTGACGACTCTATTGTATTATCTGCGTAGTGGAGGTATCCTGGGATGCCTCCGAGGTACTTTCGATATAAGAAGAAAGAATACCTCGAAAGGTTTCTTGTCCCGCGCAATTATAATTACTAATATAATAGAGAGAGTCGAGTCTAGGTAAAATCTCTATCTCGATTTGGAAATAATGGTCAGAGATGCTTCTGTTAGACCGGTTTTTTTATGAATGCCTGTTGATTAAATTTATACACTAAACTATAAGTTTAGTAGAAACGAGTGCAATAACAGACTTATCCCGTATATTATTGTGTTTTCTCAGTAATAGTGATGGACGTTTGAGTCGCATCCTATTATAAGCGGAGCTAAACATAAGAGAGTCGGCATAACTTCCGAGACTGACGATAACCAACCATCTGAGTCCATTTGCGGCGTTTACTTTGGCAACATTTTAGTTTCCGTTCGGCAGGTAAGATCTGAATACCTCGATTATCAGCAAGACTAGGCAGGTTCCTTCGTTCGTAAATTTCGTAAAGACGATTTTGCTAAACTAAGTTGACTTTTATTGGGGACTGACTAGTTCCGGCTTTGCAGGAGTACTGACTTGCATGATGGAATACAAATTTCTTGAATGCCTTAAATGCTTTATTTGTGTGTGTCACTGCTTATTGACCAAGTAGTTCTATCAAGGCTGTGTGGCTTAGGCAGGAATTGACCAACTAAATCAAAAATGTATGAAACTTTTATGGAAACTGGATCGGGTTACTCCTCGGGTTACTCTCTTTATTTGCTCGCCCGATCCAATTTTTCAAACCCGACAGCTGACTGATGGAACGCTGTAAAACTCTCTTTGATAAGATTCGAAATGTACTGGAAAAAAATCATATTTAAACTTAATAACAATTGCAATTTATAGTTTACCTAAGAAGCTGTAGTTACAATTTTATCGGGATCGTAAACGGTGTCATAACACTTTCATAAGAGTGACGATAAACTCAGATCAAACTATCGCCTGACTAATTGCAGAATTGGTTTCGACGTATATGGCATTTTAAAGCTTTTGTTTATACTATTTAAACGGTCAGCAACGTTATGTTCTTTTCATAAGATTTGGAGATAATCATTTATTATTCATTTTCATTAAAATGAACACATATCAAAAGTTTTCTAAAAATGTTGAGAAATTCATAAGATCGTAGCAGTAACATCTTATTAGATAATTGATTTCAGCCTGGCCTACGTCCTCTAATTTATTGGTATTTAGGGTGCATTGGTTATTGAGGTTATTGAGGGTGCATAATGCAAACACTGACTCCGTGAATCACTCACTTTTAATTGATAAAGTTCATCTTCTGCGGTTTCCTATTATTTACGTTGTTCAAAAATTACTTCCTGTCCGTGATAAGTAATTTTTGGGTGCTGATGTATGCTGATGACCTAAAGCTTTGTCTGTCGTCTAATAACACTTTTTCTCAATGATTAAAATCTGATCTTGATAGTTTTTAAATCTGGTGGCAGATCGCAAGCTTAATTTTGATGCACATTTGTTGTGCAGCTGATTGAGCCTTTGGTTTCCTGAGGTCAAAAGAATTTGACGGTCTCTTCAAAGAAGGGAATCGGACCAGAAGAGAAAGCAAGAATGCTATCTTTTGCCATCCCTTGGTATCGACATTCACCTACTTTTCACCATCCCTTGGTATCGACATTCACCTACACACTCTTGCCATTATCGTCTACAAGCTCTATTGCCAGGTGGTCAGTGCTCACCTCTAACCTTTGAATGGCCAGTGACAATTAGGGCGTTACGATCTCCTTTCCTTCTGTGAGCGATTTGGCTTAGATATAGGTGAAGCCAGCATCAGAAATATTGTTCATGCACTGCTTGAGGGTGGTTTATCGAAGGAGTTCGCATTACTTGACAGTATTATGCCGTAATGGGTATTTTTGTACCACATACAAAAAAAAAAATTAGGGAGAAAAGTAGATTCTCGGAAGGCGACTGATTTCTAATCAAGCAAGTTAAAATACTTTCAATATGTGTTTAAATATGTAATTACAATATCAAATTGGAATACTTTAATAAAATAAATAGACATACTCTGGCTCAATACTTCTTGCTGTAAACCCTTACAAATATATTAATATATTTAACCAGGTAAGTTATTTTGCTTATTCAAAACCAATATTTTAATTAATGCTAAAAATGCTAAGAAACGAACAATGAATATTGAATTGTGTAAAATACTTTTTTAATCAATCATAAATAAGTATTTTTCTCGGCCTCTCAAAACCGATATATCTTCCAAAATATAAAAGTTGGGAGTGGCTTTATGGTCTACATAGCGGCGTCAAACATCAGTCCATAACCTATATATAAAAAAAGTTATCTTGAAACTTATACAAAATTATTATGCCATCCGCAAGGGTACAAAAATGTGCGCAGAATCAAGTTTCATGCCATGTCTTTTATATGTCTTATTACACATATTTTTGAAGGAATGACAACATTTTATTTATGTTCTTTCAAGGAACATGTTAAAAAATATCACATGGCCAAAATGGGATCTTTAGACCCTCACGTGTTTGCATTAGCTGAGGCTGCCTATAGAAGCATTGTTGAAGATAAAATGAACCAGGTAAGCTAATTGTATAAAATGCATATTGTCTCTATTTTATTACATATCATTTTATACCATAAAGGTAAAGCACCGGCCAAGGCGTGGTCGGGCGAGAGAAGTGGGGTTTTGGGGTGAAAATGCGTATGGTAAATGAAACATGGTTTATGCCTAGATGAATTTTAAATATCATGCCGAAAATATTTTTGTTTTATTATTATTTACTGGTAAGCCACTGCCTTCATCAACGCCCACATTTATTAAAAGATGATACTTCACAAGGCATGCACGAATAGAATTCCTATCTGAAGATTTCGTTGCTATGTAAGTTTCCAAAGATTCACATGAAATGTCCGAGGTAGAAAAAATTGATTTTGAGGTTTACCAACAATGAGAACATATGATTCAGGTGAACTTGTAATGCTAAAAGTAGCCATTAAAACTAGAAAAAGTTTCTGTATGTTTTTTTCCGATTTTCACCTATTGAAAAAAAATCTACTAAGTCGACTCGATTTAGGTTTTCAATATATTAATTAAATTATTTTCCCTTAAATTGCATAATAGCTATTTCTTCTAAACTTTTTGAGCTGAAATAAAAAAAGGTTTGCAACCGATAGGAAACTAAATGGATACAACCACTCCGGCCCGAACAAAATCGATAAAAACAATAAGTTTCATACAATTTGAAAGCTGAAATTATAAATTTGTAAAGCTTTATTAGTGGCTATTATTACTCCTGCCCTCAAAGACTATAAAATCCCTATATGTCCCGCAATTTTAGGTATAAAATTAAATTATATAGGTATATAAAAATGCACATTGATTATAATTGAATAGTCGGGGTAATTTTTATATTCCTTTTTAAATTGAAATATTTAAATTTGTAATTCATTACTTATATTTTTTGTTATTCTTTACAAATTATTGACTGTTAAATATATAAACAAATTGTTGAGGTCAGATTGTCCGAATCGCCGTTTGCAATCATACCCAAAGAACGTTTACCTTCTCCTAGTACCATTTTTGTTTTGTTTTTATAAGGAATATTTCCACAGTTTTAAAAATACCTTGATGAAATTTGGTATATGTCCATCTTTCTGCTTTGGTTACCTAGATCGGACTACTTTTTTTATATAACTGTCATAGAACAAATTATAATTTTATATTGTGAGATTAGGACATGCGTAGACATATGGATATGTGACCCTTTCCAGTATCATGTTTAAAAATGTGGTAAATATAGAGCCAGTCAGTATGCGTATTAACTTCGGTCTACTTTTTTTCTTTCTTTTTTTTTTGAATTTGAAAACGATTTCTTGAATACATCTGTCAGTCCTTAATAATTTAATGTGCGTTTTTGTAAACATCATGAAATTTTTTATATTACTTTAAACTTATGAATTTAATTTTCTTTTAGTCCTGCCTTATATCTGGAGAATCTGGAGCTGGGAAAACAGAGTCAACAAAATTTATTTTAAAATATTTATGTGCAGTTACTTCCAATGTATCTACATGGATTCAGCAACAAATTTTGGAAGCTAATACTATTTTGGAAGCATTTGGTAAGCTTACGTATTAAACTGATCATTTAATACTAGTATAGATAACTTCAAACTCGAAAGATTTTGTACACAATTCCGCCTTTTAGCTTGTAGGTCATGAGCCTGATAAAGCATAAATTTATCAGTTTATTAACTGGCTCATCGCATTCAGTTCGGCTGTCTCAAATTTCAAATCAACTTCCTTCTTAAAAAGATATATTAACGGACAAGCAGGCTATGATATGAGCAGGCTATGATTGAACATCTTGAATATTCTTTGGATAATAAAGCTTCTTAAGTTTGACTTGGCCCAGAAAAAGCAGTGTATTTAAGGAAACTGTTCTCCAAATGCACTACAATGAAAAGATTCTCAAGTACGCCATCCATTAGAAACATCTTTAAGAACCATACTGTTTAGTTGTTGAACATCTATCAGTTGATGCAACTGGTTGATGCTTATCGATTATGCTTTGGAGCAATGGCTTTGGATCCCCCATCAACTGTGGGGGAGCATTTATATCAGTTACGGTCTTAACAATGATATAAGTAATAAGCTCATTTGCTTCAGCGCTGTCCGGTTGCGCGAATGCGAATCCCTGCTCATTCAGTGTGACGCTCTTACGATGTACTTTGTCATAAAATAGTAATGTCTTCTGAAAATCTTTGTTTATCTGTAAATTTAATTAGTTGACTATTTTATTTAAAAATAAACTTTTTTTCTTTCTAGGTAATGCCAAAACCATTCGCAATGATAATAGTTCGCGGTTTGGAAAATTTATGCAAGTGTGCTTTGATGATAAGCACTGCATTAAAGGTTGTGTAATCCAAGACTATTTGCTAGAGCAATCACGGATAACATTTCAATGTTCAGGAGAACGTAATTACCATGTGATGTATCAATTAGTTGCTCAAGGTCAAACCAATAAAAAAATGGCCGAAACATTGCATTTAAAACCACCAGAATTTTATAAATATCTTAATGCATCTGAGAATCTCTCAATAGACATAATTTTTGAGTCAAATAAATTTGACGAACTGACAATGGCACTTACTGTATTGCAAATTCCACAATCCGTTATAGATAGTATATTTAAAGTGTTGAGTTCAATACTTTGGTTAGGTAATATTGAATTAATGGATATAGATGGAGAACGATGCGATTTATCAATGGATGACAAAGAAATTATCGTACTATTATCTAATATGCTAGGCCTTAAAGCAGACGAGCTTATAAAGGTTCTTTTACTTCGTCAGATTAATGTTCGAGGGAATATAACTGAAATACCATTAAAATTACATGAGGTAAGTTTTTCAAATGCATATTTTTATACTTCGATTCTGAAACAAGAAGAAAATACTGATTTTGGGCAATGTCTGTCATGCTGTCCGTATAAGTAAGCGTTGCTACGACGACCTGCAAGCTAGAATATTGAATGAATTAATGAATTAACCAAAGGTCGATAAAATAATTGCACGGGAACACCAGCTTTCCGCCACGGAAGTCGATATAACTCACACTGAAAGTCACTCTTGAAAGATAGATTGCCTGTATCCTTCTCATTCCTGAAAACAGCAAAGACTGATCAACCTTAAAGAAATTCTTTCATCGTATGCCTGTCCGTCCTTCTGCATGCATTCCGTATCGTAACCTGCTCCCAATAAATGTGTGCTGTTGGAAATTGGTTGCGACCATCAAGGCTCTAGATTTTAAATTTAAATTTAAAGCCGAATCTAACTGATAATACTGAATCAATTTTATCTCGTCTACTTTCGTCGTCACACACAATAATTAAATTAGTATTAAAGTTGTAGACCGTAGATAATCTGCTGGCATGCTGGTGGGACTTCGAAATATTATGTTTTTGTTTATATATTTGTATGTTTTCAGTTTCATGACTGATTGTCTAATGAATATTATTGTACGACCTTTTTAGAATTTGGGATGTTTATACCTTAAAATTCTGGTAAAGAATTTCTTGATTAAGGTCTTAGCAATCTTATCTCCTAAATAAAACTAAATAAAGCAATCTTACCATATTTAATATTAATCTTATTAACTGGCATAAGCGCTTGTTTGATCTGTTTTTAGGCCAGAGAAAACCGACATGCGATGGCCAGAGCTTTATACTCCAAAACATTTACATGGCTTGTTGATAAAATAAATGTTTGCACAAATCCTGGAAAGGATGCCAATCAATTTTTGGGAGTTCTTGATATATTCGGATTTGAAAATTTTACAACAAACTCCTTCGAGCAACTTTGCATCAATTATGCAAATGAAAAGTTACACAAGTTTTTCAATCATTATGTCTTCTCATTGGAACAGTCAATCGTAAGTATCATATAATTTTGTTACCAACTCATAAAATGTTATATACCATCCGATTTACAAATATAGTTTACGACAATGTAGTAAGTAAGGCAAATGGCTGAGTGGGACGACTGCGAGTCGGCATGGTGAATGACGGCCTTAAAATAACAAAGCGGCATCTAAACATATCCAAATAAAAATGTAGAGCAAAGTCATACAAATTCGGAATAGGAGATTATTGTTTAACAAATATAAATCTTAGTGTTAGTAATGAATAAGTGAAGTCGATTCTAAATGCTTGCTCAGTAAACCAGACTGTCAACGCATAGACTCCTATTAAATCTCTGCTCCTTCTCCCGTCTTTCAAGCTCGGGTTTTTCATATGTGTGTTGCATATTTGCAATATTGTTTCGGGTATTTTGCAGTGCAGAATAGTATATTAACATATTATAATAATATTTAATACATTTTGAGTATTTTAAGTAACTTACACAATAAGGATGATTGACTCCCCCAAACTTTAGAAAACTACCTGTCCCAAATAATTTGACTTGTTTGAATATAGGATAATGTTGCTAGCTTAGCTAATATTTCATCCATGATTGGAATTCAAAATTTATCATTAGTATTTTAGTTATTTATTACGAGATTATAAATTTCTTTTTTTTATTATTCAGATGTTCTTATCTGAAATTATTGCTAGCTCGCAACTTGTCGTCAATAACGAAGTTAAATGTCTGAATGTCTTCCCTAGAAGATGGCTTGAGGCATTCTAATGCGATCTTATTGCGACCTCATTTTCCTCATCGAGATTGTATTTAAATGAGAAGATTAGTTCTTCTGGACCTATAGATTCTTCTGCGAAATTGACTTTTGCCAAACTGGCTTTTAAATAATAGGATATCATATCAATAATCTAGCGTTAAATGAGAATTTTAATTCTTCTAGCACTACATAATTGATTTATGCTCTACTTGTTTTCCAGTCATTTTTTCCGAATGGGATATCATAATAATCAGAGAAATTATGTTAAGGTAGAATGTACATTAAAGATTTGTTTTACATGTTCGGAAATAGAACTAACTTTTACTTATTAAATTAATTGATGATCCAGTATCAATGATACGTTTTATGTTTGTATAATTCATTGTTACAAATAATGCTGAGACATTTTGCTGATCATTATCGGACGTATCCGTTTTCATCTGCTGGATTAGGGACGTTAGAATATAAATGATTTTAATAAATCATCCTAGTGCACATTAAAACTTATCTTTTGTATGGAGATTTTTCACGACCAATTACGTCTTAAAAGGAAATTATTCTACAATTTCAGCGTCTTTGCGACCTATAAGAAAAAGTTTTATTTTATTTTAGTTCCATATTAATAATTACATATAATTATACCTACATACAACATTTTTATTGAAGCCAAACATTTTATTTATCTCTATACAGTACAAACAAGAAGAGATTGATTACACTCACGTAGAGTTTACAGATAATTCATTATGTTTGGAACTAATAGAAAAGCCTCCAAGATGTATTTTTAAACTTCTGACTGAACAATGTCATATGCCCAAAGGCTCGGATTCAGCTTATTTGAATAACTTGCATGCAGAATTCGAATACAATCCGATGTATGTAAAAGGCTTGGATCGAAGGCACTGGGAAACAGAATTTGGTATAAAACACTACGCGGGAAAAGTTATTTATTCAGTAGACGGATTTGTTGATAAAAATCGAGATATGCAACAAGATGTATTCTTTGATTTTATGAGTCGCAGTGAACATGCGTTTCTTCGCGATCTTTCGAAAAACCATGTAAGTAATGTTTTTTAATATATTTTCCGTGGATTTGTTGTGTAAGTTGAAGTCAATGAAGCACCGATCCCATAAAGTATATACATATATTCTTAATAAGGATCAACAGCCGAGTCGATATAGCTATATTCGTCTGTATGAACACACGGATCTGATAGACTATAAGAGCTAGAGACTTGGTTTATACATGAATATTCGTATAGGACGCGCAGATCTAGTTTATTTAAAAATATCGATAATTATTGTTTCCGGTACAAAGAAAGTCACAATTTTAAAAGCAGCGGCTTTTAATCGAATATCGAAAAAGTCTTCATCCTCCGGAATCTTAGGCTTAACAAATTTATATATTTTGGCGGAGGTTTTCGGCAAACCAACCCAGAACTATGTGGGGCGATGAACGCTACAAGTGGAAACAGTAAATTGACTGGTTTTAACCGTGAAGAAAAAGTCGTTTTCTCGACTGTGTGTCAAATTTCAATTTGCATCATCTAATGGGATATTTAATTTACTTAGGATTCATCCTGTTCGAATTTAATACAAAATATATCAACAACTCAGCGTGGGACCGGTAAATCAAAATCAACAGTCAGTGATAATTTTCGCCAACAATTGCAGTCTTTAATTGAAGTACTTCAGAACACACAACTTTGGTAAGTTTATTTACATAAATATACATATTTTGCATAACTCAATAACAATTTAATGATGCAATGAGTATTAGTAACAATATATTATTTTATCTGTCTAATAGTCTATATGTATTTACGTATATATATTATTTGATCTAATGGTTACACTGTCCTAGCAGTATGTAGCGCATTAGAATATTTGGGATTTCTATTTTTTGACTATTGGCTTTTGCGAAGCAATTGAAGTAAGATTAAATTTACAACAAGTGGATGACATGATCTGTCGTTTGACAGGCAGTTGATATTTTAATTAACCATATAAACGGTTGCAGTTGCATATAATTAGTTACAAGTACAGGTGGCTATTGAAACAAAACCCTTTCTGCGCCCCTCACACTGTAATCACACTGTAATCACACTGTAATCTACCTAATCATAACACTAGTAATCTACCTGCAAGGTTTTGTAGTTTTAGCTTTAAATTGCAATAATAAGCTTTTGAATATTTTTGGGGCGAGAGTGGGCGGAAATCAAAAATTGTTCCGCTGATCTTTGGTGACTATATCTTTAAACTTGTGAGAGATATGCGGTCTAATTGATTTTTACTTTTTTTTTGGCAATAAAATTTGTTCATTGCTAATTAAATGCGATTACCAGTAATATACTCACCAAATTTGGTGGCTCTAATTTCCGACTTTTAAGGGCGTGGGACCTGTGGGTGCCGGAGGTGAGCGTGACATATGCCGATCTTTGAAGGACATCGCCAACAGCATAGCAATCAATTTGGTGACTGTAGCTTATTCTTGCCTTATCGATTTTATCGATTCCTGGATAACGTCGGCATCAGAGTATAATAATTCAAAGTGCGGAGTCTTGAGTCTTGATTGAAAAGTGCAAAGTGCACCTGCGTTAGCAAAGACTTTAAAGAATGTATATCAAGACAACAAGGTCGTGATTTTGGAATCACATCGCAAACTCTTGCCTCGATATATTCTTGGTAATCGCGTAGTACTGCGAATCAAGTAAAGCGTCCAGCGAATACCTCGAGCTAGATACAAATCCTTAAAGTATCAAAGATGTCAATAGCGAATCCTGACAATTATGAGAAGGTGTTAGCGCTAAATCTTAGTCACAGGCACGTGCTCTAAATTCCTATTTCTGGCGTGGAGGTTGCGAGTGCGATTAAATGCTTCATATATACATATATAAAAATATATTGTTAAAGGTATACAGTACGGGTCATAATAAAAAATGTTGTTTAAAAATATTTTGCAGGTATCTCCGATGTATAAAGCCAAATTCTCTTAAACAAGCTGATAGTTACAATGAATCTTTGGTAAAGGATCAACTTCGATATCTCGGCATTTTAGATATAATTCGAATTAGACGAGAAGGTTTCCCAATACATCTAAGTTTCGAAGAATTTGTGTCAAAATATATATGTTTGACCAAAGGCAAGTCATATTGCAGTACCCGCGATGATGTTGTACTATTATTAAAGGAACTTCAAATACAAAATAACCAATGGCAACTTGGTAAAACAAAAATGTTCTTACGGGGCACAGCACATGAATTGTTAGAGGACTTAAGACAACATATTAGATGTGCGAAATCGATTATAATACAGAAAAACTGGAGATGTTATAAAAACAATAAATATTATTTGCGTGTTAAGAAAGCAACCCTAACTATACAGCATGCATATAGAGGATGGAAGTTAAGAATTCAATTTATGAGAATACGTCGAAGCGCCATAATAATACAAAGTCGCCTACGCGGAGTATTTGCAAGAGAGGTAAGTAAATAGTTCAACTCATCTATACACGTTTACACAATTTTTCTCATTTCTTTAATTTTTATTTGTTTTTTTTTTTAACGTATTTAAATACTCTTGAAATTCTCTATCTCAAATATTGTGATTTTATTGTTCTTACCATAAGTCAACCAAGCGCAACTTTGTGCATACAATCAAATAAACTTAATCTGCGTATGGTATCAAAAATGTACATTCCAAATTGTAAATCTCTAGGTTTTATAGTTTCTGAGACGCTCATTTTATATCATTATAGAACTGCCAATTTCTGTGTGATCTGATTCCAGATTTAAGTCACGTTATTTCGTAAATCAAATTTTTTTTTTTAAGTAATCAATAAATTTTGACACTGATTGGTCAGAATTATAGTTTGTTGCCAGATCAATATTCTATAATGCCATAAACTCACATTTTGATGCTTCTGTTCCCCGTTTAAAACCTGTGAAGGCTGACAGTCCTCTCTGGATATCACAGGAATTAGCCAAGTTGAAAAATGTGAAGTTCAAGTATTACAAGCAATTTAAAAGTTCAAGAAATCCTTTGGATTGCTCTCGTCTTTTGTTTGCTAGATCAACTTTTATTGCTCACAACTCGGGTTGTTATATTGATTACCTTCATCGCACAGAACCCTAGCCAGTTCTAACTTTACATCAAAAGCAGCACTGAACCTACTAAAAGCTAGACGAAGATCGTGGAATCCCCGTCTAGTTTGCCTCATACGAATCTGGATATCCGACTCTGTATTGCGGCAACGTTCGCAACACTTTTTTAAACCCGACTTATTGCCGAGCTCATCCTTTACCCTTTTCGTGAAAAGAGCACATTTTATTTGTACAACGTTGTCGCACAACCAACAACAAATTAAATCGGCCTTTGGGTCAGCCCGGCACTTGCAGCTTTTTAAGTAGCACGCAGACATTTTTAAAGAAAAAACTAATATGCACGAAAAGTAGAGAACTATGCAAAGACTCGGCACTGCACACAGAAAATAACAAAAACTAAAAACGCACAGCAAGCTGAAATAAGCAACAACAACACCAAGCCAAGTAAATAATTAAAAATTAGAGCAGCTAAAACAATATTATATTGTTTTAACCGAAACAGTGAGTTTTTTATGTTTTGTTAATCAGAAAAATTGCTGACAAAAAACAAAACCTAAACTTTACATAAAAATGAAATGAAAGAACACACGCACAAACTCACAAAAGAAATTGTATATTATTTTAATCAACCGATCTCAAAAAAGGCCAAAACAGACATGACAAGGCTCTATTTCTGAAAGTCTAAGTCGATAAGACCGCATATCTCCTACAAGCTTAAGGAGAGAGTTACCGAACTTGGAAGGTGACTTGTTGGTAATCTTTTTCAAAGCACGGCAAATAAATTTTCGGCCCACACTCGCCGGCCACATGAACTTCGGCCATTGACATTTGAAATGCCCACATCTTCCACAATTTGTAGTCTCATAATTTTGAAGGTGTGTTCCCCTTAAATATCAATAAAAACGCCAACTCCTCCTGCCAAGACCGATATACCTTTTGGAGCAAATCGATAAAAATCATATATCTCACAAATTAGAAAGCTAGAGTCACCGAATTTGAAAGGTATGTTGTTAGTAACCACCTTCAAAAAGCGAAAGACATATTTTGTCCACGCCCACTCCCGTCACCCAAACTGGTAAAAGCCAATATCTTCCGCAATTTAAGATTAAGTTACCAAACTTGAAAAGTAGATTGCTAAGATCGTCCTCCAAAAAATTGTTAGGGCCACGCCCATTTCCGCCCAAGAGAAGTTTTCCAGCATTTGTTTTCGGACACACCCTATCCCGCCTCCAAAATTCAGACAAGCCTATATTTACCGCAATTTTAAAGCAGAACTTAGAGGGTAAATTGCTAGAAATCTCTTTGTGATACCTGGTATCAAATGGGATCAGAGTATTTGGCGGTCAGTTACACCCAACTGGAACTTTCTCACTTGTTTTATTATGGGTGGATATGCTTAACTATCTATTAAAATTATTGCAAATAGATTTCGTGCTATTATTAATATGAAATAAATTCAATGTATTTATTAGGTCGCAGCTGCGTTGCGGGAAATGCGTCGAGTTGATGAAGAAATGAAAAAACGCGAAAGAATTATAAATGAAACTGCCACAATACAATGTACCGAACTAGAGGATTGTGAGAGGTAAGCGTACATATAGAGTTACATATTCGCTATATTCATAATTGCAAAAAAATAATTTTAAGCTATCATTGGCTCAACACTTATGCAGCTGCTCAACAGAATGTTTACAGTAGTTTTGCTTATGAGATCCGTTGCTTACTCTTTCTTGCCATAGCTATAAAAGTGTCTGCGATTATGCGGGAGAGCATAAACCGTACTATGGAAGTACAGTATATACTGTACTATATAAAATGTAGTTAATGTGGGGCCCAACAGAACAATGATAAATATGTATTGGCCTGCTCCGCTCGTGAAGATCGTTGATCCACTCGTCCCTAGAATGGATGGAAATATGAAAAGATACTGTTAAAACTTCTTTATAGCCAGTGCCTTCTTGAAATTGTGGGCAATATCTTGCCGTGGTCAAAACTTAATCGTTTCCACACTTCAGTGTCCCGCATTTCCAATATAGCTAGGTTTGTTTTCAGTCAGACGTTGGATTTTTTTGAGCTTAAAGAGACATGATCGTTTGTCAAAGATCGGACAAATTATGGCCGTATATAACATAACGATTTTTGTTGTCGAGTGTAGTCTTGACCCGGATATTTAAATGACGATCTCTGAATAACAGCACTAGCAGTCAACCCTGTATATATTTTCTACGAGTTATTGTCATATATTATGATTATAGCTTTTTGGAATAATCAATTTGCACTTGTGATGTTATCGATTTTCCAGACCCCTGGGGACGTTGCACCTCAATCTGAATACCTATTTAGAGTTCTCAGTTACAGCTACAGCCACCTAGAAATGTTAGATTTCTTGTACCGTTCATCAAAAATTGACATGGAACCTCCACCTAAGATTGGTTGGACGCCCATCACTGTACAAAAATCATAACGAAAACTTATACCTCATAGAGAATAGAAGTTAGGTACCTAACAAATTATAAGTTGGTGGCTGTATGATGACACAGTGACCAAACAAATCACTAACACGGCATTTAAATTTGGTAAATCACGTATTATAACGTTCGCTGAATCTGAGAAACCATTCCCAACTTATACTTTATTAAACTTATCATTGCAGAATCGTGCAAGAGGAAATTAAGGCAATAGCAAATATGACACAGCAATTGAAGATCTCTACCGGAAAAACAATTGTTGAAAATTGTCCTACTGAATCCATTTTAACAGAAGAACGAAATTTACAAAACTTAGACACGTTCGATTTAGATAATTTATTTGCATTTTTGACCGACGCTACAAGTACTCCACCCAATCCACTCATTGAAGAAATAAATGATAAAATCTGTGATTTGGATTCGGAAATAGATGAAGAAGTAAGTAATAACACATATTAAAAAAAAAAAAAAATTTATATTTATAAAAATGGAACAATGAAGTTCTGCAAAGGCATGCGGCAGGTAAAAGGCAGTATCGCTGATCACATAAAGTATATTCCTGATCATCATCAACAACCGAGTCGATATAGCCATTTCCGTCTTATGAGCAAAAGGATCTGAGAGACTGTACGAGCTGGAGACTCTAAATTTATAATATACATTTTCGTACTCCACGTGCAATTCGATTGAATCTATTTACGATAGCATTTACTATATTCTCTAATATATTAAATTAATTATTATATTTAAAACGTTCTTTATATGAAAAAGATCTTAGCGAAAATCTCTATAAACATTTCGTTCAAAAGGATTTAATAAATATGTGCAAAGGAATTTAAACGGCAGAAGAAAGCATCTCTACTCCATAAAGTATACTCTGCGAAATTCAATTCGTTCATTAATAAACGGCGGTAGATAAAAGAGAAGCAGAATGAAAATAGGCTAAGAGAAGGAATTGCTTCTGAACAAACTTAATTCAATCATGGTAGTTTTAATTCTGAGATAAAATTCAAAGGGTAGTTAAGTTCCTTCGACTAATGGTTTATGCTGTCCAGAATACCGTTGCTCCTATTGCTAATTTTAAACATATGAAGGTTATAGTTTAGATTGGTATTAAAGAGAACTTCAAGATCTTTAGCTGCAGTGGAAAGTTGTCAATCGTATAAGTTATATAATGGGTACATTGCGAACAATTAAGATCCAACTGGTTGGGACAGCACCAGAGCTGCGAAGAGTACAAAATGGTATGTAGACAAGTATGGTAATGAAGATCGATGTACGACAGAATTAATTTAACATACTCAGCATTCATAAGAATTCAAGAACGGGACAAGATTGTCGAGGAGTCATTAATGAAAAGAGAAAGATCAGAAAGATGCGTCCACCCGAAGTAGCATTGACTCAAGCCAAAGCCTTATAATCCCGCGTTATAAATGAGAACCAAATTTGGTGACTTTAAAATTGTGGGAAATATGTGGCTTTAGCGATTTACAAGTATGGATTGTATTTTTGTCTCTTTCTGTTGCGGACAACTACCAGTATATGTTTCAAGTCTCTTTCTCTAAGGACGTCGAAAAAAAATTACGTACGGACATATGGACTCTATCAGTATCAGAGTATAAAAAATGCAGGAGGAAAGAGGACTCACTGAAAAAGTGTGTAAGGATAAAAGTAAATACGCACACAGATGCGATAGTTGATATTTTTTTTACTTATTTGATTGGTGATAACTTGAGAATGAACAATAATCTGAGCATCATCCGCCAACTCAATGTAGTCAACATCTCTGTTTTGATAAACACTGAATTACATCAAATAAAATTGACAGTGGCTGAGTCGGCATTTTTCCAATCAGTCCATTTAAGTATATAACTCTAACGTAAACAAATTTATATTCTTTTAGATTGCGTCACTTTGCATCGACGATCAGAAGAAAACCCAATGTACAGGACTTTCTTCCCTGCCTGAGCCTTCAATGCCGCCACCGCCACCTCCAGTGGAAAGTAACGCTATGGACTATGGGCAGAAATTAAGACCTGAACCCATATATGAGGCACTGACACATTCGGAAGAAATCAAAATTATCACAGATGTGACACTCAATTTGGAAAAACCATTATTGAATACAACACAACTATCCACAACTCGAGAAGAAAATGGGTCAGCCATTGTATCACCTTTGCCTAATCAACGAGAACAACGGCGGAGATTTAGAGTTGAAAAAAAATTACAAGAAATGCATCAGCATGAAATTCAGAACGAAGTTTTTAACAATGATGCCCATTATAATATTCTGGATTTTGCAGAGAATTTCTTTAATGTGCATGAGCGTTTGATAGACGGAACCTTAATCTCAACATTAACTAGAAAAGGCAAGAAAGTCGCGGATGTAACGCCAAAACATGAAATGATTAGTTTCACTAAAATTGAAAAAATTCCGACATCGCACATTCATATGTATGATCCAGAAAATGTCGTACTATCCTGTAATACATTTCGTGTAAGTAAAAAAAAAAACTATTTAAATTGATTTATTGAACTTAATATTAAATTATATCAAATTTATTGCTATTGAAGAAGTATTTGCCTTTTAGCAAAATGATAACAGCTGATCTTCGGAAGAATGTAGTTGTTAAGGAAGGGAGTTTTACTTTCTTATTTTGCGTAAGATTAGGTTAGTGAGACTGCTCGATATGTGGATCGGGTCTCTCATGTATCGTCGTTAGTTACCCAGCTCAGTTCTCTGAAATGACATACATAGTCGGCCGTAGTAAAACAAATGTAGTTGTATATTTGGGATATCATTTTTTCTATACAGAGATCAAGGTTAACTTATTTTATTAATAAAAGCGTTTTTCAAACATCGATAAATATCGATTACCGGTAGAAATTAAAGCTAACATTTTAAAAACGCATCTTTCTAATTGGCGATTTATATAACTTGATATGTTATGCAAAAATTGTGGTACACATTCAAATTTCAACAGAATATGTTTGCCAAGGTCATACACGAAAAGCAATTAAGGAAATGAAAATATTCCTGTATCCAAACACTTTCTATACAAACTGTATACACAATATTGTTATTCTCTGTATAAGCCACATGGCCTGCATATATATATGTATATATATTTATTACTGCACAGTTACTCACCAGATTAATGTTTGCAATTTTTGTGCTGCGATATTATACATTCGAAACGGATGTATATATGTTTGTATATTTAATTGTTTATTTCGACGGTACTCCGCGTCTCGAAAGTGCCTGGGCTACAAATGTGTCAGACTAGTTTAAAGGTATACGCGTTTGCCAATGGAGTTAAGCAGTCAAAAACAAATAGTTGACAGAAAAGAAGATTGTTAATAAGTAAATATTCAAAATTATATTATAGTAAAAAAAATAGGAAATACAAATTTAAAGTTGTTCAGAGAATAGCAAACAAGCGAAAATAAAAGACAACAATTTTAGGGAATTTATCAAATCAAATATAAAAAGGAATTTACAGGAATGGAAAGTCACACAGGTTGTATGTACAACACCTTCACAGCCACAACAGAAACGATATCAGATATATACTGACGGATGTACCTAGTTTTTTTTTGTGGAAAAGTATAAAAAATATATGTCGAATTTTCAAATAATAAGCATTGTCGAATTTTCAAATGGTATAAACATGAATTGGTTTGATGAGAAACGGAGACTGGAGTTAAAGTCAAAGCCACGCAAACCAAATAGAAGGAATTGCCTGCGAAAAGACTTATTTCGATATTGGTACTTTTTATTCAGAACCTATCAAAACCCATGAACAGGACGAACTTGGGAGGAAGGATTCCCCAAAAACTTCGGAATAACAGATAAAGCAGAAGTGGAAGGCCTTATCTGTAAAAATGTTTCTTTCTTTGCTATCGGTAGTCGATTTCTTATCGGTAATCATATGGTGCCTTGAAGTTATTGGAATCTTTGTAGTCGAGTTAGCTCGAACACAGCTCTTAAATATATTCCAGCATTATTGTCATTTATCGATAAAATAAAATAAACTTGATTTGCATACGAGAGCTTATATTCCCAACTCTCAAGCACTTATGGACTCAGACATCTACGTGTTCATATAGACGGATGGACGGACAGACGGAAGTGGCTTTATCAACTCGGGGATGACCCTCGTCAAGAAAATATTGAATATATTTTGCGATCGGAGTTGCGTCCTTCCACCTCTTATATACTTTTGCCCATTTTTAATACGTTCAAGGTATAAAATACAAATTTCTTAACATTTTTACATTTGTTTTTTTTAGGAATTATGTAAATATATGCGTGGTGAACAAAATGGGGAACGTGAACTTCAAAGCATACAATATATTATTGGCCTGGGAATTGAAAGAGAGGAGCTTCGCGATGAAATATTTGTTCAATGCTTGCGGCAAATGACAAATAACCCTAATTCTGAGTGGACAGACCGATTGTGGCTTCTTATGTGCCTCATTATTGTTGCATTTCAGCCAAGCAAATTATTATTCAGGTAAATACCAAATACACAACTAAATAAAAACATTACAGATTACATTCAAATATATATTCTATAGTAATATACTCAACTCATATTATGCGTATTAACTCTTATAATCGTTCCAATTATCGAGTATATTAAAATTCGTGCAGAGATTTGCGATATATTTTTAGCAGCAATAAATTTGATATAATAATTAATGGCTTTCCTACGAGTATAGAGTTCATGAAGAGTGCTTAGTTGGGGCGTCCATCCAGAGGCAATTTTCTTTATCGTGGATCTACTGATGAATTATGCCAGCTGCAATGGTTTGTTACAAGATTTTTTAACGGATCTAGGAGATAGCAGAGAGTTGTATCAAGGTTGGTTTTCTGCGGAAGATTTGATTATTGCTATTTTAAAAATTTTGTAGTTAGTACTTTTCGGCTTAAGAATTTGGCTGGCATATGGAAGCTTTGAGAAATCTCTCATTTAATGTATCTATGATCAGTTGTAATTGACGCTTTTTCGAATTTTTGCCGGCTCTACCAAACAATGTCGACAGCAACAAACGAAGCTATTAATTCAGTATATGCCAGAAGCATCGATACCATATATTGGTTGGAGTCAGGATGCGTTAGGATTTGATTAAGCGAGAGACCATTATTGTATTCAACGACGCCCGCAATAATCTAGATATCAGATATTAAAGCTAAAAATAAGAAGACGTACAACTTACGAGGCAGCTGGCAAATAAAATTTTGCAGATTTGGTTGCAACAAAGAGAAATCATTTTGGTAGCGTATTCAAATTCAGACGATTTAAAGTAGCTTGCGATTACGACGATGAGGGCAGTTTTAGTTCGGCCCTTGACGGAATAGGCTGTGAGGGCTGTTCCTCAAACGAAGAAGACGTAAATTATCACAAAGACGATAAGAACACTGATGTAAAATACAATAGAACATCGATAAGTTACTAACTACATTATATTATCATAGAATATATAATAATATGAATTGTTATAATAAAATCCATACATATTATTTTTATATTTATATTTCACACACAGCAATTAAAATATGTCACTTGGTCCATAGCAAGTCTTAAACACGAAATGATAATACACATAATCAGAATGATAAATTTAGATAATCAATGCCAAGGTATACGAGTATGTGCAAGAGTGGGCGTGGCTATCGAATTTTATTATCGGTATTTAAATGTGGTTACCGCTGTTGGGCGGTGCATTCACGTTCTGTCGCTTCAGAATGCTGGATGCGTTGCTCCGCTCTGCATACGAGAATTTCCGTGCCAGGGCAAATATGGTTGGCAGTTCGTTATGAATATGGGAATATGATAAGGGAAGTCGGTACGAGCCCCCAGCCAGGCTGACTGTCAGTACGGGTCGGATTACATCTTAGCCCTGCCCGTTACCTCGAACCACAACTTAATCCATTACCAGAACCATGACTATGGAACAGACCAGTCCGAGGTTCAGGCTACAAGTTATTGCTAGTCTCGGTGCCTTGTGGACCACTATGTTTGCTATTACCAGGGTTCAGTTGAGGAATTTTACCGACCTTCAAATTTGGTGACTCAATCTTTAAAATTGCGTGAGATACAGGCTC